>OX375757.1:57500000-60000000 GCA_947359355.1 Acrocera orbiculus | reverse complement strand
TTTCTAAAACAAAAATAGTATTAAAATATTAACTGAATCAAATAAAGCGAAAATTTTCCAAGCATATTCCACCATTGCTTTCAATTTAAATGTTTTTTTTTTGTTTTTAATATTATTTCACCCCTGAATTTAATAAAATACATCACCCCTTAACACAGGATGCGTATTTTTTTTTTTTTGGTTATTTTTATTAAATACCGCTCATATACCAGTATAAAGCCTGCCCATACAACTGTCATCATCATCAAATGTCATAGGCCTAACTCACGTGAGCAGTTTTTTCCACTCCTATAAAAGAAAATGGAAGGAAGGGCAACATGTATTAAACTATTTTTTTTCTTTTCTTTTTTATCTTACCTTTAATAATTTGGGAAAGGTGTAAGTTAGAATTAAATACAGGTAAAAAGGGCGGTGCATATATATATATCTTCTTAAGCTATGCACAATTTTCTCTCTCTATATATCACGTATGGATTGTTCTCTTTTAAGATGCTCTCTGTTATGACCAAATTGTGCATTTTCCTTGGACTTCGCCTCCACATGTGCTGATGGATGGCAGAAGTTCTTTTGACTTCAACTAAAACGTATCAGCAGCTGTTTGCGGTGGTACTTAAAGGAAGCTTTAATAAGAACGAAAAAAAAAACAAAAGATTATTTTTTATCTACAAATTTTTGAATTTTTGGCGCGTGAAATCGCTTATTTAATATCAAAAGGATTATTGCTTAGCCTTTTTTGACTGTGGTTCTTTGTTATTATTTTTGTAGTTTTGGTGTATATTTCCTAATTACGTGTGCTGTTGTGTATATCTTTTAAATATAATTTTATCCTAGGTAGCTTCTTTTTATAATCAATTTTATTAAATATTACAAAACAAAAATAATTTCATGTGTGTGCATTAAATTTGCTTCAAAGAATTTTTTAATTGCTGGTTAAGGGTTAGTGGATTAGTATCATAGTTTCTTTTTCCTATTTTCAATTGTGATTTAGTACTTATCTGTGATTTTTTAAATGCATGTAATTTTATGTTTCAAACATAATTTGATGTTTTTATAATGGAGCCAAAGCCTGGCCCTACCACAACTACAGGCGCCCCAACGACAACTAGTAGCATAATGGTACAAAGTGGACACGAAGAGCCAAGTGCTACTTTAACTAGTTCAATTCCAGAGACACAACGTTTAATTTCAGGACAAATTTCAGCAACACCAAGTCCAGTACTAAGCCCACCAGGAAAAATATTTGGGAGGAATGCAAATGGAACAAGTAAGTTAATACAATTCAGTTTTTGTTTTCAAATTTAAAGCTTATATTTTATTAAAGTTTTTAAACAAAAATATATTTATATCGATTGAATTATACAAATATAAAAGAAAGTTTGCACAAAAAATCAGCCAACTAGTCGCCAAGTTCTTGTTCTGACTTGCAATAACAACATTGTTTTTTTATTCCTTTTTAGTTTTTTTTTTTTTTCTTATTATATTTAAGAAACTTCATGCAGCTGAAGTTTTTTTTCCAGTGAAAAAGTCTTGTGGCCAACAACATTCAGACAGGGTGGCTGCTTTTCTAGTTTTTCTTCCCATAATCTGGCTATGCCTTATAATGAAGTGCATGCAAGTTCTTTTTTATAGGTTTATTCTTATGATTCGTTTAGTTTTTTTTTTTTTGTGCTGTTGTTTCTTCTTTTGCAATGCTGTAAAATTTCTTTATCGTTTAATACTTGCAAATAAAAATCTTTAATTAGTGTTCATATAACGATGAACAAGTTCTTAGGACACTGAGTGAGTTAGGCCTTGGTTATTGGTTGTAAATAATAAAACAATAAAATCATTGAATAAAAAGTTATTAGATTAAACGATGGAGCTTAGTCGGTTTTTAAGTTTAATTGATATTTTTACAAAATGGTATAATTACTTGGTTATATTTCGTGAAATCAATTTTAGGCTAAGTATAAGTTTCATATTTTCATACTGTAGCAAATTCAATCGAAGGATACTTTAAGTTATCAAAATTTTTAAATTATTTAAAGGTTTTTTATTTAGATTGTTTTGGAGAAGCCTTCCTTCTTGAAAAATCATTGCTATATTCCTTTAAATATTTTATTTTTATGAAATAAATGCGTTAGAAAAGTCCAGCTTAATTCCAGAAAGTCCAGCTATTAATATCAGCTACCCAACCCAGAGAATATCATAATTTAACTATTGTTACATTTGGAATCTTAAGTTAAGACAGGAAAATTTAACTCTTTTCAGATGAATATTTGTCATTTTGAAATAAGTAAAAAAAATTATTTCCGAAACTTTTTTTTGCCTTACTCAGCTCTAAGAAGTTGATAATTAAAAACTATAAGCAAATTTAAGGTGTTGCTTTTCCATAGCCTAAATTAAAAAATTCATAATAATACTAATATTTCAAAAAAAGGACAATTTAGAGGTCAATCTTAGGCACTTAGCAAAGTTCGATACTTAATTATATTTGCAATCACCCAAAATATTCTGCTGGGGATATTAAATATTTTATTAATTTACTCAAAACCTGAGTACACTTAATGATTACATATGCGGCTACCCAATTCCACCAAGACAATAATCAACAATTATAACAAAAGAAAAAAAAAAACTGAGTGAGTGACCACATGAACAACATCATAGAATATTCTTCAATTAATGAATAGTAGATAAAAGTGAAAATAATTTTCAATTTAAAATTGAATTTCAATAAGAAAAACTATTCACCTAGATAATTGTGTTTTTTATATTGAAAATTAAATAAAACCGTCTCTATTCAAGTTAACCCTTCAATTTTCTTATCAATTTTCTTTTGTTCTGAATATCGGACAGAACTTTTACTCGCGTGGAGATCCCTTAAGCCTGGACATATGCTTCAAATGGCATAATAGTACATATATATATATTTTTTTTATACCCCCCGTAAACCTTTGATTGTTTTTTGTTCTTCCTAGTTTTTCTTAAATAGTTCTCCAAATGTTAGAGGCATATGTTTTAAATTTTGTTTGTTTGCTTACAAGGTTTATTTGAATAGTCTACAAACTTTTTTATTACCGCAGAGATCTTAATAAAAAGATTTTGGTATACGATTAAATTTTTTGTTTATTTTATCTGACAAAACAAATATTTGTTAATATGAAAGGAAATTTCATGAAACAAAATTATTTATTATTGTGGTATAGGATTTATTAAGAACTAAGGATATTGTTTATAAAGCTATTTTATGCTAAAATTAATTAAATAGGGAGGGTGGTTTAAAGAACTATTTTTAGACATTAAATGTCTAAGCTAATAAAGAAGTCAGTATTTAGAAGAAAATTAAAAAATTGGTAATAATTGAAAATTTAATTGGATTTAGGTTGCTTTGAGCTATTCTAAAATTATGTTTAACTTATTAAATTTATTATGTTAATTTAAAATAAAGCCCCGATTCATGTAGCTACGTATAGATTTTAAAATTTTTTGGGTATTCAAACATTTATACATAACCGGAGAAATGTAATACCCATCTTGCTGGATTTTGAAAGAGATCACTCCAAAGTTCTTCGAAAACAAATGAATTAGAATCAATTTAATAAAACTACATAGCTCATCTTTAATTTATGCGAAAGTATCATAGATACTGTGTCATTCTTATAATACGAGTTTTCAAATACAAAAACAAGAAGACAACTGCTTTGAAAATGTCCTTGTATTAAAGTTTTCTATTCAATGAATTGCCGTATATTTAATAAAGGCTGAAAAAAGTCTTTGTAAAATAAATGGAAGGCGGATTCATCTTCCCTTCAAGAGGGAAGGGCAATCTATTTTTTCGGTCAAAAAGATATTTTCAATATATATATATATATATATATATATATACATATATGTAGAAATAAGTAGAATTTGTGAAAGGGCTACTACACTAGTTGAATTCCACCCAACAATAACAACAAATCACAATAAAAATATAATTTACTTCCAAACACTTCATATTGTTTTCATTGCCAACTTGATAAAAACTAATTGAATTAACTCAATCTAAAATTATGGGGACTTATCTAATTAATATCTCTGCAACAGTAATAAATCTTACTTTTCACTTCACATAATTGTTGGTTAGAATAAATGGTTTTTTAGTTAATATCAAATTATTTTGCGTGACTTCTTTTTGGGAATAACTTAAGTTCATCGCGTATTTGAGAGAAAACATAAACTTGATGGTGTTTTTTTGTCGTATTTTACTAAGCATTAGAATTAACCTAACTCATTATCAATTACTTTAATTCACCCTTCTTTTTAGTGAACTTATTGGAATAAATATTTGTCTGGTTAGGTTTTCAATTGCATTCACACCTTAGATTAACTTCAAATTAATATCAAACTCCTGAATTTTCCCACAATTTTTAGCTTTGCAAGCTTTTTATGAGGAAATGAAGCATGGTTATTGTTTTATCTTTTTTCTGTATCCTATCTAATAGATTTGATTAGCCTGTTATTCTAAAACATCATCCGATGTTTTATGTGTTCTAAGTATTTTAGATTTATTATAATAAAGAAAAATATAGGATTTCATTTTCATCTCATCATTAACATCCATGGTAAGGATAGTTTTTACTTTGTTAATTTTTGCAGCTCATATCTCAATACTCACATCTGTAGTGAAATACAAAAAAAACTTTAGTGTAATTTTGTCAATTAATTTGAAGCTAATGTATGACGAAAATATTTTTTATTTAGTTCTAAAGTATAAATGAAAATTAGACTTTAGGCTAACAAAAGCAAAACCGTAAAAAATTATCTAATGCCGGGAGATACACATAGCCTTTACGCATATTTAAGTAATTTAAATTATGTAATTCTACACTTTTGAATTTATAACCGTCATTTATCAGACCATAATTTTCAAAAATACACACATACCTATTAATGATTGAGATAAATAAAAAGGGCTAACCTGAATTATTCGTAGAAAAAAATTTTTTTTGAATATACATCGGCCAATCCCTGCCTATGTAAATAGTTTTGATATTTCTGTTACAAGCCTCCCCTAGATCACTGGTAAAATACCCAACTCAATACCCTAAATTTTGTATAAAAATAAATGACAAAAAAAAAACACATGAAAATTCTCTTTAGTTACTCAATTCCATCCCCTTCCATTCTCATACTGGGCTGGTTTTTAAGAGATCAGCAAATCACAAACGTTCGATCGAATAACAAAATAAAAAAACAGAAAGACTTCAATCACACAGGATAACCTATAAAAACTGGTCTATGAAGAAGCTGTATAAAAAAAGGCTAGGACAGTACAAACGGATTTAACAAAAGGACGACTGTATCTGTTGACAGCGTATGCATACTAAGAGCATTCTTAAGGCGAGATATGTCTTTTAATGGACTTGAAAGGAATTTTCAGCAAAATTACACAAAGGAAACAAAAAAACAGCAATTCAAAAAATAATCATAAAGAAAAAATTTAAAGAAAGAAGGAAATAAAAACCATGCGTCTAACCATTCCTTAAGATTATGAAATTTTGTAGACAGTTTTTTTTAGAAATAAAGCAAATCTTATGGTTTATAATCGCTGTAAAGTAGCCCCATCTTTTTTTTTTCGTTTTGGGTCTACTTGAGTGTGACGCTACCGGTCTCCTTAATAAAAGCCCCAGGTCATGGAGAGGAATTTTGATCGACAAGAATTTTACCTTAAAATCTTCTTAATTTATAAGTATTTGCTGAATTGTTTTGGTTTTTATTTAATCATACAGATCCAAAGTTGGAAACTTTTTTTTATCATATTTAACTGATCAAGTTTTATTTATCTTTGATCCTGACTATATTCAATGGTGTTAAATGATGTGCCCTGTTTTACAAAATAAAATTGACGCTGCTAATTTTACATTGGGAGCACGTTGTATTTACTTATTGCTTTTATGCAATTACTTATTTTTCTTTTTTGTAAAAAAAACCATTAAATATAAATTTTATTTTGCTTTTATATTTAATTATTAATATCGATTTTTTGTTTTTTCTGTTGTATCGGACATGACATGAAAAATTATTTTTTGCTGTCCAAATAAAGAAATGTTTTTTTACATTATTCACTCAATCCATTATAAATTAATATATCAATTGCTGAATTAGTTTCATGTATAATTTAGCAGACATATAGAACCAGAATTTTGAGAAATTTACCCATCAAATTATTAAATGTGTGAAAAATATAATGATAAAACTTGAAATTTTGTTACATTAATATTAATAAAATATTAACAAAAGGTGATTAAAGCAATTCTATTAAGAGCTATCATTCTTAGCTAAAGGGTAAAAAAACTGATGATAAAAATGCAAAATTATTCCACACTTCTAGGTTTTTAATTATAAATATTATCAAATGTTAGATCTTCTACAAAAATTGTTCTTCTGCTTTTTTATTGAGTTTTGTCTAGTAGGTAAAATCGAGATTTATCATCAATAAAACGAAATAATTATCAGTCATAATGGCTCACTTTTTGGGAAAAACATCAAATTAGTTTTATTCTAGAATGGTTAAAGGTCACAATTGTTTCTACCTTCTTTTTGCCTGCTATATTGATGAAATTTTCATTTACGAACACTTTCGTCATAAGCTAACATAAAATCATTTATGAAATATTCACTGATGAATATTTTTCCTATAGGTATTTTTTCTAGGAAGTATTAAGTCCTTTTAACGACTTCATAGATTTGTGTGACTTTGAGGGAGATATACGACTATTCCCATTTTGTATTGGCCTAATCGAAACTTATGGTTTCAATATCAACAATTCACTTGATAAAGAGTCACTTGAAGTTGCTTTCACTATTACTACATTCTAATTGGCTATATCTTTGTGTGGTAGACAGTTAAGTTGAAAACGTAAAAAAGCAGAAACTATTGCTATAAGATCTTGTATGGTCCTATGTATCAAAAGAAAGGTTAGAAAAGTTGACTTTCAATTTGTTTCCGTTGCTTATCTACAAAAAACTTTTATTCATTCAAGTGAAAAAGGTAAGGTATACTATACTCAATTAGACTCTAAAAAAGTACGATCACACTTCCGTATATCTTCTTCTATATTTAAATGATTAAAATTATCTAACAAAGTATTTTCCAAATACAACATAAAAAATCTTAAAAAGGTAAAGGTATTGGTTAAACCATTTCCTTTGGAATGTTAATATTCCTTGAAATGGAATGTGTTAATTTCCAAAATTCTTATACCTATGTCATCAATGCCAATTTGACCACATCCAAGTGAGTTCTTACGTCCTTTTTAGCCTTGTGTGTTACTTTCTAAATTCATAACTTTCTTAAAAATGGATTTTATTTATTTTTAGCATGTTAAAAAAAGTTTTCTTGCGTTAATAGTGGATTATTATATACGTCAATTTTTCTTTATTTAACCAATTTACTACCAGGAAAACTTAGGCTGCATGCAGAGTGCCGGCTTACAGCCGAGCTGACACCGATTCCCATTGCAATAGTCTAATCTTTGGTAGGCTTACACTCTGAAAACTTTGAGCATATTCCTATTGATTTACCCATTAGGACTTTATAGTCTTCAGTATCGGAATCGGAGTCAGCTCGGCTGTAAGCTGGCACTCTGCAGGCAGCCTTAGAGTGTTTTACCTTGGGTTTCAAGACTTAATTCCATTTTGAAGCAATAAAATTCATGTAATAAATGCCACTAACGAGATAAATCGAATTATTTTTTGGAAGTAATAATAAAAATGTTCTTGTTAAAATAATATTCGGTTATAAGGTTTTTATTTATTTTATCATATGATTGCAAAATGAAAAAGTATTTAAAATAATTTTTCACTAAACTGCAGTCAGTGGTGCAAACTACAGCATTACTCGTAATTGGCAGCGAATCCAACTTTATTTATTCTATGACTTAGTAATACTTATTGTTAGAAAGACATAATACATACTTAATTTACCCAAAGTTTTATATAACAGACAGCCATCTCATAAGAATATACATACATGTAATTGTTTAGAATAATGTCAAGTTAATGAAACTTAATCATATCTATCATATGAAACTATTTTAAATTACTTCAATCAATATAATTGAATATAATTCTTAATAATAATTTTGTTACCACTTCTTAAAAATAGTACACTTTAAATTACTCAAAATATTTTCCCTTGTTGAGAACAAAAACTTAGAAAGATATTTGCAAATCTTCTCACGTTTTTGTCTGATTCAAATATTTATTTCAAACCCAACAGCAAAAAACAGAAAAAAAACTATGCATAAAAAAACACTAATAAAGGATTAAATGAAAGTGAAAAAAGATAAAAGAATCACAAAAAAATCTGACAAACTAAATTTCATGTTCCATCAGTCTGGCCATCCGCGGTATGCAGATGAAGCAGCATCCTCACCAGTTCCAACAAGAAAGGGTCACGCCGGCTTAAGAAAAAAACTTACTTTTCATAAAAATTTTTTTTTTGCTTGCCTGCAAGTAATAAAAATCAGAAACCCTTTTTTCAAATTTTTTTTTGCTTGATGAACTTTACCATTTCTTAAGCTCTAAAGTAAAAAAGGCGCATTATCTTCACGTCAGTCGTCTCGGTAGGTTTTTTTTTGTTGACCGCGTTGGCTATTCTTTGGATATTGAGCTACGCCTCAGATGTCTGGCGTCTTTTTACATATCAAAATTTTTTTTGTTGCTCTTTTTATTTAAATTTAACCAAGCTGATAGGGTTTTTTTTTGTTTTGGCTTTTTTAATGAAGTTTTTTGTTGTTGTTTGTAATTCTCAGGATGTGGAATAGAGAGACAGTAAACATGCACATGGTGTGCTAAGGTGTTTGTCGGAAGTGCCTTCAATTTTATGTCCATGGGAACATCCGAGTTGAAAGTGAAATTCAAAAAAAAAATGGGTTCACTTATTGTGTTTTTTTTTTTATTATTTTGTTTTTAAAATGAGATTTTTCTAGCATTGATTTGAATTATTATAACTTGACATCTGTTGGTCAAAATCGAAACGTGTTTTATTCTTTAAATTTTCTGTTGAATTGATTGAAACTGGTCGTTGTATCCGCTTTGAATTTATAAAAATTTTCTTTTGAAAATCATTTTCCTTTGTGTTATAAACTTTTTTTTTGTCAACAGAGATAAATTAAATAATTATATTGGAAGAAGCATTTAGAAATTAAGTTTAGTTTAATTAGAAGCTTTAATAATATTTTTGATAGATTAAGACTACTAACGTGGTTTGGCTTCTCTTTTAAAATATAAAATGATGTTAAAATTGTCGAAAACATGCTAGCAAGGACTAAAGAGTGAATTGCTACTTTTTTGTTAATTGCAAAAGGAAACACAATGCTTTGCTTATAAGTAAAAAGGAATACAAACAAGTAAATGCACGTTAAAGCAAAAACAAATTAACTTGAGGTTTTTATAATAGAAATTAATAGATTTTTTTTGTACTTTGTCACACCTAAACCGAAAGGAATTATAAATTTTTAGCGCTTTAAATGTTTAATTGGGAAGTTGTTTTGAAATTTTCAATCTCAGTTAAGATATGAATTGGAAATAAATTTATTCAATGACAATAAATTAGTTATGAACAGAGCAAAATAAATATATAAGTGTATCAAGTTAAAATTAAACAATTTAAAAAATATACTGCTATAAATCTTTTATTTTTTAATAAAATTTACATCACTCATTTTTTTATATTAAAGAACTGTCGTACTATTTTACCATATATTTGTAATAAAATGACACCATTACACGTTGTAATAGTGTTAAGACATTTCAAAAGTATCGCATAGCCTGTATAAAAACCATCTTGAACACTTAATTCACAATTATGTACATTGGCAAAACGATTGCCCATTTATCGATTAAGCCATTCATCACCAAAATGCTTCTTGGGATAAAAATCAAATAAATCATGAGCCTAATTTCTTAGTTAGCCTAGGTTTGGTAATTTTTGCAGTTCTAGAAACCACATTTTTAGTATAAACACACAGGCCTCTTAATTTTTACTGCTTTTTCTATATTTAACTATTTTCTAGGGTAGGTATCAAAGTGACCTAATTTGCCTGCTCTCTGCATATTTCATGCCGTAGAAATATTCAGTGGAAAAAATTTACAATGGTTAATTTTTCACTTCTCTTAAGAAGTTGTTATAATAGGTCCGAAGATCGAAATTAATAATTTTGTGCCAACATTTTTAGAGTGATGCCTTTCTGTGTGTGTGTATGTCTGTATGTGACCTTTTTTATGAGATCCTTTTTCTCAAAAACTACTGAACCAAATTATGTTTTTAACATATCAATCGATACGCCACATCATGACTTAGATCTGAAAGGATTATGAGCAAAAACTGACTTTTTTCAGTACGCAAAAATGAGATTCGATTACCCAAAAACTACTGGACCAAATTACGTTTTTCGCAAAATCGGCCCAGCGGTTCGTTTTTTATGAATAAAAAACTAACGTTCTTAAGCATGCAACAAAAATTTTTATGTAACATGGGGGTGCTAATTTTGAATCTTTTATGAGTTTTTTAAAATTCAAGATAGCGGACCCAATATATCTTCTTCTTTTTTGTAAAAAATCTGCAAATTGGATGAAATTTAGCTTTGAGCGGGGTTTCAGGTAGATTATAAATTATTGTGTAAAGTTGAAAAGCTGTTTTTTTTTCCAATTTTGAGCTTCGTTTCAAAGTTATTATAATTAGTTCGAAAATTGAAATATGTAGTTAGTTTTTTGTAATTTCTTTACGTTTCAAGACCAGGAGCATCATCATAAACAAGTGTAGCCTTAATATCTAAAAAGTAACAATTTTCAACTGATGATCGATCTCTAACGTCACTACTGGGCATTTTACAAAATTGCATTATACTTTGATAAAACTTACATCATATTTAGATTTAGCTAAAGAACTTTTCAAAAATCAAAGCCGTTACAACTCAACTAATTTCTTATAATTTTTGTTTTTAAAACTACAGAACTATTTAAGAAATTTGAATTTTCGAGATTTAATTAGAAATCATGTATGCTATTAGATCCAATATTTTTAATTTTTATTTATAATAGAATATTGATCTCAAAAAAAAAGCAAACAAACAAGAAATAAAAAAGTTTTTTTGCTTAAGAAAGGAATACCAAAAAATTGTTTAATTTTTTGTTGTTGTGTTGTATCAATCTATTTGCCAGTCTATTCTTAGAATATTTTTAAAGCTTGGTTTTCCCATGAAACACGTACATCTTCCAATTTTTTAAGCAAGGAGAAAAAAAAACTAATAAATTCTCCGGAACTCTCTGAAAACAATAACAAAAAACAAAAAAAATATATATATGTATAACAAAAAACTTGGTTATGTGATACTAAATGAATAAAGCAGTTTAGTTCACCCTTTTATCTTTTGCCTGGCGTTAGGGTCATTGCATCGCCACACACACCCTTTCGCTTATGTTATTTCTGGTACAAAAAACAAATCAACCATTTTTTTGTGCTTTAAAAGACTAGGGTCCCAATGCATAAGTTTCGTTGGGAATTTCTTTAGCTCTGGCTTAAGTCATTCTTTGAAGTTGATTTGAATATATATATATATATATATACTATATAAATATATAATTATATGGAAGCTATGTAGAGCCCGTGTATGTATAGATGAGAAACCTTGAAAAATTTTAATGCAAAAAATTAATATTTTTTCGTTTTTGAGTTTTAGATTTGCAAAATAATTTTAAAAGAGAATTGCATTAAAATTATTTGTAAATTTTGTAAAATATGAAAATATTTTCGGTCTTATGAAATAAAATGAGTTCAAGAAAATGAAAACAACACTTTTTCTAAAACATATCACGGAAAATTATTGCAACAATTTTTTTGACATACTTTTGTTAGAAAAAAGTGGCTTAATAAGTTATAATGTTGCACTAGCTTTGGCTATTTGAAAAAAAAGAAGACAATGGTTCATAAAAGAATCAGCCTTTTATATCATCTATAAAATTTTTAATAATATGGGATAAAATTTCTTTGAAAATTCTAATTTAATCACATAGTATTCAATTACTAATCAAATTGATTTTATTGTTTAAAACCTACACCCGTTTTTTTTTCTGATGGATAGCTGTTAATTGGTGAAAGCCTGATTTTTATAAATCCTAATCCAAAATAAAGACTAATCTCTAATAAGTAAAAAAAGATGATTTAGAGGGCTACATAATATAAAGTGGACTGGATCAATCATTTTGAAATTTTGCATGCTACTTTTCCACATATTTCACCATGTAATCACTGAATTTTCTTGTTTTTTTATTAACTATTAATTTTACAATAGCAAATAGTCGATTTTTAGGTGAAAATCCGTGTTTTGATTCCCAAAGGCTACCAAAAATTGAAAAATCCAAAAAAAACAAAAGAATTACTGTTGATTATCTTGAAAAGTATCTTATTTAAAAATAAATTTTGAATTTTCGGTTTTGGATGATTCTGTTGCGAGTTATAATGCTTAACGCAAAACACCTCTTTTTCAAGGCACTTCCAAATATTAATTGCCACTCGCTTCCTAATTATTATTTTAAAATAAAAATTTGGAAAAATCATTTTGAAATGTTGTGTTATCATGTAAAAATCAATTAAATAAATTACAACTATCTGTATTGTCAAATAAAATTCTTGGAAACATGACTTTTATTCAACGAATTGACCGAACTATATCATCTTAAAAAGTAGATTAAAACTGTTATTTATATTATTTTAATTTATAAAATAATGCCAATGGTGAGCTTTAAAGCTCTAGAAACTAGGAAATTGTTAATTAAGCCTTGACTTCAGTAGAATATAAAGCAATATTTCCGCAGGTATCAAAGGATAGCATTAAATTTACACTAATTAAAATCAAAATTAAATAACACATTATTATTTTATTTTTTATTTTTTAGTGGTTTCAACATCAGCACCTAGCAATGAAGCAGAGTTACAACTTTATCGTGTACTCCAACGAGCTAGTCTTTTAGCATACTACGATACCTTATTAGAGATGGGTATTTAAATGATATTTAACAGAGTTTAGTTTATTATTAAAATACTTCTTTTTGTTACAAATAGGTGGCGATGATGTCCAACAGCTGTGTGATGCTGGTGAAGAAGAATTTTTAGAAATTATGGCCTTAGTTGGAATGGCATCAAAACCACTCCATGTAAGACGTTTACAAAAAGCTTTACACGAATGGGTTAATAATCCATCATCATTTCAAACCCCGCTACCAAGTGTTGGTAAGTGCCTTAAAATGATTATAAAACTTTTCGATTAAAAAAACAAGGATAAACTTAAATAATTCATTTATTTTATTAGATCCCACCCAATTAATTTATAGTCCTGAACCATCAATTTCTAAAGCACGAACAGTAGTTTCACCAGGATTCACACCGATGCCCTTAATAGCTACAACACAGACTACAGCAACAATTTTGACACCATTAGCTACAGGAATCAGCCCTCAAGTTACATCTAGTTCCCCACAAATGACACCAACATTAACAGAAGCACAAATCTCTAGATTAAGTATTGCAGCTGAAAAATTAGCCCGTCAGCTACCTCAGCGTGAGCCTCGTGCTTTAACATCGAAAAAACGTACATCAAGAGAATTAGAACAAGTAATGGCAATGAGTGAAAATGATCCAAGGCGAATGGATGAAATTCGAAAATATGCAGCTATTTATGGTCGTTTTGATTGTAAACGAAGACCAGAGAAACCACTTACACTTCATGAAGTAATTTTGTATAATATAACTAAATTTTTATTGGTTTTGTAATTTATTTGTAGGTTTGTGTTAATGAAGCAGCTGCACAGATATGTAAATATGTACCTGCACTTTTAACACGGCGTGATGAACTTTTTCCTCTAGCCAGACAATTGGTTAAAGATTCTGGTTTTGGTCATTCAGCAAGTATAGCACGTTATGGTATTACCCAACAGCAAAGTAAAAGTGAAGAGGGTGAATCAAGTCAATCAAAAAGATCTCGAATAGCTAGTGATCCTTCTACGTCCGAATATAAGGTATGTAGTTTAAGGAAACGTATATAGTATCTATACTAATATATATTGAAAATCACCAGCAAATGATCTATTGCACTAATTACTAATTGCATAACATTACTAATGCTTTATATTCCAGCCTTCAACATCGCAATATTTTTATCCGCCATAGAATAATTTATTTTCGTAATGAGAAGAACTCTAAGGATCGCTTAATCGCTTAAAATGCTTTTGCACTTAGGAAGAGAAGCTTTGTTGGCTACTGTTTAAGTTATGTAATTGCATCGAAATCCTTTGCGATTTGAGATGTGCTTATGATTTGATTTTTCCTTTATTTTTTTTGTTTTGGTTTGCAAACTTAAGACGTCCTGCATGCTGTGTTATTAGTTTCTTAATGAAAAGTATTTTTAAAAAATACTTCTCCCTAAAGCGTATCTAAAGCTTGGTTGCTACCAAAAACCTCAAACTTGATTCAAATTAAGTCAACAAAATATCTAAAGAAAATAGTATTTGGTGCACACTCCTTTAACTAATTACTATTCTGGTTTTGGAGACCTAAATCAGTTTCAAACAAAGTTAATGACTATTTTTTATTTTAAAGAAATTATTAAAATTTGAACATAATGTGGAATAATTGCAATTTTGCCCATACAAAGAAACTTAACTTGGGTTGGATTTGTTCGAATTGCTTCTACTTTAACATATTAACATATTATTACGTCATGTCCTGGGTTTTACTTTTATTTTATTAACTCAAAAGATGTTCAATCTTTTGTCAAGATCCTGAGATTGTCAAGATCATCGACTATGACCAATGAGCCCAATTCAAAGTTTTAACCTGATGAAAAAGAATTTGAAAATTAGCAGGGGAAGTTTTAATTTTATTTTAATTTATTCAAGGCTGGGTACTCAGGTTAAATAAAAAAAAGTCAATTTTGAGCGGAGCGTAGAAAAGGTTTTTACCATTTTCCATGCGTGGATTAACGCTTCCCAAGGCATAAAACATACCAAACTTTTATTTATTAAAATTGTAAAAATACTAAATAAAAAATTTAACAGCTTCTTACAGTTTGCCTAGTATCATCCAAAAAATAAATTTTTTTTACTTTTGTAGAGTGTCTAATCGGTTAGTTTTTTTAATTTTAAACTAAAAACAGCAATATTTTTTAATCTTAATTGAGGATGCTATCTTCATGCTTCAACAAAAAAAAACTTGACATTTTTAATTTGACAGTGGTTTTTGTAGATTTCTTTTTTTTCAAAATATCAGGCTTTTAATAATTTTAAAAACTGCTTTGCTTCGGTAGTCCTATGAATACTTCCCGCATGCGCTTAATATATGTAACTTGCATTAAAAGTTTTTTGTAGTGTTTTTTAATCTTATTCAATTTGAAATAATTAATACTAATAAATTCAAAAAATTTCCCTTCTTGGAACTGTGGAATCAAAGGACATTCTTGAAGAGTCACGCACTAATTTTTTTGCTATGTATCAAAAATTGGGACGTCCTTTTGACTTGACAGAAATTTCAAAATTTTCGTAAGTAATTAAAATAAAACATGTAATAAAAATTTAATTTTCTTTCTGGTTATTTGTAGAATATCTCGTTCAGAGTACGATGACAATGATACCGATTCCAGGTTTTCATTTAGTAATTCCAGTTCACCACCACTTCATGTAATTTGAAAAAATTTTTTAAAAATATTAATTTTAAATAAATTAAATGTACATTTGGGTATCTAAAGTTGTTGAATAAATCACCAAAATTATTAGAGATAAGAGACCAAGAAATTTTTTTGACTTTATGAGGTGATTTATACAAAAACTGAAACTGAAATGGACTAATTGATTGTGTTTTTGAGAATTACTTTTCTTTGTAGCTATGAAAATAATCTTATACCTTTTTCAAGATTTCATGGTTATAATGGTTTTAGGAGAAAGAATTTTTTCCTATTTTTCCCATCTTAAAAAATGTTCCTATAAAATATTTATACAATGCAAAATGTACGATTTACTATAAAGGAAATATTGGCTGCATTAGACTTGAGAAAACATAATGAAATTCTAAAGAAATTCAAAGGGGGAAAGAATAAATTTTAAAAATTCAAGACCTTCCAAATAAAATCAATATCAACTCAACCTTTTGAGTTTTTTGCTTATGACATTTTATCTAATTTCGATATTCAACATATGTATATTCTCGAAACACTCCGTATATAATCAAAACAAATTAAAAAAAGACCAACAAATTGTTTAAAAACTACAGAAACAAATTTCCTTTTAAATTATAAACTTGAAAATTACTTTTATAGAATAATTCCTATAGCTTATTATTTTTTAAATTAGCTAAATGGAGCTGAAATTGAGGCCACAAATAGAGAATCAACAGACAATGGACGTGAAACGACAACACCAAAATCCCCTGGCACAGGCGAAGTAATTGCAAGTTCACCACTTGGTGTTCATATTATTTCATCATCTGGAGGACATATAATTGCCGTTGCGAATCCTGCCTTAGCCATGAGTCCAGCACTTAACGAAGCAATTACAATTAAAAGGGAAACAATGTCACCAGATATCTAAAAATCTGAAAATGTTGTTTTAACAGTGGAAGCTCTTATAGGATGTCAGATTTTGTACCAAATCTTATATGGTACAGTGTTCATAACTATAGGGTGTCCAAATAATTATTTTTTGTTGTTGCTCATAGCTAAGAGCAACAAATATTTGTGGAAATAATTTTTTATTGGCCTTTTCTTAACAAACTTTAACAAACCAGCTCTAATAGCCTGCAATAGATTTCAAGTTTTTTTACAAATTTACATCACCCTTCCAAGGAATTTTGCTTACAAAAGTCCATTTTATTCTGAACTGGCAGCTTAATATTTTTTCCCGTTAAATAGGATTTGAAAATATCTTAATTAAATCATAAAAGGCACTAACTTATATTTAATGGAATAATTAAGAAAAACTTTCAAATCGACTTTTGAGAGACCCGTTTTGTAATAAATAAGCCATTGCCGATGTAAGCCTTTCCTTTAAGGAAATTGTCTTTTATGTACTACTCAGATAAATTGAAACCCTTGAAAGGTGGAGTTGATCGAAATGTAACTAGAAATAATCTTTGTTGTATTCCTCGCATCTCATTACTTATCTTCCGTAAAGGCAAGGCTTATACATCCCCTTGAATTTTTAAAAGATTTATTTTAATTTTGACTAGTATATAAAATGTTAGAATCTCTGTTAGCCCTTACTTTTACTTATTTGCTATTTACACCCTTAAAAATTTTGATCAGAAACTCTCCTGGTCCAAATGTCTTCTATATTTATCCCCTCGTCGACTAGGATATACTTTATGCTTGTTGTTCCTTATGTTTTTTTCTTCTTTTAACCAATTGTAACTTTTAAATGTGATTCATCTAGGATACACGAGATACTAAGCTGCCGTTTTCCTACTTTAGGATATATTAAGATTATATTACAGCCAATTTAGGTTTTAGAGACTTTATACATATGCGTTACTTCGAGGGTCTAGCGTTTTTTCTCATTTGTATTGAATATATCGACACTTGTCGTTCAGGTTTATGACATCGATAAGACGCATTTTCAAAATCCGCTTGTACTTACTTCCATATGAATCACAGCTTTAGGATGTTGTCTTTATAAGAGAAATTCTATATCTTTCCACTTGTTCAAATATCTAAGAACCTCCTCAATTTTAATATTATTCGATGATAATAGTTAGATGATAAATATGTGAAACTGATATTTTGTACGATCAAAATAAATATAGTAATTAAAAAACTGTTATTATTTTTCCTGGTTTTTCAATCATTGGAACACCAGATTAAACATTTGTAAATTTAAAAACAAATCACTGACTTATATAAGAGCTCCATTTAGTAGTTTTAAGTTCCTTTAGCAATAAATGTCGTTTTTATAAGATTTATGTCAATAATTTTTTGTAAATATAAAAAAAAACAAAAAAATGCCTAGCGTTAAAGTAGATTCAATCTTTATAATGGTCAAAACTAGTCAAATTAAAACAAAAACAAATATTCAAATTTAATTTTAACAAAATTTTTGTAATAAAATTAGCTATAAAATTTTATAAATAACTTTGGTTGTAAAACGAGACTGATTTTTCAAAATTTTTTGCCTTAATTTATTTTTTTATTATTTTTAATGAAAAAGTGCCTATTTTATAAACAAAAAATAAATAATTTAATTATGATGTTGTTATTCATTGTTTAAATACAAATTGTACTATATTCAATGATATTTGTTCGTTTTCATTGAATCCTTGTATAGGTAAATTTAGATTTTGAATTATTTTTTTATTATTAAATATTTGATTAGAAAAATATAATTTAAGAGTTCAAGTTCTTCTCAATCCAAGGTAAATATGATGAAACACGGCTGTATATTCCTGGAAAACCATATCTTCCACACTCAAAACCATATGATACAATTCCAATTAAATTATAATAATAGTATTTACCATCAGGGGCAAGCTGAAAAAAAAAATTTCTAAGAATTTTAGTTCTACTTTTCTTTTTTTCTAAATAAAAGTTAAACAACTCACGTTGGTTACCATTAGAGGTCCACCTATAAGGCAATTAATTAATTATAAGGCATTGATGATAAACAATAATGATATTTAGGCCAAGTTTTATCAAAGAGCTATTAGTTAAAAAATTACCTGAGTCACCCTGACAACTGTCTTGTTTTCCTCCACCAGCACAAATTGACTAAATATAAAAAGTAGAATTAAAATATTTTTAAATATAAAAATAAATTGTATACTTTTGGAAGTAATTTAAAATCTGGAATCACTTTTTTATACCCATTTTCACATACTTTTCTATCCACTAAAGGAACAATAGCAGTTCTAAGAACTTCTGATGTAGGCTTATTAAAACCGATTGCACCCCATCCTGCTATATATGCAATTCGTCCAGGTATTTCTGAATTTTCATCACTTGGAACTATACAAATTGGTCTAATATATTCTATAAAACAGAAATAAAATGAATTCATAATAATAACAAATATAACTATGCCTGAAATTGCAATAGATTTTTCCATTTTAAGTAAGGCTATATCATTATCAAGTGTAGCTGAATTAAAGCTTTCATAAATGATTTTTTTAGAAATTTTCAAAAACAAAGAATTATCCCCTTTACTATCCAAATTATGGGCGCCAAGTCTTATAGTAGTTAAGGTTTTTGCGATGCAGTGTGCCGATGTTAGTACATGTCCTAAAGTGATCAAACTTCCCGCACATTGATATTGTAATAATTTAAATCCTTTAATTTTATATCCAAGAGCTGCTATCCATGGATAAGAGCCTAGAAATAGTAAATTTCGAGAAAATGTATCTACCTATAAAGGTTAGGATTTATTAAAAAATAGCTTAAAGGATAGTCTAACTGATCTATTGAAATTTTAAAAATTTAAATTATAAAATTCATTTTAATCTTAGCTCAGATCAGATACAGAAAAAAAGAATGCAGGCGAGTTTTGAATCTTCCCATAAGGTAGAAGAGATGTCTAACATATTTCCTTTAAATTATTAGTAGATCACATTGAAGGCATTAATTGGGGATTAGAGTCCAAAGTAGAAAATTTAACGTAAAATTTTTGCCCCAAATGGAAATAGAAATCGAAAGAATTTATAGACATTTAATCTACCGCTAGGAGATTCTTAAATAATAGAAGTAAACATACCTCTTTTTGTTTCATAACCGCCAACGACTCGATTTTGTGATGTATTACTAATTCCACATTGGCCGTTTTCAAAAATTGATGAATGAGTATCAACAACTTTGGTGGAATAAGTGTGTTGCAAGGTTATAAATGTATGTAAATACTCTTTGACTGGTGAAGATACTGTTGGAAAACTATTTCCTTTTAATATTTTTGAGCAGCAAACCTTAATTTTAAAAATTTTAAAATTAATAACACAATCAAAAAAATAAAATTGTAAATGAATCTTCTAAAAATTAGTCTTTATATTTCTCTACATTGAGTTTTACAATTTTTACATTACAAAACTTTCATAAAAAAATTTTAAAGGTAGTTCTTTACCATTTAGTAATATTTTTAATAAAAAGTTTAATAAAGAAAATGTATTCACTGGGTAAAACAAAAGGTAAAATGTTTTAATTGTGTTAACTGAATTCCAATTTCATAAACTAAGTTCATAAAAAATGCGACATCAAGCCTTACACCAAATCTTTTCCTTTTGGCAAGCATATATCTTATTATTATATAAAAATTTATAATTTCAAGAATTATATAATATAATAATTATTTATAATTTATAATACCAAAGTTTTAAGTCCATTATATCCACATACAAGTGTCCCTGAAACTATTTCTTGGCAGTTCTCTTCTTCGGTACAAATGTATACAGGGTTTAATTCTCCACATTTAACTCCTAAATCAAAAAATATTTATCACATTGATTTTTAACAAAAAAGAACTCATGCAAGTGCAATTTTTTTTGTATGCAAAAAACTTAAGGAAAGAAAATGATAAATTTATTTCAAGCTATTCAATAAAGGAACTTTGCTATTTGAAAGTCAGCTTTTAATAGTAATTAAAACTATTATAAAAAATAAATTGTTTTCCAGCGGCAGATTTACAGCCGGTTCGTATTCGACTGGAAATTTAAAATTTGGTGTCTAACGTTTTTTGTTAATAGATATTTTTAGCTCAGTTTTCTTCTTTATTTACACTAAGAAGAAGTTCCACCAATTATTTAATTTTTAAAAATTTTTCTAATTTCAACTTACCTGTTTCACTGAAATTGTTTACAATATACGGAGATGCCATAGTTCTTATATTAATACACGGACAACCATTTACATATATATTATTTTCTGAAGGGCAAATAACTGGAGTACTAGGACATCTAACCATAATATCAGTACTCGTGGTTAGTGTTGTATTTGGTGATAATGTAATAAAAGGCAAAGGTGTTGTCTTTTTTAAAAAATTTCTACAGAATCCTTTAGTGCGCGCTATTTGTGAAAGCACAGGCCACAAAATTAATTTCAAACAAAACTCCGCTAGTAACATTATCAAATATGATCTTTTCTCACATTAAACTAGACAATTACTAAATTATTGTCACAAATAAAGCATTCGGTTGTGATAAAATCAGCTTTGAATATAAACCAAAAGAGAATAGAACCATAAGTTAAAACTGTGAAATAAAAAGCAGATACCGTGAAGCTTTTGATTAATTTAGAGCAATAATTGAGAAAAGAATGAAAAACCAAACAGTTTTTAATCTTATGGTGCATACCAAACGTTTTCACGTGTCAACCTCAGCGGTTGGGATAATTGATGATAAACAATAATAATATTTAGGCCAAGGTTGATCAAAGAGCTATTAGTTAAAAAATTAGGTTTTTTTTTGTTCGAAATTTCTATTAAGAATATTTTGTTTTAGCAAATTCTAAGGGTGGCAAATTTAAAGAGTTTAGCAAAAGTCATACCTTTAATATTAATACAAGCATTTTGTGGTTCTAAAATGAACCAAAAATTATTTTATGTAAATCTTAACAGATAGTTTGATTGTTTTCAATAAAATGCTATAAACTTACCGATTACTCTAAGAATCTGATATCTTGTACTAAATGTTATTAATATCAATGATAGCAAAAAGATGGTTACTAAATTTAGGCTTGGTTGTAGAAGTCTTAATGACAATCTACGTGAATGTGGTCCAAAAAATGCATCAACTCTAGAAATCATAGAAAAAATACAGAATACGGTTTTGGAAGATCATAAATTATCTGAAAGAGGTTTAATAGATGCCAAACTGAGATGTAGTAGTTGAAGTAGCTTATAGATCATTTGTGTCTTCCGATAGACATGTTACGTTGGAAAGCTCGTTCTAAGATTTCATGCCAAAGCTACAATAATATTCAAGTTCATCCTCGTTCCTCCGATATGTTTTCCTCGACGTTAAACACCGACCGATGGTGTTTGTATTAAGCAATAGTCTCGGTAGTTTGTTTAAAAACAAAAAACAACAGCAGTTATTATCCTATTATGCCATTGGTTGGATTGAAGGGAGAAATCTCAAAAATATGACCGAATATGAAAAAGAAAAAAGTACTACTTGTCATTTTTAAATTTAAAATAACACAAAAACTATGGTGTTGATATCGATTTTTTACCACAAATATATAGTCATTAAAAGGCGAAATCAAAATAACAATCAATGTTATTGGTAGCCTCATTTATGTTTAAGGCATAAAAAGTTTTTATATTCCCAAAGTTTTACTTCTAAAATAAAAAAAAAATTATTTTTATATTTTAAACTTTATTTTGCAAATTTTGTAATAGTTTTTCTAATAGAGTATTTGTTTTTTCCATTGCACTTAAATTTCGAGTCTGAATTGGCGACATATTCTCTGTAAAATTACAAAAAACATTACATTCTTTTTCCATTAAATTTAATATCTTTTGTGTAAGACAATCTTCTTTAAAGTCAGTACGTCTCAAATATTTTTTCCCAACTTTTGGTAGCGATAATGATCTTACTGATTTTATTTTTATTGGTTTGAATGATGAAGTCGAAGTTGTTACTGGAATAGGTAATGTCACAGAGGACGGTGTTGAAGTTACTGGTGGTAGTGTTAAACTTTTGATTGTTGATTTGTCTGATGGCAAACTTTCTAATGTAGGTGATGATGATGCTTCTATACTTGCAACTGTACATTTGTATGGTCGGGAATCTGATATTGGATTGGTTAAGATAGTACATTTGTATTTCTGCGATTCTGTTAACGGAGATGCTGATGGAATTGTTAAAGGTATTGGTAAATCTGCAGATTTATTTATTATAACTGGCTTATATGATGATGAATGAATTTTTAATGGATCCGGTACTGTAATTGATAATGGTGTCGATAATGCTGGTAAATTTGTAATTGTAGATTTGTATGCAGATGGGGTTAGTGTTGGTTCTGTCGATAAAACTGGTGGATTAATGTAAATTGTTCCATATTGCGATGGGAATAATACTGGAATTGGTGATGATCCTGATGATGATGTTGCTGATGCTGGTTCAGTTTTTATTATAGATTTATTTGATAATGAGTTTGAAATCAGATCTGTTGATAGCATCAATAGAGATCCCGATGATACTGGTAAATTATTGACTGATTGTGGTGTTGTAACTGAAACTTTTGAATTTAACGGTAAATTATTGATTGATTGTATTGTTGTCGCTGAAACTTTTAATGGTGCCGATAGATTTTTGTTTGTTGGCTGTGTTGTAATTGGAATTATTGATGATGCCGGTAGATTGTTGATTGATTGCGTTGTTTTAACTGAAATTTTTGAAGTTGTCGGTAAATTTTTTGTTGATTGCATTTTTGTAGCTGATGTCGATGATGATGATAGATTTTTACTTGATGGTATTACTTTAACTGGGATTTTCGATGAAAGTAATGGTGCTGAAAAGTTTATAAATATGATTTTCTGAGTATATATTAAATTTAATTACCTTCAAGCGATTCATGTACAACTATTACTCGTCTATCAAAAACATTTCTACAAGTATTAAGTACTTTATGTACAGCATTATAATATATCCATGTAGTTGTGTAACCTTTTTTACCCCAAACCTTTTTATTTTCAGCACTACAAAATTCAAATTAATTTAAAAAATCAAAAAATACACAAACAAATAATTTAATATTACATATATTTATCTGTTAAATAGTCTATCCTTTGTTTTATTTCTTCGATATTCAATGTAATTCCTTCAGTTTGAAGTTTTTTTTGTAGCAAATAATAAACTTCTTGATTTCGTGAATCTCTCTTCATATCGCCAATATATTGCCTCCATATTTGAAGAAATTTAAATGTATCACTTGCTTTATACAGCTTCTTTTTTTTTTTCTAATGATCAAAAGTGTCAAAAATAATTACAATTTTTTCAAATAAATCTACCTTTTCTTTATTTTTTTTTCTTTTTGTTTCCATTGTTAATTCTTTTGAATATTTTTTTGTTGTTCAAATCAATAGAATGCTTTAATTACCCGGTTTTTTATTTGTTTTATCTTTAAACGTTAAAATTTTTTACAAAACAAATACTTAACTTTGCCTACTGTCAAAATATGACAATTGCATTAATATAAAAAAATCTTGACAGTGATGCCATACTCAATAACATCATAGAGAAAAAATATCTGTGAAATTTTTGAGCTATTTTGGGTATAACTATGCTACTTATACCAAACATCTAGAAATATAAAACCTCATTAATCTTTTATATGCATAAAACAATGTTCAATAATTGAAAGTTAAATTATCAGCTATTTGGCTAAATATAGTATAAAAAGGATGAGATTGATAAATATAACTAAAAATTAATTATTAATAGATACATATGTATATAAATGGAAACGTCAATTTAAAAATATGATCAATTAGATTTACTTAATGTAATGCAATGGAAACTCTACACTTAGAGTAACCCAAAGAAGTCAAACGGAAACTTTATTATTATCAATATTAAATTTGCTCAAAAGAAAATATTTCAAACAGCATATTTTGAATGTCAACTAATAGCAAGTTTTAACCCTTAATTTATTTTATGTATATCTATTAAGATATAGCTATACAAATAACGAGTTGATGACCTTTCTCTTTTTTTTATATAAACACAAAATTTTTGAATTTAACTTGCTGTTTTTAAACTTCACATAAATCTTTCGGACTACCTTCTTGTTTTTACATGCCATTTACTAAAAAAAAAAACCGGAAAACTGCTCTGAAATCTTATTTTGAATAATACACCATTTGCGGGAAAATTTTGTCATCCGTGAATCGAGAAGGTAAAACTAATCAATATTGAGTAAAACAGAACTAATTTGCCTTAAAACTTTTTATTCACTTATTATGCACTTATTTCATTTTAATAATAAAAAAATTCATTATTTTGAATAACTAAATTTCCTTATTTCACCAAGAAAAAAATATGTGTTTTTACTTTCCATTACAATCCATAAAATTTTGTGCCTGAACCTTTAAAATAATATATTTTGAGCTTTTTTGAATATTTATTATAAAAACTCTTCTAAATTACTTCTATAAACTTAAAAATCTCCAATAGTAGTTCACTTGAACTCTTGCAATAAGATTCCTTCAGAGGTTCTTCAAAATGATTAAATTGTTTTATGAGATCCCGTTTACCCCATTGTGGAGTGAATGTCAACTAAAATTTACAAAATTCGTCCTTTAGCAATAAATTAAATATAAAAAAAATTTCATACTTGGCATTTACAGTCAAATATTTGCAATACTACAAAGAATGCAAAGAGAATATGTTTCAACGATGCCATTACAGTTAATAATAAACTGCTCTAAGATTCGTATTTTTTATATACTATTGAAGAGTGACGAATATGGCTATTTCTAAGGTTTCAATTAATTATTTTTGTGATTATTTTAAGAAAAACTGAGCATCCATACATCCAAACTAAATGTGGGTAGAATGATTTCAAAGAAAACTTGACACACAAATTTATAGATTAAATTTTCATACCAAACACAAAAATATTTAATAATCTAAGACTATAAAACTTTTAGATATTTTTTATTATAAAATTTAATTGTTGGAAAAGCTAAACTCATAAATCTCTTGCCGAAGCCAAGATACTATTTAATCTAACCTCCATCTCACTGATCTAGGAAACTTTGTGAAGCAAAAGGTGTCTTGTAAAAATTTGGTATTATCAAAGCGGCAAAGGTAAGATCAAGCGTCTCTTCTACTTCATAATAGAATCTGCAACTATATGTTATAAATGTTATGTTATGTTTTCATATTGGTAACAATTGTTGAATTTATTGTTTTTATAACTCATTAAGAAGCTTCCATTTTTTTTAGAGAATTTTCGTTAAACTAAATTCGTGTATGTCTAGGAATTGGCGACAATATTTTTGCTGTGTGAATTTAAATATAAGAAAATATGATAATATATCCACTTAATTCTTAAAAGTTAGTCTGAGTTTTAAAAGATCAACACACTTAATGGTGACGATACTAACAAAATCCTATCAAAGGCGGAGTTAAAACAAGTATAAATTTGTGTTTAGTTATTTTATGAAGTTGATACTACTGCAAACATTTAGCACACAAATTTTCCTTAAAAATATTTGATTAACAAATTATTAATATTGATAATCCTTTTTTCATTTATGATATTCAAGTAAATCTAACGTAAACTCCATTAATAAAATAAAACGTTGTTTCCAAGACGTATTTCAATCAATAATTAATTTAAGCTTAAGTATCTATCCTTATGTTATCCAATAGTAAATTTGAGAAAAAAATAGCTCTAATACAATCACACCCACAATTTTAATTAAAAAGAAACCATAAATTTATCATTTCAGAGTATATAAATTTGATAGGAATTTTAGGCAGCGCGTAGTTCCAAAAATGGCATCAATGAGATTATTCTTAGCCATTGTTATTCTAGCAGTGTTCGTTTCAAACATTAAATGTCAAGTAATTTAGAGATATATTTATTAAATGAAAAATAGAAATTGATTTGAATTAACTATAATATTATTATTATTTTGATTAGTTAACATTTACACCGCAGTGGGGTAGAAAACGTGAATTTGGAAAAATTACCCAAGACAGTAATATGGCATTGAGCTTAAGCAATTGCAAAAATTCGGATAAATTAATTTTAGAAATATTTAAATTTGTTCAGGTAAAACAAAAACATAAGCATAAAAATTTTTTTTTTGTTTGTTTTGGGGAAATTTATAATTTATATAAATTTCTATTTTCAGTCTCGAGCTTTAAAGAGTATAAACTGTAATCGAAATTAAAAATTAATATTCTAGTTTGGATCATAAAAATATGAAAAATTTGTGGCTATTCAATATTTTGTAATATACAATATTTACTGTAATAAAAGAAAACAACATATTCTAATAAAATTAATTAGTGCTTAACTAATTGCCTTTTTGTTAGTTTTGAAGTATTTATTTAGCTAATTTAGAAAATTTACAATAGAAAATATTCAAAATTTTATCATAAAATTAATGGACAAAAAAATAATAAATATAATTACTATTGACTTTATAATAACTATGGAAAATGGAATTAAAGTCGAAGCTGATATAATATAAATTAAATTTAAGGTGTGTTCCTGAGTGTTTTGCTCTGATATTTCACACTTTTATAATTGATATGCATATAACTTTTATTTTTACCCAAGATTGGTAAAAACAAAACAAAATTGAGAAAACTCCTGCCAAATTTCAATGGAAACTATTTTCTTTGCAAGGATATTTTTATCAATACAAATGAGTAATAATTATTCTACAAAAATAACGATTTGTTTGTGTACTCTCCTACTGATTTCACTAGCATTTTACTATCATTTGTTTAGTTCTTTGAAACTTACACGATATGTTCTTCCATTGGTGGATTTTCAATACATATGAGGAAATAAATTCTACCCGAAACTTACACAATATCATCCTCCCTAAATCCTTTCTCTTAAACTTTTAATTGAAATGAATTTTTTTGAAAGAAACAAACCTAATACTTTCAATTCAGTTACATATTAATTAATTTTGAGCTCATAACTATTGCATCTTCTGATTTTTACACGGGAAAATTAATATTTTGCGTCTATTTTTTGTAATAAAATGTTTGGATATAAAAAAGTCTCCATTGTTGATTTTTATAAAGTGAATTAAAACAATGTATAATAAAAAAAGGTGGTTAAAAGAAACGAATAAAATAAAACATCAACCACTTAACACAATGTTTATAAACATTAGAAGATACAAACGTTATGAAATCAAAATAGATCGATAACTTTGCTCAAAATATTAATTACAACTCATAGGAAAAATTGTTTTTGGGAGAGGAGCTTTCATTTCTATTTAAGATTTCAAAGAACTACAAGATATTTAAAATTCAAAAAATCGGGTCGTGTTTCCTTTCAAATCGACTTTAGGTAAAAATAAATGCAACATTCACTATCAAATCTCGTTAAGTAAAGCTTAGTAAAAACAAGAGCTCGTTTGAAACTGCGAATTTGAAAATTAAAGAATTAATGTCATACGATTATTAGCGTCTCGTTTTTCTGTACATGTTAATGCTTCTTTTTTTTTATATTCCTACTATTAGGTTGCTCAAAAACCTTCAATTGTTAATAAAATCTTTTCTATTAATCCAATCAAGTTCAAATAAATTTTGTTGTGTTGGGAGTGCATGACAATTGATGGTAATACAGTTAGTTCAAATATTATTCTTACCGTTAGCTAATAATTTCCAATATCTTTTACAAATTTTCAGTCGTTAATTTAACCCTTTTCTAATCATTCAATCAAGTTCAAACAAATTTTGTTGTGTTGGGAGTGCATGACCAGTGATGTTAATACAGTTAGTTCAAATATTAATTCATTAATTATATTTAGTAAACTAATTTTAATTTTATATGAGAGAAAAACTTCCGAAAACTGAATGCAACGAATTTGGAATTCTGAATTCAGAAAAAAGGAAAAATAATCTCAAGTAGGAATATACTTTAAAAAATTCCTTTTTATATTACTTGTTTTTATGAAAAATAGGACCAAAATTTGCTTTAACTTATGTTTGTTGCTTATTTCTTGTATTTGACGAATAAGTAAAAGATTATTTTTTTGAAATTTTTTAAAGAAATATTAAAATAGAAGTTCAGGGTGAAATATGACATGTTCGGTTTTTTTATACAAAAATTACTTTGATTCTTATCTTTTTGAAACATTAGGTCTTGTTACTAAATTTGCTTCATTATACTCAAAGTTTTAAAAACACTCTTTTGTATTAATTATTTATTAACAATTAAATTATAAAATATTATAAAATTTTAATACAAAAACTTGTGGCAAAAAATTATATATTTCAAATAAAATATTATTTAGTTCAACAATTACTTTATAATATTATAGGTGTGATCCTTATGAAAGTGACTTACATAGACTTCAAACTTCTTTACTGTAAAAGACATTTTTTTTATAGTTTTAAATCTCGTAGAAGGCTAAAGTCAAATTTAATTAATACTATTAATAATTTAATTTAAGCTACTTAAAGCGAATTTTACCATTTGTATTATTTAAATTTATCGAATTTATAATTCTCAAGATCAAAAGCCATTTGCTTCAATAAGGACTATAGTCTAATTTATAAGACTCGTGTCTTAATCCGTTTGATAAATTATAATACTTTATTTCGCTAGTGTAGTGCTTCTATTTGGCTACATGAGCACTTGAAATTTTTTGGTTGTTTTTGATTGCCATTTTTGGCTATTATTGTAAAAAAAATTGATTTCTTTTGAATATGTAGGATGATTTCTTGGTGGTTTTTTAAATATTAATGAAATATTTTTTTCATATAATCTGTAAATAAGTACAGCAAAAATTTAAATTAGTAACTACATCAATTAAAATTTTATAGTAACTCCGGGTAGAAAAAACGAACTGCGCATATTTTTTATTAGATTTCATCAAAAATGGACCACCCTTATCACTTAGGGGTGTAAAAAATAGATAACAACCTATCCTCAGACCTACTGAATATACATATAAAATTTGATTAAAATCGGTTCAGCTGCTCTCGAGATTTGGGCTTAGCAACACATTCAGCGATTCATTTTTATATTATAGAAGATGATATTTCTAAAAGTTATAATAGTCTTACATTGGAGTTACACAAGCAGTTTATCCATTTAAACGTTATCCTAATCTTTATTTTATTCATATAAATTTGTGTATATTTGTGATTTTTTCATTTGATATTTGCTATAATAAAATTAAATTACATTAACTTATTTTTATTAGTCTTAAAGCTTTATAAAATATATTTTTATAACAAAAAACAAAAGTATCGTTATAAAGTTTATCCGGTAAAACTACGAGTGTAACTAACTTCTTAAAATTAATAATTTTCATTTTAATTTTTAAATTACCATAAATTTTGTTATAATTATAAATTTCATATAAAAAATATTTTCTTAATGAATTCCTAAAACTTAAAAATTTAGTATCGTTTTTATAAAAATTTGGCGTTATTCTTTTATTAGTATTAATGGAATAAATATTTTTTTTTTTTGTTTTTAAATAGAAAAGGATTTGTAATTTTATATTCTTTACATATATTTTAACAATCATTCATTCAATACGGCTAGATGTGATCGATTTCTACGTTTAAAAAATTATGATGCCCGTAAAAAACTGTAAAAATATAAAATTTAATTCTACTGCACTTTTTGGCTGCCAAAAGTGAACTCTTCTAAATAGCCTAATGTTTTTCTATTGCTCTATTATTGTTCGCTAGCAAACAGCATATGATAGTCCTATTATTTGCAATATATTTTTTTTGTTATTTTTTATAACAAAATTAAAGATCAGTGATCAGTCAGTAATGAATGAATTTTGTAATGCACCCAGAAATGTTTGTTTGTATTTTGTCTGATATTTGATTTGGTTTGTCTAATTTTTAGCTCGATAAAAGTATCCACAGGTTACAAGTAAAGGAGAAATACATAACTTGTGTACCATATTAGCACAAAAAATAAACGGCAACAGAAAAAGAGAAGGTAAAACACAAGAGTCGAAGAACTTGAAGTTTATTCAGAATTTTTTCTGTAGTGTTTTACAATAATTACGTAGCTTATGGATGCGATTTTTCGATCATACAAATTAGAAATTTTGCGTTTTCACCTCGTTTCTTTTTTCCATTTTTTCTGAAAAATTGTCTAACGACCGGTGGCATGAGACTGCTTACAAAATTTTTTCTAAAAAAATGACTTTTTTGCCTAATGCTGGAATAGTTTTATGATTTTTTCTTGTTTTAGCATAGAATGAACTATAATTTTCAACTGAGTTTTAATTTTAGGAAAACGTTTTAGTATAAATTTGTAATTTTCTTATTTTAAATTATAAATAATATTTGCAATAATATAATGAAACTGACTAAATAATATCCTTTTGTTTTTGATACCGAATTATTTTTCAATAGAGACAAATAAATTATTATTTTCTATTAACAATATGCATGGAAGTGTTCAGACATTTTTAGTGTTTTGAAAAAAGTTATTTAAAATAGATTGAAACCAGTTTTACAAAATATGTATAAAAAAATGACAACGTGCAAGCAAAATTTGTTAAAAAAAGGAATCTTAATATGAATGTTCTTAAAATAGATGAGCAAAATTTTTTGAAAATTTCATTTCAAGGCACTCAATTTTTGTTACAAAATAAAACAAATTAAAAAACAAAAAATATGATGACTCCTAATTGCAAAAAAAAAATATATATATATAACTTACAAAATATTGCAACGTTTTTTACTTTTACGTTTATAACTATCCTCAATATAAGGACGTTCAGCCAGCTGAAATTTTCTCACAATTCTAACAAGCTCATGAAATGCTTGATCGACATTTATTCGTAATTTAGCACTACATTCAATGTATGGTATACCAAGAGATCTACTAAAATTTTGTGCTTCTTCAAGTGATACTCTTCTTTGATGTTCTAGATCTGATTTATTACCAACCATTAACATTGGAAATTCATCACGATCTTTAACACGAAGTATTTGTTTTTGAAATTTTGATATTTCCTCGAAACTTGAATGATCAGTTAATGCAAAAACCAATAAAAATCCTTCACCAGATCTCATGTATTGTTCACGCATAGCACTAAATTCTTCTTGTCCAGCTGTATCAAGGACTAAAATTATATTATATATCAATTGAAATTCCTTTCTTTTGTTCAAACTAAATAAATAAAAAAAAAACAACTTACTATCCAATTTAGCTGGTATATCATCGATAACACATTGTTTTGTGTACGAGTCCTCAATAGTTGGATCATAGTCCGTCACAAAATAACTCTATAAAATAGTTTTTAGTTTTAAATACAAATAAAGTTATCGTTTAAATTGACCCAAAAATATTCTTCATTACTTTAATTACATATATCTCTCATAATGCATGTATGACGTCAAAACTAAAAATAAATATGAGACTAAAATGTTAGTTGGTTAGAAAAAGCAATGACAACAAAATAATTCTACATAAAATATAAAATTTACAATACTTTTGGATTATTAATGATTCATTTAATTTTTAATTTATTTAATTAGAATTAAGCTAAGATTTTAGTTGTGTAGGCGGAGAAAATGATGCATCTTACATAAAAGAAAAAAAAAATTACAAATATCTTACTTGAATAAATTGTATTGTGACGGCAGATTTTCCAACTCCACCCCCTCCAACAACAACAAGTTTAAAAATTTTCTGACTCGAACTATTTTGATTGTGCCGTGACATTATTTTCTTTTTCAAACTGAAAATATGAAAAATCTCCTTTAGTTTTTTTTCGGCTGTCAATATAGTGAATACATATAAAGTTAGGAATAAATTTTAGCAGTCATGTAACAGGAATACCAACTGCATAAATAATTGATGGACACAGGCCTAAAGGTGCTAACACAATGATGTAGTTTTTGTACCGAATTATTTTTCCATAGAGACTAATAAATTATTATTTTCTATTAACAATATGCATCGAAGTGTTCAGACATTTTTAGTGTTTTGAAAAAAGTTACTTAAAAAAGATTGAAACCATTTTTACAAAATATGTATAAAAAAATAACAACGTGCAAGCAAAATTTGTTTAAAAAAACGGAATAAAATTTATATGAATGTTCTAAAAACAGATCAAAGAGTTGGCGGTGTTTTTAGAAATATTTGACTTTTAAAAAAAAAGTTATTAAAATATAAAAAGTGAAATTGTCTTTTTTTTTGCTATTAGAATAATTTATTCTAAAATTAAGAATTTATTCATTATTTGAAAATATTATAAGAGCTTTAAGAATTTTCAGGTAAATTTTAATTTTGGCACAACTATATATACATATATATATGTATGTAACATATCAGTGAATAAGTGCAGAGAACAAAAATTAATTTTTAGCTGTGTTTCACTTTTTTATTCAACATAAGACACATCTTTAAAGGTGAAAAGATGATGATGATGATTAGCTAATTGGCGGATGTATTGAATTTTGAAGAAAATTAAAGCCCAGCTATTGAACAACTTTTATAAAGTTAGGCCATTCTTTAATGATTCTCTTTTTGGAAATGGCCAATAGCCCAATACATTAGCCTCTGTGGAGGCTTTTTCCTGAAAATTTGTATACTTTTCAAAGTTTTTAATCCAAAAATGATTCATTTCTCGATGGGTTTTTTGAAAAGTAATTTTCTTATGTGTATGTACGTCGCATACAAAATCTTAATAGAACTATAAAATTACTCTGCATTATTTGAGTTTTGTTTGATTTTTTAATGTCGAAGTTCATAATTCAATTAGAATTAAATTAGACGGTAATGTGATTTGGAATAAAAAATAAGCCAAGATTTTAGTGTTTTTTTTGGAAATTTCTTTATCAGTTCGGGTCCAAAAAAAAATCATACGAAGAGGGATAAGTACTCAATATATTGAGATAAGATATGTATATATACATATATATCAACATATATGTTATTATTGGGCATATTTCACCCAGACTCATGGCCCTTAAAACAATTGTCAACATTTTTGTTCACATGGAATTTTTTTCTTAACTGCTGCCTCCTTTGATAGTAATTCTTCGTGAAATATCACTGATACAGTCGGTTAGTCACTTAATTTTAAGTATATGCTTAATACAATGGTAGTAAAAATAGAAATAGTTATTTATATTTGTCATAAAAACCTTACGTAAGTTTACAAATTGCCTAATTTTAAACTATCGAGACCTTATAGTTAAGTTTTTTAAAGTGGAATAAGTTAGTGCATATATTCAATATATGAAGAAGTTCTTTTATGCCACCTCCCATTTGAACCATTAAACAATAAAATAATGCTAAAGCATGTTATATATACTAAAGTATGGAATGTCGTAATATATTTGTTTGTTTAATATACCGCGGTGCTAATAAAAGGTGGCGTAAAATAGCTTTTTTATATCAAGACTAGATGCACATGTCAAACGAAAGCTTTCCAGCCTTCCAGGAAGGTGGTTTGTTGTGGGAATGAAAGTCGGATTTCCTTTGATATATGTAAGTAGGTTTGAAAGCCTTAAGCAAGAACGAAATTTTTCGTTGGGAAGTTCTTCGTTTTAAGTGATGTAAAGTTATGTATTTTTTAAATTTATTTTTATCTATCTTTTCTAATTTTTATATATGTGATAACAAGAAACTCAAATGTAAATACTCGGTACTAAAGCAACAATAATAAATACGATAAAAATTAAATTGTTTTCAATTACCTTAGAAATTATGGCTTTTTTGGTGCAAATGTACATACATACCTATGTGTGTTCCTATATAACAGAGAAGGAGTACAAAACGAAAACCAGAATCCTCTATACATGCTCTCAATTTATGTCCGTCCCCTCAATCCTCTTTATACATATTTTTCCTAATCTGATCAGAATATTAATGAAAACTTATATTTTTACATTTTGCAATTGAATCGATTTAAGGGATAAAATAATTTCTGTTTGACTAAGATTATGAACCGTGTCACAAATTAATGAAAAATATCACCAAATTACACAAATTGAGCTTTAAGTTGCTTTTGCATCCACTTTATCCGCCAGGTGTGGCCTTTTAATTAATTTAATTTAAAGGTAGTTGTAAATATGAAAAAATTCAAATCTAGGCGAAAAATTATATTTTTGTTTTTCAGCGTTGGGATTTATTGAACAATATGTTATGCATATATATATATATATATTTATACATGTTTTTATTGTAAAGTTTGTGTTAAAAACGAAGTAAAATCATAGAACTGATTAAAGTTAAAATAATATATTTATAGGTTCAATTACAAAAAATACTAGTAAAAGTGCGTCTTGAAAAGAAATTTGTGTAATAAATGAAAAATAGGAAGAAAGAAGATTTTAGTTTACCTGATGACGAAATTAGTTCAGCTGATATTAAAAACATGAACTACAAATTAACAAACTCTACAATAGAGCATGTTTCTAGAATAGAAATAAAAGTTGATGGATCAAATCCAAAAGGATCAACTCTCAACTCTGTAAATAATAATAAAAGCTCTGCAATGGTGACTAGTTTGAAGGATAACAAAAGGCAAGTGTGTACTGAACTAGATGCACCCAATGCAAATTTTACAAGTAATAAAACTTTTTTGTTATCAAAATCAGAAATTAGTTGTATGCCCATATTAGACGAAGAAATACATCAGTTGTCATTAGATATTAATAAATTATCGGATGACAAATTTGAACATATTGTACATATAATTCAACGTCATGAATCATTATTACCGGAGTTTTGTTTAGATGAAATTGAAAACGTTTTGAAAATATTAAAGCCATCAACACTAGGAGAATTGAAATGTTATGTGGAAAAATACTTTTATAAAAAAATTCATAAACCTTACTTCAAAAAATTAAGAGAATTATCTAATGATGAAAATATAGCAGAAAAGAAAATCAAATTTGAACATATACCAGATTTACCAGAAGAAGAAAATGCTGAAATAAAACTATCTAAAAATAATGAAACTGAAAAATTTAATTCTGTTTTGAACTACATTTGTAATTCCCATTTTGAATTGCAAAATGGGATTAAAGAACTTTCCGAATCAAACAATCAGGTGAGAAAAGAAAAAAGTGCTATACAAGATAAAAAATTAAATTATTTACCTAAAAAACACATACAAGTTCAAGAAGATCAAATACTACCAAAAACAAAACCAGATATGAGTAATAATAAATCATCATTATTATATCAATCTAGTGCAAAACAATTAAATAAAAATTCAGCTAAACAAAATTGCTGGATTGATAATTTTGATATGACTCTCAGCAGTTTGTTAGATAATATTCCAGAAAATAGTTATAGACTTGCTATGCAAGAAAAAGACTCAACAATTGATAAATCATTGAAATTTGATCAAATGCAAAATTTAAATGATCCAACAATGAGAGAATCCTTAAATACAAACGAAAAGCACTTACTTCCAGAAAAGATTGAAAATAATGAAAAAATATTAAAAAATGCTGACGCCTGGGCACATTTGAAAATAACAGACGTACAAAAAACTATTCAAAAAATAAATAAATTAAAATCTCCAAATGATACATTTAAAATATTTTGTAAAAAACATAAAGAAAATATTATCCGTGAACAGTGCTTAAAGGATAAACGAAAGATAAAAACCACTGATATTAAATTGAAACAGGAACATATAAAAAAACAGTCTACCGAAAAATTTACACTGAATAGTGTTAAGAAAATTGAAATCACACCACAAAAAATTAATCAATTTAAGGTATCAACAACAAATAGGGACATCGAAAAGAAATTAGAACAAGAAAAAAGAAGAAAAGATTTGAAATTAGGAAAAATTGGTGATGTAATTATGCAAATTGATTTAATGGCTGAACTTGATGATTTATTCAAGCGTTGATCGTTTTTAAAATGAATAAAATACAGTTTCTATTATTTGGTATTTAAAAAAGTAAACTTGAAAATTATCCATCACTGATTTAAACTACGATTTTACTAAAAACAAATGTCCTATTGTCAAAGACTGATATTTTCGTTTTTTTATTATTATTTTTGGTTTATAATTTTTAAAAGACTGTTTATATTGTTTACATAGGCTAAACTGAATTGACTGCTTTGCTGAAACATTAGTCTTCGTTTTATTGCTCTTTTGCCAAGGATTCACTTGGCAGCAAATATTTTTACATCAAATGCTAATGAGCCCACTAATCTTTAGTAAATTGGTAACCTAACCAAAATTGCGCTTAGAGAAGGTCAAAGAAAATTAGTTTGTATAAAATCTGATGTTAAATTGTGTTAGTATAATTACATAAAATACTATTTTGATAACAATTGAAAATGTTTTCATCTATTTTCTGTCATGAACACAAAATTGTTTGTAAGTCTACTCAGTTTGGTTTAAAGCAAAATCTGGCAATTTTTAACATGCTAAGTCATTCAAGAAGTTAAGTATTAGTGACTCCTAGCTGTTATGCCTAGGACTCACTAGTGCTTAGCGGCACAAAATTTAGACCTAAATGTTAATGAGTCCATTTGTCTCCACTGAATTGGTATATAGCCTGAATTAACGACTAGTTAGCACTATCTTATCGGTTTTTCAAAGTAGATCAAAGGAATATTTTATTTCGGGAAGAATCCAGTCATTGAATATTAATATTTTGTTCTTAAAGCAAATAACAACACATTAATCACAAATACAACTGTCACTTTGCCATTTTGCTTCTGTCAATGAAAACAGTAATATGCTAATGAGTCCACTCCGATTGGTATTTAGGAAAACTCTCCATTTTTACTGTGCTAAGTCGTCCCATTCGCTAAGCGCTAGTTCCATTCCTTGGCATTAGAATGTAACACATTTAGGACTTGGATTTATTAACGTATGACACCATTATTTACTAAAAGGTTTTAAAGGAGTACTAACGCTCTGTTTTAATTGAATTCTTTGTTTATTTGATTAGCTGGCTTGCAGACCACGAAAAACTTATATTTAGTGTTAGAGAAACCTATTTTTTGGTAATTCCTTAATATCAGAAGACAATTTTGGCATTTCGGTTTTTTTTTATTGCTCAAAATATTTCTTATATTTCATCTCTTGTCAAATCCATATTGAAATTGTTCATACAATATCTGAGTGATCAAAATACTTCTCACAATCCAATATATGGGGAGTAAATAACAATTTCCATGAATTTTTAAATGTTAGGATTTTTTGAACTACTCTTTGCTACTTTATAGAAGTACAATAAATAACTTTATTCCAATACATTTTAGATTGTTTTTATCTAAAATAAAAAATTTTTCAAAGTTTAAATTACGAAAATTTACATTTCCTAAATCAGAATAGCTTTGACCAGTTTCTAAGACGATCTCTTTGTTAAGCTCAAAGCAAAAAAAAAGAAGATAATACAATTTTTTAGTTATATTTATTTAAGTCTTTAAATCTGGAAACATATGCTAACATGTTTTTATGAATATATTTCAATAATTTCTTTAAAAAAAATCTACATTACAATAGACAGAAATTTTTTAAAAATAAATACCATAAATAAACTTCTACCGTTAAACAAATTTTATTTACAAGAATGTAAAAATAAAACATTATTCTCCTAAATCTTCTCTTTTGTTTTTTTTTTAACTTAAAATATTTGAATTTAATTATAAATCTTAACGGTAACAAATTAATATAAATTAATAAATAATTTACAAATTATTAACACTAATTATTTGATTAATCCATCCAATAAATGATGATACTTTTACATAAACGCCGGGTACATCAACTCGTCCACATCCAAAACCCCAGGATACTAAGCCAGCTAATTCATAGAAACCATCATCTTGGCAAACAAGAGGACCTCCACCATCCCCCTGGCAAGCATCATTACCCTTTTCACCACCAGCGCAAAAACTTGATGCTGGTAAAATGAAAATTTTTTCTGTAACCGCATTAACTTTACGTATACACTCTGTATCGCTTACGACAGGTATTTCAGCTTCCCGTACTCTCAATGGTATTGGGCCAGCTAGAATGAAATAATGTTATAATAATAATAATATTAAAATTTAAATAGATTTTAATTACATTCTCCCATATAACCATAACCAGTTACAGTACATCTTTTTCCGGCTGCATGACTAACTCCTCTTGCTGGAAGGCAAACCTAAAAAATTTACAAAAACAAAAAACATATATGACTTGTTATAGTATATTAAATCATATTTTCCTTATTGGAATATATAAAAATACTAAAAAGATTTTAATAAAAACGAAAGTAAATTAGATGTCTAGGGACACCTGGTAGGAACGAAGTATAATAACCTGCTTTGAATTAACAGCTAAAAGCAATAATGAAAACCAAAAACAACAAATAACTAAGTGAAAAATAATAAAATAAAAAACACTATTATTAACAAAAAAAACAACAACTAGCAATAATAGCAATTACACTTTTGTTTTAAAATTTCTTGTTAGAATTTCGTTTAGTAATCTCATGTTAGCATCCCTTAGATGCCATTTAAAATTTTCGGCCTAGTCCTCATGTAGAAACTCGTGATAAAGAACTTCGGTACAAAATTTCTAGTACAATAAGAAAGAAGTTAGTTTGATTGGAAAGTCTAGAAAAGTCTAGAAATCAAAAGGGATTTATATCACATTTATATTATATAGAAGAGATTATTAAGCAATAAAAGTGAAAAACCTTTTAGTCATTATGTCTTCTTTCTTGGGGAATATATCAATAAATTTTGTTCGATGACTTCTACATTTTGGAAACAAGTAATGTTACCTAACACTTTTCTTCTGTTCGCTTTCGTGGCAAGTAATTTTACTTTACCTGATATTTATTGTAATTAAAATTCTATTCTATTTTTTAATTATCATCATAGCTTTTTGTGATTTTTTTTTGTATGTTAAATAAGTAAATTTTTCGACTTACCAAACAGACACCATCTCTAAGCTCAGCCTGTCCATGTAATTTAAGTAGCGCAATATCATTGTCAAGCGTCTGACTATTATGATTATGGTGAATATAAGTAGTTGCAACACGTAAAGTTTGTGCACCAGGACTACCAAATTTTTTAGTTAAATCATAATCACCAACACGAACATATATAGCATCTCCAGAACGGACAATACTTAAAAAACAATGTTAATTATTATTAATAAATAAATAAATATTATTAATTATTTCATACTTAGTGACACAATGTGCTGCGGTTAATACCCATTGCGTTCCAATTAAAGCTGCCCCGCATAAATATTGATTTTGTGAATTAATTAAAGCTACTTGCCAACACCATTCTCCATTTTGTCCATCTTCACCGCCAACAACACGTGCTTTTCTACTTAATGTAGAATGTTCAGAGTGTAGTATATTCCTTTTGAATTTCATATTAACAAGATCACCAAGTTTATCGTTATTGATCTGTATTGGAATAATTGCAGCACCTAATACCAAGCGTTCTGATGATTTTATTAAATTATTTGTAATATTGTTTTCTGTTGGTTTATAATTTCTTTGTTGTTGATGACGTCTTATTCTTAAATGATTTGCATGAAAAGTTCTACCCAGACGACTTGTTCCTTTAACACCACAAACATATTTTGAATATACAGGAGGACGATGAGTTGTAGTTGTTGTTGTTGTTGTTGTCGTTGTTGTAGTTGTTAAAACTAAAATTATAATATGTAATCTGAAAATATATATATTTAAATTAATATATACTAACTAGCTGGTGTTGGTGGAGGTATTTGTCCTGGTAAAATATTTGTAGAATAATGAAGATTTGGATTCTGTTTTAAATTATTTGGTAATGGAACATGTGTTTGGTAATAATTTGGTTGATTTGGAGGATATTTAAAAGTTTCATTTCGTAAAAGTTGTGATTGTTTCTCCTGGATTCGTGTTTTTGGTGCACAACATGTAAGTCCATATTTTTTGCATTTAAAAAGATCTGTTAGTTCAGCATTTCCTATAAGATATTATTCCTTTTTAAAATAAAAAAGATTAAATATAAATAGTAAATATATTACTAAAACAAGTGAAACTTAAAAGGCTGCTTATACATGATCCGGGACAATCTTCTCGAATATCAGGTGTAGGTGCTGTATTATCTTGTTGTTGTGGTTTTCTTTGTGGTTGAGTTTTATGTTTGTTTGCTATAATTCTTAAAGTTTTTTTGTAATATTAGTTAGGTATTTAATTACAAATTAGAATATTGTAAATACTGTGTAATTATAACCATGTTTATCAAATTATGTAATAAAATTAAATTCAGTTGGCTTGACTTTAGTAATTTGCAATTATTTTTTACTGGTGGGCGTATAAACTTGTTTTTTTTTTTTTATAAAAATTTTATTGTATTGTATTTGCAATTTTGATATGAAATATGATAGATTTTAACCAGTTAACTGTTTTTGACGTGTATACACGCCAAACCAAATCTCTATTACGGTGCGTTCGACGTGAATACCCGTCGTTGAAAACATAAAATTACCATTGACTATGAAAATCATTTTATTGTTTTTTAAGAATTTTTAAGTTTATAATAACAAAAACTTTTGCAGAAATAAAGTGTTAAGTTTCTCTTATATAAAAAGTGCAGTTCTTTGTCTTTCATAAAATTTGGAATAGGATCATTTTACCCTGTATTCGATGTGAAAACACGTCATTGCTTAATTTTAATTACGCACACTGTGAGGAGTTTTGAAAATTAAATTCCACACTTGATTGGTTAAATTAAATAAAAAAGTGCACTTTTCTCATTTAATTCAACAGGAAAATTTGAGGTAATGGCGTATAACGTAGGGCTAACTTATGCTTAAGCATCCAGCATGCATCCAGCACTCTTAGCATGACATACAAAACTTCTATATTGGCAGTAACTAATAACTATCACTAAAAAGCAGCTATATTAACCGACATCTTATCACTCGCGTATGACAGCCAGGGGATGGCTTCGGACTACACTTGACATTCTCAACTTTTTGAAATCACAAGCGAGAATTATAAAGGCATTATAGCCACTTCTAAAAATTAAAAGAATCCTATATCAAACTGGATTTTAAGTTAGCTCTATTAATTTCAACAGAGTTTACTACTAAAATTTTACACACAGTTCAAATGCTTACCAAAAAGTTGCGAATGTGAGACTTACTTGTGTATTATCTCCCATTTATAGTTATCACTGATTCTAGATCAGTTGATAATGGGCTAACATTCATGAGGTATTATGTTCTATCCGAAAAATATGGCTTAAACTAGTTCTATTGAAATAAATTTCTTTCTATGGATTTGTAAGATAGCAGCAGTTGATTTTAAACTTTGAAATTTAGTCTGACAACTCCAAATTTAGTTTTTATATTTTACTTTTCTGTTCCAAATGTAAACAGTATAATTTTACTAAAATCAATTTAGCCAATCAAAAAGATAAATTTAAAATATTTTAGCTATTTTTGGAAATTTATACTAAAAAATAAACTTTTTTATTTTATGAATATTTAAAATTACCTTGTATTATCACAGCATATTGATCCTTTTTTACAATTAGATGTATTCGCAATTAATACTGCTGGACGTTCACAAAATGCAGTCATAATATTAGCAACACAATATCCTGGGCATGGTTTAGTCGGTGGAGATGGTGAAATTGGTGCTAAATATGTTTGTTGATTTGTATTTAATAATGCATTATCAGCTAAACTAAGAATTTGTGAAAAAAGACTTTCAGTTGTTGTTGCAATAATTGGTTTAGCAGTTGTTTGAACAATTTTCTCTTCGACAACATTATTGTTAGTTGTTTCTGTTGAATCATCTATACAACATCTCTGATCATCTGGACAATAAGCATCTGAATCGACATCACAAAATAATGCAAATAATCCATTAACGCACATTCCTTCACAGGATTTATTTATTATTTCTTTAGTTTCAGTATTATTATCATCTTTTAAAGATTCATTAACCGATGGTATAAATGTTGTTTTTTTTGTTGGATAATGTTTAGTTGGCTTGTTATTTGAATTTTTTAAACGAGGTGGACTTGTTGTTGGTATATCCTATTAAATATAATTGAAAATAATAAGAACAATTTTTTTTTTTTATAAATTTAGTTAATTCGTTTACCAATTTATTTGATATATTTTTCTCTGCTAAATTAGGGGCAGCCAAAGTATTAGTTCCATTTCGGTCTAAAAATTATAAATAAAACAAAAAATTATTGAATTTTTAATAACAATTTCTGGAATTGTTTTGAGAAAATATTCAGATCTTGGAATGTCTGGAAATAGTCAATCTGTTTCCAGATCTGATAGATACGTTAAATACGTAGGCAATTTAAACCACAATTAATCAAGTTTTGCCCTCACAGCGACTTGTGATGCATTGTTTTCGTGAAACAGCACTTTTTCCTCATAAGCATATGAATAACGTAATGTAATGTAAAAGTAATGTAAAAGTTGCTACTGATTTTTCTGGGATGAGCAAAATACATTGAGAATTATGTAATTTCTTCGGAATACTTTCATTGGAGTTGAATTTTGGGATTATATTCACGTTTAGTGTAGTTTTGACAATTTTTGTGTGTTAAGTGGGTGCAATTAATTGTTAAAATTTTAAAAGAGTTCAGTGCTTTAATCAGAAAAATATTTCCACATAAGAATTTGTTTCTTTTCTCTCTGATTTGTGTATAAAGGGAGTTAATAGTTATAATGCTTGACTGTGGCAAAATTCAAAGAAACTACATTATAATAAGAAGAAATTGTTGTAAAAAGGCGTTTCGGGTACGAGCAAAAACCAAACTTTGTTTGGTGTTTATTATCATCTAAAAATAAATTTGACAACATAATCTAGGAGAGAAATTTTTATTTGTCTTTTCTCATTTGCTTTATTCTGGTATCGAATTTTAATATATAATATTTTGTGAAACATGAAAATTTTCTTTAATAAAATAAAAAGATGATTTAAAGAAAAAATTTCTTACTTGTAGGAATGTATATATCCTTTGGTAGTTTACCATTTTGATATGCATTTAATGTTACACAACACTTTTTCCCTTCCTTACATAATCCAGATGTGGTAAGATATGATTCACAATATTCAGCTATTTTATCAGGTACACAAACTCCAGAACAAAGGACATCTTTCAATTAATAATTAGAAAATAAAAAATTAGTTAAATTAAAAATTAATTTTGATTACCAGCATTTTCATCTTCATCATCCTCCTCTTCACTATCTTCAGATTCAATTATTGGAGGTTTTGTGGTTGTTGTTACTTTTTTGGATGATATTGTTGTACGTTTAGCTGGTGGCTTAGTAGCTACTGTAGTGCTTGGTGGCGAAATTGTTTTATTTTCAATTTTACCTATCCAAGTAGAAAATATTTTAATAATTTTTTATAGTATTACACAAAAATTTACTTTTATCTGATGATTCTAAGCAACATTTCATGCTTGATGATGGACAGGGAACATCATATAAGACCTCAGAACAAATTAATGTTGCAAGCTGATGAACGCATGTTCCGGGACAGCCATCAACATTAGCTGTTGCAGTTATTGTATCTAATAATCCTTTAAAAGTAAATAATAATTAAATTTGTTGTTAATAAAATTTTATTTAAATGTTTAAATGAAATCTAAAAAATTATTGTTATTTAGATAAAAGTAAAATTCTAATGTTAAATTTAAAATGACAGAAATGGAAATCATTTCTGTACTAGGTACGTACAGTAAAATTCCTTATTTTGATTTTTGTAATTTAAATATTTTTTTGTCTTTGCATCAGGAACTTTGTATTTATTAAACAATAATTTTAATTATATTAAATTTATTCCAAAATAGAATTTCTCTTGCCATGATTTATGGGTTTTACAAGCTCCAACGACGAATTACTAAATTCAATATTTTTTGTTAGTTATTTTTCAAGTTGAGATTACATAAGAGAAACTGGCATAAAGAAAAATGGAAAAAGAAATTATATCGAAAATTGGCAGTAAGGCTTTCTTGAAAGCAAATGAACTAGCAATCATAAAACCAATCATAAATTTGAAATAATATAACGGAATAATAACATTAAGAATCACAGAAGAAGGAATAAAAAGATCTATTGGCATTTTACTTAACAGAAAGACTTGCGGACCAGATATTTTGTACTTCAAAACACTAATACAGCCAACAAAACCTTAGTTAGTTAGAGTTAGCAAATAAGAAGAAAATATTATCCTATGTTTTATATAGAAGCCACCATTCGAGATCCATCAACATCTGTGGAGATAAGACAAACAAATAGAGTTCTTCCTTGAAATCTTAGAAGAATTACTATTCAATAAAGCAAATGTTGGCATCTTAGAAATAAAGTAAAGTAAAGTATTAGATACTTTTTGAGTTTTTTTCCAATAAAGAACTTCAGCAGTGATTAGTGGTATACCCACTACTAATCATACTAATAATATCCAAATCTTCTATTAGACTGGGGAATTGTTCAACAAAATGTCGAACATTTTGAACGTAAACATAACAGAAAAACTCAAATTCCGATTTTAAAAGCTACTCTTAATATATCGAAATAATGCTATATAGAGAACCTTTTTTATTGAAAAAAGTGAAAATTAAAATGCTCTTGATATATTGAATTGGATTTTCATCATACAATAAAGTAAAAAAGACAAAAAGGATATCTGGTATAGATTCTAGAGACCAAAGAAGTTTAGCTCAATGAAACCAGGGCTTAACACACATGCGAACAACTTAAGCTATTTTCAAATTTTACTATATATGAAAAATCTATCTGTATGATAAAGTTAGTGGCACAATTAATGTAGAAGCGTTAAATGAAATAAGTTAAATTTTTAAAGGAATAGGATAAGATAACTAACACAATCCAACTACGATCTAATGTAAGTACTAGTTTGTTTTACGATGATTTTTTCTAGTATTCTTAGCTTAGTTGGCATACATTTTACAGTCTCTTTTGTATTTATTTTTACAGTCTCTTTTGTATTTATTTTCAAAGAAATTTCAAAAAAATGGTTTAGTTATCATAAAGTTCTAAAAATTATTTCATAATAAATGTTATGACTTAGAAAATTTGATGAAGGACTCTGAACGTATGTGAGAATTTTCTACCTGTTTGGTAATATTAGAGTTATACTGTTTTTGACAGCCGAATAATAAAATAAATGGTAAAAAGGATGAAAATTTGTTTAAATTTTCGTGCCAAGGCTTACATAAGTATTCAAAACAGGTAATTTTACATGTTTTAGTACTTACCTAAGCTTCCCAGATATATAAATTACCTGACACGGTAAATTTAATAATCTTTTTAATCTGAAGCAAGTGACACTCAAACAATTTACTTCGATATAATTTTACTAGTTGGTTATTTTATCTAGGTAAAAAGCAGTATTCTTCCAAAATTTACTTTATAGTTAAAATTAATTCGCACGCATCTTCTTAGTTTTCATTGAATAATGTAGAACTTGTTGATAAATACCAAGAAAGAAGCTACACAATTAAATTTTACCGAAGAAAAGTACCTGTGTCTCAATACAGTAAAATACTTAAGCTCGCATTATTTATCGTAATAGAATTCAGTGGGCACGTTTCAAAATTGTCTAATTTAAGAAAATTTAAGATTACATTAAAAACGGATAAGTTCATTAGTGTAATGATTTTTAAAGAAAAGATGAATTAAATAGACTTTATTCACTATTACTAAATATGTACATATATATAATTACAAACGTTAATTCCAAAGCTTACTCAATACAAACACAACACTCAATGTAACCCTACAAATTAAAATTGGAATTTAAATTTAATTTATTAACAAACTTAATAATTAGCCTCTTCAACGTTACAATAATAAAGTAAATTAAGCAGACTCAGGAACAATTCCTTTCCCTTCATGCTCTTTATGCGTCTAAAATATTTATGTTAGTCTTAATATAAATTTAAATATATTCCCAAATAATAATTTACAATCAAATTGAATCCTCAAAAAAAGCAATTAAAATCCCACCATAATAACAGTAAGAAAATTATAAATCAATCACCTTGACCTACTTAATCACCAAGAATTTAGGTTACATAAAGAAACTTCAAAATCAAAGAGGAAAGGATGGAAAACTGCTATCAATGTCTTAAGTACACTCACCTGTCAAAAGACTTCCTGCAAAAGATTCTTCCTCACCCCTACATTTTGATGCCAGCAAAAAAATGATTGCTAGTATATTGAACCTTATATTCATTCTGGCATACATCTCTTCTAATATACATTAATTCGATCACATACATATATGCACTATATATTCTTTTATTTTGTTCAAATTTTTCACATAATTAGCTAAAATAACACATATCTCAAGTGTTAAAATATTCCAATAATATAAAACAAAAAGTCCTCAAAAATGCTAATAATTTAATCAGAAGGGAATTTTCAATGATTTCAATTTTAAAAACAAACCAAAAACAATTAAGACTTCATTCAAAACTGAAGCAATATTAACGAATTTTAATTAATCTAATATTAAAATATTTAAAATTATTTTTTCATAAGCTTCAAATTAGTTCAAGAATTTTACATAGCTGTTAATTATAAGCGTTCGAATAGAGAACATTAAACTCATGAAATAGTCTGCAAATGTGTGCAAAAAATATAAAAACGGGAAACGACAAAGAAATTATGCAAATTTATGCGTAGACTTTTAAGCTTTCTAACTGTATAAAAACTATAAAATGTTACAATGACATAACTAAATATATTACATACAAAAGTATATAAGAAAAAAAGAAGAATTATTAGAAGCTCTTTGATTACAAAAATTTCAAATGGAATTTAAGATATCCAACTGTGCCAACTGTCACTGAACTACCGAAATTCCATATCAAAAATTGGAAGGCACCTCCGTTTGAATTCAAAAAGAATAAATTGTTTAATGGCCTCATTTCTCGAAACTAGAGGTCATACTTTCTGGTTTTAATTTGCAGACATTTATCACTGTTTTTTTTTTTGTTTTTAGGTTTATTTTATTTTGTTTAAACTACTCTTTTTAATTTTAGTTTAATTTTTTAAGTGAAACAAAAGAAATTTGATGTAATCTTTTAAAAATTATTTATCAAATAAACTTTTTATGCAAGTGACCTACCATAAAAACACAATAACAACAAAAAATATAAAAATAAAAAAACTGGAAAATTTTTAATACACTTTCCGTTTGTTAATGAAATTAGAATAACACAAACAAATCAAGAAATTCGTGACAGAAAACTAAATTCATTGCAATAACTGTAATTTTATATATACATATATGTATTTATGTATTTATGTATATACATATATAAATTATAAAAGCCGGTGACTAAAGAATTCGAACACGTAATCACAATATTCTAACAGTAAATCTACTTGGGTCACTAAATAAGAAATCTTAATCTCACTATAAATACACAAACGTTAAAATGTCGCATGAAAAAAAGCTCGTGCACAGAACAACATCTAAACTTGAACTGAAGAAATTTCCTAGTGGCCCAAGAAGACATTCAAAGAAAGTCTACTACGAAGTGGTATAAATTTTAAAATGCATTCCCAAAAGAAAATTATAAAGAATGAAGAGAGTTTTGGCATAAAATTTTTATAGTAAAGCAGGTACCAAGATAATTAGACGCAATGTTCAAGGACTGAAATCAATTGGCCAGCTAGATTGCAGATTTATGTGTATACCTAAAGATACTTTGTTGCAAATATATGATCAAAGCAGTTCCGCTTTAAAGGTATAAATTTTTATAGAAATAGGTAGCCAGTGATTGTTGTTGTTGTTTGCTATATGTATATCTTACTCAATTTACTATAAATTTGTTAGCAACAATTATAAACTATATTTCTTTATTGGTAATAACTATTTTTAACCATTCTTGTTTTGGTTAATCCGTTCATTGACTTACGAGTAATGCGAATGTAAAGATATAAAAAAAAACAAATTGAATTTTTTGTGCATAAGCTTGTTAGAGGTCTAACCGATACTCTGTTGAGCACTGTGAGAGACTTCAAGAAAATTTAGTTTGTGTTTGGTTACCTTTTTGTTTTAGTATGATCTTGGTTTAAAATTATAATTACCTTGAGTTTGCAAAATTTTTAGTCCCTGAATCGACCAAACTAGTCTGTATTTATCCGTTTCCTATAAGAAGCATGGACGGTATATCGATTTAGTGTAGTATCTGTAAAATAATTAGAAAACGAAAATTCAACTGTACTCGTAAAAAGGGAAAAATTATGTTTGCATGGAATTATTGATAAAATTTGATTCAATTTTGGTTATAAATGCAACCTAACTAGTACTATTGGACGAAAGAGAGGTTAGGAAAATAGAGACAACTGCCCGTAAAATAAGCCTGCCCGGTTCAGCTAAATCCGACTTGTTCATTCCTTTTGATCTGGTCTCTACTAATTTTCACCTATCAGGCTCATAGCCATTCGGTTCAATCTTGCATCCGCTTACTTTATCAAATTTATATATAATTATTAAAATCCTTTTGGGAGAAGGGAATCTTTTTCATAATTCTCTTGTCATGTATATTGATGATTCCGTTAAAAATAGGCTAATATTTTGTCAAATTTGAGCTGATTTCAATGTTAAATCCGTCATCAAACTTTTTAAAGATGTATGAATTTTTGAAAATTTTTAGCTTGAACTTACGTTAAAATTAACGCTTCAACAAAATCCGGAGAGTAAACACTGCACTAGTCTACACGAAAAATGCTCCTCAAAAGAAAATTGTTTTTTAGGGTAAATTTGGGTCGCTGAATTCGAAAATGATAATCTTTTTTTTTTTTTTAAAGAAGCGTTTTCGAGATATTTCCAAAAAACCTGTTTTTTGGGTGTATTTTCTTTTATTGGTCTATCTCTCAGAAAATAATTTTCTGAATGATTAAAAATGGCTTGTTTTGAAAAGTTATCATATTTTTCTTTCATTTGATATATAAAACGTTCAAATCAATTCATATTTAACAAAGTTAAGGGAAATCAAAGTTAAAAAAAAGTGATTTTTTTCACCTTTTTTGAAAATGACCCATTTTTCTTTGCTTGTTTTTGGTTCAAAAAAATTGTTAACTAAAGTTTTTAAGACTTTGAATAAAAGATAAATTTTTAACAAAAATTTTAAGGGAAAAAATCTTAAAGATCGAAAGAAAAATAAAAAAATTAAAGATCCTTAAGTGGAGACGTGATTATTTCATTTTTCTGGTCACAGTTAGAAACCTCTAAAATAGGGGTTTTTCAAGAATTTTTCATGAGAAGACTTTTAGATTTATTAATGTAAAAATTTATACACATATTATAGTAACTCGTAGCTTTATTTTAACATTTTTCATATGTAAAAATAATAATATTCAAAGCTGCTATAGCTGATCTCCTGGAGCTGCACTCAAAAAAGACGTCTTGCGGTGACCACGATATTTCTGGATTGGATCTTTTAAAATAAAAAAACCACATAAATTTCGCTAAATTAGATCGAAGGAATAAGCAAAATAAGCTTTTTTCACAAAATAGCGGCTTCTCAAAAAAGAAAAAATCGGTTTTTGACCAAAATTTTGGCCTGAAATTGCTTAAAAAAAAAAAAAATATTAATGGATGAGAAGAAATCTTCGTTTAATTACTAAAAAATATACTTAAGAGGCTTGTGTTAAAATTTAAGGCTGTTCGGTTCAGCAGTTTCGGAGATATCCTGGTCACGGACTTTGAAAACAAAAAAACATATCTGTAGAAGAAAAAAGAGATGATTTTGGGTCCGTGATTGGTTAATGAAAAGAAAGGAAAAAGGATGCATTGAAAATTGGTTGAAAGAGCTTGATCTTCAATTGCCAGAATTATTTGCAAATTTTTTACGATTGTCGAAGGATAATTTTGATTGACTTCTTGGTTTTGTGAGGCCATTAATTGAAAAACAAGACACACAGAACTGATAAATACTAAATGAAGCCTGATCAATATTTTCTAAATTGAAGCTATATATTTTCAATGTTCATGCAAATCTTAGTGTAACACTATATACCATTATAATTAAAATTATCCTTGAAAAAACATTCTAAACACCAAGTAAATACGATCTTAAGTAAGGAAAGGTAGGGAGTGTCCTTAAAGAATTACATTAATTTTTTCACGGAATAATTTATTCGAAAAATTTGTTTCCTTGAAAATATATTTAATACTACTATACTATTTGCGTTGAAAGCCTTTTTCTTATTGAAGAATAAATATTCTGAAATTCTTCCATACAATTGTACGACAAACCATATGACAAATAAAAACATACAAATTTTATATGACCACATATATATATGCCATATATATATGACGAAGGCAATATTTTAGTATTATGCCTAGGACTTACTAGCACTTAGCGTATGGTACGACTTAGCACAGTAAAAATGGAGAGTTTTCTAAATACCATTCGGAGTGTACTCACTAGCATACTACTGTTTTGATTGACCTTCATTCAAAAATAATATATCAAAAATAAGCTAATAAAGAACTCATAATTTAATAAATTTCAACAATATTTAAAATATTTAAATAAAGATATTAAGTAAAATCTATTTTTCCCGAATGTAAAGGGATAGGGCATTTTTTTTTTATTTTTTGCATTTTTTTATTTTTATTATTTATTGATGTACAACATCTTAGGGGCCATCCATAAATTACGTCACACGAATTTCATGATTTTTTGACCCTCCCCCCCCCCCCCCCCCCCCTGTCACACTTTCAATTATTTTTTACTACATGAATATCATATCAAACCACTCCTTGTCACACTTCGTCGAACACTCCCCCCCCCCCCCCCCCCCCCTCTTAACGTGTGAAGTAATTTATGGATGGTCCCTTAAGATTATTCTGTTAAAATTTGAAAGCAATTGAAGTAAAACTAACGGTGATATACACCTGCAAGTCTTTTATATTATGTACTTTATAAAATAAAATTCAAACTTTCAAACGCGTTTTTCTCACACTTAGCTTTTTCAAAGTAACTCAAACTCTATAAATCAAAATCTACTGAACCGATCCTTTTGAAATTTCGCACACTCTTTCTTTACATAAGTTACGGGGTAACGCTGTCGAGTCTTTTTTTTTTTAATTTTAACTTATATTAAAACAACAAAATTTCTGAAAAATCAGTATATTTTGACTTCCGAGCCTTGTAAAAAATTATAAAATCAAAAAAAAAAAAAACTCAACTTATCAACTAATCAAATCAATTTGGTTTTTTGATTTCAGTAGACCCAGTAATGAGTTATGATGTTCACCGCGAATCAACTTTTTTTTGAGACATCTGCGGAGATTCACTGTAATCGGCTCATTTTTTAACATTTATAATGAAACTTTCACAGAATATTCTTTAAATATTGTATAATTATACTATAATTATAGAAATAAATAAATATTAATTGTATCCTTAGAAAAAATTGTAAAAAATATGCTTTTTTTCGGCCGAATTAATCCTACTACCCCGTTAAATATTACTTTGATCTTTGAAAAACGGCCAAGCTAGCGCTAGTCGCTAATTCAGGCTATATACCAATTCAGTGGAGACTAATGATCTCATTAGGATTTAAGGCGCAAACAGAATGAACGCGGTGCTTAAGCGGAACGCGTTTTCATTCTTAATTACGAAATTCAGCGATATAAGATTCCATAGCTATGACAGCTGTCACCGCTTGCGCGCCGCGAACCGCGTTCATTGTGTTTGGGCCTTTAATGCTTAATTTTGTGCCGCTAAGCGCTAAGGAGTCCTAGGCATTACACTGTGCCGTATATATGGCACTAAATTATATGACTAACCATGTAATATATATGGCGTCGTATATATTTTGCTATATAAATTTGGTCATCACACTAGTATGACACTTCTGTGCTATATATAAGTGGCAAATCAGCCATGTATGTATATGTATATACTAGCACCTTAATACAGTGTATTACAATTCAGTGCAAAAAGATTGTTAGCTTTATCCGGTATCTATCTTTTCAAACTAATCCCTTATTTCGAGCTCGGTATTTATCCCAAACCGGGCTTTATTCGTAAAGCCCAATCAAGCACTTATAAGATATGATAAATATGATAAGATAAAAACAAATTTTTTATCATTATTATATTTAAATTTATATTTTTTTACTTGTAAAAAAAGTTATTCCAGAGAATATAAAATGTTATTTAAAAATTTATTCAGAAAGTGCTTAAAACTAAAGTCTCCAAACAAAAATTAAATTGAGGCAAGTGACATTTGTCATAGTGACAACAATATGACGTTCTGATCAAGGTCGAGCTAGATATTTTTTTTTTTTGAATACGTGTCCCAATTAAAACTCTTTTTCAATATCAAAAAATGTAAATAGAATAAAAATTTTTATGTAAATAAAATTCAAAATGGACATATTTAATGTAAATAAATTAACAATAACAATACAAATTTGGCCTATAAAGTAATTTTGCTATTTTTACACATAAATGTATTCATTGCTTGAGAAAGGTAAATATATTGCATATTAATTTTATGTATTTATATATCATAAAAATTTTACGTGTTGCCTTTAATACATACGTGGCCGTTTTGTTTAGATACAACTTGAAAAAACTTTATTCAGTGTCAACAAGTCATTGTCCGAAAGAATGCCACCTAAAACACTTTTGGTATATATTTTAGCAATACTCTGTTCGACAAGTGGTGTCTTCTATGCAGCAGACTCAAGTAATAGTGAATCGGATAAAAGTTGCTTTTGTGAGGTATGTTAGATAATTATATTTACTAAGCTGACAAGCACAAAAGAAGAATAAAAAATTATAAACAATTTTTTTTAGTTAAAAGGGGCAATTAACGACTGTAGCTGTACTGTTGATACAGTTGATCATTTTAACAATGCTATCATTTATCCAATACTGAACAGTTTATTAGTTAAAGATTATTTTCGCTTTTATAAAGTGAATTTGAAACAACATTGCCCATTTTGGCCAGATGATAGTAAATGTACTATGAAATTTTGTCATGTAGAATCTTGTAATGATGCTGATATACCAGAAGGTCTTAAAAGTAACCATCATAAACCTGGAACTATGGTAAGAATAAATAAAATTATGTATAGAAGAAATATAATTTCTTTTAATATTTTTGCGGTGTTCTAACCTTGTCATTATCACGTTACAAGCGAAACGTGATATCTACTGGTATTTTGTCCTAATTTTCCTGGTCTTTAATTGCGGGCGTTTAATATGTTTCTTTTTTTTATGTGCAAATATAATTTACTTATTAAAATGATATACTTTAAGTAGTATTTGTATTATGTTTTTGTTTTTGTTTTAAAATTATTATATATTTTGAGTGTTTGGTTTTCTTCGTCCAACAGGTGTTTTTGTCAGCATTCGTTTTCATAATACGTTGCAATTTTGAACCTTGTGTTAATAGAATTGTCATAAATAAAAAGTGCGTGTTAATGGTTTTCTTTTTGTTTTTTTTTTTTTTGTTTGGTTACAAGCAAATAAATATTTTATACCAAATCTTACAACCGCGATGAAATCTTTGGATGTTATGCTAATAAAATATTTAATATATACTAAAATTATTGCAATTTATAATAAATTTTTTACTTATTTTAATTTTTCCAAAACCTTCCGTTCTTTTTAACCAGTTAAGCGGGATATGTCAAATCTAATCTCTATTAAGGTGCATTCGACGTGTTTACTCATCGTCGTTATCATTGACTATGAAAACTATTTTATTATTTTTTGGGAATTGTATACACGTCATCGCTTGATTTTAATTCTGCAGACTATAAGGGTTTTTTAAAATTAAATTCGACGCTTAACTGGTTAATAAATTTAGAGAAGGTTTAGGAAGGTTAAAATGTAGAGGAAGCCTAACATTGTATGAACACGTGAAATATCTAGGAGAACTTGATAAAGATTTATATATAAAGATATAAAAAAACTTACAGTACAAATGACATCACAAGAATTGAAGTCACAAGACTAACAATAGCGCCGTACTTGCTTTAATTGGATACTTGTAAGTGAAGAGGAATTTGCTTCAAAATCATTTTTCTCGATTAAGTGCACTTTGATCAGAATCAAACTGCTTCGTGAAGCAATCGGCTTACTAATCAGCCATTGTTTAATTTTTCGTAATTCTTATGAGAGTTGGCCTCGAAGATCTTATACTACTTTGTATGAGATTTTCTGAAAAGTAAATTGTATTTCATTGCTTCATAAACAATTCAAGATTTTGAACGTTACATTCGGTATGAAATTAAGACCATTCATCCATTTCCTTTGGAAAAAATATTGAAAATTTTAAAGTTCGAATGTAAAAATTATGTTTAATTTAACATGAATGATAACACGTTTAAAATACAAATTCTTAAAATGTATAAATAATCCGATTATAAATGATAAGCCGTTCTTATTTCTTTCATAAAAAATTTATTTATCATAATTCTTACCGTCGGCAACGTTTTATTAGTAAAAAGAATTAGCATTATTTAGCCGAAGGCACTTAACCATCAACAGTTTACTTAGTTTTTTTTAAAGATTAAGCATAGTTGTTTTGTGTTCATCTCACAAAAGCCATAAGAGCTAAAGTCTGCTTCAGGAGGAAATAACATTATTTTAATCAAAATTTATAAATATGATGAGGCTCACTTATGTTAAATTTTTATATTTGTCTAAACTACTTTAATAAATTTTACAAACCTGCAAAGTATTAAAATTCTATCAAAATTTTTCATTTTACTTTAAATTATTTTTTTGTTTTTATTCAAAATTTCCATGAACGAAAGATTCTAGATTTCGAATATTTCCAAAGGTTCTTTTACAAATTTCTACTAAACCACAGATAATTTTAATTGCTGCATCTGGTTATGAATTTATATATTCAGTTGGGCTTTTATCTATATGTAGGCATGTGCATATTTTTAAAATGTGAGATAATTGTAATCATATGTATATAATTCAAATATTAACACCCACTGAAATTATCTAGAAATTATCATGAAAAATTTAAAAAGTAAAACAATTGAAACAATTGTTATTGCATTTGGATTTTTTTTAAATAATAATTTTGCTTTTTGGTTTTTAATTTAATTGAATTCATCATTCTGATCAATTAGAATCATTATTACAATGAAAAAAATGTAATGGCCAGGTACTTTTGTGCATTGTGTAACCTTGCTCTCCCATCATTTGTTCATAGACTTAAGATTCTATCGAAATTCACTAAGAAGATTCTGTCATATAGGCTCTTTAACTTAAAAAGTGTTAATATTTTCTTAATATTTTTTTAACCACTTTCTATTGGGAACTAAGCTTTCAATGTTCTTCCACATACGTACCTGAAACCAGGAACAGTCTAATTTTCCTGCCAATATTTCGCCAAACTTTCATTTGAGTAGCTTAAGTCTTTAAAAATGTAAAAATCAACAACTCATCGCATAATTGTATAAAGGTGTAATCATATGCTACGGCCTCATTTTGAAGGTTTTTTTGTAATTTTTTTTTCATGTTAAACTTTACAAAAAAGTTCTTTTTGAATCTCTCTTCTATTATTTAAAGGGCGTCTATTTCAAAAAAGGTATTCCCTTAGAAAAAAAAAGTTGGTGACTTAAATAGATAATTAATTTACATACAAGTTTGTCATTTTGTCATGCCTGGGACTCACTAGCGCTTAGCGGCACAAAATTTAGCACTAAATGCTAATGAGTCCATTAGTCTCCACTGAATTGGTATATAGCCTGAGTTAGCGACTAGTTAGCGCTAGCTTGTCGGTTTTTCAGAGCAGATCAAAGGAGTATTTTAACTCGGGAAGAATCCACTCATTGAATATTAAGATTTTGTACTTAAAGCAAATAACAACACATAAATCACAAATAAAACTGTCACTTTGGCATTTTTCTTTCTGTTAATGCAAGCAGTAATATGCTAGTGAGTCCACTCCGATTGGTATTTAGGAAAACTCTCCATTTTTACTGTGCTAAGTCGTCCTGTTCGCTAAGCGCTAGTGAGTCCTAGGCATCAGGAACTATGATAAAATGTGTTTATTAAAAAATAAAAAATGGTGGGATTAAATAGGCGATCTTAGCTCATGGTGAAATTTTTATTAAATTAATTTAGTGTGTGTCTGTGTGCTTCTTTTTTTATACCTTTTTTAACACATCATATATAAATATTGAAAAATGATTCATCTAAAAGTTTAATATTTTAATTTTTTAAAGTATTCAAAAGAAGCCCAAGAGGAAGATTGTGAAAATGATTTAGATCCTGAGCTTGGATTTTTGAACACAAGTATAAGTGCTCAAGCACATGAAGATTTCCAAAAATGGGCTGTACACGATGAAGCCGAAGATGATTTTTGCATTGTAAACGAAGATGAAAAGGCTGAATATGTTGATCTATTACTTAATCCTGAACGTTATACTGGTTACAAAGGAGAATCAGCACATCGGATATGGAACAGTATTTATTTAGAAAATTGTTTCAGGTTTGTGTTAATTTTAAAAGATTTTTAAAATTTTTATTCAACACAAACATTAGCTACCAATTATAATTTTATGTTCAATTCAAAATTGAGTCATAATTTTGTTCTGGTAGAATTTTTTCGAAAAAAACGTGTTCAAAGACTCAAAATTGTAATGAAAAAAGTAAATGATAAGTAAATCCGGTGGGAGTGAAGTTACTTAAGTCCAACCTACTTTGAATTTACAATTAAAAATAATAATCAAAATTAAAACCAACAATTAGTCAAGCAAAAAAAAATAAAAAAAGGAACTATTATTAACAAAAGACAACAGTTAGTTTGTAAAAATAAATAGAGATAAATTATAATAATTTTTTTTCAAATATTTATCAAAAAATTAATTTATTGAAAAATTGAATTAAATTTGTCTGAATTTTGCTGAAAAAGATCTCGAAAAATTGAATTACAATCACAGGAAACTTTATTTATTGTGTTTTCCTAATTTCTTATATTTGCAAATCGAGTGCGGTTCGTTTTATATAATTTTAATCAAAAATTTTGCTTTTTATGTGAAGTAAATAATATTGTAATAAATTCATAACTTTTTCTAATTAAATTAACCGAGATTTAGTTAAGGTTTATTAAATCCGCATAAAGTTTTTGATGAAATTTAACTGAATATACCTTTTTAAATTAATAAAAACAAAATTTTTGATTTATTCAAATTTGAAAGTCCTAATGGAAAATTAAATGTAAAATTACAAAAGCTTTATTTAATGTTGAAAATAAATTTATATGGTTTGTAATAATTAGTAATAAATTTTTCAAATAATATAATTTTTTTATTAATTCCAGAATGAACAATCGAACTTCTCCAATCAGTACATATATTCCTTACTTAGATATGGCTGACGCATGCTTAGAGCAGAGAGCATTTTATCGGCTTATATCAGGTCTTCATTCAAGCATTAATATTCATCTCTGTTCTAAATATTTACTATCTGAGTCTAAAAATTTTATAAATCCTTGTGGTATGTGGGGACCAAATGCTAAAGAATTTAATAGAAGGTTGATATTTTTACATTTACTTTCATTTTATTTATTACAATAACTATTATATATTTTTGTTAATAGATTTTCTCCAGAAACTACAAATAATCAAGGCCAACACTGGCTTAAAAATTTATATTTTCTTTATTTAGTGGAATTAAGGGCAATTTCAAAAGCTGCTCCATACCTTAAACAAGAAACTTATTTTACAGGTTCATTGGAAGATGATGAAGAAGTTAAGAGAGGTGTACATGAACTACTTAATTTAACTGAGTATGATTTAAATTAAAAATTATTAAAATTTTTTGCTACTCTTAAATTTATTTTTAAGAAAATTTTCATCACATTTCAATGAAAGTTCAATGTTTTCAAGTAGTTTAGCCTCAAAAAACATAAAGACTGAATTTCGTGAAAAATTTAGAAATATTTCTACAATTATGGATTGTGTTGGATGCGATAAATGTCGTTTATGGGGGAAACTTCAAGTAAGCTTCGGTTTTGTTTTTGAATTATAAAATTTAAATATTAAATATTTTTTGTCTTTAGATACAGGGACTTGGAACAGCCCTTAAAATTTTATTTACTGATAAATTTAATAATTCAAGTAATCTTATAACGAATACTAGTAAATCACGTTATAGTGCAGGGCGATTGAAAAGAACAGAAATAGTATCTCTTTTCAATGCATTCGGCAGGTAAGATTTATATTTTTCTATTCAAGATTTTAATTTTTGTATGACTAATATTTTGATTTGAATATTTTAAATAGTCTATGTCTAGCCAATATTTATTATGAAATTTTGGTACAGTACAAAAGTTTTTAAAATAGATCGCCGTTTCATTTTAAGTTTAAGCTTATTAATCCTTTTAATAAGTTAGCTAAACACAACACTCTAATCAGAAATTTAATTTCACTTTTGCATTACGTTGCATATATAAACGTATAAAAGGTTTGAATCTTTTACTTGAATGCTGGGCACGGGAGCAAAAATGCTTTGCTCTAATTTCAACCCACTGTAGATGATCTTTTTCCTGTTGTGTACATAAAATACAATTTTAATAACATTTAACAGTTGAAATTGAAATTTACAAAAAATGTGATAACCTTTCTTAGCGTATTGTAAACATTTTAATATCAACTTAGAGCTTTATGCAACTCATTCCTCCTGTTGAACGAATTGAGGTCATTTTGGCTAAATAAAGTTACGAATGTAAGTTAAAGAGCAAATTAACCACTGAATTATAAAGGAAAGAAAAAAATTAACTACTGGGTATATGAGTATGTTCTTATAGATTTTTCTAATCCTCGGTTTCTTTTAAAATTTCATCTAAATGTTTAAAAGCTGGCATTATGGGAATAGATAGAACCTTATATGTTTCCATATTCTTTCAAAGGGAAAATCAACCACACAAAGTCTGCCAGACTAGAGTAAAGAATTTAAAGGATTAAATATATATATTTAAAACTATTGTTAATCTTCTTTTTTTTTGATAATTTCTTTATAAAATATTGAACAATTATTACGGTCAATTTTTAATAAAATCTCAAATTTGTATTTCAGATTATCGAACAGCATTTATGAATTGGAAAATTTTAGAAACCATATGAGGTAACACTAACTGAAGAATAAAATTACACTAAAACCGAGTGTATATGCTAAGCTAGTATTTGAGATGTCTTTTAAAGGAAACCTAAAAAAAGAACAACTCAAATATATTATGTAACTGTCCTGTATACCTCATATACCTAGTATTTTTGAAATATTTGTATATAATGCTCCTACGCTCCTGCTATACTGTTATATAGTAATTAATTATTTATTTTTAGTATATAACACATCACATTTTATCAGATTATAAGTGTTTCAAAATTTCTAAGTATTTATTTAGCTTTCAATAAAATTTTTACTTTTTAAAAGAATAATAAAACACGTAAAAATTTTAAAAAAAATTTCAGTATAAATTCTTTGTGTTTTTTTTTTCTTGAAAGAGAAATATTTTTACTGTGAATAATATCATAATAACTTCATAATTCTGATTATTAAGCTGATTATTTTAACTTTTTTTACCTATTCAAACACTAAACACTAATTTTTAGTAAACTTACTTTTTTCTTTGTCGATAACAAGTAAAATTGGTGCCATTACACTTATAATTTATCTAATTTGACTTTTTTGATATTTTTCTATTAATCTTACATACATTACACATTGAAGATTTTGAATACTGGTGGCGATTAATACTAAAATTTTTAGATATTTTATTCTTTCTGTTATCGTTCACGTGTTTCGAAATTTCATGTTATTTGGATCAATAGGTTTAGTTATTTATTACAGTCGGAAAATGAGTTTCAAACAAATAAAAATAAATATAAATCTTTATTTTAAATCCGGTAAAAGTGTTTTGTAAAATGTAAAATTTTATGGTAATAAATATTTCTTCTGTGTCAGTATCTAACAGTGTTTAAAGGAATTTAACGATTGTTGTGAATATATTAGTGATAACGAATATATAGTTCGGCTAAGATCCGCCGTGAATTGAGTGAATGTTTAAATTGTGTGTAAATTCTTCAATAATAAGTCAAAATTTTGTTTGTAATACAGAAAAATATCCGAAATTGTGGTAATGTCGGCTTTTACCTTCTTCCATGAGAAAGTTCAGCAAGATTGTGGCTGCTTGCGCATTTGCAAACCTTAAGCTAAGGAAATTCTTTTTGTGTCTCTTTTGTTATTTCATTTTCCATTTGGTTTTAGCTTTATGAAAAAATTAATATTTTTTAACAATAAGGTTGTTTTTTAGTAATTTTTTTTTTCATATTCTTCAAAAATATTTCATATAATTGAATTTTCACATGGCTCACGCAGCCAACACCTTAGTCAAAATATGTAATAAGGCAGCAATCTGAAATTTTGAATATTTTATTCAGCAAAATTAATTTGTAGAGATATGCAAGTATTTTAGATATTTCTATTTTAAGACTGATGGTTTTAAAAGTATTTTTTGATAAAATTCTTCAACTCACAAAAAATGGGTGCTAGAATTGTAATTTTATGCAAGAAAAATCATATCCAAAATGGGTTATTTTGAAATTTAAGACCACCTCCAAAAAAATTTTTGGCGCTAAATTTAATTCTTTTTACTACAGTTAAATTTTTTGATTCCGTTGTGAATAACTTTTTGAATTGTTTTAAAGTTACCAAATAATGTAATGTCTGTAAATTCTAGATTCCCTTAATAAACATCTGCCACATTTTTTAATAATAATTATACAAAATTTTATTGTAGTAATAATTTATTCACCACTCCCAAATGCATTTTTAATTGTTGCCATAGTAGCCATTGTTTATAATAAGAAAATGATTACTTTGTTTGGGTAATTAATTCAAAAGCATTGACAAGAAAAAATTTTGTTCAAAGATTTAAAAAATCTAAATCTAAAAAATATGGTTCTTATACATGTTAAATGCGGTGAAGAAAGCCAATTTTTATTTGAAACAAATATTCAAAGAGCAGTTGAAGAAATTGCACGTGAAATTTGTACTATTTACAATGGACGGCTTAAAATTTTTCGAATTTGTAGTGAAATAGGAGAACTTGCAAATCATGGAATCATGCTACCATCTGAAATGATTGGTTTAAATGAGGATCAAATTAATGAATTGAAACTTGTTGATCCTTGGTCTGATAAATGTATACCTTCTGGAGGATTTGAATTGAATGTTGTAAGTATGATTTTTAGTAAATTATCAGTAAGTATTAGTAAAATTAGTAAAATGTTCCGTTCGTTTTATTAAATTTTTGTTTTGCATTTTTATTAAAAATGTCTTAAACAAAAATACAGTATTTTGGGAAAATATAGAATATTTTCCATATATACTAGGGAAAAAAGCTTAGAGCATAAAAGTTATTTTATTTTCATATACATTGTTATTTTCTATAATCTGTTAATATTTGGAAATTAGTTTTATTTTACCATAAACAACTAGGCTAGTTAAACTTTCAGATTATATTGTTATTTAGCATAAAATTTCACAAGCAAAGAAGTAACATCCAATGACTTACAATTTCTTCGCATATTTTAGATTATGATTCATTGTTATTAATATCCGTTTTTACACGTCAAATTTTATGTGTGTGCTTTGCAATCTAAGGCTGCCTGCAGAGTGCCGGCTTACAGCCGAGCTGAAACCGATTCCAATTGTGATAGTCTAATCTTTGGTAGGCTTGCACTCTAAACACTTTCAGCATATTCGTATTGATTTACCCGTAACGACTTTATAATCTTCGGTATCGTAGGCAGCCTAAAGAATTAGAATAGGAAGTTTGATTAACTATATTAACCTAATTTCTATTGAGAGTTTTGGATTCAAGCAACCACTTTTCAACACCAAAAATTTCTTTTTGTGTTTGATTTCTTAAAAAGAGATATGCTTCTTTGGTCTCTTTTGCATAATTGACGCAATAAATATCGTATAATATAATATGTACGAATTTTATTTATTAATTAAGGGAAATTAACATTTTGACATTTGGCTAAGATTTCAAGCTTTTTAGTTTTCGCAGATGTCTAAAGATATTCATTTCAAATGTTTTTATTATTAATGCCAAAATAGAAGACTATACTGGATTAAGGCTTAAAATCGTTAAATGCTAATAGGGAAAAGTGAATTACTAAATATTTCATATATAAATTAATGCATTCTTATTATTGAAGTGCTCACCAGAGAAAAATTCTTGAATAGTGAATGCTGAAACTAGCTATCATAAAAATCGTTACTAGGACTGTAACTTTTGTATACAGTTTAGGATAAATAATGCGCTTCAGACCTGCATATGAGTTAGGTAGTTTGGTTTTTTACTACATCAACTTAGGATTACATTTCAGCGCAGGTTGTGTGTGCTTATTTTGTGAGAAAATCTTAATAGTCCTAAGCGTTAAACAAATCCTTAATTTTCTCTTAAATGTTTTATGTGCAGCTTTATTATGTATTATAAAAAAAATTATTGATTTCTCCCAAGTATTGTGCTTTCAGTTTGATTGATCTCTATTTTATTCACTGATTTTGTAACAAGTGTTGAAGGCTGAAACTGATAAGTTCAGGCAATTAAATTCTAAATATTTTATAATTTTAAGAATAATTTTGTGTTAGTTAACTAAATATGCATAAATAAACTTTATTTTTATTAATTAATTATTCATTATTAATATAGGACCCCATTGGAAGGCGAAATGGAAAAAGACCCAACGAGAAAATGCGTGAAGTCTTAAAAAAGGCAGTCACAGACGCATCAGAAATGATTGATAAGGTTTAAATATTTTGAATGGCCTTAATAAATTTATTTATAAACTTTTTTTTATAGAAATTAATTAAACAAGACAAAGTCATGACTGCAAAAATTGTCGAAGAAGCCTTGAGCATACTAAAGGGATCCATAATGATTGTATATCCAATGCAATTACCACCACATGATCCAATAAAAATGGAGTTTTTAAATATTGAAGATCTAGCTGGTACTCAGGTATTTTTCAAGTTGATTATTTTATATATGTTATATTTCTTATATTTTAGGCATCTAAAGAAGTAATTGAACCATCGAAAGCACAACTGTGGTTTGCTGGACGACAAATGCTTCCAGAAAAAAAATTATCAGATTATTTTGGATCTAATGATAAGTCTAAGGTATAGATAGAGAATAGAAATTAGAAATGATATTACTAAACTAAATTTAACAAAACAAATAATGATTTCAATTTAGGTTATTGTCAAAATTACTGATATTCAACAATCGGCTCCAGGTCGTGAACCTGTGATTAGTGAAGAAACAAGAAAACGTCTTATGGCTGAAGCATATCACCGTCAAGAGATGTTGAAGGTAAGTGTCTGTTTAACAGAATTATGTAATTTGATCGTTTAGTTTTCGAATATTTTGAATTCCTTATTTAATTAAAATTTTAAGAAGAGATTTAACTAATAAAATGAAGTTAACTATTTAAAATAAATACCAAAAATAAAATCCTTGATATCGTCCTCTCTTATTGAATGCCATACTATAAAATGTTGAAATTTAAAACCAAATTTTCAACTGGAACTATGTTCTTATACCTGACTTATTAGCGCTTAGCGGCACAAATTTTTGTCACTAAACACTCGTGAGGTCACTGGTCTGTACTAAAAATTGATATACAGCCTGAATCAGTGGCTAGCTAGCACTAGTTTTTTAGCTTTGTTTTAAATAGAAAATCAAGGTAAATTTTTTTATAAAATCTGACGTAAGTGTGAGTATAATTACATAAAATGTTAATATTATTTTATAGTTAAAATTGTTATCATTTGATTTCTGAGTACTTTAAATTTTTAATCTTCTAACACCGCTAAGCGCTAGGGAGTTCTGAACAGACCCAAAAAATAAATTTTAAATTTGCATGCACAAATTTTTTTTGTAATTTTTTATTTAGAGTCAATTTTTTATCATTTCATTAATCATATCTACCAACATTTTCTTTTAAAAATAAGCTTGGCACGAATTTATTAATTTTACAGCTTAACTTTGAGGCACAGAATTTTTAAGAGAATAAAAGCTCTAGTTGCACAGAATTTTTTTTACTATAAAAATGCGACAATTTAATTACAGCAGCATAAACAACTACGCATGGGTTTTTATCTGTGTAATTTTTTTTTCCACTTATTTACGCATTTTTAATTGGTGCATAGTACTGCTAACAGTTTGAAATACTTTAAATTACGTATTAAATTGTATGAATCTGAGTAACTTCAACTTTTCGAGGTGGATCAAAATATATACCACCATGCATAAAAAGGTGGCTTTGTTTTTAACCTACCTATCCCTAAAGAGTTAACCTTAAGCTTAGGCGGTTTTTTTTATCTGAATTGAAGCTAAAACCGTTTTAAATGTAAATTGTTTTATGAAATTCGAAGCTTTTGCTGTCGTCAACACAGAATTCTTATGCCCTAATTTATCAAGCGCCGATTAACTTAAGCTTTGAAATAAAATAAAATATCTTTGCAATTAATTGAAATTTTTAAAGTTTAAAATTTTTATTACGAAAATAAGAAAAAAACACTGTTTTTCCCTTATAAAAATTAGTGAATGAAAATTGTTTAAATTAACTATAGTGCGTTATTAAGGAAAATTGGTTTTTGGAGATGGTTTTTAGCGTTAGTGTTTCTAATTCTTAAATATACTGTTACATACAATATAATAAAGTTACACCAAAAGAAACGAGAGATATCTGTATTTGCTCTTGCCAATATTTGGTTGAAGCCGTGAGCTCTACACAAAGAGCTATTGGTTAAGCTTACTATTTATGATTAGTTAGGTTTTGTTTTCACAAATATCATATTTTGCTTCCAAAAGCCTTCTCAAATTCCTAGTTTTCTAGATTTCCCAGATTTTCGTTTTCCTAGATTTTCTAGAGAATCTCAATCGATAATTAATGAGTATTCCATTGCAAATTAAAACCAAAGCAAATGTATCAATTTTCCTTTGTGAGCCACGCATACCACAGAAAGTGGATTATTGACTTAGATTACGTTTCACTTCTTACTGGCAAAATCTTTAAAAAAAAAAAACATTGCTCGCATAAAGCAATAACTAAGGAAATTACTCAGATATTTGCTAATAATTGCTGTTTATAACTATTTCATGTAAACTGGGAAAAAAATTAATTTACAAAAATGAAAATAATGATAAATAATAAGTAAAACAGAAAAACTCTTAACTTTTCGGTATAATATTTCTTAAATTTATGTCATATGGTAATTTCCATTTATTACTGGAATTCAAGTGGTAACTTATTCTTTCGCACCCATAAATTCCCATATAGTTTCCTAATATCAGTAAATATGTAGTAATTTGTCAATATAATCTTTTTGAATATATACTTTTAATATCTCAAATATATATTTTAAATTTTATATCAAAAATAAAATAAATAAAAGCATAATAAAAATATTTTGAAATTACATTTATTCGATGTGATTCCTTTGAGTTTTATAAAATTTCAAAATAATTTCAATATTGAGGTAAATATTATGAAAACATTTATTTTTATTTCATTTACAATACATTAAAAATTCAAATTATTTTTATACATGTTAATATAATTAGGTCAGGATATAAATTAATAAAATGTGATATTGATCTATTAATAGCATAACATCAATACAAAGGCACATTAAGAGAGTAATAAAGTTGTTTTTCTTTAAAAATTGTTCCTATAAAGCTATTTTGTATAAAATTTTTTAATATTTGATTCAAGTCATAATATTTCGACTGTTTTTGTTTTGTTATAGTTTGTAAATTTATTGAAACCTCTTATTTTTACTTTAGTTTTTAAAATTTGTATTTACTTTTATATTTTAGTAACTTTTTCAAGGAATTAAAAAACTAGAACTAGTTATCAGAGTTTCTAAAGTTAGGCCATATTTAATAGACAAACGTTAGGTTAATAAACTTCTATTTTTAAAATTATTAATAAACTTACGTCTATCATATTTCCTTTCAAAGTTATTCTACTGTGTTTTTTCCTACATATATGTCTAACATCAAAACAAAAGCAAAATTTAATCTTATATAGTTATTATAGTAATTGCTTATATTACGAGTATAAGCGATTTTCATTTTTAATGAAGTCAATAAGGCAATCAAATTATTGGTCATATTTAAAAATATTAAAAAAACACATTAGTAAACTTTAATTAAAATACATATAAGAAACCGCATTGCATTACATACATAAACAGTATATTAGAAAGTTATCGTGTATTTCCTGGCTCGTTACTACAAGTATCTGTATTAATTGTTCTTTCTGAATTTTCTGCTAAAGGACTTAACTCAATTAAAGACTTTACATCTTCATATATGTCTTTTGTATCTTTATTTATGTTTATATCGATCTAAAAACAAACATTTTATTAGCATATAATATATTATAATTAAATTACAATATCTTGGACATCAGTTACTGGTGTTTGTAGCATAGATTCATGTACTGAGTTTTCTTTATTTAAGCAATCGTCTAGATCTGAATTATCAACAGAGCAGTATTTACATCGCATTTTGGCATCATCTCCTACCTATGAATTAAAAATTGTGCTTAAAAGTAATACAAAGAACTAGAGGTTTTGTATAGGGTAGTCAATCCTTAAAAGCTGCGTAATCCAGACTTAGGATCCTCTCATAATTTGTCACGGCGCATGGACTATTTAATTATTATCTCTATAAGATAGAGAAGGCAATAAAAGATAAATGGAGGTTTTGCCAGGAGTTTGAATAGGCATCTACCCATCTGTTTTTTGATTACATTGTGCTGCTGTTAAAAAGATCAAAGCACCTTTTCTCTATTTACTGCTGCAGGAAAAGGGAGAAAAACGTTTGCCTCAGGGAAATTGTGGTATTCATTCGGAATCATTTATTGATTTTTCATCCTACATATGTTTATTGGGAAGCACTAAAGATTTTAAGGTTGCAGAGCAATTTCGGTCCCCATAAAAAAAACAATAAAACTTCAACTACAATGCAACAACAAAGTTACTTGTTTCTAGTTTCATTTATATAATTTAAAATAATTTTTTTTAGAGATTTTTAAAGTTCCGAGAGTACTGTTTACAATGTGGTTACCGTGGAAGAGGTTTTATCGTTAAAGTTTCATTCGTTCAATATTAGGCATGTTTAAATCGACATTATTAGATAACTTACAGTTTAGTTTTGCTAATATAAGCCTAATTTGGATTGTATACTTTTCTAGTTAAAGTTGGGTATACATAAAAATATTTATTTTAATTTTCAATAATCATATTTATTAGACGATATACATATACCTAAGATAAATGAAATAGCGTAGAATTTTTAGGAAAGATTTTTTATTTCTTTCAATCCTCAAACTTATTAGTTCAAGCACCTTAAATAATTTGACATTTTGACCAAATAATAAAATTTTCTTAAAATTTTAGTGTTTGATTTAATTTTTTTCCTTACAACAACTAAACTATTAGGCATAAGTCATTCAGACTAGCCTAATATTTACCTAATTAGGTCCTTATTTACTTTCAGCCATGCTGAACAAAAAGCTCTAGTCAAGTTTTTGTAACTCAATAGTCAAGCATTATGAAGATATTTAAACAATTTTTAAGACTATAAATTTTCACACATTTTTTCATAGACAATATTTTATTTCTAATCCAAAATTGAGAAAAAATAATTGAAAATTATTATTATTACTTACTTTTACCCATTGAGTTACAATACATAGTGATAAAAATGATATGACAAAAAGGACTGCAGGTACTATAACCGCAATTAGCAATTCTCGATAAGTTTTTTGCAAATCAAAGCGTGCAACTACAAAACTTGAATCCATCTAAAAATATTTTTCATGATTAATATCTGAAAATAGTTATTTAAAATATACTTTATTATAAAAGCATTGATATCGGGACTGAGCAGTGTTATTATCTCCGTCATGTCCATGCCTTTGTACAAATTCTTTACATTCTCCCCGTAGTGTATTGACGCATCCTTCTAAATTAATGTAAAGGCGACTTGAATTGTAAATAACTAAACTAGATTGTTTTGGTAGAAATCTTTAAAAAAATTTAAAATTTATTATACTTAAAGAAAGGAGGTTTTTTCTAAAAATATTTTTTACCTTTGTTGAGAATCCAAAGTTTTATCGCTTTGATCAAATATTCTCCAAAATTGGGTGAAATTTATAAATGGAAGTGGAATCAAAGTTTCATTTAATAGAGTTCCATTTAGACAGTCAGTAGCTCTTTAATTTAAATAAATTTTATTTAATAAAAAAATTTTAAATAATTACAAAAAATTTATTTGAACTTGATTGGATGAATAGAAAAGATTTTATAAACAATTGAAGGTTTTTGAGCAAGCTAATAGTAGGAATATAAAAAATAACTGGAAAAAATTGCCGCTTCATATCAGAAGTATCCAAATTTATTTGTTTCTATGGTGAGATACTAAAGCAAAGCCCTTTTAAGAGGAATATGCTGGAAAATATATTTGAAAACGGAAATGAAAAACCGTTAATATTGATTTTTGTCCTATGTTATTGGATCGATTGAAAAACAAGTTAAGGAAGCGATGGAATGAAACTACATTAAATTTACAAATTTAGTGTGGACATTGAAGTTGAAAATATTTGATTTTAAATATCAATGCTATATTTGTCTATGTACTCTAATTGCAATAATGTTCTTGATCAGTACTCCAAAAATTTAAAAGCGCTTATATACATACATAATTTTTTCATTATCCTTTTCATAAGACATACAATTTGCCAATAATATTCCATCTGATTCATGCCAAAATTGTGTTGGTGGAATTCGTGTAGTGGGCTCTAATCCTCTAGCTTCATTAAAAGCTATTCCCGTTTCACATTCAGCAGTGATTAGGGAATTATCCTGTAAAAATTTTTCAATTACTTTTGCACAATAATAAATTTCTATGGATAAATTTGAATTAAAAATGTTTTGATGACTTTCAAAGTCTATTTAAATATAATTGTTTCCTAAGAAAACCATAAAATATTTAGCTCTATTTTTAATTGAAATTTTATTTCACCATTGCTAAACATAAAAATTTCATAAATAATTTTAATGCTTAATTATATTGGGTAATTGTGGAGATGAAGCTTAACTATTTTAGGCCCTTGGCCTGTAAAAAAAGAAGTCTGCCACCCAGGGTTAAAAGACACAAGCTAAAATTTCTGATTGTTTTGTCGCCATGTAATATAATAAATTATCAAATTTGAATATTTGTATATTAGAAAAACTAATAGAGCTAAGAAATCTTTTTTAGGCGTTTGATTATAAAAAACGATTACATTAGCTTGTTGTCATGTTTTATATGATTCTGCCATGGAAGACTGATGGGTCGTTCTAACATTTATAAAAGCTGAAAAATTAAAATTTTAACAAAAATTTTATGAAAACAGAAGTTATCTTCGTTTTTAAGTAGTTGAAAAATGAATATTTTTAAAAAATTTTCACGTTATATCATGAGCAAGCTCGAGACAATCATTTTTGCAATTAGTAATCTTTGGCCTAATCAGTGTCTTAGATAGCTTCTTCTGTTCCCTCTGAAACAATATGTTTTCAGGTGGCTTATTTAATTAATGTAAATGTAAATATTTAAGTTATTTAATTAAATACCATCTTGGATCTAAATAAGGAATATTGTAACACTTAAATCACATGAAGTATGTATGTATGTATAAGAGAAAAATAAAGGATTTAAGAAATACGTACCTGCATGATCATTACATTTATTCCGGTTGTTGTAATCTTTGGGCAGTAACGATCACAGGAAAATGGTTTTTTGATTTTAATACATCTAGGACCTTTTATAATTATTAATTAGGAAATAATGTAATTTAAAAATACTGAAATTTACCAGAACACTCAAAATATCCATTTAATTTCATATTATCTTTATCTGGATCAAATGTGGGACCGTCTGCTTTTTGATGACATAAATAGAACTCAGACATATTTTTACAATGTCCTGGAAAATTAAAAATTAATTTAAAAGAATGAGAATTAAATACAAATTGAACTAAAATTTGAAATTTACCATTTGAACAGTTAAAGACACCATTTAAAGAAGCACATTCTAATCCATTGTTGCAGTTAAATTTGTTAAGATCCTCGTTATCCACCTTAAATAAAATAATATAAAAAATTTTTTATTTTAAATATTGATTGCAATTGTTTTTATTGATGAAAGAAACTTTTTAAGATTCAATTTACTTAAATGTATCAAAAGAATTTTTCATAATAATTTTTGAGCTTGAATCTTATGTAGAATTTAAAAAATTAGGAAGAAAAGAAGTTTAGAAAGTAGGCTTTACACCAAGTAATTATTAATTTTACAGGTCCAATAGTGGAAAATTCTTATAATTGTTCAAGTGCCAGAGTTAATAAACTAATTTGATCGGAAAAAATTAAAGACGCCAAATATAAAAAACAGTTAAACATACTATTTGAATAGTTTCAACTAAAAATAAGTTTACGATCGGTTAATAATACACTTCTGCATTTTTTTTTAATACAGGTTTTGTGGAAAAAAACGGCTAAATTGATACTCTTTCAAAAAAACACATTAGCTTTACTACTTTTACAGCTTTTGACAAATTTATGTTTGTTTGAATTATTGTCTATGTAACAAGTGTGGTGAAAGTGCTTTAAAACGCATACGTCCATTAATTAAAATTTTTCAATTATTTTTCCCGTATTCATGAGGTTAATATATATCAAGTATCGTTCTTCAAATGTAGGCCGCCAGTTATGTAAATCGTGTTCTTAGTCAAGAGAGGGAGAGAACTTTCATGAAGAACTCCCTTGTTATTGGGATCAGTATTTTTTTATGGTAGTTTTTAAATTGAATAATTAGAACAACAAAAGAGTCCTTAAATTACCTCCGGGCATGAAGTTGTTGTTATTCTAGTGCAATTATTTAGTTGTATATCAGATCCATTTCTTCGTACTAATGATCGTATTTGGGGACAAAAACCACTTGTTTTGGTCAAACACCATTCACCACATGATGCCCATTGGCAATTATTCGCCATAGTCATATCAATTGTTTCACACATAACTGGATTCGGATCGAAACCAGATTTGAATGCTCTACAAATTTATTTTATGAATTTAAAACAAAAAAAGATTTTTTATTTGATTAATAAAATTACTTTAATGACGGCATATAAATAGCAACACTTAAATAAACCATTGATACACTTGATAATACAATTGTTAGCTGACAAAAACAAATTAAACCACATATTCTTCTATCCTGCTCTGGAATTAGACGTGGTTTCCTCTTGTGGCCCATATTTTGATTTTGTTTATTTTTCAATTAAATAAAGTTCAGTCGAACTAATTAGTAATTCTACCGAGACAAACACTTCAAAAGTGATTACTTAAATACTTAAACACACATACACACAATCAAAATATTATTAGAAGGCAAAAGTCAAAAGGACGAAAACTTGTTGCTGTAGAATTATGTATTGATCAAACTTATCCGCTAAATTATTTTATATGCTAAAGTCTTAAGCAAAAAAATTTTTGTAACAAATATTTAAAATTCCAATAAATAAAGTTTGAAAATTTTCGATAAAAAGAAATAACTCCCTAAAATAATATTAAAAAATTTCAATAAAAAAACACGTTTAGAATCAGCTATACTAGTGTCCATACTGAAAACTTATTTTTTGAGTTGATAAAGGAAAAGCTTGTTAAGCTTTTTGAACTAGACAAAGTTTTCTTTTTTTTTCTATATGCTTGATAGTATGAGGGAACTTGCATTTATTTTGTTAGTGTGTATTGCCAACTGACCAGAAAGTTAAAGATAACAGTTTCATATTAGAATAATAATAATTGGCGGGTGTTAGGTCAGGCTTTTTTTTAATTAATGTGAATCGTTTAGGTATAAAAGTGTGGTGTGGCTTACAGTCCTTAGCGGACTTACAATTACATGAAAAAATTTTTTCATGAATTTTGATACTTAAATTTTATTATAAATACTAATATTTATTTAATGTAGTATAGGGAAGTCTATGGTGACCCCCAACATGTGACTAGAATACAAAAAAGTTTGTATATTTTTTTTCTAGAAATATAAAATATTAAAGAAAGTGATGTCAAATATAGTTTGTCGACTATAATGGATCGTTGACTAACATTATAGAATATTTGATCTGGGATCTATTAATTATGCATGATTTGGGACAAATGGTAGGTTCTTTTAGGCAAAAAAATAAGATATTATTTTGCTAACAACAACATGTATGTGTTTCTGATAATCGTTAATATTAGGCATGTTTTTAAAAGTATTTGTGTTATAGTTTTAAGTAAAACGTTTAAAATATAATCAACAAAAAAGGACACACATTTCAAAATTATCAAGCACTAGAAACCTCTATTTGATAAAATTTTTTATACCTTTAATTTAATTTTTAACTTCCTCCTGCTTTCTACTACAAAGATCTTACTGAAGAGAATAAGAGTCATCCCAGGCTTCCCAGGTTAAAGAAAAGGTATTTAGTCTAAATAATACGTTGTTCACTTTGTTAGTATTTTTTGTATTAAACTTTTCAACAAGTTTTTGCCGTTGGTTGCAATGGAACTTCAAATATTTACCACCAGTTGATTAAACATAAATGAATTCTTTGTAATTTTTTGCTGCTCTCAATAAACATAAATGCAAACTAGGCCATAAATTAAAGATGTTTACACCCTTGATTTTCAGAATATGCATCAGAAAGGTGAAAAGCAATATTTTCAATGCTGTTCTCCTCACTTCCGTTTAGAAACACCAACCCTATCATTTGTTCGCAAAAACTCTAAACATTTTGAATACTATTCTTAAACAATAGGAGATAAATATTTTAAAGTATTTGAAGACTTATGCCATTAGATATATTATCTAAAACTTGATGTCAATAATTATTATATAAAAAATACTACTTTTTTAAGTAAAATTCAATATTATTGAATGATTCAAGAGAAATAGTAACCATGAAACAAATCCTAAAAAATATATGACTAAAATACTGGTTTAGTTAATTATTATTTTGGCAACACTAATTGAAACAACAGCTCAATAATTAATGCTATTTTAGCAAAAGTTAAATTGATTGAATTTTATCTTCTACTTAAACAACAGCAAAACTCTAAACAAAAATGGATCTATTTAATTTAGAAATCCATAAAAAATCTTAATTTAATAAGACGAAACAAATAGGCAATTGCTAAATTTTAATTTTAAAATAATAGTTTTTGGAAAAATGTAATACAATATAAATATAATATAATAAAAATTTTCAAGACATTCAAAAATAATATATTCTTTAAAAAAGAGGAAAAAATTCCTATGAAAATAAAAAATTAACTTCGGAAGTTCATCTTTTAGGACAAAATTAGTGAATTGTTAGATGCCAGCTGGCAAGTGTTCTAAAAGTTAGTAAAAATAATATTGAATTAAGAGACAGGATCTTAGGCTTTTTTATAAAAAATATGTATTTCATTAACAAATATTACAAAAGCAAAACCTTAGTGAATAAAACAATAATTCAGTTTTTATTATATTGAATTTATTTTCGATTCGATTGTGTCCTTAAATATAAATTGAAAAATAAATAATCAGCAATCTGATTAAATTTTTACATTTTAATAAAATTATTTTAAAATGGAATAATTTTATGTATAGCTGAAAATTACAAGACAAAAAATTTTAAAAATTGATTTTATAAAGAAATAAATTTAAGCTTGTCTTGTTTTGAAATACGCTATCACATCCCCTGATGAAATTCTAGAAAGCCTTAGCTGGCCTACATTAGAACAAAATTTTGTTGTATTTTTTTGTTTTTGTTAACAATTTTAATTTTTCTGATTTAGTTTCAGTTATGAAAAATTGTTTAAATAATTTTCTTTTATCTTAGATTTTTTAGATTTAACAATAACTTTAATTAAAATTTCTAGTTCATATCTATTATCACATATTTAGTTTGTTAATTTTTTTATTAACTAAATTAATTAAGTTTAAGGCTCAGAAAAATTTGAAACAACTAAAATTAGTGTGCACTAATATTTTTGAACAAATGAAATTTATAAATTTGTTTTTTGTTTTTGTTTTATTGACTACTTTTCTACTTAAAAAACTGTTATTGGCCCTTTAGTATTCCAGATCATCATCGTCGTCACTGTGGCAGAGTAGTTTTCTAAAATTATTTAAGATTTTTTCTAATAAAATATGATGTTTTAAATCCAAAAACTAACTTAATGATTTTTATTAATCTAAAACTATATATGTACATATAAAATACATGCATAACATTTTTCATAATTTTTTAAACAATTAAAAGCAAATTTATTTAGCCCATATAAAATATAATTACATTTTCTAAGATTTGATTTTGATAAAAAAAGTATTTTTTGTGCCTACAATTTCAAATCTTTAAATAACTTTTGTGCTAAAAATAATTATAACATTTATCAGTTAAGAAAAATTTATTATTTTGATGGAGAAACTAATTTTTTTTCTAATACGAAGTTGATGAATTTTTTTTAAGAAAGCAAAATTTTGTTAGCACGAGGTAAACAAATAAATTACCTTAAATATTAGCATGCGATCCTCTTATTTTGGTTTCGAGTTTTGCATTATTAAAAAAAGGAGTTTTTTTTTCTTGATTGTCGTGATTTTATAGCTTTAAACACGCTAGGCCTAAAGAAGTCTCTTAAGTGAAATTAATTAGTGTAAACACGAAAATCAACCACAAAAATTTTCTTTTTCATTTTTAATGAAAACAAAAATTAAAATTCAATGTAAAATTATGTAAAGCAAAAATGAAAAATCACTAGAAATTATTTATGGCTTCGAATTTCTTTAGGTTTTGAAGTTTATTCTTGTTGAAATGAACTTTTTATATAAAAATTCTCAGTAGGAAAATTTTAATATCCTTCCCATTTGATTAAAACTGAAAGTTTTCCAAACTAACTCGCAGTAAATGCAAACTGGAATAAGCTTATGTTGTTTAGCTCATCCATTTAAATCAATTAATTATATTTAAATTAAGTTTTTCTATGTGAAAACGGTGTTAATAGTGAAATATTATAGCAAAAAGAAGGATCATCATCCAATTTATTCGCATAAACTTTAAACTACATTAACATAAACTAAGCTAATTACAACGAACATTTTTCACGTAGAACCCAAATGAAAAAGCAGGCCAACTAATTACTAAAAGTTTTCTGATGGAAAGCCTGCTATGTAAAGCATTAGATTATTCAAAAAAGGATTTTCTTCAACTCTGACAAAAATACTATCCAAAAAATGATTTATTTGTTGGATAAATTTTATAAAAATTAGTTTATAATTTATTTTTACAAAGCAGGCTTCCATAATATAATGTCGGACTACAGCTCTTAAAGTGTGTTCAGAAACGAAAGAACGTTTGTGTTGTTCGAGTTGATTTGTGTATATTAAAGATGATACAGTAAATGTGTGTCTCATATTGATATATGTAACTTTCAAAAATTCATAGAATTTTAATAAATGATAAATTTATTAAAAACAAAATATTTTACATCATCCTCTTTAAAGTCAGATAATAAAATTTTTAACAGCTCTGAAAATAAGTTAAGCGTGGTCCCTTCAAGTGATTATACATTCTTGCGATTTCATACATTTTAGTGACTTTTAGCAATCAGCAATTTTTTTCATTTGTATGGAACTGATCAATATCTATCACTCCCTTGCCACGATCAAAAGTTGGTTCCCATAAGGATCACAGTTTTGTAAATTTATAATGTTTTTCTGCAAGTACCAAATATTTTACTCTTTCCTTTGAATTTTCATTGGTCTATATTCTATAATATTCCATGAGATATTTATCCTCCATAAATGAATTTTTAATTTTTTTGTTTTAAAAATTTCAGCAATTTCATATTAGTTTTAGATATTCTTAGCTTTTATAAAATCTACTTTTTTTGAGTATCTGAATAGCTATTCTAGAATAAATTTTACTGATTTCCTGTCGAGAAAAAGAATCCAACGGTTAAATGTTGATATTATGGGCTTTAATAATATTACAACGGGATAAACGAAGTGCAGTAAGAAAAAAATTATGTAGAACTTTTTCCTAGCTCGATATATGTAATTTAATTCAAGGAACTTTTCTTTAAAAGATCTACCCACTCTAAGGAGGCATTCAGAGAAGCCATTAAGTATATCGTCATACATTAGACTTTTTAATCAGAAATATTCCCTGAAGAACTACATACAATTATCCCAAGTGTGCCATATTTTGACATTTTGCGTTTATTATAAATGTTTACGAAATTCATAGAAACTTCATATAAATTTAAGGATACTTTTTGGCCTAAAGATTCTCAGTTACCAAGCTTGGCGATTATTTAAAATAGAAATTGCTTTTTTTAATAATAAATTTTTAAATTTGGATGGAAACAGGCTTCTAAAATTGATTTTAAAAACAAACAAAAATTAGTATGGACATGCCAACTAGATTAAAAAGGATTCATAAATAGAAAATTATTATTAAAAAAAATATTATCCTGTCAAAATCACCTCGAAAATATGTAAGATATACTCCAATACAAAGACACAATACTTATGTATTGGTTTTTTTATTTCACACAGATTCATTCATTAGTGTGTCTGATCTGTAAGCAAAATCCAATATTTTAAAAATCAATATGTAAAATATATAAGTGTAAAAGTTGTAGAAAAAATCCTAGAAATTATTAATATTTGTAAATTGTGTTTGAAACATGCTTTTGTGTGAGCAATTGTACCATTCCTGAGCAATATTAAAAATTTCAAGCAAATTTTTGAAAAAATTTGGATGAACCCAAATACTAAGTCAACAATGAAATCTGATTTTGAAGTTTTTTTCTTCAAAAGATGTTTGGATTTTATGTTATGAATTTAGGTAGAAGGATACAAAAAATTAAATAAATACCAGGGAAAAATTTAAATATTGACAAAACTGTTATAGATTTAGGAAAATCTTTAAAAATTAGTAGTTTTTTTTTAAAAAGGTTTCATTTATATTTCCACTGATTTGAAAAACAAACCATAGCAAATTTAATTTCTATTGACATCTATAGGCTCGGATTCCTATGAAATAAACTTTTAGTGACTTACGGATGTCATATATTTCTTCATAAATGATGATTGATTCCTTATAAAAGGAAAAAGTTGGTAGTTACAGTATGAAGCCGCTACAAGTCATTTCCATAAGTTTTCGCTTGAATTTACTATTTGATTTAATCCAATCTCATTCTGATTATGCTGTATCACTTATTGCTACTAAACCGGAGAAACCGGAGCAAACACTTGTAGTGGCGCTCCCTCTTATCTTATGAAGTTACAAAAAGGTGCAAAAGGTGTGAAATAATTTTTTCTATCAAATATATGAATTTAACACTAGATCAGTTTGTTGCCCAGAGCAAGCACCTTACTTAGCCTTCCGTTAAATCTGGAGTTGAGTTTATTATTCGCAACACAATGGTGGACTTGAATGCTGTAACTTTCATTTTTATGTTATTTCATGTAATGCAAGTCCATCCATATTATTTTATTTTTTTTTTTAGGTATCTAAAGTAGTCCCGGAATCGGTAGCTAACTTTTATTGGTTTATCGAAATTTTTATTGTCCGTAAAAGGGTTAAAAATATAAAAAATACAATTTCGGTTTTAAGCTCAAACTATTTACAAATTTTATGCTTCAATTCTGCTAACTTTGCGTTTGTACTTGAGTAACACTTATGCACTTTATGGAAATTGAAAATTTTTTTTCTCTGTCAAATATTTTCCTTCTTGAAGAAGAAGGATTAGCTCCTAATTCCCTATTTAATCTTGGTAACATATAGTCAATTTTGGACTATAATTATTTAATTTAGGGCTAGCACACACGCTCAAATACGAGAAAGTGTGGTTACTTTTACGGGTTGTAAAAAGCAAGTTGGTGCTTTAAAACTTCCTTTCGTTCTACATCTTACCAAAATATATTTATTGATTTCAATTATAGTGAGCTTTATAGTGTAATTTTATTGTACAAGGGTTTCTTCTAAATTCAAAACAGCTGCAGGCAAGGCAAGGCACAAGTGAAAAAGAAATTATACTGCCTCTCGTTGGATATCATATACCAAAAGATATTTATTATTCTCAAATGGAGTGACCTTTGTAGTATTATTTTATTGTGCATCGAATTTGTTTAAAGTTAAATGTCAAGAGAGAAATTCAAAATGTTAAAAAAATCAGATAAAATTTTTATAATTAACTTAAATCTAATGATTTGAAAATATTTCAATGTCTATATTAACTAATTAATTATATATAAATAAGAACAACTCTTGTGAACATATATCAAATTAATTAAATATCACTCAGTTCTAATATTAATGACAAAATTTTTCAAAATTACACTAGCATGCTGTACAAAAATTGCAAGCCACATACAAACTAGACATAAACAAATACAAGTAACTGCCATGCGATAAATCATAGCTAATAACAACATTGACTGGAATAGTTTTATTTATTTAGCTTTTTTTAATTCTTAATTATTAAAATATCTGTGCGTAAATCATTTTAGCCGCGAGGACTGTTCAGAAAACACAGTTTTGACAAGATACAAAATTTCAACCAAATCACTCACTCTTCCTTCGATGGAAATTTTTCATTGTAAATTCTTGCAGACTTATTACAAGCCTTATCACAACATGGACAATACCAATAGCTAAGTACTCCAATTGATACTGCAAAAATTACATTTGGTATAATTAGGGATAATATTAAATGCTTTAAATTATCCTCCCATGAATATCTACCAATAACAACTTCAGGATAGGCACGACTGTAGTAGCATGGGAATGCTTCACCAATATGTGAATACCTGTTTTTTTTATGTTTTTTTTTTGTTGATAAATAAAAATTATTCTTAGTTTTATAATTTATATTCATACCCATAACGTTTTGCAAACAAACTACAATTAACCGAAGGTGGATATCCACATCCTTCTGAATTAATTAAAAATTTCGTATCACTTATATCCCATTCTATAGTATTCAATTTTTTTGGTTGTCTTTTCCATTCCTCAAATGGTATTCTAGTATAATTTACTAAAAGTTGATGGCATCTATAATATAAATTAAACATTTTGTTTTTAAAGGTTTTTTTAAAAAAAAAATTGTTACAAACCTGATTGCAGCTGTTGTACATCCTTCACGACATGAACTCCATGTACAGTTTCTCATTCCCTGGGCATATATATGTTCTGTAACTACACATGTGACTGGAACTGGATCATAGTCAGCTATGATTGTTGAAATCGCTGGATCCACAACAAAAGGAATCAAAAATAGGAATGCAAAGACAGAAATTATTGCTGTTGTACCTAGCAGAAAAATAGAAGAGTTTATGAATTATTTAATTTTTAATTATTCAATATAAAAAAGAAAAGACATTAGAAAATTTGTAAAAGTTTGAACGAAATAATAGCAATAAGGATCAAAATTTGTTGTGGCGAGTAAAAAATCTATTTGTTTTCTTGACTAATATACTATAATGGACATTTTGTTCTAAGATCTCTTGCTAAAAATAAAAAATCATCGAAGCTACCAATCGTCCCTCTTTGAACAGCAAACGGTAAAGGAGAATTTATTTTTTTCTCTTCGGTCTGATATAATTATAAATAAGCATTAGTGCGAATCGATGTTTCTTTTTAATGACAGAATCGTAAACTCAATGCATTGATTTTCTTCTGTGGTACTTGTCAAAAGAACTACTCAAAACTCTTTTAACTATTTAAATGACATGAATTGAAACTCCCAAATGTACGCAACAATTAACGCTTTATATAATCAGTTCCCAACAGGGCTACTGCGATACAGAGAAATTTTCTCGATCTGTTGCCAATATATTATATGAAAGCTCCAATTACAGTCAGACAACACTTGATCAGTGTTTATGAAATAAAAGTGGCAACAGTCGTCTAAACGCGGTAGTTTATTTGCTATTATATAAATAACGACTGAGCTGGATATGATTTATGTTTTTGAAAAATTGAATAGGATAATTTTTATAAGCCATTCTAAAAAATTAAGATTAAATTAAGAAATCAAATGCAAACAAAATAACCGCAGTTATGTAAAAAACTCTTAATTCAACCCGAGATCTTTATTTTTTCCAAGATTGCATCATTGTTGAAAACTAATTAATAGTTTAATATTACAATTTTCGAGATAAAGTAAATAGATTGAAATAAAATCTTGGTTTTATGCGTGTCTGGAAAAGTCATAGATTTTGTTTATTTGTTGTTTTTTATAGGCGATAGACTGAGATCTACGAGATTAATTGTATTTTATAAAATATTCCAGGATACTTTGCAATATATGTAATTCTAAATATTTTTACATTTATTCGGCAAAATCTAATTTTTTTTTTTAAATTTTATCTAAAAAAATAATTTTTTCATAAAAGTATTTTAACTATTTGCTACTCACCTAAACATAATGAAGTGTAAAATTTTGCTTTTTCTAAAAGAGTTTCGATTTCTTCCTCTGGTTCTTGTTCACATAATTTCGGATGACTAAGACTTCCTTTGCTACTTGATGAGCTAATTATAACAGAATGATGTGAAGTAACTAAAGATCCGTTAGGGCTTTTCATTTTACAATTATTTTCTTTTCACTTGTTCTTATTTTATTTCTAATACACTTTTATATTTTTCTTATTACATCACTTTTTTTTAAAATAATTTTGGCGTTTTTAATTTACAACTTGTCGAAATATGTTATTTAACTTTCTTTTCTGAACACTAAAAAACTTTTTTTTATCTAAATTTAATTATTTTAAAATTGTTGTTTTATTTTACATTATTTATATTGTCTACATTTTTATTATTTACGCATCCTTTCTCGCGAAAACAGCCATTTTGATGTAAAAATTGGAAGCACTAAAGCAAGGGGATTGTTTTTTAAATTAGTTTAATTTTCCTAATAAATAATTATTTGGAATGTTGCTAGTAACATAATTAGCCAAGGATAATACTTTCATAAGTTAGTTATTTATTTGTTTGATGTCAAATAAAATTAAATAATAGTGAAATTAATTTAAATATTTAGCATTTTTATTGTAAAGAAAATACTCCGGAATTATGAGCTGGGCTATCTTCTTCGAGAAGAGGAATGCCTGAAACAGAAAAAAATTTTTTATTTATACAAAGAATTATTATTATTATATATTATTACTCTAACTAATATAAAAATTATGTGTGGTATTAAAGATATTATTATATTTTATTAAATGTTATTATAATACTTTCAAACAAAATTGTCCAGAATAACTTAAATATTACTGAACTTTTTTAATTGGCTTCAGCCTGATGTGCAATAATAATGTAAAGTTCTTATTTTAACAATTCAGTTTCAAATAGAATCTGGTTTAGTTTTCAGACTATAGGAATTTTATTCTACAATGCAAATTGTTGTCTGGCAATGAACCAAAAGCTAATGCAACCCTTTTGGTTTTTTAGAAATGATCAAAGAAAATTTGTTTATATGAAATCTGACGTAAGTCAGATAATTACATAAAATAAAATTTTAATATCATTTGACATGTAGATTTGTTATCTTTTATTTTCTCTAATTAAAAAAAATACGTAAGTGGTTCCATTCAGATTGGTTTTAAGCAAAACTCTCCGTTTTTAAGGAACTATACCGTCGATCATGGTAAGTGCTATTAAATTCTCGGTAGAAAAGAATAAGTGCAATAAAACACATTAAGGAAATTACATTTTTCAATTCATAAATCACTATTTTCTTCATTGTTTTTTGTTTTTTTTTTTTTTTTGAATAATGTTAATTTTTAAATAATATTCTTACGTGACGGATCTCAGAGTGCCATTGCTGTATCACTACCACCGCCACCATTGTCACCTAAATTATTTTGTGAGCTCATATTTTTAGATGCTAGTATTGTATCAGTATCAACACAACCCTTAAAACGCATTTTAGCATCATCACCAACATAAACAGTTTTTTGACATAACAGTAATACCAAACATGATATAACAAATAGTGTTGATGGTACTATTGAAGCAAATAAAAATTGTTTATATGTCATTTCTAAATCGAAACGTGCAACAACAATTTCTTTATTTGTTGGTGAATAAAAACATGGAAAACGTGCTCTAGCATTATGATCGGTACCATCTTTACCATATTCTTCTAAAAATTCTTTACATTCATCCATTAAAGTATTAACACATCCTTCTAAATTGATCATTAGACGTGATTCATTTGAAATTGTTAATTCATAATCAGGTGGTGCTATTTTTGGTATTTGTGTTGCAATAGATACATGTAAATAACTTAAATATGTAAAATTAGTCAAATCGGTTAAAATATTCTTTTCAATGATTGTACCATTTATACAATCAACAGCTTCAACTTTATCTGATGAATTTTTTATACTATAGCATGATGCCATAACTACATTATCAGCTGATTCATTCCAAATTTCATCTTCAGTATGAGCATTAATTGCATTTTGGCATTGTGATAAATAAACTTTATCACCACTTAATACAACTACATTTTTATTACGTGTTGGTATATCAACACAACGTCTATCACAATTATATGGTGTTTTAATTTTACGGCATGTACCACGATTACATGAAAATAATCCATCAATATCAATACATGTAATTTTACCACGTCTTCCAGAACATTTTAATGGTTCATCTGTATTTTTAAATATACATTCAAATGCATCAGTTATATTTAAACATCTACCAACAGTACAATTAAAGGTTCCTGTTAAATTTTTACATTCATCAGCAATACAACGTGCTTTATCGGCACGATTTTGATCAATTCCATAGCATGTTTTATTAGCTGAATTTGTACAATTTTGGAATGTTATATTTGTACCATTGTTACGTAAATTAACATAAATTTGTTTACAAGCACCAGATGTTTTACTTAAACACCATTCTCCGCATGATCCCCATTGGCAATTATCCTGATTTATAGCACGTATTGTAGTGCACATGACCGGAGTTTCATCAATTCCACTTTGGAATGCCCTTGTTGATGGCATATAAATTGCAACTGTTAAATAAACTATTGCTACTGAACTTAAAACTAAAGTTAATTGGCATATAAAAATTGTTCCACAAATTCTATTATCTTGTGGTGGTACTACTAAGTCCTCGATAGCAACTTTTTTTTTACCCATTTTTAATTAATTAAATCAATAAATTTTTTTTTAAAGAAAAAATTATTGAAAAATCACCAAAAATCACAACACTTTACTTTTTTTTATTATTTTGATTCAACTCAAATATCTTTAAAAGTAAAAAAGTTTCACTTATTATTCAAAAATCAAATGAAAATTACACAAAATAGAATTTGAGTTGTTTTTTGTTTTTTTGAGTTTTTCAAATTTCATTGGTAATAATTCTAGAAGTAAAAAAGTTTATTTATTTATTACACTGCATACACGGTGACCTACTATTGTACAATTTTAACATAATATGTCCACCCCAATTGCGACAAATGGAGAAAAAAACCTCTTAAACTAGACAACAGTGATATCAATGACAAAATCAACTCTAAAAATGACTTTAAAAACTTTATAGGTCTCTGCAGGGATATTGCGCGCGCATAAATCGATTTGATTTCACCTTAACTTACCTTTTAAATGTTTATTTAGTAATATTTTTAATTTATATTTTCACAAAATTATTTCTAGCCAAAGAAATTTAACTTTAAATATTTATTCTAAGTAAAGACTAAAAAATATATTTCTTTAGACTAAATTTAATAAAACAAAAAATTTATACTGAGTATTAATTACTTGAGTTTCCTTTTATTCGTTTTAGAAACTTTTAAAATTATTAATTCACAGATTTTCTTTGGTTTTTTTAAATACAATTACTTGCCTTTAATCCATTTTTTCTATTTCTATATATTCTGTTAAGTTAAAAACGTTAAATTTAGCTTTTTTCTGATAATTTTAAGCACTTAACTTGACTGACTAAAATCATAAACAATGTGACAATGTGAGATGATTCTCAGAAATTATTTCTGTCGGCATTTTGAGAGCGCATGTTTTTTTCTAAAAAAAATAAATACAAGATTTTTACAATGAATGCAGTAGTACAGTTTCAAAAAAAAGTTATTGATATTGTCAACATGGAATTTTTTGAGAGTTTTATTCGAACTTAAAATTTTTAAGAAATAAAAATAATAAAAGAAACATATAAAACATATTGAATTTTAAATAAATTTGTTGAGAATCCTAAAAATAAACCACTGAATGCATTAAATACCACCTTGTTATTACGTGATAATTATTTTTTTTTTGTTTTGTTTTTTATATTCAGTTTTAAAAATTTTTCATTGGTTGTAATTTGGATTCAAAGCCTCATAGTCGCCTTAAAATTCAAGAAAAGCGATTTCATGTTAGTTTCCAGCAAGTATATCAAGCAATATAAGCTGACACCTTGAAAGTAACTAACAACAAATATACTCAATTAGTACATCATGCGATTAAAATTTGATTATTTATACTTTATCATTAAACTCTTACGTAATAAAAGTCCAAATGTAGGGGATTTTCTTATTAAAAATAAGAGAAAAAGATGAGAGAAAAAGGAACAAATAATTCTTGACTGAAGCAACTGCAATTGATATAGCATTTAGCTGACAAATAAAACCGTTAACCACATGCATAACTGATGTGAATAAAGAAATGAACTTCTTTAACTTGTCAGGTAATTCGGTGTCTTGAACACATAAAAACAGTTTGTCAATGGCTAAAGGAACTGATTTTTATCTTTAATTTTCTTTATAAATAGATAAAAAATTTCCACTCCATTTCGATAAATTTCGATAAGTTTCACGATCAAAATATGCTTGAAACTGCTCCCATTAGAACCATAGAAATAGCATCACAAGACAAAATTTTGCGAAGATTATTTTACTTTATTATTATTATTTTTTACTGAAAATATTATTTAATATTATGCTAAATATTTTATTCTTGTCAAATCTAAAACAAAAAAGTCCATCCAATATTATACGAGCCACTACACGATCTAACAACTTCATCTAATTGACAATTTTTGATCGGTATTAGGCCCATGACGCTAAGCCGTCAAGCCGGGTAAAAGTATATTCAGACAGGTTCGCAGCAAGCCTATGAATTCTGCATGGAAAAACAGCCGTTATATGAATGTGATTTTCTTTGTTCTGAAAAGTTGATTCTGTAGCTCATGACAGACGCAAAGGAATTTTCAAATTTTTTCAACAAAACTTGACGAAAGTCATTTTATCAGTTAAAAAGTTGAATAGCAATAGATAGAACAATGAGCTTTAAGTTAATAATAATAATGATAAACAATATCGAAGAATAGCTTTGCTTATAATTAAAATTAATCCTTTGTTTGCAATTTTGATGGTCTGATTCCATTATAAGACCCCGTCCCCAAAACTAAGGAAAACCAAGTTTTAAAAAACCAACAATGTTTTCTTCAATTCCCTGCAATTATCACATTTTAAATGTTTTGGCTAGTGTTAATTTTACACTTAACAAAAAATTTCACTAAATGACATTTAAAGTCAGTGGAATTTTCGAAATATTAAACCGTTACTAAAATAGACAAGAAAATTGAAAATCACACTCTTGTTTCACTAAAGGACAATTTGTTTAAATTTACCTTATTGATTTTGAGTATTGAATTGCTTGTTGATATTTAATGAATTTTGTGCAAATAATGATATACGCTTACACTGTACTTATTAAATAACTATATTTCAGTTTGATAATACAATTTTCTATAACTAATAAACAATTTATTCACTAAATAAAGAAAAGTGGGGCAAAAACTGAAGTCACTATTTTAAGTTTCACAAAAAGTTCCAAAATACATGACTTACTATGTTAAGATCAAAAAGAACTCAAGATTAATCAACAATTAACAGTCCAAAAGTTTTCGCTATAAAGCTCTCTTTTTATCAGCTAAACGATAAGTAAAATTTGCATAAGGCAAAAATATGCTTAAACCTTTTAACCTTTATTTAAAACTATGATAAGTATTCAAAAATAATATTTGTGCGTAATTATTTTACTTTTATAATCCATCCAAGTGCATAAACGCTTAAAAAGGCATTTTAGTAATGCAAAAGAAAAACAAATATAAATTGATAGTTTCTAGGATTTATTTTATAAATTTATATTGAATACTGCTGAATTCTAATACTCAAAAACTGGTCAAAAACGAAATATTACAATCACATTCGCCAAGTGGACTTTCAGGAAATAAATGCTATATATATTGCTTTATAAATCAGTCTTTTACAGTAAAGGTTAAGTTGGGAATAATGTCCTATTAACCAGTACATTTGGCGCTGTTTGAGTTTCATCTGTATTATTTTTTGTCTTACGTAATGCTTCCAGTTCAATCTTGAATCTGAGCGAAGTCCAAGATACTTCACAGATTCTACCTGGGGTATTTGAGCACCATTGAGATACGTAAGGAGATTTTTGTTCTTACGACGTAATGTATAAGTTACGTGTGCTGATTTGACTCATTAAGCATCCAAATAACACAAAAAATTTGTATGGGATAGAGCCTCTATCTAACTAGAATTCTTTTTAAGATTTCGATGTTGGAGATGTACTAAGTTCTGGAAGACTCTTTGAAATAGATGACGGGAAGACCTCAGCTTTAAATCAGGACTTCAAATATCACTTGGATCAGCAATGATCAGGAGTTTTAAGAGTGTGGAATCAAAAGATGGCAAAAGTTATTGGACAAAAATGTAGAATAAAACATAATGGAATCTTTAGAAAATCTAAAAAAATCGTGTTTTATTTTCACCAAAAACGCCGAAATAACTTTTCGAATAACCCAATTTTAAAACACATAATAATGACTTAAAATAAGATGAAAAATATACAAAGAGGTGGAAGTGAAATAAAATAAATGAAAATGGTATGGAATAAGTTACAACAAATTCAGAAAAAATTTAAGATTGGCGAAATTGACATGAGTAAAAGTGAATTGTGATAAATTAATGCAAACCAGGATATAGAAATGTTTTAACACCATATATTAAGTCTATTTACAAGTTTTTTAAGTTAATGGCTTTAGAGATTACATGTTATGCAAGAAGGGCTCGTAAGGTTCTTTATATAACAGCCCAATGCTAGTATGAATGAGACTATTTGAGTTTCCCTACTGTAAAATAAAGTTTGTTTTCTAGTCTCATTTGATTTTTAACTACCCAATTTGAATCAACAAATAATCTAAATATAGATATTTTATGGGATGAGCTTGAATTCTTGATTGAATTCATTTATTCAAATGGAATCTAAGTACACTAAATTTTGACCCAAAACTTTTGATTGGCTCCAAAGCAATTGCCTAATTATTTTCAAGCTTAAAGCTTAAATGTATAGAAATCAATAAGGGATTTTTTCTAATAATACTGCGTTATATATGGTAATTGATATTTGATAGTTTTTTTATTCTTTTTGTCTTCTAAAGATGAAAAGTCCAAAGAAAATGTCGTAGAGCATCTTGGGATCACTCAGCCTCTTAAAATACTTTATACAGGTTTCTTACAAAGTTTTTTTGCTTGCACTCCGTTGCTTTGTTTATAGCTTCCAAGAGAAATATTAACACTTAAAAACAATTAAAATTTACATTAATTATTTGATAATTTGATATTGCATTCTGGTCAGATTTTCACTAAGGACTAAACTATGAAAATAAATTAATATAAAAAAAAAAAAAAAATTACAATAGTTTCACATAAAACTAATAAAAAAAATTATACATATCGACTTAGTGTCGACATTCAAAGAGTTCAATTATAACCTAAAAATATATTCCTTAATTGCAAAGTTAAACAACTAAAGTATCTTTTTCCGTATTTTTGTTATAGTAAAATTGCTGACAGCTGACCATTTGATTGCCTTATATGTGTCCAGGACACTAAAGGAAATCATTAGTCATTTGTATTGTAATATTAATGTTTCGGTTTGTATAGCCTCTTTAAATTAGGGAGCCGAAAAAAAATAAAATAATAATATTGGTTAGAAAACTCATAGAATCTATGTAAATTATTTTTGTTTAGAAACATTTATAAAAATCTGATTACCAAAGTTTTCCGTAGCTAAAATAGGAAAATTAAAACGAAATTTTGGTTAAAATAACAAAAATTGCGATATAACGTGATTTTAGGTAGAAGAGAAACTCATTAAATTGAAGTATTTAATTAATGGTTAGCTTTAAAAAAAATGGAATATATGGAAATACAAATGCACCTAACATGTAACGTGATGACCTTTTTACTTAAGCAATAGCGACAGGACCTTATAATCCCTGGGTATAAGCTTTCACTTTTCGTGCTGAAGTCTGTATCATGAATAATTAGTTAGGTACTCAATAGGCCTAATTTTATATATTCGAAAGTAAAAACTTATACAATATCCTTACTCTGCCATTAAATGTAAACACTTATTCATAAATGGTTTATATATATAAAACGATATTATGTTTATATGTTTGTAAATCTTGATTAAATTCTACATTGCGCGCGCATTTAATAGGTTATTACAACAAACACGTTCCAGTCTACTTCTTTTGTTTTTATTTTATTTTTAAATTCATTGAAAATAAAATAAATCATTTTGAAAATATTGCTTCAAAGTTTTATTACATAGACCAAATGTATTGGAAAATTCCAAAATAAATATATAAAGTTCAGAATAAGTGAAATGAACAGGATACCAACTAGAATTATACATATAGTATGGAGAAATATAAAAGCTTTTATTTTCCAAACACCAAAACAGAAAAAAAAATTTTCCAGTGCATGACTCAAAGGACGCTCAAAGCTTTTATGTCGACTCCTTTTTCAAAGTTTTTTTTTGAAATGTCAGTGTGCTTGGAGCTCTGATTAATAATTGGGTGTATATATAAATTTTTGAGCTCTTCTGCTGCGATTATCTTTAATTAAAAATTAGAAAATGTTATTAGTAGCTTTGTTTGTTTTTATAACTTGTAGAACATTTTAAATTTGATGTTTATAAAAAAATAATAGGATCAAAATGATAATATAAAACTAGTTTTTATTTATTATTTAATAAAATTTAATAATCAAAATTTGATTAAAATGCAAATTGATTGTAATCAAGAGTGCAGTAATAAGCTAAAAACATGATAAAAAAAATCGGTATTACATAAGCTGCAGTGAATTGTTAGTTTGAAATATTATTTTTTTTTTGTTTTATTTTAAATTATATAATATAGAGTATATATTAGCTAAAGTGGTAAAAATAAAACTTTCATAGTATCAAACGACCTGATAATTCAACTTGAAGGTTGTTTTGTAATTGCCGTCCGGAATTTATTATATTAAATTAAGTGATGAAATGCCGATTTTTAACTCTTAACAAAAATTTAATAAAATAATAAATAAAAATTCAATTAAAGTAAATTTTTGGGACATTAGTAAAATAGAAAATATCCCAAACATGAATCAAACGATGATTGTGCCAGGAATTTGGAGGTTTAATCGATATTCCTAAATATTAAATTGGAATTATGCCATTATATTTGGCCTATTTAAAGTTATCTTTAAAGTTATTTTTTATTTAAATGGATAAAAAAATATTTAGATTACATAGACAGTGCATAAAAATGCTACTGAATAGCACGAGTGTTAGATGATTCTGCGTAAAAAAAAGAAAACCAAAACCACAAAATATCATCAAGAAAGTTTATAATTAATAAATAATTGGCTAGAGCTATACATCATAACATAGAAAATATAGAAAAAGATACAAAAAACAAAACACAATTTAATTATCCTTTAAGGATATTTATTTGCAATGGGTGACGAGCCCGAAGAGACACGAACATTAAAAGAAAAATTACTATTCTACACGACAGCATTCTTTATACTATTAGGAACATTTAGCCTATTCGCATTTCTTTTTCTAGTACCGTTTGTTATAGATCCAGCTTTTACAACAATTTTTATGCATTTCGATGAGAATCCAGCATTATGTGTTACTGTTGAAACATCACATTTAATGGGGGCAAAAAATTGTACATGGGCATCATGTCGTGAAGGTTGTACCAAAGATATATATCAGTGTACCCAAATTCGTGTCAATTATAAATTAAATTATACAAATGACACAAATTTTAGTGATTTAATAGAATTAAATACTGAAGAAAATCATCAAAATAGATATGAACGTGCAATACATAACTATGATTATATTGATGATTATAAAACAATATTATCTGATACATATTTAGATGAAAAAAATAATTTAAATCCATTTTTAGATATATCAAATGTTGTTGAAATGACCGGTTTAATGGGTAATGATTCTGAATGGTATTTTACTGGTGCTAGATTATTTCCAAATGTTAAAGGTTGTGGTTATCCGCCAATGCTGAATTGTACTGAATGGACCAAAAAATATATAAAATTGGGAACAAATTTCTCATGTTATTATTCAAAAGTTGATCCTGGTCTTGTAATTAGTGATTTAGATATGTGGCAAAATACATTAAATTTAATATATGCAATGGCAATACCAATACCTTCATTTATAATATCGGTAGTTTATTTAACATTTGCATATTTTAAAATTTATAATGATGATGAAGAGACTGAATTACTTGATAAAAATGCTGAAGAAATTTTAGATGATGATGATAATATTATTTGTGATGAAATTTGTGTTGATGTTGTTATACCAAATGGTATAACACCAGTTTCTTTATCGGGTCATATAACACCAAATTCAGATATTAATTCATTTGGGCATCAATTAAAAGTTAGAATGGCAGATGAAATGTCTAGGGAAAGCTTAGATGGTGGTAATATATCTAATTCAGGATCAATTCCTGGGTAAGTGTAATTTTTCCATTCGAGAAATATGCATTTAAATGAGTATATTATGTCTGAACTTTTCATTTTTTCTTATCCATTATTTGGCTGATGGTTTTTCAAATCTGATAGACAAATCTGTAACTAGAAATTAATTCTAAAATACCATGTCAATGCCATCGTCTCTTTAAAGCCTGCATTATATACTTTTTTCTGGTTGCAGTTGATAAAACAAGGGTTTCTTTATATTCCCATCTTATGGATTTACCGGTTAAATCTATTTCGGACTTTTTTATTATGCGACAATATTAACAAACTATGATTTAACTTACTTGCCTCATTAGTATTGTTTGTTTTGCACTAGAATATGGTGTTTATGTGAACTAAATTAATAAATTTAAACCATGAATCAGTAGAAAAGCTCTAAAGAAAGTTTTAAATATGGTGGTTGAGTATGCAGACTGATATTAGACTCTACTTCATACTTAATTGGTCGTTTTCGAGTCCCATGATCAGGAACTAATATTAGTGTCGTTTTGTTTTTCTTTCAACAAGAACACATTATACTTAATGCTTACCTATTAGTTTTTAAAAATATGTTGTAAATTTTATCTTACGTCAGCTAAAAAGATTTCTGGATACTCGAGATACTCGAAATATTTGAAAATTCTTAGAGCACTGTTAACTTCAATACTGATGTCTTGTTATATTTCCCTTAGTTTTGATATGAGTCAAGCCTATTAACATGCTAAACAACCCCTTAAATACAAACTTTGTAGATATACAACATCTATATAAAAATATATATTTGCTACATCATATATTTAAAAATAAATAAGTAATATTAAAATAACAATATTCTAGTATTCAAAATTTTTAACTACTACATCGAAAAACTGTCAAAATCGCGATTAAATCTAGTGCTAATTATATTTTTTCAATATTACACAGCATTAAATGGTACTTCACTGTTTTGAGCTTTATCTTATAATATCTGCAGAAGCCAAAAATTGCACAGTCTTTGTACATCTAAATACACATGTAAAAAGGATACTGGTCATACTGACAAGCTTTAGCAATCAGATTACCTAAAGCATTCATTTTGTTGTCCTGTTTTTTGACCTAACTTCACAAAACTCACTATACAAACGATACACAGAGGTTTTTGACTGTGATAAAATACCAAATTGCAAAACGCCTAAATTTAATTGAAATAAGAGATAACCATGAAATAAAATAACAAACTTTTACTTTAATTAACAAAACGTCCATTCAACACATGAGGCATTAGGATTTCTCATTGTCAATTAGAATTGTATTTTCAACTGTAGAAATTAATCCAACTTTACACGAGTCAAATATATTTAGTTATAATATGGAAAATTTTATTTCTATAATTCCAAAAGGAAAAGCATTTATCTGAAAAAAGAAACTTTTTTCTTGATATCACAGGACTTTTACTATCATAATTAGTGTATTCTGTGAATAAATAATGCTATAATTTCTCTAGTATTATAATAAACATAAACCAATTTAGATAATTTGTTAAATTCGAAAAGCAAAAATATCCTCAAAAACAAAGACTAAGTAAAACAAATTAAAAAGAAGGTTATTCAAAGGATATTTGAGTTTTATAAAGATTAAAGATAATCTTATCAGGTACTAATCTCTATTTAATTTGATGCATTTAATGCTAAGCTTTACACTCAAATGACATTTTATTTATCCTAAATTAATATAAGTCAATCAAAGTGTCATCAGAATAATGGAAGCAATATTCGAAATTAAGTTAACTAGAGTTAATATATAAAAGTAAAAAGAAGCCATTGGTGTTGTCCTGCTACTATAAATAGAAACTAATTCAATTTAATTGTAAGTTGAGCTTTTTTTTATTAGGATCCATAACTTTCGAATAATTTTTTATTTTTTTCAATTTAATAATAAACTGTAAGATTGATCGATTAAGTTTCATTTGATGATAAAAAATTCATAAATTTTGTTAAATAATTTCAATTGCATTGAAAGAATTGGGAACAACGAATAAAAAAAAGAATTTATTGTTATTAAAGGATATTTCAGTTACAGTACAAGTATTCAAAATCATTAGAATAATTGTCTATAATTTTCGAGTATTACAAGTTTTTTAAAAGAAATTTAGAAGAACTATGTTGCCATTAGTAAGTTCTGATACATCTTACTCGCTTTACTATAAGCAAGGACGTAAAACTCATATCATACTGTTTCGTTTATGAACTGATTTTCAGACGAAGCTACTTGAAAGGCAAGAAGCTCTCCCTATATACCAAACGCTAAAAAAATAACAAAAATTATAAAGAAACTCTATTTTTTATATATTTATTATATATATATTAGCGTTTAGGCCATTATTTCATTAATTTATCAAATACTGCTAAAGTTAAGGTTATCAGTTCCTTTTTCAAATTTTTCTTTACGATTTCAACTGAGTCAAAATGTTTTCCATTTAATGAAAACATAAATGGGGGATCCAAAAAAAGTTTCAGGTAGCCATATCTATAAATAAAATAAATACTACATTTAAAGTGAATCAAAATTATCTTTTTCGTGTTAAAAAATGAAGGACATCTTTTCCCCGAATAACAGAAATAGGTGTCAAAGTATTACTAAAAGTTATTGGATCAAAAGAAAAATTTTAAAAGTATGTGTTTCAGGGTGTTCCAAGCTTCAGAAAAAAAGGTATACCGATTCCTCAACTGTGCCCATAATTATGAAAGTGGTCTAAGTCATTTCTTGTTTGGAGATATTTAATGATTTGCATTTGAATAAATTAAAAAATATTTTTATATTATGCGACCTTTATATTTAGAATTTTATTAGTCTTGATTAACCGAATTTTATTATGAATATGAAATTTTGTGTGAATTTCATACGAAAATGTTGTTTTTAAAGTTGTAATTGACTTAGAATATTTTCAAAATTGGCTGGATGCCCCAAAAATGACTTAAAGCAATAAAGAACAATGAGTTTTATTTGAAATAATAGCTTTAATGAAAAAATTCATGAACATTTGTTAATTATTTTTAAAAAAATAATCCATTTTTATCATTTCGAGGTTTTAAGATTCTTAAAATGTCCTTAAAAAATTGGAGGGATGTATGGTTGTATACTCATAAACAAGTTCCTGCAAAACTAAACTTCTAACTTATTATTTCTTGACCGAAAATTCTTGTAGCTGCATTTTTTCATAGTTCTTTCAAAAGTTCTCGGCCTTTGTTTTATTAATCGTTGATCTACAGTTCATCATTGAAACAGAGATTTCAGGGTTCCTGGGTTTCAAAATCTTTTAGTTTCCAGAAATGATCGAAATTAGATTTTTTTTCATTATATTCTACCCGATCTAAAAATTTTTTTGAACAAAAGCAATCCTTATTTCAAAAATTTTGGCACTCGCAAGTTTCGATTTTTTTGTCGTGTATTTGCCATTATTTCTCTTAGTTTTTCTGATTTTTTGTGCGTAACTACCTTCATTTCTTATCTTTTTCTATATGCCGCCATTTTAACTTGCACGATTTCTGGGGTTTCTAAATTAACAGTGAAGTCTTGGTATGATTCATCTGAAGATGATAATTTTCTTACTCTTTTCCATTCCTTGGAAGTATTACATGATCGTATAATATCTGCAGATCACATCATATTCGAATAATAGTGAACATATTCCACTAATAAGTACGTCGTCATTAACTTACCTGAATCGATTTCTGTTGACAAAGTGGTAAAAATTATTAATTATTTGCCCCCAATAATTAGTTCCGAAGAGCCAAACTAACTTATATCGTGGCATCAAAGAGGGCCACGCGCCATTTTCTAGCTATGTTTATAAAATTTCTTTAAATTTTTGACTTAGAAAGTGGTCTAATTAACACTAAATGGATTTCATATAATGTTAAAATTACAACCACCATCTAGTGGTTAATTTTTAACGATGTCGTAAAAATTACATTAAATAAATTTAGTTTAAAATAATGTTGTGTGAAATAACTGATAAACTCATTTTTTTTTTAAATTTTGACTCATAATTATGGGCAATGGATTGCGGGAAGATTAATTTACAATTTATGCATACTTTTTTATTACCAAGTAGATAGAGAATTATCGTGTCCTGTCCTAATTTTCAAGGTTTTAGCAAGATATTTCTTTACAAGAGCAGTTAATTTCTCTGCGTATGCATGTTTTTAAGAAGGCGAAAATGAGAGTGATGACCAATAAATCAATATATATTGGCAAAACTGATATAGTAGGTGTCTAGACAGGAGTAAATTTCCCATCTGATAATGTATAGCTGTATATTTTTTTACAAAAATTTAACTCCAAACACTTAAAAAGGCTCTTAATTTGTAATTTAAGTAGATATCATAATAGCATTTAATTATAATTAGACTTATTTGGAATTATCCCTCAAATAGGATTTTAGAAAATTCTCTTTAAGGTTTTGATGGAAAGCTCATTTGCTATTTCTGTGAACAGTTGTGAGCTGTATGCAAATTCTATGGCCATTTGTTATTCATATATCACATGCTGGATTTTAATGTCATTTCCAAACCATTAGAAAAATAAAATAGGTTTTTGTAGAAAAGTAGACAAAAAAACATCATGGGGCTTAGAATTGAAATGAAAAACCATATATCAATGTTGTTAATTGAAATTTTAGAATTTGATAGAATTGATTGATGATGAATACTTTTATTCCTTAGCTGGCAAGAATGTTAAACTATATGTGCCCCAGTAGCCCAACTTTTTTTTAAGTTCCTAAGTTACCTATTAATTATTTATTAGGGTTCTTAAGATTCGTAAGTTGAAAACGCTGAAACAGGATTGAAATACACAACAATTTTGACATATGATCTAAAATATTTTTCTCTTCTGTTATTTTTCAAAAATTAATTGAATTAAAAATTATTGAAATATAAAAATCTTAGCCGTCTATTTTTATAATTTTTTGCGGCAAATAATTCTAAGAATTTTACTTAATGCCATTCGTGTGTTTTGAACCAATTATTACTAGTCAAATAGGTATAACCATTTATGTTATGTGGTAGCGTTTTTTAAATTTTTCTAAAAGTTTTAATTATCCCGTTTCCATTAAAACTGTGATTAACTTTTTATCAAAAGTGAATTAAACAGATTGCGGTCTAAAGCTCTTATCGAATGCATGTTTGTGCTTTAAGGACAAAATATAAATTTTGTTATGAAAAGTTTTTGTTAATATTCCAATAGGTATCTTAATTTACGTAAAAATGTTTCTTCACTCAACCTAAAACATGTCAGATAGTTTTTAAAATTAAAATTTTTTTTTGTTATTTACAGAAACTTGAGCAAGACGATGACGACGAGTATCTCGACTCCACCTGGGCTGATACAAGCAGTCTAAAACGCCAAATGCATGGCTTAGAAAATGTTAAATTTCGCATTGGAAAATAAAAAACTTTTAAAATGAAATGATAAATAAATAAAGAAAAACAACTAAAATCAACTACCTACCGCTTAAAGGAAATTGTATTTATGAAAATATTTTATATGCAAATTTTATTACAAAATGCCTTGCGTTGACATGTCTCAATAATATCGCTAGCTAGTAAGATTTTAATTAATCCACAAAAAAATTAGCAAATCGCCTTCAAAGTGTTATTTAATTCTTTCCAAATATATAAAATTGATGAATATTTATTTATTGTAAAAATGAAAAACTTTATTAAAAATTCGAATGTTGATTTTCTTTACTTGATTATTTAATTTTTTTTTTTAGGTGTATAAAGAAAGCAATTAGACAATTTAAACTGGCGAATTTATAAAAACAATTATTTTGAATGTTTTTGAAAGGAAATCTAAGGGAAAATATATTTACAACTGCTTTATTAGGTTGCAAGTTTTCTTAACTTTTAAAGAAGATCGCAAATAAAAAAAATAAAAAGAAGAATAATATAAGTAGTAATTATGAAATGGTTGACTGCTTGAGTTCACAAACTAACTTTTTACAATTCCGGTGCTCTTTGTATTGGCATTTTTGTTTTTTTTTTCTTTTTAGCAATAAAGATAGTTCTAGTTTATTTGATTAATTTCTATATGATAACACAATATTTGAACAATATTTTTCTTAATTTTTATTTCAAAATAATAATATGTGAGCGAGTGGCAGTAAATCTCTGGAGGTGCCTTGAAATTAAAGTTGTTTTGCGGTGCGTATCATAGCTCGCAAAAAACCAAAATTTATTAGATAAAAGAGATGTTTCTCGAGGTAAAGACGAGGGGATTTTTTTTTTTGATTTTTCAATTTTTGGTTGCCTTTGGAAGCAAAAATATCCACTTACATCTAAAAAATTTACTTATTTGTTATTGTAAAATTAATAGTTCTCGTCATTATACCCCCCCCCCCCCCCACCTCTTTCTACTAACCTCAGCCTTAAAAACATTTTAATAATTTAATAAAAAATGTATTTCTTTATAAGACCGTTTTTAAATCTCAAAGATTTTAACCTATTAAACTGTTTTTGGCTAATTTGAAACCATTATAATCAATTATCAGAAATTTTAATTACAATTATAAGAAATTCATTTATTATGAAATTATAAAATTTTCTACAGTCGGCACGTGATAAAGGTAATCATCTAATATTTTACAAAGAATGAAGAGAAATTAAATCTTCCTTAAATTAGTATGACAACAAAATACTTACAACTTGCTCGTAATTTGAGCACTAGGCTTAAAGCTTAATTAATTAGGGCAAAAATAATTCAAAATATCAGGAAACTAAACTTTTTGACAGTTATGTTGTTGAAATAATTCTATTGACAAATTTTTCTATAAATTTTATTTACGAGGCATTTGACTTTGTCTATTGAATTACAACTCATCTTAAGTTTTTAATCCTACTTGTCCTATTTTCAGGCTATCAGCATAACTGAAGTGATGAAATGCATCTTCACCTGTTACGCCAATGTTTTTATATCTTTAAGTTCAACAGTTCATATATAAATATATATACATTTAATATAATACGGGTATATATATGCATACAAAAGTATGTTTTTTAAAGTTGAGTAAAAATTCAACAACAATGTATTGAGGCTGTGCTGAAGTTTTCTTTTGTTCAAAACGTGTTGACTAGATTTATTCTTTTAAGTACTACTTAAGTCATCATTAAGTAATTATGAAACTTTTTAGGTTTTTTGAAAAATTTATTACAAAGTAAAAACTTATAAAAGAACATTAATGGCTAAAGGTATTTGAAGTCAAGTAGCTTTTAAAGAATTTTTAACCGATTTAAAGCAATTATACTATTAAATAGGATTCGAAAGAGATTACCACACTTAAATTAATGGAGTTGATTTGATTATGAATTTTTTATATTTCTAATACTGAATTTATACTTTAAGTAGGCTTTTTTGGGTAAAGAACTTTTGTGTAATCTAATTCAATAGAAAAGACTTCTAAAATGTAAGTCATCATTTTAGAATCTACTTGATGTGTTATAGTATTAAATCTCAAGACCAAAAGTATTTCAAATAATGGCGCATGATTTGTCAGCTTCGAGCAAAAATAAAAAGACAATCAAATTATCCCAACGGGCATTTCAGAAAAGGAATGCTATGCATAAAATTTTAACGCTACACTATACTACACTACACTACCACTACAGAACACTAAAACTAGGTAAAAACTAAAATCCCCCTAAATCACAATAAAAGCAAATAGAAGCCAAACGGAAAGAAGAGATGTATAGACACACAAGCGAATTTCCTCACTAAAATTATCCTTTTTTCTTTAGAAAATAAAGTGTGAAAGAAAGCACTTGGTATTCATGAAAGTCTTGAAAACGTTTTAGTATTTTTAGCAAAATTTCTCCCTGTATCTAGACTAGAAAATATCCATAAGCAAAATAGTATCCTGTAAATATTTTTTCTCGTTGCGCTTGTCGAACTGTGTGAATAGTCAATTTTGGATGATATTGCTTAAACTAAGTCTGATTTATGAACTTTTAATTTATTTCTCATATTTTATATAATGTGATATAAATCCATTTACGTTTTAATAATTTTAAGTTTCTTATGACACGAATTTCATATAACGTGATACAAATTAATCATGTTTTCAAACATTTTTGCAAACACGTTTTATATTATTACTTTAAACACTGAAATCAGTGGCGTAGGTAGCTTTTTGAAATGGGGGGGGGGAGGGGGGATATGATGACGACCACTCAAGATGAGAAATATCTTTCGAATTTTTAAACTTTTTAAATTTTTAGAAAATATATATCTTTTGAGACCTTTCGAATTTCAGCTATTAAAAAGCTGAATTATTATACTATTATTATTAGCCATGGGGGGATTGATCCCACTAATCGCCCCCCCCCCCCCCCTATCTACGCCGACTGAAATTAAATAATTTCAGGAAAACCTTTAAATTATTGTGCAAAATTATAATATAAATGATAAATGATGTCCCAGAAGTTGTTTGAAACGTAGCTTCAGACACTCCGTAAAACCCCACATTTGTTTTAGATCAGGATAGAGATAATATCCGTGCATTCTGGCATCTGTGCTAAATTTTTTCTCATTTTGAGGTATATTTTGATATTTTAACATAATTTATAAAAATTTATTTTAAAAACAATGAGACTTTTTTACTAGGAAATATAATTTACTATGCTTTTCTTTTATTTATTAAATTGTTTCCTTTTTTACTCAAAAACTGTCAAAGTAACAAGTACAAACGTAGCAAAATGAAACATTTATTAAAAAATGGTCTCACCTTTGAAGTATTAACTTTATTTTCCTAATCTTTGTTTATGTTTCCCCCTGCGGATATAAAAGTTTTTTTGATATGTGAAGTCTTTTGTTAAGAAACTTTGAAAATGTAAATTGTTGCTACCCCCTACTTCTTATTATTCCAGTAAGACATAGATTATATTTGTATACAGTTTTTAAAGCCTCTACTTTTGTGGAAGTTCCGATCCTTTTTTCATTATGTTCTTTAAACAAAAAATTTGATTGCTGGTAAATTTTTTTCTTTTTGTAATTTAAATAAATGTTTTCAATTACTGTCAGAAACATTTATTTTAATTTAAATTAACTTTTTTTGTCAATTGACAAAAAACCTTGTCATGGATTCGTGTACTGTGTAGTAAACCAATATAATACTTATGTATACGTTAATTCATTTCCATAATATTAAAAAAAATAGAGTAGAATTTTATTGGTGACTCTGCGACCTTTATTTTCAGTAGATTTACAAATGAATTTGAAAATTAAGGTAGGCTGCTGAGTAAATAAAAATCAAAAACTGAAATTTACCCTCATCAGACGGATAACTTAAATATTAAAAGCTGTTCTGTTGATGTCATTGAAATAAAGGGTGAACAAGGAATCTTTAGTAGAATTACAATTTTTATCCCTTAAGAAAGCAGCACTAACATAAACAAAGTTGAATCATTAGAATTTGCAAACTTTCATATTTATTTGGTCCCTTCAATTAACCAATTTGCACCAAATTTGGTTATTCCTAACTTAATTTTTGAATATTGTGCAGAAGTTTTAATAAGAGAAATGAATTTAAATAAACTATTTAAAATTTTAATATTGCTTTTTATAATTAGTTCTTAAGTTTACATTATTTTTGAAATGCTGGGGCTTAAATCAAAGATTAGGGATTTTGAGTAAAATTTTAAAAGCGTAAAAAAGAAAAGCACTTTGTTGTAACTACTCTTTGTACGCTTAAAAAAAGTCATTATTTATTTAATTATTCAGCAAGCAAGCTAAGAAGGCTCTTTACGCTTTAAGCAATAAAACTCAAAGAAAAATAAATTCAAAATAAACTCAAAATAAACTTAAAAGTGAAAATATGCGATTTTCTAGCTAAAGTTTACAAATATCAAAAAATTAATAATTCAGGTGCCCTTTTGTATCGGTCAATAATATTCAATAAAATTTCTATACTTTATGTAAAAGTCAAAAGCTTGCAAAAAGTAGGTAAAAATCTTAAATTGTTAATAAAATCTTTTCTATTCATCCAAACAAGTTCAAATAAATTTCTTTGAGCTGGGAGTGGATGACAATTGATGTTAATATAGTTATCTCAAATATTAATTCATGAATTATATTTAATAAACTAATTTTTAGTTTTATATATCAGAGAAAAACTTGAGAAACCTGAATGAGACGAACTCTGAATTCAGAAGAAAAAAAACAATCTCACTGAATAGGAATGAATGAGAAATATAAGTAGGAATATACTTTATAAAATTTGTTTTTATATTAACTAGTTTAATAAAAACCAAAATCTCACTTTGAGATATATCGTCATGTTGAAAAAAAAATGGAAATAAAATTAAATTGCACTAAATTAAGTACCAAGCTTCCTTCAAAAAAACAACAACTTTTCTGGCTCCTTAGCAAGATGGATTTATTTCTATTTTTTATCCAACATACAACATACATATTCATTAATAACTACCAATAATCCATTATCAATATTTTTGTTTAATTTAATCATCATAAACCATTGCCGAAATTTTAAGTTTCGTTTACTTTTCTTAATTTATTTGAATTATACTCCGAAACTATTTTAAATTATGTTTTAAGAGAACTGAACAGATTTTAATGAACTGGACAGGTGAGAAAAAATGAATAGGAAGTTTTAATTGATTTAAAAAGCAAAAAAAAGGAAAAAAAGAAGGAAACAAAACTAGTTGAATTTTGGAATAGTCGCATTTTGGGTGTATTTCAAAGTATCCTTATAGTTGATGAGTTAAAATGTACGCCTGAAAGTATGCTACTAAATTACTAATTTAAATATGAAAAGTTTAAATCGTTTATTCATATTTTTGAAACTTGAAATTACTTTAATTTCCTTTAAAATTTGTGTATCTATGGAGGAATTATTTTTATTTCATAAAAAATATTTATTTTTATAACTTTTCTTTTACTTTTACTGTGCTAGCCCAGCTGATTGGTACTGCCATACTGAATAATGTTATAGATGACGTTTACAACGTCAAAACAGAAGTATTGTTATAAGCCATTTAATAATAATGACTGAGTAAAGTTAAGATAACAAATTGGAATGGAAACTAAAAAGGATATTTATAATTTGTGGATACAGTACACAACCAAGGTATTTCTATTAATAAAAAAGTATTTTTTAATAAACGTAAGAGAAATAAAGACTTTTTTTGCAAGGCTTGTGAGAAAATTTTTAATCAATTCTTTGTAAATATTTTTGTTTGCACAAAAATTATAACATAATTAAATTGCAATTTATTCTATAAAAATTAAAGAATCAGTTTTCGTTGTAAATTGAGAGTGTTTCTTAAGTAGAATGCCTAAACCGGTAATGTATAACTTCAGTTTTCGCAAAAATAAAGATGATAAAATATTAAGTTAAAAAGAGATATGTTTTCCTTACTTCCTTACTTTCCTTCCTCGAGTGAGGTCGGTCATTTGAATCAGTCCTAGTAATGCTCTTTAAATACGAAACTTTTAAAAAACATTCAACTTTAGTCATTTCAAATTGTTTCTAATTTACATTTTAATGTGTTAAAAGTTTGTTTGGTTTTCATTTTAAATGAATTTAAAAATGTAAATTAGGCACAAAATCAAATAGAGCTTTTTTCAGCTTATTTTATTTTTTGTTTTTTCGTTTGTTTTTTAATTATAAAGTTAAACAATTTGAAATAAATACAAGTATTATGTGCTCATTATTTCTGATTTAGAACTTTTATAGAAGGATAATTGTTTTAATTTTAATGTAAGGCATAGAAGTGTAATTTAAAGATATGCATGTAGGCACACGTTATACAAATTACAAAATAAATATCTTATGAAAATATATTTAGAATACGTTCTTAATATTATATCACTCTTAAATTTGTATGGACATTCTATGTATCAGAAGTTATTTTTGGTCCTTGGGCGAAACTGACGTTCCCGCAACAATATCTGTGTAAAGTATACTCATTGTCAGTATAATTTTAAAGCGTGTTTACCTATGCAGAGTTCTAGGCATTGCTTGCTTTCTAATTACTTGTTTAACAACAAATAGATCAAAGTTATAAATGAAATGAAGTTTTTTAAAGGGACAATGACCTTGTTAAAAGTTAATAAATCTATAAATCTTAAGCTAAGTTAGAGAAAATTGAGGTGCTCATTATTAAACCAATTTTTTAATTTTAATGAAAACTTTGAAAATACTGCATATACTTCTCAAATACGACGTAGTTTAAATTTTAACCACAATTTTCTTCAAAATGCTCAAGCTCCAAAAACGCTTAGCACATAATTACTAAATGCTTTTAGTTTGTTTAATTCAGTTTTTACCATTCTAGAAATCAATTTGTCATCCACACATCATTAATATAAAGTCTATAAATCTTTGAATTTTCTAAGTTTTGTTTTATAATTTTTAGCACAAAATAAAATTATTTTCTTTAAAAATAGAATACTAAAAGATTATATTAAAACTGAATAACTTAAATAAAATTTTCTACGTTTATTTATTTCCAATTCAAATTTAATTTTCCTTTTAGAATGAAGAAGAATACTTTCGTCAATTTGTTAGTGGATTTGTCAAAATATGGAAAATTCAACTGAAATTAGATACAGATATATGTCCAGATTGGAATGAAATTAAAAGAGACAGTGGTCCACACTTAAGTCGTCTTCCAGATGAACTCCTTCCAGCTATAGGAAAATTTTTAATAATAGCCAAAGATGAAGCTGAAAAGGTAAAATTCTTTAATTATTATTATTATTTTTTTTCTTCAAAACAAAAAAAAAAAAAAAAATTAATGGAAACCTTTTTTATTTTATCTGCAGGAACAGCTAACATCTGATCAAATTGAAAAAATTAATACACTTATAGATTGCTTAGTAATTATTTGTAGGCATTTTGACAATATAAATGTAATTATTAAATATGATTACATTAGTAACTTAATAGCAGTTTTAAGCAATATTTTTATTAGTAAGGTAAGTAATTGAGATTGATTTTTTCAATAATAAATTTAGTTTTTCATACTCTTTTTTACAGTCGCAAAATAAAGATTATGAATTAGAAAATAAGGAAAAAATTTTTGAACGATTTTATCATTTAATGGAAGCCATTTATGATCCATATTTAACATGGAGAAATTTTTTAATTGGAAAATATGCTAAATATGAAGATTTGTCATATAAACCTGGAAATATAAATGTTGAAATAATTCCATTCATATATGGTGAGTATTGAATACATTAAGTTAACTTAATAAGCTAGTATAAATTAAAAGGTTATATACAGTTAGAAGCCTCTAAAATAGGGGTCTTTCGAGAATTTTTCCTGAGAAGATTTATTAATGTAAATTGTATACACATATTATAGTAACTAGTAGCTGCATCTTAACTTTTTTTATATGTAAAAATAATAATATTGAAAGCTGCTATAGCTGATCTTCTGGAGCTGCACTCAAAAAATACGTCATGCGGTGAACACGATATCTCTAGATTAGATTATCTAAATTCAAAAAGCCAAATAAATTTCGTTAAAGTAATGTATAATCTAGTAACAAATCGAAGAAATAAGCAAAATAAACTTTTCTCCCAAAATAGTGGCTTCTCAAAAAAAAAATCGATTTTTGAAAAAAATTTTGCCCTTAAATTGTTGATTAAAAAAAAACAATTTATTGTTTAGATGAAATCTTCGATTAATTACTAAAAAATATACTTAACAAGCTTGTGTTAAAATTTGAGGCTGATCGGTTCAGCCGTTTCCAAGAAATCTTGGTCACCGATTTTGAAAACCAGTTTTGAGAAAAACAAGTTTAAAGTTTCAAAAGCACTTAAGTAACTTGCACAGAAGGGTTAGAAATATGTATGTAACTTCTAGAATAATTGTCGGATTAAGTTGAAATTTTCTGTGTGTACTTAAATATATGTACAATACGAAAATGAAAATTTTTTCTTGAAACTTCTAACTGTATATAACCCCTTAAAGCAATGTAAAAATTATTTCTGAAGTCCCAACGGAAAAGATTTTATTTGCTCTTAACTTTCAAATAGCAGAGTAAAATAAAATTTACTGAATAACTTTTCAAAAGTAGACTCTTATTATGATTCCTTAATATAATTAATAAGTATAGTCCATATAGTTTTACAGCTAGCGCTATTTTGATTCCATTTTAGTTCCAAATAATAATAATAAGTTCCAAAAACTAAGAAAATATCATGTTGTTTCTCTTATTTTTCTTTCAAAGACTGCTTTCAAAGTGATAAAATCATAGAAGAATCAAATATTGCAACGAATTTAATCAATTCTTTGGGCTGCATTATTGCTGGTTCACAGGTAATTTTATGATATATTCAGTATTTGCCAAAAGTTATTTAAAAAAAGGAAAATTCAATTGATTTAATTAAGTTTTCGAAAAGCCAAAAAAAAAAAAAAAAATGCTTTATTAGAAAAAAAATCCATTATAAAAATTTACAGAAATCTTTAACATCCATGCAATGTATGTCAACTAATTCTGGTGAAAGGATAAATGTTTTTAACTGTGATAATTTGGTGAGTCCTTGTTCTACAATTCCTTGCATGATGATATCTTGCTTCAGTGCATGTTTTATGTTGCGATTCCTTTAATATTATTCTGCTTACTCATGAAAACTAATTTTATGTGTTTATTTTGGAAATAATTATACATTTTTTATTGTAATAAAACGACGAAAAAATGTAATATTAATATTAAATTTAATCAAAGTATCAAGTTTTAAGTAGATTATTTTTTATTCAATGAAAATAGTAATTTTTACCCTTCAAATTTAAGCTGATGAGAAAGATAGAGCTTTCGGGCTGTCAATAAACGTATATAGAGTAGCGGAGTTAAATTTAAAATGTACAAATGAATTTACTGAGACACATTTTAGGACCATATTAAGGAAATGCAATTTTTTTATTTAGAAATAAAAAATGTATTACGTTTTTCATTTTATAATTAAATGTGTTTGCTTATTTTAACTTTTTCTGCAAAAAAGCCTAAAAATATTTCACATTATTTAAGTAATTATCAAATATTCCTTTATCATTAAAATGCATGGTATAAAATCAAAAAAATATTTTTTCTAAAAATATTAACTTCCAGTATTAATTATGCATATAATCATTGTACAAATATGCATGTGCAAATATCATATACGCATATTTAAAGTTTGTTACTTTGCATTATATTATTTTTTTTATCACTACAAATAGTTTTATGTATGTATAGTCTACAAGAACTGCTGGATGTTAACAAGCTTTAAGAGATTTTTTGATGGGGGTGTGTAACTGTTGTACTGATCAGAATATATATATATTTAGTCAAAGTCAAAATTTACTAATAAACATTTTATTAATTTATTTTCGTTTCATCTATAAAAATCTAAAAGTAAAATCTTATCTAATATAGTCAAAAATGTATACTTAAGCAAAGCTATTGTACATATAGTTAATGTTTTTTCTTAAAACACTAAAATAACTTTAAAATTAATTTTTTGTTTTTGTTTTTTGGAAAAAATTCCACTATGTAAATAGGTGACGACTACAACAATTTTTGCAGCCATTTTAATTTTTTAAAGAAACATGTGTCAATAACAGCGTATATTTTTTAGAAGTAAAAAATAAAATGTAGGATGAAAATTATATGAATTTTATTGCAATTTTATATTTTTATTAGTTTAACTGTACAAATTTTTTTTTGTTATAACTTTAATATATGTTAATTTTTAATATAAAATTAAAAAAATTTTAAATTTAATTTATATATGAATTTTAGAAAAATGGAATGCGTGCCGTTTGTCCTGCGACTGTTTCAATAGTTATTAATTTAGTCTCTAAATGGGAATGTTATCAAGAACTTAGAAATGTTAATCTTAAATGTTGTGCTCTAATGGTAATAGTACTACAGAGATCTAGTCCTGAAGAAGTAAGAAATTTTAATTATTATTCAAAAAAAAAATAATTAAAAATATTTTTTAATTAAATTTTAGCGTCAAATAGATTTGGTAACAGTTCTTCAACAATATTCTGATAGTATCTTAGCTCTTTTGAAAACAAATCATTTTTCCAAAATTTCAAATAGTGAAACATTTGAAATATCCAACGACAATGAAAATTATGCAATCGATGTTAATGCTTTACATAAAACTGTTGAAAATATTTGTGAATTTATTAATGAAAAAGAAACTTGTTATTACATTTGTAATGCTTTGTTAGAAACGAATTTGATTGATGTTATCATTACTGTTATTACTACTGTAAAGGTATTTATACATATATATATTAATTCGTTGAGACAAATTTTTTATGTATATTCCTTTTTTTATAGGAATGGAATATAGATCATCAATCCTTTTTTTCTAGTATTATAAACGCTTTTAGTGCAATTATACATTTGTCGAATAAAGCTGTTACTGTTATTAAATCAAAAATTAAGTCAATATTCTCAGGAATACGAAATTCTGGAAAACCTTCAGAGAAATTATTGGATGCCTGTATAAAATTTGCATACAATGAAAAAATTGAGCTTATATTAGTTGCAGAAATTTTAACTGAACTAATAGTTTGGTTACCAGAAATAAATGAACGTGAACAAATTTATATTAGTAATTTAATTAGTAAAGTTTGCTGTACTAATAATAACTGGTAATTGAATATTTTATTTGTTTAATACATTATACAAAACTCAGCTTTAGTTCGATTCTTTTAGGACTTAGGAATGCCTAAATTGAAAGAAGACAAGAATCTTTGTTTTGCTTGTTTACTTCAATACTTTAGATTCTAGTAGTTAACATGAAGGTTACTTTGTTGTTTTTTTACGATCATTAGAGTCCATAGTAGCATTTTCATACTACATTCTTATTTGAAAATTGAATTAAAAGTATTTAATGTTTAGTTATTTTATGTGATTTATCTGAGGCATTATTATTTAACTAATATCTAAAGCAAGAGAGCTTTTTGATCCATCTGTCTAATAGATAATATTATCCAATGAAAAAAGTCTCTTTCTCAAGCTCTTTTACAAAGTATATGGTACTATGTTCAGTTTATCTTTGCCATTGATTTATTTTTAGTAATATCAACAAAATATTTTTTTTATCATTCTATGTTTATAATTTGTTTTTATTTTTAGTATTTCAATTGCTTGTGAACAAAAACTAATCAAAGTTATTTGCTGTTGTCTATCCGAGCACTCATTACTTTCACCACAGTGTGTAACAATTTTGATTAAACTAATTGAAGAACTATCTAAACATAGTATAACACCAATTGAAATGAAACATATATTATGGCTGCTAAGAAATGAAACTGAATTTCCACAAGCTAAACAAATATTTCAAGTAATTCTTTAGTTTTTATAAAAATACATTTCTAATAACTTATTTTTACAGACGCTTGCTTTTGTTGCACTAAATAGTATAAATATAGGAAACATATGTTCTGAATTTCTTAGTATCCAAGAAGCAGAAGATGGAATTATTATTCCTAATATAAAAAATTGGACAATGCCTGGTTCATATGGTTTTATATTTCATGTATTAGTTAAATTAAATAAAATTGTCGATAATTTGACTACAGATACAAAAAACAAAACGTATAGAAGAATGTTATTTACGTAAGTTATATAAAATAGTTGTTTTAAAATTAATTTTTAATGATGTAGATTTTTTTTCTAAATATTTAGTTTAATGACACGATACGACACTGGTTTTGAAGTTTTTATTCAATCAAATGGTACTTTAGTAATAGCAGCTATAACAAAACGAGAATATCTTACATCTTCTGTTGTATCAAAAACACTATTAGATGACAGGTAATTTTATATTTGTTTTCAATTTAAAATCTTAAAATTATTTAATTTTTAGGTGGCACTTTGTTACTGTTGTTCTTACTCCACCTAAAAGACCTTTTTCATACAGCCAAATCAATGTTTATATTGATTTTTTACAAAAATTAAGTGCAACTTTAAAAGTGCAGTCCTTCAATGATGTTAGTATATTAATAAATGTTGATAAAATTTGCTTCTGTTAAATGTTTATTAATTTCAACTATATGTTATAATTTTAATATATAAAAATTGTAAAAATATTGAATTTTTAATGCATTTCATATGTTTGTACGAAATTATTGTAGCCTTTTACATATTGCACAATTGGTTCTGCTTTTCAAGCCTCAAAAAAGCCTCATATATCATGTGATGTCGTTAAACAATCAACATCACAGGAAACTACAACAAAAGGGATGTTCCCGAGTATATTTGAAAAGACTTTTCTTCCTCAGATTGCTTCTCATGTATTTATGTTAATTCTTTTAAATTAATAATATAATTAAGTAAATTTTTATTAAAAACAGGTACCCAATTATTTTACACTTCCTTTAAGAAATGCAACATCATTTGATCCAAATGTAAAAAATTTTCCAATTGGTATGCAGAACACGGTGTTTGGAGAGCAAATATGTCTTAAAGGTTTAGTTGGAGCAGTAGTATTAGCTGAACCATCTACAAGTTTAAAAACAATTTTCGATGGAGGTTAAGCTCTTTATAATCTGTTAATTAGAAAAATTTTAAGTATTTATATTTAACAGGAGTAAATTTTCCATCTATATTCTCACAAGATAATGAAACTATAGAACTTACTTCTCGGCTTGTATTTTGTTATTCAGCGGCAGCTTTTCATAATGGAATTTGTGCAGATCTTTCAAATAATGCGAAGTTTAATGCATCGGTTTTTGCTCAGCACTGTAAAACTTCATCACCTCAAGTAAAATTCATTTTTTCTAGTTTTTAATTTTATATTTTCAATTTAAAATTTTTTAAGGATATTATCAATAGTGTTGGAGGAATTCTATCTCTTTTACCTATATTAGAAAACATTGTTAAGCAACCAGAAGAATTTTTTTTAGTAGCTGAAAACAAAGAAGAGGTTGGATCTGATGATGCTCCAAGAACTCCAAGTCTTGAAGAATTTTCTGATTGGGAAATGCTTTCATATAACTTTTATGCTGGTTGGAAAATTTTGTTTTTTCTTACGAAATATTTAACAAAATTTTTTATATATAATTAATATTTTAGAATGGAAAATGATACAGCAACCTCTTGCTTGTTTTTTATGTTTATTAAGATATTTATTACATGATCATCCAAAAAATCAAGAAAACCTTATTAGTAATGATTCATTTCAAATAATTGGTTCTATATTATCCAAATGTAATTCAAAATTATTTGATGTTAATGCATTAATGGCAATCCATTTACTAATTGAATCAATACAAAATCAAAAACCAACAAATTCTGAACTTTTAGGAATTCTATACAAAGAAATTGTATTCAATTTTGATATATGGGGTAAAATGCAATTTCAAATAACTCTTGGACATATTCAATATTTGACTACTATGATCAAAGATGATAGAAAATATTTTCGTAAACGTTTTGGTATACAGTTTTTATTAGATGTTATTAGACAGTATTATTTTACTCCTGATAGTATTAATTTGGACGATGCAAAAACAATGAGATTATCACTGTTAGCTATTGTACGATATTATATTCAAAAAGAAGTAAATATAAATGAGGTTAGTAGTTAAAGTATTTTTGTTTTTAAAATAAAAATAATAAGTATTTTATTTAATTTATAGATTGGAATATTAATAACTTTTTTTGCATCAATTAAACATGATTGTGTTAATATTGAAATGTTTGAAATGCTTATATCACATTTAGAATCAAAATCATCCAAAGATCAAATATTTTTACTTTTACATGAACAACAAACAGCAGATTTGTTGTATAATTTTTTTGTTGAAAAATTCTATTCAACCGATGTTCAAAAATTAGTACTTAAGGTAATTATTATTTAGTAATTTCAAATAATCTTGATTAATTGAACCATAAATCTATTGAAATAAGCTTATATGTTCCTACATGACCCAAATAACGTAACATAAAGAAAAAATGACATCAGATGATTTGATTTAGCTTCTTGTTAATGTTTTCCAGTCAAAGTGGATAATTTCAGAAATAAAAAATGCTTGCCCTTACACTTCCACTTCCACTTTATTCTTTTCATTTACTTTTAATTTTGATGTGATATGGTGGAAGTTGCTTATATTTTTCGTTTTTTGTAATCTCTACATAAGAACTTTATTATTTTTAAAATTGGAGATGGAGTAATATTTTTTGATAATATTTTTGCATTTATATATAAAAAAATTTTATTTTATAATACAGATCTAAGGAACTATCTTTATTAATTTCTTCACGTGAATACAGGAATACTTTCTTCCTCTCCTTGTTACAAAGCAAACAAATTTTTTGACTCAGAAATAATACAAAAAAGATTTAATTGCCATTAATCTAAAAATAATACTACAAGACTTCTCACAGAAAACCTCGCCTAGAATACGAACTAAGTAGTTGAAATTTTTCAAATCGTAACGTTAATTTTTTTATCGGTAAGCTTTTCGCTTTGTGTGGCGTATCCTGTATATAAAGTTTAAGTAGAAAAATGATCTTTTCTCCTAATGCTGCTACCTTTCAATAAGTTTTTTTTTTGTAAGATTCTTAATTATTTTCTTCTCATTTAATAAGCACTTATTAATTTAATTTATGTTAATGTTATTTATGTTAAGATGGACTTTAAAGTTATAGTCACGATGATATTACGAATTGTAATTAATGTTATTTATTTTCATTAGTTCAATTGTTTGTTCAATTATATAAAGGCTTTTCCAGCGTTAATATTAGTTGAACTATAAGGAAAAACTTAAATTGAAAAATTTTATGACAAAAATACTTGATTTGACGTGTATAACTTTGCGATAAAAGTAATACTTCAAATTTAAGGCTCTTTCTTAAGGGGGTAGTAAAGTATTTTTTTTTATTTTTTTTTGCATTTTTTTTTTTATTTTTTATTGATGTACAACTTCTTAAGATTATTCTGTGAAAATTTGAAAGTAATTGAAGTAAAGCTAAAGGAGATATAATACACTTGCAAGTCTTTTATTTTATATACTTTATAACATAAAATTCAAACTTCAAATTTTCGCACACTCTTTCTTTACATAAAGTACGAGGTAACGCTGTCGAGTTTTTTTTTTATTTTTAAATTTTAACTTATTTTAAAACAACAAAATTTCTGATATTTTTAATGAAAAATCAGTATTTTGACTTCCGAGTCTTGTAAAAAATCGAAAAATGAATAAAAAACAATAAACTCGACAGCGTTACCTGAGGCAACTTATCAACTAATCAAATCAATTTGGGTTTTTGATTTCAGTTGACCCAGTAATGAGTTATGATGTTCACCGCGAATCAACTTTTTTTTGAGACGTCTGCGGAGATTCACTGCCATCGGCTCATTTTTTTAATATTTACTAACGAAACTTTCACAGAATATTCTTTAAATATTATATAATTATACTGTATATATAGAAATACATAAATATTAATTGTATTCTTAGAATAAATTGTAGAAAATATACATTTTTTCGGCCGAATTAACTTTACTACCCCCTTAAGGCTTAGCAAATAAACCAAATTATCAAAATATCAACGTGTGATATGTAGATTTTTTTCCGATTCAAAAAACTTAATACACAGTTAAACTTTTATTGATTATTATTTAACTTTAATGTTTAAGAGTTTCTTTTCTTTTATTTTAAGCTTCTAAACATTTTGATTACAACACCAAGGGTACAACAGAAATATAAAAATGCACTAAGGTTACAAGACAATTCAGTTGAATGTGGAAGCCTTTATCCTGGATTTTTGTCACATTTATTACCGCTTGATTTGAATTTAGATTTAGCTACGAGTATAATTGATCAGTTTTTATTAACTGATGCAGATTATTGTGGTCTTTTATTTTTTGTTCACCATATTAAACCAAGTAATGTTGCTTTGAAATTAGAAGCTGCTAAAAGATTATTATCACAAACATTCACCAAAACTAATTCCCCAGAAATTCTAGCAAAACAAGTAAATTTTAATATTGTATTTATTTTTATGTTTTATGTAATCTAATAATTATTTGTAGGTTGGATGGCAAGAATCAATTTCACGTTTACTAATAAGGAAATCTATTGAAAACATAAATACAGAAGAACGAAAATTAAGTCTTGGATTAAATGTTAATGATATTTTGCTTGAAGACAACACTGATTATCTTACACAATCTGATTTAATTAGTTTTACTGAAAATAATATTGAAATTAAAACAGAAAATGATAGTAAAGATGCTTCGGTAATATTAAATGAGATACAAGCAAGTGTAACAGAAGCAGCTACTGTTATTGAACATGAAATTAAAGGTAAATTATCTAAATAAATAAATTAAAAAAGCAATAATTTTAGAATAGTTAAAAAAAAATAAAATAAAAATAGAATTAGCTGAATCTGTAAGTGGTGCAGTTGCTGAAAATATTGCCAATGTTTATTCTGTAATTCGACAAACAACTTCAGAAATTCAGGATACATTTGAATCATTTACTAATCCTGGCTCATTTGAGAATGATACTGTAATTTATTATATTTTAATTATAATTGAAAATAATATAAAAAAATTTCATATAAATTATAGGTTTCATATCGTAACCGGACATCATCAAATAGCTCAGATGATTTGAGTTCAGGGCATTCAACGAATACATTAAAGAAATCTTCAAAAGATGTAAGTGTACTAATATAATTTAAAAATTTGAGTCTAATAAAATTTAACAATCCTTATTTTGTTTTTTTTTTGTTCTTGTTTGTTTTTAGGAGCCATCTGTATTTGATTTTGCCCAAGATATTGAAGTCGATAGTGAAGAACAGTTGACTTATCTAGTTACAAATATTTTGTTTACTATTCTCTGGCGTGGTGTTAGCAATGATTCAATTTGTTGTTGGAAGGTAAACAATAAATAAAATAAAAAATTTGACTTAAAACATATATATGAAATTTGTTTTTAAATTAAAGGAAAGAGGACAAGTACTTGCATGCATAAATTTACTTGGTTTAAATAATGAACTTATAGCATCTCATTTAACATTAAGATTACGTTTACTTGAAATGGCAGTTCAAGCTTCTTTATTTGATTTATCGGAAGCCAAAAGTCAAATATTAAAACATCAAGAGGTATTATTTATTATAATATTTTCAATAAATTAGAATATTAAAATTTTAAATATTGTATATTTAGAATGCCGCTCAAGTACTACGAATGGTGTACGATTTAATTGTTCTCGATCCTAATGAAGATGATTCTAAAAAATGTTCAACAAAGTTATTAGATGGAGTTTTTGCACTTCTAGGTAGTAATGAATTTAATTGATAACACATGATCTATAGTTATCAATAAAAAACAAAAATATTCATTACAGATTCTTTAATGATATTTCAACAGAGTGTAACTGATGATTGGACTGATATGACAAGACTTTGTTTCGGTATTTTACTTAAATGTTTAAATAATCAAAATCCAGATATCGTAGCAATGGTAACTGGTAAATTACATATTATTTTACAAAATCGAAATACAGCGGTACCAACAGAATTTGCATATATTCTATTTAGTGTAAATAAAGAACTTGCTATAGCAATTGAAGGTTTTTATACTTATAACTAAATCCAATTTTATAGTAATATAATTTTTATTTTATAGTTGGTAATCCAGAGCAGTATTCTCTTTTGATGCCTATAATAAAAGTTTTATTAGAAAAGTATCGTACTTTTTCAAATTTAGAAATTCATTTGCCTGGTCTTCCAAATACTAATTCAGGCCCACAATTTCTTGAAGATTTTCAAATGTATAGTACAAGTAAAAAATGGAAGATTTTTATCGAAAAAAAGGTAAGTAAAAGTTTTATATTCTAGTATTAATATTTTAAGAAAAAATTAAAACTACATATTTGCACATTTGTTGCTAGTAATTTAAATTAAGATTTCTTAGAGGCTGACTTATGTGTCATAGCCATTTCATAGACTATGTACATAACTAGAACACCACTCGCTGGTACTTAATCGGTAAAAAAGTGTTCCAAAAAGTAAAATTGGGCATATTTATTTATTTTTATTTTTCTCCTTATTATACTAAATATTATAAATATAATATAATATTGAATTATTTTTACTAGGTGCGTAATTTGTACGTCTTTATCAAAATTTGGATAGTAGCTTCTAATGATATTTTCCTATTACCAGAAATCTGTCTTGTTTAACTTTTATGAATTTTGCTTGGATATTTCTTCAATTAATTTATTACAATCTTTGGAAAAGTAGGAAAATTTTTGAATTTTAATCTTAAATAATGAAATGTTTGAAGTTTTTGGCCTCTTTTGGTTTTTCTTTTGTATAACTATTTGCTTATTAAATTTTTATTTTTCTTTCCTTTTATAAAAATTATGTTTTCTTTTTTTTAATAAAAAGCTTTTATTAAATTAATAACTTTAGAAGTTAACATATTCCATCTAATGTTAAATTATTATGTTTACAAATAATGTTTCTTATAAATGGCACAAAATACGGAATACTAACATAAATTTCATAAAGTTCTCTATGGCTGCATATAAAACCTGTTGAGACGAGGCCATAAAGTTTTGATTGAAAAACAAAAGGGCTGCCAGAATCACCAAAACAAGCTCCAATTCTTGGTTTAAGAGAACCAGCACAAAAAGTGGCATTACTAAAGTTAGGAAATTTTTCACAATATGATCGGGAGATAACTTTGGTTTCTAAACACTGTAACATGTTGTTATCGGTGAATGAATTCAAAATTTTTGTTCTTGTCCTACCAAATCCCGTTATGATGCCTTCATTTCCCACTTCAAGAGTATCATTTTCGCTAGCCAATTTAATTGGTTGAATAAATTTGGAGCGTTCAAATGCAGCTACTAACTCAACAAGAACAATATCAAAGACTTTTGCTGGAAATTCCAATGGTTGAATATAACTAGTTATATGAGCTAACTTCCCAAAAGTATTCCTCATTGATGTTCCCGCTCTCACTGTAATTTCTCTAAGTTTACTATTGATGATACAATGAGCTGCAGTTAAAATAAATTTTGGATGAATTATTACTGCTCCACAAAAAAATTTTCCATTTTTTTCAATAGCTGCTTGATAAGGAAATCTTTTGATTGACACACTGACTCCACTCATAATACGATGCTGAGGGATTTCGCAAGAACATTCGACGAAATTCAGAAATCCTAGCAGTATTATTGATATTCGAAGAAATTTCATGATTGAAATAAAATGCTGAAGTTTTCGATCTTCATAAGAGAACTGATTGTCTTTTTATAACTGCAGAGTGATCAATCTAAGCAAAGCTTGATGCAAATATTTGCTTATCTCTGGTGGCACATCTAAAATTAGAAAGAGAATAAAACGTCCATAAATTTCGGAGCAATGGCTTCTTGTTTGTAGCTCAAAATGTAATTTTAATAAATATTTTAAATAGTTGAAATTTTTTCATCATAAATTAATGAGGTTTAGAATTTTTAGACAGAAATTTGTGTTTTTTGATATTTTTCTTGGCAAAATAGCACCAATGAAATATATATTTATATTTTTTTGAAGGAAAAAAGTTTTCAAATTTTGGTAGCCTTTTACCTTCAGTAAAAAATCTAAACGTTAAAACCATATTAATTTCTGAATGAGTCAGTTGCAATTTCAATTAAAAGTTTCAGTACAGTATTTTTCAAGTGCACTAGAAGCACCAATTTATGGACAAAAAAAACCAAAATTCATTCTCCAAAGAATGAAACAAAATTCCAGATGTAAGCAAACAAAATTTTGAGAATTTACGCTATATTGCGTGAATTATTAAAAATTTATAAATTATTTATCTAAAAAGTTTCGGTATGCGTTTTCTTCGGTCATAATCATTTTTTTTGACTATGAAAAAACAACAAAACTTTGGTGCATGTTCCTATTAAAAATTTTTTTCATTTATAAAAACCAATCCATATCAAGAAAATTCAATTTATTTCTTTAAAATACAAAAAATAAAAATTTAACAAATTCTATTTAAAGAATAACATTTAACATGACAGATAATACCTATAATGAAAGGTATAGAATCGAGGATTTTGGTCAAATTTGCTCTTCAGAAAACATAATGACATTCCAGTATCCAGTTATCCAGTAAAGTTTTGAATTAATTACAAAAGAGCCATCAGAATCTCAATAGTATGGCCCTTGACTTTGTGTGATTTTTTCCAACACAAAATATTTTTTTAGTGAAGAATTTAAAATTTGAGCAGTACAACCGTGGTAATACTTTTGTTTCTATGCATTGTAACATATTAAGAAAGATAAAAGAATTAATTGCTTTATGTAGAATTCTACCGAATCCAGTAAAATTTGTTTTTATTCCTGCTTGTAAAGTATCACTTTCACCTACCGCCAACAGAATTGGTTTTGTATATGCTGAACTTTGAAGATGGTATTCAAGCTAAATTTTACAATATCGAAAGTCCAATTTTGTCGGATACTCAGATGGTATTGTTATACTGATTATTTTAGCGTTTTGCCATAAATGACTTTTCAATGAAGCTCCTGTTCTAACTCGAATTTTATATAAGGATGATACAATGAGCTGCAGTCTAAATAAAATTCATGAATGAATCATTACCGCACCACAAATCAGTTTTCCATTTTCTTCAATAGCTGCTTGATAAGAAAATCTTTTCACTGACACACCAGGTTGAAAATATTTACATGAGCATTTGATGAAATAAAAAGATCCTATTAAAATATTATTGTTATTTCGATGATTTTCATTATTTAGGTTAAATTCTGATGCTTTTTATTAGTGTAGGAGTACAGGCTTTCATTTAAGCTTTAAGTGCTTGCAAGCCCAAAATGAATTTGTTAAAAATATTTTATAAATAATTTTTTATCTTTAGTAGCGAATTTGAATATTGATACAAAGGGGCAATGATTTAAAATGAAACTAATCAGGCTTCAGAAGCTTAAAATATATAGCTGAACACTTTTTTTGAAAAATTCATCTCCTTTGGCATCTAATTAATTATCTTATTCATTAATATGAAATATTGTATCAAATATATTTTTTAAATAAGCTCAAGACCGAAATTCTTATTATAAAGTTTTGCGTAGCCAGTCGTTTAAACCTTACATAAAATGGAATTAAAATGAAGAATGAAAAAAATGATGAAGAAAATGGAAAAAATTAAACCAGAAATTATTATAGAATACGTTAAAATTATTTTGAAGAAAAGAAAAATAATAATGGAGTAGAAACCAGAACGCTGACAACGATAAAATTACAGCAGTAATATTTTTTCGGGTTCATACTTCCCAAATTATAATGTAAATATGACAAAAGTTGGAATGATCTTAAGCAACTAAGAAATTGCTTAAATTTTTATGTGAAAAATATTCAAAACGTATATTTTTTTTTAAATTTTTATTAAATTAATAACTTTAGAAGTTAACATATTCCATCTAACGTTAAATTATTATATTTACAAATAATGTCGCTTATAAATGGCACAAAATACGGAATACTAACATAAACTTCATAAAGTTCTCTATGGCTGCATATAAAACCTCTTGAGACTAGGCCATAAAGTTTTGATTGAAAAACAAAAGGGCTGCCAGAATCACCAAAACAAGCTCCAATTCTTGGTTTACGAGAACCAGCACAAAAAGTAGCATTACTAAAATTACGAAATATTTCACAATATGATCGGGAGATAACTTTGGTTTCTAAACACTGTAACATGTTGTTATCGGTGAATGAATTCAAAATTTTTGTTCTTGTCCTACCAAATCCCGTTATGATGCCTTCATTTCCCACTTCAAGAGTATCATTTTCGCTAGCCAATTTAATTGGTTGAATAAATTTGGAGCGTTCAAATGCAGCTACTAACTCAACAAGAACAATATCAAAGACTTTTGCTGGAAATTCCAATGGTTGAATATAACTAGTTATATGAGCTAACTTCCCAAAAGTATTCCTCATTGATGTTCCCGCTCTCACTGTAATTTCTCTAAGTTTACTATTGATGATACAATGAGCTGCAGTTAAAATAAATTTTGGATGAATTATTACTGCTCCACAAAAAAATTTTCCATTTTTTTCAATAGCTGCTTGATAAGGAAATCTTTTGATTGACACACTGACTCCACTCATAATACGATGCTGAGGGATTTCGCAAGAACATTCGACGAAATTCAGAAATCCTAGCAGTATTATTGATATTCGAAGAAATTTCATGATTGAAATAAAATGCTGAAGTTTTCGATCTTCATAAGAGAACTGATTGTCTTTTTATAACTGCAGAGTGATCAATCTAAGCAAAGCTTGATGCAAATATTTGCTTATCTCTGGTGGCACATCTAAAATTAGAAAGAGAATAAAACGTCCATAAATTTCGGAGCAATGGCTTCTTGTTTGTAGCTCAAAATGTAATTTTAATAAATATTTTAAATAGTTGAAATTTTTTCATCATAAATTAATGAGGTTTAGAATTTTTAGACAGAAATTTGTGTTTTTTGATATTTTTCTTGGCAAAATAGCACCAATGAAATATATATTTATATTTTTTTGAAGGAAAAAAGTTTTCAAATTTTGGTAGCCTTTTACCTTCAGTAAAAAATCTAAACGTTAAAACCATATTAATTTCTGAATGAGTCAGTTGCAATTTCAATTAAAAGTTTCAGTACAGTATTTTTCAAGTGCACTAGAAGCACCAATTTATGGACAAAAAAAACCAAAATTCATTCTCCAAAGAATGAAACAAAATTCCAGATGTAAGCAAACAAAATTTTGAGAATTTACGCTATATTGCGTGAATTATTAAAAATTTATAAATTATTTATCTAAAAAGTTTCGGTATGCGTTTTCTTCGGTCATAATCATTTTTTTTGACTATGAAAAAACAACAAAACTTTGGTGCATGTTCCTATTAAAAATTTTTTTCATTTATAAAAACCAATCCATATCAAGAAAATTCAATTTATTTCTTTAAAATACAAAAAATAAAAATTTAACAAATTCTATTTAAAGAATAACATTTAACATGACAGATAATACCTATAATGAAAGGTATAGAATCGAGGATTTTGGTCAAATTTGCTCTTCAGAAAACATAATGACATTCCAGTATCCAGTTATCCAGTAAAGTTTTGAATTAATTACAAAAGAGCCATCAGAATCTCAATAGTATGGCCCTTGACTTTGTGTGATTTTTTCCAACACAAAATATTTTTTTAGTGAAGAATTTAAAATTTGAGCAGTACAACCGTGGTAATACTTTTGTTTCTATGCATTGTAACATATTAAGAAAGATAAAAGAATTAATTGCTTTATGTAGAATTCTACCGAATCCAGTAAAATTTGTTTTTATTCCTGCTTGTAAAGTATCACTTTCACCTACCGCCAACAGAATTGGTTTTGTATATGCTGAACTTTGAAGATGGTATTCAAGCTAAATTTTACAATATCGAAAGTCCAATTTTGTCGGATACTCAGATGGTATTGTTATACTGATTATTTTAGCGTTTTGCCATAAATGACTTTTCAATGAAGCTCCTGTTCTAACTCGAATTTTATATAAGGATGATACAATGAGCTGCAGTCTAAATAAAATTCATGAATGAATCATTACCGCACCACAAATCAGTTTTCCATTTTCTTCAATAGCTGCTTGATAAGAAAATCTTTTCACTGACACACCAGGTTGAAAATATTTACATGAGCATTTGATGAAATAAAAAGATCCTATTAAAATATTATTGTTATTTCGATGATTTTCATTATTTAGGTTAAATTCTGATGCTTTTTATTAGTGTAGGAGTACAGGCTTTCATTTAAGCTTTAAGTGCTTGCAAGCCCAAAATGAATTTGTTAAAAATATTTTATAAATAATTTTTTATCTTTAGTAGCGAATTTGAATATTGATACAAAGGGGCAATGATTTAAAATGAAACTAATCAGGCTTCAGAAGCTTAAAATATATAGCTGAACACTTTTTTTGAAAAATTCATCTCCTTTGGCATCTAATTAATTATCTTATTCATTAATATGAAATATTGTATCAAATATATTTTTTAAATAAGCTCAAGACCGAAATTCTTATTATAAAGTTTTGCGTAGCCAGTCGTTTAAACCTTACATAAAATGGAATTAAAATGAAGAATGAAAAAAATGATGAAGAAAATGGAAAAAATTAAACCAGAAATTATTATAGAATACGTTAAAATTATTTTGAAGAAAAGAAAAATAATAATGGAGTAGAAACCAGAACGCTGACAACGATAAAATTACAGCAGTAATATTTTTTCGGGTTCATACTTCCCAAATTATAATGTAAATATGACAAAAGTTGGAATGATCTTAAGCAACTAAGAAATTGCTTAAATTTTTATGTGAAAAATATTCAAAACGTATATTTTTTTTTAAATTTTTATTAAATTAATAACTTTAGAAGTTAACATATTCCATCTAACGTTAAATTATTATATTTACAAATAATGTCGCTTATAAATGGCACAAAATACGGAATACTAACATAAACTTCATAAAGTTCTCTATGGCTGCATATAAAACCTCTTGAGACTAGGCCATAAAGTTTTGATTGAAAAACAAAAGGGCTGCCAGAATCACCAAAACAAGCTCCAATTCTTGGTTTACGAGAACCAGCACAAAAAGTAGCATTACTAAAATTACGAAATATTTCACAATATGATCGGGAGATAACTTTGGTTTCTAAACACTGTAACATGTTGTTATCGGTGAATGAATTCAAAATTTTTGTTCTTGTCCTACCAAATCCCGTTATGATGCCTTCATTTCCCACTTCAAGAGTATCATTTTCGCTAGCCAATTTAATTGGTTGAATAAATTTGGAGCGTTCAAATGCAGCTACTAACTCAACAAGAACAATATCAAAGACTTTTGCTGGAAATTCCAATGGTTGAATATAACTAGTTATATGAGCTAACTTCCCAAAAGTATTCCTCATTGATGTTCCCGCTCTCACTGTAATTTCTCTAAGTTTACTATTGATGATACAATGAGCTGCAGTTAAAATAAATTTTGGATGAATTATTACTGCTCCACAAAAAAATTTTCCATTTTTTTCAATAGCTGCTTGATAAGGAAATCTTTTGATTGACACACTGACTCCACTCATAATACGATGCTGAGGGATTTCGCAAGAACATTCGACGAAATTCAGAAATCCTAGCAGTATTATTGATATTCGAAGAAATTTCATGATTGAAATAAAATGCTGAAGTTTTCGATCTTCATAAGAGAACTGATTGTCTTTTTATAACTGCAGAGTGATCAATCTAAGCAAAGCTTGATGCAAATATTTGCTTATCTCTGGTGGCACATCTAAAATTAGAAAGAGAATAAAACGTCCATAAATTTCGGAGCAATGGCTTCTTGTTTGTAGCTCAAAATGTAATTTTAATAAATATTTTAAATAGTTGAAATTTTTTCATCATAAATTAATGAGGTTTAGAATTTTTAGACAGAAATTTGTGTTTTTTGATATTTTTCTTGGCAAAATAGCACCAATGAAATATATATTTATATTTTTTTGAAGGAAAAAAGTTTTCAAATTTTGGTAGCCTTTTACCTTCAGTAAAAAATCTAAACGTTAAAACCATATTAATTTCTGAATGAGTCAGTTGCAATTTCAATTAAAAGTTTCAGTACAGTATTTTTCAAGTGCACTAGAAGCACCAATTTATGGACAAAAAAAACCAAAATTCATTCTCCAAAGAATGAAACAAAATTCCAGATGTAAGCAAACAAAATTTTGAGAATTTACGCTATATTGCGTGAATTATTAAAAATTTATAAATTATTTATCTAAAAAGTTTCGGTATGCGTTTTCTTCGGTCATAATCATTTTTTTTGACTATGAAAAAACAACAAAACTTTGGTGCATATTCCTATTAAAAATTTTTTTCATTTATAAAAACCAATCCATATCAAGAAAATTCAATTTATTTCTTTAAAATACAAAAAATAAAAATTTAACAAATTCTATTTAAAGAATAACATTTAACATGACAGATAATACCTATAATGAAAGGTATAGAATCGAGGATTTTGGTCAAATTTGCTCTTCAGAAAACATAATGACATTCTAAGTATCCAGTTATCCAGTAAAGTTTTGAATTAATTACAAAAGAGCCATCAGAATCTCAATAGTATGGCCCTTGACTTTGTGTGATTTTTTCCAACACAAAATATTTTTTTAGTGAAGAATTTAAAATTTGAGCAGTACAACCGTGGTAATACTTTTGTTTCTATGCATTGTAACATATTAAGAAAGATAAAAGAATTAATTGCTTTATGTAGAATTCTACCGAATCCAGTAAAATTTGTTTTTATTCCTGCTTGTAAAGTATCACTTTCACCTACCGCCAACAGAATTGGTTTTGTATATGCTGAACTTTGAAGATGGTATTCAAGCTAAATTTTACAATATCGAAAGTCCAATTTTGTCGGATACTCAGATGGTATTGTTATACTGATGATTTTAGCGTTTTGCCATAAATGACTTTTCAATGAAGCTCCTGTTCTAACTCGAATTTTATATAAGGATGATACAATGAGCTGCAGTCTAAATAAAATTCATGAATGAATCATTACCGCACCACAAATCAGTTTTCCATTTTCTTCAATAGCTGCTTGATAAGAAAATCTTTTCACTGACACACCAGGTTGAAAATATTTACATGAGCATTTGATGAAATAAAAAGATCCTATTAAAATATTATTGTTATTTCGATGATTTTCATTATTTAGGTTAAATTCTGATGCTTTTTATTAGTGTAGGAGTACAGGCTTTCATTTAAGCTTTAAGTGCTTGCAAGCCCAAAATGAATTTGTTAAAAATATTTTATAAATAATTTTTTATCTTTAGTGGCGAATTTGAATATTGATACAAAGGGGCAATGATTTAAAATGAAACTAATCAGGCTTCAGAAGCTTAAAATATATAGCTGAACACTTTTTTTGAAAAATTCATCTCCTTTGGCATCTAATTAATTATCTTATTCATTAATATGAAATATTGTATCAAATATATTTTTTAAATAAGCTCAAGACCGAAATTCTTATTATAAAGTTTTGCGTAGCCAGTCGTTTAAACCTTACATAAAATGGAATTAAAATGAAGAATGAAAAAAATGATGAAGAAAATGGAAAAAATTAAACCAGAAATTATTATAGAAGTACGTTAAAATTATTTTGAAGAAAAGAAAAATAATAATGGAGTAGAAACCAGAACGCTGACAACGATAAAATTACAGCAGTAATATTTTTTCGGGTTCATACTTCCCAAATTATAATGTAAATATGACAAAAGTTGGAATGATCTTAAGCAACTAAGAAATTGCTTAAATTTTTATGTGAAAAATATTCAAAACGTATATTTTTTTTAAAATTTTTATTAAACTAATAACTTTAGAAGTTAACATATTCCATCTAATGTTAAATTATTATGTTTACAAATAATGTTGCTTATAAAAGGCACAAAATACGGAATACTAATATAAAGTTCTCTATGGCTGCATATAAAACCTGTTGAGACGATGCCATAAAGTTTTGATTGAAAAACAAAAGGGCTGCCAGAATCACCAAAACAAGCTCCAATTCTTGGTTTAAGAGAACCAGCACAAAAAGTAGCATTACTAAAATTAGGAAATTTTTCACAATATGATCGTGAGATAACTTTGGTTTCTAAACACTGTAACATGTTGTTATAAATGAATGAATACAAAATTTTGGTTCTTGTCCTACCAAATCCCGTTATGATTCCTTCATTTCCAACTTCAAGAGTATCATTTTCGCTAGCCAATTTAATTGGTTGAATAAATTCGGAGCGTTCAAATGCAGCTACTAACTCAACAAGAACAATATCAGAGCTTTGGTTTGTGGGATATTCGTATGGTGTACTATAATTTCTTATTTGAGTTACTTGCCCCAAATAGTTCTTCAATGATGTTCCCGCTCTAGCTTTAATTTCTCCAAGTTTACAATTGATGATACAATGAGCTGCAGTTAAAATAAATTTTGGATGAATTATTACTGCTCCACATATAAATTTTCCATTTCTTTCAATAGCTGCTTGATAAGGAAATCTTTTGACTGACACACTGACTCCACTCATAATACGAAGCTGAGGATGTTTACATGAGCATTTGATGAAATCAAAAAGTCCTAGTAAATTTATTAAAATTTTGAGCAATTGCATTATTTTAGTTATAATTTGAAGTTTTTAATTCTCGAAATAGCACTCGTTATTGTTTAAGCTTCAAGTAATTGCTAATCCAACCTGGATTTGTTCAAAATATTTTCAAAATAATTTCTTATCTCTAGAAGCTAATTTAAATATGAATATAAGAGGGCAATGATCTGAAACAAGATCAACAAGACTCGAGAAGCTTGAAATATATTTTTAATATTTATTTTACATGGCTGAATTCTGTTTTGAAAAATTTGTCCCCTTTTGTATATAATTCATTACTATGAAATATATTTCTAGTTAACATTAGTTGCATTTGCAGTTAAACATAGATGAACATTTGTAATTGGAACGGAAACTATTGGCCAATGTCCTATTTAATCATTTTGCTCATTGGAAACTGGAATTTTTGCACTTAACCTTCTTTTCCTTTTATTTTCTAATAGCTATCTCCGAAGTTGAGGCAGGATGTCCCTTTTTTAGTGATTGCTTTGATCTCTGGACATAAACAAGCATCCGTTTTGAATACTAACAAACTGTATTCACCTTTCAGGAATGTAGAACTCGATTAATAATCTCTCTTATATAATAGTCAAGCCTTCACCACTGTTAAATCCAGCAAATGAAATATGCGGTTTGTTTTCTTCGATCGAATTTTTGTTCGGTATAAAGCTATCAGTGAATCTACTAATTGTAAGTTCTCTTCATCTATGTATTTGTTATATACTTTCACTATATTGGGACGTTTCACGCCAATAAATTTTTTAAATTTTCTGACTTACTTTCGTACCACTTTATTGCATTTATAGTAACATTGCTAACACACGAAGAGAGTGCTTCGTAACTCCCTCTGCCCTTAATTTTTATTTTTTATCTCATAAAAACTCACAATTGCTAAGACTGTTATATCGGATAGTTGCAATGTGCTTGAAAATCAGTTGTCAAACAAATTTTATAAAACAAATTCATTGGTACAATTTTCGATCCTTTCCAAGGCTTTTATTCCTCTGGGATATCGATTTCCAAGCAATTTTTGGTGTTCGTGTATTGTCCTTATATGAAGATGAATCACTACTAAATTCATTGTCGCTATCAATAATATTTATACCTCGTTGGGACAATACTATTGGATTATCTGTATCAGAGCCGGAATCTAATACAGAAACTTCAGATATATTATCGCTAATGCGCCTTATTCTTATTCAGCTATATTTTGACAGTGCATCGTGAGAAAGCATCAAAACTGCCAAAATTCGAGAATGGCTATTCCACGGCGCATCATGAGACAACATCAAAATTTTGTGTAGGTTTTTACATGTATTAGTTATTTGTAACATTTTAAAGTTGCGCCTAGTGTCAAAAATGTAAACATTTTATAAAGGAATAATAATTTTATAATTGATGATAAGAATTTAACTATAATTCATAATTAAAACGACACTGAACACTGAAAAAAACTTTATCGGCTTTCGCCCAGCTGATTGGTAAATGTTAAGACAAAACTTGCTTTCTGTGTATTGGTAAATCCACCCGTGAGTCAACCATGCTTTCTGTTTCAAAATTAACTTCGAAAATTCCGGATTTTCCCCTTACTTTTCGCTAGCCTAAAAATTAAAATGATGCTGTCTCATGATGCACCATCAAATATAGCTCATTGCGTGTTTGCTTTAACGTTTCTGTTTAAACATATTTTAAATATACTTCATATTTAATGATATTTCGCTTGGAATACACTGAATACATAAATGTAAATTCCAACGTAGAAATAGAAACACAAAAACTATTTTTTAGCTATGATACCTCCGTTATTCCGATATCTGTTTAATTGTGCTTGTTACAGTGAATGAGCACTTTAAGCAGTTAATTTTAATACACAAGCACAAGATAGGTATCAGTGGAAGAAAATTAGAACTTTACATAAAGAAGAAAAATTTAGTGGAAAATCAAATTTTATAATGACTCTCTAGAGTTTCTCCCTGCGAAGCTTGCTTAAAAAAACCTGGTTTCCATACAGAAATCTGTCACATAAGATATAACATGAAAACAAAATAACAATAATATGTAAAGTATTAAATTTTTTATTTGATTGAAGTAACAATTTTTTAATTTTTTTGTCTTATTCATTAAAATAAAAAAGACTAACATTAACTTTTAAAGACTTTTTTAACAAAATATTTTTTAAACTAAATTGCTACATAGTGATTAGAACCTTATTGATTTTCAATTATATAATTTTATGTTTTTCTATCATCTATACATAAGACAACAATAATATAATTAATAATTTTTATTTTATAACATTTTTTGAAACTTATTTTTACTTTCAACTATGTCAACAGATCCTAGTGATGTCTCTTTATATAAATAAATTTTTGATGTACATATTTAATATGTAGTACAATATTTAAAGCAATAAAAAAAAGGAATAGATTAGTACTTGTGGTTAGTAGCCATTGATGATTCTTCGTCATAACTTTCATTTTTGAAATCAAAATTTGTTGAGTTATTAAATTTTGTCTTAGGTGCTATATTTAATGTTTTATTAACTTTATTTAAGATTGTTTCAGCAAAAAAATTATATGAATATGTACTCTTGGAAGATTCATTATCTGTGTAATTAGAATTGTAATTTTCATCATTTTGTATATCAAATAAATCCTCATCTATTATACCTGTGGTATTTTCTTGAAATATTACAATTGGACTTGGTTCAGTACTCATTATACGTTTTGATTCAAATAGAAAATCTTCATCTAAACCATCGAATTTTACATTATGTCCAGTATTTTCACTGTAGGATGAATCTAAATCTGGTGTATCAATTGTATGAACTCCGAATTTATTTGTATTTCTTTTATCTTTATAGCTTTTTTCTAAGTTAAAGTTATCAAAATTACTGTCTGTAAATGTTGCTCCAAGATTATTAATTTGTGTTGCATCAATTACATCGAATGTATAATCCTCATTACTGTCTACAGGAGTATTTTCTTTTTTATAAAAATTATTTTTGAATATTGTATGATTGAATATTGGTGGATACTGTTCTATAACTTTTTTATGAGATTGTCTAAATCCATAAACTGGAACTTCATAACTACTTTTAGGACGTTTATAAGATGAATAGGGTTTTCTATTATTTTCCAGTGGAAATCTGTAATTTATCAATGGATCATCATTATCAGCTTTATGTTGTGATTTTTTTGAGTAAATATTTCTGTATTTTTTCAATAAATTTTCAATTTCCAATTCAACATTTTTAGTTGTAGACGGTTTCCTGTCATATTTTTCACTATCAAAAGTGTTAAATAAATTATTAAATAATTGATTATTTTTTTCTTTGCCATTATTAGAAATAGGAAAATGACTATGACTTTCATAAATATTAAGTGATGGTGTCTCCTCATATTCAACACTTGATTCAAATGTGTCTTGATTTGTTAAAGGTATTGCAGATGATGTTCTTAATTCATTAGATATAAAAGGCCTTTTATGTCCTTTTGAATTTATTGGTTTGTGTGCATTTTTCAATGACATATGATAGATTTGTTCTAAAGTATTCATATCTTGAGGTTTTAAATCAATGCCACTAGATGGTAAAAAACTATCACTTCCAGAAAAATCTATACCAATAGGTCTTGTATCATAAGAATTTGTATCAAAGTTTAAATAATGCATTGGATTATTAAATTTATTACTTTGTATCGAACGAATATTAAAATCTGTACCATGACTTCCAAATGAATATTCATTTTTTGAATTTTTGGTATTGTAAGGATAATACCTATATCCATAATTAGAACTAGGTCTTGATGGTCCTGGGCCCTTATTTGGTCTTACATGTTTTGGTTTTGTTTTTGGTTTTCTATTCCTTTTTCTTGATCTATAACGAGGTTTTACACTTGATTTAGCTTGAATTTTAACAACTTGGATTTTTGAATGCTCCATTTGCGGATCCTCCCAAAAAAATGGTAATGCTTGAGCATTGGTTAAATTTAATGTTCCATTGTTAAGATCCAAAAAATGTACAATATTTTGTTCTGTTGTTTCCTCAATGCTTGTCTCATTACTTGTCTCACATCTTATTTGATAAGTAATCTAAACAAAACAAAAAAAAATTTTTATTTGGCAATGAGATATAATTTTAAGGATTCAAATGATAAATAATTAGTTTTTAAAAAACAATTTTAAATGAAAATTTCAAATCTAATTTAAGAATTACACATCTGACTCCAGCTAAAATATTTTTGATCAATAAATATTATGTATAACTCAGCTAGGGATAACCATCGTCTTTGGTTTATTCATAATCAGTTTACCGAAGATGTAAAAATTCGTAAGAAAAGACTTGGGTTATATAAGAAGAAAAAAAAATTCTCATAAAAATGCACTCTTTTACACAGCTTAATGAAACGATCGTGAAAATCAGTAAATGTATCTATGAATTGTTGCAAATTTTTTCCTATTTGCCTCTTTTAGTCCCTTCTCACTTTTGGCTGTTCTAAAATATCAAAAACTGAATGAAAGGAAAATGATTTTTATCGAATGAGAGTTAATAATAGCAGCTGTAAAAACGTATTTTGATAACCTTTGGCACTCTCACTTTAAATATGAAATTTACACAAATTCAACCTTTGTGTACATCAGGATTTTGACTGATTTATTTTGCTTTCTGACACACACACCGAAGGCCTCTAACCATCAGAGCCAAAATATTATTCAAGCAAGTTTTTGTTTCTCCAAACTGTGACATTTTTTAAGGGAGAAGGTGGTTTTTTCACTATAATTTTAACCTCAAAAAATGACAGGATCTGTTTGATACCGAGCCGTATATTTTTTTGTAAACCCAAAGTAGTTAAAATACCATAATTGCAGAAAGGAAGGTTTTCAGGATGTGCTACTCATTGGGCAATAAAATTATTTATTGGTCATATTTATAATCCTTTTGCGAATTATTTTAAAGAATTAAACATCTCGAGTTTATTTTAACTAAATAGTTGAAATTATTTTTTAAGTCTTCATTATTTCTTTTTTGTAAAAAAAATAAGTAAATAAATGAAAATTTTATCAATAGGAAAAGATTAATAGAATTTTTAAAGGGTAATTAACAGAAAACATTAATCTGATTATTTTAAAAAGAAGACAATTACACTTTAAAATTTAAGAAGCTTAAAAACTTGTAACAATAATCATTAAATCAGACAATAAAAACATCATAAAAATATGCAATACTTAACATAAGTAAATAACTTCCGGTGTTACTTTCCCTGGGGTTATAAGGTTCAAACTTTATGGTTTCGATCAATTTAAGTGGCTTAATTTTGATGGGTACATCAAATACTAGTTTGTTTTTTTTTTTAGATTTTCTAGTATGAAATTATACCCTGATTTGTAGGATGTGTTTAAGATGCATATATTTAACAACAAAACAAAGTGAAATAATATTTTTCCGGAAGTGATTGCTAAAAGTCAATATTGTTTATAATTTAGATGAAAGTATAGATAGTTTAACCAACGAGGTCTAGTTAAATGTTATGAAATTTAAGATGACGATAACTGAAAGCTAAAGTTTCTATGACTTCAATTATGATGAATTATTGAATGCATAAAAAATATATTTTTGCAAAAATTGAATTCTGTATTAAAAATTGTTTACATTTAATTTAGAAATGGAGTTTTATAGACGTAGTAATATGTATTATGATGTGATGGTGGAAAATAATTACTTCTCAAAATTGCACAGATAACTATCATAAATGAATAAACGGTCAAAAATAAATTTATTTTTTTTTATTTAGATTTCCATTTCATTTTTTATAATAATCTTTATAAATTTTTTGACTGTTACCATAAAGGGTTCCTATCCACGAGTATCTTCATGTTTTTCCAAAATATTTGTTTGAAGAATGATTTCAATAAGGCAATGTTGAATTTTTTCGAGAAATCGCTCAATATATGACAAATAATAATAGCAAATCTGAGTTATTAAATTGGGAAATTACTAAGAAAACTAAAAACTTTAAAAATGTTGCCTAATTGGTGTTAATTCATTCTTCAATACATTCAGTATTCAAAAAACTTATGAAATTTATAAGAATAAGTTTGAACGTTTTTTCATAGAAAATTTATACGTAAACTTAGCTTGATGCATACAATCAGCTTTAAGTTTCTTTGTAGGCCTTGTTTTCAAAAATTTTTATTAATTTGCGACTTGCATAAAATGCAAGCTTCATCCAAATCCCGACTGAATCGGACACCCATCACTTTCATAATTTTTAAGACAGGCATTGTTAATCAATTTTATATGCACTAAACTTCGTGGGAAAATGTGAAATGTCGCTTGTGGCGACGGAATCGTATGGAGTCGTTTCCATAACTAACACTGCCTTAGATAAGTTTTTTTGATTTTTGATTACAAGGCAAAATGATAATTTTATATATTTTTTTAGTAGATTTTTGTTTTTATCAAATCTACTAAAATAAGCTGATGCTTTTTTTAAGGAGTACAATATATTAAAATAATAAATAAACAATTATCTGGTTTTAAGCGTAATTTCTATTATTATAATAAATAAATTTAATACTACTAATAGCCATTTAGCTGGCACTCCGTAAACCAAAAAAAAAAAATAGCGATCGGGTATAATATACACCTTTTAATATAAATTCAAAATAAAGAATAATTGCTGGTAATAATTAAATTAAACAAATGAAATTAAAACACGTCCATAACCAAATAAAAAGGAAAATATGTTTTTCATTATACAAAAGATCACAATTTTTGCCAAAATTTATATAGAATACTTTCTGAAAATAAATTTTTTTAAATCATAAAACCATAACACTATAAATATATTCACAATTTTTTTTATAATGACTAAAAAATCACTTACACAAATGCTAAAAAGTATTAAAAATTTCATTTTCACTATATTTAATATTACTCTAACATCTATTAAATTATAAATAAGCCAAAAATTTTTGGAAATTTATATTGCCCACGGAACTAACATTAATCCAAGAAAACTTATAGTTTTTAAATCACGACTTTCCTTATTACTAATTACAGCAGGCAACTATCATCTTCTTTTATAAAAATTGAACCTGAAAAACGGGGTTTAATGCAGAAGATTGAAACGGTTTATGATCATTGACCCCCCCAAGTGCATTACCAAAGATAATTTATGAATTTTCTTCAGAGTTTTCTCTATTTAACTTGTCTTAAAATTGCTTTGTCTTAAATCTTTAGCACACATATGACAACATATGTATATGGATATATATATATAAGGGATTATATACAGCTACAGTAAAATCTGACTTTGGCCACTAAGCTTAATGACATTCCCAAATGAAAGTTTTCCTCATAAAAATTACAATTTTCATCGCAATCATCTTGAACTTGAACTTGTGAAATTTTATGAAGTAAACATCTTTAAAATCTGTAAATTTTTAACCTGTTCAATAGGATTATAATTTTTATAACATTTTAATTTGATTGTTTCGGTTGTATATATCGAAATTACATTAATAAAATCATAAATGGAAAAGTGATTAGTTCTTTTTATACGAATAAATATGGAAAATAAGTTTACTTTCTTTCTTGAGCTTTTATAGTTTGTAATATTTATGTTTTCAGAGCAAGTTTTTATGGTAAAAATTTATTTATTTTATTACTCATATAATTTCGAAAAAAATCTGTTTAAATATTTTTCTCAGAAACTGTATTTTAAAATTAAGTTTAATTGTAGAATGTGTTCACAGATGTTGAAAGCAATTCTATACGGAAGTAAAATCATTGTACTGTATCAAACTAATTAAGCACTATAAATTTAATATAATTATGCTTTTATCAGTTTTGTATATGACAAATTTTACAATTATATGTTGCTCTAACAATATAGGTAATTTTTATATAAAAAAAGTTGATGAGGTTTCGGGGCGTAACCATTAGAAACTAGCTTCATCATATTTTCCCCTGCAGTAATTGGAATTAACGAACTTAAATGAAAACAAAAGTCATTAAACTGCATGAATTTTTGGCAGCTATCTAAAAAGTGACGCTCTGAACCCATAAAATAAATATGCTAAAAATTTAAATCAGTGCATAGATATGTTTGTTTTGCTAAAATTTACCATTACCACGTACAGACGTAATATTAAAATTTACGAAAAGTACTGCCAAATATTCGAAATAATTATTTTAATGTTGATTTTTTAATGGCGTTCGTGCTTTTCACGAAGCTAGTGTCCTGACTATTGAAGTATCTAAAGTTTGTTGACAGTGAAATTTTCACAAGAATCTTATGTATTAAATAGTGCGATTCGAAATAAAGTAAATAAGGAAGCGATACCCATTGGATATGACAAGACAATAGTTTGTAAAACTAATGGCAAAAGATAAAAAACCAGATTGCAATTTTTTACCTTTACTTGGCTGGAAAAAATTAGTTGTTGCCTGGGTCTGTATTTAGGATGTATTTATGACAATAATTTGTTTGTTGACAACATTGAGCTAGAAAAAACTATTAATAATGACTATTATCTTGCATAATTCGACTGATCAAAATAAAAGTACACAAATCAGCCTTTTATGAAGAAGGAGAAAATGTGACAAGTTTTTCAACACATTGACCAAATAACAACAAATGAGCTTTAAGTTATTTTCGAGTGCATCGCATTCGTAGATCTTAAAAATATGCTCCAAGAAAAAATTACATTAAGCATAATACATTAAGCGGTTAGGTGCACGTAGCATTTTCAATAAATTGATTTTTTTGCTTTATCTGAAAGTGAAAATTTTAAACGAATCAAAACATTATTTACGGAAATTTATGGTTTTATGCGAGTTTTTTATGGACATGGAAAAATTGTAAAGCGTTTTTGGAAACTACATTTCAAAAGCTAACGCCTGTAATCACTTTAACTCTGAAATCACTAAACTGACAACTTTAAAATTTCAATCATTTCCTATAGATAATAAAATCCTTTTCTTTCCATCTAGGATAAATATTTTTTTTTGAAAAATTCAAGGAGAGCATAAGTTGTTTCACTACAAACCAACATAAATTTTTTTGATTTTCCATGATCTAATTAGGATATTTTTAATAGCAAAAATAAATTGGTTTGTTCACGGCAGTTATAGAAAAGTCAGAGAAGCTCTGAAAGTTTTTATTAAACTTTAAAGAAATTATACTGATAAACACAGACAAATTTTTCAAAATAATTATATTTTTATGGGTCAGACTCGTAATTTATTGATGCACTTGGTACATATGATCTCGCAAAATATTGAGATTAGATAAATATTTCCCAAATGTACGATTCTAAATTAATCATACTGTTTATTTACCTATAAAAAAGTTTACAATAATATGTTTTAAAAAATATCACAATTGATTGCAAAAAAAAACTTTTACCTTTTCTTAGAAATGAGTCCAGGAATAAAACTTTAATTTTGTTCGAAACATGCTTTATTTTTCGCGTTATATAATTCGTTTTACTTTTTAACTTCTCATTATACCTAATACCAAAATCAAATGTTTTTTTTCTTTTGATTGGTTTTCTTTTACCAACAAACTTAATCAATTTCATCTCACTTTAAACCAATTTATGCTTAATTATTTTGTCCATTCTAGATTAAACCACTTTATGATTCTTATCAAAATGAAGTCTCATCAAGTCTTTGGGAGCCTTTAAATACGTTTTGGGCTGAATGCTATGAAGCATGTAAAGTAGCATCTCAAAAAAGGGTTTCATTACAAATGGAAAGCCGTCGGCGATTCCAGGTCTGTTTAATACATATATTTAGTAAAAAAATAGTTTTTTTTTACAGTTAAAAATTTATATTTTAGCAAAAAATAATAATTCCATGGAAAGTCAGGCAAGTTGAGGAGATGTCTCGCTTAAACTCAAATTCAATTCATCGAAAAACCAAAGAAAAATTAGTAGAAATGAAATGGAAAAGCTCTAAACGTTTTTTATATGGACCTCGTGGTCCATGGCATCAAAGGTAAGTCCTCAAATACCACATAATTAATTTTTTGAAACTTTTTATTATTAACTCGTTACTGTGGTCGATCAGTTAATTGTTGCTTCTTATCTTTTTCTTTTGCTTAGTAGTTCTAAAATTATAATTACAGGCAATTATTATTTCTTGTAATTATGGATGACAGTTTATTAAATTACATTGAGTATTAATTGAGTAAATGAAAGTAATTGTTAAATTAATAAATCTTTGTGGTTTTAATTATTATGATTGACGAAAAGCTTGCATGACAAGCAAAAAATTTTACTACGAGAGAAATATTAGAATGCTATTTACTCTATTATATTATATACATATACTTTTGTTAATTAATACTAAAATCTTATATATGGTATATTTTAATTGAGCGTAAAAATATAAATACCATGTTAAAATATCGTTCCACAAAATAAACTTCTGTTTATGCTCACATCATATTATCATACATTGTTACTTTTATAGTTGTAAAAGATTTATTAGAAAAGTTACGCAGATCTAAGTTTGACGGAGATTTTAATCATAAATAAGAGTTATTTTTTGTTTTGGTAGAGAAGTTGTTTATTTTTTTTCATGTGTATTGTGGTCTGCAATAGTTACCTTGACCCGACATTTTGTTCAAGAAAGAAAAGAAAACTACAACTAAACTAATTTCTGAGTAGTTAAAAAATTAAGCCCAATTTTTCATATAAGAACTGGACAATTGGACATTATAATTAACAATATTTTGCTGGACTTTATTGACAGTTTTGAAGTCTTCTTTTTTCTGAAAATGTATTAAAAATGGAAATTAATTAGTTACTTATTCAAAAATTTGCTCATTCGAACTATGTATAAGTGTAAAAGTGTTCCTTTTGAGGAATTTGATAAAAATCACCGTGCTTTGATGCTATCATATGTTTTGAAGTAAAATATTTACGCTGCCCTCAAGTTTTTGACACATAATACCCATTTTGCATTGAGGCTTATACACATTATTACAATACACGGAAGGAAATTTTGTATGTAGAAATGTGTAATACACGTGTATTAAGAATGTCGCAATCGTATATAAAATACAGCCTTTGAAAGGCTGCATTAGGAAAATTTCGCCATCTATTGTGAATTGACAAGTTGTCCAACATTAAAAATTCCCTTATTTAATGTGTCAAAAATTGATTTTTTTTTTGTATATGTATTTAAAAATATTTGGTCTTTTTATTAGACTATTTTTAATTTAATATTTAGAAGTTAGTTTAATACTGTTTTTGCGAGTATGCACATTGAAATTATTTTGTGTATTTTCTAAGTTTCAATTATTCAATATTTAGTTTTATGACACTTTTTTTTGACATTTCCATCAAATTTCCTTAAATTTACCTAAATTCCCTTAATACAGACAATTCTCAATAGAGAAACGATTTTTTTGTGCCGGAGGCAAATACAAAGGTAAATAAATTTTCAATATCAGAGTTTTACATTAACTTAAGATGGAATTAGCCCCAGCCATTTTTTCTGAAAAGTTCACTAACTTTCCTACATATAAATAAACATCAAACGTTTAATTGAATATTTTTACTGCTTTACTTATTTACTGTCAAAGTTTAATTAAGTCTGGAAACCTTATGAAAGTAAAATTATTTTTTTACTTATTGAATAAATTATGTTTTTATACAAAAACATATCCTGGCTTTATTGAATATTTAACTTGATATTGTCAGTTTGTTTCTTAACCAAATCATATTAGAGATTAGAAAGAGAACAAATTTTCAGTCATAATGATGATTCTCGCAGGGAAAACATTTTGTCGGATGTAATGTTGCATTTACTCTAAAATAAAATGTAAAAAGAGATGTAAATTGTACTAAATTTTAAGTCAAGCGGGTTTTAACGAATGCTTACTTGCTTGAAAATTAGTAAATTTATACAAAAACTAAAATAAAAATAAACAATAAATAGTTTTACTAAAAATAAATTTTTATAAAAATGTCAACTTTAATATAAACTTTATCCAAAATATCAATTAATTTTATTCTAAAATGTCTGAAAAATTTGTCCTCCTAAAAAAATTTTGCATTGGAAAGAAGCTGTGATGTCTACTATGTGCTTCCTCTATTGATGAATTGTTCCATAATAGACACATTGAAAAATTCAGTGACACTCATTTTTTCTCCTTGAATGGCATGGCTAGATTATAAGTTCTGGCTAACGTTTGACATCAAAAACATACTAAAGGAGAGCATGACTTAATCCAGAATGAAATACAAAACTTTATTTGATCCATTTTTGGTTTGTATGACTCACTTTTTTTGCTAATAAAAACATTAATTCTAGTATTTAACAAAATCCCCGATTTGCTTTTACATACAACATTAGGAATACAAATAAATTAAATTTTATATATATATATTTTTTTTTTTGTGTTATTTATAAAAAACAAATGTTTATCTCGATCAAACAATCTTAATATAGCATTATTTTTTTATATAAAATTAACGAATTAAAACACCAACTACAGTTCTATTAAAGATAGAAGTCTGTTTATTTTAATGGTGCTGCAATTTTTGCAACTGGTTGTACTATAGCTACATATTTGCCAGAGGGTGTTAAAACTTTACCACCTATCGGTTCTCTATGGACAACAGCGTTAAATCCATTTACTGGGTCTGCTGTATATTCCACAGTTCTTCTTGTTCCATCTGGCTCAACTAAGGAATAAAACCCCTGAACAACATCACCAGATCGTGTTTCCTGTTGACTCTTTGCATCACCAGTTATTGAGTCCTACAAAATATAAAATATGTTAATATATTTGTAACTAAATTTAATTTGGATGACAAAGTGTACATTTATATCATAACTAAAACTGTAATGAGGATTTGGATCATATTCTTCAACCGGTTTAGCTATTACAGGAGCTGCTACTTTTGTAAATGTTGGTACATATGGATAAGGCGCTGTCCCTCCAAATATTACAGCAGAAACTATTGACAATATGGAACACAATAGAATTATCTAAAAATATTTTAGTTATACTTGATAGCAATATCAAATTTAGATTTTACCTTAGACAACATATCTGCTTTAGTAGACAAATCTCTGCCAATTGTTCATATTTTGTTTAAACATTTTTCTTTAAATACTAAAATTCTTGCATGCTATCAAATCATAATTTTATAAACTTTTAGACTTAGATCATAGGCTTTAGCATTAGATTAATTCAGTGTTTAGGTGGCACATATATTTTACATATTCATTTCGAACAAAAAATATACACTATTGTAGTGACAAACCTCCAAACCTATGACAACATCCAGTTTTTTTCTTATTTCAACCAAATTTATTCGCACTTAATCGCATAAATATTGACGCCCGCATTCGATAACCATTTTTATTAATAAATCAACGCTTGTGTTTAATTAAATCAATCAAAAGATTCGTGTTATGTTGTTTAAAAAGATAAATCTTATTCTTAAAGAATTCTTTTGAAAAATAATTAGCTTACTTTAAGTAAGCCTGGTTTCTTAAATTTTTAATATAATGTAGAATGGGTTTCCAGTTTGGACGAATGAGTTTTATATGAGAATTTTTATTTTTTGCTCTAACATTTTTTACTTTTAAAAGTATTTTAAAGTTAAGCAGAATAACATCAGTTAAATCTATGAAAAGTTGTTTATTTTTATTAAAAAAACCTTTGCATATTTTTTTAGAAACAAGCAAAAAATAAGGAGTTGTTCTGTAAATATTTCTAATTATTTTTCAAGAATTTTTCGTCTTTTTTTTTATCTAAATATATTGAACGCTTTCAATCAACTTCTTTTCTGTTATTGTTTCATTAATAAAGACATTTATAATCAATCAAGTATATGGAAGCAAAAATAGAATATCAAAAATTTAAAACACCGTAACTCGAAAACAAAAACGAAAAAATTAGACTTTTTGTGTTTTTAGCGGCTGAAATTTTTCAACTTTCTGCCCTTACATTTATTTCATATTCTATGAACATTAAAGCAAAAGCTTTATTTGAAAAATTTTACTGTCTCATCTGTCAATATTTCATTTAATTCTATTATTCATTTGTCACCTTTTGTAATTAATTTAATTCAACTTATTAGCATGCTAACTGCTCACCCAACAAATTTTGTATTTCTTCCCCTCTTCTTGTCCTATTTATCTGTAATCAATTCTGTAATATTTTTTATGTTATATGTTATACATTATACAAGTACTTAAAAATAAGGAAAATGTACTAGTAAAAGGCAATATAACCTGATAAGATATTTTCAATTCGAAATCAATAATATCAAAAGACGCAGAAAAAATACCTTGAGTCTATATGTAGTTATTTCCAGCATTTTACCTCTGAATCCTATCTCCGACTCCTCCACTAAAATTTGCTTCGAGTCAACAAAATGATCTTTGAACTCCCAAATCAAAAATTCCTAAAAAATATCCATCCTTTTGTGTACGAGATCATAGGATCAATTGAGATCAATTGTTAGGATAGATCTTATGTGAATGGATCTTTCAAAGTATTTGCATAAACCGACCCCTTCGAGAAATGCTACAAAAAAAACAATAGAATTTTTTTACTCAATTATTGCGGCCAACACTTCTAGGTATTACTATAACTATTCCTCTTTTGGGAAGCTCTACTAAATGGTTTTAGTTCTTCCTTAGTATCACCTAAATATTCAATATAGAAATTTTGAAGATTTTACACCTATTTCTAAAACTGTACTACTGGTTAAGGGTGCTCTTAAGTACTTTGGCTGGAAAAATTTGAATATACACTGTGTTGTTAAATAATTTTTATTCATTAGGTTCCCTACACTCAAGGAATAAAACACCGACATGGTTTCATTTATTGGTGTCGTTTATTAATGTGAAAAATAAGTTATCCTAACTAACTAAGTTTTAAAATGAATCTAATTAAAAAATTTTTACATCACCTACAACCTTGATTTATAAAAAATTAAATTCAGAAATGAAACATATGTCTACTTGTTTGTTTACTAGAAGCCACCAAGCTCTATTGCCAACTAACTTTTTATATGTGAGAAAAAAGAAAAATCTGCCTTTCATAGACCTGAACATGTTGTGATGTAATTCCGTGTCAATGATTACAATTTAATAATATTATTTTGCTCCGAAAGAGATCTATATGACATATTAAATTAAATAAGCTATTACTGCTTAAACGTAATTGATTAACACAATATCCATAAATTTTGTATACTCATTCAATCCTACTCATTAAAGAAATTAATGAATTTTTCATATATGAATTCCTGCGTGCTTATGATGGAAAAATGCATAAGTGAAAAGTTAATCAATGCATAAGGTGGCCATCATAACTACTTTTTTATCCAAAAAAATACCAAGACGGCGACTTTAGTGATCATGCTCTAATGAGATTTTGTTAACGTATTTCTAAGAAAATCTTAGTTTTCGGAATATTCCCAAAAGCGTGTGTTTTTGGTCGTTTTTCTTTCATTGATCTATATCTTAAAAAATATTTTTTGATTGGTTTAAATTGGGTATTTTTAGTATTTTTTTTTAATAAATATACAGTATGTGCAAATCAATCAACATCAGTTACAGAAAAACAGAATCAAGAAAAAGTGTTTTTTACAATTGTCATATTTTCATTTGTTTTTCTTTTTAATTGAAGAAATTTTATATTTATGGTATCTAAAACTTTTAATAGAAGATAAATTTTCTAAAAAACTTTTCATTTCAAAATTATTAAGAGATTTGAGATTTTTTAAGAATCTTTCTGTCTTTCTTGTAATTATGAAATAATAATTATCAATTTTCTAATGGCATAAAAGACTTTCATATATATTTGAGGTCGTTATATATGTACATACATTGACATGTTTTATAGTGAGATGCAGATTTTTACGACTTCAATATGAAAGAATTTAAAAGTTTTAATTTTCTTTATTGTTTTTGTTTTATTCGAGATTGTAAATTATGTTGGCTTTTTTAGTCTTTTTATAAGTAGATGGAAAACTTTCATTTTTTCTACTTAGGTTAGAATTTCGTTATAATCCAATGCCAAGGTTGAAATAATTTTTTTCTAATTTATATTACTACTACAATTCAATTAATGAATGTTATATAGTTTTTTGGTTTATTAGGCAAATAACTATTTTGACTCTTGCTTAATTATTATTATTTTATTAAATTGTCTGGTGCAGCAGTTGTTGATCACGTAATCTTTTAACTTCGTAATTCATTCAAAATAATTAAAACTGAGACTTCAAGGCTTAAAATAAAGTTTTTGTTGCTCGTTTTTCGTGCATTGAATTATTAACTAATTTATTAAAATTTCACTTTCTGCTGAAAGTTTTTAAATTTATTTATGACAACCGTAGAAGTTGGCATTTCCGCCTAGTAGTTTTATTTATTTATTTTTTTTTTTTCTTATTCATTGTTTTAACATGGGGAAAGTCTTTCTAATAAAAAGTGCTGTGACCAATGTACAAAACATCATTTGTCAAGTAATAATCACAACCTGTGCACTTTTTCTAGAAGTTTGTTTTATTTTTTTAAAAAAAAAAAAAAACTAAAAATAGATAACATGAGATTTATGAAGGTAAACTGGAATTCGAGTTTTCTTTCTTAAGATCTATATTGATTTTTGTTATTTTGTTTTTTTGTAATCAAAGATAAGTATTCTGTTGATTACATTCACTGTGGTTGTAAATTGTGGAGTTGTTTTGCCAGCTGCTGGACCAGCTACACTTCAGACTGAACATGATCCATTTCCACAGTATACATTTGCTTATAATATCCAAGACTCACTAACTGGGGATAGTAAAAGCCAACAAGAGACTCGAGAAGGTGATGTTGTGAAAGGTTCGTTTGTATATTATTCAACGGATGAAAGAATTTATGTAAAAATATTGTTTATAGGTTCATATTCGGTTGTTGAGCCAGATGGTAACATTCGAACTGTTATATATACTGCTGATCCAATTAATGGATTCAATGCTGTTGTCCAAAGGGGACCACTTGTTCATACAAAACCTTTAGTTGTAGCACCTTTAACCAGATATGCATGAAAAATATATAAATTTCTGCCCTATTTATTAATTAGAATTTTAAGGGTTTGTAAATATTTACATAGATATTTATTATTTTTTTGTTAATATCAAAAGGATTTTCATATAAAATAGTGATTTGATTAAATACTAGAAGCACATATTTTTAAAATATAACTAACGCAGAGTGAATTCCGTGTTTTATCCCAAACCTTGTTAAATTTACTAAATTTTTTCAAATAAATTTTATGTAACATTGTTTATAGTTCGTTTTTTGTTGAGCAAAATACTTACAATTAGTGCTGCTTGTAATAAAAACATTTAAAAAAGCAAACACCAGAAACAGTGCGTTGGTATTTTATTAGGATTAAAAGTTATAACAAAATAAGTAGTTGATTTGCTAAGGTATTTTTTTTTTTTTTTTTATCAAAAATGGTTTAGGAAAATAACAAAAACATTTTTCACTACTGGAACGATTTCATATAACAATTATCTCGAATGAGTCAAATGACAAAAAATTTTTGATTATCAAAGGTAGTTTTAAGGACAATATTTCTTCTTCATAGAACTGTGTGATAAATAAATTATACAAAATTCAGGGGCAAAATGAACGATATGATTATACTGTTAAAAAAGCAGAAATCTCTACTCTAGAGATCAATTGGTATTATACATATTTATTATTGGTGCTTTAGTTTATATGTAAAAAAAATTAATATAATTTAATACAAGAAACATATTGCAGCAATATAACATCAATAAATACATCGCACTAGAGAGAGAGAGAAAGAGGGAATGAATAAAAAACCCTAATACAATTTATAGTAGTAGTAATTTGTACAAAAAAATGCACTCCAATTAATTATAGATCTATCCTGCTTTTCGACATACATGGCTACTCCTTTAGATGGGATCTTTTGATTAGAGCCAAAAGATTGTTTAGTCTAACTTGGGTTACTTCGATATAGGGTGCTTAATGAAGTAGGAGAAGAATTGATTAATTCTTAATGACACTCTTTACTCAAGGGTTTTTCAGCCTTATACCAAATCTGTCTCACTACAATTAATTTCTCTATTTTAAAAAAGTATTTATTAAAAAGACAAAGCCTTTTGGTGAAATATGATGTAAATCTAAAAGACTTTCTGTCCAACTTCCTTCGCGTAATTTTGCCAACGTTTTGGTTGTGCTAAGTCAGTTTTGTAGCACTTAAGTAATTGGACATAAATTTACAATGCTTAAGTATATAAACTATGCAAAAAACGTCAGTCATAAGGAATCTTTTGCATTTAAGAAAGAAAATTATGACATAAAATTTGTTTGTATAAAGTAAGCTTATACCGCAGACATGTTTTAAGGAGTAAACGTGTCTCGGATATTTGTTAGCAGCTGAAAAAAATGAGAGTAATAATGTAGGAATATAAGCGATTTAAAAAACTTTTAAAATTTTCAATTAATATTTTATCAAATATTTTTGTCGTTTGACAAAGAAAATTATTCGATGATCTTACAAAGCATGGCAAAATATTGCAAGTTGAATGTTTTAAATCGCGCAATCTATTTTAATATGTAGTGAAAAGGAAATAAGAATATTTGTTCTTTGCAAATGTGTCGCAAATTCGAAATTTGTTCAGTATTGTTTTCTATATTAAATTATTACCTTAAGAGTGGTCTTTCTTATCGAAAAATATTGTAGTAGTAGTGGGTACCAAAATGCACTAAAACTAGGCTCGCTTGAACATGTCTACCAAGAGTCAGGACATCTAAGCAAATTATTAAACAAATTAACATTTTCTAAAAATCTAAAAAATAAACTTAAATGCATTTTTTTCAATAAACAGAAAGACTTTGTTTAGTTCTTAGTTAAAAAAGTATTAAAACTAATCAGTACTAATTACTAAATAAATTTACTTTAACAATTTTGGTAGTCCTAGAATTATTATTTCAATAATATATATTTCACAAGAGATTTAACTTTTCTTTTAACTTCATCACAGAAGCCAAAAGTAGATAAAATCTACTATTGGACATTTTCAAATATAAAATATTTTATTACTTACTAAACTGGAAAAGTCAGGATTTTTGATTAGCCTTAATTTGCACTTAATTTTGTATATTGCATTTAATAAAATGTTTCAAATTCAACTACTGAAGACGAATATGTTTGTTAACGTGACAAGCATTTAATATATTACCAAATTGTTTGAGTAGTGTGACAAAGAAGTGTAACTACTTACCTTTTTTTTTTTCAAAGCACACCATGATATATAATTGCTGTGCTATAAGCGTAGTTTTGTGTAACATCTTTAGTATTTTAGGTTTTGTTTTTTTGGCTTGTGCTGATTTAGTATTTCTATATTGTATTACCGTTTGTGATCGCCTGACCTTATTTTAAGTTTTAATAAATGCATTTGTGAAATTTTAAATGCCAATAAATAGTAGAATAAAGAAAAGTTGCGAAAAGAAGCTACTACTTAAAATTTACTAAGCATTACCAAATTTAAGTACAAAATTTCATTCTCTTTGCTTTTTCAAATTTATCTTCTTGAAAAATGAAGAATAAAAAACTTCTTATTCATGTAAATTTTTTTTAATATAATATATTTATATCCTCAAAAGCTAAAAACAAGTAAACAACGTAATTTTTTATTTTTAATTCAGACCAAATTTAGAAAAAAAACACGATTTGGCTAATATTATCGTTAAACTGACCTCAATTCAATTCAAACGCTTGTTCCGAAAAATAATTATTTCCTTTTAACAAATTTATCTACTATTATTTAATTAGAGAGCAATAGTAATTGTTGTTAATTATCTTATATCTGTAATGATGAAAACTGTAGACCTTAGCTGGTGAAGACTAGTGTTCATTTAAGACTTTAAACCAAATCAATTAATGATCTATTATAGGCTTTTTTAAATTACGACGTAAATTGTATCAAACATACTTGTATCAGCAAAATCTTAACTATCTTTCCATAATGTAAAACTAACAGGAGACACTTTTCGAAGTTTTAGTAATCATGTGTAAGCACCAAAAAAGCGACTAGAAGTATTTTCTGATATTTTTGTGCTAGTTTTTGATCTCATTGTGAAATGATACAAAAGTGATGAAATCAAATTATGTCCATTTTAAGTAAACTAGCAATTTCTTGGATATTATAAAAGAAATACCTATCGGATAAATCGTCAAATGAAAGAAGTATTCTTAATGGTTAGGATCAAAATGTTGGCACAGGTAACATAACAAATAATCTAAATGTGATTTAAGTGAATTTTTAATTTTGTTTGTTTCTTAATTTTCTTAAATATAAAGTGATAATGTGTTTTAGGTTATTACAATTATCTGTTTAGCAACACTATCAAATGGTTTTCCTGGTGATGGTCACGTTGCAGGATATTCACCAGCTGCTATTTCTTACTCTGTGGCAGCAATACCTACATTAACAAAAACTGTTATTCCGGCTGTACCCGCTGCTATTTCTTATACTGCTCCAATACAATCGTTTACAGTTGCTAAGCCATTAATAGCAGCAGCACCAGCTGCGCCTGTTTTAAAAGTTGAACCATTCGATCCAAATCCTCAATATAGTTTTAGTTATGGTGTTACTGATTTACATACAGGTGATTCTAAACAAGCACAGGAAACATTAGTAAATGGTGTTGTACATGGAAGTTATTCACTGGCTGAACCTGATGGTTCTATTCGAAAAGTTTCATATACTGCAGATAAAATTAATGGTTTTAATGCTGTAGTAGAAAAAGAAGGTGGCCCAGTAAAAACAATTGCTCCAGCTGTAAAATTGTTCACACCAGAAATTCACCATCGATAATCACTATTAAGTGTTTAAATTTAATAATTTAGTGTTATTTTTTGTTTTTGTTTTTTTTTTAATTTTCCCAAAACAGTGCAATCTTAATTAGTGTATGTAGCAAATTTACTGAATAAAATAAATTTCAGTGTATTAATTAATTTCTATTTTGCCTGTCTGTTTTAACTTTTTGATTTTTTTCATTTATTCAAATCTTTTTATTTAAAATTGATCTTGTTATTCTTATAATATTCAAGGGCCTCGGATTCTGCACATTGAGAGTTTATCTATTGAATTACTTAAGCAATTAAACAGGAACAGAGGCAACCATTTATAAGGATTATATATATTATTTTTACTCAAAATAATTGAAAATGAAATTAAAATTGCGATTCTTTCAAAAATTTAGTACTTTATAAAGATCATAAACTGTAATAAAAAAGCAAATAGGAGGATATTTCTTTCACAAAAAGATGAAGTTTGCTTGATTATATTTCATATCTAACTTCATTGCTAGACTAACTTCAGACCTTACTTTTTGTTCTATAGATTCTAATTATTGTTAAAGAATCAAAAAATTTACTTGAGCGTGAATTAAGTGGAATGTGTGAGTGAATTCTCACCTACTTATTGATAACTGTTTGGAGGACAATGGAATGTGATTTAAAAATTTTTGCCAAAAAACTATCCCGTTCCAATTTCTGAATGTAGACAAATTTTGCAACTGAATTTCTCTTCTACTTTGGAATAAACTATTGATATTCTGATGAAGAAATCATTGAAACTGATTAGATGAGGGTGCAAAGGCGTTAAATACATTTTTGTAGAACACTCAACCCACATCCACTTCTAGTCGTACGTATGGTGGGAAAATATCAAATTATTTTCTAACTAACTTTGTAATTTTACTTTTACATAAATACTGAACGTAAGGAATAAATATGATTGAAAAGGATAACGATAAAATATTAAAAAAATCTTAAAAAATAAACTGTTATCTATGATTATTTCATTAACTAAATGAAGAAGAGAAAAATAATTTTTTATACCAGTTAATGGAACAGAAAGATAAATAATGCTTTTTACAAGTTCTTTTGTTGTATAAAAGATAAACTGTCCACCCATTATAAAAATATACTGAAAAAAGCTTATGTTAAGCGATATATAATTATATGAAATCCTTAATTTAAATCCCCTCGTCAAACTATAGTTTTTTTTTTGTCTGTTTTTTAGGTTCTTTCACAGATTCTTTTTTAAGAAATTTATGGGAAACATATTTCCGCTCCATTAAGCTTATGATGTGTGATATGAGAGGATATAGCTTTCCAAAAGCTTGATATTTTAATTTTTGCCATGGCCTCCCTTTTAACTGCATTAATTTTACTTAGTCTTTACGATCTCCTTAAAATTTTATGAATCAATTTCCAAATTATGAACTCTGCTGCTTTGGCTTTGGAGATTAAACTTACCTTATGTAAAAAATATAACAGCTACTATTTGCAAACACCGTGAGTTCTATTGATATGGTAAAGGGCATGAAAGGCTTAACGAGGGAACACGATCGCAGATAGACGGATAACCCCTATCGTCTTTTGTTTGATTCGTCCCCGCCGAGCTGGTTTAGATGACGTGTCACTGAAACAGCTATATCTCCAAAAATAATTTAAATTTTGAAAAAACCTCGTAGAGACATATTCTTTAAGATTTAAGCTTTGAAAATATCAAAGAAAAATCGATTTTTTCAAATTTGTAGACTAGAATACCCCTGTAAACCCTTTTTTGAAAAATAAGTTCACTAGAACGTTTTTAGAATGAATCTCGTATTATGATGTTTACTGGCTATATCAGGTAATACACATTTAAATGTTTGAAAATATGAAAATTTGTGTATTTTCTACAGACAGGAATTTTTTTATAATACGAATTCCGAAGATAATATTTACAGGAAGGGTTTACGTATTCTTATTACTTTATTATTTCTAATTTAGCACATTGTTGACCGGTCACGAGTTAACTCGTGATTGAATTTGCATTAACAATTTCAATTTATAAAACCCAGGTCAATATAGAATACTGCAAAAGCTTTGTTCGTCGTGTTTAGACACCTTTTACTATAAAAAAAAATTTTTTTCTAGATGTTCAGAGTTTTATAACAATTTTAGATCTGTAAAAATTGCAACCATGGCAGATCTTGATAGCGAAGAATTTTTTAGTTAATTATACGCGGATGACTTATCTGATTGTCCGAGTGATTGAGTTTATCGAGTTTATCGGAAGACAGTTACGAGTCTGAGATTGAACCAGCAAAACGGCAAAAAATATATGTATCTGATAGTGAAAGTCATTTTGAAGATGAGTAGATTGAAAGTGATATTACACCAACTTTGAAGGATTATTCAAATATTTCGGGTGTATCTGTTGAGCTTAGTGATGCACCGAGTATTAGTAAAGTAACGGATTTACTTTTCGAAAATGATTTTTTTAATTTACTTAATAGCCGGTGACATGAGATAGTTAAGCGTAAAATTGGCGGTCAACAATGTGTTTTAGTTGAGTGATAAAAAGGGTGTTGATTTGCTTCATACGAAGCTTTTTCGCCAAAACCATTCAAAAATTCTTTTACACATTTTCCATATCAAACCCTGACTACTCATATGAAGAAATTCTCTACTATTTGAAACCATTTTCATATTGTATCTTGTATCTGAGATCAAATCAAACCACATCGAAACGGTTTCAAATCTGTTATTATCGCTAATGATCCTTGTATTATATAATTTTCATATACAACTTTTATGATCGTATTCCAATCCCAGCTTAAAACTTTTGAGGCAGAAATTTTTCAATTTTATTTTGTTTACCACAAAGCTTAATTGTATCTTTTTAAAAATAATTCACATTTATTCTAGTCATTCATACGGCTAATAAAAGTTTAATTCTGGTATTTAGTACCAAAACATAAAAATTTTGTATGCATATTTATGTACTTAGTTTTTATGCAATTCAACTGTTTATTATGCGATGCGCAAACGAACTTGAACTTGAGATTTTGCAAGAAGTGCCAAGTAGACGTTTCTTAAAGACAATGGAACGTATCTGACTAGTATAAAAAGCTGTTGGCATAGCTGGTTAGTGTCACAGACGTTCTTAACACTTGCATAGTTAAAGCTAAAATAGTAAAATGCATTTTTCTCTTGTAAGTAAAAAATTAAAAATCAATATAATTTTTATAATAAAGGATATATGCTTACAGATTTTATTTACTACAATAGTAGCAACAACTAAAGCTGCTGCTTTATATCAATCTGCTCCTATTGCTGCCTATCCTGTACCAATCGGATATAGTTCTCCACTAGTGGCTCGATCATTTGCCACACCATTCACTTATATTTCACCTCTTGCCTACAATGCTCCTTTAGTTTCTAAAACGGTACCTGCGCCATTAATTGCAAGTGATACGATTGCAGCTACACCATTAATTTCTGCAAAAACAATTGTTGCTCAGCCAGCTATTGTAGCTAATGAAGCCGATACTGTTGATTCCCATCCACAATATCAATATTCTTATAATGTACAGGATACACTTACTGGCGACTCAAAAACTCAAGAAGAAACACGTGACGGAGATGTTGTTAAAGGATCTTATTCTCTTATAGAACCAGATGGTTCGAGAAGGACAGTTAATTACTATGCTGACCCAGTCAATGGATTTAATGCTGTCGTTCAAAAAGATGTTCCTACTTCAGTTGTTGAACCAGTTATTGCTGAAAAAGTTGTTACTCCTATTTTAGCTGCTAAGCCTTCTCTATCTGAAAAAGATGAAACTGACTAAAATTTATTCATTTTTAAATATTAGTTTTTGGAATATAATTTTCAAAGTGTTTAAGTGTATTTGAGTTTCTGAAATAAAAAAAATTGTTTTGTCAATTTGAAAATCAGTTCTAATCTAGTTATCCTGTAATTTAATAACAAATTAAAGCGTCATATATAATTTCTTAACAAATTTTTTTAATTTGCTTGTTAAAATTATTAAACACAAAAATGAACGTAACTTACTTTAAAGAAGGGATGGAATGGTGTGCTTATACTGGTGTCACACTCAATTCAGAATTAAAAGTGAAAATTGAAAACTCTCTCATTCTTCTACAAAATGAAAATCAATTTTCGCAAATTTTCTTTTGGGGTGTAATTGATGGAACTGAAAATGATTATTATATATCATTTGGTTATACTACAGATTGTTTTAAAACTCAACGATTTTTCTATAGTACTGATGGTTTAAAATGGCTCCTAATGCCGCCTCCTATTCCAGAAATTCTAGACGCATGTGTTTTTTGTGAGGAAGCATTTATTGGTGATCCAGGAGTTGTTATTGAAACCCATAAGGTTAGATATCTGACAAAATATATAAAATCAATTGATATATTTTGTTAAATAGGATCCTGAATTTTTAGCAACGAATGATAAAATGATAATGACAGAACGTCCTAAACCAATTGTTATTAAAGAAGAGGATCGCATTTCATGTATTGTAAATTTAATAACCGAAGAAAGTGCTCTTGTTCCACGTAGTGCTCTATATAAATTCCCAAATAGTGATGTAAAACATAATTATCTCTTTAATGGTTTAAGTGAATATGAAGCATTGGGATTAGAGAATTACCAACTGTATAGAAACCCTCAAAATGATTTCAATATTAATTTATTAAAACGTGAGAAATATAATTATTCATATGATTTTTTGGATACTGTTGATGATTTGGTAGTTGAACAAAATTGCTTTCAACTATCAACTGAAGATTGTGGTAGACTTGTTTTCATTAAATCCTTACTTTGGCCTGGAATGATCAATATTAATGAAATTTCTAATAAGAAACACGGTTTTATTTATTTTGGCGGTGGAAAGAAAAATCTAGATTTACTTTTTATGCTATAAAATTAATTTAATATTTGTCATTATGAACGTTATTAAATTATTTAAATTCAAATAAAACTGTAATACTGGAATAATTTTTGTGAATATTTTGTGAAATTTTTGCCATTGGATGCTTTTTAAGGATAAGTGAAAAGTCACACAAAACATTAAGAGAAAAAATGACGTCAGATAATCTCGTTTAGCTTATCGTATATATTCTTCAATAAAAATAAATATCTACAGTAATTTATAAGTTCTGCTTTGTTCAATTGACTCTGGGTCGATTTTGTTATAATGCGAGGATATTTTATTATTATGGCATATGAATCAGAATTTTAGTGTTTTACATACATCAAAAAAACTTTTTCTTGCGAATAAATATGCACTCAAACATGTGTTTCTTTGAAATGATTTATTCACTCAAAAAAAAAGCTATTTTTACTTCCTGCTAAGGCTAAAAAACATTAACAAAAAATCACTAGTAAAGAGACTAAAAAAATAAATCCTTGAAAACAGTTATACTATATCGAAAATTATCTTGTTCAAAGTGGGAATTTTTTTTCTTGTACCTGAAACGCTCTTTAATTGTTTTGATCCACTATATACTTTCAAATTGAGGTTAATATGCATAAAATTTAGATCAAAATTGATATTGCCAAATAAGGCGTTAAAGTATTTTGTTAGCAGGTGATGGTTTGATGTAGGTGAATCGTATGAAACAAAGGGAACCTTACATTTAAATCTTATTTAATATAAACAATAATAAAATTTTTAATAATATTCAAAGTAGAAGGAAATTAGTACAAGACCAATGTCACTTTTAAGGAAATTTATTTTGGATTTCTTTATTATTCTAGCTTGCATTTGACTAAAACTCATTTTTATCTTAAGCTGCTTAAAGAATGCCGGCTTGCAGCCAAGCTGACATCTATTCCCATTGCGATAGTCTAATCTTTTGTAGGCTTGCACTCTAAACACTGAGCATATTCCTATTGATTTACCCATAACGACTTTATAGTCTTCGGTATCGCAATCGGCGTCAGCTCGGCTGTAAGCCGGCACTCCGTAGGCAGCCTTACATAGACAGACTTCCAAATCGTATTATGAATTACTTATACATAAGAAATCAATAGTTATTTGAGATCAAAGCAAAAAATTTTTCATAACAAAAAACCAAAAGCGTTTGTAATTTTTGGACTATACGCAGCTCTTGATTTAACTTTTTAACAAAGATTCAAAACAAAAAGAAAGTCATGATTCTGAGATTCTTCTTTAAGATTCTGGTGCATAACAACAAAGGTATTTTTGGTTATATGAATGCTTTGGATCAGTTATTATTTGACGTGTTTTACTTCTTATTCTATTTAAATGCCTATAAATCTTCTTATATTCAACGCTTTACTTTAAAGTTAATACAGACTAGCGTCCGCTAATTTTTCGCTGAAATATACTAGGAAGCGGATAATTTTTTAAAATGAAAATTAGTTTTCGTGTATTCATGCGCAAGGATGCTGTCATCCCACATGACTGCAAGACTCTACATATTTTACATTACTCGCCTATAAAAATATCTTTGTCACATTACTTTGGACTAACATAATCAGATTCCCATTTGTTTTGTTTGATGCAAAACTCTTTAGGTTTTAAAGTTTTAATGACACTGATACATTCTCATGCAGACACTAAAAAAAAGCAAAATTTTTATGAATATGAAATTATTACAATATCTGAACATAGGCTAGAGATAATGAACTAAAAGTGGTCAATATCTAATTTATTGTACTTTTATAGTAAAAATCCCTGAAAAAATCCCATGACTTGTATAATTTTTTCATTTATTTGATAAAAAATACTGTTAATTTATTTAAATTAAGTAATAAATTTGAAGAAAAATTTTATTTAAATTTATTTGCAATCTAAAGTATATTAATTGCATAATTTTTGTTTTACAAGGATACAGATTAAATAAACTCCACTTGAGCCATATAAAGCTATAAATTCATTTAAATTTACTTACAGTTCCTTTTCGGAAACAAAAAAAGTAATTAAAATATTTTTTTAAAATAAAATCTTTGCCTGTTTAAAACTTATAGGAAATATCAATTGACTTTTTTTTTAATATAATATTCATTAAAATTAATTTTCTGTAATTATAAAATTTGTAAGAGTTTTGCCAAAACCACTTACAATCTTTTAAGCTTATTTTATTAGAAAACGACTACACGTAATTATTTTGACAGTCTTTAAAGTCAGCTTGTTGGTTTGAATATCAAATACATTGCTACATACATTACTATCCAATATACGTGATATGCCTTTGAAATCATAAAATCTAAACTAACATAATGTTACCGTAATTTGAAGGCACTAAAAACCTTCCCCCGAGTATAAAAAGCGAAACACACAATATATTGGTATGTCAGTTCACTTAAGCTCATTGAATAGCTTGAATTATCACCAAATCTACAATGTTTTCTATTTACGTAAGTTTTTGAATGCAAAAATTGAAAATTTCCTTTATATGAATTTAAAATTTACAGATAACAATCGCCGCTTGTATAGCATTTTCTGTAAATGCAGGATTAGTACCAGCTGCTGCACCACTTACTGCATTACCAGCTCCATTAGCATATACATCATATTCTTTGCCTTATATAGCAAAATCTGTAGGATCTCCAATTTCATTTAACGCTCCACTTTATGCACGGCAATTAGCAGTTCCGGCTGCATATCAAACACCTGTGGCTTATTCAAGTCCTGTATTTGCACAAGCCCCCGTACAACAAGTAGCAACCGCTCCTGTTCCTGCTCCTTTAGTTGCAGCTGCACCCGCACCAGTAATAGCTGCTAAAGCTGAAATAGTAGATCCTCATCCACAATATCAATATTCATATGATGTACAGGATACTCTTACTGGGGACTCTAAAACCCAACAAGAAACCCGTGATGGGGATATTGTTAAAGGATCTTATTCTCTAATTGAACCTGATGGTTCCAGGAGGACTGTTAATTACTACTCAGATCCAGTTAATGGTTTCAATGCTATTGTACAAAAGGATATTCCAGTTGCTGCTGTTTCACCAGTTTTACCTGCAAAAGCTGTTGCTGGACCCGTTGTCTCTGTTTAGTTTTGTATAACAAAACAAAAACATAAAATGAACTGAATCTCCTAAAATGGACTGAAACTCGCCACTTTTTGTTAATTTTAAGGATTACAAAATTTACTCCATTCAATTATTTTTAATCGAAAATAAATTCAATTTTTGTTTATTAAATATTTTATTTATTAAATTTTAAGCATTTTTGTGGCCCAATACATTTTAGAAGCTCAAATTTAAAAAAAAAAAGCTACTGCTCTTCATAATTATTCTAACTTAAATTTGATTTTTGTCCCATGGTTAATGAAAATTAAGCTGAATTCAAAATCTTAGTTTTCAGTGTTTGGATTTGAATAAAAAACATCTAACAACGATCTTACAATCGTTTTTATAGGAATATATGTTTTTTTTGAGCTAAAAAATCTCAAAATATAAAATGTTCTAAGAATATCCAAGATAAGACAAGAACCTTACACAGATTACAGTGGCAAAATGTTTTTAGATTTGCTTACATTAATTACTGAAAAGTGTGAACGGCAAGATCTGTCTTTAGGGCGAATTTTAACACCAAAAATTTTTGGAGTTCACTTTCGTCAAAATAACAATAAGCTTCAAATGAGTAATGAGTAAAATGAGTGGTTGAATGAGTAATTATGACTAGATCTACCAGATACTGGCTTGTAAAAATATGCTCCAAAGAAAAATATTTTCGTTCAAATAAAAAGTCATTACCCAAACTTAAGTTTTTTAAGGTCAAAAACAAAAATCTTTCTACACGGCTGGTAAAATTTTATTTTAAGTTCTCAGTTTTAGGACTTTGAGTTATTTTTCACTTGTTGATGTTCTTGTTAATTTAATTAATCATTGTGTTTTTTTTTAAACTTTTTAATTGAAATTATATTTCTTATAGTTTATTTGTATATCTCTACTACTCAAAAAAATATTTATACTTACTAAATTTTTAAGATTATTGTAAAAAGTCGATAAAAAATTCGAAGATTGCTTTATATTTGGTTTGTAGAAAAACCTATCACATTTTATATTAATAAAAATAATATACAAATTGTGGTAAAAATAAAATTAAAACATTTAATGTGGTGGCTATTGGTGGCTATTTACTAATATATTTTTAATAAAAAAATTCTAGTTACTACTTACAATGTTTAAAATTACACTAAAATTTCCCGGTCTTACTTTTTTTGTGTACTGGAATTCTTTTCCGTGCAATAGGAATCATTTGCAGAAGAATTAATTTCTTCTATAGTTTAATTCCCTCAAAGAAATTAAAGCATTACATCTAATTGCAAGTTAATAATAATATTAACATAAAGGCATAAATTGAATTTAAAAGTTTTAGAAATTATATTTATTGAAAAAATTCTGAATTTGAATTTATAGTAAAGTAATTTTCTTACATACATTAATTACAGTGAACCTGAGGAAGAATACTGGAAGCTTTCGAATCATGAAAATACGTCTAGGATGAGATTAAAACTTGAGCCACAATTATATCCGGATAAACATGAAAATGCAGCTAACTTAAGAGATAATGCAACCACACAAACAGAATTTAAGTAAACATTTTAAACAATATTAATTACTTATAATTATTTAATAAAATTTTTTGTTTTCTGTCAGACGGCAATTATCTGCTGAATTTAATTCAAAAATTAAATCAGCGGTTGTCAGAGATTTCTTATCAGATGATGAAAATTCGTGGTTAGAAGAAGAAATTCGTATCACAGCTGAGCCACAACATCAAGATATTTCATTAGAGAAAGCTGTAATATCACAAGAATGCGAATTAGTTACCCTAATGACACGGGTTAAAGGTAGAATTGAAGTCAATCAAACTGTTTTTACTTTTATTGATTTAAGTCCTGAACGAAAGGATGTTAAAAAACATGACTTTTGGTGAATATTTAAATACTAACAAACAAAAAAAGTCTATAAATTATAAAAAATATTAAATTTTATAGGTTTCCTATTGCAAAAATACGAGAAGTACATTTAAGAAAATATAATCTAAGACGAAGTGCTTTAGAAATATTTTTAATAGACCAGACAAGCTATTTCATAAACTTCACAACAAAAGTATAACAAAAAAAAATAAATAAATTTTCTTTGTATTGTAATGTTATGTATTTTAGACAAGGAATAAAATTTTTTCAAAAATCTTAAGTCTACAACCACCAAATATTCTTTATGGATCTGGAAGATCACCGTCAGAACTTTTAAAGGCTTCTGGTCTTACACAAAAATGGATGCATCGAGAAATATCAAATTTTGAATATTTAATGTACTTAAATACAATAGCAGGTAAGATTACCTTTTTTTTAAAAAAAAACATTAAAACTTACTAATATTAAATTAATATTTTTAGGACGATCTTACAATGATTTGAGTCAATATCCTGTCTTCCCATGGATTTTAGCCAACTATACTAGTAGTGTTTTAGATCTTACTGACCCTAAATCATTTAGAGATTTAACAAAGCCTGTTGGAGTTGTAAGTACATATAATATTACTGAAAAGGAATTTTTAATTGTTTTTTGTTTCTTCTTTCAAAGTTTATTTATTTATTTTTTTTACATTTAAATGACATTCAGGTTTTTTTCAATTCTGAGAAATTATTTGCATTAAAAATCTTCCTTTAGTCTTTGACTTGCTAATTAAGAAGATTTACTTTTCATTTTATAATCTTAAAGTTGTTGTCTTAGGCTGCGTACAAAATGACGGCTTACAGCCGAGCTGAAACTGATTCCCCTTGCGATAGTCTAATCTTTGGCAGGCTTGCACTCTGAACACTTTGAGCATATTCCTATTTATTTACCCATAACTAATTTATAGTCTTCGGTATCGCAATCGGCATCAGCTCGGCTGTAAGCCGGCACTCTGTAGGCAGCCTTAGAGTTAACTTTAATTGTTGATCAAAATATTATTATTTTGGAAATATATCTCAACTTGAACTTGATATGGTATGCATTTGAGAAATGCGTCCATACGTATAATATAAGAGAAACATTTTAAAGGACTATTATAAAATGGATCCGCCAAGGCGTATTTAAAAATTTTTTGAATAGGTAACATAAAAAAACTAAAAGAATGCATTTGTTTCAAATTTTTTTCTAATGTATCTTATAGTTGATTACAGAGTGTGATGAATAGATTTCTACGCTTTATAAACCCACTTTTGAAACCCAATTTCGATTACAAGTTGCTACTCATTATACGCAATTTTAACTTTAAGTCTAGTTGTCTTTTTTTCTTTTTGTTTCAAGTAATTCAGATAATTTTCAAATAATCAATAAATAGCAATTTTCTAGAAGTCTAATAATTACTGTTTTGAAATCAAATAAAAAATATTCTTTGGTAGAAATATTAATCGCCTGGGTTTTCATTTAGAAAACAAAGCAAATTTCATAACAAAAAAATTTTGGTCCAGAATATTATCTTCTTTTTTAAAAAAGACCTTTTTTTGGTATGCGGTATTTTTTCTTCGATGCTTTGTATCTGAGCAAAGATCAGGACTAAAGGACTTAATTGTCTTTCCATTAAAGTTGCTAAAGAACAATAGCTTCCAGGGTTTTCATTACTTCTTGTCGATTTTCGTAATAATTTTTTGATAATTATTCATTTTTAAGACTTTTTTCATATCGCTCTAGCTCACATATAAAAATTCTATGTTTATACCTCTTAATGTCAATTTGATGTTTTTGATCTTTCCTTGATTTCAACAAAAATTTCGGAATTGACCATAAAGCTGAAAATGGGTGCACAATAACGAAAAAGTGACCAAAATATAGAACAATATCTGTAATTTTTCTTGAAAACTTATTCTCCAAATTATTAGCTTATCATCTTCAATTTATGGAGTTTTACCAAAAAACGTATTTAAGATATATATTTACCCAACAGAAGCATCACAACAAAGCCATAATATGATAAACTGTTTAGTTAGCTTTAGAGACAATTGAAAATGTTCTCGGTACTTTTATCTAAACAAAAGACAAAAGATGCAAAAATGCTGCTGCGGATTTCATCTCATAATAAATGCTTTTTGTTTTTTTCTTTGACTTATTTTATATGAAAAACTAACGAGTTTCATATTACTGATTAGATTAATCCAAAGAACGAAGCCGAAGTAAGGGCTAAATATGAAAATTTTGAAGATCCTTCTGGTGCAATACCAAAATTTCATTATGGAACACATTATTCCAATTCGGCTGGTGTTCTCCATTATCTAATACGAGTTGAACCATTCACATCGTTACATATTGATCTTCAAAGTGGAAGGTAAAAAATATTAACAATTCCTATTCACGCATATTTTGAAAAAATAAACCAATATAATAAATAGATTCGATGTAGCAGACAGACAATTTCATTCAATTCCCCAAACTTGGAAACTTCTTATGGATAATCCAAATGATGTCAAGGAACTAATACCAGAGTTTTTTTACTTTCCTGAATTTCTTAAAAATATGAACAAGTAAATTTTTTTTTTTTTATAATTTCACTAAAACATTTTAACCTAAATAATATCTTTTAGATTCGATTTAGGACAATTACAAATAACAAAAGAAAAGGTTGACGATGTAATACTACCCACATGGGCTAATACACCGGAAGAATTTATTGCTATACATAGAAGAGCCCTTGAATCTGAATATGTTTCACAGAATTTACATAATTGGATTGATTTAATATTTGGGTGAGATTTAATTATTTTACTATAACATTGAATTGTTTAAATTAAATTTATACTTTTGTCTAAACGTTTTGTCCCAATTAAGGTAAATTCACTTCAGTTATAGTGTTTTGTTTTGGGGAATGACAACAGAATTGTATTTCTTGATTATCATTAAAAGAACAAAAAAAACCGGCCAATATATTCTCAATATTCGTGAGAAAAGTTTCGTTTGTAAAAAATTTAAAATTTAAAAATCTATCCTTAAATTTCAAGTAATGTTTTTTTTTACTGTCGTGTGTAAGATTTGATTCAAATACATTACTTTAACACTTTTCATTTGTAAGGTTTCCGTATTTTATTCTGTCTATTTTGTCATTGAAACTTTTAATTAGAAAATTTTATATTAAAATAATTTAATAATTTTATTAGTTATAAACAAAAAGGACCAAAAGCTGTGGAAGCTCTAAATGTGTTTTACTATTGTTCGTATGAAGGTGCGGTAGATTTGGACAAAATATCCAATCCCGTAGAAAGAGCTGCAGTAGAAGGTATAATTAATAATTCTTTACTAATAGAAACTTTTCTAATTACAATATGCTTAGGTATGATTAATAATTTTGGACAAACTCCATCACAACTCCTAAGAGACGCTCATCCACGACGTCTAACTTTAGATGAAACAATTATGAAACTTCTTAAGCTTGAGCTTCGTAGGCCAGACTTTACGCAATTCTTGGATAGAATAATTCCTATTCATTGTGAGTTTTCTCCGCAAAAAGATCCAGTAATATTTTTAAGTGTACCCAGAAGCCCACCTAAATCGTTTTTACAATTAAGTCCTGATGTTTTGGTAAGTGTATCAAAATCATCTATCTTAGGTGGCCATTCATGGATATCATTTGATAAAGAAAAAGGATTTTTATTAGAACTTGATGCAACAATAACTAATACTAAGTATGACTTTTTTTTACTTATATTTATAATGCTTTAATGTTTTTGATTTTGTTTACTTTTAAGAAATAGAAAAAAAATTTCTGGACCTTTTCATCCATCATTAGAAATTAATTCACAAATATTTGCAGTCAGTCTAGATGGAAAATATTTATATTCTGGTGGAATATGGGATAATTCTTTGCGTGTTTTTAGTGTTCATAAAGGAAAAATTGTTGCTTCAGTAACAAGACATTTAGGTAAAGCTTTAAACTTATATTTATGCATTAATTATTTATTTATCATAATTATAGGAATAATAACGTGTCTTGCATTAGATAACTGTGGTTCGTATTTAGTAACAGGTTCTAAAGATTGTACAAGCATTATTTGGCATATAAGTAGTTCTACAAATACTTTAACTACAATAAGTAGTTCTAGTAGTTCTGGTCCCCAAGTTAATACAAATAATAGTATAACACCAAAACCGTTTATGACACTTTACGGTCATGATGATTCTATATCATCGGTTGCTATCTATACAGAATTGAATATGGTCGTATCTGGGTCTTTGGTATGTTGATAATTTGATATAATAATCATAATAAATTCATAGTTAAATAATTAAAGCATGAATTTGCACTATCATAAAAGTTCTTGATTAAAAATTTTCATCAGTCGGGTTAGACCTCATTTGTCAATTAACCTTGATTTATTGAACTTTAAATTTTTTTAAAATAATCTCTATGTTAAGCTATTTTTCACCTCTTTAATCTTGAATTTAATGTATTTATATATTTTTTAAAGTTATTAAGAATGATAAATTTTTAAATTTATTGAATTGAATTTAATAGAATTTTAGTCTCTTCTATCTAATTTCAATTTCTGTGCAATTTCTACTTAAACATAACTAATATTATAATAGATAGTTATTACGTAATTACGTAAACACAAAACTCGTTTTATAAAGAATTTAAAAAATTACAGGATGGAACAGTCAATGTATATACAATTGAGGAAGGGCAATTTGTACGAACTTTGAAGCCACTAGGCTGTACAGAACATTGTGCTCAAATTACGTTCATATCTTTATCATATCAAGGTAAGTTTCTATTAAAATTGCTTAAAGGAAAAAATTTGGGTTTTATCTGTTAAATCTCTATGAGAGGATATATCCGCTCAAAGAAACAGCCAACTGTGGCCCTCTGAGATATATTTTTGCTTAAAGAAATATTCACAGCGAAAGGTTATGTAGGTGTAGTTTGATGATTGAAGAAAAATTATCACTAAGCTAAAATCGAAAATTATTTTGAAGCAAAATACAGATTTAGTTAAGAGTTGAATTGTAAAGCGCAATTAAGAAAACAATGCATTGACTATCATTAGATTCCAGTGGCTAATCCCAAATTAGTGAAATTTCCTTTTCTGTAATATCGTAATATTATTCAAAACGAGGGTTTCTTATTTATTAAAATTATTGAAGGAAAAACTTTAATCGTACAGTTGCCCTTAACACCTTAAATTAGTGACATAAAATGAGATGCCCTGTCATAATATATTTATGGAAACCAGTTCTTATTATATCGAGTTACCTAACTTGAAGTCGTTTATTCATAGGTGATATAAAAACTTTCATCCAGTGAACAATTTTTTTAATTCATAAATTTTTTTTTTGTTGTATTTTATTAAATACTTCTTTAAAAGTGATCTTTCTAGAATATTTTCCGCTTTTTTATACTTTCATTACTAGTAAAAGCAGCTTTTTATGTCTTATATTGTGAGATAACTAAAAAACTATCCATTGTAGGTACTGATTAGTAATTTGCAAAAACGAAATATTTTTAGAATTTTTTACTTTGAGAAAATACAAAAAATTGATAATTTTATAATCCAAATTAAATCTAACCCCTTAAGCCATTTTGTTATATTTTTATTTTTGTTTTCTTCTCTAAACAATAAATAAAGTCTCACATTTTTTAAAAAAATTTTCAAGCTTTTTTTTTTTTTGAATTTAAAATTTCAATAACTTGTCAGCTTACTTCATCATTGAGATTACCTTTATATACTGGGCAAAGTAGCAATATTCTGGGGTGTTGGAAAGATTTATTTTAGTGTAAAATATTTGCTTCATAAATAATACCAACTGGCTTTGGTAATTGTTGTAATTGTAAATTATAATCATCTAAATATGGACGACGGTTCAATTTTCATTTTTCAAATAATATAAATCAATCAGATAAGTTGAAAATTAATACTTGACTTTTTATATTTTGATTTAATTTTTACATTACCAAAAAAAAAGATAAGAATACACCAAAAACCGCTCTGCTCTTAATCATTTTGCTTTTTAAATTTTTCAGAATCGGAAATGCTTATATATTTTATTTATTGAAAAATGACGTTAAAGAGATAAAATGAAAACTTCCGACAAAAATTCTTCAATAATTATTATTATATTGACAGTTCAATCACTCATCAAAAGGGATATGACGCGCAAAAATTATTGAACCAATAATTTTTCATATCTCTATAAGTGGATGATACGAGTATTTTATATAGGGAAGGTATCACTTGTTTGACATAAAATATTTATTTAATTAATAAAGTGTTGTATCACGATTAATGTGATAACGTGTTAGCTACATAGATCTAAATTCCGTAGCTTTTATTTCCCAATAGTGATAGCAATTGAATTTGGATTTAAATTAAAATGTGCTGCGCAATAGCTGGAACTATGTTACGATTATATATGTACATTTACATATTATAATTAATATTTAGAAATATAGTATATAGTTTGAACTTTGGATTTCCCTAATGACTGCGTCTGCATGAACTAGATTTAACCAATAAAAAAATGCATTAACCTTTGTCTATATAAAATAAAATATTAATTTATTGTACATGGTTCATATTTGCATTGGACAAACTCGTTTTTTTCTTGGTTTAACCAAAAGAAAATATTAAATTCGCTTTAATATTTTCTAATAGTATATACAACGATAGATAAAGACGTGTGCCATGATGTTTCAGAAATGGGATAAGCAAATGATCTAAATTACCCAACCATTTGTTCTTATCAGGAGACTTGTTTCTATGCGCGTAATCTTAAATTTAAGCATAGTATTTATTTTCTGTACTTTTTCTTGTTTTTTTTTTTTTGTTTTAATTTTATTTGAAATAATTGTTCCCCAAACGGGAAGATCAATGAAAATTATCATGATATCTGTATGTGGTTTTTCAAGCATTCCAATTTTGATTAAACCTCACTTATAATTTTACAAAAAAAATATTTTATTGCTGAGTAATTTCAATTAATTATGAACTTGGAAGATAACCTGAATCTTCTTTAGCGTAATTAGTAACTGTACAATAATTAGATATGTGACGTGTGATTTTTGCATATTCATCATAAACTCTAGTAACCGATACAATTATATTTCTATTATTATAAGTTTCTACAAATCATTAAAAGGATAGATAAATAATAATTTTTATTTGGATTTGGAAATTTGAAAAAAACTATTAATAGCGTTTTATTGTTTCTATAATAAAACTATAATTAAGTCTTGTAAAAAACATTTTTCATTCTTATGTCTCCCCATTTAAAAGTACAAAAAATTACTTTTCTCATTTTACTCCATTGATTTTATGAAATAATCCCAGATAAAAGTCTATTTTTTAAAAGTTTTTTAATTCCATTTTTATTTTAGCCTTTTTAATCATCTTTACTTTCAATATTTATATCAAAGCCAAATTCAATAGCTCTTTACAAAATATTCCTTAATTTTCTCGTCAATTTCCCCTATATTTGTGACTGGGTTAAGTGATCTATATCAGTTTTTAATGACTTCACCCTGATGTTAACCAAGAAATTTAGGATTTCTTAATTTAAATTTCAATAGAATATCCCAAAGCAGGCTAGAATTGGGTCAAAAGATTTCATTGTGTTTGTTCACCTGATTTCACACTTTTAAAAGCGGTCTATGTTAGCAAAATTTGAAGCCAATCGGCAAGTCCTTCAAACATCGATCGAAAGCCTATACAGAACATACTAAAAATTTCATTATTTATTTTAAAGAAACCTGTTGGTTAGGGGTCATCCATAAATTACGTCACACGTTCAGGGGGGGGGGGGGGGGGTCGACGAAGTTTGACAAGGGTGGTTTGATTTGATATTCATTATATTAAAAAATAATTTAAACTGTGACAAGGAGGGGGGGTCAAAATATCATGAAATTCATGTGACGTAATTTATGGATGGTCCCTTAGTATTTATGATCCAGATATGGATTTTTTGAAATTTCTAAAATTAATATAACAACAGCGACAGTCACAGCATTTCTCAAGACATGTCTATTTGTTTTAACTTAAATTGCATGAAAATTTCTCCTTGATTGATCTTTTTGATAAAGAATTAGTTTGAGTGATCGAAAATACAAGAACAACAAACTCTTATTATAAAATAGAATACTCCTCGATGCAACTGAATTATTTCGGGGAACTTGAGGTTCGTTACTTAACGAACTTGGCTGCCAAAGTTATATCTGTGGAGTACTTATTTATTTTACTAATAGAGTAAGCAATACGATAACTATAGGGACTAAATCTGTAGAGTAATTACATTTCTAATATGTATGGCTGACAAATATCACATTTATTAACACTTTATCGATCGGGCACGCCAATTGGCGTCATATATGAAATAATTAAATTGTAATGTGATGTTCTACTAAATATGCAGCGTCGTATTTAATAACCGTTATCTTCACATAATTTCGTATTTTGTGAAAATTGAAATGCCCCGGGTAACAGGTCACAAGTTCAAATGCAGTATGATTTTTAAAAGAAAAACACATTTTCTAGCAAAAAATAGTTTTCTTTTTTTAAACTAATAAAACTAAATTTTAATAATTATACTACCTTAATTTAAATATAACTTGTATTTGTAGCTAATAATTAACGTCTATTATAATTAAAGTTAATAAAACCTGCAAAAAACAATATATTTACAGCTAATAGTAGTATTAATTCAATTTAAAGAAGTTTTTTAATTATAAGATCTTTAGTTATAACATTTCCATTTATTTAATTTAAATATTTAAATTAAGTTATACAGATTTAATACAATTTTTACTTAAATTCTCAATTATTTTTGCTAATTATGCATAATTTATCACTATTTTACTTTTGTATAATTTACTTCTATGCTGAGTATGGCCCAAATTTGACACTTTCCCATCAACTGTTGTGAAAATGGATTACAAAATCAAATACAAATAGTTAAGCTTTCCAAACTATTTCAAAAAGTAGACTGTGAAACGCTTTGACATTTTAATCAACGGTTAAATATTAAACCCGCTAAAAAATTTTGAGTTTAAGCCCGTACTGTGAAACCGGGCGTAAATGTTTTATAGTGCAAGAGACCTATGATAGCTGAAAATTTCTCTTCACTTGAAATGTAAAGAAAGAACTAATATTGACTGGAAATTACTGCAATAGCAGTTTTATTCAAATATTTTTAACACTTTGATAAAGTTGGTTTGACTCCACCTCTAACGATTTCTAAACAAACTAAACTTGAATTCACGATCAAATTTTCCGTTTTTTATAGTCTTTTTAAACGAATTGGGTTTGAAGTTTTAATGATATACAATTTCATTTAAAATATTACAAAAATTTAAATTAAAATACACTTTACATTAACAGTTACATTAGTGGAAAAAAGTCAATCTTTCAATTGTTATATATAATAAAAAATAAATACTATTATTATTAAAAATAATTTTTTAATTTTCAATATTCTATTATTTAGGACATATAGCCTTTAGTGCTTTAGATGATGCTTCCCATTCGGTTCATGTGTATAGTGTTAATGGAACAAGTCTTGGCTCAAAATATGTTTCAGGGCGTGTAACAGGCCTGAGAGCAGTTTCAGATTTTCTGCTTGTAACAGATGATGCTGGTGACATAACACTTAGTCGGCTTAATGGGTAAGTAAATTAGTTCTAATGAAACTAAATAATATAAAATATAATATTATAATAAAAAAAATGTATATATTTTCATTTAATTATAGGCTTAAGCCAGTATATGATATTCCATTGCATATCCCAATACAAACGGTCGTTGTAACGCCTGGTAATACGCACATTTTAGCACCCTTAAGGGATGGTAGATTAGCAGTAATTGCTGTTTCACTACCAACATCCGGCCGTAAACATTCCATACTTAATGTTTAATACATTTTTGTGATTGTATTTAATCCAAAGCAAATATTATTATTACTAATTTTATTTGTAAGTAAAAATCATGATTTTAAGCGTGTTATAATATATTTAGGGAAGTCATTTAAGTATATCTTCCAAATTAAGTTAATTGTGATGCAAGAACTTAATAAGTTTAACATATTAGTCCTAAGTTTATCTTCGAAAAAAACAAATTACTGTCTGTTGTTAAGTATTCAGCCTGACGACTTGTCTTTTCGACAGGCAAATATCATTGTAGCCAAATATTTGTAAACTCAATTAAAGTTTTATTTTCTTTTTATTTAATTTTATGTAATTTTATGGGGGAGGGAGGAAGACAAATTCCTTAATACTGAAAGCTATTATTATTTTTTAATTTTCTCTTAAGTTGGTTAAACCATTCAAAACTAGTTCCATTTTTTCAGTATGTAATATAAAATGATAAGGATAAAAATTTATATCCAATGCATCAAATTTTTAAAATATCCACAATTCCAATAGAGACAGACTTTACGGATTTTATTTAAATTATTTTATTTGTAAGAAATTGTTTCTTTGTTGACAATAAATTTAAATTTAACGAAAATTACACTATTTTCAATACCCAAAGCGTTTATTGTCAAAGTTTTTTACTTACAATATTTAACCAAATTTATAAAAATGGTTGGCATATTCACGCACTATTTGTGTACTTTATATTTTATTTATATTAATCATACTCTTTAACTAGACAGTTTTTTTAGGCGATATCAGTAATTGCCGCAGATTTCCATTTGCTTTATCTTTAATAAAATGTGATTGCTAGTACTTTCCCATTAATTACCCGTATCACACGAAGTTATTAATTAAATCAGCTGAAAAATAAAATAAAACAGATACTCAGTTAATAGCTGATCTTATGCCTAAAATATTCTAAATAGCATATTGTCAACAAATTAATCGTCTAAAAAACTTATACTTTTGGCTTAAGTAGAAATTTTATTTTGAGTCGGTTTTTTAGTCCTATCTCTTAATTAAATTTCTATTTATTGTACGAAAACAAGTTTTTGCAAATAAAAACGGCACATGTACGACAATTTTGAAAGAAATTTTTATGCAAAAATCCATAAATAGAAACATCTGGTGATTTGGACTATCTAAAACTATTTACAATTATAAAAATACGGTATCAATTTAATGCTTCCTCAACACTACCCCTTTACTTTTTTTTTTTTCAAACAAATGATTTCTATTATATTAAATGTCAACGAATAAAGAAACCTTTTGCGTATTGCTATCTTCACCTTAGTCGAACTCTAATGTTATCAATTAGCTTTTTATTAAAATTGATTTAATCAGTATAAATACATTAATTATTTCATATATATTTATATATAGTTTTAATTTATGGTATATAAAATAATTTCATAATATTATGTGATACCCTTTGTTGCTTAATCTCTTGCGTCAAAGCCCTTTAATAAAAAAGCTTACTTCTATTTATCATGAACCCTAGTTAGTCGCTGATTTCAAGGTCATTATATGAAGAACGTATTTTTTCTTTCAAGTATCGGTCGTCACACTTTAGTTATTTAAAAAATTTTGATTGATAAAAATAAATTAAGCTTAATTATATAAAAAATGTTTTATAGATTTTGGCTAGAGATGCTAGAAAGATATAAGAAAGCTTCGAAAAATTGCAGTAAGATTTTTCAAGTCTGTCTTACTATTATTAGTTTTTTATCACCCATTTCAATACAAAAAAATTTTTTGATTATGTTTTTTTCCAAAAGTATTTTTTTTTATAATTTTCTTTCTCTCTCAAAAGCAAGAAAAACAGTCTTATGCATTTTTAACAGCTTCTTTCTTGATTTACAGAAGAATCAAAAAAAGAAGAAAATTTTTTTCATGAAGCATCTTTTTGGTAGGTCTTTAAACAGGTAGGAGATACTGAAAATTTAATTACTTTACTGTTTTGCTACAAAACTAATTTTTTCTTTTGTATATGACTGGACTTTGCCGTTTAAATGAACAAATAATGAAAAAAAAATATTTTCTGCTGTTACCTTTCTTTTTTTAAGGTATTTCGTAAGCCTGATGTATTTCAAAAAATTAGAAGCCATAGCATTACGATTTGTTTTGGCTACATTTGTTGGCTTTCTAAAGGTCCCTTTTACTCAGTATGCTGTCAACGACAGAAGTACAAATTTTTCATTTTCCCTTGCGTTGAGAATTGAACTAGTATTAAGCCGAAGTGTCAATAATCGAAAATAGCATATCTGTACGGTGGAAAGGTAAATTTCAAAAAGATGACAACAAATCATTTAAAGCTAAGTTTGAAATTTTGTAAGCGTTTTTCTCACAACTACATTTTCAAATAAATTTGACAATTGCATTTCAAATCAACATCAATTAATTTAAATAAAATTTATACATTACCTTTTGAGCTCGTCGTCTATCAGAGTCAAAGAATAAAATGTAATAAAATGGAGGTGGAAGCAACTCGAAGATTTATTTGTAGCCCTCATGACACGATCCTAGTAAAATATAACTTCAAAAAAACTTCATCTTTCACGGTTACTAAGAAAATGTATCGTAATACAAAAATAAAATAAATGATAAAATCAATGCTAACTTTTGTCAAAATTTTGTGAATTATTTAATCTTTTCTACAGTAACTGATTTCTTTGGATGGCCGGAGGATTAAACAACTTTAAAAAAACACACTTTTACTTGACTTGACTGACTTTTACAATTGGAAATTAACAAAATTAATTTAACAACCGTAAATTTAGAAAGCAAAACAAAAACTTCAATTTTTTGCATTCGGTATAATTCGGTAATTCAAACAACAACAAATTACAGGTAATTATGCTCTTTTGCCAAAATTATAAGCCCAAATTTCACATCTTTTAAGCCCAGTTTGGGGCCTATTTTGTGAATCCATTTCCATAGCTATTTTCATATACGAAAAGCCTGACTCCATAAACTAATTGCATGCTACTTTTTCTTTTTTTTTCTTCTGTTTTGAGCTTATTTTGCTTGCGATAAAACTAAAGCAACTTTTATAAACTTATAAAAAATATAATTAAATAAATAATTCAATTTTTTGCAAAATTTTGTTCTCGCCGGATCGTGAGCTAGAAGAATTTTCGAATGTGTTGTGCCTGGAAGCTATGCAATTCTAAACTAAATTGTAAACTTTCAGGCAAACATGAAAACAACAAAACATTGCCTAAATTCTAAAACCGAATCTTTTATTTGAATCGTAAATTTGAAAAAAGAAAAATTTATTTTTTGCACCATAAACACATTTTCAAATAAACACATACATTCTCACAACAATAACAACAGCATATATGCCTAATTATTTGGTAGAAAAAACTTGTTATTAGATCTTGGCAAAAAATCTTTTATTTTCATACAAAAAGAAAAACAATATTAAAAATTTGGTTATAAAAAATTTAAAATAGTTTTCAGATCTTTAAAAAAATGAGAAAAAATGATATGTAAGCCAACTTCGCAAATCCAATTTCAAGCAAAATCTTTCGAATAAAAACTTATTCACTTGCCAACAGATTAAAACCAAAGTACAAACAACAAAATTAAATACACTTAGAAATTTATTTGAATGCAAATGAAATATATATAAATATCAGTTCAAAAATAATTTAAATAGCACTAAATATAAGAATATACCTATTAAATACTAATACAATAATAAATTAAAAATAAAATTAAGTAACTTTGCGCTCTGAGAAATTAAAAGATGAAAAACCATCTTTAATTTTTAGTTTTGTTCATTCTTTTTCTTTTTCTATTTGTTTATTTATACTAAATAATATCTAAATGCAATATATTTCTAGCTATTTATATAATTTAAAAAATATTATTAATAACATTTTTAATTTTGGTTTATATAATTTGCAAAACAGCATTTATTCTTTACTAATTTTCCTTTAGGTTTCAATTTTCTGGCCTAAAATATAAAAAAATTTATTTTTAATAACAAATTTTATAAATTTTTTTGTAATTTATTTACCTTGCTGGATACACAAATGTTTCAATCATATCACTAGCTTCAGAATTTCTAGCTACACATCTGTACCCGTCTAAATCACTGAATTGTAAATTCCTTATAAGAAGATCTTTATTCGGCAAAATCTATAAAATTTAAATTTTGTTATCAACTTAAACCAAAAATTTTGAAAAATATTATTTTTTCTTCTATAGGATTTTAATTTTTGTAAAAAAAAGAAATTGAAAAAATTTAATATTTTGACTGTATTAAAATGTCAAATGCATAATTAATTTTTGATAATTTGATGTGGTTAATTTTCTTTTGGACACAGTTATGGTATTTCAATTTTATGAAAAAACTCAAATAATCAATATTGTATAGAAATCTTTATCCTTTTGGGTTTCCCTAGCACACATCATCTAGTTTTTTACTTGTTATTGTTTTTGTAAGTCAAAAGTTTGCAATAGTTTAAGTCAAGACAAACAATAAATAATAATAAAAAATTTAGTGTTGATTATAAGAGTTTAATTTTTGGAACAATATTTGCCTTGGTCTGGCAAAATTTTGTTTAAACAAAATAACCACAAGAATTATGCAAAAGAGAAAAATAATAAATAAGTAATAAAATATTAAATTTTTACTTTTTCTAACTTTACTAACAAAATAATAGTATTTTTTCAATAAATAAGAAATAAAAAATACTTACTGTAAGTTTTGGCTTATTTCCATTTATTACTCCAGCCGAATTAAACCATAAAATTTCTGGTTTTGGATTGCCAATAGCATGACATTTAAGTAAAACATTCGATCCAATTGTACTTATAACAGCCATATAATGATAATTAATTTTTGGTGATATTGGCTTTGATAATAACTCCCTATTTTCTTCTAATATTTCACTTATATCTCTTGTCTTATCAGTAATTTCAGGAGCAGCATGAACTAATGTTGTTGCATGTATTATTTTTCCAGCTGATCTTCCAATACATGTGAAATTCGTATTAGCTAATAAAACATTATCAATTCGTAAAATAGATCGAACTCTTGCAATGTATGGTAAACTTGATTCAGTTATTATATTAAAGGCTCGATTGTCAATCTATTTAAGAAAAACAAAAAAAAACAAAACCGTTATTTATGATAAATAAATCAAAAAAAATATTTTTTTTGAAAATTTTTTAATACTTACTTTTGTGAACTTTTCATTTCCTTGCACCCATTCAACTGTTGGTGCAGGAGATCCGGCTAATGAACATTCCAAATTTATTGGATTTCCAATTTTTTGATATATTTCCGATTGTGGTATTTTACTAAATCTTAGGAATTCTTCCAAAATAAATGGACTCTGTTGGAGTTCATTCGATACATCCTCGAATAGTGTACCGTGTATTTGTGATGAACACAGCAATAGAATTGCTCCCAGTACTAATGATGATTTCATTTCCTATAAAGAAATATTTGAAAATATTTTAATTTCTTTTTCGAAATTTAATACATAACAATTAAAACTGATTTTTAAATTAAATTTTTTTGCTTATAATATTTTAAGTAAAATTTAGTGGAAACTTTTAAAATTTAGCTAAAGTTAACTGAATTCTTTTTATTTCCGACTCATTTTTTATGCAACTACATATATAGAAATTATAACTTATTGAAAAAATGTTTCGAATTCGTGGTTTCAACAAAAGGACTAAAAAAAAGATATTTATAAAAAATTATTAAAGAAAATTGAACACGCGCCCTTGAAATGAGACGTCCTCATAAAAAACAACATAGTAGGGAATGTGTTAACAAAGATTTTTAAATCAATAAAATGATGAATATAAAATTACTGTATATAAAATATACAAAAGCAGAAACCTTAATATATATGATACAATATTTGATTTTTATAATAAAAAACACGCTTTGCATACATAAACAACCATATTAAAAGTAAAAATCCTACTAAAATTACTTTATAGAATTGAACAAACTTAAATAAGGATTTGTCTTACAATTTTACTTAGACAAGTAGCATTAAGGAAATTTTCTTTTCAGGGTCAAAGTGCTTATAATAATTTACACGTTTCGTCATACATCCCCAATAAACAATTTATTTATTCCTTCAAATTAATAAAGTAATAACTTCAATTTTTTACATTTAGAAATAATTTGGATTTACTTGGCATCCACATCCACATGTTAAATAAATTACATTTAGAAAATTTAAATATTTTATGAAAATTACATGAATTCCTGCAAAATTATCTTTCATATTTAAATATCCTATCTAAATGAATTAAAATTTCTTGATTTATTTTTAAATAAAAGGAATTATAGCCTTTAGATTATTTAAATACATTTAATAAATTTCTTTATAGGCTAACGCTATGGGATAAGTAAAATAAAAGGCTCATTATTTTGAATTTGTTTTATTTGAAAAGTGAGTTGACGACTGCATTAATAAATTGTAAATCTATTTTTTTAAGGCTATTGTCCTTATTGGAGTGATTTCGAGTGGTTTTTTAGCATACAACTTTTCGACTTTATACATTTTAAGTAGCAAATGAAGATAAATTCCCTTTGAAAAGGAAATGTCGTTGTTTGTTAAAAGTCGTACGTTCAATACTAAACCCTTATTCATGTACTTTTCATCGAGTCAAACACACCGAGATCATGCCCTGGACTGAAAATATAATTTTGATTGTTTTTTAATAAGAAAAATTGTTGCTATCATCTCAAGGATTAATTTTTCGTATTGAGTTTCTTCCACATTTATTGAATTAAATTAATTTATTTTTAAGAGAATTCTCTATTTTATTTCGAATTTTTCCTCTAAAACTCCTTTAAAATAATATTAAAGCTTTGCATATAGTTTTAAAAATTTAGGATATGCCGTCTAAATCATAAAATATCAAAGAAAAAAGAACGAATCACAGTAATGATAAAAATAGATAGCAGCTCCTTTTTCCTTTAAATTTAGGAACTATTAAACTATTTGAAGCAGCTGAAGATATTCTTCGGTTAATTCCGACTGAAATTAGGGGTTGAAAATCCTTTTTTAATTATACGATGGAATGAAATCGCCTATTAATCTATCCAGATTATGTATATGAGGCTATGCATACTTTTTTAAATTGTGAAGAGGCCAACATCACTTGCATAGGTTTAAGTGTAATTATTTGTTTGATTTATATAACTGACATTTTTAATTTTAATTCAAATCATACTATCTAATTAAAGTTTAGATACTCATTTTGTTCCCTGAGCATAAGAAGTGTTAAAATACTGGTTAATTTTATTAACCCAAAATTTGCTAAATACTTGACTTTAAAAGTAGGTTTTGCAACTTGTAAAGGTATTGCTAAGCTGTAAATGTGACATAATCTATGCACACAAAAAAATATTTAAAACAAGTACTAATTATTATTAAAATAAAAGATTCTATCAAACAGACCTGAAAATGCTTGGTCATTTTTCATACAACAGGCTAACTGTATTGATAAACCTTAAAACATTTAACAAATTTAACACACAATGATTTTTTCATTCTGATTTCCATCTCAATCATCCACAATTAACATTTTTACTTAAACAAATGAACTAACAAAAAACAAATAACTCCGACTCATAAGTCCAAAATTTAACAATTATAACAGGATTCTTAGAACTAAAGATTTGAAGTGCAATCACCTTTGATTTTTTTTCTGGGAGCAATAAGTCATCGCATTCACTTGAAATTTTTTAAAAATTATCAGCAAAAAAATGTTCGTATTAGACGAAGCGAAATAACAAAAAATTTATCATGATCAAAGGTATTACTAAAGACAATTTCAACGAAAAAAAAATTATACAATAACATAGTGAAAAATTTGATTTCAATAATTAAGCTATCCGGATGTGTCTGAGGCCCAGATAATTAAAATGTAAATTCAAAATAGCGGAAGAATTTGAAAACAAGAAAACTAATTTTATTTAACGTGATTCAGTTGGTAATATTGACCTAAATTTTTTTAATCTAAATGACCAGAAATGGCTCAAAATGTTCATTGACCATTATATTGTAGATAAAAGTGATAAAAAAAAATTGGTCTATTCTTTGATAGATACGCAGTCTGCTTATTAACCAAAAAAATTTCTCTAAATTTCTTCTTTTCCCTGAAAAAATATTCAGCTGTCAACAATGATGGTAAATAATAATTAATATAAAATTAGAAATAGGGGCTTTAAATTCTTTGAAAATATTAATTAATATTTACACAAGATTTTGTTTCTTGATCCTGAATTAGACATCGATAAATATGTTGAGCTGTTAATTTATGTAGTTCCCATACAGAAAATATTAACTAATGACGACTGGTCTGTCTAATCAAGATATTGCTTTTTTTTCATGATTTCTAGTAAAGAAGACTTATTAAATATGTGATTAGAAATTCAACATTCGAATAAAATCAATCAATTTCAATTAGTCAATCAAATAAATGAATCAATTTATAACACACAAAGAGTATACAAATCACAACAGAAGGAACACGAAATCTAACTCCATTCTTTAATTTACTCACTCGTCTTATTACAGTTGTTTTTCTAAACTAATTTAATTTTTAAAAAAATCTTTAAAAAAAGCATCAACTTATAAGATTTTAATTTCAATACTGAACCGAATTCTACCTAACAGTTGAATGTCGGCTCCAATAAAATTAAAGGCTATGAAAACGTAATATTAAATTTTGGCAGTAATATTGTTCACATAAACTTCCGTTTCTCCTCACTGACTGTTTACGTATGATTAATATTTATATTAAGCATTCTAGTGGTTAAAATTTGAAAGTAAACATTTGATAAGTATCCCGAAATTTCTGGAGGAAGTCACATGAATGAATAAAAGAAAGAAAATATCCACATTAAATTCAACTATTCATACTATTTTCCTAGTGTGAAAATAAAAAACATAATTCAAAAATATGAATAAATTCTTGGAAGTAGTACGTAGCTACGATAAACTGTGTGCCAAATAGACAAATAGACTTAGATTTTGCCACCGCACACCAGAGGAGATACTGTTTCGAGCTTACCAAGTGATTTACAATGTAAAGTGTACTTAAAAGCTGAATACATTTTAGATCAATAATGTATATTGGTAATAATCCAAACGAGAGTCAAAGAATTTTCAGCCTCACGGTGTTTTTTTATGAAATTCCATCTTGACATTAACTTCTTTGATCTATTAAATGTTCATCACCATCTGCCGTATGCGTTGCCATATTTCAATTACTACTAAACGAAGAGAAATTTTAACATTTTGGATAAATCAAAAGTCTAAGGAGTGAACTAGTTTTTTAGTTTTGTCATCGAATGAGTTTAGCTCTCACCCATATAGTTTTCTTAATGCTTAAAAAAAAGATTTTTTAATGTTACAAATACAAAAAAAGGAAATATGAAAAGTGCGATTTGGCTTAAAAAAAACTTAAAATTATCAATGCTTTGAAGATATCAATTTATAGTAGAACATTTCCTTCGAAATTTGAGTATCTCGTAGCAAGTAAGCCAATAAAATATCAAACAATTTCCGTGGACATACATACTTCAAAAGATGATCAAATGCAGAGCAAAGCTATTTTTATAAGAATCCCACGAACCACAAAAACAAATTAAAATTGTAAAATGTTCGGAAGTATTCTTTTGTTTCAAAAAGTTGTAAACTCAGAAATACTTTTATTTTTATTTTTACTGCTAAATAAAAATCTAGATTTGAAAAAATTGGCTCTCACGATGAAACGTGATCTACCGACAATTTTATGCTATTTTAGTTTAAATCAGATTGACAATTTATGCATAATTTTTTATGTATAAATAATTTATATTTGGTGTCTAATGACAATTAATGTAATTAATTTGATACCAAATAAAAAACAAACAAAAAAAAAAAAAAAATTACAAAGATAATCTAAAAAGATGGATTGCTAAATAAAAATACATATAATATTTGGTATTAAGGAAAATTTAAAATTTTAGCCTTTAATGAAACATAATCTAAGCTTGTACAGCTAAATTAAAAAAATATGCAACTATATATATTGTAGTCAGCATTTTAATTAATCAGGTCTTATGATTGTTCAGAGAATTTGATTTTGGAAGAATTTAAAAGTTAATTTTTATTTTGTAGAATCATTTATTTTCCAAAGTAAAAGGAAATAAATTTTGATTACTATTACAAGTTTTCTACTTATATCCCAAGTTTTATTTTTCCAAAGAAAATTATTTTCATTTTGGTAATAAAATTTACTCTTTTTAAATTTTTTTTCGAAAATTTTATATTATAAGAAAAATTTAGTCAAAAGTCAAAATTAAACATTTATTTCAAATGTCCTTGTAGTTGAACAATATGAATTTTAGAAAAGGTCCTCTTCAATGTTCCAAAATATTTTTAGATATCTTAAAAGTTGAATGATGCAATCATGGCTATTGATTACTTTACCCTAATAAGCATAAGAAAAATTCTAGCCTTATGAGAGGGTTTTTTTAATTTACAAAATCACAAAAAATTAACAACTTGTGTAAAGTTTGCAGGATAAAGGACAAATTTTATTGGGGAGCTGTAAATGTTTCAAATTTCCTATAAGCTAACAAATTAAATGAAAATAATTTGTTGAAATGAAATGAAAAAATCCTTTTCTTAACTTAATGGGCTGTTTTTGTTTTTTATCAAGTTCTTAAAGTATTTTTAATGTAATTTAGGATCTTTAGATCTTTAAACTAGAATTTGAAACATCAAATTAGATCCCAAGTTGTAAAACAATAAAAGAGAATTAAATTCTTTATTTTCAAATGCTAAATATTTAAGATTTCTGAATCTGAAAATATTATGTTTAATATTGAAATAGATTTGAAAAATGCAGTAATAATGACAAAGCATAATTAATATTATTCAAACATAATTTTTAATTCAAATACAAATAAAATACTGGCAATATTTTTATTGATTAAGTAACATTAATAACATCTATATTGTTTTTTTGTTTTTTTTGTTTCACATGCATAAAAAAAACTATAATAAACTTACCATGTTCATTTTGAACATATATATTTTAAATGTTATGTTATAAACGAATATATTAAATTAAAGTTTAAAGTTTGTGCGTATGCGTTATTATTATATTCTAAATATTTAAAATTTATAACTGACATATGTGCTTTGAAAATAATTTTAAACAGAATTTCGTTGTTTTAGTTTTTCTTTGATTTTTATTTATTTATTTTATTTTTTATTTTTTTTATATTATAACGTTAAAAAATTTTTCAAAATCTAACAAAATAATTTTTAGTAAAAACAAATAATTTTATATTTAAATAATTAAACATTCGTATTGATCGTTTTTATTTTTTTAAAATGTATTTAAAGTTTTTAATTTCACTTAATTCACTTTCTCGAAAAAAATTGCTTTTTGTTTGTTGTTTTTTTCTATTTTTAGGTTTTGAATTTGGTGTTGTCGAAATAAAATTCAAAACTTGACTGCAATAAACGCACAATTTTCATTAAATGTTAAACTCTTAAATATTTCTGATATTGATTGTCTCTTATCTTTAAAGAAATAATTAATTATTTTTTATAAAAATAAAAAAAAAAAGTTGTATATATTTCTTAAAAGAATCACTTTTATGCTATTTTGTTTCTTTTATAACTAAAAAGCTTCGGTCACCCTCATATAAATTTATAGTCTTTCGTTTGATCAGGGGCTCTCGTGCTTATAACACAATTAACACTCGATTTTTATGATCCACGATAACCTTTATGATAAGTTTATTGAAATTTTTAGCAACTATTTTTTATTTTTATTATTTTCTTTATTATATTAAATGATTACTTGTATTCTTTAATTGTAAAAGATTAATTAATGATTCTATTTCCGGTGGTTTTTTATTATTATCTTGAATTTATATATTATGTATATATATATATATACATACATATATATATATATATATTATTATATGTATTTATCATGAAATTACAAAAGTAATTAATTTTATTCAAAAGAAAAATTATTATTATTTTATTTTTTTGTAAATTTTATTTCAACATAAATTTACAATTTAAAAATATAGAAATGTATTAAAGACTCTAACCGATAATATATTATCAAGAACTGTAACAGAACTGTTTCAGTACTAATGTCACAGTTCAATTTATAGGCAAAACAGAGACAATTAGTGGCTCTCCTTGCCTTTACTACCGTCTTAATGGATGATATTCTTTCCTTTTTCACCCAAGTCATTCGGTCTGTTACTCTAATGTATTTATTATCAATGAATGCCGGACCCCATACTATATATATACACACATATATATATATATATATATATATAATGTCTGTGCATGATATAAAGTTTTATATTTGATCTAAAAAAAATGCTTATAGTTTATTTTCTCAAAAATCAAAGACACCGGTGTCTTATTTAAAATAAATTATCAGTAATCACTTCTTTTTTTTCTTTTTTTGTTTGTAAAATATCATGTGTTTAGATTATGACAGATTTTTATTAAAAATTTATAACTTTCCCTTTAGATTTAATTAATTTAAATTTTGTAGCCAACTCTTTTAAGGTATTATTAGCATAATTTTATTGTTTGATTAATTACCAGATCTGATTGTCAAATATCTGATGTAATGCTCAATGAAAATTTGTTATACTTATATATACATATATATATATATAGAATTTCAATGAAATATATTAATATATGTTCTTATCACATTTAATGTATATACATATCTTGCTGATTTAAGCCAAGGTTTATGATTTTTATTTTTTGTTTCCTTTTTAAAAAAAAAAAAAAAACATTAAATAGTTTTTTTTTTTATCAGATATGTTTTTAATTGGTTCAATACGCAGTTTCAATTTATATATTCATAAAATAAAACAAAAAAAAATATCTAATCAATTTCATATAAACGTAAAAAAATCTTTAATATACTGCGATTCATTAATAGGAAAGATAAGAAAATTCAATCATATGAAATTTTTATCTTTTTGTACAACATAAAATCTCCCTTAATATGAACTTTATATGAACGGCCTTTCGTATTATGTTAGTGTGAATAAAATTCGCGCGTAAAAAAAAAAAAAAACTATAATTTAGATTAAAAAGAACATTTAAATAATTTGAACAAATTAAAAAAATAGATGCAAAAAATGTATATTTCAATACCTAAAAAACCTTTAAAAACTAATAAGACAAATCGTCTTCTTAGGAATACATTAATTCAAATTATGAGCTAAATTACCATTTTTTTTAGATTTAAAATTAAAATTTGTTAAAAAAGAAATTATCATTGTATATTCTTAATTTTTTTGTGTTTTTTTTTTATTTTTTACAATTTAAATTCCGTTTCTTTATCTAATTTTATGCGTAAAACTAAATTTTTTAGTATATTTATTAAATTTTAATAGAAATAAAATTGTCAAGAAAATGGTTTTAATATAATTTATACGATATTTATGAGCAATTAATAGTTATTTCAATAACATAGGGCTAAAGTTCTTTTAAAATGTCTATTTTTTTTTTTTTTTGTGATTTTTAAAAAAGTTTATAATTTGAATATGATAGAGATAAATACAAATATTACAATTTAAAACAAAAACGAAAGCTTTTTTAAGTTATTAAGAGGTATAAATTTTTGTTTCGTTAAATTTTTGGTGATTAACTTTGATTTTTTTCAAGTATTTTCAAAACTAAAATTAGTTGATAGTTTTTTTAGCAAAATTGTTTGAAAAGTAATCAGAATTAACTGAAATTTTAATTCAATTTTCGTTAAGTTTTTAGAGAAGTTTTAGAAAAATAACGAATTTTTTTTTTTTCGAAGGACTATATGTAGCTTCACACTTATATTAAATGGGGTGATAAACCAACAAATTTTTCGTGAATTATTAGCATTTAAGCTTTATACGTAAAAATTTGTTACCTTCACTATTCATATATTTTTTTTCTTCTTAGAATACTGCATTTTTATTTACAAATTGTGATAAATATAAGAAAAAACAATTCTATGTTTATTTTTATAAATAATTTCTCATATTAAACTCCAAAATATTTTGAAAACAAAAATAAAAACCAGTAAAGTTACCAGAAACGGAAAAATAACAAAAATTAATTTCATATAGAAATTTTTATTATCCTTAAAAATTAAGAATTATAAAAGTTTTCCCAAATTTCAAAAACTTACTATATTCAAAATAAATTTATATAAAAAACATAAATAATAATTAAACCTCTTTAAAAAGGAAAATTTATTTTAAGTAAAATATCGTCATTTTTGCAATGATCTTGAGAGTTTTACTCATTTATATACGGAACTCTGCTCTTGGCTTATTATAAGCTATTGTACTGTCTGTCTGTCATGATTTATTTTATAATTGAACCTTTGGAATTGATTAAAAAAGAAAAACAACAAAATTATATCCGATTATTCTAATCGATACTTCGACAGAAGGTTTTAATATTAATTTAAATGCAATCACTTTGAGTAAATGATAGTAGCTAATTATTGTTAAGGACATAACTTTCAAATAAGGAATAGAAGCCTTGATTAAATTATTTTATTAACATTTTTATTTTTCTTCTTGAGAATTCTATAGCAACAAATTTTTTCAATCTTAGTAAAAATTGCAAAGAATTATCAATTCAAGGTGTGAGAGTGCTATATTTCTTTTTAAATAAAATTTCACTGTACAAAATAATAATACTAAAATACTAAATTTTAATACTTATTAAAGTAATCCATGCTATTATTTGTGGTTGCCAAGAAATGAAACGTTATGCATTCGTGTTACAGAACTTCGAAGAACTTTGAAAAAGTAAAAGGAAATGAAATGTATATTTTTAATTAGTGGTAAAGGCAAAGAGAACCAAAATGATTAAGGCTGCCTGCAGAGTGCTGGCTTATAGCCGAGCTGACGCCGATTCTGATATGGAAGGCTTTAAAGTCGTTATGGCTAAATCAATAGGGATATGCTCAAAGTTTTCAGAGTGGAAGCCTACCAAAGATTAGACTATCGCAATAGGAATCGGTGTCAGTTCGGCTGTAATCCGGCACTCTGTAGGCAGCCAAAGGAAATAGGAATCAGCTGACAATATTGGGGTTTTTGTTTTATGAGAATTCTAATAGCATACTACACTTATCCTTAAATAAGAAAAACTATAAAAGACAAAGACTGTATAACACCAGTCCTTTAGTTATATGAATCACTATAGTATTTAATTATCGTATTGATCTATAGTTCCTTAACTGACGCAATATTGACAAATATTATATAACACCAGTCATATTTGACAAAGAAAAAATTCTCTTTTTTATCTTTAAGTCGTAACGAGTGGTATCAGATCTTAGAAAATAAATATTTTCTTTTTACTTCCGTTTGTAATTCTTGTCATTTCCTCTTGTTGTGAATAGCAAAAACAGCTTAGCTGTTAGCTGATTAGATTTTCCCAAAAAAAAATTTCATGGAACTACATATATAAAATATTTAACAAAAAAACTTCTACAGTATTTTATTGTAGTTCAAAGATAATCATGAATTTCGTAATCGCAAACGGTAAGTTAATGTCCATAATTCAAGGAAATTTAAAAATCAAATCTTTTTAGAAATTGAACGTAAAAGATTTAATTACAAATATCTTTTATTTATTTATAAACTTGAATTTAATGTCGTCAAGTTAAGTGACGACATCGGAATTTCAAAATTCTAAATAACAAGGATTTTTAATGAAGATAGTATAATAATTCTATTCTCGAATATATGAACAATTTAATAAAATTCGCATTACACATTTAACATTATTAAGTTCCATACGTATCAGAGTTATCAAAATTATTTTTAAAAAAATTTAAGTACATCACAATTAAGGCATATTTTTTTTTTTTTTTTTGTGTTACTAAATTTTCTGTATAACACAAAGTATTACGTAGACAAGCAAAATTTTATAAACTACGCCTTGAATTCAGTCCTAAAATTATCTGATTGCACTAAATATACCCACAGATGTCAAATGAATGAACTTAGGAAATTAATACAATAAAATCGTTATATACACACCCCACTTAGTCCCAATTGACGTCAATAGACGTATAAAATAAATGGGATGAACCACAATGCTCATTTAATTAAAACCTACGTCAATACTTGTAAAATCTTTAATTTGATTTTGAATTAAAAAACAAAAACTTAAACTTAAAATCTACATATATATATATATATATATATTTACATGCGATGCAACGTACGCATTTTTCGTCACGTACTCCGTCTGCATTAAATGCATTCTTCAGGTTAATTGAAAAAAAAAGAAAACATCTTTTAGTTTAAAATAACGTAAATCTCCATATTTCTTCTTTTTTTTTTTGTACAGACTCCGGATGATAATAAGATTAAGAACATCGACATAATAATTAAAACAAACCACTAGGACACTTTAGGACAATGACCAGTTTTACACCTGGTCTAGTCATTTTTTCATGTCATGTAATAAACCTTTAAAATTTCATCATACATAAATTTTGTAGTTGCATAAACACCCTTCGAATCACATTGGCAATTCAACAAAATGAACATAATGTGCTAAGAAGATGTATATAGATGCCTTTGTATGTATTTATCTTATATCTTTTGCCCAGTCTTAAAGGCGCGTCATATATGATGAATGAACGATCGTGTGAAATTTTGTTTTTTTTAGACATTTTCTATTTTTATAAAAGAAAATTAAATTTTATATGGACACAAACATTTTATTATTTAAAACTTTTTATCTTTAGTAAAAAAATTTTAAATAAATTTTGCAGACTATCTTTTAATTATAAATTTTCTTTTTGCACTTTAAAGAACAAATAAGAACACATTTCTTAGGACACGTAATTGGAATAGTTTTCCTAAAAATAAATTAATTTATTTTTAGATGAGACAACTATTTTACTTGATAGACGAATAGTCGACCGTTTTTGTTGCCAAGAGAGAATATGCACGTGAGATTGCTAATAATTTTGTAATAATGAAACTTATTTTATTTTTATCTTAACTACTGGTAGCCAAATACGAAAATTATTTAATTGGGAACAATTAATAATAAAAACGAAAAGTATTAAGATTTTATATAAAGATAACAAAAATCTTTATAAAGGATTCGGGTTGTAAGATATTATATCTATATATGATGCTTTAGAACGAGATAGTAATAGTGTAAGGGTGGAAGGTGGATGAAATAATAAAAAAAAAAAAAAAAAATAAGGAAAAATTTGAAGCCTGTTTGATGATTACAGTGTCTTAAATCCTTCATGTCTTATCTTTGCTTTTTGATTTTAAATCAATGTAATCATAAATATTTAAAATAATTTTATTCAAAGCCTCAAAGATTATCTTTAGAGTAAGATAAAAATTAGCAGTTATAGAGAAAATATTTTTTTCAAGACGCAAATTATAACAAGGAGGTGCAACGTCAGAAACCTAAACATTTTTTTAAAATTATATTAAATTTTATATTTTATTATTTACAAGCTACAATATTCAAATTTTGTTATGTCATTAGAATATTTTTATTAAAAGAACCCAAATGATCCATTGAAAAACGCTCATACGGCTCTTCTTACGCATTTAAATATTATAAAAATAATAATTAACTAAGTTTAGTTATTTAAATAAAATTTTATGTGGAGAATAATTACTAGGATTCTAAAACTGTTATTCTACAATACAAATTGAATAATTCTCTATTACTATATGAAATGGAGCTAGGATAATACTACAATTAGCTAACATTTTTTTATATGTATGTAGGTCATTTGGGAAAATCGAAAAATTGGAAACAATATTTGTTTTTGAAGTATAAACTATTGATATTGATAGTTCAAAGCAGAGCAAAACTATACTCGTAAAAATATATATATCAGCTAAAAGTTTTACATAAAATTCTAAACAATGTTATTAAAACTTTAAATTTTTAATGAAATATTATTAAACAATAATTAAATATTATTAATATAAACAAAACTAATTTTGTTGCCTTCACACAAAAGATAGAATGAAGATTGAACAACATCATTTAAACCAGTTAAAATGACGGGTTTTGCAATTTCATTTTAAAATCGCTAATTTAAAGTTACATTTTTTTTCTCGCAACAATGTAATGGCTTTTGAAGGGATAACTCAAGAAATATTATAATCGAAATGACTGTTACCAATTAAAGTGTAAAAGTATCCTGCAATTTGCATACCGATCATGTATTAACAAATTAACTCGTTTTGTATTAACTACAAAAGTTTTTCTTAGAATTTTAATTGGTTATCACTCATTGTCAGCACGACGGTGGTAATTATCAGGAAAAAAGAAAAAGAAAAATATATTTGTTACCTGGAGACGTAGAATTTGATATAAATTTTGCATTTATATTTTGTTATAATATAATAAATAGTAATAAAATAGTTAAATAAGTTATAATAAAGGACATATTATTTCAATTAGTATAAGTTTAGGAAAATGACTACAAATATAATACTTATTTGATCACAATTTCTGACATTATTTTTATATGGCTTGAAAATGGCAAAACGATTGAAAATCTCTGAAATTTTGGAAATACTGAACGATATAGGAATGGAATGAGGTAAATCAAAGGTATAAAGATAAATCAGAAGTAACTAATAATGAAGTATGCGGTACTTTGATTTCTTGATAGTGAAAATGGCAATAATGAGGTCTTAGACGAAGAAAAATTTCAGAAGTCGTGAGAAATTGATAGTAAATTTGAAAATATTTTTAATTTTCGTAAAATATAATGTCCTCGATTATTTTTAAGATCTGAAGATGAAAATGAAAGCATACAGTAGGATAATGAATGAAATTAAGATTGCTGGTAACAGAACTTGTTGGGAAAAAATATAAAAAGGGTCTAGCCCTGAAAGATTAACACTTCATAATATCTTCAAAAACATGTCCGGTTTAACAAGATATGCCAAGAAAAATATTATAAAGTAGCGTATTTCCTTTAGTAATAATCGAAGACCATATTAGATTTCTCACGGAATTAGAAGCCTCTCGAGTTTTGAGTAAAAAATGGAATCTAACAAAAATAAAATTGAAAGCTTTCATTAGAAGTTCTATATGAGCGGGGAAGCATAAAGAACAAAAAATTAGAAAGTTTCAAATTTATGAAACAAAAAATGGAGGCTAAACTTCTTTGCAAATATCATGGGTAGAAGTGATTTTACCGAAATTTTGAGGTTTAGTTGCTTTGAAAAAAATATTTGGGAGAGGTCAACATTGCTTTAGTACCAAAAGTATGGGAAAGATTCATTAAAACTAGTACGAATTGCTTCAAACCAGGACCAAATATTACAATTGATAAACAACCCTTATCAAATAAAGCGAGATGCAGATGCATGCAATATTTACCAAATAAGCCTGACAAATTTGGTATAAAATTTTGACTAACATCTGATTTTCAAACTAAATATATTGTAAATTGGTTTCCTTATATAGCAATAGACAAGACATGAGTAACATTACAGACTCTGTAAGTGAATTTTTCGTTTTCAAACTTGACTACTTACTATCAAGGGAAAATATATAACAACTGAGAAATTGTTTACAAGCTTACCGCTAGCATCTAAATTGACAGCAAAAAAAAAACACTTTCGTTGGTGTAAAACCAAAAAGGATAATATTGCTAGATTTCCATCATGTAGCCAAAGAAAGCAAAGTATTATATTAAGTTCAAAACATAAATCCGTCAGAGTTAATAAAATTAGTAAGCTCTTACCTGATGTAAATATTGCAGAAAAGTATTTTTTTATATTTTAGATTTAGAGAATATAGAGAAAAAACAGGTGAAAAGAATTTCTTTTTCAATTTTCAGATGAACTTGCCATTAAAAACGGCAATTTACAGGAGTTTATTTTGCTTTATCTTTGATTTTATATGTAACATTCACTCAGATTTCGATCTCTGCATGATATCATGACATGAAAAAATTAATCGTTTGATATTAATTTCATACCGTATTGTTAGGAAGTCCTGTGTCTCATTAGGGCATAGCACAATCACAAAATTTTTGGTAGCAACTTTCTGTTAACGCTAATACATCAGGATCTATGAAACTAATTTCAGGTGGCCATTGAAGTCTATGTAAATTTTTACTAATGAAACTGTCAAAACAATTGTTTGTATTAGTAAAGCTGCCAAAGAATCCAATTTGATATGGGGTTCTTTTTAACTACATTTTTTTAACAAATTAGCTACATTTATTCCCTCAGCATTTTACACTTCTCGCCTGTAATTTCGAAAAGTTGTAAATGTGAAGTATACCCGTTTTTATCCCCCATTAAAATAAGTAAGCAGACTAAGCAAGCAATCTTTTTTAGATTTTTTTGGTAAAAGCAACAGATTTTTATAAAAAAACAGCAAATAAGCATTATAAAAGGGCAATATTTATGTGGACGACGCACAATGCTATAAATTTCTTTGAAATGGGATATTTACATCGATGAATATAATAGTTAAGTTGGCTGCCATATTTGCCATATATGCCATATTTAAGTTGGCTTGTGGTTTTTTTCTGACAAATCGCATAAAAAATTAAAAATTAGCATTTCGGCATATTAACTGTATGTCAAAATCTTATTTTCTCATTCTTATTCTTATGATTGCAAAATGCACCCAGACTTCAGTGAGATCATTATTTACTTAACATAACTTTTCTTCCGAGTATAAGAAAAAAACACTAAAGAATTGTGGTTTAAGTTTGTTGCACCAGGATATAAGCAAATTCAGTGCTTGGTGTCTATTCAAATTATTAATATTCGTAAATGAATAAATATGAAATTTTTTTTTTTTCAACTATCCTAGTTTCTGCCATAGCAGTACTCCTCTAGATTAATTATTCCCTTTTTTTTTTACTTCAAAATACTCAGAAGGTTCAAATTGTGGCAACCATCGACCACCATTTTTTTACACCCCGCACTTAATCAGCCTCTAACTTTTTTGATTTTTTCAATTTTGTCTTTGTGTATTGTTTAGGAGACAATAAATACTCTACAAAATAACAAATTCTAGAAATATTGTTTTTTTTTTTGTTTTTATTATTCCTCAAAAAGTACCTAAAATTCATGTCTTTAGACCAGAATACCCTCTTAATATTTAAAACAACAAAAATAAAAAATATAAAAAATTTACTAGAATGATGCCGGGCTGAAATAATTAAATAATTTTAAGTAAATAATTATCAGATTAACATAAATAATCTAATATTTTATAAAAAATCATTAAAGTAAAAAAAATGGTTTTAATTGGCTTTTAGCCAGACAAATAAAAGCTATCCAGCTATTTACGTTATAGCCACGTCTCGACTTCATAAATTTGATTTAAAAAAAAAAAAAAAAGCTGAATAAGATTAATAAATTTGATAAAATGAAAATTTAAGTTGACATTTTACACATTGAAAAGCAAAATAATGGTGAAAGCTAACTGCAACTGATGAAATTATAAATTGCTATATGGATTTTAATTTGGATTTAAAATGAAATGAAAATAGGTATTCTTTAAATATGTTGCAATTTTTCAATAATATTGCTTAACTGAAGTACTTTCTATAAATAATTTTTAGTATAAATATTAAAATTTATTTGCCGGATATCAAGAAATATTTAATTTCTAATTTTAAATGTAAATCGCTTACTATTTTTACAATTTATTAGTTTAGTTCTTGATTTTATTTTATTTTAAAATTATTTTGAAGATTTTTCAAATTAATTTTTAAATATTTTATAGTAAGGTAATATCTCCTTCCACAGTACATATTTATGTATAATAATTTTAAATCCATATATTAACACTATGAGGACAGCACATTTTTTCTATTTCCCTTTATCGGCTGGCAATAAAAATCGTACTTTGCTTTATTTGGTTGCTCCTTGTACAAAATATTAATTAGCAAAACTGAAAAGTTGATTTGAATAAAAAAAATTATTTTTTCATTTAAAAAAACTGTAGAATAGACAATGTCAGCTACCGGTGATACACACTACATATGCTCAACGTGTTAAATAATAATGAATTGAAAACATGGAGAATTTAGCTATAATTCTTCCTGTTTACCCTTAAAAGTATTTTAAATTCTTACAAAAATTCATACAAATATCCTTGCCTTTTGGCATCTAATATTATTATATTCTATATGTTCATTATTTGATGGTTGAAAAGAGCTGTCTCGGAAAATTTTTAACCCTCGTGGCCTAATTAACTATCACTTTGTACTTGAGGTTATTTTCCTCATAATCTAATAGTGGATTTTCCCTTGCATTTGTATGGATCAACGTGATCATCTAAATTCTTCCATTTAAATAGAATTGTGTATTTCTTTTGGGACTTTAACATTTTAATATAAATTCTAAAAATCAAACCAATTCTAAGTCATAAATTATTCTTTTTAAACTGAGTTCCTTGAAAAAGTAAAAGAGAACTGTTATTTGAGTCGTTCAGAAGCCAATGTGTATAAGTCCAAAAATTCAAAATATTTCTTAATGCATTCATAACACATAACACATGGATAGGCTATTAAAAAAAGGGGTTTTGTGATCTACAAAAAATGAAAATATGAGTAAATCCTTTTAAGACTAAAAGAACTATATTATTTATTCTATTAAAATTTGCAAAAATCAGAAAATATGAAAAAATAGAGTTTTCCACATTGGCTTCTGAGCGACTCATTTTATATTACGACTTCTAAACAATTTTAGGCATCGCTTCCTCCACTCTAAATCCAAAATATTTAAAAATAAGATAATTTAGAATCACACTGTTTTTTTCAAAAATATAAATAATTTCTATAAAGGGATACATATTTATGATACTCCTGAAATGTATTGAAGATTAAAATTTATAATTAATAAAATTTTTTTGATTAAGTTAATTTAGATCAGCAATAAACCGAAATTTAAAGCATAGAAAAATGAAAGTTTATTATTAGAATGCAATTTGATTTGATACAAAAGTAAATATTATTTTTAGAATTTTAAAATAGTCAAAAACTTTTGACAGTTTTATCAAATTAAAAATAAAAATTCATAAATAATATAATTCATATAATATTTCAAGACAGATTGATCAAATATAAAGAAAAAGAAGTCAACTAAAATGAAAAACATAAAGAAAAATAAAACGGAATTTAGCCTCTTATCTTTCACAGGGCCGGAAGTTTTTGTTACACAATTATAAAATTCCCCTTAATTAGTAGTTAAATTTAATTTTCTTAATAACTTTCACTAAACAGAAGCTTATAGTGAATGCATGCTTGAATATAAATATTTTACTCAGCTATCGAAAACGATCATAAACCCACTACTCTTGGAGGGATAATTAAAATCTTTGAAAACCTATACACATAATACATAAAGACATTGCACGCAAATTCATGGAAATCATATAATTTCTTTTCTTATTTTTCCATCCAATTAAATCCATAAACTACCAACTATTATTTTATGTTTTAAATAAATGAAAACGAGAAACGGCGAGTGCGAGAATTGTCACGTCTACACTGGCAAGGGAACATTACAAAATCGAAACCTTTCCAAGAAAATATTTTAAGATTGCAGCAACAATAAAATTTCAGATCATTAGGGAAGAAATTTAAAAGTATATGTAAAAAACTGATCATTTTTAGTACATACATATATTATTCATGTATTGTTAGATTTTGATTTTTCTTTTCTTTTTTTTTATCAAAACGACACACCAGTTCATTCAATATTATATCACCGGAAATGTTAAGAATTCCTAAGCTCAAATAAATCAGAGAATACCACGAATTCAGACCACCCGTTTCTTTCTTGTCACCTGATTATCACCAGTTAAACGGTATTGCATCAGCCATAAAATTATCTAGTACAAGGCGACCCTTATTATAACAGACCATTAACAAGGGTACATTTTGGTTTCAGTTATAATATATATATATATATATATATATATATATAGAGTTGGCTATATATATATAAAGTCAATTTACAATTTAAAATAATGCAAGAGGTCAACTAACTGTCATATATACCTAACTAGAATTCTACTAAATTTTGTTGGGATAGATTCTAGAGTAGTGTACAGAAAATATTGTTGTATTATATCCGTACACATGCATACATATATATATATATATATATATATATATATATATATATATATGGCTCAGTGTGGAGTTACGTAATTCAAATATTATTTAAACTAATCAACTATGGGGGCTCGTCAGCTTAATTTAAGGTGGAATTAAGTGATTCATAAAATCTATTGGAAATTGGGCTAATGAACTAACTTTTTTCCACATAACATATATATAATATTTGGCATAGCAACATAATTGTATGGTCCAGTAATATTACATATTTATATATATATATATATTTATATATACATATACTTTATATATAATGTATATAGATATGTGTAAGAATCATTCATGAGAATTGTCCACTGTTTAAATAAGAAATGACGTACAGCGGCCCACCCCTCTGATATTGGCTATTCTTTTGTATTTTTTTCTTTTTTTCAGTATATCTACAAATTGTTCGTCTGTAGCTTAAAAGTGACCTCGTTTAAGATCGCGTGATGTAATTTTTTGTGGGAACTTTCCACATGTATTCTTTTTTTTTTCTTGATTTTAGAGTTCTTAGTAGTCATACTAATTTAATAGGAATTCTAATTTAATGGATAGATCTTAAGAGGAGGCCTGCTGATACATATTTGGCAAAGAAGATTTATCAATTGACATACAAACACATATGTATATAATAAATTTAATTTCATATTTTATTATATATATTTATACATTTAAATGATTTTAGAATTAGAGCAATTAACAATTTGCATACAAGGTTAAAAAATTTTCCTATCAATCGCGCCGAATCATTCAGTGAATCAATTTAATTGAGTAATGTGATATTTTTAAGAGGACAATTTTGTTAATTGATTTGCTATGGATTCTGCAATTAATAAAACAATGCATTTCCTGTTTATATTAGTACAAAGAAAAAAACATATTAAATTCTTGTTATTATTTTTAGCATGGATATTTATTTAATTTTGTTTATTTTTGTTGTTTATTATTTAAGATTTTTACTAATAATTGTTTATGACTGCTAATATAATTTTAAGCTAAACAAAAACTTTTATAAATAAAAGAAAGCTACTATACTAAATGACGTATAGACATACGTCAGAAAATAATCTTTTGTTTACATTGTTTATAACAATGTACAAGTGTCAAAGATTACTTAAAAACGAAAGTCCCAGATTAAAGCAGTTGTAGTTTCTCAGTTGTTGTATTCAAAATTAATTAACCCCTAAAAATGACGACGTCCACAACGTGCAAAAGAAATATTATGTCCAAATATTTTGAAAAAACTTTTTTGTTTGATTCTCTTGATTAGTTAGAGGAGTTATAGCCTTATTTGATTGAGCTTCAAGGTGTAAGTAAATTTCATAAATTTGTATCATCAATTTTTAAAATTGAAAATATTTAAAATATAGAAAATAACTAAAAACTAAAAAGTTGAAAATAAAAATATAAATTTAAAAACATATTTTAATGGTTTATATGCTATTCAAAATCTTCCCTTACTTTTTTTTTACTTTCGGTAAACCCTGGGAGGTACGTTAGTTCGAAAAGTATTTCAAATTATTGGCAGGATTCGCAATAAATCATAAATTCCTTTAAAGCAAAAACAGAATACCAGCATAACAGAATTTAATAACTTTTATTTTTTTCTATATCACTTCATCACTCGTCTTTTTACTTCCTTTCAAATGAATTCTCTTTTTAACGGAGCTACTTTTAATTTGTAAAAATTTATAATACATATCACTAAATCGAAAGTGTTTGAAATGTAAGGAAATTATCCTTTTATCTTTTATATTTAATCAATCTTACTAATTGATATTATTTCTTGGAAGTTCACTACTTTTTCTAATGATTAAATAAGTGATTTTTGTGAATTTTAAATGAATTATGGCCCTTTAGCATAGCAAAAAAATATGAAAACTTTTTGTTCGTAGTATTATATTTTTGAGATCAACCCTCCAGATTATTATTATCAAAGGTTTTCTAGACGATTTTATAAAAATAATAAATAATTAAACCATGCTTGGTAAATGATACAACATTCTATCCACAAAACATCAATTTAGACTTCACAGTCTTATTTTTTCTATTGGTTTTAATAAATTAATGTGAAAATGATATTGCTCGTTTTAGGTAACCCAAAGAGTTTAGTTTGTATTAAGTAAGTCTCATTAGCCATAATTTAAAGTTGACGTTCCTATTTATATGTATTTTGTAATATATAATTAATTCCATTTAACGAAATTAATAGATCACAGAACGGGATTTTAACATTAATAATACAAAGCCAAGTGAGAAAAAGAAATTTTTAAAAGAGAGCAAATTTACAATTCGCATGAGATTTAACTGTCCATTTTTTTGTTAACTTCTATATAATTAATGAATAGGTTTTTTGTAAAATTATTAGATTTCAGAATAATTTTATTTCTAGTCATTTCTAATCTGATCGCATGCTACTTTTTCTCTCTTGACGAGTTTTGAAAATTTTCACTTTTTCTGTTCATATATTGGAAAATTGCATAGTTTCAGGCTTATATTTTAGCGATTTCTTTGTTAAAATATATACTTTTAGGTTGTGAACTAAATAAAATTACTTTTTTGAAACGTCTTCCATTATGCAAATCAGATACAAAATCCCAAATGAATATGACTCATCAAATTTTCTCAAATTTTGCAATTTTTTGCAAATCATTTAATTAATAAAACTTTTTTGAAATGTTAGAAATTATTTATTATTATTTATTACTGATATTTTTCATTCAATATTGTCAATTCGGTTTTATGTTGGTTTTATGTATTTTTGAAAATGCATTAAATTTGTGGTTATATATGTACATGTAAAATTTTGGCAAAAGTTAACAGGAAAAATGGTATGAATATAAGAATTCCTTCTAAAAGAAAATATGAACTTGCAGCTTAGAACTAAAATATTCTAGTGATGAGTAATTAATGCAAATTTTAGTATTTAACGACCAAAACTTAAGCTTCTTTTTTAATTTGGATTTTGAATAATATAAGAAAATCTGCACATTTCATTCAGCACGCAGGCATTATAAAAATTTTTGTTATCATTTTAAAATTACTTTTAAAAATTAAGATTCTAAAATTTATTCATCAAATAAGGTATATATTCAAATTCATATAAATATAGCGGCAGATGTAAAATTCACCATTTTAGCCTCCCTAGAATTGAACGGGAGCGTAAAAGAGTTTTCATTTATAAAATAACTATATTTTAAATAATTTTTTCTTTGTCTAAATATCAATTACTTTCCTATAAATAAATAAATAAATATTATAAATAAAAATTATTATATAATTCATAAGTCTATTGATACGAAAATATAAACAATCATTTCCAATGCTTTTTGTAATCAAAAGAAAATTTCGATCCGATTGGCTTCCAAAGATGGCTTTTGGCTTTCAGTTAAAATCACAGATTTTAATAATTATAAAATTATACAAGTGCATATCTTACATACACAAACTATTTTTTAATTTTCCATGATATTACGACAGAATTTTACACAAAATGAGATGTCATCAAAGAAAATATTTAGCGTTCTATTTATATCAACAAAAAATGTTACTATAATGGAAAGTGGAATAGAATATCTCAGGCAAACTTTACAAAGAAAAGAGAAAGCTTTAATAAAATATTATAATTTCTAGTTTTCCTTTAAGATTTAGCCTTTAAAAATGTGTAATGTTAGTTTACAGTTCTTCAATTTTTCTTAAAAATATGCAGAAATATTAAATTGCTATAGCATCTTAATCGAATCTACTTTAAGCTCAAATAAGCCAGTTATAACTGTTTTTACTTTGAATTTCCTTTTAATTAAATGTATGACGTACTGAGATATAGTTATGAAACGTCATTTCTGTTCAAGCGTCATTAATGTTTTTTATAAATAGCAAATTTAACTACGCAATTTGTTTAAATAGCTACAGAAGCATAAAAATACTTTAGGTACTTTTATACTGAAGTCGTTAGCTGTATTATTGTCTCAAATTTAGGAAATTTTTTAAAATAGTAATAAAAAATTCAAATATTTAAATTGTTTGTCTCAAAATGAAACAATATGTCTAGATTAGTGTTATGCCAAGAGTTTTTTTGAGGACCTAATCAATTGATTAATACAACATAATAAAATTTAACACAACTACTTAAGTATTATAAAAATAATAAAATACTGTAAGTAATTCAAATAATATTTTTCTTAACGTATTGTTAAATATTAATAGATATATATACATAGCATAAGCCCACCTCAAAAATGTCTATAAAACTACTCACAAAACTAGAAACAGATTAAAGTTTTTTTCCAGTGAATTTTATTTCCAAAAAAAGTTAGTTTGAATTATATTTTTATACACTGAAAGATTTAAATCAGTTCTCTTTTATCCAAAGTGAAAGTCTCATTTGGCCAGCATTATTCAAAATCTAATTGCACATTATCTCTAATTTTAAATATAGATTTAACCATAGGCTGATTTTTATGCTTGTTATTATCAATTATTATTGCAAAAATATAGTCAAAAAATTAAAAATTCATATTTTATTCAGTTTTCTTATTAATTATTAATAATTAAATGTAAAAATTATTTTATAACCATCAGACAAACAAACATTTATTTTATATATATTTCAGTCATATAAAAACATCAAGAAAAGTAATTTTATTAATAAAAACTGTCAGATTAACTCGGTTTGTGCTATAAATTGTTGAAAATGCTTCTTGCATTAAGTTTATTTTAAGGCAGACTGTTTAAATGAAAAAGTTGAACTATGATTCAAATCAACTGAATTATAGAGGTATAATTTTCCCTTTGATGCATACTCAAGAGAAAAAATAAAATGATCTAAATCAGGTATCAAAATCAAAATATGTATTTTCAAAACTAATTATAGCAAATAAATGTCTTTCTTTTTCTCCTATATACAGATATAGGAGCGAAAAATTAATTTTTTGGTAGCATTAAAAAATTAAACCATGGCGAAAGTTTTGAATTTTTAAGTATTAGAAATGGTACGCAAACTTCATTTAAAAAATAAAAAAATATTTCTTAATTTAAGGATTATATTTAATAAAATGTTTTTAAATTTAAATTTATTTCTTTATAATTAAATTATTTCACACAAGCTACGATAAAAAAAAAAAAAAAAAAAACAAAAAAAAACGTTATATAAATTTTATTGATCTAATAATTTAAATGAACGTCTAATATTTTAAACTTATCCTTAGAGTCAAGTAAATAAATATTTTTTAAATGAATTTACTCAAAAGTTTTGGATAAATAACACTAAAATTTCAAACAATCAGTTGTTATGGGAATGGAACAAAATTTATAACAAATCTCAACAACAAAAACAAAACTAAATAATTTGCAAACAGTAACCAAACAGAAATCATTCCACAACATATTTATACTTGCTTCTTAATTTATTCTAACCGCTAAAGTGATGCTAGATAGAAAAATTATTCCTTAATATTTAAATTGTTAATCATAACATATCCACTTTGTAAAAAAAAGGAAATTGTAAAAATTATCAAACCTTAGTATAAAGTTCAATCCAATAAAAAAAACTTTAAAAACACGAAATTTTTTCAAATAATGAGCACAATAAACAAAACAATCCGTTTGAAATAGCTTGAATGTCCTTTGTATAGCTAATGTTAACCGAAAGCTTTTTATCTTCGCTTTTATATCTAAAATACACAATAACAAGTATAAAAACTTCATGCCCCACTACTGCTATTATATATTTTCATAGTTAGATCATCCCACCTAGGGGTTGAACTGATAAAAGAGATCAAATTGGCTTCCAACATCTTAACTTATAATGAAAATTGTTTCTCAACATGCTCTGTGGCCGTTTTATTTTCCCAAGAAAATTTTCTGCCATTTTTTTTTTTTTTAATTTATTTTTTAACAAATATTAATGGCATCGTTATTAAACAAGAATTGTTTTATTAGGCTTTTTAATAATTTACTACCCACTAATATATGATGAAAATTGGATAAAAGGAAATATGAACTTAAAAAAAATCTATCAAATCATCTTTATTAGATAACTTATGGCATATGTGTGCGACCAAAGAATATTGAAATATATGTAAGTATTTTGCTTTTAAATTCATTTTTGTTATAATTTATGTTGGATATCATCATTTCTAATTATTATTAATAATTTAATAATTTAATTGCTGAAACATGAAACCTCCTTTGTATTTTTGTAAAAAGCAATTACCAAAAAATTAAAATAATCATTTTTATTTTATATCTTTTAATCACTACTTAATAAAAGTGTCATTAATTGCCAATTAAGGAACAATTTTAATAGATTAGCAATGATAGCAGCTTATAGAAAATTTCAAATAAATTTTACCTCAAGCTGTGTAAAATTAGAATTAAGATTATTTTATTTTGTGTTGTATTCTGCTACCCTGTGAATCAAATAATTAATTAATGATTTTTCTTAAAATATTTTACTTCTTTTATTCATTTTTCTTGGTATTTTTATTTGAAATAAAACACAATACGAAATTTTTGTATAATTCTATTTGCTGATAACTTCATATGAAATTGAGATTCAATATGACCATAAATTTTTAATTCTTATTTTTTAAAATATAGTTTTAATTAATTGAATTAGATTTATAAAAAAAATATTGGTACCAAAATTTATTTAAAAGTAGTTTAAGCGAGATTTTACCTCCAACTCTCATAATTTTGTACTATGAATCTTTTTTCCTCATAAATATTTGCTCGTTGGAAATATTTGGTAAGTAACATAAATTATCTGATTTCTAACGATACATAGAGTTATAAAGGTATTTTACAAATACCCACAATAGTCAAATTAAGTTATCACTTTGGAAAAGTCAACTGATAGTTTTCGAATATCGTTAGATGGATTGAAAAAAAAGATATCAACATTAAGAAAAATATAATAAACTTAGTAATTTAATTTCTAATAAATTCCAATTATTTTGCATTAGTCTGACGTCTGATATTTCCTTATCAAATTAGGAATTTATTTAATTGCCTATAATTGCCTATAAATACAGCAACAGGCGAGAAGATCACCAGCTATTATTTATAATTAATTTATAAATGGTAGCCTCCACCTGATAGATTTATTATTCAAAAATTGCTACTGGTAAAATTGATCCAACGGCGTAGAAGAATGCTCAGAAGGAATGTTATTCATCAGTCATCATCATGGAAAACTTCAAGCTGTATACACTTATTAAGTTTGTGGAAGAATATACTAATCTCTATTTCTAACAGATATAAGTGGCTTTTGTAGCAATCGTCAAGCGTTTTGGCTGATCGAAAGAAAAACCATTTTTGACATGGTACCAACATGAGCTAACTGATTTTAAATCTAACCAACTACTTTTTCGTTGAATGTACATCACTTTGAAAGAGTGCGTTATCAAATGGTATCCAAACCAATTTGCAAATATTGAGATTATGGATCAAATCACTTTATTAAACATTAATTCAGTTTAAACCTCATGAATCAACTCACAAAACCGATTACAAAATTACAAATATGAATTGATCAAATTTTACAAATTGATTGAATTGAATTAATAATATGAAATATAGATTTTTGATAAATATTTTTATCGTATTGAGATTTAAAACAACAGCTTAAAAATAACTTTTGACATCTCAGATATTTTAGACATCTAAAAACATAGGAACAAAGTATCAGAATAAATAAAAATGCATATTTTCAAACTGAAATACTACCTAAACATATTTATAGCTAACTAAATGACATATTATTTGAGACCATTTCAAATTTTGTAAAATTGTACCTATATATAAATAGCTTAAAATTTGTTTTTACGTTAAATTTGATCTTACCTTTATTTACTATTAATCAAAGAAATACCAATTTTAATGGTTTTAAGTTGAATCAAATTAAATAAGTTTTAGTTTAAATATAAAGTTACATACCTGCAACCCTAATTTGCGTCCCCAAAAGGAAAAACATTCTGCTAATAGTTCAGTATAGAACTAAATTTTGTAGCAACAAAATTAATTAAATAAGTAAGAAGATTTTCCCATATTTATCACTAGAAAAAAAAAGAAAGAAAATAGAATAATAATTAATAAATTAACAAAAATTATACCTGTAAGGATTATCACAAGTTTCAAAATATAGTGCTTCATTCTTTTAAAAATGCTAGTCAATGTGGTTTCTATAAATTCTTACATTAAAGATAACTGCTCTTAAATTCAGATTTGTTGTGATTTGTGATTTGCCTAAGGATTTAATATATTTTTTAGAATATGCATTAAATAAACATTGATAACGTAAATTAATATCTGAAGTTAAAAATTAAGTTTGTGAACTGTCCTTCTTAATTTTAGAGTACCAGGGAAAAACAACTTCGAAGAAATTGGTCAGATTTCTAGACATAATAACTACCATAAACATTGAAAATTATAAAAAAAGCTGCTTTGCACAAGTTTAATCCTTAATATTTTATCATTTAAACTCTTTCACCTAAAGTAAAAAAAGGAACCATAAATACTATATTAAATAGCTATACTTATAATAATTATACAATTCGTTTAAGATTCGCTTATTTCTTCTTTAGGGTGCAATTAAAAACAAAATATAAATAAGTAGTTTAGTTAGTATGAATAAAGTAAGAAATGAAGTCTTACAAATAATTTTAATTAATTAAATTGTCTCAGTACTAAGTTTTCTATAAATTAAATTTTTGCGGAAAATAAGGCTACACGGATAGATACAGTAAATATATTCAATTAGCAATGATATAAATATTATGTAAAGATACTTTGTTCTATTTACTAGTTCTTTCTCTTGAATTCACATAAATTTATCCCTATAACTGTAATGCTTGCTTGCCTACTGACCTGTGCCAAAAACTTCTTTTACGAAAAAAGGAATCTATATATTTATGAAGATTTATTTTTGCTACTTACAAAATTTTAAAAAAAATATAAATATGACTAATTAAACACTTTTTATATATGATTTGAATCAAGTGAATATATCAGGTGTATACCTATAAAATGAGACCGTTTTTTTTTCAAAAATACCCATTTATTGTGAAAAATTTGTTACAAATTTATTATATAAAATAATTGCAGTCGCCAGCTACACATTTTTCCCATCTCTCAGGCAATTTATTGATACCCCGCCGAAAAAATTGTTCGTTTTTTGCCGCAAACCAGTTATCAAGCCATTTTTTCACATTTTGGTACGAAGTGAAGCGCTGATGGGAAAATTGTGTAGCCTATCGATGCATATAAGTACAATAGTAATCGGAGGGCGCCAAGGCCGCTGAATAAGCCGCATGTGTTAGCGCTTCCCATTGTACGACTAAACAAATTGTGCTCTTGTTCGATATGCTGGTGCATTGTCATCAAGAAAAATTATTTTTGTTGTCCAGTTTCATATACTGCGCGTTTTCAGCATAATATAGCATAGTTCAATTAAGCTAATTTTCGTTGGTAGCGTGCACTGTCAACTGTTTTACTGAGTTTTAGAAACTCATACCAAATAACCTCACGCTGGTCCCAGAAAATGTAGAGCATCGACTTCTTTCCGAAGTGATTTGGCCTTGGGGTAAATTTTGGCCTATGGTGGCAGGGATCATGCGATATTTGGGATTTGGAGTTCTCAAAATATAGACATTTTTCATCACCGGTGACGATTCGATTCAAAAACGACTTTCTTTTGTATCTAACGAGCAGAATTTCCGAAGAGTTTTTCCGGTTTTCTTGCTGTCTTTCAGTCAGTGCATGTGGCACCCATCTACCGACCATTGAAATCATTCCCATGGCTTTTAATCATAAGAAAATGGTTTTTTGGGTAATGCTCAACATTTCTGCCATCGGTTCTTCACTTTGGCCATCATCTTGATCCAATAAACTTGATCTTTAAACTTTTTACTCTTCTATTTAGTCAATTTTTTAATGATTAAATTGAGATTTATTTGTCCTTTTGGGTGTATCAAAATGATTGAAAAAAGAAAAAAAGCCAGAAATAATAAAAAAATATCATCAAATTCCTTGCGAGCTAAATTTGCCTTATTTTCCTTTGCATTCGTCAAATTGCATGCGTTCTTACGATATATATATATTTGAAAATTCGCCGTATTTACAATTTCTAAACGAACGACCTTTATAGGGACTATTCACTATTTTTTCCATTTGACGTCAAAACTTGCTTACCTCCTACCACTCGTGTACGTACATAGTGTAAAATATATACTTTAAAATGGTGTGGACTAATTTTATAATTGTGTGTGTACATTCAAGAGAGCTACACTTTCAAAGTAAAATTGAAAAAATTACACATATTTTTCTCATATTTTTATTTTAAAATATAATTTCAACTCTGACGTATAAACGCACTGCTGTATAACCCAGCTTGTTTTGACAGATTCATATGTTTTCTTCGATGTGCACTCCTCGAAGGCAAAATGGAAATGATTTTTTGGCATGTATGTATTAGTAAAGGACTAATACAAAAGAAACCGATAGCGATTTGAGAGTAGAAAATTAAACATGTTTAATTTTTTACTCTCAAATGACCCTTTCCATATAATTTATATGGAACGAGAGAGCCATTTGACGAGTTGGAAAAAATAGTGAATAGGCCCTATTAAGCGAACTGATTAATAGGGCCTATTAATCCTTAAAGCGAATTAATAGCAACGACATATGTATCTTTACTTTTTCGCTTTTTCGCTTCTGTCAACTTTTGACTGCTGCCAAAAAGCAAAAGCACTAAAAAACCATTTTTATTTTTGCTTGAATATAAAAATTCAAATAAATTTAAATAAAAAAAATCAAAGCGTTTCTAACAGCGTTTCTTTAGTTTTTTTCGAAAAACAAAAATGAATTTAATTATGTGTCGACAAATTCCAGGTAGAATAAAAAAATTTCTGATACAACGGCAAATGTGTACAAATCTATCACGGTTTAATAATAATCCGAGGTAATAAGCTTTAAAATTAATATGTAATGAATTAAGTCTAACATTTTGCACTAATTTTTGTTTTTGATAATATGAAAAAACTACACTAAACATATGTATATATCACAGTCATAATATAATTGAGCTTAAAATCAGAGTTTAATATGAATTGTAAATTTATTGTACTCCGTGAAAGGTATGTACTTTGGAAAACTTATTCTGAAATCTCTTTCCATATTTAAAACACTATTTGGCTTTGGTCTCTTTGTAGCACCGGGTAAAAAAAATTTAATATCAGCATTTTATTTTTTTCCACTGGCAATTTGTAGCTTTCTTATTAAAACTGTAATTAATTATTGTTTTTTATTCTTAAAGTTTTTTTCTATCTTTTTATTTTTGTAAAATTATACACAGTACTAACATAAAGTTATAGAACGATATTAAAAGGAAAACTTATTATCCCAGATGCAATGTTTTGGTTGTTGGGGCTGGTTCTGGAGGTGTTACAATTGCAGCCAAAATATCTTCAAGACTTGGCCCTGGAAATGTAGTTTTACTTGATGCAGCCAAAGTATTATAATAAATAACATTTCAATTATTTTTGTTAATTATTTAACTAAATTTTTATTACTTTAATTTTTTTTTTTTAGAAACATTACTATCAACCTATGTTTACTTTAGTTGGGGGTGGTATGAAAAATATCAATGACACTTTTAAATTTATGCAAGAAGTTATTCCAATTAATGTTCTATGGATAGCAGAAAATGTTGAAGAATTTCACCCCAGAAATAACTCTGTAATTACATCAAGCGGCAAAGAAATTAAATATAATATTATGATTGTGGCAACAGGATTAGTTTTAAATTATGATAAAGTATAATACTTAAAGTATATATTATAGTAATAAATAATAATAATAATAATATATCAATTTAGATACCTGGACTTGTTGAAGCTCTTTCTATTCCAAATGGTAACGTTTCATCTATTTACTCTCCAAAATATGCTAACAGAACATATAAAAATCTTGAAAGATTTGTAAAAGGGAATGCTGTTTTTACATTTCCTGCATCACCAGTAAAATGTCCAGGAGCACCTCAAAAAATCGCTTATATATCGGAACATTATTTAAGAAAAGTATGTTTGCAAAGAAAAGATTTTTTTTTCGTATAGCATTAATATAAAACCCATCTTTTCCGATTTGAAATTTATTCAAATCAATGGTAATCACTCCCTTTCATTATATTTAAAAGTAAATTCAAAAAAACATTACTTTTTCAAACAAAAATCACTATATTCAACTATATACCAGGCCAAACATATATAAAGGTCGTTTGTAGCTAGTATGAACATTATTTTACCATTTCTTCGAAACTTTGGCCTCAAAAAAAAAGAGCTCATTGTCCAAGCTAAGGGATATTTCAAAGATATAATTACATGATTACTATTGATAACCACATAGTTATCAATATTTTCATAATCAGTAAAAATTTAATTTACAAAATTGACAATTTTGCATAAATCCAAAATTTTTTAGAGATCCAAACAGAACTTTTAACTTGTAAAGTAATTTTTATATTTACATCTTTGATTTATACTTAAAAAAACATATTTTCCCTATTTAATATTATGTCAAATAAATTAGATAGTTATATAATTGTCACGGGTATATAATTGCTAATAATTTAACAAACAAAATATATTTAATAGTACCGGGGAAATATAAAATTTAAAATTTTCATATCTTCCAAAGTCAAAGTAATGGTAGGCAGAGTAGCTGGCCTGAACGGTCGTTTTAGATACTGAGTGAGTCGTAGAGTGTTGAATTATATTGTCATAGAATTTTGATAATAAAAAAATAAAAATTAGACGAAACTTTGTCAACAGTAAACATAAAAATTTAGAGTCTAATTTTTTTACGTTTTGGAGTAACAACGTCTTAAATTTTTAAGTCTAAATTTTTTGCTATTACGTACTTTATCGCTTATAATATTTTAACTTATTGAAAGACAAAAATTTATTAGGAGCTTATAACATTATTTTTTAATACAAGAAGGGATTTTAAGCAATTATTACAATTTTTGGGACAAAAAAAATATTTTAAAGAAACCTTTAAAAATATTTATGCATATTTTCAGATTTTTTGTCAATATCTAAAAAACAAGATAAGATAAATTTGTATTTTTTTTTTATTATTTTCCTATAATGCTTTTAATATTGTGTTCCTTTCCATATATTAAAAAAATTCCAAAAACTTGTGCTGAGTAATATTCTTTGGTATGCTAGACATTGCTTTTCGAACAAAATATTTTAAAAATTAAAAAACTAACTTTTTTACTATATTTTTAGAGGTTAACGATGAAATTTTATTTACTTCCTACCTCTATCCTAACATTTTGAGATACCATTTCAAATTGAAATACATTTACACAATGAATTTATGAATTTAGTAGCTAAAAATTTCTTTTAATAACAGAAATATATTCCAAAAAATCTTTTCTTTAATTCATTTAGAATAACAAAAGGAAGGACGCACAAATTATTTACAATACTTCACTACCAGTTATATTTGGTGTAAAACGTTATGCTGATGCTCTTTGGGAAATAGTTGAAGAGAGAAATATTCAAATAAATCTGCAAAGAAATTTAATTGAAGTTCAACCAAATAAAAATATTGCCATTTTTGAGGATTTGAAAGATCCATCTAAAAAATATGAAACTGAGGTAATTGTTTTTCTTTTGAATTAAAATTATAGTTTAGTGAACTCAAATTTTTCTATACAGTATACAGTATACAAATATTAAAGGTAAAATATATAAAATAGTAAAACATCGAAAATAAAATTTTTTTCTATTTATTTTGAATAAAAATTCTCAAAAAATATTCCGGCATAAAATACTTAAAATATCATATAGAAACGTGTTGATTAATTATGAATGTCTTTGTTGTGAATAAAGAATAAAAACAAGAAAATCTAGAAGGAAGAAGCCTTTACACCTAACAATATAACGGAATTACTAAGTTAAGTTTTATGAAAAATTTCAGAGTCTATAATAACTCCTAAGTCCAGAAAGTACTTGTGTCTTTTATATTCGCTGAGAACCATAAGTTCGGTATGAAGATATAAAACAATAAAAAATTTGTTTAAAATGACTAGAATTTAACCCCACAGCCCATGTTTTCATGTACCTTTATTGCAATCTATATAAGCCTAATCTTATTGAAATTATTTAACTATAAAGAATCTTCTTTAATTATAAAGTTGTAATGTTAAATGTCTTTTTATAATTTTAGTATACAATGCTTCATGTTACGCCACCTATGAGTACTATATCTCAACTTTCGAATTGTAAGGATTTAGTAAATGAAGCTGGATTTGTTGATGTAAAAAAGAATACACTACAGCATGTAAGATTTGATAATATTTTTGCAATTGGAGACTGTTCTTCAACTCCTAATTCTAAAACAGCAGCTTCTGTTGGTAAGAAATTTATTAAATATTATTATTAAAATTTTACTACATGAAAAATTTTAATTTTATAGCTGCACAATCTCCTGTTGTTTGTAATAACGTTTTCGCAGTTTTACAAGGAAAGGATTTGAAAGATAATTATAATGGTTATGCTTCATGTCCATTAGTAACAGGATATAATTCATGCATTTTAGCTGAATTTGATTATGACTTGACTCCTCTTGAGACATTTCCAATACCACAAAATAAAGAAAGATATTCAATGTTTCTTATGAAAAAAGATATAATGCCGTATTTGTATTGGAATATTATGCTTCATGGATATTGGAATGGTCCTGCGTTTATGCGTAAATTAATGTCTCCTTTTAGGATTAGTTAGTTATATTTAAATTTTTATTTCATAATCTTTATTGAACCGATAACTTCAAACGACTTTTTGATAGTGTGACTTATGAATTCCATACATTTGTGTAATAAGCGTCGAAAAATCCCATACAAATGGGAAAATTCACTGAATGCTTAAAGTCATGCAATTTTGTGAAATCACTGAAAGTCGTTTCAATAAAGACCATGGCTTTAGGTATTTCAAACAGATAAAAATACCTAAATTGTTTCACTAAGAAAATGTTTCCTTTTATATCCTGCCTTCAATTAGAATTTTAAGACTATAAATATTTATATATGATTTATATTTTATTATTATTAAACAAAAAATGATTGAACAGATATCTTGTTGTCTATGCTTGTTATAAGCGCCATATTGAAATAATGTTTTCGGTTGGCAAAAATAGAATTTTTAGTCAATCATATTCCCAAAATTAATTTTTTTATTGGATATTGATTTAATATACTTCGGTTTAATTGTTTTTGCTTGTTTCAAAAGTTTTGTAATGTTTAATTTGGTTGTATGTATATACATTAAGTGCATTGAAATTATTTCCGACAATTTGTCATTTTTTTTGTTTTTAACATTTAAATGTTCCAATGCAGTTTGTAGCTAATGTTGGATTTTTACCCAAGTATCTGTCTAATTCTGCATTGAGGCTTTTACTTCAAGAGATTACTGGGAATTCATCTTAAACCTCTGTTTTTAGCTAAATTAAAGACAGTTTATTTGGGGAGAATGTTTTAATAACTTTCGAAGGTAAAAATGGCTATGACGAATAGTCACCAAATTTATATACAACATTTGGCACATAACGTATTAAATAAATTAACCTTAAAGGAAAAAAATAGATTTTCATTTACTACAAAAATATTAATTAATATTCAATATTTTTAAGGATATTTTTGCCTTTTAGTATTTTTGAGTAAATTCTCTGTAATTCTTTTAACAGACCCGCATGATTCTTAAAAAGAAGAAACTATAAACTTATTTAGAGAGTCCTAATTAGGGTTTAACACTATTTGTGTTTTTGGAATATTCGAATATCCAAATAAGAATTTTTTAACCATTCGAATTATTCGAATAATTCAACAATATGTTAAAAACATAAAATTTAAAGAGAAATAAGCAGTTATTTATTGAAATCGTTTATTTATCATTCAATAATTGAGACTGAAACAAACTCTTTAAAAATACAATAGCGTTTATGGATTCATCTTTCAATCTTGTTCTCAATTTTGACACCACAATTCCGGATGTTGAAAATACTCGTTCGCTTTCCGTTGATGTTGGTTTCACTATTAGAAGAGCATTATATAATAGATCCATATTTTTTTATCTAATTTCAGTGGTTTCATAAAGTTTAAATTCTTTGTTGAAAGAATTGAAATCATTCCCATTAATTGCTATTACAGTACTACGCTGTGAAGTTTCTTCTTTTGGAAATAATCGTTTCATTAGCTCTTTGTGACGTTTCTTGGCGAATACGGAATTGGCGTATTTATGTTAATAACTTATTTCGTTGAAATAATTAATGAATAAAATTTAAATCAATCTATGCATTCATATATTACCACATTTTATAAACTGTCACTTTTTTTAGTCAAAAAACACAAAAACAAAAAAAATTTGAATTTATTTCTAAATAGCGGCGTCCCCTAGAATTATCGAATTTTCTTAAATTCAATTAAAGCATACATATTTTTAAACTAAATCACGATTCATAATCATTTACTCGTATTCGCCGAATAATGATAAAAAGTATTCAAATATCAAATACTAAATATTTGCTGATTTATTCGAATAGTATTCGACGAATATATTCGTATGTTAAACCCTAGTCCTAATGGATGAATTGTTAAAAAATTTTTATAAAAAAACCGCTGTCAGACTTCAGTTGCAACTTAATACTTAATTTAGGTCAAAATAGGACACTTTTACATATTTTGCAAATAGAACTGCTATTTTGGCTAAAGAAGAATTTACAGAAAACTCAACTTAGAAATTATAATCAGCACCTGATAGTAAAAAAACTTAGAAAAGACGCATCAAACTTTATAAATCAAAGTGAGCGCATACAGACTTTATTCAGTCGCATAGATAACGGCCAGATCAAACACCCCTTTGCCTAAAGCTATCTACGCTACTAACTTTAGTAATAACATGATTAGACTGTAACTGTAACGCAGCTTTTTATTTAAATTAAAGAAAATTTATTGGTTGCTTGAATATAATTCTTAATTCCCAGTCCACAATAAGCTTTTCATTATATAAGCAAGTAGCTATAATGAGAAGCATGAATCCGATACGAATACAGCAATAATTAACTTTTCAATTCAACGTTTTCAGAACAAGATATTAAAGTGTATTTTTAATGCGCTTATAGATACATTCCTAACAAATGAGCAAAAAAGTAATATTTTCATTGAGATGGTAGTTGAAATCATGACGAAACTTGCAAAATTGTTAGCAAAAGAAAGTAAAAAATTTCAGCGACAATGAAATTGTCAAGCTACTACCATTTAGCGATCCAAAAGAGTAAAACGCTTTGAGCTTGTCAGATGTTAATGAACTAAAAACTTCGTGGATTTTTTTGTTTCCTTTAATAAAAAATTAGTTGTTAGTTTTAAACTAGCTTTAATCGTAATAAATAAAAAAAAACGTGTTTTTTTACTATTTATTCAATCCAAAAATTGACTTATATCGTTTAAGCAACACATTTTCCCTAAATCATAAAATTAAATTCAATTAAATTACATAAAATGTGTAACACTAAACCTTTATGAGCTATGCTATAGAGTTTCTGTCCGTGCATATTTAAAAAAACCCTATTTCTTATTTAAAACCCCTACCCGGCTGATTAAATATAAGTTGAAGAGAAAATAAGGTTAAGATTTATGATGATAATTATTCGAAAGTTCTTTTTTATGTCTGTTATATGACGAGTTGGTAGGCTGTTTATGAATTTCTAAAAAAAAAAATTTGACTATATCAAATTAAACTTAAACAAAGGACAAAATAAAAAACAGAAAACATAAAGGTCCGCCCTTAAATTATTTTGCTTAGCGAAAATAAGTTCAGGTTTAAAATAATTAAAATCAAAATGATCATAAAATTTCATGCTTCCTACCAGTTAAAGTTTTTTGTAATCTACTCGCGTTGAAAATTAATTATACAAAAAAAAAAAAATACAATAATACCCATCGTGCCATGCCATTGATATAATTTATGCTTTGTAAAGTTATCAGTTTAGCTAATAATCCGTCTAGCTTTTAACAGGAGTCGGAAGAGGAAGACGAAATCCATGAATATTACTAAAAAAAGCATTAAATTGCTGTTGAATAACGGGTTTACTTATTTAGCACATACCTCTAAGCATGCAAACCAAGAGGATTTTACAAATATATATTCTGCGGTGAATATCTTTTGGTAAATGAGCACAGAAAAAGAATAAAGAATGTGTGACTTAAATGAAAATATAAAAGTAAATGAAGAATTTTTATCATGAGCAGTCAGAAAAGGCTTATATATGCTATAGACGGGGCATAGAGGGCCAGTCACAACAGCTTAACTTTCATTACTTGTCTCTTTTTTAAATACGACCAAGACTTACCGCTTATAAATACAAATACAATAATATCAAGCCGCTAACTTCATGATCAGCAAAACTTTAAAAGACCTTTAGACGTTCATGGTGATCGCCATCACCTTAGGAATGCTCTTGAAAATATACAGCACACGAAGTTACTACCACATCAAGCATATATTTATTTCTGCGCGGTCAGTCTTATGATTTGGCTTGGATTGGTATGCGCTTTCTTACAAGTAAGTCAGGCCAGACCAGGTACTTGCCCAGGTATGTATTAAAGAGCTAAATATGAAAACTGCTATAACTTTGGAATGCTTGGGAAACTTTTGAGATTGGAATTTTGAAGAAAAAAAAAGTCAAACATGAAATATGCTATATTTAAAACATTGAAGAAACTGGTGTGCCCTCCAGTGGCGCCGTTTTATGAACTTGTAAGGTGCTAAAATGACGTCAGTTTGTCTAATAATTATTTTTGCTTGTAAGAAGTATCAGACTAATATTTTATTCTGTTTAATCAAATTAACAACAATAATTTGAAGAAATAAAATATATAAAAATTATATTTATAGCTGTCTATGTGTAATTTTTGTAATTTTATGTAAAAATTTAGCTAATTGTTTTATTTAATTGTCTTCATAAACCGAAATATAACTTTTATTATCCAATGGCCGAGTTCAGCATCAAATTGCACAAACGATTATAAAGCTTCTCCATAATATAAATTCAAAATGTTAAACAAAAAATTAGAATTATCCTTCTAAATTGCATAATATGAAAAAAGTAATCGATTAGATTTTTTCAAATGTCTTAACATAACACATAATTTTTCTCGTCACTCTTGAATTCAAATCCCAAATTCCATATCTAGAAATCTAGATATGTTCTCTTTAGATGAAGTATATGTCAAATATATTAATTATAGGTTAAAGTTCTGAAGATCATTCCATTACATATATGGCAAAAAAGGGTTCACTCTTAGGTTGGCTTAATTGATTAAGGTTGTCGTTCTTAGAGCATAATCCTAATAGAAGTGATTTCAAGTGATTTCACACCTTTGCCTTACATCAAGTGACTGACAACTTTTCCACATTTGTAGGGATTTGACCGACACTTGTCACCGATCATGCTGCATTTCCACTAATATTTAATGTGATGGATCAAATTAACGCATAGATTCACATCTAGTTCTTATACCAAAGTGACCATACAAGAGGCAAGTTAAGGGGGGAGTATGGTTTAGCACTTTTTAAAAATCGAATTTTTTTTTGTATTTTCTTATAGTTTAATATTTCAAAAATATAATCCCAAAATTTGAAGTGGATCCAAGCAAAATTGTCAAAGCTATCAGGTAATTAAGGCCAGGTAACTAAAGCCATAAATAAGCTTTTAAAATTTTTAATCGCGCTTTTCTCAAAACTACTTTTTTAAAGTCGGTGATCACTGCCATTCAAAAAGTACATTACCGATTCTTTTCAACCTTGGTACACACTTTTTGCATAAAAAGCACCTTCCCCAACTTTGAGTTATAGAATTGTTTTTGTACATTAAGGGTGTTTTTCACTTACAAAATGGTGGAATTTTTCAGCAGTTTTCACTTTAAATCAACACCAAAATTTTTTAAATAAAAAAAAAGTAATTAGACAACGTTGGGAGGTGCTTTAACTAAATTTGAGGGTTTTTTTGATTTTTTGATCACTGATCACCGCAAATCATCTTTTTTCGAAAAGCTGTCCAGGAAAAGCTGTTACACCAGCTTGTTTGTAAATATCTTTTAACAAAAAAATTACAAAATGTTGATAACATCATGGTTAATAATTTACAAAAACTTTGAATAAATTTCCTTAATTAATATCCATAAAAAAAATTCACGAAAAAAGTGATTTTTTTACGCTTAAAACCATGTTCCCCCCTTAAATGTTACTAATTGTGATCTGTCAAAAATTTAATAAATTAAAACAAAATGGGTAAAACAGCTTACACTGCTTGTGCTAACAAAGAGTCAAAAAAGAATATTTTGTGGTTTTGTATAGAAAATATTTTCCACGCTGCAAATGCCATGAAGTTTTTAAATTATTTCAGAATATTCATTGTAGACTTTGAATTTATTTTTAGTTGAATTCTCTCTATGATCGAAAGGAGAACCACAAACTGTAGACAACCAACAGTAGTCAAATTATATTTAGTTATGATTTTAAGTTATTTAACTGATACCAGAGATACATACATATGTATATACTCAGTGGCGCATTACTCATTTTCCAAGTGTAGGCTATTGAATTTTTGCCACTCTTACCTTTACAGTTATCAGTTCCTAGATTATTTTCTATATATAGAGGTAGGGTAATATATAATACTTACACAATAATGTACACTCGGTAAACGTAATTTAAAAAAATTTATTTTGCATACAAACAGTTAAAAAATATGAAATTCAATTAAGTTACAATCCTTTTTTTCGTAATTTGTTGTTAGCAAAGTCATTGATGATATCGTCGTAAGTAATTTTGTTCATTAATTCTGACTCTAGGCATAAAAGAGTTAAAGAATTTAATTTTTCTTGACATAAGGTCTATCGCAGATAATTTTTTAACCTTGTTAGACTTGAAAAGCTGCTCTCACCCGAACAATTCGTCGCTGGAGTACATAATGCCATACGTAGAGCTATGTCCCAGTTAGGATAGACGGTTTGTAAACCCTGTTTCCGCAGAAATGAAGACAGAGTTTCAAATGATTCAGAATTCGGTTTTACCAAACATTTTTTCAAAGAAATATATCCTTCAAAATGTGTGCATTCTTGAACTAACAATAAGTCAGTCTCTTAATCATTAGAATACATTTTTACCAGTGAAATAGCTTTGTTTGTAAGGGTTGATGATGATATTTCACTTATTTTCGTCAGAAATGAAAACTTTTCATTAGACTTGTTGTAGGCTTCTTGTCTTTTTTCTAATTCGGATACGAGTCTATCAATGACGGCAAGAAATGTGTTCATCCTAAAAGTATCACTCGCAATCATTCTCATTTCTTCATCGGGTGGTTCATCATAAGCTTTTACTGCGGATTTCACCAACAGTGAATGGTCGAAGTGGGATTTCGTTTTTTATACGATAAACCCCAAAGTTTACCAAAAATTTTTTTGTGCATTTAATTTTTTTTAGTATTTAGGGGGTATTCTAGTTTAGAAACTCAAAAAAGTCGACTTTTTCTTTTTTTGCATATTTTTATAGCTCAACCCCCTACAAAAATGTTCCCAAGAGGATTTTTTGAAATTCAAATAATTTCCGACGCTACAGCTCATTTTGTGACGCATTTAGTCCTTAGTTCATGTTAATCTCTGAAGAGCTTTACATTCAATTTTTTTTTTTAAATTTCCAAAGGCGAAAAAGAAAGGGAGAAAACGTAACTTTTCTTTCAAGCCGGCGCCATTTTGTGAAAAACAATTTTTTTCTAAAAAAACTTTTCGCCTAACTGCACCTTGCTTCTTGAAGAATTAAAAAAAAAATTTCTTTTTTTTACCGGAAGGACTGGGATCGTACACATTCAATTGTTAATAAAATCTTTTCTATTCATCCAATCAAGTTCAAATAAATTTTGTTGTGTTGGGAGTGCATTACAATTGATGTTAATACAGTTAGTTCATATATTAATTCATTAATTATATTTAATAAACTAATTTTTAGTTTTATATGAGAGAAAAACTTCAGAAAACAGAATGCAACGAATTCCGAATTCTCAATTCAGAAAAAAAGAAAACCATCTCAAGTAGGAAAATGAAAACCATTTTTTTTTTATAATAGGTCCGAAAATCGAAATCAACAATTTTGTGTTTTCTTTACGTTTCAAGACCTGGAGAATCATTTGTAATCATTTTTAGAGTGATGTCTGTCTGTGTGTGTGTGTGTGTGTGTGTGTGTGTGTGTATGTGTGTGTGCGTGTGTGTGCGTGCGTGTGCGTAGGGATGTGAGCTTTTTTATGAGATTCGTTTTCTCAAAGACTACTGGACCGAATTACGTTTTAAGCATATCAATCGATGCGCCACATCATGACTTTGAGTGTGAGCGAAGTCGGTCCCGCGGTTCGGTTTTTATTGAGAATGAACTGACTTTTGCGCACGAAAAAATGAGATTCGATTACTCAAGAATTTCTGGACCAAATTACGTTTTTGACCACATCAATCAGACGCCATATCATGACTTAGATCTGAAAAGAGTTTGAGCAAAATCGGCCCAGCGGCTCGTTTTTTATGAATAAAAACCTAACGTTCACAAGGATGCAACAAAAAATTTTATGTAACCTTCATATTCTAAGTATCGGGGACTTGGGGTTTTTCGAAGGTGCTAATTTGGAATTTTCTATGAGTTTTTTAAAATTCAAGATGGCGGACCCAATATGACGTCTTTTTTTTCTTGTAAAATTTTTCAAATTGGATGAATTTTACTTTTAAGCTGGGTTTTAAGTAGATAATTATAAATTATTGTATAATGTTGAAAAATGGTTGTTTTTTTTCAATTTTGGGCTTCGTTTCAAAGTTATTATAGTTAGTCCGATAGTCGTTAGTTTTTTATAATTTCTTTACGTTTCAAGACCTGGAGCATCATTTGCAGCCAATTTTAGAGTGATGAATGTTAGTGTGTTTATGCATGTGAGCATAATTTTAAGTATTGAGGGGCAGATGGTGATTTTCGAACATGTTGATTTCGATTCAACTTCAGAAATAGAAATGGACGAGTCATAGAATGCATATAGTACACATGATACACATTTAACCGTAATTATCCAGTAAGAATTTTATGATCCAGTCCTCTAGTTAGCGAAATGCGGAAGTTTCAATAAAAATTCAAGAATATGCCCAATTTCAAATGAATTTTGAAATTTCGTTTAATATTCGAGATATCGGAACATTAAGAAAAAAATTTTTTCTCAAGAGAAGTTGCTTGCGCGGTACCTGCTGCCGGACGTATTTTTTTATACTCCTAAAGTATTAATAAATAACGATCAATAAAATTTATGGTAAAATTATTTATTTTTTGGGGCGTCCGAAAAAAACATTAAAAATTCGAGTGTCTAAACTATAACACTAGTCTACAAATTTTTAACTTTTTTTGTTAACCTCGACGAAAAGATGTTTTTTAGGGTAATTTTGGTTCGCTGAATCTAAAAATTACCATCATTCTTTTACTCAAAGAAACATTTTTGAGATATTCTTAAAAAACGTGTTTTTTGGGTGAATTTTCCTCTGTTTGTCTATATCTCATGTCTATAGATCATGTTTTGAATGCTCCAGGAACTCCACTTAACTAGTGTGTGTTGCACATTTACTTCCTTCCATCTAATGTTTTTATGCTGGATTAATACGAGCGAAAGGATGGTTTTCAAATTAGCTACCTGCTTTTAGAAGGTATTTACTTAAATTAGGACATTTCTTTTGCCAAAAATGCTTCTTTTTATTGTCTGATACCTAGGAGACCCTAGTGTTTGGCCCTTAACGCATTTAAAATTGAGAGTTTTATTTAAAATTAATCGGAATGGACACACTAAAATAAATTATAACACTTTAAACTGTCAAATGTCATCAAAATTCACATCAATACTTATAAAGAAAAATTTCATTTGATCTTCTCTCTAAAAAAAAAAAACAACAATCTAGTTATAACTAGCATCCAATTCAGGATATCAACCAATTTAGTGGAGGCTAGAGTTTATTTTATAGCAATTCATAACAAGGAATTGTTTAATTTATTTTATTTAAGTTATTTTAATTAAAAAAAAATATAAGTCCTTTGCTCTGCAATGAAATGCATTTAAATTTTTATTGTGTTTAATTTTATTAATAAATTATATTTTTATTTTGCGTAAAAATTTTAAAAATTCTTTTTTTATTCAACGTAGACCTTGAATAAACTCTCAGTGAAACTTTGCATTGCATTCTGTATAACTTAATATTTACATACATAAATATAAATATATTATTATTTTATAAATTTCAATATAAAAATCAAACAAATAAACAAAAAAGTTAGTATCTTTAACAAATTTTTATATTTTTCCTATTAAACAAATTTTGTGTCCTGTACACATTGGTTAAGTCGTCGCCAAATTCCATGGGTATTAAAAACAAGAAGCGGGAATTCGTGGAACGTGTCTCAGAACCAGTGTAAGGAGATGTGGTCTGATCAGGTTTTATTTTTCATATTTTAAAATAATCCAAATGCATAAAAGAAAGAACAAAGACAGAACTACATATGAAATTCTTAACCTCGCGATGCCCAAATCTGATTCATTCGATTGGCTAACTTAATGAATAAGTTAGCATTCTGCATTCTGAGGACGTATTGGTGAGAAATTTTAGCAAATTCCTTTGACTTGTTGTGGTTGATATTGAAAAATAAAAAATAAAAACTTCAATTATATTGAAGAGCAAATTTTTATGTTTTTTTTATTTCTGTTGGTAATTTTTTTGTTTTTGTCTTTTTATTTTACAATAATCAATTGGGATAAATCTTAAAGGGTTAGATTGTGTTTTTAAGCATCTAATTGTTACTTAATTTAGTTAAAGAAAAATATGAAAAATTTATAATATAAATTTTTGACTATTAAGTTTTTAAAAAATTCTGTACTCATTTCAATACTTGATAAAAGGAAAATTTTATAATTTTGGATGTAGTGGATGCAGTTTCTTTAAAGTTTTAAAGAAAATTTTAAAATTTTACTACTATTTAGATTCTCCATTTAAATCATTTATTTTAAAAATGGTACAAGTATATTTTTGTTCCACCAAAAATTTAGGGGTTCAGCGTGACAAATCTTATTTCATTAAAAAAAAAAAGAATTGTTTTTAATATATTCACAATTTTTATTATATTGTAGGTGCATTCGGGGTCGAGGTCACACCCCTATGAGGATCTTTAATATAAAAATATAAATAATATATTTGATTGAGTTAAGTTCGGATACATAATTAGAAGCCAACTTTCATTAACAATATTCTGGTCAGATGTATTCGATGAATATTCAAATTTATCAAAAGAGGCTATTCGAATTCTGTTGCCCTTTGCAACCACTTATTTGTGTGGAACTGGGTTTTCAAAATATGTTGTGACAAAAACCAATTATCGTAACAAACTTGATGTTGCACCAGATATACGAGTTCAGTTATGAAACATAATGCCATGAAACATAATTTTTTCTATGATGAATTGTTTTCCATTTTTGAGTTTTTTTTAATTCAATAAAATCCGAAATATCAAAATAATACCAATAACAAGTGGTTGTAAAAAATATTCAGGGTTCCGCGCTCATTGGCAACTTTGGGGGTTCCACGACCAAAATAGTTTGGGAAACACTGGTATAGACAGACTGACTAGATTGGTTTTCAATAGATGTTTCTACCTTTCATGTTACCCAAGCAGTATTTAAATAATTATTAAGTTATGTGCCAGTTTTTTGGCTTAGTACAACCCCAAATATTTTTGAAATACAAGATAAACAAATCTAAACAAGACCAGGAAATTCATTCATGGGGCTTTCGACGAACTATTTTGTAAAATATGAAAATCAAGCTCTAATACACAAGAGATATTATATTTATTGCGCAGGAATCAGATTAAAGAGAGCAAGATTGGAGGATGATAGCTATAACTTTGTGCTATTCTCCCGAAGAAAAATATCGTTTTTCTATTGGCAATATTCTGTATTAAAAACATATGACGGAAATTTTAAAATTAGTGTCATAAAAGTACCAAATTGAACCATCTAACTGTCCTTAAATAATATTTTAAAAGTGTTTAAATTAATCAATTAAATAACAACAAGAAACAAAAAAAAACAAATAATAATTTAGATAATAAATAAATAGCATATTTTAATGACGTAATAAATAGAAGAATTTTTAATTTTGTTTTATTAGACAACCTGTAAATTCACAATAGATCCCAAAATTTCCCTTATACAGGCTTTCAAAGGCTGTAATACCCTTTCTTGACTGACATTGTGTACATGCTTGTAGACCTCCTTCTAAAAAACCGATTCTTGACAGAGAAAACGTGTACGACATGGCGGCATATTAAAACATATGATCGGAATGTCTACGCGGATCTGTCAATCAATTACTATTAGGATATATAAATCACTGTAAAAATCATTAATCTATATTGTAATTAATCAAAATATACTTTTAAAACAAAACAAACTAATATACTTACAAATTTGCCAACATTTGCATTATAATTTTGACATAAACCCATACGGAATTTTAATTTTGATTTGGTACACAACCTTAAAATTCAAAATAGATGTAAGATTTTCGCTGAGTACAGCCTTTCAAAGGGTGTACTGAGTACACGATTCCAACAAGTGAAGTACATGATTTTTCCATACAAAAGTGTCTTTCTTCGATCAGAAAGCTGTGTACACGCTTGTGTTAACAAGAATGAAATATCCTTCAGAAAGCATAATAAATCTATTCTTGATTGCAATATATCTTATTCTACTATAATGTTGTCATTATGCTTCTTTTGCTTTAAAAAAACCTTATTATGCCAAACTAAAAAAATAATTGTCTCAATTTGTTTTAGCAAATGTAATTAAATTTCCTGAATAAACTATAGGTGTCAACTGCTATATATGTAAAAGAAATTTTTAGAAATTATGATGAATAAAGTGAAAACATTGTTGGACAATGTTTATTTAGATGCATTTTAGTTGGGAACTACTAAACGAAAAGTTTTTCTCATGCCTGAAACTTAAGGTAAAATAAACAAGGTTAAAATAGTGTTTACGATAATAAAACGCTCATGTACTGAATATTAAAATACATAGTTAGGAATTTTTTTTTTCTTGTTCATATTTTCGTAAGCCTTAGCGGTTTTCAGATAACCCAAAATTTCATCATTTTCATTAGACATGTAAACAAATTTAATGCTAGCAAACCAAGTCTTTTTTATCAACGAAAACAAAAAACATCTTTTATAAATTAGAAATTAGCTCTGGTTTGGATTTATTTATTTAAAAACGAGATATTTAATGATGGCTTAAGCTTTGATTTTCTCGATTTTTTTTTTTTATAGACATTTTCAAAAAACATGTTTGATATCAGTTTACCTTAAATCAGAGCTACTTCTGAAAATAAACCTGCCTTTAATCTTTTGAATAATTCTTAAGAAATTTGAATGAATTTTTTACATTTTATAGTATATGTGCAAAAAGGTTTTGAATGTAATTTAGTTGATCAGTTATGTTAAATCTCATGCACAGCATAAATGTGAAAGTTTAACATTTTTCTATCTTTTGTCACTGTTTCTTATCTGAATGAATAATAGAAAAAATGGTTTTACATTTAAATAAACGAAATTCTATTGATTTTTAATTATTAAAAATTTCGAATCTTAATTTGAAGTAAAATAATATTTTAATTTAGTTTTGTTGCAAAAAAAAAAAAATATTTAAGCAAGTAATTCAATAGGCATAAATAAAACAAGTTAATTTATTTTTTCAACATATTTTTTTCTAAATATAAATATTCGAATTTCATCCCTTCCTATTAAATAAATGAATTTATTGTAAAAGACTTTAACCAACAGGAGATTTTAATAGAACCCAATCCAATTTTAAAACTTAACTTCTTTCATATTTCAAATTAAATGGTGCTATATAAAAGACTAAGAACCCAATATATATTTCTTGATGATTATTTAACTGAAAATTTGATTTTCTTCATTCTCACACCTAACACGGTGGTTCTATTTAAGTCAATCTAACAGTAGCTAAATTCTTTACTATTCTATTATGTTTTAAAAATCAGTAGTGGAATTTTGTTTCTTAATTGTTATATAAAATACCATTTATCTGTAAAATTCAAATAGATCAGCATGATTAAAAAATGACTACATCATTATGTATTCTATAAATTGATGTTTAATAATAAAGTGAAATGTAGATTGTATGTTAAATAGATTTCTTTTAAAAAAAGAAAAAAAAAAACAAGAAAAATTTTCTCCTACTTTCAAAAATTAGCAGCACAATCACACATAAATTTCATTCGTATAACCACCATGTGGATTTCTATGTTGAAACTGACTATAATTTTAAATTGTGAATGGGATGAAGAAAATCTAAAGTTGCACTCACATTCCATTGATTTAACATATATCGTCGCAAAGGCAATTCAGAGGTTTCAATTTTGCTCCATGGGTCACGAGAATATTATTTCACACGATAAGTTCTTTGAAAGCTTGTGTTTTTTTTTTTTTATTACTTTTTGAATGTTGTGTGTACTTCTTATTACATTGATAAAATCTTTAAATCATTTTATTTCGTTTTCTTTTTTATTGTTGTTGTTCAGTTTTGGTACTTATTTATTATTATTGTTTCTTAAATGATTAAATGTTTGCGTAGATTAAAATAGAAAAAAATTAAATAAATAAATAAAATTGCTGGCTATTTAATAATATAATTAATGAGGTTAGGAGCTTTGAATGGATGTGTGTACTTATTAGAAGGAGAATAAGAGGTGTAAGATCTAAACCAAAAAATTTTATTTCCATAGCCAAAAATGAGATCATATTCTTGAGTACAATGTTCAAAATTTAGCGGATGTGTGGAATTGTGATTAAAAAAATTTTTATGTTCGATTCCAAAGGTCAAATTTTTTTATACTCAGACTGTTACTCAGTTGACTAAAAAGTATAAATATTTTGTTATGGATGCTTAAAGAGTCATTTTCTCAATAGAATTTAGACTCATTTCGGTTTTCTTGGGAAGCTTTGAGATATTTTTTTTTTTTAATTTTATTTCCGTGCCGTTTTAAACTTTTTTATTTTTGGTTTGCAATTATAATCATCATCTGTGACATTAGAAAACTTTATTTATAGTTTATCATAAATTTTATATTTTATTATAATTATTTTCGTTGGTTTTTAGTAAAATAAAATCAAATGTATTTCTAGTCCGCTTAAGATACATGTTAAAAGTCATATTTAATTATTAAAAATGTATCTCACGATGATATTAACACAAGGAACACAAAAAAAGAATTTTCAAAATATTATTATTTTGAAAAATGCCTTTTTTTTCAAATATTTATCATTTGAGAATTTATTTGTTTTGGCTTTTAAAAAATGTGTGGTGGATAACATAGACGCAAACGATTAAAATGCTAAAAACTATCATTCTCTAGTAACAGTATTGATTTTTACTTAAATTTCTCCTTTTATCAACAATCCAATGATGAAATCGCTTTTAAGATGTTCAATGAAAAAGACTTTGATTGTGTGTCAACAAGAAAAACAATCCAACTACAGAAAGATATTAAAGAAATGAAAGAAATTGCTGACCACTTTCCTTCCCATAATTTTGTTAAGGGAAAATTTTCATTTCTAAAACACTTCAAGATCATCATAGATCAACAATCTTAACTACATATACTAAATATAATTATGATTTTGTTATAAAAATTTTTATAGGAACATCTCAACCAAGTCATAAAAAAATAAAAACTTGACCTGTCAGATCATAAAATCTATAGAGTTCCATTCGACTTATTGATTGGTTAGTTATAATCAAATTTCGTTTCTAATAAAGATCAGTTGTTGAAGGAAGGCATTGCAATTTTGCTAAATCATTAAAATTAGAATTAAATAGATTTGGTGCAAAAGAGTAAAAAGAAATTTTTATGCATCTCCTATAAACAAAAAAAAAAATTCTATTTTATAATTATAATAAAAAAGTATTTAATGCATTTTATTTTTTTTTTTTGTAAATTTTATATAAAACCACCTGTTGTGTCTGATTTTAAATGCTACTTAAATGACACCCAAAAAAAAAGAATAAAAAAAAAAAGAACTTTACAGCTTATGAAAGGATAAAACTAATAAAATGTTTCCACAAAATTAGTATCATTCAAGGTAATAAATTTCTATGAATAAGGTGTACACGCTTACACCCTATAAAAAATGCTTAAAATTTTCTCATCGTGAACAAAATCATATATATAAAAAGCACTCTTATCTCAATTTTGCTAAAAACCATATATGTAAAATTTTATATATATGTATGTATATATTTTTTATGCTGCACAACATAAGCGCCTGTATGTATAGAGAAACTATACTTTAAACGTTTTATGTGGTTACAAAATATATAATAATACAAAAAAACAAAAACAACAACAAATAAAAAACAATTTATAATGAAAAGCAAAAAGTACAAACAGAAACCGCCAGCATACTCTCTCTGTTGTTTTTTGAGTAAGATGTTTTGACCATTTGAAAAGAATATTGAATATTGTGGGCTAATCCAGAAGTTATCTGGCAGCTAAGGTGTTCGGATCTCCATTATATTATACGAAATTATTATTTTTTTTTAATGTATGTATATCAATGTATAAATACATATATATATACCTATTAATGTTTTTTTAAACTTAAAATGTTCTCAAATTTTCGCTATATAAAATTTTATTTATATATATATATGCACATAGATGTATGGACTTTTATAAATTTTATAATCAATAATAATAGTAGTTTCCTTTTGTAATTAATTAAGTGAAAACTTTAAACTGTTTAGAAGTGATTGGATAAAAAAATATAAAAAAGTGCTAAGTGAAGAAATTCTTGGAATTTATTGGAAAATTCTGAGAAAAAAATCAAGTAAATCAGCTGATTCACTCAATTGCATAGAATTACATTAATATGAGAGATGTCTAACCATTTTTTTGTTTTTTTTTTTTACTATGAAGAGGAAATGATAAATTTCCAATTAGGTCAGTTAGCAAGTACAGAAATATTTTATGTTCACTGTGAGTACTGATGTCATTGGTAAATCATGTTTTTTTTTAGTAATGAGAGTCTAATAAGCGGTATGTATAATAGTTGTTTTTTTTTATTTGTTATAAATATAAATTTCATTTTATATTGATATCCCATTCTTGTTATAAACGTTTATAATTATCTATCTCTTTTCTGTACGAAAATATTTAACAAATATATTGATAAAAAAAGGCCACGTGAACGCGTTTGTGTATATATATATATATATATATATGTATAATATATATGATAAATTCGATTGTATGTAAATGAGAAAAAAAAAATCTACCGGCTGTGCTATTTTTCTTATTATATATTGATAACATTAGATAATTGTGTGTATGGGTAAATATTTATACATTTTTTATATGGAATGTGTATTTGCGAAAATTTTGCAAAGCTAATTCAAATGGTCTTCACACATGCATAGTAAAAAATAATATATATATATATATATATATATGAATAGACTTGCCAGGTTCACTTAAATATAATTTGTATGTTGCTCACATTTATTGAAAAAGCTTTCAGGTCAGTGGTTCGGTTTTTTTTTAGATCTGCAAATTTAATTCTATTTTTAATTAATTTCATACACATAATTAATATAATCTAATTTAAAATTTTTTAATAGTAAAATATAATATGAATATTTAGAAAAAAAGACGTATTATGTTGTGTTGAGTTTTTTTTATAATATATATTTTAATTTTTTATTATCTTAATAATAATTATAATTATGGTAAGTTATTAAATTGATAGTATTTGTGCATATCGGGTGTAGTGTGAATTTCATTCATATAATTTCATTGCCTACAAATCAGTGTTTTATAATAATCGATAAGAATATTTATATATTTAAAAAAATATTAGATCAAACAGGAAATATTTTAAGCTATGACACCATTTAGTTATATGTTGATTATCAGCAAATATATATATATATATATGTATATATATAGTATAATAAAGTGGCGGCGTTGGTGGCGACATCATTTACGATTGTGTGTGATGATATATTATATCATTTTAGTCTCTGGAATGCGGCCCACATATAAAGAAATTCTAAGAAATGACGTAAATACGTGTACATGTGTTTATGTAAGATCATATGTTTTACTCTTTTTTATATATATTTTTAAATGCACATTATATATATATATATGTAACACTATATATATATATATATATGTGTTAACGCTTGCACATGGGTAGCATAAGAGGTCGCCGAGTGTGTTACGAAACTGAGTAACAATTTTATGAATGAAAAGTTCAATGAACTATAGGCAAGTTCAGAGCTCATCAGAATGTGTTGGAATTCCAATGAGAAGTAATTCTTTTTCTTTTGTTGTTTTTTTTTTTTAAATGTTGTTTTTCTTCTTTTTTTCCCCTATTTTGAAATAGGTGTATTAACTCATGATAATGATATATATTTATTTAATATGAATTAGTTAGTTATATATGTCCTTGGTTAGTTGACTTGATAACTTAAAATACTTAAATAATTACTAGTTTTATTTAATTAATACTAATAAATTCTTATTCATATATATTAAATTTTAGTTTATTATAATTAACTTATGTAATATTCTGGTATAATTTTTCACATTTAATCAAGCTAAATTGATAGCCAAAGGTTACATGTCATTTTTAAAGACATAGTTTTATTACCAGCATATATATATATATACCTATACTAAAAAAGCCTACTTAAGCGCATTTTTTTAGATGAAATATACATATAAGAATATATATACATACATAAATACATATTTAACAATACCTCAAAGCTTTTGCTATATCTAAGAAAATTTTTAAGCATTTTGCGTTGTGTATAATAAGAGCAAAGAGTGTATATAAACTTCAACAAAGTTGAAGACTTTTTGGTCAGATCCAATACATCAATATACATTGTATATATATAGATGCGCCCGTTTTACTTGTGTGGCAACTTGTTTGCTTATTTTCTCTATGTTGAAAAAATACTTTTACAATATGTTTGACAAAAGTTAGAATAAATTATTTTAATTGACCATTAAAAAAGCTCGTGATTAATTTGAAAATATATTTACTGCCTATTTATAAAAATTTCTTTTTCTTTTGTATTACTCGTATGAAGATTAAAGTTTTAAAATTATAAATTTATATGATTTTTCTTTAACTACTTATAGAAATCTTAGCAAAAAAAGTTTGCTATGTTTGACAAGTCGCGATTTATCTTTCTTCCTTCATATAAAGGTGGGCACTCACTTAGTGCGCATATCCACGGGTAACATTTATGACGTCAAAAATGACAAAAATTTCACAATTCAGTTAGTGCGGTTCCGTGGGAAACTAATTCTCTAAATGTTTAAATTCATATTCTTGTGAACCGAAAAAAAACAAAAATGTCCTTTCCTCTGTTTTGCCGAAATGAAAAAAATGTTCTATAACAACAAGTAAATATAAAATCACTAACAGTCACAAAATATTTACAAACTTAACTTCCTAAATCTTTACTATTCTTTTACTTTTTTTTCTCTCAATGTCTTTTTATGAACCGAAAAAAAAAACAAAAATGCCGTTGCCTCTGTTTTGCCAAAATCAAAATAAAATTCTACAACAACAATTAAATATAAATCGGGAAAATATAGCAATTCTTTTGCAAGCGCAAAATCATTGCTAAAACAAAAAAAACTTATCCAAAAAGTATGTGTACATATGGAATTTCACGCTGAAATATCCACATTTGAGGGGGAACAGAATCAACAACTTAGCTTGAGTCTATGACGTCAAAAATTTTACCCGCGGAGATATGTGTACTAAGTGAGTGCCCACCTTAAGAAGCTCCATTGTGGCACATAACCACCTAGAATTTGATAACGTGAAATAGAAAAATGTCATTGATTGGCAAGCGGGAAAATGGACTGAAAACGTACAATATTTCGATCTATGCAATAACACTCATGTTTATTAAATTATAAAATACATTGGATTTTAATCTTTTACAAACGCATGCATGCACATAATTTGAATTAATAGATAGTCGAATTCATAGGTTCTGTCTACATGACGAAAAATCATCTCTAAACTACTTCTGTATTATTAAAGAAAAACATTGGAGATCCACTTCTTTCTAAAAGAACTACTTTACACTTCCACTGGTATAAAATAAACTTTTGGTTTCTGCGTGAGATAATTTTATCATCTCTGTTAGCGAATTCGCAATTATTCTCTTCAAAGTGTATGAAAGTATACCAAAGTTGAACAAAGTATACGAAAGTATTCCCAAGTAGCCTGTTAATGCTGATTTTGACGAAAGTTTGCATTTTTAAGGTCGTTTAGTATATTAGAAGGTTTAAAGTATACCAAAATTTATAACAGTACATGAAAATTCATAGATTCCAAATTTAGGTTCAATTCAGATTAAAAAATTCTAATTTCGGTTAGAAATATAAATTATCAACATATAAAAAAATATATTCCCATTTTCTCTAAGAAACGAAATAAAATAAAGCCTATAAGCTTAAAATTTGATATGTCAAGGAGAGTAAGACATCTTCTCACTCACCGATATCCCTGTATTGAGGACACAGAGTTATATAAATTTGAAGGATGAAGGATGTTCTGTCACTGACACGAGAACTATTATGGAGTTTTCTATAATAGCATAGTGGTGAGCGACCACAAAAAACTGATCTTGGTTGCGGTACATTTTGGTCCCTACTAATATTACTACTACAACTATTAACCATCAGTTACCAATAAAATCTGAAGATCTTTCAAAATCAACACAAATCAGAGTTGACAATTAATAGACTCACTCAGTCTTTTACGAGATACCTAAATTCCTCGGTTTATTTATCGTTTTGTGTTGTATATTGGAATGATATTTTTATTGCATCTAAACCCAAGGAGGAATATTTTAACCACATTGATCAAACTTTTAAACTCTTGCGAGATATCAATAACTATTTCGGAGGACTTTGAATTTCAAATATAAAAATCCAATATTTCAGTTATAGTTGAAACTAATTCATTCGGGTATTCAATCAACACTAAAATGCTCTACAATAGTGACCGAGACAGGTACCTGCAGCTAAATTTTTTACAAACTGTCAGGGTATTTATAAACTTTGCTGTAAATAAGGCAAAATGATTACTTAATTTTAAACCTAATGCATTTTTCTCAAAAATCCTAAAGTATTTGTGTAGATTATAATACAACTAGAGACAGATAAACACGGTTCCAGAAACTGTCGATGTAAATACATAATAGACGTTTTAAATTTATTTGAATATTTCAGACGAATATTTTGTTTCCGATGTCATTGACGTTTATTGAAATACCAGATAAGATACATCATAAACTATGCCTGACTTAAACCAGGTTTTATTATCCTTGCAAAATAAAAAATCTTTAATAAGTTACTGAACTACTCAACTTCTTCTTCAATAGTTGAGTAATTTTGGTCATGTTTCGTGCTTAAATTACATCACCGTAAAACAGAAAAATGACAGAAGACAAAGGGAATCATTTAAAATGTTTGAAACAAACTGTCAAATTCAAGAAAATTATTTTTTGACAATAATTTATTATATAAATACTTAAAGATCAGAAATGTTAAGTTGTTTTGCCAAAAACCTGAGAATTTAAATAATTGTTTTAACACTTTTTTTAAGTAAAAATTATAAACTTTAATTGCACCTCAAATTTCACATATGCTTAATTTGCAAGATTCACTTTTATTTGGAATTATTTCCTAACTTGATATTTCTCTCACTTAAATACAAAAACGAGAACAAAAAATTAAAACTATGCTGGTGTCGGACTAAAGGTCACCTGCTTTTTTAGTGGGATACTCAATATTTTCCTTTGGGAATTCCCTGAAACCGTATTTATATCAACAGTGAATTAAGTAGTAAAAAAGCAAAATAAATATTTTTTTTTCTTTTCGAATTGAATTCAAGACGAATTATCAATTTTTTGTGCTAAGTCAGAAAGTAAATTTCTGTATTTTTCACAATTTTACAAAATTATACTGTGTTGACATTTGTTAACATTTACTTGGACTTACTTAAATTTTAATTTTAATGAAATATGGGGTAAATATTTGCATTTCAGCTATCATCATTGAGTTTTAGTATTGTTTTCTTTTATTATCATGAATAAATTTTTGGAATTGGTTATGATTTAATCTCCGAATATTAGTAAAATTTTTATAAAATACTTCATTTTCGAATGCATTGGTTTAAATTTTCCTGGTAACATAGTAGTCTATTAAGGATTTTCAATGATATCGTCTTTTATTAATCTCACCAGGTCGTTTTCCGGTTATGGAAATTGTCTAAAAAAATACAAAATCTATTGGCAAAAATAACTAAAATTCTTATAAGCGGTTTTTCTTAGTTTCATATAAAGATCTTCAGTTATATTTCTTTTAATATTATTACAAATGCCATTTCTTCATTGCCAATAAAAATGAAAATTGTGCTATGTCAGTGAAGCTTCACATTTAAAATCTTTTTGAATAATTTCTTCAAGTTCGCTATTATAATTCATTGTATTCTAAATGAACGAAGAAGGATTGAATAAACCGAGATGGTTGCAGCCATCAACACTCTGGGAAGTTATTGATATGTTTGGACAATTGAAGCTCAAAAACTATTTTAAAGTACATAAATAAAATTAATCATTAAAACATGATAGATAGTCTTTTGCTTAAGAACCGTATCTAATTTAAGAAGTATACCTTATATTTATAGTTTCTAAATATAAAATTTCAAATAATTACGTTCACCATTTATTTATTAATTTACACTCTCATTAATTAAAAGTAATTATACTCGTGCGATATAACAACGGGTATACAACATAATCTTTTTTTGATGTAGACCGGCCTTTAAAGGGTTACATTAATTTCAGAATTTTAAGAAGCTAACTTTTTGTTATTTTTTTATTGAATAGAACAATATGTTTCATATAATCTTCAAAAAATTCAAGTAAATCAGAATAAATATATTGGAAGTAGAACCTTGTGAATCTCTAACTTGTGTTGACAGTTCATGTTTTACTCGAAAGTTTATTTTCCACTCGGTTGACATTATTTATAAGACTAATAGCAACCTCTTCAATGTAAAGTTTGAATACTGTTTGGAATATTTTACTAAACATATGTCAAATGCTTGTTTTTGTTATGTGGAAAAGTTTGAATAAAATAAGTTATTTATTATATTAAAAAAAAATTAAGGAAAATATGCATTTTTTAAACTTGCGAAACCCCTTAACGTAGGCGTCCACACATCCACAATTCCACACATATTTTCACTTAACCGAATTTTGTCATAAACTTGTGCTACAAACGGTTTGTTTGTTAAATTAGTTTAAAGTTTGTTAAGTTTTAATGCTACATCTGAATAAATTATTAAAAGATTTGTTTTGCTCATACTGCATAACATTTTCCCATTGTCGTCTGAGGTCATTACTGACTTTGGTTAGTTTCTATCTTCATCAATAGTCATAATTGGCAACAACTCCATACGCTGACACAAAAAAAATTTTGTTCTACTATATTCATCAATATAATCAATCACCTTTAAACTAAAATTTACTAATTTAAAATTTCCTTTAACTTTTCTATATCGTTCGTGTAGAATTATTTATTTTTGCAATATAGTATCCCTAAATTTTGGCGATGACTTTTGTATTTTAGTTAAGAATCTTTTCCTAGAATATCGTTCATTGCTAAAAGCAGCAGCGAACCACGCATTAGGGTGTGTTTTGTTTAGGTTATGGTTTTTAAGGAAGTGAATTTCCATCAGGTCCATGGACACATAGAGCGAATTCAAATGACGTATGACTTATCGACTTCATGCATTTGAACGATGAGTGTCGAACAATTTCATACAAACGAAAAAGTAGCTAAAATCGGTTTCATCAAGCTTAGACTTATCATATAAGGCAACACTCAAAGCAGTTGCACAATTTTTACTCAATAAAAATTTATTAGAATTGTAAGAGAATTATTATACGGGCGTTCAGAAACTGTTTCAGTGGGGTATTCTGATCTAGAAATTTGAAAAATTCGATGTTTTTTTCATATTTTCAAAGCATACGCCTTTAAGAAAACGCTCCTAAAAGGATTTTTCAAAATTCGAATTATTTTTGAATTTTTGTTTTAGTTCGGAAACGTTAAAAAAGTGTCAAGAAAACACATCTCTTGAGTTCAAACAGCCACAACTTCGCAAAAAATTTTTTTTTCAATTATCCTAGTTCCTGCCATAGCGGTACTCCTCTAGATTAATTATTCACTTTTTTCTTTTACTTTAGATTATTCAGAAGGCTCAAATCGTGGCATCCATCGAGCGCCATTTGGTTTACACCCCCACTTCATCAGCCTGTAGCGGTTTGGATTTTTGATTTTTTCGATTTTTTGTATATTGTTGAGGAATCAATAAATATTATAGAAAAAAACGAATACTAAAAATATTGTTTGTTTTTTTTTTATTACTCCTCAAAAAGTGCCTAAAATTCATGTCTCTAGACCAGAATACCCCCTTAAGGTAAAAGCTTAAATTAAAAAGAAAGATAAAACTGTTTTTTTTTTGTTTTTAGCTTGCAAAAATATTCGTTTTCTATGCGTAATATCTCAAAAACGCATCGAAAATTCCCAATTTTACAACCTAATTGGTAACAATTCAATATCTCAGCAAATTTTTGATTTAGCTATAATTAAAATTAAATGTAAAAAACATTAGAATTTATTTTATTTACTTGAAGAGGATTTTTTTTTTCATACAAAATGGGAAACTTTGAGACGTAATATTATCAAAATTCAACCGACAGAGACTACACACATAATCATCAGGTAATATAAAGCTGCAAATTTTCAGCTTTTACAAAAAATCTTTTATTTTCCACAGTCCACTAGCTCTTGAACTTAATACTAGATTCTGCTGTCCAATAGCTTTTATTAAGTATAAAGTCTCTACAATTTAGTCTTAGCGTTATCGGAAGCTTAATAATGTGGAAAACACATACAATAAGTTCTTGTGTAAAAAATGAATAGAAATTTTCTCTACACATAATAAAATACAATCATAAAAAATTATTTTTGTAAGTACAAAAAGATTACCACCAATATAAATTTTTTACTTAAAGTGTATGTCATAATTTCAGTAGCATCCGGTGCTTGTGTAATAAAAGCCAAACCTAGTAAATTCCAGTTAAAATTCTTTTAGCTACTGTTAAATTTTTTTATTTGTTAATTTACTGTTAACATACTTGTTTCAGCTCACCGATTATATTATTAAAGGAAAAAAACAAAAAAACAAAAGCTTGAAAAAGTTGTATAATTTTATTAAAAAGTAATAATATTCACTTTTATTTTATTTGGCGTTGACAACAAGCTTCTAGAAAAATGGGAGCTAAAGAAACTTTCAAAGCGCCACTAATATAGCATGAATGGGTTTTGCCCTAATTGTGTTTGTCTAGAATTCTATTATTAATTGGTGCCGTTTGCGCTACTGCGTATTTTATTCAGTCTTTAGTCTCTTTTGCAGCTGATTACACACATTGGAATTTGACGATTTATTATGAGAGGTTATATATATTGCTTAAATATGTCATGTACGCATTTTCTTTTGCATGTATTTAGTTCACTAAAAATTAATATTTTCAATTTATAGTTAATATTAGTTATAATTAATTAAAAGATTTATTTTATTGATAGATAATATTCAATTGTTTTGTTTACAGTGATTAATATCTTTAAACAAAACCGGTTTTCGATTTGGTTTTGCTTAATTTTAAAAGTGAGATCATTTTGAAAGCTGATTTTGTAATCAAAATCATCACTACCGACTGGTTACAATGTTGACGCTAAAAATTTTATGAATGAAAACTTTTGAATATGCTGTAAAAATATTCAATTTTTTCTTGTCTTTTTTTTTTTTTTTGTTGTATAGGAATTCTTTTTGTATTCATACATATATTTGCATATAAACACCAACCTTGGGATAGCACTGTAGTAAACAAAATACCTTTGATGTAAGTTTTTATTTAAGCTAAAATTATTTGAGTTGTTTTTTTTTTTTTTTTTTTGATTTTTAAATCACTTGTAATTCCAGGTCGCTTGGTTCAAAGGAATGTGATATTCATTCACAAGAATGAGGCGCGGCTTATTGGTATTTGGAGATTTTGAGTAGTAATTTTTTGTTGTTGTTTTTTGTCTAATGAAATATTAAAAAAATTCAAGTTTAATGTTTAATTCAATATAATCACATGGGAAGTAAATAATATTAAAGCCCAATATGATAGGATATTACAATTAAAACAAGATTTACTTGATTTTATAAAAGTTTTTTTGTTGAATTTCATTGATAATTATCACTTTTTAAGAATTTTATAATTTTAATACCAATAAAATGAAATCAATATTTATTTAAATAATGTAGACTTAATTTATATTTATATTTATAATCAACCATATATGACTGTACTGTGGAATGTTAAAATTATAACAAGCAATTTTGAAATAAAAATAACGAAGATTTTTATGGTATTAAGAGTGCCAAATAATTACTTATAAAATTGTGTCAATTATAAATTATACTTAATTATATTTAATAAATATTAGATCGGTAAAGAATATAAAAATTGAAAACTTATCAGGGATATGAGTTTATGCAAGAAACTAAAATTGTAAAAATTGTGTTTAAAACTATAAACCATATCGAAAATTTGGAGCTATTGCTTACATTATTTAAACCAATTTAGTTTAGAGAAATTAAAACAATTAACATTTAAATTAAGAGCTGTATCATCTGATATTATGACTGTGTCTAGATTAGCGTTTTCGACAGCGCTTTGGAGGCAAGTTTAGACTTAAAAGTATATTGACTGCAATAATTACATTATAAATGTTTTAGAAAAGGATAATTTATACCTTTTAATTAATTTTATTGTGTTTATACGGCATTGTTATTTACAGAAAATCAATTTATTATAATAAAACTAGTTAGAAAGCATAAGTTATATATTTCCAGCAAAATGTTAAACTCAAAAAAACTATTAAGTATAACTGCGCCTCATAAGTCCTATAAAACCTCATATAATACCGCTGCCCAAAACGCTTATCTAGACATCAAGTATCCTGTCATTGATAACTTTTGGAGAAATGTCGATATTTAAATAGTTAAAGCAAACATTTTCAATAGGCCTGGAAGGATTATCGCAGTGTGCAGGTGCTTATTAGGGAGTATCGTATTTATGGTAACATGCAATAATTTAAATAGGTTTATTAAATTACTATAATAGAAAAAAAATGTTAGCAAGATATTAATAATAAAAATCATACATTTCATAAAAATAAAATATCGATGAAATCTTTTAGTTTACCCACTTCAAATGTATGTATATATATCTATAAATTTTTGATATCCTTATGCCTGGTAGTCACTAGCGCTTAGCGTGTAGAGACGACTTAGCACAGTAAAATTGGAGAGTTTTTTTTATATACCAGTGGAGTGGAACATCAGTGGAGACTAATGGACTCATTAAAATTTAGCACTAAATTTTGTGCCGCTAAGGGCTAGTGAGTCCCAGGCATTAGAATTAAATTGTTTTTGTTTTTTGTTTTTTAGAACTTGATAACTTCCAGAGACAAGATGTATTATTAATTTATGATATCCCCCTTTTTGATCCCTCTCTGTTCTACATATTATGACAAAACTCGGGGTATTTTTCATCTGAGTTACACGAAGGCTGATTTAGCGCTAAAATACTCCCGAAATATTTAAATTAATTCGACAGAAGTTTGGAAAACTTGCATCACGCTCCTTTTTTTCTATTATAACTTGTAATCCATCAGAAATACTACTCTAATCAACAAAAAAGGGCCAAGATATGTGGGATTATTCGTCAGCGCATATATTTAGGCAAATGATGCACAATGAAATTATATGTCAAAATTTGCTTCAGATGTTATAAATATACATGTGCAAATTCAAACCAAGACGTATCAAATTTAATGGAAATTGTCAAAATTTTGTTTTCTCTCTGAAATGTAAAAGTAACAAAACAATGGATTTAATATTTAAAAACATTTTAAAATATTAAGTAAATTTTTATTTGATTTTTATATTTTATATGAAATTTTATTTGTATTTAATTTTTAAATTTACCGCAATTTATATTTTTTAATTGAAAGACAGTGTGCTATTTAATAGATAATAAGTCCATACATTCCGATTTTCAAAGAATTCAATTGTTGAAAAATAAGAAAGAATTTATATTAAAATTATTAAAGAAATTTTTAACAAGGCTTAAACTAGTTCGGCAAATAATGAAAAAAGCAAAATCAACCAAATTAATGCTGCTGGGGAAAAGAGTTAGTATTGCGTTTAGTGCAGCAAAACTTTATATGAAAATATGGAAAATAACGGTGTGTTTTTATATTTATTTTTAATATAACAGTTACTAACAAATTAATAGCACGTTATTATTGTTTCTCATACTTTTACATAAATTTTTGGCCTTATCAAATTCGAAAAATACTTTAAATACGAACTAAAAACGTATATCTTCATATAAATTAATTTATCTTTATATTTATTAAGGAGAGCCTAAAAAGTTGTCAAAAATCAGGTAAGTGCACAGGACACATTTTGCGGGTTATTTTCATCCTCTAATAATAATTAGTAGTGAAAGTGATCATGACTGAGTAAAACTCCGAAAATTTTAATTGCATAGTGAGTCTCAAAATTAAAAATGTCTTACACAAAAAGGAAAAATGTTAAAATATCAAAAAAATCAATGTTTAATCAAATTTAAAAAAAAGATGCTTGCATCGCAAATATTCGGGTATAAATGGTCTAAAATAGCAAATGTTTATAGAAGTCATCTACTTAGTAAGGTTTCTTTAAAAAGAAACCCTGTAAAGATTTTCAACAACACAAAAAGCAAAGAAAAATATAACATGAGAAGCTATTGTAATTTTGTTATAACCAAAAAAACAAAAAAAGGAAAAAAAATTATTGCTTTATGGGAGCTCAGTAAAAATTTACATTAGACCAAATTATTATCCACATTTACTTCAGAAAAATGAAGAAAATGCTGAACTGTATTCTAAAATTCCTTTTTCTAAACATTGAACAGAAAACCCTATTTTGTGTCTTGGCTAAATTTGGAAGAAAAGTTTTGAATTTTATTTTCACTTTTCTGAATCATCACCTATTTGGCAAAAGTTAATTTCTTACAATTCTTGTAATTTTATGAGAGAAAATTTCTGATAATTTTTATTTTTTAATTAACGGTAATTTTTATTTTTTATTCCGCCACAAAAATAAGTGCTTTTTGTTTATTCGGCCGCAAACTTTTCAGCTTTTTTTTATAGTATCGTTTTAGTAGATAAACATAATAAAATTATGATAGATGAAAATAATAATTCATAAGCAAACTTAGAGTCCTTAAGAAAAATAAAGAAAACAAACTTAAAAGTTTTCTTTCGAAGCATTTGAACGGTTTGGCCTTTAAAACTTCAAAAATCTTAGCAATTATACATTTATATTCAGTTCTAATTTAAGAAAATTAGTTTTTTTAGATAATTAATAAAAAAAATTATTAACGCAAATAATTAATTTGATTATTAAAATCAATTTTATTAAAATCTTTAAAAATAAGTTTTTTCCGCCTGACAACTGAAACGGTAAAAGCTGAAATTATTGCTTTTCTTCATTACAACCTCTATAAACAAGGTCCAAATTTTCAAAAATATAAATCATCAAAGTTAAGTCCATCAAATTATTTGATTAAATACGCTTAAAAATTTTTCAATGTGTTCAAATTCAACGCAAAAAGAAGTCGATAGGATGTGCTTTATATTTTAGCGTAAGTGTATTCAAAATGCCTTTTTACATTTATTAAAACCAGACTCTCCTTATCCGTAAAGCTAATCTTTATTGCTAAAAATTTCCAGAACGCAATCTTTCGTAATTACTGTCGATTTCTTTAATATAAAAAGAGATAAACTTTATCACCGATTAACACAAGTTTCAAAGTCTAATTATATAAATATTTTCTAAAATTTCTTTAAAACACCTTAAATATAAGTAAATTAGATATAGATTTTCATTGATGTACCAAGTAATGTCACCGTTATTCCTCAAATTTAAAAAAGAATCTAAAGTAAGGAATTTCTATAAGAAATTTTAAAACAAGTAAGGTTTTCTTTGTTAATTATTTTAATATTTCTAATTTATTTTTAAAATAAATTTTGTACAAAATTTGTAGAAGCAATACATTTAATTAGAGCTGTACTTACTTTAACTAACTTAACTGGAAGATGAGCTGGTTTGGAACTAAACCAGATCATGGAAATGGTCAGAAAGCTTTTTCAATACCTCCAGTATAGAAAAATCACAAAAAAACAGTAAACTTGACAGATAATAATTGAAGTAAAAAAATTTGTTTTCCTTTTTGTATATTTTTAAAAAGCAAAATAAAAAACTATTATTTTTTTAAATTTATTGTTGTTGTATTACGATTGCAACAATAATAATAAATCTAAAAACGAACAAATTGATCTTAATTTAAAATTTTTTTTAACATATTTCTATACTTAAATTGTTGTTTTAGTTTTAAGAATAGAAATTAAAATGTTTAAAATTAAAAATACCATATTCACCGTTAATTTTTTGAACTCAATAAACTACATTTTATATTTTAAATTAAATAATACACAATAAATAAAAATATTATGAATAAAAATGCACGACTAAACCATTTAATATTTTATATAAATTAAATTTTGTTGTTGTTTTTTTAAGAAAAAAAAGGACTAATATAATTTGTAATTGGTTTTTCATTTAGTGAATCTCAAAAATATTTATTTATTTTAAAATTTTCTATTTGTAAATAAAATTTTTTAATAAAAAATAATAGAATTTGCTCGTGTCATGTTTAGATTTTGTTGCTTATTAAATTAAATAAGATAAAAGATTAAAATATATTATTAAATTTATATACCGTAATATATTTATAGAAGGATGTTTACTGAATTTTTTTTTTTTTTGTTATTTTAATTTTATTCATTTTTGTAGATGTGGAATTTTATCCTAATTTTTGACATCTGATAACTTTTTGATAAAAACAATTTAAACAAAACTTTTCTTAAATATGAATTATTCTTCTTGATTGAATAATCGAAACATTGTGTGAAGTTTGTGCGTCTTTCACTCATTCTAAATCGTCCCCTTATAAAGGGAAACAAACTTTAATGAAGTTCAATGAAAAACGAAACTAAAATTCTTTACAAAATTCAAATATCATTTTGCATGTGTTTCCAGCCTAAAACTGACTTTAACGTCAGAGTAAATTGATTTCAAATTTGGCTACATTGAACAATTAATTGTAAAAATTAATAATATCAACAATATCAGACCCGAATTATTTTTAATTTTACCCTTTTAAAAATAAAAAATTCATAATTTTTAATTCAAGTGAATTTATCTTTTGTTTTAAAAAAAAAAAAAAAAACTAATTTCCATGTATATTTTACGGTTTTTCTGCAATATCTGATTTAAGGTTACATTAAAAACAGTCAAAGTAAATATTAATTGAGTTCAACGACATCTAATGTGTTCGGCCAGCAACTGTAACCAATAGAAAATAAATCATTTGACTTCATAATCGAATTCCTATATTGTATACCTACACGATTGTCCCAGGACAAAAGTACAAATCAAATAAAAGAATTTATTATGTTTCTTCTTAAAACTGATTCCTGCTAGGCTAAAGCATCAATATAATTGACGTTTAAATTCTAAATTCAAGAGGAAGTATAAAAATTTGTACTAGATTTGAACTTTCTATTCTATGTGATAGTCAAACGGTGCAAAATATAGAAACATGCTATAAAATTTTACACATTTGAATGGTTATTAAAACGCCTAAAATTATGTACTGGAAAAAAACGCTGACTTGACGAATCCGCCGAATGCAGCTGACAGCTGACAGGTTACAATGATTGGCATAAGAGGGGGGCGCATTTGACCAAAAAATTGCGGCACTCCGCAATGCCAAGCAAAATTATTGAAACGGTCTATTGGAAACGGTTATTGGAAACTAAAACGGTCTATTGTGTATTAGCAATAATTTTGACGACAAAAGGTCACTAGCAATTTTATAAGAAAAAAATTTTGACAATTTTTTCTCTCATATTAATTTAATTAAACACTTTTCACATTATTTACAAGCCTTTATCGTTTTTCCTCTGGGTTAAATACTACTGAAATGAAAGGATTTTTTTACGCTTTTATGTACGAATATATATTTTTCTTCTTTATCTTATATTTCACCATTGTGTCATAATTTTTATTTGAAAAATTGTCCCGAAGCCAAAGACTGCAAAATCTAGAAAAAAGCACATGTTGCATAAAATTTGATTTAAAATATTACAAAAATTGTTATACTGTCAAAAATATTTAAAAAAAAGTTAATAAAATAAAAAATAGGGGTTTATAAATAATCCGAGATATTTTAACAATTTAAGGATTTCTCCTGAAACATGAAAGCATTATATTTTAAAGTTATACTCGTACTAGAAAAATTGAAGACATCAAGAGTCATCAATTTTTAAATCAAAACATCGTATGAAATTTTTTTATTTAAATTTTAAAAAAAGTTTAAAAGGGCAATTTCACCCTAAAAACCGTTCAATTGTTTGTTAAATTAATGTGCACTTTTGAATTTGAAATGAAATTTTCTCAAGGAATATGTTCTACACAAGCTTGTAAGATATTAAACCGCTTTATCAAAAAACAATAATACATTCAATAACTTTTTCAAAATGACACAAAACTCGAATATATTAAAATATACATCGAAGATATATAAATATTAACAATTCAAAAAAAAAAAGAAAAAAAAAGAAGGAAAATGAAATGCATTAATGAAATGCATTTGGCATAAATTTCACACGTTTTATTGCCAAGATTGCAAACAAACACTAAAGAGGAATCAACCAAAACTAAATTTACAAGAAAGAAAATCCACTTGACATACCACAGGGACACCGACTTATTGTTGTTGTCTTCACCTTACCACCCCTATATATGAGGGTGTCTGATAAAATGAATCCAAGATACAGCTGTGAGTCTCTCAATTCTTAACTGTGTTATGTCGGCAAAAATTTTTAGAAAGAGGGAAAAGTAAACCAAAAAACAAAAAAAAAATTTTTTTTTTTAATTTTGTTCCATTTTTCCTAATTTGCTTTTATATAAAAATTTTTGGGGGTGCGCGCGCATTAATTTGTGCATTCGAGCATTTCAAATTTACTCAAAGGCTGGCTGGATACATATAGCTCGTACTGTTTTATTTCTACCTTCTACAGATGGCTAATAGAATAGTAAGAGCGAGACAAATTGAAATCTAGGTTGAAAAGTGTGTAAATCAAATCAGAGATGAGTGTATATGAGCTAAACGCAATTTTTTGCATGCATATATATATATAAAACTTTGCATATATGCGTATTTTGGGTTTGTTAGAAAAATGAATTTTTGTTGTTCTTTTATAGTTTTTACTTATTTTTTGTTGCCTGAAAAATGAAAAGAAATGAAAATTTGATACTTATTACATATGTGTAGTTAAATTGCGTAGGTGTATGCGTATTTTATATCAAAAATTCCAATCAGAAATTTTACTCGTCCACTTTTATAGAATTTTCACCCCTCTTTGCCCTGTAAAAGGATATTTCTTAGTCTTTATATTCATTTTTTTTTCTTCTTTTCTATACGTTTATTTGCTGCTTGTTTCGGTTTTTGTTGTTGTTGTTACTATATTTTTTTTGACCATGTATCTAGAAGCGAATAAAAATTTTTGAATTTAGTCTCGAGAAGCCGCGTTCGCGATTAAGTAGCCTTTGCGGGGCTGCACCCTAAATACGCGTTTTTTTTTTGTTTTGGTTTGTATCGGCATGTTGGTCAAGTGAAAGCATCTTTAAAATTTGTGTAAGTTAATTATATAAAAAATTAACTTAAATTTTAATTATTATTAACAAAAAAAAGAAAAAAGAAAAAAAGAAGTAATATTGTAAAAGTGTTTAGCATTATTACTAATGTTAATCTTATTACTATTATTGTTTATTAAATATGTTGGTATTATGAAATTTTTTTTTTCAATTCAAAGGTTTTTTCTCTTTTTATTTATTTTAAAGCGACAACAAGTGCCTACAAATATCCTGGTAACGGTTATTATTTATTACCATTCGATAAAATCAATAAATGTTGTTTTCCCTTGTAATATTTTTGATTGTATATTCGATTGATAAGCGGCAGTGTGAGGTGGTCATTGTTGGCACTTTCAGCATATACTTTATATATATATACTATATGCAAGGAGTAGTTGTAAGTGTGCTAAAAATTCGACTTTTCAAACAAGCAAACATTTTTTTTATCAGAGTTTTACATGATTAAAATTGTTATTAATTTCTACAACAAATTTGCTGTCAAAGTAATAATTATTATGTTATTGTTTTTTTTTTTTTTAACTGTCAGTGTACATAATAAAATAACATTTTGGTTAGTTAAATTAAAGAAAAACTAAATAAACGTTGTCAGTTTTTTAATTTTAGATACGTAACATCTCAGAACTTTTTAAGATTTAACTTTATTTAATCACAATTAAAATTTAAAATTTGCTTGTAAGGATTTAAGAAATATTTAACAAGTTTTTATAATTTTTCATTACGGATTCAGTATTTTTAGAATTTCTTTTGAATTTATATATAACTAAAATTAATATCCACTGATTTAAATGCAGGGAAGCATGATAGAGTTTGCGGTACAGCAAAAACTATTTAAGCATATATTTTAACTAAATTTGCATAAAGACTTTTATTCTTCATATTTTGGTATTATTTACGTTTTATTTGAACAGCTCTGCTGTTAATCTCTTCAGACAGAGGTTATCACTATTCCAAAGTTGAAAATTCGATTTCAACGAGACAAATTGAAAAGCAACAATTATTTATTTTTACTTTCAATCATCGTAGACATTTAACTTTATGACCGGATTGAAATGTCAGTTATTAAAGTCTAAATCTATGTCTTAGAAATTTTATATAATCATTTTTTCTGTAAAAACAAATTAAATCTTCTTACTTGGTGAAAGTTAGGCAGAATGTTTCATCCCTTCATCCCATCAAGTCTTAAAAGAGAAAAAAAGAGTCTCTCTAATGCAAGTACATATTTTTATTCATTAATAATTCTTTTAATGTGGAAATCTAATATTTTGGTCAAATTCAATTGAAACTAATGTGATAAATGTATATTTTTTCCCCGCATTGAATTTTAAAATATTTAAAAATAATTTGATTAAAAAATTCAAGACTATAAAAAACACGTTAATAAGAGACAATAAAATAATCTGACTCCTTTAATTTAAATTGTGTAGTAGAAGAGCAAAAGCAGAAACTTCCTCCTTGTTAGTTAATACCAATATGTTCACAAAAATAGTTTAGTTAAAACTAAAGTCCTACAGCGCTTTTAGGTACAGTATGGAATCTCATGATCCTACTGTATTTTATCATATAATCAAGTATTTGTGTTTCCCTGCTAGACCTTCAACCCTTTCTTTGTTTTCTTATGCCCTTTGACACGAGGCAATACTACAGCACGTAGAACTTCCTTTATAGATTTGGCATTGCTGCATTAAACTTGTGTGAATTTATCCTTTTTTTTTTAGGTATTTACAGGTATTTTTTTTTAGTTTTTCCCAGCCACCCAGGTACCCTTTCTACCTATTTTTCATAATACAAGCATTTTTTGTTTAAATTTTTCAGGCATCAAGCCTTAAGATAATTTTACAATAACTTCGACTTCTTACGAGGATATTTTTTTCTTTTTTTTGTCCTAACAGATTTATCATCTGCTTTCAATCTATCTTTCATTTTCTTTTTTTTCCCTTTCTATTCGTCTTTGATTTAATTCTTGCGGGTTTTTTGCCAAAATAATCAGAACAAAATGAGAAAAAATTTGAAAATTTCTCTTAGAAATGCTAAAGTATTAACAAATTTTTTATTCAACATGATAAATAAAAACAAGAGAAGCAGAAGTTAAATGGATCAAAAATAAATAAGCCTATGCTATGAGTTTTATTACTCATTTACTGTTGAGTAGATTTAGCCAAACGATTAAATTCCTACTAAAGCATAAGACGAAAAAACTATAAAGCTTATAAAAAAGCAACAAGTTCAATTATGTGACTTAAGTTATTTTAATTGTTTTTATTTTAATCTTCTAAAAAAATATTATTAGTAAAGATTTTTACAAAAAACTGTTGCAATACCATAGAAAGGGCAAACATTTTTTTCGTTGTAAAAAACCTTTTTTGAAGTTATATTATCTAAAATTAGAATCAAAAGATTTTGGTATTTTTATTGATGAAAATACAAATCTGTCAATCTCATGATGAGATTGATATTAATCACATCATAATTTTGTCAGTGTATGGTTTAATTCTATAGGTGCTTCTCAAGAGTTACCTAAATGAAGCAATGAGCAAAACTTGTTGCATAATAACTAGCAATGATTTTGATATACAAAAAAGTACTATGCCAAAAAAAGAGCTGTTTATTATAATTCTATTTAGGAGATACTCTGCATTAATTTAAAATATTAAAAATTGCAGAAAGTGTAATACATCAATGTAATACAAAAGCTTTTGATGAAAATATCTTCTGTGTGAAAAGTACTTCCAGACTGAGTCTTATATAAGTAGTAACACAATTATATTTTCCTGGAAATAATTTGGTCTAGTTTATGTCGAAGTTTTATAAGTTTCGTCCAAATAGAGGATGAAATCTAACTAAGAAGGTTCTAAGGCTCATTTTACGTATTTAAAATAGGAATATTCTGAAGGTGGTTACCCTTCATAACCAAAAGCATGACGAAGAAATTTTGGTATTAATTTATTGCTTACCGACTGCAATTTATATCACCAACGAGATATTTCCTGTGTTTTAACATTTATGTTAATGAGCTCAGCTATTATTTTTTTTTTACTTCGTGTCAACCAAATCTAGCATAGAATTATTTTGCATGTTTTTTGGTTTCTTTAGCTATAGATATTTGACATTTTGTCATTTTTTTATCAAAACTTTACTGTAGCAATGCTGAATACTTTTACTGAATGACAGCAGAAAATAACTTAGCCACAATGGTTTTTTCTTATATTTGGTAAGGGTTGTTGAATTTTTTGGTAAAAAAAGTATTCAGTTTAAGGCTATAAGTAACAAGTTTTGTTTATTTCTATTTTATTATACAGACACTATTGAAATCCTTTCGACACATTGACTGTTAGAAAATTTATTTCTTTTAATTTTGGCAAGAGACACAAAAATGAAAATTTTGCATGGAAATGACTAATGCACAATAGCTTTTTAATGAATGTGTTTATCTCCGTTGTTTGTTAATGTGTTTGTGTTGAATATTGTGCTAAATATTGTCCATTGATATTTTCGGACTCAGCGATCGAATATTACCCAAAAAAACATCTTTTCGTTGAGGTTAATTTTTTTTGTCGAGTAATGTTATGTACACGTCCGTAGCAGACCTGAAAAATGAAAAAATCACGTCCCCACTTAATGATCTATAACTTTTTTAATTTTCTTTAGATCTTAAAGGATTTACCTTTAAAATTTGAGTAACAAATTTATCTTTTATCTAAAGTCTTAAAAACTTTATTTAATAATTTTTTTGAACCAAAAAAAAGCAAACAAAAATGAGTCACAAAGTCAAAAAAGGTGAAAAAAATCATTTTTTTTTAAATTTGATTTCCCGTAACTTTGTTAAATTTTAATTGATTTGAACGTTTTATATACCAAATGAAAGGAAAATATGATAGCTTTTCATTCAGAAAATTATTTCCTGAGATATAGACCAATAAAAGATAATACACCCAAAAAAACACGTTTTTTGGAAATATTTCAAAAACGCTTCTTTAAAAAAAACGATTATAATTTTCGAATTCAGCGACCCAAATTTACCCTAAAAAACAATTTTATTTTGAGGTACATTTTTCGTGTAGACTAGTGTTATCACCTTTCGGTGACAATAATTACTTGAGCTATCAAAATCATTCTATTTTTGCATGAAAAAGTAGCCTTGAAGCTTACATTCTGCATTCTTTATTGATAAGTTTTTTAATTTTTATGAAACCGGTGTTTAAATTTTGCTTAGCATTAATAAAAAAGAGCAAACACTAAATTTTCTTTTAATGTATTCAATTTCATGAAATAATTCCAACCATTTCTATAAATAAAATGTGGTTTCTCTAATAAAATATAAGAGAATAATTTAACTTTTAGTTTGTTGTATATTGTTTTTGAAAAGTAAGACAACATTCTTCAGAAAACTTCAACTAAAATTGATTTAACATCTGTGTGACCTAATGTTGCATTCGGATTTAAAGAAATTCCATAATCAGTTACAAATTTAAAAATTTTAAAGCTCTAAAAACCAGAAAATCTATTTGGAAAAAGTCCTTTTTGTTGTAAAAACTTTAAGCATACTGCCGTAGTTTTGTCCTTAGCTTTCGATGTTGAGAAATATATGCTTTATAAACGGGTAATGTTGAAGCTAGAAAAAAAGCTGAAAGATCAGTGAAATTTTTAACAAAAACAGTTTAATTTAAAAATAAGGATTTTTGCTAAAAGCAATTTTAATGCTATATATAAAATAAAATTTTTGTTTAATGCCTTAGAATTTAAATGATTTTAAGGTTAAGTCTTGTTTTAAAAAATTGTTCATTGTTAGACGTTAGGAACAAATATATTTATTGATAAATCAGCCATTTTGTGTAGCACATTTTTTATCAATTTATTATAACGCATATCTTATCAAATTTAGAAATTGTTTGGCCACAGGATCGCCCTTTTTAATTGAAATTTTTTTATATAATTTTGATATTTTCATATATCTATTAATTTTTATCCACTTGTAATAGATAACAGTAAATTAAATTTATTTTCATGCAATAATAATAAATTTGACACTATAATTTTTAAGTGATAAACTGTTTGGTTGTACTTTTTATATCAAGGCTGGTGCCTTTAATTTTACATTTAAAAAATTTATAATTTCACGTTAAATAAAGAATAACTAATTATAATATTAAGATTTTTTCTTACTAATCAATAAATAAACATTTGATTGTGGGTTATTTTAGCTTTGACAAGATATTACTTCTTATTTATCCCAGGAATAAAGTTGGAAAAAGTTTTCTCTTACTCAACAAAATTGACTTTATTTCTAGATGAATTTTTATTAATCTCCAAAATAATTTTCCTTGAAGTTGATAGGCTTAGTCAGATGCTTACGATTTTTATGCTTAAAGGGCATTTTTAAATAGTGAAGATTAGTTAGCATTTTTTGTGTATTTTATTTCATTATTACGGAAAATTACTTACCCTGTAATCAATTTTATTATTATATAAATAGTAGACGCTGAATTTGTGAATATTTATTGGATTAATACTCTAACGAAGTTTGTCAGCACAGAGCCAGCAATCGGGGAAAATTTGGCTAACATACATTAGTCGTCTAATTGTTACCTTTTAATGGCCCTTGCAATGACAAATTTATTTAAAGTTGGTTCTATCAAGACATTTGAATTATAATTTGATTTTTTTTCAATATTTCATATTATTCAAATTCAAGTTTTATCATATTTTTTATTCGTCATTAATTAGCTACTATTGTTTAACATTACATTTTGCATTTTAAATCAAATAATTTTTATTATATTCCACAAAATGCTCGATTTATCGCTTAATACTTTTTTGTAAAAAAATGTTTCAATGGAGCTAAAAGTATTGTTTTTTTTTAGCCTCAGAATGAGCTTTATTGCGTTACAATAGTTTCTGTCCACTCTGGTAGACGTTAATTCAATGAAGCGGTTTGCTAAATCACTGAATTAAGAAATTTACTTGATATCTTAGGAGATGTCATGGCACTTACTGTCAAAGTTCAAAACCAGCCATTATTACTTGTATTTCTGTACTTCCATCAAATATACCCTTAAATTGAGTAGATTGCAATTCCCTATTATACTTTGGTTAAGTGCTACAAACTAATTACTCTCCACATGGGTAATTATATCTGAAGGAATGACTTCAGAACTTTATAATTCTTCTTAACTAATGCAAAAAAAATTAAAAATAATTTTGTTGTTTTTAATATATGTTAACAACTATTTACAAAATTGTAGAAAATTATTTCATTAAGCATTGATTACTCAAGAAGACCACAGAACAAACACTGAAATATTCGTTTTGTTCATTTGTTGAGCTATTTCCAACAAATGCATTTTAAATACTTAAAAAAAAATCTTAAGTTTTTTTAAAAACCAACACATTAAAGACTTTTATTATTTAATCTTGTTAAATAACATAATTATCCTCATTAGCTTCCCTTAAATTGCACCACAAATAATTTCTACTTATATATGAACTTTTTTTTAAAAAAATTTGTTTAATTTATTTTTTAAATTAAATTTTTATATTAATTGAAAATTCATATATGAAAAATATCCTAATACATTCTTTGCGTATTCAAATTATTAATTTTTGTTATCAATAAAAGAAAATCGAATTTAATTTACAAAAGTCACCTATACCACCCATCCTATAATTAATATTTTAATTTACATGATGCTCAAGAACCGATTAAAATTTTTAGCTAATTTAAGTGATACTCTTATTACCTATATTTTATGGTCAAGTCGAGACAATAAATTAAAAATAGTCCACGGTATGCCAAATAGTAGTTCCTTTTACAACAAATTACATTAAAGACCGACCTCTACTCATCTAAGTCCATCAGTTTCCCCCCGCTGAAAGGGAAATTAATTTCATGTTTTCACTGTCTCATGATTCTGCGCGCGATTTCAATAGCCATCAAAATAGAAAGAAATGGTCAAGGGATGTATACCACTTTCATTTTCAATTCACCTCCCAAACACTATCATTTTTGTTACACTTTCACCCAAAATGAAAAATATTTATCTATATATATATATATATATATGTATGTATGGATACGTATACACATATCTTTACAATTGTCATTGCTCATATAATTTAAGGCAACGACAGTTAAATTTATGCTTATAATTTTATTTTTCATTGGTTTATGTGAATGGTAAAGTCATCGCTAATAACCACTTTTCAACCTTTTTAAATTTTTAATGAAAATATTAGACATTTGTGTGTAATTGGGACTGCACATTTTCCTTATAAGGGACACTAATTTTACTTTTTTCCCTATTAAAATTATTATTTTTATATTTCAGTAAGAGTATAATAATATGCTCACTCCCTTTGTAAATAAAACACCCTCGCACGATAGTTTTTATTATTAAAGTACAAAAATAAAAACAAAAAACGAAAGAAATTTCTAAGCTTCTTATTTATGTATATACGTATAAGTGTGTGGGTATTTATATGTTTTATATATATAGCATTTTTAGTTTATAATTTTATACAGTTTTTAGCAAAATTTCAAGAAAGATGTGTGTGTTATAAAAATTTTAAGTGTGTTGGATTCATTTTCTTCTTAATTTTTATCATGGGGGGATACATGATGTATATACGTTTACAATTGTAGCCGAATATTTAAGAGAAGGAGAGGATAACTGAATGACCAGTAAAGTTTATAAGAAAAAGGATAGCTTTGTTAAAGAAGGATCCCTCTTTTATTTGGAAATAAAAATTTATTGCTTAATGTTTCTGAATATTAAAAATAAAATTTTCAATTGTCTCTGTTGGACATTAATTTATAAAATGAAAAATTTATGAAATTTTTTTAAAAATTTTATTTTTATTATAATTTTTAAAATACCTTTTTATATGTATAATAGACACACAAAAATATTAAATATTTGGGATCTTTAATGGTATCACCATCAAATATATTTTTTTTTCCACCATTATTTTGTTTATTATTTTATTACTTTGGGTTAGCAACTTTGGTGTTTTGTTATACCATTTTGAAATGAAATTTATATTCTTCTAAGGAATTCTATGACTAATTGTGAAACACAAGAAGGGTTCAGCGTATCATTTAGAGTTGGCAATAAAAAATAAAAAGCTGAAAGACTTTATCGATTTAAAAAAAAAAATTTGGTTTTTTATTTTCTGTAACATTTTATTTGGCTTTATAGCTTTTTCATTACACATTATCGCTGTAAGGGCAAAGTCGAAAAATGTTGTTATATTTTGACGGTAAAATCTTTAAAGTTGGAAAATTTTCCTTACCGCTTAATTTAAGCAAATTTTACCATAGTATTATTCACAATAATTTAAATTATAAATCTCAAATAACTTATTAAATCAGGGTATATAAATCTGTCAATATTAGCCAGGAAAATTACAGCTCTTGCATACTTTATCCTAAATTCGATACTCAAGATTGCAAATATTTAAATAAATTTAAACTTATTATCTTGGTTTTGACTGAAAAACTGGGAATTTAATTTGTTTTGAATAAGGAAAAAAACTGGCTTAAAAATTTGATTTGTAAACTACAATTATATTTTATTATATATTAGTATAATACCGTTTTCCATGAACATTTAAATAAGATGAAAACCAATTTTATTCCCTAGGCCAAAAGTACACATCTTTACATTTCTTTACTTCTAGCTGTATTTAAGACTTAAATAATTTTTAGGCCCAGACGTCAAATATTAAAAATACAAATACAACAACAAATATCGAATATTTCAGATAAAAATACAATTTAAAGTGGAGAAAAATACGAGATTTTTACTTTTGGGCTAGGACAAACCAAACAGACTATTACGTTGCGAAATTTTCTCATTCAAAAAAATCAAAGAATATAAGTATGACACTTTAGTTTTAGTTTTTCCATAATAGAGAAAAATTTAACCAAGTATGTTTTAGCACACCTGTAACATTGAGCAACCACTTAAAGAAATATTTTGTGTCAAAGTTTTACGGCAAGCTCTTAGCTAGCTTAACTTTTTGCTTAAGTAAAGGCTTATAAGCCTGCATTTTAGGTGTTTATGCTAAATTTCAAACTTAAGATATCATACACACCGTTTAAAAAAAAGTAGTTTCAAGAAAAACGCACTTAAAATTTTAAAGACTGATCTGAGTTGAGTCCTAAATGCGTCACAAAATGAGCTGTAACTCCGAAAATTAGTCGAATTTCCAAAAATCAATTGAGGAACATTTTCTTAATGGATTAATTAAACTATGAAAATATGCACAAAAAAAAATCTATTTTTACGAATTTCTAAACCAGAATAACCCTCTTAAGCCTTTAAAATTGGTTTAGCTTTATGCTAATTAGACAATTTTAAATTAATTATTTTGTTAAAGAATTAATTTAGCCCTGTAATTAAATTTAAAATTTAAAACGCCTAAAAGGTTTAAACTTCTTCAGTTAGCAATTATTCTAATTATTCAAAGTTATTAAAATTAATCTTAATAAAATTAAGTTGAAAATTGGTTATTAAAAATAATTGTTCAATTTAAAGCAAATTTTATTTTAATCCATAAATAACATTATTTTTTCTTAATTTAATATTTAAAGGAAACAATTTTTAACTAAATAAATTAAATCAATTTTGAAGTCTTACTGTTATTTATAATTAAAAGTGAAAATTTGAGCAATATTTTGAATTATATGAAGAGGATATAATATTATATAGGTGTGAAAATATAACTATCCATTTAGTGGACTGAATGGTTTTGTTGAATTCAACAAGAGTTTATTTAGTAGTTAGTCCTTCTATATAAAAATATAAACATGGAATATTCTTACTCTTAAGTATTTACTACTTGAATATTTGTTTTAATAAGAACTTTTTATATCTTATCACTATTTTATTTTGCTATCATATATTTCCATCTTAATTGAAAGCTCAAAATGTGACAGATTATATAGTTAGCTAATATAAAAGTTTCTTAAGAGTGTACTATGAAATAATTTCCAAGCTTTAGTTTAAGCTTATACTGTGAAACTTGGGCACCTAATTTTAAATACACATACGATTTTATTGATTGTCCCTATGTTAACGTGAGTTTTAGAAACAGGTAATTTTACTCAAACAATTGGTTAATTTGATTGACAGGATTTCATTTTACTAAAATCATAGTAAGGCAATCAGATATAAAGAAATTTTTTTTCTTAGCTACTTTATTAAGCATCTACCGTGACCATGTGTCCCGTTTTTGGAAGCATTCTCCCGTGTCCCGTTCCCAAACACAGGGACACCAGGACGGCCTCAAAATGTCCCGTTTTCGAGCTGAATGTCCCGGAATAAACGCAATGAATTTTTCGTTTTATACGAAAAAAGAGAATATAAATAACATGCAACCATTCAATCCCATCCCACTTTCTCTATATGGGGCATTCTTTTACAAATCGAACAAAACTTGAACGGCACATTTTTGATTTAGCTGAATTTTTTTTACAGTTTTAGCATTGAGAAAAAGATATACGTGTTTGAGGATTTTTTTTTATATATAGGTGTATTTTAGAAAATGGAGGGGGAAAAAGTTTGAGAATTTCGTGATTTTGGCTTGAAAAATTCATAACTTCGGTCTTATTGGGATTAGGAGTTTTTTGTTTGTTTTTTTGCTTTAAAGCCTAAGGATTGGATCTTTTTAAAAAAAATATTTCAAAAAAAAATATTAAATATTTTTTATTGTTATAAACAAGTAAATTGTTTGTATCGATTTTTAACTGTTATACCCAAGTCTTGAAAAGTTTTTTATTTATCGTCTAATTCTCAACAAAAAACGTTTTTTTAATTAATGGAGAAACTATTCCTAATATTTAAAAAAATAAATTTTTCGAGCGCGCCACCTCATATTGGGCCCCATTGTGTGTGTATTTATTACATTTATTGTTTACCTGGGACATCCGCATCGGAGGAGCGTGTTTTTTCCATGATCAACTAAATTTGGATAAAAGAAAAAGCACGCCTCGCAATGGCTACGTTAGAGAGTATAATTTTCGTGAAATGTAACATGAAATTTACTTGCATGGAATTATTCGACTGACTACGATGCTCTCCAGAACTGGTAAAAAAAATTGCAAGTAGCACACAACCACAGCTTCTCCTAAAAATATGAGGAAAAAGCAGGCTCCAGCAAAGCCTAGTTTTTACAATCATTAGCGTCATATTTTATCAGCAACGTTTTTTTAATAAAAAAAGTGTCCCCGAAATTGTCCCGTTTGTGGTTTGAAAATATCCCCTTTTCAAAAGCAAATGTCCCCAAATGCTAAAAAATTAAATGGTCACCCTAAGGATACTAGATGCTATTAGGCCAAATTTATTATCGAAGGTCATTTTACATTTTGCTATCAACTTCTATAAAAGTATTTTTGATAAGAGTATAAATTCGTTTTTTTTAAATTGATTAATTCATAAATGAAGAACAAAAGTCAAATATCTAAATATCCATTTTGTTAAAAAATTTTATATCATTTCTAAGTGATGTCAATGTTTGCCAAAAGAAGAACCGGTTTAAACCGACAATTGCACTGATTATTATCAAACAAGCTTAAAACCTTGAAAGAAATTAAATTTTGAGTGTATCCAATATTTTCATAATATTTTTTGACGATGATCGCTTGATTGGATTCATCTTAGCAATGAGTTCAAATAAAAATTCAAAATTCATTAAAATGAAAATATAAAATAGTTTTTCCTTGATTAAAATTTGCTTTTATTTAAAATTAACTACTCATATCAGAATTAAAACTTAGCCCTGTAATGTATTTATTCAATGTACTTACTATCAGCTATGATTATCTTACAACAGGATCATTTTTCTCACCTTTAATGAACATATTTCAGATATTCCTAGGCTCCTGTTAAAATAACTTACGTAAGGTTCTATTCATTTAATTGAGAATGCTTGGTTGATAAATGATTAATGTTTCTACAATCTCTTGTGTCACGTAACATGGATTTTACTAGTCTTAATGTCTTATATTTATCGTCACCAACACGACATTTCATGAAAAATTTTTGTAGAGTATTTTGATCATGAAATTTAACTGCAAAAATTTGCAGAATCTGCAAAATATTTAAATTAGATGCAGGGTTAAAATTTACGTTTTTGAAGTGAAAACTTCTTTAGGCGCACTTTAACTTTTTTGTGGGGGGTAAATTTAATTCTACCGTCACGCTCTGGTGCGTTACGCTGATTCGGGTATTTTCGGTAAGATTTGACTTTGTTTCCCTATTTTTATTTTTGTTTTCAAATCATTTTCTATGAAATCAGGACAATATTATTAGTTAAAAGAAGATAACATAAAGAATTTGAGTGTATTTTTTGGAAAGTTATAGCAGAAGCTTAACTACAGTTTTCGCTGTAATATTGAATTGAGGGTATTTTCAACTCTTTCTAACTTGTTTATGCTCTTATAATGGACCCCCATGAGCGCAACGTTTCATGAAGTGTTTAGTTTAATTTCTGTTAGGTATTTTAATGAAATTAAATTTTGTGACAGTATTTAACTTTTATATTTCTGATTATCCAAACAAAATATGCGAGTATTTTAGTTTTTCTTAAAGAATTACATATATCAGTTCTGTATTTTGTTAAAATTTTTGACTATTTAATTTAATATTGCTTGGAAAAATTTATTAAGTTAAGTTGTTTCGGATTCGACCGAGAAACCCTTAAAAAAGCGAACTGCACACGTTGAAATGTTATGAAAATTTTTAATATTTTAAATAAAAATCTTTTCGGTAATTTAATATTTTTACCTTTGCCTAGTTGAAAGAACAAATAACCTAGTTTCTTGAATTTAATTTTTTACTCTAGCTTTTTAAATGTAAAAATTTTTATAGCATATTAGTTATAATTTGGTGTAATTATACCAGAGACATAAGGCTGTGTCTAGATTAGCGTTTTTGACACCGGTATTATTGGCGATATTATAGGAGTTCTAAGGCGCGGTTATACTCAGAAGTATATTGACGTACAGTAATTGCATTACAAAACTTTTAGAAAAGTATAACTTTTACCTATCAAATTATTTTGTCCTAAATAATAATGCATTATTATTAACCCCATTAAAACTTTAATGTTTTTACTTCTGCCGTGTGGTTTAAAGCTCAAGCTTTAATTATTTTTCATATTAACTCATATAAATTTGAAGCAATTGGCTCCAGTTTTTCTGATGTTTACATGAAGTGAAATATTAAAATTTAAAGGTTTTATAGCTTTTTGCATAAATTCGTCAGTTTTGAAACTCTTCTATTTGTAATGAATATCTGTAAAGGTTCATCTAACTTTAGCAAATATTTTAGGGAGAAATTCCACTTTTCTCAGGTATAGAAATACGTTGCGTAAAATGAAAATTTGTTGAAATTAATCAATGGAATGAAAGTTCGTGTTTTAAATAAGAAAACCAGCTATGAACAATGTGATATTACTTAAAAAAATAACTTAAGAGTTTTAATTAGTAGTTAGTAAATTTTTCAAAAAATCAAAAGTTAAAGTTGGTTTTTATTACATAAATTTACAAACTAACTTTACTAACAAACAAAACACGTAAAGATAAAACGTAAAAATAACAAAATATCTTTTTAAATGGTTTTAAATAAAATAAAAGTATAAATAATTCCTTTTGTTTTTATCAAAAACCTAACTGTTCCAGCCACATGTTACAGTGTGGCTTCACAGCCTAAAAGGGTACTTCGGTTCAGGAATTTAAAAAACTGAAATTTTTTTGCATATCTACGTAGCTTAACCCTTAAAGAAAATGTTCCTAAGAGAAATTTACAAATTTTTAATGATTTCTGGAGTTTGTGATGCGTCGACAAAACTGCTCCTTTTTTGACACGTCTGACTTTTTGACGCGGTTTTTCGAAATGTTGGACATGATATCTCAAGTTCTACTTAACCGATGCACTTGAATTTTGTTACATTTTTTTACATATTATAATTTTTGAACAGAATAACCTGAAAGCTTTCTTCAACCACTGATGCAATGATGCACGTTTTCTCTACATGGATATAAATGGGAAATAAAAGTACAGTACCCCAAATAATAAGAGAATTTTGTTGTTGCTATATTTCCTTTGGCTTATAGTGCGTTTTCACTGACGTTAGTACTTAGTATTTAGTACTTTTTTAAAAGTATTTTTATTGAAAATCTCTAGCTTAGTTTTTAAATATGTTAACAATAATTACTGAGTAGGTACTAGGCACTAAGTTCAGTGAAAACGCACTATTATTTGAGAAATAAACTAGATATTTCCCATAAAAATAAAAAAGTACTAAATACTAAATACTAAGTACTAAAGTCGGTGAAAACGCACTATTACCCAGTTTTCCTGAAATTTAAATATTCTGCTATACTAACTCTAGCTCTAATTTTATCCCACTGACCGCATTAAAGTAAAAATAATTTGTTATGTCAGTGGACCAAAATGACATAACCACAAGCCATTATGAGTTTGTTATATTAAGAATAAAAAAGTATAAAACAAAGGAAAAAATTTCAAATATTAGTTATATCTAAGAAAATGAGTTTGATCATTTAACAGCATCAGATCTGTCTTATTAATAAAAACAAAAACAAATATTTTTAGCTTGGAAAAACGTATTACAAAGTTTTGAACAATCTTCGCAATAAACTTCGTAAGCATTTCTTTCATTTATAAAAAAACTTTATCTTTGTTTGAACTTCCTGAATTTACTCAATATTATAAATATTTAAAGATTTTAAAAACAACTCAAAGATCAATTTACATTTTACTTTTTTGGCCAATGAAATTTGCTTGGTTATAATACTCAAAATTTCTTACTTGTTAGAAGTTTTTTCCAATATTTGTACAATTTTCAATAAAATATTTGTTTATCATCCTTTGATGTTTCTTTAAATGGACAAGAGTTCAACATTTAACTTATTTTTTGTCTATTGATAAAAATAAAAGTATAGATAAAAAAAATATTTTCAGTTTCAAAACCAATTTCATATGATTCAATTTTTATCCAATTCTATGCTATTAAGCTTTATTGTACCCCTTACTACCCATCATTTTAAGAACATCATTAAAAGAACGTTGTCCAAAGTTTTTCGAAAATTTTTTCATCACGTAAAATTTTGTTTTTCATAAAATGTTCAACATAAAGCTTAAGGCCGTTTGGCAGTTTGAGCTTAATGTATGTATGTGTGTATGTATTTAGTTACATAAATTTATTGTACATATAAATATATATATATATCTATATATATATATATATAGTCAATTCGAATTTTTGACACAATCATCCCTTAAAGAAGTTTATGCTTCTCTGTCAATTTTTCATAATATCAATTTGATGAAAGCCGTGGTAACCACACTCATGTACATTATATTTATATATATGTATATATATCTATATATATATATTTAGGCATCTACTCACCCTTAAATTTATGTTCTTATCGTATTCAGGTTACAATAGGGGCTACAACCACATACAGATACATGTCTATAAGTTGAAGAAAATTTTGCTTTAGTTAATGGAATGTCCACTTTTACTTTCTCCAAAAGCCTTTTACGGTCCAAAATTTTTCTTTTCTTAAATGGGGTGGTAGTCGGCATCGGTCTCAGTTCTAGAGATACAAATAGGATAGCTTAAAATATAGGTGGAACGGTTGATTGAGAATGGTCGCATTGGTAATAGTGACGGAAGGGGGTTTTAAGACAGAAAATGAAAAAGAAAAGTAAAACTTTCATTTTGAGAAATTTTTCTTGTTCTTTTTTTATATATATAAAATTTTTTTTTGTAGAAAGGAATATGGTTGAGTATAAATTCAATCGTATGGGGTATGTGATGAATGAAAAGCCAACGGTAGGGAAGAATTTCAGAAAAAAAAAAAAATTATTTTTTGCAGAAATGATGTGAAGAATTACTATTTGGGGGGGCTAAGAAGACTCATTTTTTCCTTAGAATTCTAGAATTTTGTTAATTCTGAAGAATGAGTCTGCGTTATATGAGTACATATGCTGCCATGAAAGATACGTAAATACTCAAACACTAATGAAACTTGGAAAATTATTTCTTTGTAATTTTAGATTGCATTCTATCTAACCTTATATTCTATAGGCATGTAAGATGGACAAAAGAATTTTCTAAACGCTTCAAGAAATTTATGGCTTATGCTTAATTTAAAGGAAAGAAAATAAGTAATCACGATTAGGGGTTTATAGTAGCAACCCTGAAAAAAAAAATGACTTTGGCTTTAGAGGATTTTAGGAGTACTCTTGTTGAATAAGAAATTACGATATTTGTATAGGATTATATTTTATATATTAATATAAAAATTTAAATAATTTTATGTTTATTTTTAGTATTTCATAAATAATTTTATGAAAATATATGGCATTATTTGATGTCAGGTAATCCAAATTATAGTAATCTTCATTTGGAAGCCAAAAATTTTGTATTTAAAATTATTTTATGTTCAAACTTTAAACTATTCTAACTAATGCCATATTTTAGGTATTGTAAAGCAAATTTTTAAGTTTTAAGAAGATATTTCAATACATTTTGATACAATTGTAAGTTGGCAGTACAAACTTTGCTTGGTTTTTAATTAAAATTAAATGTTAAAAATATTTTAATTCATTTTATATATTTCATGAAGATTTTTTCTATACAAAATAGCGGTGTAATATTCCACAAACGTCCCATAAGAACACTTAAATGCCCTCAACATGTTATCAAGTAATATACATAAAACTACAACTAGGCAAAGTACTAGTAGGCTGAAAGTTAACTAGTTCTCCGACTATAAATATGATTTTATGTTTTTAATTTAAAATCCTGTTTCTATTCTAGTGATGTACAAAAAAATACTAAAGTAGATATAGAAAAGTTAACTTGCCTCTTTCATTATCCATAAAAAAACAGCAAACAGCTTTTTGCTGTTTTGACAATTTCGGACGCCAAGTTCATAATTCTAACAAACAATTTTCAAAATAACGACAAATAATCACTTAGGATAATTTGCTAGCGAAAAAATATTAACTTGTGCTTAAGTTTCCTAATCATTATTTTAAATTACTCACAATTTTTTAATAATAACAACAAAGATAGTGCAAACTGTTTCTTTTACAAAAGAAAAAAGAAAGTATGAGCACAAAAACTGTTTCCCATTTGTGAAATCCGGCAAATGTGAAATTATTTCGTAAGTTTTTTGGCCACTATTTATTTGAAAATTCAATTAATTAAAATGTTGATGAGTGGCAGTGAATCCGCAAAGGATTTGTGATATATATGATAACAGTAAGCAAAATTCAATAATTGCAGGGCTTAAAGAAACAATTTCTCTGACATGAGAGCCCTCAAATATTGTTTTGACATAAAATCGGAATATTTTTGATTGCCAATATATGTACCTTAAATTACTTAATTAAGAAATTTTACTTCTTGGTAAAATTAAATTTCCTTAAAGTATTCGCATTAATCTAAAACACAATTTTCTCATTTAAATTGTCAAAACTAAAGACTGTATTAGCCTCCCAGGATTTTAGGCAAAGTTATTCATTCAACCTCATCATAACTTGAAAATATTTAATTTATAATAGAAAAACCAACCAAACCAAAACCAAAGTGTTCATATTAATGTAAAACTCTATAATTTCTATTATACTCAAAATTAGACTCTATCAAAGTCTATTAAAATAAAAATTATTCAGCCACAAAACTGAAGGAACCCAATTCGGAAATTATGACTAACAAAAAAGGAATATGACTTTTTGTATGGAATTTACTTTGATCTGGTCAAAGGTTATTGTCGTTAAAATAATTTTTATTATTTTGATGTTTGCCTATTTATTCAAAGAATTTAGTAATGAAAATATCTTTCAAGATGAAACATGTTTTATATAATTTAATTATATATAGTATTATTATGTAGTTTAGCATAAAAAATCAAGTACCTTATAATTATTTCTCCAATTTTTTATTTAATCTGTTGATCTTTAAATGAAAACCATTTGTTATTATTTTTCAATTTTTGCTATTTTAATAATAAAACAATATTGTAAGTTATAAAAAAATATTTTTTTCTTACTCATTATCGTATAGATTCAAAAGTTATGAGTGATAGAGTGCGTGGGGGTAAACACGACGCCTGCAAAATTCAACAAGCTATAACTCGAAAACAAAAAAAGCTATACCCCCTTTCTTCGTACTTTTTGTTCATGAAATTTCATCTACTTTCTATCCTAAGCATTTGATCATACATTTTCGGGTCACCCTGTATAATTATCAAAATTATTGTTTAAACAATACAAATAATTCCATCCCCGCTTCAAAATATTTGTTATTTATTTCAAATAATATAAAAATAGTAATTTTTCAAAAAAAAATCATCAAAATCGGATCACTACCATATTGAAAACAATCAATATTATGACGTATTCTATGGTTTTTAGTTAAAATTGTTAACGGTTTTTTGATGAATTATGAAAAGTTTCAATTGTAAGGTTCGATATTATGGAATTTAAGTGTTTTTCGATTTTCGGTATGAAATCTGATCTACACAACTTTCATGATTTGGCTATATTAAATAACTCAGTAATATTTGTCAAGGACGTATGCTGCCCAACTGACTTGTTATTTTAAAATCCTTTGCCAACATTATTTAGTTCAATTAATTATAATTAAACTAGTTAGATTTTATTAAATATATTCATTGCTTTTTTATTAATATTTTTTCTGGAAAAGTTCACAGTACGATGAGGAATTATAATCTTTCTCTCTCCCCTAAATAATGGACTTGAACATTTATTACAGAAAAAAAGTTTTTTCAAACACCTAAAAATATTATTTTTTGTAAAAAAATTTTGACTAAAAGAAATATATTAGAAAGCTGCTATAAGAAGCTCAACTTTCAAACAAATTTTGAAAAGTATAACAGACACTTGTCCAGAATAAAAATAATTTTATGCATATCTTCTGGTGGCCATACCTAATTAATTAAAAGAGTCCTTTATATTCTTATGAAACTCATGATTAGAGATCTTTGTTAACTTATATGACAGTACTTTATTGCAAGTCCTTCAGATTTTAGTTTTCTCTGTGCTAATTTTCAATAAACAACAGGTTCCATCAGATTCAGATCAGTTCATGCTTTTCTTATACCTAAGAATAGTTTTTTCTATAAATTTTCGACAAACAGAAGGCACTTTACAACATTTAAATTGAAAAAAAATCTATTTCAGTTCCTTCATCATCAGCAGGTTCCAAGTAAATTCTATGCGTGATTTATTGATGTCTAAGGAAAAGCGACAATACTGAAGGTTTTGACACTACGGTTAGTTTTTTTTTTCCAAAGTGTGCTGTAAAAATATAAGGGATTTCTATTCCCTACTAGAGGATGGATAGGTAAAGAGGCTTAACCTCTGTGACCTAAATTTTCTCCTTTTTTTTATTATTTTAAGCTGTCGTCGGCATGTATGCTATTGTTCTCTCCCTATTAGTTACCTTACTTTTTATAGTGAGATGGAAGCTTGTTTCCTTCAAGAACTAGAGCCACCCTTCAGTTCTGCCGCAATATCTGGGCAAAGTGAACTTAGACCTTAGACACTACTCAAATAAAAATCAAGTAAAACGTGTCAATGTTTTGTCCTCAAGGAGTATGGACAATGGTTGATGTTACTTAAGAATACAAGTGTTATATTTTATACAAATACTTTCTAATAAAAAGTACCAACTAGAATTTATTTAAAAATATAAAAAATAAAGATAATGTTTCAACTCTAGCACCAATGTTTTTAAATTTTAAATAAAAAAACTCTAAGGACTTTTATTAATAACTATTTATTGCTCAATTTTTATAACTCTTTCTATAACTGAATACAGTTATAAATTGTAGAAATTCTCTTAAGCCGCTTATTGTAAATTTTGAAATTATAATTCACTGTGCAAAGGGATCACGACTGCGCACATCCCCTTCCTATAATGAATTGCACATGAAAGGAAAAAACAATTTTTCACAAATTTGGAAAACTATCTGAAGGGGCGGAGCAATATATTTAAAAAAAATATATATTTTTTTGATTTTAGTTGAAATTTTTGCTTTACAAAACATTTATGGAAGGGATGCATTGTAATCTATAATCAAAGTATTTTAACTTAGATCTTTTATTGAATTTAGTATAAATCGAACATTAGTTATGAATGTGAAACATTTTCGATTATATCAAAATGTGTCATTTTGGTTTTTACGTAATATTTTATATTTAGTTTTTGTGTATCAAAAATTTTCAAAAAAAAAAATAATTTTGAACAAAAGTTAAATATAAAGAAAAATGGTTTACTCCACTTAAAAGTTTAATAAGTTTATTATTAAAGTCAAATATCATTTATTCTATGTGGCTCCCGTTTTTGTCGCCTTGGGAGTCTCAAGCAAATGACAACAACAATAAACGTAAAGTGATAAAAAAAAATAACACAATATTGAAGGCCTACAAGGAAAATTTCTCGTAAATCATCCCACCACGGGTGGAGTTTTTCTTATGAAATTGGTGCACATATCTCGACATATAGACACTGGTGTCTACTTCTTATTTTTGACTTGAGCTTAACCCCCCATAAGGGTTGCTAGAGGAACAAAGCTAAAAGTGAGTAAAAGTTGGTCCAATGGTGTTGGATGTATTTCTAAATTAAAGAGAAAAATGGGGTGAAAGTGAGAACAAAAAAAAAATTGGTTTCTTATTTTTATTTTTCATTTTGTTTGCTTTTGTTTTTCAAAGAAACCAACATACTATTTAGACTGGGCAAGTAAACGTTTTATATGAATCATGCGCAATCAATAAAATTAATTTTGGGGTGGATAGCTTCTAATTAACAAATTTTTTGTTGTTGTTGAAATTGCTTTTTTCTATTTTTTCTTTTTTTTTTTTGAACTAGAGATATTTTACGTATATTTTAATTATATTCTTTTACTTTTATTTAGTTATTGGCCAAAATCGTGTCTAGTTGTCTAGGAAACTTTAATATGGATGATATTTAGTTTTCTCTTTCTGAATTTGTAATATTTTAATTTGATTTCCAAGAGCTAATAATGAATTGAGATCTTTTTTTAAACATATGTAATATCATCAAAAATAAAAATTAGGATGAAGACGAAAAAAAACTAAGCTAATATTGTCACAACCCCCAAATTGGAAACCCAAAATTTTATTGTTCCATGAATTTTCGTAGTTTTAAGTCAACTATTTTGGGTTCTTTGAACTGTCAATTTTTCTTAGTTTTACCTTCACAACAATTAAGATCTGCTATAAAATAAAAATCAAATTAAATTTAGGGTAGCAAAAAGAATCAACTAAATCAGTTGTTCTGTACGTTTAATGGTATTTCGACATCTATTTTGTCTGCAGGATTCTAACTGTAAGATATGTGATGGTTTTATTTTTGCATAGTTCCCAATAAAACTTCAAGATAGAAGAAAGAAAGGGAAGAGAAATTAATATGATAAATAAAAGTCGTTTTATAGAAAAATATTTGTCAATTTTAATTGAATGTAGAATTTTTAAGGATAATGATTTTCAAAAAATGATGGTAATTTAATCGTTCTTAAGCTATTCGAGCATTATTTCAATATCAAGATATATTGCAAAGATATTAGAAATTGTGGCTGTTATTATCTAAACGAAAAATCTCTCAAGATTGCTTTCTTCCATAACTTCAACGATCGTAAAAAAATGTTAAACTTCTGGTGTAAGCTTCCATAGCTATTTTCATCTCTTACAGAAAAAAATTATGCAAATGTGGAAATTATTATTGTATTTCTTAGATAAATACATCGGTCAATAAAATTTTTTTTTTAACAAAATTCGGTTTTATTAAACAACATGATCTCCTTTAAGTCAAATGTATTTATTTCAACACTTCTCTAACTTTTATGAAGAATTTACTTTTGACCTTAAAGGAGTACTCCAGTTAGGGCAATTTGAGCTAAATTGCTTTTCTTGGAATATCATCTTATAATATGTCAGCGGACAGTATAGTTATTGAGGACAAGTCTATCGAATAAAATACATTCAAAAACAACTCAAAAAAAAAACGGTTTGTTTAATTTGGCTATCGTTTTTAACGGTTTGTGCTGAAGTGAATAAATAAAACATAGAAACTCAATAAAGTCCTCAAAGTTTCTAAAAGTTATCACTTGCAGAATTCATAAAATGCACGACAAATTCACAAAACGCACTTAACTTTGAAAATAAAGCTAAATAAAAAGTTTGCCGTTAATTTTTTTGTTTATTTTCAACTAAGAAAATAATTGTGGAATAATTACAGTTATAAATTCGAAAAAATTGGTAAAAAAGCCATCTGAGACATATATTAAAAATTTTTTGATAATTTGAACTCAATTGAATCACTTCTATTTAAATTTTGGACAGATAAACATGCGCAAGTTTTAAAATATCTTACTTAACTAGCCCTAAATATTACAACAATGGTATTTTCTTTTTAATATTTCTTAAAAGTAATTATAAATCATATTTCAATAATTTATTTATTCTTAATACACAGAAAGTATGGCTGCGTCAGTCTACGCCACACCTCCACCCGATTTAAGTGGTGAGGACACAGCACTCAGTGATGTATCGAATTCATCAAGCAGTTCTAGTTCACAAACAAAATCAATTAAAAGAAGTTTATCTTCGACATTATTAGCTAATCAAAATTCATCAAATCCATTCGATTTAATGCATATGGATCAGTCAAAAAAACGACGTAAACAAACTACACCAATTAGAATATCAGCACTAAATTTGTCTACAGACAATACAAACAAAATTGAAGAATGTGATAAAATATTGGCAAATAATCAAAATTTATTTCTTCCAAATAAAACACAATTATACACAAAAGAATTATCAAATGAAATTAATTCAAACATATCACCGTTAATTGGCTTTAATTCAAGCACAAAGGTGAATATAGAAATGGAAGAAAATCATAACAAAAATTTACAACAGCCACAACAAGCACAACAACAACAACAACAGTTGATGAATGAATGCGAACACTGTGGTGCAACATTTTCTACAATAATGTTATTAAAAATTCATATTCTTCAACAGCATGCAACATCAAATTCAGATGATATAAAACATACAAATAATTTAGAAAATTTAAATGATAAAATAAAAATTGAACAAGACAAAAGTAATTCCCCATCTGATGAAAATCGGATACCAACAAATCCACCAAGAACAGATGAATGGATGAATATGCATGGAATTAATTTTCCATTTCCACCCGAAGCTGCAGCGGCTGCATTATCAGCAAGCAGTTATTTATCACAATTACCTTTACTTGGAATACCTACTGTTAGTTCATTTTCTAATATCGATGGTTTATCTCGCCCACCATTAAGAATTTTCAATCCAGAAGCATATTGTGGATTGTGTAATAAAGAATTTTGTAATAAATATTTTTTAAAAACGCACAAAGCTAATAAACATGGAATTTATGATCCAACTGTATCTGCAAATGATACAAATCCGCTCAATCAAATAACACAAGCATTACAAATGCAATTACAACAACAACAACAACAGCAGCTGCCACAAACACAATTGCAACCAATATTGCAATCACAGTCACAATCTCAACAACAACAACAGCAACAACAACTTCAAACAGAACAACAATCACAAGTACAACAACAAGTACCATCTCAACAAGTGCCATCATCACTTTTACCACCAGAACCAGCAATTTATTGTGACATATGCCATAAAAGATTTACAAATATATTCGCTATGAAACGTCATCGTAGTAAAACACATGAAATACCACCACCAAATAGTCCACATCAACCAAAACTTGAAACAAATGATTCAAATGATTCAAGTGAAAAAGAAAATCCTTTAACTGTACGTATTCCAGAAAATTTTCGTGAAGATTTTTCAATTGAACAAGAAGATGTTTTATTTACACCACAACCAAGAAAATTATCACCTGTTTCTAGTCAACAGGCACAAGAAGCAAATTTCTCTTATGAAAAACTAAAACATTTGGGTGTACTTAATCCAGAAGCATTTTGTAATTTATGCTGCAAAGAATATTGTAATAAATATTTTCTTAGAACACATAAAATTAAACGACATGGAATACAAATGCCAGATGATTGTATAAATGATAAAAATCAATTTAATTATATACAAACAATGCCATTGAATTTAATGCAACGTAAATCATGTGATTCTGATGATTCTGATAAATTTTCAAATAAAGATCTGGAAAAATCTATAGAAAAAAAATATGAAAATAATAATTCTGATTTAGAAAGGATATCGGAAATAAATGAAAATATACATCCAATACCACCAGATGTAATACTACAAGAAAGAGATCCAGATGCTATAAGTATAGATTTACAAAAATTACAATCAATGATACTTCAATTGAATGATCTAAATAACCAAAGGCAAATTTGTTGTCATATTTGTGGCAAAGAGTTTGAAAATCAATATATACTACATGCACATATGACATCAGAACATACAAATGATTCTAGTCTAATTGAAAATAATATAACAAAAAATTTATCACCATCTCGAAATATAATACAAGGAGAAATATGTAAACAATGTGACAAAGAGTTTACATCTTTAAATGATCTTAAACAGCATATCTATGAAATTCATAGTATACAATTAAATAGTCCAATTAGAGAAGGATTTATAACACCAGAACGTCCAGTTAGTACAAATACAAATATTCCATTACTACAAGGACAAGGTGAACGCCGTCAACCATATACAATAACACCAACAAGTAGCTATTGTGAAATATGTAATAAAGAATTGTGCAATAAATATTTTATGAAAACTCATATGCAACGTATGCATGGTATTGAAATTGAAAATGGTGCCCAAATAGGTGGTGTTGTTTGTAATATTTGTAATAAAGAATTATGTAGTAAATATTTTCTACGTGTACATAAACATAATACACATGGTATTATTGAAGAAGGTTCACCATTACCACAATCTCGTCAAAATGGTGATCCAATCGATTCTGATAGTATATCAGCTATTGATGTATCAATTAAAGGTGATTTAAATGATATTAATAGTAGATATTTTACACATTATACAGAAGTATGCCCTTTATGTTGTCGAAGATTTCGTAGCTCAAAATGGCTTAAAGCACATTTATTAAGTGATCATGGTAAAATGGGATCAGATAAATTACGTGAAATTGAACAACAAATTAGTTTTAGTAAACCATCAAGTCCTACACTTAAAGTTCCTAATGGTGGCCTAGGTATACAAAATATTGATACAAATTTAATAACAAAAGGAACATTTCCAAATATATTTATGTCTGATGATACTAATAATATTGTACCACGTATTAAAGAATATCAGTGTTCACTTTGTTCATTCTCAACACCATATTATGCATTCTTATTTATACATGAAAGATCACATACAATATTAAATAATACAACACAACAACCAATTAAATCTGAGTTAGCTGTGTCTATAGCAAATAAAGACCAACAACGATTATTACAGCCAATAATATCAACAACATCATCAACATGTGGTACACCGACAACAACACCAGCATCAACACCAATACCACAAATACCACAAGAGAATGCCGGTAGTAATAAAAAGGATCAAATAAATACTTTAAATGAATTAGCTAATTTAACAAATAGGCCAGCAACATATGCATTACCACAAAATTCAGAAAATGAAATAATGCAATCTTTTTTAATTGAACAACAGATCTCAGGATATGATGTAATTGAGAATAATGGTGATAACAATAAAACAATATCTAAAGGTAATAATAGATTTATTCCTGCTATTGTTTTTTTACCAGTTAAAGAACGTATTACTAGTCCGGTTACTGTGTCTTTTACACTATCTCCGGCATAAGTAATTTTGCTTTCTATTTTTTTTATTTTTTTCGTTTGTTTTAAATATATTGTAGTAGTACATTATACAAAAATCAAAAATGCTACCATCGAAACAATATCATATGTTCTTAAATTCATAGGATCTAGGCTTTTATTGGCTTCAAAATCAAGTCATGAAAAAGGATAACAAGAATTTTTAACTTATTTTTATAAGTAAAAAGATTTACACTATTTTAATTAAAATTAGCTCAAGTCAATTATTTTGAAAACACAGTCTCTCAAACTTTTTCATTTTTCTTAGAAAAGTCTTTCTTTTAAAATAATGGAATATGAATATAATGGTCTTATTTTGAGTTATATAATTATATATATATTAATATATATATATATATATATATATGTATATTGGTACATAAAAAATTGATATTGATAAGCGGTAAATAGCTCTTTGTTGTCAGTTTACTTTAAAAGAAGGATTTGATCACATGAGGATAAATAAAATTTAATGTGATTAATCGTCTTTCAAAAAACCCAGTAAATTATACAATTTGTGTACGAAAATAATAAACTTTCAAGCGGTAAAATATAATTGGAAATTATTTTATTGAAATTAATTAATTCTTGCTGGTTCTGGTGGTACATTAACATTTTTAATAATTCAATGAAATTCAATACAGTTCATGAAATTATTTTTTTACTCCCAGAAAAATTTTTTCGTCTATTTTAGAATCTGGGAGCTAAGTTTTAATGGAAAAGAGAAACTCCCATCATTTTTCCTTTTTAGTTACAATATTCACCTTTGTGAGTACCCTCATTTTAGGTTTTGTGTTTTTTTTTTTTATCAATGCTTAAGCCTAGAAGAAGAGTTTAAAGAAATTCAAGCGAGATGGATCAACAATAGTCATTTAAATATATGAAGTCGATAAGTCGTACTATCAAAAATTACTTCCATTTGCTTCCACTGTGTCCAAAGACTAAGTCAGACTAAAGCTTAGTTAAATATATTAAGCCCTACATATTGACATTTGTTTTAGAACAAATCGGACTATATGGGTTAAGTTAAGCCTGAAGGCTCGTTTACGTGTTCATATCATTGCCAATCGTTCTAGCTAGTAAAATTGAAATTCCATTTTGTTTTTTATAGAGTTATGAAGACCTCCTTTTACAAAGAGTTTAAAACAAAAAACTAATATTTATACTTTGAAATAACATTTCAATAACATTGAAATGAATATAAACCATAAATGCACTCACTCCTTTTACGCTCAAAAATGGCATAAACAAACTTTATCAAATCCTAATAGAAATAAAATATTGGTTTTACAGTTTTGAGCAATCAGTGATTTTGATCAATGAGATTATGAAAGAAGATAAATTGAACTTAAATTACAATTAACGGACACATCTTTAAATAATTATTTTATTGTGTGTTTTAATGAGATAATATTTTCGAATATAACCAAAGTTATTGTCATAGTATTCCAGATTCATTTCGTAGAAAAAATAATATTCATTACAAGCAACACATGTGTGAAAATTCTCAATCTAATTTTAGATACATTTTCTATAGATCGATTCTCTACAGTTACTTTAACAAATTTCCCTCACCTTCTCTAGAGTCGGAAATTTTTATTCTTAAAGACGTAATTTGAAACTGTGGAGAAGAGAAAAGTCAATTAGTACCAAAACTGAGGAATAGAATGCTTCTTCGATGTTATTTACTCAATATTCATTCAAATAATCGTGTTAAAAGCGTTCCTTGTAACGTTACATTTAAATAGTGTAGAAAATAATAATTAACTAACTAGCAAGATTTTATGCTAAATAAACCCCAATAATCAAAGATTGCCTTAATTTCAAAAACATTATTTAGTTAGCCATTTCCATTTATCTTTTTAAAATCATAAAAATTTTCGATAGTTAATGGTAAATTATTAAGTTTCAACATCCTTTATTATTTTTATATTTATGGTTTATTACTTTCATTATATCTAAACAAGGAAATGGTCATTTTTCTCTCACAACCTCTAGTAAACTCTTTATTAGAAAGGTATAATTTTTTATTGGCTGTTTGATCCACTGACAACATTTTATGCTAAACCCAATCCAAGTAAGATGATTCTGATTTAATGATCAACTTTACTGAAAATTGTTTAGTTTACCCTAATTTCCAGATGTCATTCAAGCAACTGTTGATTTATTTTCATTCTAACTCATAAAATTATATCTCATGAACAGTATTTCGTGCCATAGAAACAATCTACTTGGAGACTTCCATGTGATACTCTTTCAAATAAAAACACAATTTTTTTCACGTCCGCTAATGCTTCTCATGTACTGAGCAATTTGAGCTTAACAACAAATGCTTTAAAGGCTTACAAGATCCTTTTCATACCCAAATTTTTGTACTTTTTTTTTTTAAATTGATGGTAAACTATATTTAAAATACACAAACCTCTACTGAAATCAAGAACACTATAAAATGTTATTTATTACTCACATGTCATTCTTTTTGAGATTTTCCTAACATCCAAAAAAATTTGGTAAGGTGGATTTCATTGGGAGAACAAATCCTAAATAGGATTATTTGATCAGAGCTTGCTCTATGTAAATAAAAGTCACACAAATACTAATTTACAAATTTCATTAAAACCTTATAAAAATATTCATCCATCACTTTGTAAGAAAACTTTTGCGATAAGGATGCTTTTTCAAAAAGCATTGCATAAGTATTCTGCATGTTTTTTTTTTTTTTTTGTTTCATTTCAAATTTTTTATATATTTAGTTTAAACAGCAACTTAACCATCTTAAGAAATTTTAAAATAAAAAAAATAACAATAATTCTCCTATTGGAATGGGTGACTGTGCTTTTAAATAGTTCCTTTTTTTATAAATCCCTCTGACTAATGTTGCTATTATGTAAATTTTAATTGTTAAACAGAAATAATTTTCAATATTATGATGGCTTGAGCTAATTAGATTCTTCTATCTTTTTATTTTAATAAATCAGATATAGAAAAACAATACTAAATTTAAATCAAAAAATTTTTCACTTTTATAGACAAAATTAAGAATAACTAATTTCGATGGTAGCAAAATTAAATTTTTTTTTCATAAAATGTACAACGTACAAAAAAGACTGATGGAGAACTAAAGGAATGATACAAAAAAACAAAATTTTTTTATATTCAAAAATCGGTTAAAACATTTTTAAAATTATTTCAATAAATATTTCGCAGAAATTATAATAATATAAATTGTTGTAATAATAATCGTGAAAAACAAAAAAAAAACAAGGTAAACAAAATCAAAATTAGTGGTAATAAAATTAAAACGTTGTTGGTGATGTTTAAAAAAGTTCCTAATGTTTAAGTAAAAATAAAAAAGTAAAACAATTTTTGCTAGATGTGAAAATGACTTATCACATGAACGTAAATAATATTTAATTACTTATTCGAGTCTTTATAATAAATAAATTAAAAAAAAAAAAGAAAACATATTTTAAGTAGGTGAGAAAGTATAAACTTTAAGTTTGAAAAATCAAAAATTCATTTAGAAAACAGAAAAATTATATTTAAAGAAATTCATAGAAATTTCTTAAAAATATAACTTTAAAAAACTGGACCCAATAACTTTTTGTATTAATTATTTTAATGCTTTTATTTTTTTTTAAATGTTTTTTTACTAATTATTTCAACAATGCCAAAAACACTAAATAAAAAATAAAGAATTCCGTACAAAAATATCTCAGGGCAAAAGTACAATATGGAAAATTGATTTTTTCTATTTTCCAAGTGATAAATTCTATTTTGAAAAACAAAAACTTTAGTTAATTTTTATTGAAATATCTAATTTAAAATATATATTTTATTTTATTTGGCAAAGTCTAAAATGTTTTAAAATAATTTTTAGTTTTATAGGTGCAAGTCTAAAGGATTTGTTTCATTTGTAAATTTTTAAAAATCCAATTATAATATTTTTAGTTATATGTATGGATTTATAGTTCTGTAAAGAATTTAGATCTGTTGGAATTTAAAAATTTTCTTGGAGTTATAGCATTTAAAAAAAGCGCCTTTAAGCGCTATTTTTTGTCTTTTATATTTTTCTAGACACCCCTTTTTTAAATTATTGCTCTCGATTATCAAAACTTTAAAGAAAAATTCAAATATTCATAAACAAAAGTCCTAAAATATTTCATGTGGAATATTTTAATTGTTACCGACTTAAGTAAAAAAAATGTTTCTTTTTTTCAATATTTAAGTGCCCCATTATTGCAAATCAATAAAATATATGTATATCCTTAGGTTTTTAAATTACTTTTATCACTTTTCTTGTTCCCGAAATATTAAAACATTTTATTAAGTCTTTATTTAAAGCAACATGTAAAAAAAAAAGTTATTTTTGAAACCATTCTCCCGGCTAATCCATGGACTTTTTTACTTCATTCAAGCACAGAGATTCCTATAAAAATTACTTCTGTCAAATTATAGATATGTATGTCAAGTGCTTCCTTTTTTGAATTTGATGGATATTATTTCTCTTATTTAAAAGTAAAAAAAATCTACACGTATTTCTTTTAACTTAAAAAATAAAATCCCTTAAATATTAAAAATCATAAATGTTTTTAAGGGCCTTACGTTTCTAATAATTTGTTCAGTAAATGTTTGTTGCATAAATTCATTATATAACTATGATAAAAAAGGAATTTTGTGAAAGAAGAAGCGAAAAAATAGCCATTACAAACTAATTTGCGCCCACATTTCAAGCACAAAAGAAATGACATTGGTTGTCATTTCACACCAAAAAAAAAGAAATGCTTAAATCAAAAAAGAAGACACTATGATTAAATCATAAATATCTTTCACTAATGAATTTCGTTTTATGTTTTATTTGTATAAAATTTTACACAAATTCGAATCTTTTTAAACAAAAACTTGCATTTGCCAATCGATTTTTTTTTAAATTTCATAGAATGGGATCGATATTACTTTAAATTAAAGTTCACATAAGTAAAGTTTTAATAAGCAAAATTCACGACTCAGACATTATCCAAAAATATTAAATCCTGACTGATTAGCTCTGAGCCAAGTCTTTCGAAAGAAGATGAAATGCTAAAAAATTTTCACTTGTTGAATTATGAGTTTTTTAACTCAACAACATCCTTTACCAAATATATTCTGAAAAATATGCTTTAAAGCCAAAAAGGAGCCTTAAATTTGATAAACATCAAAAACTTTTAATAATAAAATTTTTTGTCTCTATTTGAATTACATAATTGAATTAGTTTTTAGAGTTTGGAATATTTAAAAATTTTTCATGTAAAAAACCAATTTTATTATTAGACTTGCCAAATAAATTAAAATTATTTGAACAAAAGTACAAATATTAAAACATTTTTTTAGTTATTTTATACGAAATTACATTCAAAAGTCATTTTATTAATTTAAAAACATAATTTAACAATAAGGAAATTATCTAGTCTATTAAATCTAGTCAAAATTTTGATTTAAAAAACAGCAACCAAAAGAGCACTATCTTTAAAATTGTGCATAGCGCAAAATGAATTCCAAAATTAAAATAAATTTTGGCATTAAGTAAATCGAAAATAGTTTTAATTATTTAATTTTTCATTTATCTTATATACAAATTATAGGTTTTAAGAAGTTAAATAAAATAAAAAGTGGTGAAAAAAATAATTTTCTAAATATTTTTACAAGAAAATTGAATCAAAATACTGAAATTCAAAATTTGTTAAAACAAAATCTAATGAAAAAAGTAATTACAAGCATTTATGTTTTTTTCTTTTATTTTTCAATAATTTCAAATCCAGTTTTTAAATTATCAGTAATTGCTAAACATGTTAAAAAAATTTTTGCTGTGTGCCTTCTAGCAATTGCTGATTAAATATAATTTACAAAAGAAATAACAAAAATATTTAAATTAAAGCTAAAAGAAAGGAATAATAGTTTCAAAGAGCATTATTTGCTTAAATTATTAAATAAAATTTGAAAAAGTAATTTAAAAACGATCAGAAAAATTTTAAATTTCATATAAGAATTTTAAAAAAAATTTAACCAGTGATAAGATATGAAAACAACAAAGTTACTTAAAGTTTAATATGGTTTTTTAGAAAATATATTTCATCTATACTTAATTTTGGGAATATGATTTTTAAAATAATGAAGGGAAAATTTTTCATCGATTATTATCAATTAAAATTTTTATTATGCTTCTAATGATTGATTGAAATAATTTGAAATAAGTATGTGTCAAAAACTTATAATTAATAATTTTGACCAATATTAGTAGAAATGTACAGATGTACTCTTTAGATCCTTATTGTTTCAGCTAAATAGTAGTGTACAGATTTCGGAAAGGCGTCACATTCTCCACAAAAAATGAGTAGTATTAAAACTAAACAAAAACACTGTTCATGTTTGCCTTTTGCTTCCTCTAATTTTCAAATTTTTGCTATTGTATTCATTAAAGACTGCTATTATTAAGTTAAAAATTTCATTTCTGTTTTATTTTATGAAAATTTATAAACCTGGAATATCATTAGGAATAACAAATCAATTTTGAGCTAGATTCGAAAAACGATTAATAAAATATTTTTTTTAATGATAAACATTTTAATTGACCTTGCTACAAGATTTTGTAAAAGAAGAGTATATTTTCCGGTAGCCAAGCTTAAAACAAGTTTTTATTACTACTAGAAAATTACTATATCTAACAGAAGATATTCAGTTTTTATATATTTCATTTTTAATAAAACTTATGATGATGAAATTAAAGATAGAAATATAGTTCGTGACTTTCTTTTAATACAAAGCAAATTAAAAGCTATTTGATGTATGCTCCTTGAACCAATATAAAAACTTTTAACCAACACAATCATAATAGGGATATAAATAAATCAATCAAGGCCTGTATTTTTAATAATTTATAGCCCACACTATACTTTTTTCTTTCATTTGTAATATTTATCGTTTTAAAATTTAGCCCAAACAAAAAAAAAGAAGATGTAATTATATTTATACCATATATATTATATATTGCAGCTGTTCAGCAAATTAAATGCATCTGACATTTGTCTAAAAATGAAATTTGAATAAAAAACCTAGTACCAAGCGACCCTTGAATTTTGTAATGGTCATCAGATTGTTCATACCCCGCCATATATTTACAGAAAGTCGATTTGAAAACATTGTAAAAACTAGAAATAATAAAATTCTATGCTATTCAACATTCAAAAATCACAAATGAAAAAAAAAAAAAAAAACAACAAAATGTATTAAAAAAAAACTATTTTTTTTCTACGGGCTTATAAAACAGAATACGCACCCCTACTTTAAATGCTCTGAATACATTTTTTTTCTGACCATTAAACAGTATACCCTTAATAGCTATTATATAATAGGGAAAAATAATTTTTTGAATTTATTACTTTTTCCAAAAATTTCAGAATCTTCTTTACATGGTTCATACGCAAATTACCAAAAATAGTTCGCGCATGATTTAAGGGTGCCTTACTTTTTCCCCTAATTTCAAATGATAAAATTTCCAAAAACTAAATGTAAAAATGTAACTTATGCAAATTTAAGTAAATTTGATAGTTAGAAAAATGGAAAATCGATCATACACGTGCGTAGCTGTTAGTTACGTTATTTAAATGGAAAATGAACAAAACTCTAAAAATGTTAAGGGGGAAAATTAATGCAAAAAAATTTTTATCACAAGAGAATTTCTGAGATTGATATTGATAATAATCTAATTATAATTTATTTCATTTAAGAATTCATTACTTTGATATTTTTTTTGTCCAATTCAAAAATTAGATTCAAAAGAGAAACAAATTAGGAAATTTAATATTTTGTTTTTTTTTTGCATAACAGAAAGAAATGGTTTGGCATTGCATTCTTCCAATGTATTTGTTTTTTTTTTCACTCACCAAATATTTATGTGTGCATTTGTTTCTTTGATATCAATTAAAATTTCTAATTTCTTCTTACTATTCTTTACAATTTTAAGGCGCAATTTAATCAGTCATTAAATTTACAAGCAAAATGGAATTCATTCTACAATTAAATAAGTCATGAAATTAAAAAGATAATAATTCGTTTTTCATTTTAATCAAAAAAGAATATAAAAACTTTGGTCTACATATATCCGAAAATTCACTCGAATCATTTTATTAACAAATGTGAGACACATTTTATTAAATATAAACTTAAGACTTGCAAAGGATTTTTTTTACTAATATATCACATTTAACTTTAATACATTTTTAAAACCTAAAATCTAAGAAATTTTTTTGGTAAAAATCGCAAGGTGAGTCTAAAAACTTGACAAAAAACCTGACAAAAATTGAATGCAAGCCATACTTTTAATTGTTACGATTTCAAATATTGAAAAAATTGAATATTTTATATCAGATTTTTCTTGATTGCAAAAAGAAATCCAATACATTGACAGATTTATTTTAAAAGGTCCGAGTTGATGCCTTATATCTCATATAGCCATTTTCAATTTTTGCTTTTCGACATTTCCTTTCCCTTTTAATAATAAAATTTTTTGGCATCAAATAAAGACGTTATTTTGAAATCCAAGTTAGTGTTATTCGCTCCCGATTTTTTTTTCATCTTATTGCAACTTTTCTTGATAACTGTGATAAATTTGATCTATCTCAGTGAAAAAGAGGTTATACTAACCAAAGAATACCTTTCCTTTTCGTTTCTGCTTTCAAAAAACTCTATACAAAACAAATTATTTTTTTGTTCAATTTAATAACTTTCAAAAATAAAGTTCTGCAAACATTCTAAGGCAAGTAAAGTTGCTAACATTAAGGGATAACAAAAATAATTATTATTTTTGGTATATGTAATGACTTTGTTTTTCCTGTCAAATAAAAAAAAGGAACTGAACTAATATTCTTAATTTAGTGGTAAAGTATGTGATATTATGGTAAATATTGCATTTTCAATATCTTTGGATTTGTTTTGTGTTTCAATAATTATGTAAATAAATTGAATTATTTAGGGAAAACAATATAAAAAATTGTTATATCAAATTAATTTTTTTTTGTTTATAAAATAGGATAAGAGCCCAAAAATCAAAAGTTTAGATTACACAAATACTAAAGTCAACAAAAATAATTTTATAAACTAATAAACAATACCAAATTTTTTATACAAATCTATTAACTTAAGAAGATTTATTTTTGTGTCTTTTCCCAAAATTTAGATCGATTTTAAATTTTTTTCTTCTAAATCCGATAAATATATAATCCTAAACGAAATAAAGCTACAAAATGAATTTGAAGTAATCAATCAATCAAATTTTTTAGTTTTCTTTTTCGAATTTGCAAAAAATAATGATGAAATATATTTTTTTTAAAAACAAAAAGGAAGAAAGAATTACGACGATAAAAACAAACTCCTCCAGTGTACCTTTAAAGAGCATAAAATCAAAAGAGCATAAGATATAATTGTCTGTGCTTATTTCAAACCCACAAAAAAATTTAAAAAAAAAACTATACATATATAAATAAACAAATAACTATATATATATATATATATATGTGTTTTTACACGTAAATATATGAAGGCAAAAAAGAAATTTTAGACTATAAGATTTTTAGGTAAATATTTACATGTATTGTACGCATAAAACGTGAAGCAAAAAAAAAAGTTTATATAAAAGAACCTTTTTAAAATTTTAGTAAAATAGACTTAAAATTTTTTATTTTAATTTCCAATTTTGTGTTTGGATTTTTTTTTCATACTCTCTTTGAAAGGAAATCAAAATTTTAATTGTGTTCTAAAATTATTCTTAGTTAAATTTTCTAAAATATATTATATTTAACCAAAATCCGTTTGAAAAATATGAGTTTTTCTCATTGGACTAACTGAAATTTGAATAATTTTATTATATTCAAGAGTTGTCATTTAATATCGGCACTAGCTGCCAATAAAACCACAAATCTTTACTAAAGTGCCTGAATTAACGTTTTGTTGAATTTTAAAAATTCTTTTCATATTGAGTAAGCATTTTTTATGTTAATTTCTAAAATCAAAACTTATTATTTAATTTTTCTACTTTTTCAATATTATCTGGGGTTCTGTATTTTACAGATATCTTGTATTTATGTTCTAGTCCTACCCAAAACAGCAAATCCATTCTAAGCTACCGTATCAAAAACTATAACATGCCAGTGGCATAAATAGCTTTTGAGATAGGGGGAAATGATTTTCTTTTTAACTTTCTTCGGCTTTTTTATTTAATTATCACAAAAATATTGTTGTCTAAGTAGGGGATTGATCTCCTTTTTCACAATCTCATTTACACTATTGTATATATACTTAGGCTATATAGGCCTTAGCCCCCCTTTTTCGTAGCAACAGATAAAATGGTAGATATAAAGTGTTCTTTACAATAATCCCCGTATAATTAAAAAAGGATTATGCTAGGTGTCTCGCCCATCTGTCTGTTACTCTCCTCCTTCAAATTGCAGCAAAAATAAAAAGTCCATGCAAGAGTATTAAGGAAATGTTTATCACTCAAAAATTTTTCTTTTGTATTTGAAATTTAACATATCTTTTTTTTGATTAAAACAAAATATTTGGTCATTGACTTGTCCTTACGGCTCTTAGCTTGTAGTACTTGAGTATCTAGATTCAATTAAACAGATTGTGGTCATAAGAAAATCATATGCCCTTTGATTACTTTACAAAAAATCAAATATATTGTGCACAACTACAACTATTTACTTTTTTAACAAAGTTTAAGTCCTTAAAAAAATTTAAGGTTGATCGAGAGAAAAGTAAAAACCCAAGGGAATTAATTTGTAAAATTTAATACTTGACGTTACAGCCATTTTATTGTAAATAAATTACAGTCCCTTGGTAGTTCTATCAATCATATGACTTTCCTCAGTTTAAAGTATAAAAACAGAAATTCCTTGAATTATATATTTTCAATTTAAAAAATATAATTTCTTTACCACAATAAACTAAAAACTATTAGCTTGAAAAGGCAAGTTTTTATATGTTTCCTCGGTTATGTTCAAACTTAAAATTTCACAATTGTCTCAGATACCGCATATCATCAAGAAGTTTATTCTCTGGCTATCTACATATTACTTTTAGTTTTTCTAAATAAACGCTTAGGTATTAAGGTCATTATGCAATTGAGAGTACACCTGAAAGTGAATATTACCAAAAAAAATTCTGTGATTTTCCAATCTAAAAAAAATTACATCTATAATTAATCATTTATGCCACCAAAAATATTCAATAAACAAATAAATGATAATTAATTAGATAAACTTAGCACAATTGTGATATTTCTATTTTGAGGTACATTAATTTACAAATAAAAACTGATAAAATTTTCTTTCTCATAGAAATTATTTATTATTACAGGTTTTCAAAAGTTGTTTATGTATCGAAAAATTTTCAACTTTAATTTGAAATCAATTTAAAAGGCAGAACTAAGTCTTCAATAAAAACAAATAGTAGAACTAAAACTAAAATTATACTTATAGAAGTCGGTTATAAAATTTTTTAAGTTTTTAAATACGACACAAAACCGAATTATGGTATTATTACGCATAATGGTTATTTATCTCATCTGAATAACGGAGCATGTCAAAAAAATTACGACAGATCTTAATAATGCTTATTTCAGAATTCAAATCAAAATATATTTTCTAAACTTCAACTACAACTTATATTGATATCAGGTATTTATACTGACATCTTTTCTGACTTTAAAAAATTTCTTAACCAATTTTCATAGATTTTATCTTTACGTAATAAAAATGCTTATGTTCACTTATGCAATAATACTGAAATTTCAGTTAAAACAAAGTTACAAGAAGAAATTAGATATAATCCTAATTTCAATAAAGAGAATATAACTAAAAACATATTTGAATTTACGTAATTGATGTCAAATAATTTGACATTTTCTAAATTCATATTTCGTTTGAAAATTGAAGACAATTTTAAAAAGATTTCATATGAAAAAAATAAAAATATATAAGTATTCTAAGTTTCCAAGGATACTATGTTTCAATTACATTTAAAACAAAAATTCAAAATTATTAAATAAAAACAGATATTTTCTTATTTTTAATTCCATCGATTAACAAAAATAATTTGAATAATATAAACAAAAGAAAAGCACATTAGCGCACTTAGTAGAATATTGCACGTGAGTACTTTATAATTACTGAAAAGGTGTATAAAATCATTGACCATTGTCCAGTATAGGAACCCTATATAAAAATTCATTTAATGATTCTATCGCCTGATTTAATGGGACACACTCATAATAATTTCAAGTAATCTGCTAGGGTGGGCGGTATAAAATTTGACAGGCTATTGGTGTATAGTTTTAGTTTTAGTTTTTTGTTCAAAAATCGAAAACAACCAATTATCCCCACAGCTACACAATCTAAAGCTCAAACCCTATAAATTATGCCTAAGCGTATACATACAACACAGGCTAACTTATAAGAAAAAAAAAAAAAAACAAATATATATAAAATTCTTCAGGGAAAAACATATTTATCTACAATTTTCTTCAAATAAATAGAATAGAAAATTGTGGGTGAGTTGTGTTAAAAAAAAAAAACGAAAAACAAAAATTAAAGAGCAATGGATATTGGGGTAAAATATAAAACCGTAAAACTGTAATTTTCATCTTTTTGGACATCAAAACGTAACTGAAAAATAAATCGAAAAATATATTAGGGGTTAGAGGACATTTTGGGTGTAATAGTAAAATGGTTAGGTACAAAATCTTCTCCATCCCAAACTCAAACTTAACTATATTGAAAATCAATATAACAAGGCCCCCCACAAAATAAAGCAAAAATTTTTCTTTCAGTTTTTCATTACATAAATTCAATATCGTTTATGGCTGAATATGTACACATATATGGGGGTAGATTTTGGTGTCAGAGGTGGAGTATATTTATGCCTCTTATACAATATCTTCTTTGGATATATATGTATATATATATATACCAGTTTATGGGCATAATAATCAAAAATATCAAAATCTATCTTTTCTTTACTTATTTACGTGAATATATATATGTGTACCCATGTGGGTGCTTTGAAGGAGTAAATCATTGCAAAGGCTTCTAATTTTTTGTTTGTTTTTTTTTAAATGTATGTGTGATATTTCTTTAACAAAAATAGGGAGTTATTTGTTATCTGGCAGGTTCAGTTGACCAAAGAGATACAATCTCGCTGTTTAATATTTTTTTCGTTTATTATATTTATGTGAAGTAAGGAGGTAAAAGATAATAAGAAAACATCATCATTGCCTGTAAATTGGTTGGATATCTTAATGCCTTTTGGACTCTTGGATCCATTGTATCCTTAGTTCTCCTCTACACACATCAATTGTAGGCAAAATACTTTGATTGTTCACTTGGAGACAACAAAAACGGATCAATTTCGACTAAATTATTTGAATTAATATCCATAAGAATATTATATTGTTATGGTAAATAATTTTCTTTTATTAAGATATCAATCTGCTTTGTACTAATATTCTGTTGATATATTTTTACTACATTCGGAAACGAATAGATTTATGCATAAAGCAATTTAGATTTATGTGAATATTTGAAAAATAATTTCATATCAAAGTTTAGATACGAACTTAAGTATTTGTATATTAATGAGGAAGAAATAATATATATAGTATCAAAAACTATGCATAAAATTATTTAGTTTTTTGTTATATTTATTATTAAATTTGAGTTTGGGAAACTTAATTTCAGTAAAAATGTCTGAAATTTAATTTGTTGGTTTTAATTAGAAAATGATTTGTTTGATTTGATGACTTTGGAATTATTTTAAATATTTTTAATGTAAACTTACTTTTTATTAGTAAACACATGATATCGAGTTCCTCACGAAAGTTCTTAAAAAAACAACACTGTCAAAGACTTCAGAAGGAACTTAAATTTTAGCATATGACTTGACCTTTAACATATTAAAAAAGTTTTATTTAGAAAAATAAATAAATTGGATTTAATATTAGCGTAAATAAATTTTGAATATTTTAAATTTCGATTAAAAATTAATGTGTTATTGAAGAATTTTTAATTTTATGGGTAAAGTTTCGAGCTAAGCTAAAACTTTATGGCGTATTTTTTAATAAAATTTCTAATCAAGTAAAATTTACTATCTAAGATTACATTATGATATTATGATATTGTTCAAAGCCGAAATAATAGCAAAAAGTATTCACACGTCCTATTTGGATGAAAGACGACTTTTCGTGGAGTACCAGTAGAATATTCAAATTTATAAGACAAAAGAGAATGAGCAAATGTAAAACTTAGACTAAGGAATAGAGCTCAACTTATTATTATGTCCTTGTTCTTAACATGACTTCTTAAATCTAAAACTTTCACAGTTAAATTCTGCCTGATTTTATATTTATTACCGTAGTCAACTTCAGTCAAAAACTTTTGTATTGGGTTATATTGAAATTAGCTGCGATTTAGAACATGAATACAGAGCTTTAAAAGCATTTTTTACTAAAACATTCCATTTTATTTAAATCTATTGCTTTTCCTAATTTAGAAATTACGAAGTTTTTTTTTTTGACTTTCTCGATTTATAAAATTTTTCAACCTTTAAAAAATTTCAGTTAAATGGAAAATATTAACTTAATCTCTTAAAGTGCGAAATTTTCATTCAAAATCTTGGTCAACTGAGCAAATTTATTGATTAAAGCAACTCCTAATTACTACTAATGGGCAGTAAACTTTATAATAAAACCTACAGACATGAGTAAAAAAAATCAAACTCTTTGACCTTATAGTCGTCTGAAATTAATGTAATTCTATGATCTTTATGGCTTCATAATATCGACACCAAAAAACAAAAAAAAAAAAATAAATATAACTGAGTTTTTGCAGTAACTTGCTTCATAACATATTAAATTGCATACAAAATTAAAGTAAAATTCAAAAATATTATTAAAAGTAAATATGGGGTTTTTTAATATTCACCTTTTACCCTCTCACCCTATTTAAAAAGTTCAATCATTTTGTCATACATGTCATCTGACATTAACGTAATAACTACAACATTAATTTATGATTAAAAAAAAGAAACAACAAAAAAAATTATACTTTCGTTTTTCATTTTTTTTAAAAAAATTTGGAAAACTGAACAATTTCATAACAAAAATGTCACCCCTTTCATTTAATTTTTGTTTAATCTTTTGCTATTGAGACCGTCTAACCCTTATCTTGTTGTGAATTTTAAACATCTGTCTATGCTTAAATTCAAAATTTCGATTAAATTGGTCGTCCATAACCCATTTTACTGGATAAATAATTTTGATTTTAATATTATTTTCTAACAAAAGCCCAAGAATATATTAGAAGATGTGTTAAAAACCATTTGGCACGTGAACAAACTATTCAATTTAAGGGTAGGGGATAAAAGGGTTATTTTTCGCAATTTTTGGAAAAATTTTTTAGTTCTTTTGTTAACCATTGAAAAGGATTAGTCTTCATGACATTGCTAGTGAACTTTAAATAAAATGAAAAAAATAAAAAAAATCTTTTATTTACCTTTTTTCTTTTTTTTTTTTCTTTTTTTAATGTACATTTAGCTATCTATAGTACCCTTAAGTTTTGAACCCCTTAGACCTGAGACATTCTGCTGGTTGACACAATAACCTTTAAATATCGCACGAGCCAATGTCTGAATTTTTATTTGTGTCTCGATTATATTTGATTTTTGTAAACATTAATCCTCTAGAGACAGCTGGTATTTTATTTTACGCGACACCTTTTTATTTCGTTAAATGGGGTAAAATTGGAAACGATTTAGAATAAAAATTTTATTTATACCCTTACTGAATGGAAATCCAAATGGCACATGTCACATTTTATTAACACAGCAAATGATTGAAAAATTTTCTCATCTCTAAGGGATTATAGAAATTCACTGAACTACTATATAATTAATGGATTTAATGTTATTATACAGATACCCCAATGTTTTTTAAACTAAATTAATCCTTTTCTTTTCGTTTTTTAATTTTTTTTTCTTTTTCTTTGTTATGGTTACAATTTTATTTTTTCATTGAGATTAAGTTTTATTCGCAATTAACATTAAATGAAGTTTTTGCTTTGTATATCCATCTTTTCAATGTTTTAAAGGACTGTTATTTGCTAAACTTTCCAACGAAATTAAACTCTCGGTAAAAGTATGAAGAATACAAAAAAAATTACAAAAAAAAAAACGATACAGATTCCATTAAAAATAAAACTTTAAAATATAGATTTAACCACAATTTTTCGCTAAAATTATTTACCAAAAGGGCAACCAATCGAAATAATCTGACTTCATTTTTTTCTTTTTATTGCTCGGTTCACTTCCTGAACTTTTACAATAAAATTCCTGTAGGCACGATGCACATTTTTGTGAAAAAATTAGTTTGTAGATCGGGTGATATTTGGATTCTTTAAAAGCTATTTTAAAGAAAATAAAAAAGAATTTAATTTTAATATAACCAAAAACTAATCCATTTTTAATATTTTTTTAACAAAATTAAAACTTTTACCCCAATTAAAATTATATTCTTGACAAAACCTTCACAGCTTAAAAAACTCGAAAGAAATTTTAAAATTATTTCAACAAGACAGTAAGTCAAATACAGAAGGAGAAAACTATTCTTATTTTTCAAATTTTTTAGTATTTTATTAAGGCAAAATTTTTATCGAAAGAATAAAACCACTTTAAATTTTATTAAAAAACTCTTTTAAGTACAGTGTTAGAGAGTATGAATTAAAAATATATTTCTTTTTTTTTAAATTAATATAAGAAAATGAGCGCAAAATCAAATTGTTAAAATTAATTATACAAATATATATATATATATATATTTAATAGATTTATTTACTTGTAGCATAAATATGATACCAAACTATTTAAAAATAAGTGTAACTGGAATAGATTTAATATAGTTATATATCGAAAGCACAAAATCAAAATTCGTTTAAGTTAGTTTAAGAAGAAGAACAAGAAAAAAAAAAGCAGAAAAAAAGTATTCAAACAAACCAAAAAAAAATCAACTTATCAATAAAATTCTGTAATAAAAAATAAAAATTATATGTAAAATTCAGTTTTTATGCTTAAATTATGATGTAAACATTTAATTTCTTAATTTCGAATTTGATATCAAGCAAAATCATTTTTTCTTTTTTGTTACTGAGACTGAGCTGTTAGTTTTTTAAGCTAATTTAAAGAAATGTTTCTAATTGTTTAATTTTTTTATTATAATAAATAAATAATACCTTTTTTTATATATATATATATATACATACATAAAAAGTATTGTATTAAATTCATAAAATCAACGAAATAAACTACCTCATTACTGTTATACAAACAATATTTAAATGAAATAGACGTAAAAAAAAACTTTAAGCTAAAGCAGGGTGCTATTATAAATGCAGCTTTAAGTTTTTTTTTAAAGATTTTCTAAGTTTAATTTACACCACCAAACAATAGTAAATTAAATTAGTTCAATTTGTTATAAAAAAAAAAAAAGAAGAAAACAGCTGACTTTATTATATAGAAAATTTTAAGAATTTAAAACAAATATTTTTTTTCTTTGTTTTTAATTATTTTGAGAACAAAAAATTCTGCTGAACTTAATATATTGTAATTTGTATTTGAAAAATAAAATATATGGTAAATAATATTTAAAGGTTTTTAAATTTCGGCCAATTAACTATTGTTTTCATTTTATAGAACTTTCTTTCTTTCTTTAAGTTACACCCTTGTAAAAAGATGATGCTCCTCTGTTAAAAAGGGACGTTACTTATCTTTAACGGCGTTTTTCTCAAAACTACCTTTGTCAAAACTGCTGCAGCTGTAACTCATTTAACGTTTAACTTGTTTAACGTTTTTTTAGTTTTTTTGATTGTGGGAGTGGGAGTACTTTTTATTTTTGAGCCTATGGAGATGGATAACTTCCAGAAAAATTAATATTTTTACTTCAAAAAATTCCATTGTATAATTTATTTATGCAAAAATATATGAGCAAAATTTTAAATCATTTAGTGCAGTAGTTTTTTCAAAAAAAATTTAACAAGGTCACCGTTGTTTCACCGTTGCAAGTTCGCCATGTACAACAACTTTTAGTAAGCGTTCCCTGGTAGATTGCTAACATTGAATTACTTAAATTTACTATGAATTATTCTAATAATTCAAAGATAATCGTTATATGTGATAAATTTGTTATGGTTTGTTGTTGTAAAAAGTATTTTACATTATAAATCATAGTCAGATATTTTAGCTCCTTATAATGAAAATATAAAAATGAAACGAAAATCACTTTATACTTTTAAAATTAATGGAATATGTATGAATTTTTTCTACGTTCACAAAGTCCAAATGTCAATTAAATTATATGCTCTCAATTAAGGACACATCTACTTACCACATTATAATTAAAAATGACTTCGGTTATCTAAAACCTTGTTCAAAAAATGAGCTAAAGTTTTATACAAAAAAATTACACCTTATGCTAGCGGCATAAAATATGAAAATAAAATATTGTCTGGCCCAAATACGTAAAGTGCTTGAGTTAACGAAAAATTATCCTTCCAGTTTCTGTTATTATAAAAAATAATTCCAAAAGTGTTCAATGTGTAATTTTAACATTAATGAAAATTCTATGTTTAAAGATGGCTTTTTTTTTTTTAATTTTCAGCAATAACTTTATACCCACTAAGGTTTGGCGCCAAAAAATTTGACCTTATCCTAATCAGACCTTTGGTCTCCACTACAATTAGTATACAGCCAGGATCGATATTTAGTTATAGATTTGCGCTAAACATCACAGAAGATGTCAGCGTACAACCAAAATAAATATAATTGGTGTATTGCCGTTATCAGCGGATAATTATCATTCTCGTGTCCGTTTTTAAAAAAGTATAACATAAAAACAATTTGCAAAACTGAAAATAATTTTGTTATCAATTCTCCCACATTATATTTTTATTGAAAGGGATTAAAATTCCTATCAATTAGGCACTATAACCAATCTTCTTTTCTTGTGTGGCCTCATTAATGTTTTACGTGGCATTGAGCGCCAGTAAAGTCGTATCATTAAATTAATCTCTCGTTCATACAACCTTTCTGTTTAACAGTGAAAAACAATAAAATACTCAACGTTTTTGTTTTTGGAATATGAAGAAAAGTCTCTAAGATTTTTTAAAAATTTTCTATATTTGTTGCTATTAAATTATTCTACTTAATGACTACTAAATGTCAAAATACATTTTCCTGCTTCAGCACATTTACGAGTAAACTTTTAAAAAAGTGTTAAATTTATGTAATTTTTTTGCTAATAATTTGTTCTTAAATATTTTTAAAAGTATATGAAAACAATTAAAGTAGATAACATACACATTGAAATAATGTATTTAAGCTATGCGTACTATCATAATAAAAGGACGCCACTTGATAAATAATCATTAACTTGAAAGGATATACGAGTAGCATAGTTATATTGTTTGTAAGTATACCTAGATCTGTTTTTGCGCGGTCTTTATATACACCATTTTACTAATATGCGGTATTTTTTATGTGGTTTATTGGAAGATTCGCGCTTCTTACACATTTCAACTTTTACTTGACTGGAATTGACTAACAAACTTGAACATAATTTTATTATAAATGATCTTAATGCTGTTCAAGATTCCAAGGAAATCTAAGCAATTCTATAGTCTATTACAAGGAACTGCTAAAGAATAGTGTTGTTTCAGTACAAAAAAAATGAATTCATCGCATTCAAGACAGCGGCATTGAATAAATTTAGATATTACCTTTTTTCATCTTTTTAGAAACAAAAGCCCTATTAAGCATAAAATTTATTTATACTTTAGTAAAACTGTTTCTATTAAATGCATCTAAACTAGACAACAGCACAAAAATTGGGTTTTCGAATGACACTTTTGTAATGGATCAAAAAGCAGCAAACGGAATATATTGTCCACTCCTTACAAGCATCGCTTTGAGTAGCTTGTATTAAATTGAAGTTTATCTTTTTTAAAGTACTCTCCTCGATTTATCGATTCATTTCTCCTAAAGTAAATTAAAAGTTTGGAGGCATTTTTGATAGGAACCTTTGAAAATACCTTTAGCTGGGCATTAGCGGCTCTTTCAGTCTCAACAAATTTCAATTTTAGCAGACTCTTTATTTTTTTAAAAGAAACAAAAGTCTCCTTACCGATAGACAAGAACATTTTTTTTAGATCGTAAGGACCGGAAGATATTGCTTTTTCTAAAGCAAAAAAGGAGTAGTTTTTACAATTTAAAAAAAAAATAGTGCAGGAAGTGGGATAATAAATCTAATATTACATTTTTAAGAACATTTATAACATATCCAAATATTATAAAAAAAAAGAAATTCTTTTTTTGCTAAATATTTTCCTTTTTTTGACGTTTAGTTCAAAGAACGACATTTTTTGCATAAAAAAAGAAACAATAGTTGTACCAAGTGGCTGTAAGGTATATTAGGAAAGTAAAGGCTAAATTTAGGATCATTATCATATATATACATATTATTAATTCCCAAATTAATTTTTTCCTTTTTTATCTAAAATTTCTTGATATTGTTTAACTGATCCATCTTCGTATTTCGAATCAAACACTTTGGGCAATGAAATTTTATTATTTGATTGTTTTTGTATTAATTCTGATTTTTTTGAATCCTTCCTTTTACTTCTAACACGATTTCCAAGTCTTGAAGTAGCTAATATTTTAGATACCTTGGAGCTTTCTAGCCATCTGGAATTCCATGATTGGTTCTAAATAATAAAATTTATTTATATATTTATCTTTCTTCAAAGCAAAAACAAAAATATATCTTTATATACATATTTAAATTTGTAGTCCTGCTTAATAAGTTTTTTCAATATTAGGATTGTTATTTTTTTAGTACATATCATAAAATTCATCTTTTCTCTTTCTTTTTGTAATATTAATTATGAAAATAAAATGTATGCTCAGTTTTTTTCCTTGGAATATTATTTTAACAAATTTTTTCTTTAAATAGTTTTATCAAAACTGAAATAGCAAAAATTAAAAATTTAAAACCTAATTCAATTTACACGCTCAGCTATACATTCTAATTTCTAGTTGGTTGGATTTTAATTTTAGGATGTTTTTTAAATACCATAAAATTAAAAGAAATTTGTGTTTATTAAATCCCATTACACTTTTTCTGTTATAATTTTATAAATATGTTTTTTATGGAACTAGACAAAATTTCAAATTTAAATATTAACGACTGAAAAGTTTAATATTTATATGAAAATTATAATTTGCACAAATAAAAGAAAAAGTAATAGAACATTAACGAATACTGAAAATGGTCTTTAGAAATAAAGAGTTAACTCACTAGTCCTGTTTATGCTGACTTGCTTTGAAAAGCAAAGAATATGATTGTTTTTGTAAACAAAGTTTTTTCTTTTTATTACAAAAGCATCAAAAACCAATCATGATTCGAATATAAAAGGAGTATTTGCAGACTTCAGCTGATTTATTTTTTATTCTAACAAATCAACTCCATAAAAACAAGCATAAAAGTTTTAAAGAAATTTAAGCACGTTTTATAGACTTTTATTTACGTTTAAGATCAATTCTTGCAGTACTTGCCGATTAACTATTTGCTTTAAATTTAAGTAATTAAAATTGTATATATTTAAGTGAATCTGATTAAAAATTTTTTGGCAAAAAAAATAACGCGTTTGCAATTCTCAACTATTTTAGTATTGAGCTATTGAGATTTGAATTAACTGCGTAAGTAATTTCGATGGCAATGCAATGTAGTCAAAAAATCAACCCGTTACCAGTTTCAACCACAAATGGAAACAATAATTATGACCGAATTATGAACAATTTTAAAAAATTTAAAAGTATGACTAAAAAGTATAAAAGTATAAAATGAAAAAAAATATTTTTAAAAATAGACTTAAAGAAGAAAAATAATATTTAATATCGTTTAATAGCAACAGAAGGATAAATATGAACTTTTACAAGAATTCATTAAAATTTTACATCAGGAAAAATAAAAGTGTGGGCGTTCTTTATAATAATTAACAATTGTTCATCAAATGCAATATTTAATAGTTTATGTATTATCGAACCTCAAATAGTTTAACGAAATGTGATAAATTGTAATAAATGCAATTAGTTACTGATTGACTTGTCCAGTGATTACAATGCAAAGATATGGGCTTGGCCCAGTTCAAGAAATTTTTCAACCGCAAGATAGTGAAGCTTGATGAAGCAAGGACAAAATGTCGCTGAGAATGTTAATATGATCATCACAGAATACGGTCCTTGTTACAAGTACCTTTTTAAAATGGGACTTTGAACTGCAAATTGTGCCAAGAATTGGAGGAGATGCCTACACACTTATTTTTTTACTGTAGGGGTTTGGTGTCAAGGAAGACAAATCATCTTCTCTCTGGATACGTGCCATGCAGAAGAGAGACAAGGTGAAGTTTGAAAGATGTCCTGGCTCTTAGTACTCTTAGGAATTATAGTCTCTCGACAACCCCCATTTTTATTTTCATTCAACGATAAAAAAATTATTTATCTCCTTTTAGCTAATTAATTTTATGAAATATGGTCATAAATAAAGGTATTTTGTTTATATTATTATTAAATTGAAAAGAATATTTCTTTTTTAAATATAATTATCCCAAAGAGAAATTTTTGACTGAGCAAACAATAAAAAATATTTTCATAACATACTATCAAACGATTATTTGTTATTAAATCAAAGTTCTATATTTTTTTATATTTGTTTTCATGCTCCACATGCACATGCCATAAATATATTTCCAAATCATACATCTATTAAACAGATTATATATTATTTTATAGAAAAAATACTAAAGACCATTAATAATAATTTTAATTTTGATCAAAGTGCACTCGATTCAATGTAATACTTTTCCTTTAGAACTTATTCATACTTTCGTTAATAAAATTTTATTTTAAATTTTCAAAATCATAAAAAACGAACTACAAATGTAGAATATATAAATAATTAAATTACTACCTCTTCTGTTTTTTTGCATCCAGCATTATTTTGAGGTCGATTATCATCAGAATCATCACTTAAATCAACAATTATATTTTGATTATATTTTTCATTTGATTTTATTGTTTTTGTTTCATTTTTTTTAGAATCACAATCAGATAAATTCGATTGAATTGATGAATTTTTTTTACTATTATTTTCTTCATCTGTCGAATTTTCTCTTGATTCTAAATCTAATTCATCGTGTCCCAAAGAGATAACATCATCGTTACTCACATTTATTGCTTCATCTTCATCAATTTTTAATTGAATAATATTTTCAGTATCTATATTTATGTTTGATGATCCTTCATCAACTTTTAGTGAAGAACATTCTGAAAGCTTGTTTTGATGATTTACATCATTTTCCGAATTTTCTTCTTCAATTTCACCATCTTCTTTCTCGTTGTTATTTGATTCGTTCAATTTAATAACCTCAGGTATTATAGAAGTTGTAGCTTCATTTTGATCAATTTTTGGTTGTTTGTCATTATTATTGTCTATAGAATTTTCTTTTGTTTTAGAATCAACTGATTTCTTTTCATTTATAGTAGTTTTATTTTCTTCATCACTAGAACTTATGTAAAATGTTTCAGGACCAAGAATAATTGGGATTACATCAGGTGAAGGAGATCTTTCATTTTTTACTGTTGTTGACTTTGTATATTGCACACTATTACTCTCATTATTATTTTTTGGAGTTTCTTCTTCTTTAGATGTTTCCTTGTGCCTTTTAAGAAAATCTCTTTTAAGTTTAATACGTTTCTTATTTGTCCCACCATTTGTTACATTAGTTTCATTATTTAAAGTGGATTTATGAGTATCAATATTATTTGAATTTGTTTTTGTTGTTTTCTTTTCTAAAGTAGATGTTTTTTTAGGGATATTATCAGTTGATGAATTATCGGAATCGACTTCTATTTTAGTTATTGGCTCCAAAGCTAATTGCGATCTTATAGCTCTTGCACGCGCTTGTAATTCCAAGAGCTCAAGAACTGTATACTCTTTTTCTAAAAATAATTTTTTCCGGGATTAAATTTAATGAATAAAAAAAAAATATGCAAAATAACTGGAATTACATAAGAACTTAATTATAGTTTAACACTCTAAACAAAGAACGTCACAGCTTGAATTTACATTGTTCTCAACTGCAGTTCATGATTTCAATTAAGTGCTGAAAGACTTCTATTTGCTATATTAAATTATTTTTCTTCAGATGAATACAATGACTTCAAGGAATTGAATGCAACCAGAATCCCTTTTTGCGAGCGAACATGCAAAATAATTATCAAAGAACCGATCACCGACAAAGCAGTAAGCACTTCTAAGTTAAGTGTGGGTTTTTTGACAAACTTAATCATGTCTATGATGACTGCAGGAAGCGTAAAACACTTCCTCGAAAAAATGTCAGATACAGGAAAACTTCATAACTTCATAACAAAACGAAGATAAACTTATAAAAGTAATATTCTCCTTAATTTAAGGAGTCAAGGTGCAGACTGTAGGAAAAACCTTTAGTACACATATCCATGACAAAACCTCAGCAGCCCCTCTCTTTATTATCCACTCGGTGCAGTTCTTTTTCTCTTTGAAACCAAAATCATCCTAATATTTTTCAATGAGTGAAGAAAACTCCCTATAAAAGTGCACTTCTTAACGGCTGCATTTAGTGTAACAAAACATACACGATGGTGCTGAAATTTTACTTTTTCACAACAGTATCTTAGGACTAAATTGTTCTTACCAACGTCCTCAAGATATCATAGATATCAAGATAGATATCATATCAATAAATATAGGAGCAGAATAAAGTGCTTAAAAGGATATATTAAAAGCTAATAGAATGAAAAAAACTATTGTTTTGTTTACAGCCTTATTATTATTATTGAAATTAAGAGATTTGAAATAGAAATTTTCTGGTCATTCCTTTTATTCACCAGATTTAATTTTTCTATGATTTCCATCTGTTTCTTATTCTGGAAGATATTGGGATTCAAAAGATAATATGAAAATGGAAGTAAATGAAGTATTTCAAAAATGACATCCATTTGTCCCATTTTATTGATAAAATCTATTTATAGGAAAGATTTTTCAAATAAGAATGAGATCAAACTTTACCTGACAGGCTAAAAACTTATTACCTTGTCCTCCTACGCATACGACACAAATGCAAAAAATTAACAGCACACAGAAATGTGTGACAAAACAAATTAAATAATGAACTTTGTGTGAAATATAAAAATTTGAAATAATGATGAAAAAAAATTAAGTTTAATGAATACAAGTAGGAAATCATTTCCCTAAATATTTTCATTTGATATTTTGAAAGAAAAGTAAGCATTTACTAAAACTTCAAAAACTTACTTGGTTCCTCATCGTTTGTTTCTATCAATTCTTTTTGCTTGTTGGCTCGTCTACGTTTGGTTGTACTTTCTAAAATAAAGAAAATTCTTTTTAAAATAACAACTATAAATTTTTTTTGAAAAATTTTTCTAAATATTATGAGAAATTGATTTTTTCTATAAAAACAATAAAAAACAAATTATTTCATTAAATTTAGTATGGATCTTGTTAAAAATAATGAAGAAAAAAAATTAAATTTTGTTCATACACAGCCTGGAATTATTTGTAAAATTGATAATAGAACAACAGACGATGATATTATAATGTTATTAGAAAAAGGTGTAAGGACATTTTTAATTCAATTAAGCCGTTTAACACCTTGCGAACGAGAATGTATTATACTTAAATTAAATACCATTATTGATAAATTTAAAACAAGTACTCAATTTGATATACCTGTATCAATTGCAGCTGAAATTAAAGGACAAAATGTACAAACTGGACGTTTAAGAAATAATAAACCAATTAAAATATGTATAGGTGATTTGATTACTTTAACTGTACAAAAAGAATATGAATTTGTATCAATCAAAGAAGTTATATATGTTTCAAATATGAAACAATATTTAAGTTATCTTAAGCCAGAAGATATTATATTTATGGATAATGCAAACATTAAATTAAAAATTGTTAAAATTACAAATGGTAATGTAAATTGTTGTATTAGAAAAGGTTCAATTTTAAAATCATATATGGATATAGAACTTCCTTATTGTATTATGGATTATGTAGAGGCAAACGATGAAGATATTGTTGATATAAAATTTATTAGTGAAAATAATATTGATTTTGTAGCTATACCAGGTATTACAAATTTTGATTATTTAAAAAATATATTAGACCTTCTTAAACCATATGATCATATTATTGGAGCATTTCCTAGTTTACATTGTCATTTATTAGATTCAGTAACAATGATTGAAGAAATTATAAAAATTGTTCCAGCTATTTGGATAACTGATTTATTTCAAAGAAATGATAAAAATATACAAACTGAAATCTATGAAAATTTAATAGAAATAGTATCAAAATCACAAATCGCATTAATAGTTAATATTCCAATTAAAAGTCGTAAAGATTTTGATAGATTAAAAAATTTGACAGTATTTGATCATATTGATACTGTATGTATTGAAAAAAGTGAAAAAACAAATACATTTCCAATAATTGTTAATAAATTATTTTATAAATCAAAATATGATAAAAAATTTGATAATAGTAATTTAAATGATAAAAAAGTTGGTGAATTAACTTCTCGTGAAGCAGTTATTGATACGATTAAATATACAACTGAAATTAAAACAAGTTATGCTGTTTTAATTAGTTCAAAAATTGATATTGATGCTATAATTGCTGTATCTAAAAAACGTATATATAATCCAATTATAGCTATTATAAATACTGAAGCTAAGGGTAAAGTTTTAAATTTTTTTAAAGATGTTAAACCATTAATATATGATAATATTGATGATGAAGACTGTTGTTTTCAATATGGTATTAAATATGGATGTTCACTTAAATTATTAAATTTAGGTGATTTTATAATAACATACTTTGAAACATTATATCATGATAATGTTGTTAGTAAATTTAAAACAATGTATGTTCCAAAATTTAATATTACATAAAAAATTATAGCATTTCCTAATATTTATTTGATGAAAATAGTAATAGAAATTGAAACAAAAAATTTTTAAATGAAATGTAAGGGATTAGGATCAATTATAAGACAAAATAAAAACGTTTTTTTTTCTTTAATATTTTATTTAATTATTGATACGAAAATAACGGTTAGAATAGACCCTCATATTTCAAAGGAAGTAGTTAGCTTAAAGAATTGCAGAAACATTCTTAAGACTTGTTTCTAAATGCAATTGAATACTTAATCAAGGAGTATTACTTAATCAATCAATAATTTAGTGAATATCTAAGAAAATTAAGCAATTTTAACGAAATCCAATGAATTGGCTATTGTTCAATACAGCAACCACCGACATTTCAAAAACAGTAGAGTAGCCATTTCAGAAAACCATTCTACTCATACATTCAAATGATACACAAGTCCATTCCTTTCCCGTCGCCGGGATCTTCAATAGGCCTTCTAACATATTAAGAAAATGAGTTTTCAGAAACCTCTTCCCTTTAGCTTTTCTATTGTGCTGTTGGATTGATTGAAAAAAGAAATCATTAAAAATCAACCAAATGTAGAAAATATCAGTGTTCGTTCACCAAGACAATAGCCAAAATACACAAATTTAGTTGCTTTAGACCAACATTTTCTGTCTATTTACAAATCTTTGAAAGATGCTACAAAAATTTGCAGATACATTGATATAAAAAGATCTCATCAATACCTTTACCCTAGAAAGTTAACAATTGCATAGTGCAAAATTTCATTATTCGTACTTAAAACACAATATATTGTAATTTTAACACCTCTATTATCAGGAGTGCGGTGCAAATCACGCAATCTACAACTAGTCAAGTCAAAGCTTTAGATTTCCTATACTTTTAAGCTAATAGAACATTTGATCCATTTAATTTTATTAAAAGCAAATTAAATGTCTTTACTATAATTATATTTTTGGAATTAATATCTATAAAATTAAGAATGAAAAAAAAATTTATAAAAGACTTCATTATCTATGAAAATAAAATATTGCTAAAACTTTTTCTGGAGTTTAAAATTGAATTAAACTTACCTGGAGCATTTTTTTTCCTCGTACGATGATCACTGCTGTCATCTGAAGAAATTTCCTCTAAAGAAATATGTTCTAAAAGACAAAAATGACATTATTTAAATTGATTAAAGGATATATGAAATTAAAAAATTTTTTTTTTTATATATTCAAATAAAAGTAAACAATAAAAAAATAAAGCATAAACATTTTGCCAAATATGTATTCCAATGAGTATAAAAAGCTCAAGATCAAAAATAATTTTTCTGTGATGCCAAGAAGTGTTTTTCGAAATTAAAGTAAAAAGTTAGTGATTTAACATCAGGTAAATGGCAGGACTAAATGATTTTAAGCTGCAAAGAACAGAAGGTAGAAATCAAAAGCATATTTATATATCCATGCAAATGATTAGTTTATTTTTTACATATTTGCCTACAAATTAATGAGTGTGATGAATTTTAATCCACCTCGAGTGTTATGTATTTTCAACTTTAAAAACAAACAAAAAAATCTGTTTTTCTGAAATCTCATCACTAAAGTTAAAGGGAAAGCACCAAATACACCGTTGTGAAGAAAAAGCAAATCCCAATGTGGATGAAATCATCCTTAAATGAAGAATATATGATTCTGTTTCAAAGAAATACCAACAACCTCCTGCACCAAAAACACTTCATTCAAGTAAAAAAAAACGAAGAAATCATGCCATAATGAAGAAAATACCTTGAACTGTTAAAGCATAATTAAAATTAAAAATTAAATCTCACGGCACCAGATATAATTTATTAGATTACCTTGAATACTATTTACATCTGAATCAGTCGAGCTTTCTGTATCCGATGGACATTTTGTAGAATTTATAATGGACAATAAACGTTTTTTTGATATACATAGTAACTCATTCAGGCAAAGTTCTTCAATTTCTTCTGTTGGACATTTCTAAAAATTACAAAATCTAATTTAATTATAAGAAAAATTATTTTATTTAATAGGAATAAAATGCTTAAATGTTACAAAGGAATGTATTTACTAGTTAAGAGTTGTAACTCAATGATTGAATTTTCCAAACTACTTGAAATTTTAAGAGTGAAACAAAACCTATATCTCTAGCTTTTAAAACTTTGACAATACAGCCGAGAAAGTAATTTTCAAAAATTTTTTCAGCCCCTATTTTTGGTCAAAATTTACTTTTACCAGAAATGAAATTCTGTTTTGCTGAGAAGTCAGCGTGAATTTGGATTTTGATTAAATCCGACTACTTTCTTTTTTATTACATATTTTATCGGATTTCATATACAAAATTTAACTTTTTTAAATAATTATTGGAATAAACCTAAACACTTAATAGTTAATCTAAGAATACTTATACATAAAAAGGATAATAATAAGTTTTTAATATAATACCTTTAAAAATTTTGGTGCCAGTGATTTAATAATTTTAGGATCAAGAGATGCAAATATTTGTTTAACTAACTCTACTCTGTCATCAACATAATGTGTTAGTGGAAATAATTCTTCATTTTCTAATTTTATAATTTTTTTTGTAGCTTTTTTATTTTTAGAACACTGCATTTAAAAAAAATTAAATTCACTCAAAAAAGCAAAAGATATACTTTGACAAACGGAAAACTATTAAAATTAAATTATTTGACAGCAATAAATGTACTAGAATTATAAGAAATTAAGTAAAAGATCTGAACTTTAATTGTATAAAGAAAATTTTTTCAAAAAAGTCAAGTTAAATCTGATGATACCCTTGAAGCCTTATAGTTCATGGTTTCAGAGCTCTGGTATTACATTTATTTACAAAGAATATTCTACTTAACATTTCAATTTGAGAAATTATTTTCAGGTAACTAAGAATGTAATAGAGTACTTAGTATACATTTAGTGCGCATACTTTTTCTTATAATTTTTATAAGACACGTATACACCACATTTAGGGTGAAAATAAAATGCTTTTATAACTTCTAGGAAATTCGGCTTTGAATATATTTTAAACTGCCCATCTCTGTATTTAAAATAATTATTGAGTTTTCCTTTGTTGGAACTTTTATTAAATAAATTAAAAATTTCCAAAATATTTTGCAATTATTATTTATTTTATGAATTAAAGTTTTGTTTATACGAAGTATATTTTTGTAAAATATTTCTAGCAATTGTTTAATGCTTGACATTTGTGCACAAAACGCACTTTTTGTGGTGAATTTATCTATCGAGCGAGAAGTAGTCTGCGAAAAGTCAAAAGAATATTCACTTAGAACAAATCTAGATTTATTCGTTTAAATCTTTAAAATTTATCTAAAATGCTATCACGGGTGGCTTTACTTTCAGGTAATGTATTAATTTTATAATAAAGCCTTCTTGAATTATATATAAAGTGCCAAAAAGTCAAAGTGATTTATAGGTTTATGTAATCAATTTTCATGTCATAATTTTGTAATGTCTTTAAATATTTACCATAAATAAATTTTATAAATTTTTTAGCACAACGCCCTTTTGCATCAATTGCTGTAAGAGCAACAGCATCATGCTCAAAAGATGGTAGTTCTGATAAATTTATACGACCAGTAAGGCCAATTTATCCAGGAAAAGTTCGTATGGGTTTTATTCCAGAAGAATGGTTTCAATTTTTCTACAAGAAAACTGGTGTAACTGGACCCTATGTTTTTGGTGCTGGTCTTACAACATACCTTCTATCAAAAGAAATTTATGTTTTGGAACATGAATTTTATACAGGAATATCGATTTTGATAATGTGTATTTATGCAGTTAAAAAATTTGGTCCATCTGTAGCAGAATATTGTGATAAAGAAATCGATGTTAGCTAAAATATTATATAAAATTATTCATAGTAATTATCAAATATATTTTATAGATTATCGAAAAAGAATGGAATCAAGATAGAGAAGATAGTTTAAAAGCTTTAAATAATATAATTGAAGATGAAAAAAAGGAACAATGGCGTGCTGAGGGTGCTCTTATGTTGATAGAAGCTAAAAAAGAAAATGTTGCACTTCAACTTGAAGCAGCATTTAGACAACGTGCAATGCACGTTTATAATGAAGTATAATTCAAATTTATTGTTAGTTTATTTTATGGATTTTTAATTTAATTTTAAGGTTAAAAGACGTCTTGATTATCAAGTTCAATGTCGTAATGTTGAAAGACGTATAAGCCAAAAACATATGGCTAAATGGATAGTTGATAATGTTTTGAAATCAATATCTCCAGATCAAGAAAAGGAAACACTAAATAAATGTATTGCTGACTTAAGTGCATTGGCTGCAAGAGTTAAGTAAAATTTGTATCAAGGTTAAATATATAATAAAATTTATTGATAAACAAACAGGTTTTTTTTTTTGTAATTAACAAACGAGATTTCTGATATTTTCTTTGCAGATTTCGCAGTTTTTGTCTAGAAATGAGAGTCAATAACTTTTAAAAACACTTTAGCATAAAAATTTTTGTACTTAACTCGTTAGGGACGGCGTGTACACGGTGGCTCATATCGGCTATAGTTTTGTTAGATAAAAATAAAAATAATTTTTTTGATCAAAATCAACTTTCAATTTTTTGCTAAAAACATTTGCTGCAAGGGGTGGTCAGATAAATCAAAGTACGATTTTCACTGACGCCCGATGAAGCGAATTGTTTTTCAAAAATCTAGTTGCAAAAAGTGCTAATTTTGATCAGAGAGATGAGAGTAAAAGCTTAAACACAATGCACGCGGTTTAGGAGCAGAAGCGGAATTCATTCGGAATTCTACTTTTATGTCACATCTTACGCTCTGCAACCGTGTGTATTGTGTTTGAGCCTTAAGAGTAATACTTTCATAAACTAAACGAAAATTATGTCAAATATTAAGTTGGCATTAACTGTATGAGGATATGTCATTACTTCATCGACTTTATAATATATATTAGTTTTTTTATATTCCTACTTTTAACTTGCATAAAAATCTTATATTGTTAATAAAATCTTTTCTACTCATCCGATCAAGTTCAAATAAATTTTGTTGAGCTGGCAGTGGATGACCATTGATGTTAATACAGTTAGTTGAAATATTAATTCATTTATTATATTTAATAAACTACTCTTTAATTTTTTATGAGAGAAAAACTTCAGAAAAATGAATGAAACAAATCCCAAATTCTGAATTCAGAAAATGAAAAAACAATCTCACTGATTGGGAATGAATGAGAAATATAAGTAGGAATATACTTTAAAAAATTTATTTTTATATTACCTGTTTATAATAAAAGAAATTTATGAATTAACTTCCACGACCTCTTTAGGTCTTTAGGCTTAAATCTGGATTAATAACTAATAGTTAAAAAGTTCACACACAAATTTAACCATCTCAAAATTAATTTCTAAGCATTTAATAAAAAAATGAAGAATTTATCTTGTGTGTATTCTAAACACCAGTTAAATATATTTTTGCACAGGTTAATTGAAAATTTGTATTAAATCTAAATTAAAAACAACACAACCAACAGAATGATAAGAAAAAATACAGTAGAATATAACTTTTAAGAAACTAAGACCTAGTTCTCCTTCAAAGTAAAATAAATAAACTATTTGCAAGAAATTAATTACTGTAAATAATTTCAAACTAATACGAAGTGTACAGACGCTATAAAATAGTCAAAAATAATTAAACGTAGGAGTTTATTTCTTGAAATTAAAATTTCTTTAGATTTCCTACTTTATCGTGACCCATTTTATAAGAGAGAGTTTAAAAAATAAAAACTTCCCTAATCTAACAAGGGCTTTGAATATTTTCAGGATGTTTATATATTTATGTTTCCCCATAACTTACTTATTTTAAGAGAAGAAAAGGTAAAATTACTAATCTTATACTTTAATTATTGATGCGTAGAATAATTCATACAGAGAAGATCAATTTTAGTTGCTAAATATAGAAATTTATTGTTGAAAAAGCGGCCGACAGCGAAAAATATTGTAATATATTTATTGAAATTCTATGTTTTTTTTTTTTTTTTTGTTTTTACCATGTAAAACAAAATACTTGGACTACTTTTTTTATATTAATATAAGAGAAATTCTAGTGTCCGGCAGATGTGTACTTCTCAAAATGGGTTGAAAGCAAATGAACCACTTTTATTGCCCTTTGTATTGTTATTGTATATTAATATTTTATTTTTGATAAAATAAAAGACAAAAATAAAGGGAATCAAACACTTTCTATAGAGAAAACATCTTCCTTAATAATTATAAGTTTTCATTTTTTTGTTTTGGATGATTCTATTGCACAGCAACAAAAACTTTTTTCGCTGCCACTCGCTAACTTATTAATATTATGGATTGAAAATTTGGAAAAAACATTGTTCAAATATTGTGTTATCATATAAAAATTATTTAATAATCTAGAACTACCGGTATTGCCAAAAAAAATTCTTGAAACATGCCTCTTTTTTAACGAATTAATCGAACCACACTCTTAACGAATTTCTTTGGCTTCGTTAGTCTTAAATGTGATGGATCACCTTAACGGATGGATTCAAATTTAAGCTTTATACCAATTGCCACTAATTAAGATGTGTCAAAAATTTAATGAATCAAACTAAATCAGCTTTTATTGCATTTCTTGAACTAACAAAAACCATGTCATTTTTTCGTTCAAATTGAAGATGATATTGTTATCGATTGTGCCACATTATATTATCATTGGAGGATGACATACAAGTACTCTTCAAATTCATAACTTTTCGAAACTACAGAAAAGATGCATAAAGACCCGAAGGAATATAGCCCATTTTCGAAGTTAAAAATGGTCCCCTATCAGACTTCAATCTCGATCAGATTTACTAACACAGCCAACTGTTTTGGCAGCTTCTATATACTATTTAAAATTTAAGCACACCTTAATGTTCAATGGACGTTCAATGATATTCCAATTAAATGCATTAAATATAAATTCCTATCAGAATAAAAATTAATTTAAACTGTTGATGAAAAATTACAACAAAATATTATTTTTGACAATGTTCTAGGAAATTTAAAAGTAATTTAAAATTTTTCACAGAAAAAAAATAAATGCATTTTCTTTTTGTGTATTTTGAAAAATTTAATAACAATTTTTGGGAAAATTAAACAATAGGCTGTATAAAATATGTAAATACAATTTCCTAAACACAATGACTTGCTAGAATGTTATTATAATAACTAATAAATTAGTAACAATTCAACTTTAAAGTGAGAGAAAGATAACAAACAATAGAAAAATAATATTATTAATCAACAAGTAATTCAGAACACCAGCAATTTTTATTATTTTTTTATTAGCTTATAGAAAGTAATTATGTTATGTTTGATATGATAAAAGATATTATGTTTGAAAGTGTTTTTTAAGCTAATTATCATTGTATTTGACTCATACAAAATTTTTTCCTTTTTTTTCAAAATAATCAACAAATGATTGACAACATAAAATAACAGAAATAAGATTGTATGTGAAATAATCAAAAAGTAAATTCACAAAAGTAGAAGAGCTGATATGAAATTTAGGTCATGAGTGATTTTAAAAATTTTCTTATATAAAGTAATAAAATCATATCAGAAATTTGAATGAAATTAATTTATTATATTAGTTTTGAAATATCGGTAAAACTATTAAATATGAATTGGAATGATTAAGTTTAAATGAGATAGATAAACAACATGACGTCAATTATTAGTTAATATATGTCTTTTCTATGACATTGGACTCCTGGGAAAAGTGAATGAGCAGGTTAAAAGTTATGACAAGTGGCTTGTTTTTATATTTTTAAGTAAAAGTTTAACCAGCATTTTATTACTTAGCAATCAGTGTTAGTCCTTCAAATAATTTTTATCTTATAATAAATAAATCATACGCATTATCTATCGTCCGGGGATGATAGTAGAGAAGAGTTAACCAATCCTAAAATTTGTAGTAGTTTTCCTACTTTGATCGCATGTAACTTACAAATTTTTTTTTACAAATAAAATATGATCTATGAGCTGAAAACGGAAAAAGAGATGAAATACAAGTTTTTTTGCAAAATGCGGAAAACCCTTTCTTTAACAAAAAAACTGCTACTATTTTCATATTTAGTGGCCAAAAATCAGAATAGGAAATATTTTTCCATTGAGGTACATATTTTTCTTGATTTTAGAATAAATTATAAAATGATTTCTCAATATACCCCAAGTTAATTTTTGAATGCATATGTAGTACACGCTGTTGCAGTTGTAGCTGCTACTTTAGGAGCAAAATCACTGGTGTGCGCAAGGCTAAAGGCTTATTACTTTATTTGATTTTAAGTATTAGAGGTTTCTATACGCATGCACAGTATGTAATTATAATTAAAAATACTTTATTTTATGCATTTGCAACTATTTTTAATATCTTAGTGTTTTTAATCTCGATCTTGATCTCAGTCTCGGCTGAGAATAAATTTTGTTCTGGAATCTAGAAATTCATCGTCACTTAGTTAGTATTTCGTACTTTACAACCGATTTTGGAGTACATTTTTTTCTTGCTTCAGAACATTTTTCAGTTTAAATATTTTACATTAAATTCAGTGATTTCAGTGGTTCAAATTTTGTACAATTTTATACAAACCTCCTTTTGCTTGAAACGTCTCTGTCCATATAAATATTCTAGGATATTTGTCCCTCATATATGTCAGGCCAAAATATTTATGTGAAACTATAATTTTATATTTCATTGGAAATCTCTGTTTCACAAGTTATAAAAATTTCAGTTATGTTTTTTCTTAATTGAAAACACAATAAATTTCCAAGTTTGGTTACTCATCAACTTCAAAGTGCTCTAATTAAATACACAAAGATACGACTAGCCGTAATAGCTTGTCTTTTTTTTCCAAAAGCAAATTTACAATTCATATGACAACTTCTGCCATATTAATGTCTCCGAAATTCTTTGCCAAAAGTGTTTTTTTGTTTTGTTTTTATATTTAAAAAAAACCAATTTTCTGCCAAAAGCTATCATAAAAGTTCATTTTCTATCGTTAAATTTCTATATTCTTAGAAACATATAAAAAAAACTAGATGCTCAAAAAGGCAATCAAATGTACGTAATGAAAACTAAAACAAATTTGACACCTGAAATATTTTCTTTGGTTCAATTAACTCCAGCGAATTTTAACTCTTTTCCCGCACATGTCTGGATCAATGATATAACAGGTGGTTTTTTTATTTGTGTATAAAAAAGAAGCAAAAAGGCCTAAAACTTTAAAGTTCTTTAACCTCCAATATAAGAACTATGACACTTTTTGTAGGCCATAATTGTTGAGGTGTTTGTTCTTTCTGATCGTCAAAAAGTTGACATCAAGGCCGTGTAGCAAAGTAATTTCAATAAACTTTTTTTTTATTTTAATATGATGATATGCTTTTGAACTCAATCATTTGCGAAAATTTTTCTTCTTTTGTATTTCAGCTAAATTTTAATGAGGTCTTTGACTTAAAATGTTTAAAAAAGCTTTAAGAAAGATCATTTTTTGTATGCAACGCTTATAAATATTTTTAGGAAGTTATTGTTTAAGAAAAAATTTTATTATACAAATTTTGTGCCTTTAAATAACATCGAAATTTTTATGTACTTTAAAAAACTATAAATACTTTTCACAGATGAATAAGTTTTATTAAACTTTTTAAGTGTATAAGAAAAAATTCGATTGGATTTGTTGCCAAAACAATATTTTAGAAAGTTAAAAAATAATATTTTAATTACAGGTTGCCTTTTACTTTATAATAAAAATTCCAGAAATTGTTGATACATTTTAATTACAGTAAAAATCAACTGAAATAGAATTTGTAATATATATTTTTTTTTTATAATTGACATTAAAACGACTTTCTAAAAAACGATTGAATGTATGTAATGCGTCTAATTAAAAAATAGCTTTATTAATTTTTTAATGCCTAGCATAATAACTACGCAATATTCATTGCTTTTAATTGGTGTAAAAAATAATTATTTACTAAAAAATATTCAATATTAATGCTTCTTGTTCATAAAAACTAAAAAGTACACAAATTGCTACTTTTATTGGTCAGACAGGGTCTATATTAGGAGGTTAGCTGACAGGTGAACGTGAAAGCTGACAATTTTATTAAATCATTTCTAAGAGTAATTGTCAATTTTGGTTCTAAATTTCTGAAGAATATGAAAAAAAATAATACTACATAATTCACTTGGAATTAGAAAATTATAAAAACGTTACTATTACTAAAAAGAAACAATAATAATCATTTATTTATGAAATTAAACCCAAATTTGTCAATTATTTTTAAAAATAAATTCGAAAAATATCTGCTGTTTACCTTAAGCTTAAGCCTTAAGCCTTTAGATACCTTGGATTTTTCTAGCCATCTGCAATTCCATAATTGGTTCTAAATAATAAAATTTGTTATAAACGTTTCTTGTGTGAATGCTTCCAAATTTAGTAAACGACCATCCGCACTCGCTTTCAGATTTAATACCCTAAAGGTTTGGTTGAAACAGTTAACCTTTGTGTTCGATATTTTTACCTGTTTCGAATATATATGCAAACTGTCAATTGGATAATATTTAACGTTTCGAAAACTTACTTCAAACGGCACTTATATAACTGTGATTGATAACAATTTGAGAACGCCAATGATGTTTTTGGATAAATGTCTTACAACGATAACAATAGGAGGCCAGTGAAAATAAGTTCTTGCTAAATAAAATAGGGAATTAGGAATAGGAATAAGAACATAAAGTAAAAAAAATATAATTTTAATTTGCATCAAGGATACGTATAAGGTTATTTGCACAAATTATTTTGGTTGTAAAAAGTAAAAGTAACAGTTAAGAAATAAAAAAACTTGGGAAGTGAATAGGAATTTACAGATGTTTTTTAAGTATTTTCCAAAGAGATTTTCAGCAGACTACAAAATTTAGATTAGTTTTCTCAAATATCGCTGTAGAACTCAGTAATTAATAGAAAAGGAAAATTTTGACTAATTTTTTCGAGCTGCTTTTTTCGAGAATAATTTGATTTGACAGTGATTAATTGTGAATGTGAGGTTAAATCTGATTGAATATCAAGCAAAAAGTTTGTCAAAGAAGACAAGATTTTTATTAATTTGCATAGTTTTATTTTTTTTAGAAATTTTTAAGCTTCTTTTTACAAATATTTGAATTCCTAGAAATGTAATAGGAGAACCAGTTTTTTTATATGGAACCAATTTTAGTAGTATCAAACCAGAAAACTTCTAGTGAATATGTACTATAAGCAAATTTGGATTAGCCATCTCAAAAATGCAGTACCGAAGGAAAATTTTCAGTAGTTTTTAGAAGTCTCTCTTTCGAAAACTATTGGATAGTGATTAATTGTGAAAACACTTTTAATAACAATAAAATTACTAAAGGCTCACTAGAAAAAGAAGTTTTTTTATATGAAGTCAACTTTACTAATGCAAAGCTAGCAATCTTCTAATGAAAATAAACTAAAATATTCAATAGTAATTCACATTTTGATGAATTTATAAAAAGACCTAATTTTGTTACAGCCTGCACAATTCTAGAAGGTTTTCTTGTTTTAATATACCTCAAGATTAGTAATTAGTAAAAATTAAAATTAATATATAAACAAGTCTCAGTAAATGCAATTGTTAATATTCTTCTCTTAATCCAATGTTGAACAAATTTAAAACATCAAAATTTGTAATATTTAATGAATTAATTTTTGTAAATTTGTAATACAATAAATTACGCTAATATAACAAAATAAAAAATAAAAAAACGAACTGCTTGACATTAAAAGCATAAACACCAATAATTATATCCCTTGTAGAATTTTCTCAAAGTTTTTATTGTTTTTTTTTTTTTTTTGAAAAAAAAAGTTTTGTATGCTGATTGCGATCATATTCACTAATCAGCTGCGCATGATATCTCAATTAGAGAAACAATGCAACCATGTTAAAGCAGAAGGCTAACCATGTGCAACAACTGACACCTTCATAATTGGTTTAAAAGTTTTTAAGAAAAATGCGCCAGTTAAATTGACTGTCACGGTGTTCTATTTAACAACAGGAATCCATCAAGTCTATTGGATAAAAATACGATTAGCTACACGAACTGATATAACTAAAGGTTTATAGATTGTATTTTTACTTATTATTAATTTTTATTTTATGAAAAAAAAATATTTCCCTCGTTTTATTTATTTATTTATATTTTTTTTTGTCTGAGAAATCTGCTTAAATCACGCGATGCTCATCATTTAATATAATTATTAAAGTCATCCATTAAGCAAGAAGAAAAATTAATTAAAATTTTAACAAGAAGAATTTAATGTTTATTGAAGATTATTGGAAATAATTATACGACACAAGAAAGGCTCAAATATAAGATGGAAGACCAAAGCAAATACCACACGCAATTAATATCTTTTTATTTTTTATTTTTATCGTTGACCTCTTGTTGCCCGAATCTTTGTCTTGATCAATTTGAATTGCCTTTTACCGACTTTTATCTGACAACTTAATTTTTAATAAGATGATTTGTTTATCGATCAATTGCCTTTCTCCTTTAGTGCAAAAGACTTTTCTTAACATTGGATTGTATCATATAAAAAACAAACAAGTTAAAATAATTACTTTAGTGAATGTTATCACTTGAGGCAATGTAAATTTTAATATTGATTAAAATCAGAAATTTTGCCAAAAATATAACTTGTGTTGGCTTAAAATTAATTAACTTTAAGGCTGTATAGTCCTTGTGAAATTGACTTCAATCTACTTCTAGTGAATTCATGTATTTGTTTGGCTTTTAGCAACTTTTACTGTAGTCCTTATGGAAGAACCTCTTCTTGTTTAGGTGGTGGTTCTTAAGAGACTTCAAGCTCCCAGAAATTTATTTGTAATTTATTAACCCTGTCAGTCAAATGTAAGACATCAAAAAATTTTTTTTACTAATAAAACAATAAAAGATATAGTATAAGACAATATTTTATTAAAGGATTTTCTTTTTTAATTAAACCAAATATTCTTTGCCTTATTAATGTTAAAAAATTTTCAAAATCACCGGAAAATCGTATTACGCTCTATATATTGTGGAAAAAATCTCTAATTCATCTCTATAACCAAATAGAAAATTTTATGTCTTTTGTTTAAAAAGAAAAAGATCAATTGAAAAAAAAACAATATCAAAAACAAACAATATCATAAAGTAACAAGTAAACAAAAATATTTTCTAATTTACAACCATTTTCAGTTAGATAATGACAAATAATTTTATGTTTAAATCTTTATGATTTCTTGTAAGGCCGATTTAGTGTCCTTACTTGAAAAAAAAAACAAAAACAAAACAAAAATCTATCAAATATAAGATACAAAAATTTCAACGCTCCATAAAATAAGCGATCCAGTCAACTATTAGGAGGGTTATGCCAATAAAATGAGCAAAAATATCCCCTTCGAAACCATTTTTACTGTTCATGTACCTATAAAATGCAGTAATATATCCAAAAAGGATTTTATAGCAAAAGATTTTATCGATTCTGGACTAAATATGTAATTCAATAAAATGATGACAACCAGCAACCATAAAATTCTTTAAGACAAAAATTTAAGTATTATTTTGCTTAACTGAAATCTCACCCTCATAAAATGACACTTTCCTAATTTTTTGATTTTAATCCTATCATGTGTAAGTTTTTATTAAGGGATGAACTTAAAAATTTACTACGAATATTTATAAAATTATAACAAATTCTTTTCCTTTATATTTTATGAAGAACTAACCCTTAAATCTGACAAATATGAGCACTTAAAATAAATATTGTCAAGATAAGTACATATCTAAAATCTGAACTTTAACCTATTTTCCTTTTGACATTTTATGAAAATAATCAATGGTAATAAATCTTGGTATTTTGTACAAAATTTTCCTCCATTCAAAAAAAAAATTTTACAAAAACTAAAGAGATCTTACTGAATTTTTGAAACAGTATCCTGCTGTGTATTCTTCTTGAAGAAAATGTGTCAACAACATTTTCTATAGGCTAAGAATAAGAAAAGATTTCAATTGAAAATTGGCTTTGTTAAAAAGTCAACTTCTAGTGCGTAATCCAAAAAGCAAATATAGAAAGTAATTAAGGGATTTTAGTACTTTTATAGTATTTTCTTTAACAACAGGATACAATACTTCCTTGTTAAATTTTGTAAATGAGGATGAATTTCATTTTAATAGTATCAAATTCTATTCAATTCAAGGGTATTACTTCCTTTTCTTTGAAATCAGCCAAATTTGGTGATTCAAGGATTATTCTTAGTGCACTCTAGAGCTCTAAGTTTTTAAAAAAGTAATAAATTATGTTCGAGTTCATACTATATTAGGATATATGAAAACTTGGAAAATATACCAAATGAAAGTCAACAAACAATCATAATTAATAGCTGTTTCTAGTGATCATAAGAGTAACTTGTAGATCTAAGTTTAATTTCTTTAAAAGCTTAATTCTATTTTATATTAGACTAAAGAAGCTTCTTTCAAGTCCAAAAGAGAAATAATGCTTTTGTTTATATTTTCCGATTTTCGGAAAATAAATAAAGCATTAGCAAAACAATGCTTTTTGTTATCTAGAAATATCAGAGTTTTCCGATATGTTTTGAAAATCAGAACAAGATAAAAAGAGTTTCGACAAAAATGGTTTTATTGTTCTTTTTAAATATTTTCTACTAAAATCTATAAACTAGCCTTGCCAAAAGGTAGCATACTCAAAGATGATTTTTGAATGCTTAAAAAGCCATATTAGTCGATGTTAAATATTGTCCCCACAATTTATCTTTAACATTTACAAAACAAAAGGAAAACCTTAGGTACCAAAAGAGCCCTGTACACTTAATGGTACAATCTTTGAATTTTTATCTCTTTCAATAGAAAATTGGTTAAAGAAGATGTGTAAAATCTTGTATTCTATGAATGATGAATGAATGATATTTTAGCATCAACAACAAATAAATAGAAGGAATACCTTTCTACAATCTTCTACAAATACAGAAGTGATATCAAAGTCGACCAGTAATTTTTAGCGAGAGCATAAAATTCTTTTGAGACTCCTCAACTATATAGTTAAAAACGATTGATTGGCACATATTTATCAGTTAATCCATGATTCATCACGGGTGAAACGGGCTCTTAAGGCACCTCGATCCTATTTTTGCAATATTGGTTTAAAATTGTTTATATGTTTTTTAAAGTTTTGTTGTTATTAATTTTTTAATTAAAGAATGCTTTCATATATTGTTAATAAAATATATGAATCTTTTTTCTTCAAAGTACTTCTTAAGTACTTTGCTTTGTCTGTATCATGATTCCTAAGAATATAAATGGATTCACTATAGTTTCAAATGTTCTGATATGAGTTTTCTCTACCCAATTCTTCATATATTTAAACAAGGTAATTTTTCTCAGTCCATTTTGTCAGGGCATTAAAAGCATATAATAGATTTAGCCTCTTTGGATAAAATAATCACTAGTCTTGTCATAGGTATTGTAGGACAACTGTTAATTATTTTAATTAAAAATTTTACCATGAAAAATTAAAAAAAGTTTACAAAAGCCAACGAATGAATATATAACGAATACAAACTTTTAGAGGGCTTAATTTCTTCTTTTGCACTTGAAAAATATATTGATATATTTTATAATATATAAAATTTGTGAGTTTTTCTTTTTTTGTGTTGACTCCCCTTATCTATAGACAAAATTTTATTTAAAAAAGAAAGTTTCACTTGAAAAAATTATTATTCACTTGATTAATGCAACAAAGTTTGTGTATTTTCTTCTTTATAAATAAATAAACTAAAAATTCAAACATAAATTAAAAAATTTTCTTCATTTTAAAATTCTTTTGATAAAGCCCGCCATTTGATTTCTATTAATATAGAATTGTCTTCCATTAGAAGATTTTCTTCTAATCTTTACATGTCTTATGCTATATGCTTATGAATATGATTTATTAAATTTGCATCAAAAAAATAAAAATCTTAAATAATATTTAAGCTTCTTAAGATTACAAATTATAGTTTTAAAATTAGAAACATGAAAGTAATACACAGTTTATTTATTTTTTTTTTGATTTTGTATTCTAAATTAGAATATTCTATGAATATATTCTTTTAAAAAAATTTTTTTTATTCTCTAAATATGGAAAAAAAATGATCTCTAATATATTCTATTAATATCAGTTTAATTAAGTTAAGCTAACACTTTTTGGACGCGTTCGCAACAATTACTTTGTCTATTTAAAATAAATTAAAATTAATTTATAAATTTATAAATATCACACACAAAAGAAGAAGTTGTTCCGAAAAGAAAAAACAAAACATATCAACAGTTATTTAATTTATTTTCATTTAGTTATGATTTCACTGGTCATTAGAACAATTGTTATTAGAGATAAATCAGAAGCTTTTTATTAGATTTGAACTAACAAATTGTTCAAACCCCTGCTGCTATAATGATCCAAATCCTTATACCTTGTTCATTCGAATTTTTTGGTCTACTAAAAATGGGGATTACAAAAGTTGACTAGGGTTGTAATGGTGACAAAAAAACAATAATTGTAGGCCTAATGAACCCATTACATGTCATATAAATTCAAAAGCGAGTTAATTGCCTTTTTTTTTTACTTCAATAAAGACTTTATACATTTGTATATACATAAAAACGGAAACGGCTATTGTTAAATCTATTGTGAAATTTATAAGGGTGAAATTAAGGAATTTCGTAATTAGTATTAATTTTATGATAAGAAAATAGTAATAATAATTTTGAGTTTTCAACATCTGTTTTGTTAGATTTAGATTAAATTTTCTATAAAAACTGAATTATAACTAAAGAAATTACAAAAAAATATCTATTTTTTATGAAAATCTAATTGAATCTATTTAAGTTAGCATCTATATCATTAAATTTTCAAGCGATAGACATACTTTACTACACAAATAAAAACAAATATGCCAAAATTTTTAAAATCATACATAACAAAAACCAAAAAAAGAAAAGAAATTTCACCAGCTCATATAATATTCCTAAGAAGAATTTATCGTTAAAAGATTTGAAATTAAAAAAAAAATTTGGTTTTTATTAAAAAATCGTTAGTGACTTTTTCAAAGAATTCACATTCAATTGAAGGATTTACGACAGCCTATTCCATGGTTTATGTATTCTGATGGAATAACTAAATAAAAAAAAAAATATAATGATAATAATACATTTGCGAGTCTTAGACTGCCAAAAACATTAAGATTTGAATTTAAAGAATAGACTGCTGTCAAATGTTAATTTTATGTTCGTTTCTAGTTATTAAAGTAGCTACACGCGCCTGTCTTATCTGATTTCTTAGTCTCCTTCACTCAAAATAATTGATTTTTGTGTCAATTGAAAAAATTACTGATGTCTACTTTCATAAACTTGTAGATATATTTGTTAGCTAATTGAAATTATCTTTTTAAAATACATTCGTCTATAAATTCATATGAATATTTGTGTATGTGTTATTTCTTATTAATAATAATTTTTTAGATAAAATTTTATATTTTAGTTAATAAACAAATGATTTAAATGAAAATCTTAAATGTTTAAAAGATAAATAGGGATATTGAACAATAAAACAAAAATGTTAAATAATTATATTCAACTTGATTATTTATACTTCGATATATGGAAATTATGCAGCTTTGTGCGACGTAATCTACATCATGCAGATTCAACAATTCGATGTAGACAATAATTTATTATCTACATTCTCTACGCTTAGATAATGAAAGTGAATTTTGGTTGTAAATATACTTAATAAATCCATACTAATAGACGACCTAACTGATGAAATACACTTTTCATATACCTTATCAAGTAAAGTGGTCGATAATGCTTTTCTCTCAGGAATTTTCTCTACATATGTTTTGTTACATAGGTGACAAACAGCGATATGTATTTATTATTAACTTTTAGCAACTGAAATCCTAGCTCTTTAAAGCCTTTATTTTAATGTCAGCCCGACATGTTTCAAAATTTTTTATGAAATCCAAATTTGCCAAAATTAATTTAATAAAGTTAATGTGAGTTTGTCTTAGTAAATACAGGCTATCAAAACAACGATCGCAATCATATTTGATATTTCAATTTATACGATGACGATACGATGACGATGACATGTTGTCCTAACCTAAAATATTGCATTGTCTACATTGTATACGTGATTGTGGACATAGTTGACATTTTCTACGCCAAATTTAACTGTCGACGCATTGTTTACGCTAAAGTGTAGACAATACGCGTAGAGGAACAAACCTGAAATTATGTTAAATGACACTTAACACTAGGTTTATGGAAATTTCTTATATACCTATCTCTATAAACACGCGTCAATTTGACGCATGAACGAATACATACAACAAATTACAGGTGTTATGGTTCCTGTTTCTTTTACAAAATCCAATTTGGCAATCCTTGCACTCTTACAAAGTACTAGGTCAGGGGTGGCGAACCAATGGCACGTTTGAAAATTTTGATGGCGCGTACAAAAACAAAATTATGCCTTTTATAAGTTGTCTTTTTTGATAGAAATGAGTTAAAAATTATTAATCTACACTTAATTTATAATTTATGATATAAATTTGTAGTACTGAATACCTGTCTTGGTGTGTTAACAAGAACTGTCAAATTATTTTAAATTTTTAGAATTTTTTATTATGGCTAGTTCAATGAAAAAATCGAAATTATCCGAAATATGCAGTAGCAAAGAATTTCAAGCTTGGTGGACCGATAGATAGAGCAATTTGTATTTTATCTTCTAAAACTGTAGTCTGTAGAACATCTTCAGTAAAGCGGCATTATGAAACCAAACATAAATTTCTTCTCGTTGGAAGTGTAGAAGAGCAAAAAGATTATATATCACGTGCCTTAAAAAATAAAAATGCTCAAACTACTTCTTTAATGAAATATATTGGAACTCAATCAAACACCACTGCTGCTAGTTATTAAGTTTCAAAAATTATTGGTCAATATGCGAAACCTTTTAATGAAGGCGAATTTTTAAAGGATGCTTGGCTTCAATGTGCACCATACTTATTCGATGATTTCGAAAACAAAGAAAAAATTATCCAAAGAATTTAGGACATGCCGTAATGCCCTGCTAGTAATACAGTAAAAGAGAAAATTTTGGGTATGGCGGAAAATGTAAATTTTCAACAAAAAATTCATATAAAGTCTTGTGATTTTATATCCATTTGCCTTGACGAGTCTACCGACGCAACAAGCTTTGATCGCTTAGCAATTTTTGTACGTTGTACGTTTTGTACGCTTAGCACGAGCACTAAATAAAAGAAAATTACAATACAATAAAATAGCTTACTTTTATACAATAATGTACGCTGGTTAAGCCGCGGAACTGTTTTGCAAAGATTTGTAAATTGAAATAATAAGATTATTTCTAAATAATGAGAACATTATTGACCAATACAATCAGTTATTGGATGTTGAATGGCTAACAAACTTATATTTTTTCACTGATTTATGCTCTCACTTAAATAAATTAAATATAAAACTACAAGGTGTTAATGAAAAGGTCATTATAATGTTTGACTTAATCAAAGCGTTCGAAGTCAAATTACAGATTTTTAGTCGTGATATTTTTTCCAATTCATATAAATATTTTCCGAATACAAACAAATTTTTTTTCTGAAAGTGAATGTCACGAAAAACCAAATAAAGAGTCTTTAACGAAAAAATTTTCAATGGTAATTTAAATCCTGATTCGCCAATTTTCTGCAAGATTTACGCAGTTTAAAAAATTTGAAGAAACTGTAGAATTTATTTTATATCCTGATACAATACCATTTGAAAAATTAAATTTAAAAGTCCTTGAGTGGTTAAATTTTAATGAATTAGAAATAGAATTAGTTGAATTTCAGTCAAGTATCATATGGATTCAAAAATTTGTTGATTTAAGAAATGATTTAGAAATTATTGAATTCAATTATTCAACTCCTGACACGTTTAATTGTTTAAAAATATTAGCAAAGGCAATTTTATCAATATTTTCATCGACGTGGGGATGTGAATCTCTTTTTTCAGAATTAAATATACATAAAAAATAAATATAGGAATAGAATGACGGATGAGTCAGGCTCTGCATGCATATTGTTGAAATTAACTAAATATGAACCAGATATTAAATCTTTATCATCTTGTTTTTAACGTTAATTTAGTTTCTAGCATATTGCTTTTTGTAAAACATTGATTAATAAAAAATTGTTTAAAGAAGAATTGTCTTTATTTATTTATTTAATTATACGTATAGTTTCACCACGCTAACATTTCGAATGAAATTTTATTGTGGCACGTTACCTATTTAAAAAAGAATTTTTATGACTTTGTGGCACGGACATCAAAAAAGGTTTGCCATCCCTGTACTAGGTGATAGTCTTTGTATTTTGTATTTTTTGTTTTTTCCTTTCGCCAAGTTCTTTGGCCAACTAAAATGGAAACTCCTTTCTGATTAATTTTGATCCAGTACGCTCTGTGTATAAGATTTATTTATTTATTATTATAGGCCATCGAAAATATTCTACTTTGGTAGTATATTTTCGAGCCATTTCCAGATTAAAGTAATTTAATTTGGCCATTAAATTATGACACCATGAATTATTTACCAAAAATCATATATTTTCAATCAAATTCAAATTCATTCAAAGCCTTTTGTTTTGATTTGATCTTTTTCACTATTCAATAATGCAAAATAATACTCTTTTGTGATATTGATATTTTTTGGTCTTTTTAAAGAAATCAACAAATGTTTTAACTTGCATGACGCAAACTAAAAAAAAAAACAAATGCCATAAGCCTATTGGCAACTATTCAATTTTGATAGTTTTAATGAACTTTATCTAGGTCTCTTTCATTCAGTAGAGTACCAGTTTGACAGGAATGGAACTGTCTTTTATTCATTCTCATATAAAAGTTCAAAAAAATCCATTTTATTTAAAACAGTTCCAAACGCCTGCTTGAGCCTACATTAAAATTGTAAACAAATGCGTCGCCAATTTGAATAAAAAAATACAATTTTTCATTTAAAATATGACTCATACATTTCAAATATTCTAATAAATAATTAGCTGAAACTTTAAAGACTGCCAGTTGATAGCACCGAATTACCTAGACCTAGATTTTTCAAATTCGAACTCTTTTCCATATAGGTAAATATTCCAATTAAAATTCAGCCATTATAAATTGAATTTCTGTTTAAAAACTTATTTAATGTAAAAATGACAACAAAATTACATAAAAGATTTTTCATTATATAACCAAAAGATGTAGTTATAGTATTAGCTCTTTAGATACTTCAAAGAATAATTGAAATCAGTTTGTAAAATTTTCTACTCTTTTTGCGTTCATGTTTTATTTTGTGTTTTTCAATAAGAAATTAAAATAAAAGAAAAAGCTAAAACGTATTTAACCTCATTTTTAATTATTTCCTATTTAGTTCTATTATTCAAATCGTCAATAAAGTAACCTCTTGAATATAAAAATTATTTCTCAAGATTTTCTACTAACTATGAACGTTTAAAGCTTAAATAAACATAACTATAAAATATTAGAAATATTATCCATAATAAAAATTAACTTTTTTAATAAAGGATATTAACAATTAGAAACTAGTGCACATAAATCACTGCAACAATTGAATTTTGAGTGCGCATATGCACTGAAAATTAGAAAATAGAAAAAATCATAGTTAACGAGCAGATTGTAAATGTATGCAAAGAATCAATAATTTTACTGACCTACGCCAATTGTTTTTAAATTCTACTCCATGCAGATTTTAAAATTGTAAATGAAAATAAAAACTATTAATTCATTTTCTATATATTTACATATTTATATGTAAAGAAAATTCTATTTAAAAAGGAAACTTAAAAGCCACCACCCAATTCTATAGTATATAAAAACTATAAATTTTTTTCCTTATTTACTTAAATACATATACAAATGCATTTTATTTATGAATTTTAGTATATAAATGATTATTTATATTGTTAGACGACATAGTTACGTAAAATTGGGCCAAGAGTATAGAGACGACAGGAAAATTGTTAAAATGCAGTCTTAAGAATCAGATCAATATTTTTGATGTAGATCTTTCGTGTTGCGCAGGTCAGTTGCAATATTGGAGGAATGCATTTTCAACGGTTGTTAAGAAGAACAGTATATAATAGTATATTTAATATTATGTACTATAATGAAAACTTTTATGTATAGAATGAGAAACAAATAACTACGATACTATACGCTAAGACCCCCGCCTCCCTTTACTCAATTACACTTTTGTTTACTATGCACATATAGTAAGATATGACGCCATAGTGTACTATAATTTTTCAATGAGAGATATATCTTTTTTTGTTATATATAGAAAAACTCTTCATCAGAATAAAAATTTAATTAAAAAAATCCATAAAGAGAGTTTTATAGTCATGCAATATTCAGTTGATTAATTTTAAACTAGGAACAATTTTATATATTATCAATGGAAATGCCTAGACGAATAATTAAATCTAATTTTAAAATAATTATAATGCCCTTATGGCATATATTAATTAAAATGTAAATAATTTCAACTGAATACTTTAGGTTAAAAACCACAAGACAAAGTGCTTATTTTAACTTAACAGGGATCACTTATAATGAAAAAAAAATAATAATGTTCTCTGTAAGAACGTAATTACTAGCTTTAATTAACTTGCATTTATTGTCCTTTTACAATATATAATGATTTTTGTAATAAAAGAGTATTATGTTAATCGATAAATTCTGAATTTAATAAAACGATCATTTATCGACCCAAACTAAAAAATGTTGTAAAATAAAGTACCATTAAAATAACTCATTTTAAAATTATATCAAATTTGAAGTTAATCAAATATAGATATCACAAATAAATATGTTCTTAACATGGTGTCAAGTAAATATATTTGATTGAATTTGCTTGAATTTACTAGAATTGAGAATTTAAATTATTATTAGCTCAAGATTTATTTTCTTGATTTAAAAGTACATCGAAAATCAAGAAAATGCATTTAGTATGTATCTTAATATTTGATTATCTTATAACCTCCGAAACTACTGAATACGGTTGGCTCAAATTTTCCGGAAGATACCTGAATTCAAATCAACCATTTGTCCACTACTGTCCATTTGTTGTGAACTAGAAAAATTAAAAAGATATTTAACAACAAATTGCGATGAAAACAATTGTCAATTCAAAAACAAAAGTTTTTAATTTGTTTTTGTAAAGATTTCTATAAAAATTTATTCAAGTGTCAAGGCAAGCCAAGCCACTCACAACTGTAAGTGATGGCGTTCCTGGTCCAAAAATTGTATCTTAACAGCGTTAATGCTATTAGTAAACGTTTCTAGTTTTACATTATTAATTGTTTCAATGTTCTATCTATCTATCTATACAAATTTTTCATAGATAAAAATTACAATACTAAGGGCAAATGGAGTCACTTTAAGTTATTCAGAATTTGAAAGCTTTCGGTGAAAACGCACCTACATTATATTGAAAAAGGATTCTTGCATAAACAGATAATATTACCTAGTATGTTAGAAGGTTTATATAAGTTTTATTGTTGTAGAATAATACTATCTTAACTGACATTAGTATCAGATATGCAAACGGATAATTTTATCTAACTGGAGAGATAATTGCAGCTAAAAGTATGGGATAGCTTTTGGAATAGCGTCAATTTGCTTAATTTAGACTGCTTGCTACAGTACAGATTTCCAAATGACATTTCCTAAACGCAATCTGAGATATCAGAGCTAACAAATGGCTTTTGGTCTTTTGAAACGAATTTCGCTTTTGGAAGTTACTAAAATGCTGCACCGGCATTAAAAACCCCTAACGTCATGAAAAATTAATTTTTGAAAACTATCATGGAAATCGTTTCTTTTTTGTCGTAATATTAGGATGAAATTCTATATCGTGGATTACTAAACTGATAAAGATAGCTTAGAAGAAAACCTAACGTCATGAAAAAATCTTATTGACAAATTCACTAGCTCAGAAAGAAAAAAAAAATTGCCACGAGAAAAAACTTGCTAATTGCTTTTTGTTATTGTGTTTTTAGCTGTTAATTTTTTTCCATTATTCGTTCATGAAAGCAAATTACTGTAAAAAACATATAAGCTTCATTTTAATGGAGTGCTTATCCTTTCTTTTTTTGCAGTCCTTCCTCGCATTACTTGTTATTGAAATCACTGAAGGCAGTGTGAAATTATTTTTTTCTTATTCTTCTTTGCATACATATGGACCACAAATGTTTTTGTTTTCCTCCTTTGTATATTGGCTACGGTTATATTTCCAAGGAAAATTTTGACAGCCCAAATCAAATATGTATTTATCAAGAAAAAGAAAAAGTTGTTAGTCTTGAATTTTGCGCGTTTGAAATTTTTGTTTAAAAAAAAATAACAAAAACAATATCTATTATAAATAATAATAATTGTAAAGAGAAAGCATAAAATAGAGCTAGTGAACACTAAAGCAATCTATTTTATAAGGAATAGTGTAGTGAATATTGAAAAGGAGAAATTTTGAGGCTACCCTGATGTCATTTCAAGTATTTGTGGCAATTGATTGGATGACTTGAGAATGAACACCTGCTAGATATACATATGACGCTTTCCTTTTATTTATATAGTAGCTTTTGTCTTTCACTTAGATTTTTTTTTCATTTCTTCGTTTTTTTTCTTAAATATTTTGAAAAAATTTAATACTAACTAATAATTGTGTATACAATTTAAGATAAGTTTTTATTAATAATTAAAAGCTATTTCCTTTTCTTTTTTGGAATGAAAACTTTCTAAAATGCTATAAGGCCCTTTTATACTCTTTCCTATTTCACCCCTATTTCGCGTGGAAACTATAAAAATACATTTATGAGCGACTTTATACATCACATCGTCTACGAAAAAAAAAGAAAGATATGTAGGTATTATCCAATAAGAGCGTGTTGCAATTGCAAAGAGCTAAATGGAGAGAGTTGTACAGGAATTGTTCTTTTGTATAAGGGTAGTCAAACTGTACAAAATATATAAACAAAATTTAAAGATTCAAAAACAAAAAGCAATCACCTAAATTATTTCTAGTTATTTTTAAATATTCTCTTGCCAGATACTAGAGAATGCTAGCCTTATTTGGAATCACCTTATAAACTTTCTGCCCTTCCGGTAAAGTAGCTCCTACACTTAAAAGAAGGTGATATAAAGCAAAATATAATAATAATAATAATTAACTACTTTAAACTTAATAATAATTTTTGCCATTTTTTGCTTCTACATCTAAAAATTTTCTCATTAAATTTTTATATACACTGAAACAAATTCAAAACCCCAATTTTAATATGATTGATTTTTAAATCAAAATTTGACAGCTTTAAGTTCCTTTTTATTGTAATTAATCTTTGTAATTTCAAGTTTTAACTATAATCAGCCATAAGCAAATAAACTTCTTTAAAGGATATTAATCATAAGCTATTTATCCCTCTTTACAGTACTATAATTAATTGAGTATTGTAATCTTTAAATATTGAAACTAGACTTGTTATGAATATAATTTATATTTTGATTAAAATTACTCTTAGCTAAAGGACTTGTTAATATCTTTCTTAATTATTTTCAGCTTATCAAAGATAACAAAACATTAATTTTACAATAAATATTTAATATTTCACTTTGAAACTTGTCTTAATTTTTATTGTTGTTGTAAAGAATAATTTAGAATAGTAGAAAAGGAAATAAGTATAAAATGATTGAAATTCTTAAAGTGTTATATCCGTCAAAATTGAATTATCATCTTTTTGGCTAAATAATTTAAAAATAAAGAAACAGAAGCTACTTTATTTTTGTTTTTTATAATTCCCAGCTTTTGTGATTATGATGTTTATAATTTTATAGCTATTCCAATGGATATTATTAATGGTGAGGTGAGTCATTGTTTATTCAGGTACAGTTATGCATGATAACCAAAGTACTATAACCAAAAAACTAAAGAATTTATTCAATAGTCTTCTACAATTAGTCTTCTAATCTTAAAATTAGTTTTTTTCTTTGCTATTTTGAAAAGAATCATAGAAAAGAACTCATGACAGTACGGAAAGAAAATTCCAAGTAAGTATTTCAAACTTTCCCTTTCGAATACCGTTTGACAGTAATTTATTATGAAATTAGGGCTAATTTTAACGGTGAAAATCGTGGAGAAGGTAAGATTTTTAAATATTTGAGCAATTTGATATTAATGTTTTGATTATTTGGTATTTTTCGGTATTATTCAAAGGTTATTTCACAGGAATTATGTAAAATAATTATGTAAAGAGTTTTTATGTTATGTACTTGTTCTTTTAACTTTTTCTTTTAATTTTTTATGTAAGGAACAAACGTTTATATTTCTAAGCTAGTATATTGGCACTGTAAAGACCAAATTAGCTAGTCAAAAAGTCATCTGTTTTCGAAATTGTTAAGACGAACTTAGGGAGAAATAAAAATAAAAAAAAATGAAAGGATATAAAATAAACTACACTTCTTATATACATAAATTAAAAATTAAAAACTTTCGGTATACTTAAAAAACCAGCACAACTGTTAAATTTCAGCAAAAAATTGTATGAAGCAATAAAATTGTATTTTATTATAAGCTAAACTAAATTTGTAATAAACATGGAAATTAACACTTTTATAGCTGTGTCTGAACGACATAAAAATTTTAAAACGTTTAACTATGCTTTCAAGGCAAGTTTTCAAATATCATTAATGTATTTAATAGGAAAAAAATAACAACGATATCTCCCCTTGTCAAGACAAGGTCAACTTTTAATTTTATATAATTGCAAACGATTAACCTTTATTACAACTAAATACATCAATCATATGTTCATACATGAAATGAAAATAATTGAGAAGAAATATTATAAGCTTAAGGAAATTTTTTGAAAAGAAACAAGTTTAATAAAATCCTTAAAAGCTATAACTTTAATAAATATACATATACATAAGTTTTGAATATTATTTTAGCCTTCGAAGCAGCAGCTTCCATTTAATTTATAGATTCTTTGACATACAAAACAAACTACCAGACAGTCTGATCTAATTACAGGCAGCTTATGTACTGAATCGCGTTTGCAAAATTGTGATAATTAATTTAGATAGTAAACATGTGGTTCAACTACAGTCATATGTACATGAGTAATGGTCAAGTAGTCATATTATTAATGTTAATAGACAAATTTGACGATATTGAATTCGATAAATGTTGATATTAATTAATGTAGGAGAATGAGAAAGTTTTTGAAACTTCTTGTATCAAATATTTAAATCTATTTCGGAATTGGAAAAATTTTCCATTTCAAATTATACATTTTGTTATTATAAGAGAAATTTTATTGTTTTCCTATTTAAATATAAAAACATCAGTTTAAGAGCTAGTATACTTTTTTAGAAAAATTCGTAAAATTTGATAATAATTTGCAATAAGTTTTAAAGTTATGGAAATAAAAGAAATTACATATTTTTCAACATAATTATTTTTAATAATTTAATTTACCGAAATCTGAGGTGAAAGGACAAACACAAATCTTTATATTTTATGAAACACAAACATGTATACACTTTAAAAACAAAAAAGTATTCTTTCACTTCCATTTTTACCTCCTGAGCTGCTAGGGACCAACCGTATTAAACACCTAAACGCGTTTTTCTCGAAACTATATTTTCAACCCTGGTGAGTCACTTTCGTTCTATAATAGCTGAAACAACTGTCACAAAATTTTCATAAAACGAGCGATTTTTTAATCACAAGGAAACTACATTTTTTTGGACTTCTTTGTTTTTTAATATTTTTCGAAAAAAATTATAGTGTACATATTCAGATTTTTTTTCAAATAATTTAGCATAGGTTGAAAAATAATAAAAGTCGTATTCAAAAAAAGTTTATAGAAAAGGGTTTTCTTTTTGTCCACCAACTGATCAAGTTCGATTAAAATTACAGAGTACATGGTAATTACGATTCTGACATTAAGAAAAAGTTATTTTTTTACAGCTTCAAAATCGAAAGAGTTAACTTATATTATCTGTGCTATTAATGAATTTAAATTGAATTTTTTTTTAAATTAATTTTTGACAATATAAACTAAAAGTATTTACAATAATTATATAACAATTAGTATCTTCTTCATTTAGTAAAAATGCCCAGCAGGTGTTGATTATTGTCTATATAATCAATGAATACAACCTTGCAATTTAATAGCCAGACATTTGAGTGTTTTACGGAAGTAAAAACTTATTACTAATCTGAAATGAATTATATAGAAAAAAAAAAGGTAAGGAAAATATAATTCTTGAGGTACATGTGCGGTCAAATAATAACAATAACAGATGGCGTGCCGCTAGCTGGTGAATTCCAATTCTCATCAAAATGCTAACAGAAGGCTTCAGTTAACAACTTGTTTACATTTTACCTGTATCATTCGTGCGAAGACAGATGTAGACCAAATGTAAACAAATATGGCTCACATATGCCTTAATATATATACATATATGAATATATTTACAACACCTTAAGTGGATTAGGCAACTGAATTACTAAAGAAAGCCACGATTTTTATTTGTTTATTTTGAATCGAAATGAAAATGTTATTTTCTTCATTAGAACTTCATTTACAATTAAATGTACTTATATTTACATCGGGAATGTGGTATGCATACATATTTATGTATAGAATTTGGATTCCCCCTTAAATCATGACAAGTGTATTATCAAGCCGATCGCATTTGATCTTATGTCAATGATCAAGGGGTATTTTGTTTACTTCCGAATTATGGTTTTTGAGTATCTGAAAGTGTTTTTATGGTAAATTTGAAGCCTAAGTTAGTATTCTTTGTTGGTGTAAGATAATTTATACAGAAATTTTCAGCTAATTAATATAGCTGGAATTCATTTCATGATCTGCTTGTACGGGTTCTCAATAGAAAATTCCTTAGAATTCATAAGTAAAAATAATACACGTCAATTTAACATCCCAGGTAGAGTTTTTTTCTATTTAAACTGCTCTTTTTCAGATTGACAAATATCAAATCAATATAATCTTTTCTATTTATGATTATACTAAAAGCTAAAATTGAATTCATACTAATATTACGACAAAAATCAAGAAAGTTTTAAGGAATCAAAATGGAGTTTTCAATATGCTCTTATTGAAATTGGAATGAAAGTGAAAGAGTTTCAAGACTAATAAAAAAAACACAGCCTAATCTTTCCGTGAGATTAAAATGGTTTTAGGTAAATTTTGATAACACAAAAACTAAAGAAAAGAAGCTTATTCAGAAAAGAAACAACAAAGAAAACCATGATATAGAGATACTTGTGAAATGGCGTCGAATTTCGAGTCATATGAAGTACTGTTGGTTAATTATGAATTGTGCTTCTTGTATTAAATATAAACAAATTTTCTACAAGGATTTTTTCCCCGTCTAATGAACTATGTCTATAGTTTCTTCCCTAGAATACTCGCAACAATTCAACTAGTATTTAAATACAATTAAACGTTACTCTTTGGTATATAAAGTTGTTGACTATTTTTGACGTCTGTCTTTATGTGGCAAATTAAAAGTATAAAGTAATTGTGTCATAAATAACAAAACTGCTTGAGAGAGAAACTTTCAGTTAATCACAATATTTAAAATTGTAAAATACCTTGCAATGCAAAGATTTAGACATATGGCACCAAAATTACTAACAATAAATTAAGAAATATGTTAATTTTTTCAGCTAAAAGGATTTGTTTTGAAATTTCAGCTGTCAGAAAGATCAGTTTAAAATGGATACAAACGTTTTATTTAAAAACAAAAATTCTCAAGTAAATCGTAGGTAATTTAACCACTCTCAACATTGCTGGAAGCAATAAATATGACAATTAATTAAATCAAAACTTAAAAAATGGATTTGCCATCGATCCAGTTTAACAGAAATTAATCCAATCATTAAATGAACCATAATACCTTAGCAAATTTATTTTCATTGTTTCAAAGTTTTTATGTTAGCAGGTAACATAGAAATACAAAATTTCACTGAAATAAGACTAATCCCCGCAAGCAAAAACCCAAAGTTCATTATTAACAACAATTTGTGGTAAATTTTTCTTTTTCAAAACTTTGAAATAATTTTACAAACCATCAGAACGGAAATTTGAATAAAAAAACAAAAACGTTACTAACAAAAACAAAATACATGTACTAATTTTGAATTCTAATTTTCATGATAAAATGGGGACAAATGCCTTAGAAAAGCTGATCTCATCCTAAAGGAAAACCTATAGTGATGATAAAGTCACTTGTCACCCTACTTTTTGTCTACTTTGTATTTATTAGGACAGCAATTTGTAAATAAAGCCCACACTTTGACTACAGATCTGAATCAAATTTTCATCCAATCTTTGAATACCAAAGAATAAATTCCAGTGGTCCATTTTAGGGAAGGAAAATACTTTGAATACCTTTAGAAATAGTGAAAAAAAAAAATTTTGTATTCAATACAAATTCAAGAAGAAGAAGAAAAGAAAAAAAATAAAAGAAAAATATATTGCTTTAAAGCTAGAAGAAAAAACTTTTTAAATAGTAAAATTTTATAGATGGGACACATTAAGTTGTAAACCTCATTTTACGCTGCTATTAGCATTTTTCCCTTGGGAAGTGTACCTCTGATTATCCATAAAATTAGTTTCTGTTGACTATTGCTCTTAGGTATGAAAAATTCTTGCTATAATTTGAGACTAAATTCAACATCTTGTCTTTTGAACAATTTAGTTAAGCCTGTTTTATTCATTAAGGGATAACTAAACAAAAACAAAAACAAAATTTTTGTAATTGTCATAATCTTTAAAATAAGCTCAATTTTGCATAATTAATTTTTGTTCTCCTTATTTAATTTAATTTTATTTTTTTGTTTTTTAACCACAAGCTGCTGTCAATTCAAACCATTTTTTTAAGGGAAAACTGTATTTATTTTTTGTAGATGTTGATGTATAATTGAAGGTAAAACTAACAAAATATCCCTCTTATTTTTCTTTTGATAATATTAAAAAATTTTTGGCCAGCCTTCATCAAATTTAAAAATTTTCCAATAGTTTATCTATTATTGTGTATTGTGTTAGCATTTAGGAATTTTCTACTTTTATATACAAAAAAATTTAAACAAATTCATCTTTTTAAAACTAACCCATGTTATTTTTTGGTAAAATTGACAAGAAAAAAATATGCTTTACTTTTTAACGAAAGAAGCAATTTGCACCACAAAATATTTTATAAAATTAATGTTTTATAACCATTTAAAAGTTAGAATCTAATATTTATTTTATTTGCCATTTCGATGGACCTCAAAATCCGTTGGGTTTCTGCATTTGGGGTATATTGAAGAGTGGTGGAGATTATCTTAAGTAAGCACTTTACCGAAAATGGGCAAAAATACCACAGAGTCACAGATGCAGAGGCATCCTGCAATTCATTTTTTGACCGTCTCTAGGCGATAATTAAGGCAAAAGGAGGTCTTATTGAGCAAAACTAAAATTATTCTTTAATTTTGGAATATTTTCACAATTCTTTTGGATCAATAAAAAATAGTTTCGAACAAAAAAGATACGGTCTTCCAATTTGGTTACACTTCGAGTGCCTAACCTTGTATATTCACGCTTAAAAAAACAGACAAGCTAATGAGTCCTAAAATTAAGGTAGCAAGGAAGATGGTGTACAAAATCCCAGGTTTCATACACTATTTATATAAATCCGAAGAATCTAAGTTAATGTGCATAGGACTGTTAAATTTATATCAAATTTATATTTGCGCTAAAAACTTCTAGAGTAACCATAGAAAAACTTAATCTAGCTATTTTTTAAACAACATACCCTTAAATTATATAATTTTGAAATTCTGTCGACCCTCTGCTACTTAAATAAAGATTTATCTTTATTTTAGGATAATGTGTGTACATCTTTAATTTGTATTCAAGTAATTTAATTTTATGTCTCGTTGATTTCATTCTTAGTGGTTTGTGCAAATACTCGTAAATAACGTCAATGGTTTAACCTGCAAAAATAAGAAAATAAAACAATGTTCTTAAGAATGTTTTGGTATCAATAACAAAGTTAAATAAAAGAAATAAGTATAAATCAAATCATTTAAACTAATAGAATTTGTAAGGATTTCTATCTAGAAACAAACAAAAAATAAATAAATAGAGATGACAATTACTTTTACTTAAGATTGAATTCACCAAATAATTGGGGAATACTAGTTTTACTGTTTTTATGATTGAGAAAACAATTATATCCTTAATTAGGTATGACGAGGACTATAGGAAGATGAATTTAAAGATGATCGGTAAACAATTTATTGCTTTATTTGATAAATTTGTACTAATTCAATTACATTTGATTTTTGGATGTTATTATTTTGCTTTTTTGGTACAAAATTTTTGTTATTAATTGTAAGAAAAAGGAATAGAGTTTACCTGTAAACGGATATGGCATAGATTCTCACCATTTTCAAATATTTAATTATAAAAAATTCTATTTTGTCTTTTTGTCTATTTGATATATTTATGGACTTTCAGAATAATTTTCTGATAAATTAAAAGTTATAATCTCTTCTCGTAAGCAAATTCGATGAAGAAATAATATAAGAAAAGAAAAGTTGTATAAGTTAAAAGGAAAAAATTCAAGTTTTTAGAAGATATGATAATAAAAAAATTTGTTTCGCATGACTTAACCCGTGGTATAGTTAAAAGTTAGTTCAAGAGGATCAATAGCTAATCTTGGATCTTGGCTAATAGTGTTTAAGTGATAAACAAAAAGAAAAGTTAATATGGTTAAGAGAGTTGATAGTCTGCAATCTTATCCCTACTCTACCTTGCACTCAGTGTTTTATAACGGAAGTTTGTTTTTTCTTTCTAGGGAAAGTTCAAGTAGGTTTTCCCAAATGTGATATGATGAAATCATTAATGGCGACTTAAAAATTTAGATTAGAAAAGAAGTGTTCCTTTAGTTAAATGTGTGGCGGAAGTTATTTTATTCCTCGTTTGTTAAGTAAATAAAATGAATACTTAGAATTATATTTTGAGTCTAGTCTACCGAAAAGAAATACACATGTATATGTTGTAATTTGATATTATTATAAAATATTATTTTCAAATAAATGTGGTAAAAGTTAAATAGAAAATTTTATTAACTAATAACCCACTGTAGCCAAAAATGTTCAAACTGAGAAAACGTATCCCGAGTAGCAGCGCCAATCCGGCACGGATCCGATTTGCCCTAAAGTCGATCCGGCACGGATATGGAAATCGGATAGGGCCCGGATAGGTCTTGTAACGCTAGGTTATGTCCGGGCCGGATCAGGCAAATGTGTCCGGCCCGGATCAGGCTGCCTGATGCTGCCTTGATTGCAGATACCATATGCCTTTTTTTGTTTTAACTTAAATAGAAACAATTTCATCATATGAATAGTCTGTTTTATTAAATTATATTAAAAATTACAAAAAAATTATAATTTTATATATTTAAATTAAAATATTAAATTTACATTAAAAATTATTATATTATAAAATAACATTAACTATTACTTTAAAACACAAAAAAACTTCTAAGTAAAAGACTTCGCATACGTAATACAGAACATTTATTTAAACAATGATTTCATAACTTATACATTAAATCCTTTTATTTATATTTAATAAAATGAATAATCTGAAAATTAAATTAATTATAAGCAAATATACAACAAATCAAATAAATTTATTGAATGAAACAAATGCACACGGCAACTGTCAAAGACTTAGATTTTTGATATTAAAGAGTATGCAATTTTTGAATTAAAATTATTTTGAAATATATATACATATATCTAAACATATTCATATAAATAGCATAACACTAAATGTTTCTTTAAAAAACAAAAAAATTTAAAGTAAAATAACATTCATAGAGTATGCAAAGTACAGTACGAAAAGATTCATAAAGAATTTCAACGTTTATATAAGTTATATTTTGTATTAAATTTATCTAAATTAAATATTATAATTTACAATGAAAATTGAAACTAACAAAAACACTAAATAACACTATTAACTAAATTAAAACCTAAATGAAAAAAATCACTTTGACAAATGAACGTCATCGCCAAGAAAACTAAATTGACAACTGTCAAAGACTTAGAAAATTTTTGTAATAAAAGAGTATGATGCATAGATCGCGTATACTATACGAAAAGATTTATATTATTTGAAGGCATTTTTATCTAAAAAAAGGAAATAGCTTTAATTTTTAATTAAAACTTATCATAAATCTTATTTTTATTAATTATTTCTTACGTTCGACTTAAAATATTTTTTGTCCTGATAACATTTTCACAGCATCCGGGACTGTTCCGGTAAACTGATCCGGCCCGGATAGAAAAGATTAAGGTTTTCCATATTAGGGCTTTATTCAGGCTGCCCAAGTCCGGCCCTGATTGGGAAAGCCCTGATAGGTATTTACCTATCCGGCCCGGATCAGGGCAAAATTGGGTTTTCCATATCCGGCATGCCGGACAGGGGCCCAATTGGGCCCGGATTAGGTTAGGGCTCGCCGGATAGGCGCTTCTACTCACGTACACGGAAAACTTAAACGACTTGCAGACTTTACACAATGCTGGCTGAAAAAGCCTTAAAGCTCTTTTGTTTTTCATCCTTTTTCTTTTTCATTAATTGTTGCAATATAAAAATTATTTTGTTAATGTTGAATATAGGAGAAGTCTTAGCAATTTAAAGAAAAATCAATACTTACCGCTGTTGGTAGAAGCTTTGTATTTATTGTGGGGATTGAGCCTATGGAGTTCACCAATTTCCTTTAAATTTCCCGTTGTGAATTCGCTATTTAGACCTCCCAAAGGATTAAAACAGGACTGGTTCTTTAAGTTTCCACTAATGCCGAGGGCAAACATACCACATTTTGATAATGTGCATCTATTGACTAAATTTTCACACAAAATTATCAAATGCACATTAACTGGAATGTACTAAGTGTGTCTCCGGTATAACCGATAAATAATTCCAAAGTTAAAAAAAAACAGAAAGTTTTAGCGAAGTTTTAAATTTTGTTTGTACATTTTTATGAAAATCTTAAAATAAGGTGTTGAAATGTAATTTAAAATTCCTTAGACTTCCTTAGGACTCCTATTTGGGCTCCATTATCTGCTATCAATTCCTTGTTTTTTTTTGTAAATTTAGTATTTGTTTGTTAAATAGAAATTTCAGACATTTCTGGTCACAATTCTAGTCAAATTTTTTTTAGCTCGCAGTTTTTCAAAAAGTTCTTTCTATAGCTAAAAAAAACAATTATTCTGTTTATTTACGTTGAATTCTTTAAAAAATGAATTAAAATATGTTGTGTACATTAAAGAAAACTTTAAAATTTTCCAAATTGGTCAGAGCAAGTTCTTTTTAATTAATCCTATACAATTAGAAGAAAAATTTGAAATGAAATAATGACATCAATAGATATTTATGTATACGCTATACGCAATAAAGGAAATATGCCATCGTATATATATGTATATATGTATGTAACTGATAGTATAGAAGGGCTCTGAAATAAAAACTAACACCTCATATATGTAAAACGAAGAAAAAAATACTATATATACTTCAAATTCTTTTGATTATCGAACAAATAGTACGCAGCTTGTTTACTATTAATAAATTTGATGGACATTTAGTTGAATAACTACAAAAATTAAAAAAATGGGCCAAACGGATGGAGATGTCACCTAATTTGACAGAATGATTTCATATACCATCATCATTAATTATTTTATTTAGTTGCTATATTTAAAGCATATGTAGATACTTATTAAATTTCGTAAGAAATGACGACAATGTTGGGTATATTCTATTAGTATTTTGTTTTTGAAAATATATATGAAATTATATGTAAACTTTGTGTGATATTAAACCGAAGAGTACAACTTAAAGAAAGAACTTTAATTCCAATACAATAAAAAAAATTTCTTTTCATTGTCAAATTTCAGCCTCAATAAAAACTACAATCTAAAATATTGAAAAATTGAATTAAGAAAAGAGGAAAAATTTCTATCGAATAAAAAGTGAACTGAAGGTTAATTGTAGAAGGGCGTGTTAAATATGGACCTTTGGCACAACTTTTCGGTCGGCAATTTCTATTTGCGTTCCCACAAGGATACATAAGTTAATATATTCACATTAATAAGATGTAGTTAAATGTGACAGATATAAATTGTTTTAAAAATTTAGTCGTATTAATAAAGCTGCCAGGGTTTATCCAGTTTGATATGGAACTCCTTTTGATTTGCACACGGGTTATGGGTATTGTTTGATATCTCAACCTACTTATCTTTTATTACTGACCTCAGTTGTAGCCTTATGTATTCGTTTTCAAAGGCTATGGAACCAAATTAGTAAAATGATCATGCAGGTTAACAATGAGAATTATTTTCTTAATTCTTACAAACACAAGTCAAGTAAACCCATTAATTTTTCTCACTAAGGTTTAATGTTGATGAAACATGAACAACTAAGTATTTAGATACTCAAATTTTTCCATACTTATTAAAAGTTTGTGTTTTTAAATGAACACAATTTCATTTTGAACATAAGTTTATAAATGAACATGAGTTTGTATTTTTAGTCATATCTCATACAAGCTCATAATTTGAATTTTGGTTGACTTAAAAATAACTAAATTAATCAAAGCTATTTTTACAAATTTATATTTAAAGTGTAATTATCTAAACATAAATTGAAAATTTTTTCACTGCAGACATGACCTACTAAATATTAATCAGAAAAGGAGAAGAAGAAAAAAATACTAAAACACAAATGTTTCTTTCATATTAAAAAAAAAATATTTATCTCTGATGAAGGACAAGTCAACCAAGGCTGTAGAAATACGAGATGTCTAGACAGATTTTTGACATCCATAGTAATACATAAACATATACATACATGTAAATGTAGATATACATAAAAATATTTGTAGATTGAATAATTCTTGGAAAATATTTTGGTAATTAAGTATTAGGTAGCTTTGTTCAGACGTAATATGATAGTTTATCCTTGTAGTTACCTAAAAAGTGAAAATCATGCTATTAAAGCTATTAGTTCAGCTTGAACAGTACCATCCAAAAGAGTTGAATCAACTTTATGCAATTTTCACACGTTTTCAGCTTTTTGGAGAAAATATTAGAGTACATTTTTCGAAAAAGGATAAGATTTTAGAAATAACAATTTCGAACAATTTTTTGGAAAAATTGATTTCTAAAATCCCATTTTATAGTTGAACAGACCAGACCTTTTATTTTTTATTTGGAAATTTAAGGAAAAGAATTTCTAAATTGAATCAGAAATGAAGAAGGCTGTAAAGACTAAAGTCAATTTTGGTCATATATATTATGGCCCTATATAATAAGGATAAAAAATGCACAGAATTAGAAATTTCACTTGTTTTTATGTGTGAATAACACAAAGTTATTTGTAGAGAAGAGGCTGGAGCCTCTTGCATTTGTTTTATATGAGTTTTTCGCTCAAAATTCCATCCATATTATTCCAAAGCCAGCAAATTATCCACCAATTTAATACCGTGCAACTCACACCTTTCTTTAAACTTAGAAGGTCACTGCAACGCAAAATATTTTGTATCAATATTTGTGTAATATTAACATTAAAAGTCTCAAATTTGTATCTGAATGATTATAAACGATCAATAATAAATAAATGATTTATTACATGCTATTATGATAATAATTAAAATTTTTAAGCTATCTTCCTATCATTTCTTAGTTAAATTAAAATTATTAATTAATTTGACGTTATTTGTATTAATACAAAGCATGTTTCTCGTTAAAAGTTGTTGGTAAGATAAATATCGTTATTAGCTTCAAACAGCTATTAACAAGCTAAAATTATTGAAGAAAGCTTATGTTGCCTTTTTTTTTATTTTCTAAATACTACAAAACTTTTAATTCTTTACTGTTTTTTATGTTAAAAGTTTAAATTAAAATTTTTTGTCAATAGCATACTTATGTATATAAAATTGAACGTAAATGGTCATAATATGTTTGTATTTTAAAGAATTTCAAAGTTTTTCAATTACTTTAATTAGAAATCAATGCGACAAAAAGGGATGAATTGATGGGTGGTCTATCTTTAAATCTTTACCCAACGTTCATCAGACCAAAACGCATCTGTTACTATTAAAACTTGATTCGTTTAATTGAAAAAGTTTACCAAAAATAGCTGCAAGTCATGACATATTATATAAATAAAAAAAAAGAATAAAACAACAAGTATTCCTTTTTGTTGTTGTCTATTCGATAGTAAGATTTTATGTTTTGTGTAATAAAGGCATAGAACATAGAACTTATATACAAATATTTATATACATATATAGGTATGCTATATATACAGACATACCTGTATCAAGTACCGACCTTGGTGCTCTAATTATTGTCGTATAGTTACTTTTTGTCTTTTTTTATAATCACAATTCTGAGGTTAAAATTTATTTGCAGAACACAAAAAATAACAAAAAATGTAAACAAACAAAAAAAAAGAACACTAAAAATTACTAAATATAACTCAAACCTTTCTGATAATCATAATTAAAAAATACGGAAATTTTGAGAGCATCTGTTTGTTTTCTATTTAAAAAGCAATTTGCGAAGTTGTTTTATCTTTAAAGAAAAAATAATAACAATAAAAAAAACAACAACAATAAAACGCATAATTTTAACATTTTTTATAGGAAGCTACAAGCTAAAACAGAAAACATCAGTCATTCAGCTATGTAAAAATGTAAAATAAATTTAATTAAAATATGATAGACCTAACTTTAGGCTCATAACAAATTAAAGATACGAAAAATATGATAGCATATTGTGTTTGGAAAATTCCTTAAAACAATGGCTTTAATTTTTTTTTTTTGCTTTTTTGTAAGGAACTTACCAAAACATGAGGCTCGCAAATTCAATTCGATATACTTTAAAAAAAAAAACAGAGGTTCCAGAATGTAAGCAATTTGTTATACTAATTTTTAGCTAGTGCGGAATTCGCAATTTTATAGTTCACTGAATATTGGATTAAATACTAGAGACACAAGGCTTTTACGCAAAAAGAAATAAAATATATATTACAGTTTTTATGCTGGAAATTAAATAGGTCTACAATTAATTGTCACGTTAGTTGAAATTACCCGTTTTGAAAACTTACGTTAAAATCTGGTCAATTATGGTTACTTTTTTCTTTTAAAACTTACATAAAACTCGTGTCACATAATTATACTATCACTTCCGAAAGCTTAAGAAAAGGTGAAATCATATGACATCCTTTATTGGATGTGTCTAGTACAATCTTAACTTAGTAAATTTATTACAATTATTGAAATGTTCTTATCCAGCAAAGTTTTTGGTTTCGCTTATGTCAGTTGATGTAGTTTAATTTGTTTAAGGCTCCTAATCTCCTGGGTAATATCCAAGAGTTGAATAGCTTCAACGTTTCTATGTCTAAGTATGCGTTTTACCTTGCTAGAAACGACCAGCACATTTTTAGGCATTCTCATGAATCTTCTCGAAAATCATACACAAAGTTGACCTTTAAATATTGTATTTGAAATTATAATAAGTATTAATCCTTAAATGTATGCTAATTACGGAATCGAAAGTGCTCCTTTGCTGTTTTTGTTTACTGTTTTTACTGCTGCATATTCTTACTCATTTAATATTCCATTTTGCATCGACAATCATCTGATATACAAGTTTAATTTTAGAATCCTGACAGTTAACACGATAGAAGTGGTTAAGATAGAAAAACCACTTTTAAAATTTTCATCCATATTACTTTTACTTCGTATGGAAAACATATGATTTAAGTCTAAAACATTGCCTAAAAATCTCAGGACTGGAAAGTAGATGTCATCCCCAATTAAAATATTCCTAATTGTTTTAAGAAAGCAACATATTGTTTAATATGTCCCGAGTCTGATTCACTGTCTATATAATTTTTTTAAGGTATCAACCTTTTAACGATACATGTCGAAATTTCATGGCAATTTAACGTTATATTTGAAAGTTATAGACATTAAAGACTTTCATAATTATGGAAACAAAATTCTTACATTTTGGGTGACTTGAAGCACATAGCAAGTTTTCCCATTTATATGTAATTATTTAACTCTTTTCCCTCAAATATATGGCACTAACAAGTCGCATGATTATAATTCGGTTAAATAAAGAACCCAGTCTAGCTTTGCGATATTATTGTCGTTTTCAAAGATACGAAATATTTACAAAAAAAAACAAGGCTATGGTTTTTATGGCGACGACTCCTAGCGAATTTCGATTATGCCACTTATCGGCACAATATATATGAGTGACAAGTGTTGATAAATTCTATATAAATGGAAAAACTTGCTAGTCGCTTGAAGACAGTTAAAGTCACTTACATAAAGACACACATCCTAAGGCTTTTTAGTTATTTTAATAGTACTACTTAGAAATTATACTCGTTCCTTACTATTTCTGATATATATTAACACAAAATAATTTATTCCTTTACTTTATATTAATAACAAAAACAAATTTTATTTAAATGAATGATTTTTGTTTTACATGTAAAATTCTATAAGCACCAAAAAATAAATCGAAATAAATATTCAAGTTTTTTCCAGGAAATTTAAATTAGCTCAGTCATCCCGGATTCATTGACTTCCTCTAAACAGTAAAAAATAAAATACAGCCATGTGGTTGCTATAAAAAGTCTATAGTATCTGCAAAATTTCAGCTAAACAGTAAAATAGCTAATTGACGTCAAACATACCAAAAAATAAAAGCAAAACAGCATTGCAGTGTGACTAATGCACTGTTTATTTAGGCCGATGTACTTTTAGAAAATTGCAATGTGAAATATCCGCTTGCTTGCCATTTTCGATGAATGAAAATGCATCGTTCCACCTTCATAAAAGTCGAACAGCCATTTAGTAAATTTTATTATCTCTTTTTGGGTGCTATAGGTTTTTTTTAACTCACAATCAACTCAAACTCTAGCTTTATACTGACTCATATTGGCATAGAAGCAAAAATATTTTACGCATCGACAATAATAACTTTGGCCACAACAAAACGTTTATTATTGTTGATAATTTTCCATTGCATTCGAGGTGAATGAATTACAAACACTTGGTATAGGATTGTTGTTAAATTAACATTAAACTTGTATAATTGTAAACAATATTTAAGTGTTCCTGATAAAATTGGTTGGGAATTTCAAATGGCTAACAAAAATCAAATTTATTAAATGTAATTATGAATTTAAAGTCAAGCAAATTAAGAGCTTATGCTTAAATATACTGACGTAATTTTCCAAATGATTCTTAGTAAAAACCCAAATAACTAGATGAAGTATGTGCTTTATTTAAATGGAAAGCTGCTACACACTGTTTTCTGGTAATCCCAATTCAATTAGAGTTTACACAATAATGTTTGTACATATGTGAAAGAAATTTTTTATGCCAATTCCTGGTATTGACATCAGCAAATTTCATACTTTTTAAGTAAATATATTTTTTTTAAGTAGAAGAAAGATGTTTTTTGAGTAAACATATTCTTCTTAGAAATCTAATTTAAACATTAAACACTCTAGCAGACTGACAGTAGAACTTTTGTACTAAAATATGATAATTTATTATCGAAACTAACTTAATTCTTAAGAATTGGTTTCCTTTTTTAACCAATAATATAAATATTGATTAAGGTTAACGATGAGTTTTACATGGAATTCAGTATGATAGACTCAATTTAAGCATTTAGGGTAGAGAAGACAAGGAGAAGACTCTAAATATTCGAGCTAAAATATGAGTCTCAACATTTAGATGACTTTAGTTTTTTCCCAAATTATTTCAAGTGCACCAAAAGCATACGCAAATATGGATAGCATGGTTATCGTTCTGATATTTTTCACCAAATGATCAAGTGCATTGATTTTCATATGAAGAACCTAATGAGAAGTATCCGAGCTGCCGGTATTTTACCGCAATTCGATATTATTTCTTCTTTGAACTATTCAACACAGTTGGGAGTTGGCTTTTTTTTTAATTTTTTTTTTTATTCATGGTGAATATAGCTTTCGCTCTTCTCTTAAGTTTTTTTTTTGGAATAAAAAATTCACAAATCAAGTCAAATATAAAAATAAAAAAATAAACATAGAGGTTGCCTATTATAAAATATTATCTCCCTACAATATAAACTAAATTTGTTGTTATTATTAAATAGAAATGTTGAATTCTGTTAAAAATGATAAGAGTAAAAAGGAAGTAAGTATAGAAAAAGCTAGCTCTGTTCGCAACGGACTCCATTAAATACAAACATTTTAACCATTACTTCAAGATTGAAAAGAATATTTCATTTTGCCCGTTGGGCTTTTCTTAATTACCTCACAAGGAAGATCAATCACAAACTTTAAATTTGAAATTATTAAAATTGCATTACACAATAGTCCGAATTGCTCCAAGCCTTATGTGGCTGATATTAAGTTCATATTCAACCAAGAAGCAAAGAGTGAACACAAAAAGTTTGAAGAATCCCTTAAAATTTTTTTATTTAAAAGTTGAAGATAGTACGGTTTATTTTTTCATTCGTTATAAATTCGTTATAAATGAAAAATCAGCGCATTTATATCCTTTATAATGTTACATTTAGAGACTACATGTGGCTGAGTATGAAGTTATAAATAATTATAACCCCTCATCTTTTAGGAGACTTAGTTTTAAAGAATAAAAAAGCTTAAACTCAACCTTAAATCCAGCTTGTTATCACTATGCAATTTTTCAGCTAAAAGTGGTAATACTTATATTAATAAATTGCTTTTAAATAAGCCAAAAAGTGAGGATAAGAAGAGTAGTGAGTACACAACTATTATTTTCATTTTATAGGAGCCGATAACGCACACAAGACTTTAATTTTAGAACAAATCACAAATTTTTAGCTGATTATTTTCTAAATTAATGTATCCTTAAATTCAAACCAAGCTGCAACAAATTTTAAAACAGGGGAAAGTTACTTTAATCTATTAATGCCCTATACAAAGAATGAAATGCATTCCTTTTAATACTAATAACAATAAAAGCTCTTTTACATACCTACAAATAAAATCAAAGCTGCATTCTAAGGAGATCCTCTTTTCTGATGTATCTTCAACTCAGAAACCCATGCACTTCAAATGCTAAACATAACTGACATCTCCAAAGTACAATATTATGTTCTTTGAAATTAGTCTTCATTGCAAGAAAAAATTCCTTAACCTTAACCAAAAAGAACAGAGCAGAAAATCAGTTAAATTTGTTTGGCTTGTGGTTTCATAGGAGTTAAAATAATTTTATTGATTAGTCCCCCATGAACAAACTGTTTTCTACAATTCATGTACTAATCTATATAAATGATCGTCACTCCATTATTTGAAATCTCTTCACAAGTTAAATGAGCTTCGTACTTTATATTTCTATCTTTATTACAGCAGTGAATACAGAAAACCTCAAAAGAAAAAAAAATTTGTTTAAGTATCCAAAATTTTAAATAAACCTTAAAATTTTTATAATTAAAAATAAAATGACCCTATTATTCCAGAATATGATGATTTTAACAAAAATTTTGTACAAATAATATAAAGAAAGAATAGTTAGACAAAAAGTTGTTCAAATTGTTTTAATACTTGGAACATCATTAGGGATTTTACCCTAAACATTTTTTGATAGGCAAATAAACACACCTTAGCTCCCATCATAGTAATTATTGGCCTAGGGGTTGTTATCAGAATAGGTAAAGCAGGTAATAAAATTATCCAAGCCTTTATGATATTTGAGGTGATCAACTAACTCTGTATATTAAGCTTTATTAGTCCTACAGGATTATTATAGGGTCATTCAATGTCAAGAAAAGGAGAAATGAAAAATTACCCTTGACCTTTATCATTTTGAAGATATAATTTCAGGATAATTTAGGCTTAAAGTGCTAAATCATGGTTTAAAATTATTGACCATGTTATGATATGATAAGCAGAAATGTATTTACTTTTATGGTTTTTCTTTTCAAAGGCTGGTACTTGCATAAATATATTTATTTTTCACAACTAGTTAACTTTGAATACTTTTATAAAAATTATTTTCAAAAACATAAAATGCACAAGTCCTGATCCCTCAAAAAGTATATAAAAAGTATTTTACTATACTTTATACTAGTAATTTAGTTTTTTATGTTCAACAACTTTGTAAAAATAGGTAATAAAAATTTTATATCGTACTAAACTTAATGAATTCATCTGGCATTACAATGAAAACAGGATAATGATTTTGAAACCATTAAATACCTTAAGAATATTTCAAGGAAACTTTAGGGTAGATATAGTTGAAGATAACAAAAAATTAACCTAGTCTACAAATTAATCTTCTTTAAGTATTTACAGTTAGTTTTGAAAAAAATATTTGTGGCACATTGGTCAGTATATCCCGAAATAAATTCGACTTTATTCATCAACAAATGCAAGAGTGATACATTGTTCGCTAATGTTTTCTTACTTTTCTATATCAGTTATGTAGCAGAATATATTTTTGACATTAAAGTCGCCCCCCTCCCCTCGCTCTAAACATATTTGCTTTTTTTCTGTAGTTATTTAATGAAAGCGTCTAATTTATCATCGAAAGCCAGATCTGAAAAATTATAAAAGCTTGAGAGATATGATGAATCAGTTAGAAATTAAATCCGTCTAAGTTCACTATAATAATTTTTAAGAAAATTTTCCCCTTTTGCTTCTAGGTGTCTTTTGAGCATTTTTTAAAATTAAACTCACCAATAAAACTAAAATAAAATTGATTGTTCTCTCTTCTTCAAAACATTCGATTAATAAAATACCGGAAACATCTCAATTTTAGCAATAAATATGTCATCTATGGAGATTATTAACTAATATTTTAGAAATATATCATAATAAATACACACATTCCATTAAACATTAGAAAAATTATAAACAAATTAAACAATTATTAAATTAATAGTCTAATAAATTAAGCTTCTAGTAAAAATAATACCTGAAATTAGTTCGCAAATATTTATTAATAATCTGACGTATTATTCTTAAGCTCAATCAAATTTTATCAAAAACTACTAAAAAGTACGATAAAAACTGATTTTTTTTGTATAACTTATGGCTGGGACCCACTAGCGTTTAGCGGCACAAAATTTAGTGCTAAATGCTAATGAGTCCATTAGTCTCCACTGATGTTCCACCCCACTGGTATATAAAAAAAACTCTCCATTTTTACTGTGCTAAGTCGTCTCCACACGCTAAGCGCTAGTGAGTCCCAGGCATAACAAAGAACTATATTTAGAGCAGCATAAGTACCGAAAAAAAAGTATACATATTATTAGTTTAGGGCATTTTGCGTATTTCTTCAGTCCTAAATGAGAAGTAGTTTTTTTAGAAACACAAGGAGTTTTTATTAAAAAATTAATGGGGGAAAGAAGGAAGCATTCAGACGAATGGCTTAAATTTTCAAACCATATACTCTCCAAAATTCGAAATTATTCTAAGCTCAACCAATCAAAGTCTATCAAAGTTTTTTAAATAAAATTTATTACATGAGACAGGTAATTGAAACCGTAAAATAAAATCCATTTGATACATTTAGAAATTTCATAAAAATTTTATATTGATCATCGCACCCCTGATACACGAGAATGAAAAAGAAAAAGCAAAGAGAATATTCTCTTAAATTTTTTCAGCAGAAAATTTTCACAAATAAAAAACGAAATGGTTCAAATTTCACAATGTTATGTTTAGTCACAATACAACGTGTGCTATTCTACACTAGCTCTCATTATCATTATCTCAGAAAAACGGATGTGCTGTGAAAAATATATCTTGCTTGCTTTTATTGATTCAAGTTTATGTACATATAGAGATAAAAAAATTTAAACATGTGTACGTTTTTTCGGTTTTATTAAGGTGCTAGATATAGAGAGCAAGAAATATTTGTTGATTTTATGAAATTGAAAAAAGCAGCTACAGAAATTATTTTTATAAATTTCTTAAAAGTCAAAACAAAATATATAATTGCCAAATGCAAGCAAATATGAAAAGGTAAAAAATTGATTGTTTTTATTTTAATATGAAATGAAACAAATTCATACAGTATTCCAGCTTTATAAAGAAACTGAAACTCGGGTAAATAATGCTTGTGTTGAACCAGTTTACATTATGACTCATGAGTAGCTGTCTGATATTGTCCCAAGGTGTTACAAACAAAAAAAACTGGTTTTATAATAACACGTAATATTTCTCGTTTTAAGGAGAAAGATAATTTTTTTGTGATACATAATTGTTATTTTCTATTTGATTAATTGTGACACAAAAATTTAAAAATTTTGTTATTTATTTTTGTTCATTATTTAATTAATTGTGTTTTTCTTTTTGAAATAGAGTAATGATTCAAAATTTGTTTTGAAAACTAATTTTAAAAAAAACATCATGGACAATTGGGATAAGACACAAACAAGACAATTAATTTCATTTTTACGTCAATGTCCATGTTTATACGATCCAAAAGATCCGGATTTCATGAAAAAAACAAAACGCAATGAAAAATATAATTTTATTTTAAATGAAATGAAACCCTTTAAAAAGAATATAACAGTGCAACAAATCAAATCTAAAATAAGAACACTTAACCGTCAAATGTGGAGAGAAGAAAGACAATTTTTGGCTCATAAAAATAGCGGAAGTAGTGAAGAATACATCCCTAAATTATGGAGTTTTAACGATCTTTCATTCTTGTCAAAATATAATGATACAATACAAAGTACTTCGAAAACCAAAGTACCTTCAGTAAGTTAAAATTTTAATGTAGTATTTAATAATTGTAGAAAAATAATAATCTTCTCTCTTCTAGGAAAAATCAAAAGGAGTATTACCAATTGTAAGTGAAAATAAAATTATCTGGTTATCTCTATTATAGCTTTATCTATCTTTTACTAATAGTATTAACCAGTTTATAATAAAAGTATATCTGCCAAAAACTTAGATTTTAATTAGAGATGAAACGAATATTCAGCCACTTTTTCTAACATTCCGTGTTCGGCCGAATACCGAATAAAATTTTATATATTTAAATAATAAATTATTATCTGTTTTAATACTTAAAATCTACAAGTTTCTTCGTATATAGTAGTTCCAGCTTCTGAAAATAGCCTCTCACGGAAAGGAGATGATAGTTAAATCTAAGCGAATTTTGCTAGGCATTGAAATTGGTGTGTGTTTACTGACCACCACTTAAAAGTATCTGCTATTCGTTTTAGGCAAGGAGTTTTTAAATAAAAATCAATTTCATTAGCAATAGCACTTTTCCCGAAGCCTCACATTACGTATTGTCTGTTTCTGTAGCAATTCTCTCAAAACAGTTCCAGAAGATATCATGTATTTCAATTTTTTGCTTACAAGGTGAAGAACAATCATCATCAGCGCTAGATTCATCCAAACTAATTTTGCAAAGTTTCTAAGATAATTTTTTGTCTTGCTTTTACGTTTAAACTAATTCCAGGAAGCTAGCTTTGAATCAATCACGGATCAAACTCTTTCGCTTCCAAATTATTATTTTTTTAGCTTTTTAACTCCAGAGAGTAAAATTTTGCTACAAAAAAAAAAGACTCATCATCTATGACGCAATAAAGAATCGAAGTTTGCACTGTTTTTGATATTCAACCAAATAACAAGCAAAAAATTCTCAATTTATCGCCATATCTATAAAAAAAACAAGCTTCAGAAAAATGCTTTAAAGTTTTGCTCACTCACTTCTTGCTGTAGAGATCAAAGTACGTTCAAATGTTCATAGCTTCGGCAATTTTTCTCCGATCAAATTTGTTGTAGGTGTACTAGATAATTAGTGGAAATTTTTTTGCATTTATTATAAAACACACCGCTTAGTTATTGTTGTATTAAATTTAAGGACATATTACTAATAAAAATACTTTTTTATATATAATTTAATTTTGCATTTTGCAGAAAAAACAGTCAAAACTATCCCAACAACTTACACACCAAGCGACTGAAGCATTAAATATAGCAAAAATCTTTGTACAACGTCAGATGCAAGTCGAAAAAGAGGAAGAATTCTGCAGGTATCTGTGTACTGAATTAGATAAGATAGCGTCAGAAAATACCTTACAAAAATTAAAAATGGAAGTTCTTCAACTTGTTAGCGATACTATTACCGAAGAGAGGAACACAATTAAAAAAATTGACCAATGTAATTGTGCTACATTGGAAAAAAGTTAAAATATGTTTTATATTATATATGACAAAGTTATAGAAGAAATAAAAAAAACTAATTTGTAAATAGCAAAAATAAAATTTCTTTTGTGCAAAGTTTTATAAATTTAATCATCAAATTCCTATCGAAGACATTTAAGTAGGTTTGAGTCGATATCTTTTCCAAGTTTTCACCACCTACTAGAAATCTGAAGAATTTTACTACTGAAAATTGTCCATATCAAACCCAAAATGCACTTAAATTTGGGTTTTACTTTTTACAATTAGCCACAAGATGTTTTATGTTTTCTAAAGGGAGCTTAAGAGGTAAATCTTTCGTGTGAGTTTGCTTTAGAGAAACATGTCAAAATATATACTGTCAAAATTTGAAGTAATTTCGAAAATTAATACCAAAAATCTATCACGAGCCTATACAGAAAAAAAAAAGATAAGGAAAAGTCTATACGCAGGTGGTGCAATGTTCAAAGGTTGTTATCATTAATAGGAGAGAGAAAAAAGCAAGTCTTAGTAACTTAACTTGGAAATCAATAGAGTTCATCCCAAAACTGAAAGTTATTTAAAATAATATGAAAAGTTTTACCAAAGAACGTCACTTACGTCAGCCTGAATAAAATAATTTTTAGCACAATTTCATGAAAAATTAACAAAAGTTAGGAATAATTTAATACATCAATGCATGTGACCAATTTAGAAATTGACTACAACACATTTCGAAAAGCATTGACTTCTTTAAACCAATAAAATATTGCACTCCTGATTCAAGCTGCTTTCATGAAATAAAATCAAAAAAAAAATAAAGAGAACATTCTCTTAAAGGAATTTAACATAGAAAAATTAAATGAATAAAAAATGAAACATTTTTAGCAGCTACACAGCTGGAAATTTGCACATTAGCCTTCAATGTTTTACACTTGGAGTATGCTTAAAAGACGAGTCGTAATTGAGTTTGTTTAAAAGCAAAAACGAAAAGGAAATTCAAAATCCAAAGAAATTTATATATCTTGTTGGCAAGGGGAAAAAATTTTTGTTTGTAGGTTGTCAAAAACGTATACAAATACTAATAAAATCTTATATTACATTTAGGCATATGGGTTCATATATGTTTGTATTTACTAAAATATTTTATACGAAGATATTATCGCTAAAAGGAGTTTTACCCTTGGATCAAGTTGTTAGAGTGTAAAAATCCATTGTCCAAACAAGCATAAAACGGGTTTCTTGAGCTCATTGGAAAATTAATTGTTGTTAATAGGGGAAAGACATATTTTTTGTTATTAAAGTTGTTGTGATACCAAAAGTTCAAAGCTTTGTGTTTTTTTATAAAATAAACATCCGGTTGCTGTTTGATGGTAATAAGTGCTTAAATAGAAACATGGATAAATGGGATAAGGAACAAACAAAAATATTAATTTCATTTTTACGCCAATGTCCATGTTTATATAATCAAAAACATCCCGATTTTATGAATAAAACAGAGCGCAATGAGAAATATTGTTTTATATTAAGAGAAATAAAGCATTTTAAAGAGGATGTTACAATGCAACAAGTGAAATCCAAAATAAAAACACTTAACCGTCAAATATGGTCAGAATATAAAAAATATATAGCTCATAAAAATAATGGAACTATTGACGAATACAAACCAAAGTTATGGAGCTATAATGATCTTTTATTTATAGTAGAATGTAATGACGGTTTATCGGTTCCTTCAAAACCCCAATTACCTTCAGTAAGTTCAAAAACAAAACAAATTATTTTTCAAATTAAAAAAGTAAAAGAAACATTTTTTTTTTAAATTTAGGAAAAGCCAAAAGGAGTATTTTCAATTGTAAGTATTCAAATATATAAATGCTCACTAATTAAATTTAATATTTTTTTTACTTTTTTCCTTCGCTGTGGTGAATGATTAGAACTAAACACAAGCCAAAATAATTGATTCATGTATTCGCATGCTCCCAACATTGATGTTGAAATATTTGAACCTAACTTGAAAGTTCTCTAACTGAAAACTAGAAATTTTTGTATACAATCCTCAACTTTTTGGTATACTTTGAGTCTTCTAATATACTGAAAGACCTAAAAATGCAAACTTTTGCCAAAAATGGCATTAGCAGGATTATTTTACTCTCTGTCTAGGGTAAAATACTCTCATATAAAGCTAAAGGTTTGCTTCGATAAAGCATTTTAGTGCAAGTAAAAGTGTAAGGTTGACAATATAGATTTTCCATAAAGTTTTAAAATTGATTATACTAAAATTGTAAAAAATTATTTATTTTTCATTGTAATTGACAAATGAATGGGTGTAGAGCCTTCTTTTATTGAAACATACAAATATAACCTTTCGCCATGCTTTCTTATGCCCTTTCTTAACCCAAGCGTGTACACACTACACAGTATGCGGAAAGGGACTTTTGTATGGAAAACAACAACAGTTGAACAAGAAAAGTGCACGAGTTTTCCATACACAAGTCCCTTTCCGCATACTGTGTAGTGTAACACGCTTGTGTTAAGAAAGAGCATTATACCAATTCTCCACCGAAGCTTATACACATTATTAGCCTCCCGTACAAAAAAATCGATTCTCCACCGGCAATTCTTTGTAGTAGGGAAATTTGGGGAAATTTATGAAATTTAGAAAACAAGATAATAGAGATAATAGGTAATAAATAATAAAAATACTATGCCGAAATAACCTGAAAAATATATCAATTACTTTTGAACATACAAAATAATTCAAAAATACTTACAAAAATAGTCACCATTAATTCCCCTTTGACAGAATAAATAGGGAAATTTTTAATGTTGGTGAACCTGTCAATTCATAATAGATGGCAAAATTTCCTTTATGCAGCCCTTCAAAGGTTGTATTTTATACAAAATTAATACGTTTAATACGCGTGTTTTACCCATTTCTCCATACAAAATTTCCGTCGTTGTATTGTAATAATGTGTATAAGCTTCTGTGGAGAATTGGTATTACTGAACATCCTAAAAAATTTTGATTAACTTGAAGTGATCTTTCTGGAAATGAATTCGGACCTATATAGATTTACCAGGTTCATAACGTAAATGCAAAAGTTAAACCTATTATTAGCTTGGTAAGCTTGCTACGTAATCAGGTTAGACAGGATCAAAGTTTTCTTCTTTTTATTTTGTGATTATTATTTTTAGAAATTTGAAAAGACATTTAAAAACTTGAAAAATTTTCAAATTAGCTAACATAATCATTAATTTTTAATTTACATTTTACAGGAAAAGCATTCTAAACTTTCTCAAAAACTTGGAACTATAGCCACAGAAGCTTTAGATATGGTAAACACCTTTGAACAACAACAGAAACGATTCGAGAAACAGGAAGATTTCTGTAGATATCTTTGTTCTCAATTAAATGAGATAACTTCCGAGACTTTTTTAGTAACTTTAAAATCTGAAATCCTACAACTTGTTAGCCAAACTATTCTAGAAGAGAAAAGTATTTTTAAAAAAACAGAGTACTGCAATTGTGGTGCCATAAATGATTTTTAAGTATATTATTACAGTTATATTTAAAATTATAAAATTAAAATTTTTGTTGTGTATATAATAATAGATTTAACTTGCACAGTTTTTTTAATAAATCAACTTTTTAATTAACCAACGAAATCGATTTCAAAATCATGGAAAAAAAACAGTAAATATTTCTGTTCTGATCTGCAGAATTGCAGTCCTTCCAATGATCTCACAAAACAAAATTTTTTAAATTCTTCAAGTAGAAAGATGTAGTTCCAGCATAAGGAGAGTTTTTTTTTATAAAAAATTTTTCTATAAAATGGCGGCGGTTTGAAGAATATGTTAGGTTTTTCCTTGTTGTTTTCGCGTTTCGGAATTTTTTAGAAATAAAAAAAAAGAAATTATTAAAAAGTTCTTCATAGTGCGATACTATAATACATAAAGAAGCTTTGGGCCAAATTTCAAGTAAATGAGTAAAGTCGAACTCGAGATATCTGCCACGCAATTTCATAAAAACAAGTTTCGAGAAAAACGCGTTTAAAATTTTAAAGAAGCAAGTGTTAAAAAACTGTTTCAGGACACAAAAGTGAGAAAACATGAAGGACAATAAAAAATCCAATACACCAATTTGGAAGTTGAATACACATTTCTAATATAGGGTGATTTATATATGTCATACCCATTCTCCATTGAGGCTTATATACATTATTGCAATACACGGAAGGAAATTTTGGAGAAATAGAGAAATGTGTAATACACATGTATTAAGCATGTCGCAACAGTGTATAAAATACAGTCTTTGAAAGGCTACATAAGGGAAATTTTGCCATCTATTGTGAATTGAAAGGTTGTCCAACATTTAAAATTCCCCTATTTAATGAGTCAAAAAGTTAATTTTTAAAATTATTTTGTATATTTCTCGATGCGAACATGTACACATACCTCAATGGCGAAAAAATCCCATAATCTGACTCAGCTAGATACATTGGGCTCTACTTGGATAAAAGTTAAACTGGAAACATCATGTAAGGCAAAAGGCAAAGCAGATTAAAAAATTAACATACAAACTATACTGGCTCATTGTGAAGTACTCCAAATTGAACCTCACATCTAAACGAACAATTTATCTATCAATCATAAAACCAATATTGACCTATGGAATCCAACTTCGGGGGTGTACTCGGAAGTCGAACCGAGCAATAATCCAAAGAAGCCAGAAGAAAATCTTACGCCTTATCACCAATGCGTATAGATATGTGACTAACGAGGAACTTCATGCAGATCTGAATATTCAACGGGTCGGGAAGTAATATACGAATATGTTAACAAGCATGAGAAAAGATTGCTCTACCACTCAAACACAAAGGCGATACTATTGATGGATACCACCGATAAAATTAGGCGACTACAGCGAGTCAAGCCACACGAATTATCCTATAGGAACTGACCAATGGATCAATAGCCCAGATACCTACAGTAGCACAAGTTTCATAATTTAGCATAAGTCAACGCTACTAATAAATAAATTCTAATTAAGATTGTAGTATACAAACTGTAAAATAAAAAAAATAAAAACATTTTGTATATTTAAAAATATTTGATCCTTTTTTCAGATTATTATTAATTTAATATTTAGAAGTTAGTTTAATACTGTTTTTGCGAGTAAGCACTTTAAAATTACAATTTTGTGTATTTTCACAGATTCAATCATTTAATATTTAGTTTTATGACACTTTTTTGACATTTCTATCAAATTTCCCTAAATTTACCTAATACAGACAATTGCCAATGGAGAAACGACTTTTTCGAACAGTACAAGCCTCAATGGAGAATGGGTATCAGAAGTAAAAAACTTTAAAAGAATATTCTCTTAAATGTGCGTAGAAAAGAAATAACAATAAGAAAAAGCGAAAAATATGCAAGCGGTTTAGTTACAATAAAACGGGCTATTTTACACTTGTTTTCAGTTTCGCATCTGAAAAACCGGTCAGCTGTGAAAAATGTCTTTTTTTATTATTTAGCTTTACGTTTGTTTAGAGAGATAAGAAGATATAATTGTTGATATTTTTGTTCCATTTGCTAAGTTGATTTTTTTGAAATGATAAAAACAGCTATCATTTTCCGGAAAATACTTTTCCCGCCTTTTTTCCAGTTTTTTTTTTTTGAATAAGAAAGTAAAGTGATCCCAGGAAAGCAAGAATAGAAAATACAAATTGTAGTTGTGCTTATAGCTTTTGGTTTGATCTTTCGAAATAAAGTTTTTTGTTTGTATATGAAAAAAATTATACACATATGTATATGGTGAAACATTAATTCTTGTTGTGAGTCAATTTGATTTAAGAATCAAGAGTACGTGTGTGATATAGTATAAAATGCGTGTAACAAGTATGAAACCGGTTTAATGAACACATGCAAACTAAACTTATTTCTTGTTTAGACAGGAAAGACATTTAAGTGTGAAATTGTTTTTTATTTAAATAATTGTGATACCAAAATTTACAAATTGATTAAATTTGTTTATATTAAATTGATTGTGAATTGATTATATTACCATTTGCGCTGTTTTTTCAAATAAGTGTTAAAAACGAAACATGGATAAATGGGATAAAGCACAAACAAAAATTTTAATTTCATTACTTCAAAAATGTCCATGTTTATATGACCAAAGACACCCAGGTTTTATGAAGAAAGCTGAACGCAATGAGAAATATAATTTTATATTAAACGAAATGAAACATTTCAAAGAAAATTTAACAGTTCAGCAAATAAAATCGAAAATAAAAACACTTCATTCTCAAATGTTGGCTGAAGAAAAAAGATTGTTGGTTCATAAGAAAAACGGAACAGTGGACAAATATAAGCCTAAATTATGGAGCTATAATGATCTTTTATTTTTGGCAAAATCTAATGATACCAGGCCCAGTACATCGAAAAACGATTTTCTTTCAGTAAGTTCAAAATATTGGTGTAATATATATTTAATATACACAAAATCTTCTTTTTTCCTTTCAGGAAAACTCCAAGAGGAAATTTTCAATTGTAAGTTGGAAATATTTAAATATTGGACTACAAAAACTATTCCTTTATTTTATTTAGTAAGCAGTCTGAAGAAATAAAATTCAATGCTACTAAAATTACTATTAAAACAAAAGTGCCAAACAAACTATGCCGAATTTCATATTTTTCTAAATTAGTTAAAAAATAATTCTTTATTGAGCCAAAAGTTATCTAAAGTATTAGAAAATTCGAAATATCAACTGATACATGCTCTGCTTTATTTCCACTTTAGTTGATTGAATTGAAAAAGCACCCAGTATTTTCATACTTTGTCATTTTTCTCTAGACAAGCAGTAATTGGTCTTCGGTGTATTTGTTAGCCAGTTATTAATTTTCTTGAAAGTTTTTGAACGAGATATTTAGTGATGATTTAATTTTTTTAAAAATTGTTAAAATTTTTAAAATTAGGTTTCTAGAAACCAAAAAACTAAAGGCCTGAAGGAACATATATTTATTCAACAAGTAAAATAATTAAGAACTGTTACAATAACTTTTATTGTTTTTTGTATTGAAAATATATGACCATAAAGAATTAAGTCTTTTGTATAAATTTTACAGCCAAAACAGCCAAAACTATCCCAAGAATTCGTAAATCAAGCTATGGAAGCTCTAAATATAGCAAACAATTTTGAAGAACAACAGAAACAATTAGGAAAAGAAGAAGATTTTTGCAGATATTTATGCTCTGAATTCAATAAAATAACTTCCGAGACTAGCTTAGTAATTTTAAAAACTGAAATCCTTCAACTTGTTAGCAATACCATAATAAAGGAGAAAACCATTTTTAAAAAAACAGAGCACTGTAATTGTGGTGCTATAGACAAAAATTTAAAATGATTTTTAAAAAAATGTTATTTTTTATTTTTATTTTAAATTAAGAAAACCGAAATTTTTGATGTATACAAAATTAAATAGATTTAATTTTCAAAATTTTATACTGTTATTTTAATTAATCGACTTAATTTTTTACTTGTCTGAAAATAATTTCTTACTCTATTACTTAAAATGAAATTGAAATGTCAAATTCTTGAAATCGATATTATAAAAAAAATAAAATTAAAAATATATAACAAATGGTGCTCTAAAAATTGTTTCTTTTATGCTATGTCTAGATAATGGGACTTTATTGTGAGAACAGAAAGAATTAAACAATTGAATTAATTAGGCTGTGTCTTTTATACTTTAAAATAGAAATGGCGTATCGTAAGTATCGACTGAAACACTACCCAAGTCAAAAGTTTTCGAAATGCTCCTGGATAATTATTATTAATTTTGAACTAACAAAATATATTTTAATTTATAATCATATCAAGCCAAAAGAACAATTTTCGATTTCACTCATTTGTTAAAGAGATATAGATCTTAAAGGATGCTTGAGTACAAAAACACAAGACAAATTGAATGATGTTAAAAAAATCTATTTGGACAATATGGAAGTTGAGTATACTAAAATATTTTTAAAAGCATTGAGTTTTTTAACGGAATTGAACCCCTACTGCACGCTGGTTTAATGAAAAAGGAGGTATAAAAAGTAAAGAGAATATTCTCTTAAATGTATGCAGAAAGAAACGCAACCGCATAAAAAATTAAGATATGTTCACAAACTGTTTAGTTCCAAATCCAACGAGCTATTTCTACACCAGCTCTCATTTTCTTATCTCAAAAGCCGTTCAGCTGTAAAAAACATTTCCATAGTATTTTCCGCAGGTATTTTTAATTGACAATAAATTATGTATTTCATAAATATATAGATAAGAAATGTTGATGTGTGTAGTTTTCTTGTTTCAATTAAATGGTTAGATATAGTAAAGCAGGTTCATTTTTTTTTTTTGGATTGATAAAAATGGATCTAAAAATTATTTTTATTAATTTTGAAAACTCATAAAAATCTATGATGTTTTTAGTAGGTTTTTTGAAGAAAAATGCGAGGGAATAAAAGCACAGGAAGTCAGAAAGTTTTATTTTTTGTTTAGTATTGAACGTGACATAACACAAACCCGTGAAAAGCTTTATATGTACGTTGGAAAATAATTCTTGTGTTGAGCGAGTATACACTATGAACCAAGAGGACGTGTGTAGTACGGTTTAATAAGTGACAAGTATAGAAAGCCGGTTTCTAGAAAATAAATTTTTTTGTTATTTAGAAAGAAAAACGTATTTCTTAATGTGATTTGATATTTTATTATTTGTGAATATAAAAAGTTAAAAATTGAGTAAATTTTCTTAATTAAATTGGTTCTGTATTTCTTAAAAATTTTATATTTTTTTTAAAACCTAGTTCGCAGCAATATTAAAAATGGAAAAATGGGACAAAGTACAAACAAAAACATTGATTTCATTGTTTCGTCAATGTCCATGTTTATATGATCCAAATCATCCAGATTTCATGATAAAAGCAAAACGTAGTGAAAAATATAATTTTATTACGAATGAATTAAAGCATCTCAAAGAGAATATAACAGTGCAAAAAATTAAATCAAAAATTAGAACACTTCGTGGACAAATGTGGAGAGAACAAAAACAATTTTTAGCTCATAAGAATAGCGGAAGTAGTGAAAAATATATTCCTAAATTGTGGAGCTATTATGACCTTTTGTTCTTGGAAAAATTTCAAGACGCAGTCCCCAGTACTTCAAAAACACAATTAACTTTAGTAAGTCACATTTATTAATATAATTATTAATAATAAACACAAAAAAGTAAAATAATAGTTTTTTTTTCTAACAGGCGAAATCTAAAAGAGTCTTATCAATCGTAAGTAAAAATTTATATTTATTTACTATTATAGCAAGTAAGGATAGCTCGAATGAATTATATCTATAATAAAGAAATCAGTCGTAAGAATTATTTTCTCGAGGAAAACATTTATAAATTTTGCAATAAAATGACAGCAATAATCCCCATCCTGGAAACTTTCTGCAGGAAAAATTAGCTATGATGAGTATTTTCTAGCTTATTTTATTCAACAATGCCGTCCATCATAGTCACGCATACATAAATTCATATTTGAAAAATGTAATTTGTTTTTTTTCCTTTTTACCTCCTAGGATATATTTAAAACAAATTCTCAGACATTCTCTTAACTCCTTTACTCCCTCTGCTTAATTATCACAGAATCGTCAGTTTGGGTAAAATATTTCAATTGAAAAATTTACATACAAAATAAACCGATCTCAGTCCTCATTTGATCATCGGTATTTTACGTATATTACTTAATTATCTACTCTATCTATTCTCTGATATTTGTTCAGATATTTATAATTTTATATATAATATATTTTATTCATAGGAAGAAACAATCAAGCCCATAGGAATGGCAATTAAGGTTTTAAAAGAAGAAGCAATTGTAAGTATACAAATTTTTATACTATTTTTTATTTATTCCCAACTAATTATTATTGAAATTAGTTCAGTTACTTTTGTGCCTGCATGCAAAAGGTTTAAAGTAGTTTTGTAAAACTGAAAAAATTGTTGTTAAAGTTTACCTTAAAGTTACAATACGCTCGCGCAGAACAATTACTACAAAATTTATTAACATATTTGCTAAGAAAAAAAAAGAACTTTATTAGATTTATTACTCATAAATTTCCTGTAGGAAAATTCTCATTTGCTATTAAATTATAAACAAAGTTTTTTATGTAAATTTCTCCATGAAATGATTTTCAAGGTTTACTTTTTTCATAAGAGAACATACATATATATACTCAATGAATAAAAATTCTAGCAATTGAGATAGGGCAATATTTATTGCATAAGTACCAAAATTGTTGAAATATTTCCAAAATAGCTACTACTAAAGGCTTTGAAAGAATGAATAAAAAGGCGGAAAGGTCCTAGTTTAGCTTAAATTTACAAAGTAAGCCTTTAAATAGATATTCTGTGATTTTGATCAGTTTTTTCTAGTACTACTTTGCTATCATAGTAAAATGTAATATAATTTTGCTTTTAGGAAGGAATAAACAAATTGAAAAAACACGAATAAAAATTTTCAAATTCAAGTTTTTAAAAATTTCATTTATTACTATTTAAATAAAGTGCGCCTACTACTTGTTGTATTCAATGCATCTGAAGTTTTGATCAAAAATTACTTCAAAAACAATAACAATTATTTTTTTCTTTCCCTATGTAATACTTTATTATCGCATTTTCAGCTTCAGTCTCATAACACTGATATCGATGTTAGCTTTGTAGGTTTTTTATGGAAAATATTGACAATGAAATATTACAAAGAGGAATTTAATCAACTTATTAAAAGCTAGCATAAAAGAATCTCTGAGCTACGCTTTATATTTTTGAGCTCTTAGAAGGTAGATAATTTATAAATTTAACAATTTTTTCTATTAAAATCTAACTTCATCCTTTTCTTTTTGTTTAAAGTCCTTTATAATTTTGTTTTATTATCTTACATTAACACTTTGTAGATAAAATAATAACTTAGCATTAATTTGTGACTTTAAAATCATGAAATGTTTTTCTTACAATATAAAGCAAAATAGATTGATCGCCTTTAAACACCTAAGTACTAACTTTATCAAAAAGCACGATGTTTCCTTTAAAAAAATGAAAATTAGCCATTTTTATGAACCATCAATAATATTAAGTAAAGTAGAATATATTTAAAAATTAATATTAAGCATTAAACTTATATTTATTATTTAATTTTATCTTTACATATCAAAATAAGGAAACTTCTAATTCAACACCAAATTTCGAAATACAAGAGGAAAAAATCCGAAAAGAGGAAAATTTCTGCAGATATTTGGGTTCTGAATTGGCCAAAGTAACTTCGAAGGATGCCTTAGAAAATTTAAAAACTGAAATCTATCAACTAGTCGACAAAACTATTGAAAAACAGGCGAAAATGTTGGAACAGCAGAATACTACAAATGCAGAAACTTAAAAATATGTCCTAATTTTGGATAGCGAAAGTCTAAAAGTTTACTGTATATAAATATATTTTGTTTTATATAAAAAATAAAAAAAAGTAACACTACTTCAGTGCAACTTACAATGTCCTTTTTTTCAGTAACCGTGTATATAAAATTAAATGATCTAATCTTTCTCTACAATAATTAAAAATAAAAACGGCATACATAAATATCCTAAAAGTTTTTACACCGATCTGAAGATGTTTTTATTGACATGCAGGGCATTATTATTAAAAGGCTTGTGGTCATTAAAAACTATAAGCTGGGATGCTAAATATGCTTGTTTAATCGCTGTTAGAATACATGGGAAAAAATTTTGTTTAAAGAACCATGTATATAGTCTGTTGGAATCATGTATATAAATACAGAATTTTAGAATCTGCATGCCAACAAAAATTGGACCTTTATTATGAATTTAAAAGTTGTAAAACATAATTAAATTTAAGCCCTTAAATCTCTGTTATTGACTTAAAACTATTTTAAAGTTCTTAAATTTTTACTTTGCCTTTATGTTGTCTAAACCACTTTTAAAACTGTATTTTAGTACAATTAAACGATTCAATGTTTATTTTCATGACACTGGACATGTTAGATTTTTATATTTTAGATAGTTAACATGAGAGATTGTAATTTTGTAGGCGAGTCTAAAGGGTTTTTTTCTGCATATTGTCCTAGCTTAACTCCTTACAGAGATGTTCTCAAAAGGATTTTTTGAAATTTGAATTATTTTCGGAGTTATAGCTCATTTTGTGACATACTTATTGTTAGTGCTTAGTTCAGTTCAGTCTTTAAAACTATAAACGCGTTTTTCTCGAAATTACTTTATGCGAAACGGTGTGCTTGATATTTGGCACAGAGACTCTTTATAACTAAGGCTAGGACACAACGAAGAGTTTTTTCCAATTTCCAAACATTCCTCTTGTTGAAGAATTAAGAAAGATTTTTTTTCAGATTACTAGAAAGGCTGGAGTCGTGCACACCAGGACATCACCTTTTTTCAAGAGCCCCCACTTTGCCGGCCTATAGTATTTTCAGTTTTGACTTTTTTTTAATATTATTAATTTTTTATATTCTCAACACATCAATAAAAAAAAATAAATAAAATTTAGTTAAAAATTCAGTGCCACCTCGATATAACGAACTTCAATGCAACGATTTCCTTGATATAACAAATTTTTAGAAATCCCCTAGAACTTCCCATAAGAGTTAATGCTAAGTAAACCTTAACATTACGAATATATTTGTCAAAAAACCTCTTTATAACAAATTTTCAACCATTGCAGAATGTAAATAAAAAGCATAATTCACCTCTATTAAACGAATTTTGTCAAATTGTAACCTTTACATAACGTATTCTACTAAATAATCACACATAAGTTCACAATAACAGTAACAATTCCTGTGTCGACAGATATAGACTGTTTAAATTTTCTTTTATGGAAATGTGTTTTCCTTTATTAGAAAAAAAGTTAAGCAGATATGTAATTACGTCATATTGAGTTTAATACACAAATATTCTTACCTTGATAAAAGGAATCGTAGACTAACCTAACCTCAATATAACGATTTACTTGATATAACGAATATTTTCTTTTTCCCTTCAGATTCGTTATATCGAGGTTGCACTGTATTTATTTGTTCTTTTTTATCGCGTCGGAAGAAACACCCAAAATTCATCCGTCTCAACGAGAAGACCCCCTTAAGAACCAATAATAAGAAGAAATAATAATTCGGGCTATTTATGTTGTAATGTAATTTGACCCTATTAGAAAACTGTGAAAAGAGTCCACATCCCGTTCCGAATTCCAGAAAGATATGTAAAAGAATTTTTTCAATGACAAATATGTAATTCTTTAAAGTAGCAAGTCAAATGTTTAAAATCTCCAAATTTAACACAATAAAAAAGGAACGAGGAAAAAACAAATCAATGCATAACTTTGGAAATCAGAATTTTCTTTTACAAAACAATTTTCCTAAATATTCCTGAGTTTAATAATTTGCAAGCAAGCAACTATAATAGTTTTAAATTAAACTTCTTAAAAAAAAGAAAATTAGATCATAAAAAATGCTTAAGTGTACAAATATAAAGTGACAAACATTACAAAAAATTCATTTGACTTACATATTAAAAAGTTAAATACCTTTCTTAAAGCATTCAATTATTAATGGGAATAAAATAAAACATCGTGCTCCTACTATAATTACAGCTGCTATAAAGAAGTAGAAAACTAAAGGAGAAGCCCTGAACTTCGTGGTGCAGAAGAGACAAATATAATTCAAAAAATTAAAAGGTATACTTCATCTTTTTACTTTTGCTGGTGGTACAACAGAGAACAAAATTTCTTATATTTTGTGTCGCATAAAAGCAAAGTGAAAAACATTCGCTGTATTTACACATGGGGAAATAATTCTATACGTATTCAACCAGTTTGCATTAAGCATCAAGAATACGTGTGTGATATTGCTGACTGGGCAATGAAACCGGTTTCATAAACACATGCAAACTAAAAATATATTTGTTTAGGAATAAATGAAATTTTTATGTGTAATTTTAGTCTTGTTTCATATATAAGTACCCTGCAAACATTGCGATACGAAAACGAATTCATTTTCGTATCGTTTCGACGAACAAATAATACGAAAACGAATTCGCGTACGACACGCGTATGAATCCGGGAAAGAACAATACGTTACATCATTTGCGATTCGAAAAACGAATCGTTTGCGATACGAAAAGCGATGAAAAGCGCGATGACTTTGAATGTGTTGGTATTGAAGTATAATATGCAAGATATCATGCGATTTCATAAAATCTATCGTTTGTTGCATTCGTTCTCGTATCGCATTTCGCATCGCTTTCGCATCGTTTTTCGTATCGCAAACGATGTAACGCATTTTTCTTTTCCGGATTCATACGCGTGTCGTACGCGAATTCGTTTTCGTATTATTTGTTCGTCGAAACGATACGAAAATGAATTCGTTTTCGTATCGCGTTCCGCATCGCTTTTCGTATTCGTTTTTTAAATATATGTTTGCTGATAAAATATGAAATTAATATTATTGAATTTATTATTAAGGGCAGTATTAATAAAAAAATATGTTTTAGAGAATATTCAGTAAGTTTATTGAATTTTAATTTAAGATAAAAATTAAAACATTTTATAAAAAATAAACTTAAAATCAAACAATAAACCTACACTTAAAATTTACATAATGGATAATTTTACAATTTTATTATAGCTCCTTCACATTTTTTTTATTTTTTAAGCTTTTGTTGAGTCGATCGTTGGCGTATTGGAAGTGCTTCATGCAGCTTTTTTCAAAAATGTCAGTTGTAATAAGCTGCGGGTATTTGTCGTAAAATGTATCTGAAAGTAATTAATAAAGTTTATTGAAAAATAGTGTTAACCTTTATACCTTTCAGCGCTGAAATTAGCCTAAGCGTTCGGGCTGTTTTCTTGTCCTTAGTCCCCATCCACGAAAATAGCTTTGCCACTTCGTCTTTGAGTAAAATTTTTAGATTTTCTCTTACAAATCTTCGAGAATCCGATAAATTCATCTTACCAAAAGTCATTTTCTGAAAAATAATACTAAATGATTTGCCAAAAAATATAATTAATTTCAAATTACCAATTCGTCATATTTTTCTTTGTCTTGTGCAATGCTTTCATCAAAGCCCAAGACATCTTCCATTCTCAAAACAAAGATTTAATCCTACTATTATATTTCGACCTTGTAAAAAGAGATGACCAAAATATTTTTGCACTAAAAATTATAACAGAGGGATCAAGTAAACCTAAAATTCTCAAAATTAAGATTTAATCCTATTTTACTCCAGCCTTGAGTATAAAACATAGTCGAAACGTATGGGGAAAACTCATAAACAATTAAAGGACGTAGTCAAAATTACCTGGAAATCTAATTAAAATTGCAAACTTAATTTTTCTTAATTTTTAGAACTACACTTTACTAGAATTGAAAATAGATCAACCATAAACATTTCAACTTTCCTTTAAAATTATATATCCCTTGATATTTTAAAATATATTGTATATATAAATATATTAAATGCAATGTACTTACCTGGTATCATAAGACTCACCACTTTTTGTATTATATTAAAAATAACCTTATAGAAAATCACATGATATGTCAAGCTGACGTATACACAAAGCACACACGTTTAAAATATATCTTTCCTATTTAATGCGTATGGGTAATTTAAAACTCATGCACATTTATCTCTTTCTTTGGCATATTTTATACTTTTCTAACAGTTCGCGCTTTGATTCGCTGCGAACGAAGCTTCGTAGAAATGTTTGCAGGGTAGCTATTATAGTGGAATTTATAAATTTAAATAGTAATTTAGTGTTAATTATTTAACGGTGTGCTTTGTCATAAAATTTTCGATTATTATTTGAAAAATATTTCTTCAAAGTCGAAATGGATAAGTGGGATAAAGAACAAACAAAAATATTTATTTCCTTATTACGCCAATGTCCATGTTTATATAATCCAAAAGATCCAAATTTTATGAAAAAAGCCGAACGCAATGAGAAATATAATTTTATTTTAAATGAAATGAAAAATTATCGAGACAATTTAACAGTACAACAAATAAAAACGAAAATACGAACACTTCATAGCCAAATGTGGAAGGAAAAAATGAGATTGTTGGCTCATAAGGAAAGCGGATCAACTAAAGAATACAAGCCTAAATTGTGGAGTTATCATGATCTTTTGTTCATGGCAAAATGTAATGATGTCATGCCAAATAGCTTAAAAGCCAAATTACCTTTAGTAAGTTATAAAGGTATTTTTGTTAAAATAATTATTATAAAAACCTTTTTTTTTACTTTAGGAAAAATCAAATGAAACACTGTTAGTTGTAAGTTCGAAATTTTTATCAAAATTTGAGAATTATTTAATGAATTCAATTTATTTTTTTTTTTACTTATAGGAAAGAACAATTGAACCTATAGGAATGTCAATGCAAGTTATAAAACAAGAGTTTCCTGCAATTGTAAGTCTTCAATTTATATATTAAAACAGGTTTTGCTTGGTTTACGCCGTTAGTTTTGGATTTCTTAGTTTATTCTTTCTTTTTTATAAAATATTTAACACTAGAAAATTTATTCCACCGGCTTAAATTAATTTTTTGACTTAGCATGTCTTTATCTTAATAGTTAGAGGAGTCCAGCATCCGTTGCAGAAATGAAAGCTATATATTATTTTTTCACTTAGGTAAAAAATAATAATATTAAGTCACATTCAATACTACTTCTCTTCTTTTTTATTTATTAATTTTTCTAATTTTTTACTTCTAGGAAGAAACAAATGAACCCGTAATGGTTCCAATTAAGGAAGAAGAGCTTTCAAATGTAAGTATTTATTAAAATTTTGATAAAACCTTGCTGGAGCCTAGTTGTACTGCAGTATATTTGTATATCCTTTCACCATCAAAATGTTGTCGACACTGCATACACACACATACATACACATTATTACAATCAACGGAAAGAAACTTTGTAAGGAAAATAATGTATAAAATTTAAAGCCTTTAAAAGCCTGTATAAGCCGAAATTTGGGTATCTATTGTGAATTTAAAGGTTGTCCAACAAAATGAAATTAAAAGTTCCCCTCTTTGTTGTGTCATTAAATATGTTATTCATTTATTATCTAAATTATTATTTATTTGTTTTGTCTTTTTGTTATTTAATTAATTAATTTAAACATTTTTAAAATATTATTTAAGTGCATTTATTTTAAAATTTCCATCATATGCTCTAATACAGAATATTGTGGATGGAGAAACGATTTTTTTGTACGGGAGGCTAATACACTGTATAAGCCTCAATGGAAAAAGGCTATTATACACATAGTCAGATTTTACGTTCACTGCTTTATGACTGAAAATATATGATATTATATAAATAAGAATAACTAAAGTATTTCAAAAATTAAAATTTGCTCTTTGCATGACATGCAGAAACCAGGTTTTCACTGATAAAAAAATTTATACATGCAACGCAATGAATTTTACTAAAAATATTTAAGAAAAAGCAAAAAATTACCAAAATTTTTAACAAAAGTCTTGAAGTTTCCATAAATCGCGTTATTAGTGCCAAGGAAGTGTATCGGTTTGGAAGAAAGTTTCATTACTGAGTATTACCATAAAAATATTTCAGAGCTTTTAAAATTAAAATAATTATATGCAAAATTTTTTTTTATTTCTAGGACGAAGAAATAGATGAAACTTTTGAAATGGAAGTAAAGAATGAAATACTTTCCAATGTAAGCAAAAAATCCTACTTAGCCTGTGTTTTAATCCACTGTAGCATTCAACTAATATTTAGGTTTATTTTTCTTTACTTTTAGGAAGAATCAAGCGAACCTTTTGAAATGTCAATTGAAGTTAAGGAAGAAACATTTTCGAACGTAAGTTTAAAACAAAAAATCTTTAATGGAAAACAAGAAGCAATTTCTTTCATTATTTTCATTTATTTATTTAGCTTAATTTTTATATTTTCTTTAATATTTTTCAGAATTTATATTGACTGTTGGGGAATTTTTTAATCAAATTTTGTGGTTTTAAACAAAAATCTTTACTTCATTTTGAAATTATTTAAAATTTTAGGTTAGAATTTTTTTTTACATTTTTATAAATTGTAATTTTCCCGATTTCACATATTTTGCAATTGTTAGAGTTTTAATGATTTTGGTTTGCTGGAAGACGTACTATGGATTTTAGAAAACTTTCTTATTTCTGACTTGGCCAGCTTTGCTTATTTTGTTTATTTTCTTAATTCTAGAATGAAGGATTATAGTTTCAATAAAGTGCAATCCTTTCTTTTTTATTAATTTCAGGATGAAACAAGCGAATCCATAATGATGCCACCAACGGAAGTTAATAATGGAAAACCTCCAGTTGTAAGTTTTAAATTTATTTCTAATTTATTAAACACAAAAGAATGCGATTGTGAATTTTACCGGTATCTGAGTCCTAAAACCTTTACAGCTTTCAGTTTTACTTTCTTTTTTTTTCTTTTTTTTTATCAATCATGTGGTTCTATTATTCCAGTCACAATTTTAGATATTTTAAAATATTTAATAGTTTAATTACTTTTCATAATTTTTTTAAAAAATTTTTACAGAAAAAACAATCAAAATTATCTCAGCAACTTGCAAATCAAGCAATGGAAGCTTTAAATATAGCGAAAAATTTCGTAGAACAACGAAAGCAATTTGGAAAAGAGGAAGATTTTTGTAGATATTTATGTTCTGAGTTAAATAAAATAATGTCAGAGACTACCTTGGAAAATTTAAAAATTCAAATCCTTCAAATTGTTAGCAATACTATTAAAAAAGATAAGATTTTATTAGAAAAATCAAAGAAATGTAATTGCGGCGCGATTGATAGAAGTTTAAGGTAAATATTATATTTTGGATAAAATCAATGTATACAAAAATAGAGTTTTTATAAATAAAAATTTTAAAAGTCAAAATTAATTTAAGTGATTTCATTTACAAATTCAAGTTTTAAAACTTAGTCCTATAATATCTAAACTTCGTCCAAAAGTTATTAAAAAATTTCAGATTACACTCCAACGGAAGCTATTTTCTTATTGGGTAATTTTTGGTTAAATTTATTGAAATTTGAATTCTGTTTTTTTTTTCCAGCATTTTTGATCGCTTGTAAGCCTTTTCAGACAGGCGTCTAATACATTGTATTAGAATATACGGAAAGATACATATTTTGAAACTGTTTATATTTTATGTGCATGAATAAATTTTAGGTTTTTTGCTTTTATAATTTTGACAGTTTTAGTGGTTTTAATAAATAATATTAAATAATTAGTTCAATGGTTTTGATTTTGATGGATTTTAGGTGTGCATAGTTTTAATTTAACCATTTTGAGGTAAATTTTGTTGTTATTTCCAGTTTTGAGATTTTATTGGGACTTACAATTAGTTAATTTGACAAATCAATGGTTTCATTAAATTTACATATTTTAATTTTTTGATATTGAAAATATGATTTTAACAATTTTGATGAATTTAATAAACTAATATTGTATAGAGAGTTGTTTTTTGTTGTATTTTTCACGACTTTTGATATATGATCGGCAAAATGATAGCTTTAAAAGTTTTTGTGGTCTAAATGACTGATATCACTTATTTAGTTCGTCATTTGAATACAGTTTTATGTACTTTGATATTTTTGATATAGTTCCTAAAAATGAGATTTTGCCAGGTTTGATAAATTCCTAGTAGTATTTTTTAGTCGAAGCTCAATTTATTTTTGAAAAGATTTTTAGATTCATTCTTGAAGTTATTCTAGGTTTGGTGACTCCTCTCCCCTCCCGAATGTTATTTTGAGAAAAATCGTATCTATTTTCGTTTTTATAGTAGCTAAAATACTAGAAAATTTCATTCGTTTTCAAATCGAAAATCTGTAAACTTATTCATGCTCTTAACGAATTTTGTTTTATTGATTTTCTAGAGCTTCAATAATTAAATTTTCTATTAAAAAGTTTCTTATAGACATCTTAACTCAAGACATCTAGATAATAAGAATAAAATATGTGGATTTGAGCATGAAATTTTTCCTTATCTATAATGATTTACGTCATCTCTAAAGCAAATATTAAAATTTTCACCATAACTAAAAGAAATCGAGGTGTACAATTTCTAAGATAAAAGTCCTTAGGACATTTCAATGTTTGTTTTTTGTTTATCTTCTTTAAATGGATTTCATTACAAGCTTTTGGTGTCTAGAAAAGAGAATGCCTAAAAGTAAGAAGTTATTGCCTTAACTTTTACCTCTATATTTACCACTCAGACAAGGTAAGCAAATATAAAAGTAGCATAATGCAGATAGGATTTACGATTTCAAAACATATTTACATATATATTTGAATGTAGATATATACATAAATCAATTTTCAGTTGTTTTTTTTTAGATACAAATTTTGAAGAAGAAAATTGTATAAATTTCAATTTTGGAATAAATTATATTTACTATCAGTAAAAAAAATTAGTTGGCCTACAGGTTATATCCTTAATGGCTGCAATAAGAAGTTATCTACCATCAAAAAGCAAAATAAAATTACTCATAAAAAATATGACTTTTTATGTGTAATTTTGTTTACTATTTTGTGTGAAATATATACACCAGTTATTATAATTGAATTTTATAACCAAAAGATGTACTTAAAATTCCCTTTGGAATCTATGATGGTTAAAGGCAATAAAAAAAAAAGTGAATAAAATCAATTTAATTGTTTGAAAAAAAAAACTACCTAGCAGGAGAACATATAAAAATCATTCAAGTGCCACTACAGAGCGATTAGCATAAGTTTTATAACACCATTTGTCCTACCCTAAATAAGATTAACCAAATAAAATAAGCTTAGCACTATATAAATTATTCTGATAGAGCGCCCCCTTATTCTAATATAGTTTTTTAGCTACTTACATGGAAAACTTAATAATTTCTCGAAGAATTACTTTTTACTTTTAATTCAGACAAACAACTAATTAACCAACTTTTATGCGATAGAAAGTTTTTCTCTAATGAGTTATAGCTGTCAGATTTTATATTAAATTTTATTATTAACAATCATTGTAAACAGATTCATCCAACCTTACATCGATGGGGACGAAACAACATTATTTCCAAAACAAACAAATCTTTTTCAGAGACGGAAATGATGGTAGGAGGCTATTCCCTTAGGAAACCCAATAATTACAGTGGGACTTGCCTTTGTTATAGTTAATTCAAAATTTGCCTTATTCGCATAATAATTTTGTTTATTTGAGTGCAGACATTTGATTTCTAATTTATGTTTTGGATTTATGTTGTTGCACCAAGAGTTTCTTTGACCAGATTGTATATTTTTATGTTTTATTTTACTTTTAGACGTCATTCGGAATGGATTATTTAACTATTACAACTATTAATGAATAAATTTCTAAATGTATTAGTCAAGAATTAGTTTGCTCATAGCTACACGCAAAGGAAAATTAGTTCGCTTAAATTATAAAAAATAAAATTTGGTTAATAAGATTCATATTTTCGTTTGCATCAACTCAAAATCGGTAAATAGGTTGTTTTTTTTTGCATAAAAAAACTATGGCATGAAATCAATAGAACTTATAAAACTTCCACATTTTATTTAAAGAATATAAGCTGGCACTTTTCTTTTTTTAAATTAAATGTTCTGAAATTTCTTCCTTCCTAATTTTCTCTGTTAAACTTTTAAGTATTTTACTTTTTCAGTTATTTTGAAATATTTCCCTCTGTGCACTTTTTTTGTATTCAATAAATTCCACTCCAAAGTAACACAAATATGAGCTCTTAATCGTAAAACAAAGGAGATAGAAAAGTCACAAAGTAATTGACAAAAATGGTGTCAGCCATATCGTTTAAAAGACCTAACCTCAATCTACCCTTATCGATCTGCAAATATAACCACACGATAAAGGGAATACCACAAAGGAATGAAACTCATAGGAGATGAGAATGACTCGAAATTTCTGAAATTTTTGTCATAAATATGTCCAGAATAATAATAAAATTGTTTAAAACAAAAATTAATTATTGATCCATGAAAAAACTTAAGATCTTAAGATTAAGATAAACTATCTATTTATGATCAAAGCGGGGAAACAATGCAAACAGACGTAGAGTAAGCTTAAGCGTCAGTTGACACCATGGAATCCGTTCCATAATATACCATTATTTCCTGGTTGGTGCACTTAGTATTCTACTTGGCAAAGAATTTAGATACGAAAATCAAATATCGATGAAAAATAAAAAACTTATTCTGCATTCTGGGGCTTTGTATTCAATAATATCAGATGTATTGATATCCTGACATGAACAGATTCCATGCAAGAAAAGTAGAGGGATGTTTAACACGAAGAATAATTTCTAATAAATTTCGTTCAAAATAAATGTGAGCTTGAAGTTGAAGTACTTGTTTTTTATATATTAGGCAACCTTGACACTCAGATTAAAGCATAGCTTTGAGTCCAGTGTCAAATTAAGGCCTCATTAGGGTTTTCTGGAAGATTAAATTTTGCAAAATACAAAGGTAGAAGAAGTACAAGAAAAACTTTCCCCGAGAGCTATTTAATTAGTGTTGTATGGCCCTTCGAAAATTAAAACATAAATATTTAAAATATAAAGCTTAAAGGAATTTTGATTATCCTTTTATAGATATGTAATAAATGGATTTAAATTTGCATAAAAAAAATTTGTACGTACTCTGTCGTACTATGCCATTTCACTCGATCATTTTTTATTGTAATTTTTCAAGAAGATTTTGGTAACTAATTTACTATTCCAAATCTCAAAGAACAAAACAAAAAAAACCATGCTCTTTTTTATTAAAAACAACCTTAAGAACATATTATGGCATGCTATGCTTTAGCTACTAAATAAAAATCCATACACAAAATTTTCAGTATATATTTTGAAAAACTAAGGATTATTTTGAAGAAAGCGCAAAAAGAAAGATGATTTTATTAATTTAGTTATGAATTTACTAAACACTTTTGAGGAACATAAAACTTACAACTTTTTCTTTAGTAAAATATTAAACTGGCTTAATAAAATGACGACAATTTTTTAAAGCTTCAATTTAATAGTGAAGGGAAGTAAACGAATTCAATTTTTTTAATACCAGAGTGTCAAAATTGAGGCATGTACTTAAAAAAGTAATGTATAAACTTAAAATTGTCAGAAAATTTATTTCTGTTTTCAATTAAGTCTTTTATTTAAGTTTATTATTCCTGAAGAGACTTTTATCCATAAAGTAGTCAAAATTTTCTTAGTTAAAATTTGGATAAATTGACCTTGGTGGGTATTTTATAGGTGTTTTACTTTTTTACAGCTCCGCAGATTTCCAAATTTTCAGCAAATCATATAATAAAAAATAAATATTGTTGGAAATATGATTTCCATGGTGAATTTGGGCTTAAAATTTACAGAAAATTTTTTCTTCTTAAATTTTTGATTGATTTTAAAAGTATTTTGTAAAAATACTTAGCCAAAAAATATGATAGTTAATTTTAATTGTCGCACTTTAATTCACTGATCATACAAAATTGTATCATGGTTTTTGTCAATAAGTAATGTAAAATAAAAATCTCAAAACGAAATATTTAATTAAATTTACGTGACCAACATGGAATGCAATCAAATTCTATTTAATAAATATTTATAAAAACTGAGACTGCATTTAAGAAGAAATATAAAAATTTAATCTAAGTAAAACTTACTATTCAACAAAACAAAAATATCCTCTATGTCAGATATTGACATTAAATTGAATATTTCATGTGCTGAAATTCCAGTAGTTTAAAAAATTTGAATATCAGAGTTATCCTCATGCTTTATTGACGTTTAACTTCGATTAAGTATTCATATATCTTGTCTTTATGGAATTTTAATAAATTCTTTAACACCAAACAATAATCGATATTCCTTAACTTTAATATATAAAGTGAACCTCGGATTATTGGCCTCAAGGGAAAAAAATATATTGCAATGAATCTGAGTTTTTATGAATTTGCAATTCAATTGAAAAAAATAAAAAATAATAAAGAAAAAAGAGATAGAAATTTTTCAAAAATTTTTATTGGTCAGCATAAATTATATTTAATAAAAAAATAAAAAATGTAATCCTTTATCGTATTTTATGAGTAGCTAAGTGTTTGTTTCCCTTAGATAGAAAAACGAAGTGGTGACCTTTTGGATAGTAATAAAATTTTTTATTTTACTTCAAATAATAGTTCATTAAATATTATTTTATAAATAATTCACAGCTTTCTTTTTGCCAACTATTTTAAATTAACACAAGGTTTGCTGTTTTACTGCTCTCACTCGACAATGTCAAAAGGTAACCAATTCATCCAGCTTTAGCTTTAGTCATCCTTAAGTTTTAATTAATTTAGACTTCGGGTATTGTTGACAAATTGTTGTCAGTCGAATAATTGAAAATTATTGTGTCAACAATTTACTTCCATTTCTTGGACTTTTCAATAACCCCTGAGCCTTTATTATTTTTTTTGGACAATAGTTCACGGGAACGTTTCAACTACTTGCAGAAACTGTACTATATTTTTCAATATTCATCCAATCTGAACTGCATGGGATTCTCATCAATATTTTGCAAAATTTTAATATTTTTTCATTAAATTGTTCAACAAATTTCTGCATTGTTGTAAAAGCAATTTACTTATTTCTCATTCTAAAAACTGACCATAAAGTTGTCTACACGATGATATCATTAAATTATACTGAAAGGAGTTGCTATGGATCTTGTGTATCCCGTCTAGCCTTAAATTAATTTTTTCTTCTCAATATCCCCAAATTTAATAACGAACATTAATTCCATTATTATAGCATTGAACCCAGAAAAGTGGAGGTAAAAATTTTATACGATACCAAGAAAACTTTTGCAGGAAACAATATTTTATGAAGAGTAACGATGTAAACAAAAGAAACAAATCTACTGATTTGTCTTATATTTGATCGTAAACTAGTGTAAAAGGATTCCCTTTTAGTAAAACAACTTCGGTCTAATGCAATTTCAGTGTTATCAATGTCTCCTACTTGAAAAGTTTATGCCCTAAGTCCTATACTAGAATGTCATTTTTAGATTTATTTCCAAAGGAATGAGTTTTTACCGGCTATAAAAGGTTAAGTGCATTGGATCTGAATATTTCTTAAAAGTAGTTTCGCATAAAATGAGCAACGGAACAATTTCATTTTAATAGTTTATTTACGAGCGAAATGCATATAAAGCATCAATTTTGAAATTTAAATATCCTTGAAAAGGAAGTTGCTATAAAACAAAAAACCCTTCTGAAATAATACTTATGCCATGGAATTAATAACTAACTTTATTTTAAAGGATGTAATACCACTTTAATGATAAGTTAGAATTCAATAATTTCCTAAAATAAAGTTAATATCCTAAAACAGAAAGTTGAATATCCTACAAGTTTAAATAGCTTAATCATCAAAAAATTGGAATATAATTTCACTAGAATAAGATCTGGACGGTCAATGACTGGAAATTAAGCAGATTTTTCCAAGATTTTTTTGGCCCATAATAAAGGGATTGCAAATTATGTTTGAAAACTTTAAACAAAGTTTTCTTTGAATAAAATAACTTTTTTATCCTTAGAAATATTTTTATTACCCATAATGAATTTTAAGAATTTCAAAAGGAAAACAATTACGTATTATTTTTTTCTAGGTAATGAACGGTTATTTAGTCTTTAATCCTATTTACAACAATAAACAACAGTTTACTTTATAAACTTCAGTTAGAGAAACTTTTTACAGAAAATAAATTTGTGTCCTAAAAAAGTTATTAAGTTAAGTTTTGAGTTTATTTAAATTTACCACTATAATGGTAGTAAATAATTTAGTAAAAATTAGGTTGAAAAATATGGCATAAAAGAAAAATGGTTGAAATGCAACAATTTTCCAGCATTTTTGAAAAAAAGTACAGGGGAAATCCCAAAAAATGTAAAATTCTTTCTCATTAATAGAAAAAAGTCAGACAATTTCAAATGAATAGAGAAAACTTTTTATTTAAAATTTTTGATTTAAAAATCATAGGAATGTGATATAAAAAATTTTTTCTTTTACGAGTAATTTATCTTAATAGACGTCAAGTTATTGACTGATATTTTAAATAGCATCATCACCTAAACATGTATTTTTATTGTTTTCTTTTCGTCTTTTATATTTTTGCATTAATGAAAAACAAAAACTTCCATCTTCTTGTGATCAATGCTGGGAATATAATGCTGGCAAAATTTTATTAGACTGCAGCAGCTTGTAAACAAAATCGTAAATTCGCTAAGTAATAAACATAAAATTTTAGTATAAATCAATTTTACTGCATCCTTTGCTAAAACGTAATTAGCTATTTTAACATCATTCGTAGATAGAGGATCGTGTGGTCTGACGAATGCTTAAGGTTTTTCTTGAATGATGTTTAGCCATCATTTTTAATGTTTATCATACTTATTTGACCTGACTTGTTGAGAGTGGTTTCTATTTATTTTAGTCAATGATATAACTGCTATCATTCTACTTTATTTTACCCTATTTTCTTTTTCTTTTAGTCAATTAATTTCATTAAATATTTTTTACTAGGTGGATGCATATTTATTATCAAAAAAGAAATATAATGGAAGTCTTGTGTTACTTATATTTGCTTATTAATTTTTGAATTAAAATAAAAATTTCCATAAATTTAAGAAATTTTTTCTAAACAAAATTGATTTATAAATGAAAGTAATAAGTATGGTAGCCAGGAAGGGATGAAAGAACTACTAAAATATGTATTTTACACAACATTATTTTTAGAGAAATAAAAATTTGATAGATTTTTTTAGAAAATTTTTTCTAAAATACGCAAACTCGATTATTTTGATGCTAAAACAGCAAAAAACAAAATTACTTGTTTTTTGTTATAATCAAACAGATATTTTTTATTTAATGCTAAGCAGCATTTGATTTTTATGTAGAACGACGGAATCTAATGCTCACCTACAACAAAGAAGATCAAATAATACCTTTTGGTCGCAATTTCACTAAATTTATTATATACATAAGTATGGCAACTATATCAAACAGGCTTCTTAGGAGAATGAAGCACAAGGATTACTAAACTATTTTACAGCGAATTGCAATACTATGACGTGTACAATAAAACCTTTTAGCTGCTCCTTATCTATTGATTGACTCTACTGATTCAAAATCTTAAAAAGATACGGTTTTTTCATCTATTTTAATTGTTCCTATTTTATTATTTGTCCATGGGAACATATTATTTGTTTTTTCTTATAAATCTAAAAACAAAAAATTTCAATATATTATGCCAAAAAGCCAAAGTTGTCGTCACACCTGCTGTGCTTTGCATAAAAAAAGTACCTCAGCTCAAAATACATACAATCAAGATTTAGTTAAAAGAAACAAAAGTCTTATTTTTTTATCCTTCAACTTCCATTTCAAAAAAATAAATAAAACAAAATTAATAAAAATAAAAATAATATTCAAAATGATTACAAAAAGTTATTAAAGATAAAATATTACTGGGTAAAGCAATGAGTAGTGATCCAAGTCAATACTAAAAATTTTAGTTTTAAACACTTCATACTTACCGCAAAGCGATGCTAATTAGTCAAAATTTGATTGCCAAACTAAATTCTAGCGATCTGTGCACGATTCAGTTAAAATCAATCACTGAATGTATTGACCATTAACCTTCATATTATCCTCAGAGCAATAACACTTATGCTAATGGTCAAAACTTGATTTACATTTTGTCACATCCTCTTTCCGCATGGCAAAAAAAAAAGAAACAAAGTGAAAAAAACCAAGTTTTAATAACACATAAAGTACAAATTCAAATTTTATTTTGTGTAAGCCAAAATGATCCAAAAGTCCATAGAATTTTTTGTGTGTTTTTCTTTTTTTTGTTTGTTTATATTTCATTTAAGTAGAACCATAAAGTAGAAGACATTCACTTCATATATAATCTTCCTGCCTTTGGGGCATGTTGTTTAAGAGAATAGCAAACTGTTTTATTGACCTTAAAATCGGCAGACATTCTGCCACCCAAACTGCAGGATGCTAACGACTTGGTCCAGCCAAAACATCATTCGTATAACAAAAACTAAAAACAAAAAAAAAAAACGATAACGAATACAAAAAAATAACGAGAAAAACACTAAACCAAAATAAAAGAATACAACATCGCCTACATTTTTCACGGAAATGAGGTCAACGATCGCAGCTCGTAAATCTTTTTAAAAAAATATATATATAACAACAACAACAACATATCGTGGACAATCTTTTCTAAAAGGCCGACTCATCTTGGATATTGTATAGCCATTGGAATTACTTGTGAGACAAGACACTACAACAACAATAATGGTTAAAAGTTTTCTTGTTCTTGTTATAAATTCCATCCGAGTTTAGAGTGATTTGCTGTTTCGTTCTTGAGCAGATCTCCTAAAATTTCTTTGTTTGACTGGTAAAGAGTGGACCTTACCTTGACTTGCCGAGACCACTTGCCTGGGAATTTTGGTTCTCACAGTAAACTTACAATGACAGACTTTATCAGAGTATTTTACCTGTGTTTTTTAATAATACTAGAATGGATAGCATGTATAGATATGTGTGTGTGTGTTGGATTTGTTTTATTTATATTATAAAACTGAAAACAAGCCATGGATAGGACTGTCAGCCAGCTTGTATGGTAAGAGAAAAGATTAATTATACTTACTACCTTGCTTTATTTCAAGTATTAAAATGTACAATGAGAAATTTAAACAAGGATATCCTGGAATAAATGAAATTGCTAAGATGCCAGATAAACGAGAGCTTGAGTGTACCAAAACAACTAAATATTGTCAGATAACCAAAATAAAAAATAAATAAGTTGAATAACATTGTATCCACTGAACTTAATCTTAGATAGAAAAATAAGGTATTTAATCCTTGCTATACTCAATGTTTTAACCAAAGTTTTCTGGTTGTTTTTTAACTGGGATTTTTTGTTTTCTACATATATTTTAAAAACCTGATGATACTCTAGACTTAAATTAAACACCCACATATATTTGTATATAGTGGTTACCTACTGCAAAGATTTTCAATTGTAAAATATCTAAAAAAAAGAAATTGTATGGAATGTTGGTAGGTGTGTGGAAATTGTGGTCTGTTCTTGGATTACCATCACTATACAAAGAGAGGGCAGAGGTTGTATGGTATACATCTTTTTATTGATTATAAGGTATTTCATATAGAACCTTGCACACTCTAAATATCTTTTCGGCTTCCTTTTGGCAAGTAAATTTGCGCGCCTCTCTGGAATGTTTTTCTTCGAAATTGGATTATGGTTGATCTTTTTCTTTAGCAATGGAATGTGGTCTCTTGGTTTTATATAATATATAAAATTCAGGCTTTGGCGGCATTTTCTTGTTATGGTTGTGTTTTAAAGATGAATTTGCAGATCGTAAGATTAGTAAAATATTTCGAATTTTTTTTTTTACTGTTTTTTTAAATTTATAGGAACAGTTGATGATTAGCGGTACTATGTTATATTTTGTTTATAAAAGGGTTTTTTTTTGGTATATTAAAAATTGACAATTTTTGATTTGTTATATTTAAATAATTTATTCTTTGTCTTTGAAATATTTTTTTCTAAATCGTTATAAAGAGATCTCAAATTAATTAAGTTTTAATTTATCAGTTTTTTGCACTTTAGTGTATAGAATTGGCTTCACTGTCAAAAATAGCTTTATAAGAGGCAATTTATGATTTTAAAATTTGTGGTACACTAATTCTTATTTGTTATTAGCGATAATTAAATTGTTTTTTGAATTTTCCACAAAATAAATTATTTCCTAGTAAATATTCTGGTAAACTTACTTATAATTGCTTTGTGTGAATATTTTCTAAATATTTGCGACCCTTATTTATGTGTTTTTGGTTCTTAGTTTATCATCATCCATAAAAACTAACAGTTTCACTTTATTTGGAGAATGTGGAGTTATCCACGTCAACAACAAAAATTAATATATTGGGGGGTATAGAAAATATATAAAAATAAGTTCAATAAGCAAAAAGTGACAATTCCAAGCAATCAGAACTTAACGATTTAAAAATTACTACTTTGATAGTCACTGACACAAGTAATCAACGTTAAAAAGGATTACATTTCCAAATTTCAAAAAGTTTGTTTGAAGTGCATTTTGGTATATGGAAAAAAATTTCTTTGTTTAATATTAAGACTTATTATTATTATTGAATTTAAAGAAAATTAGTGTTAAACATATAGTTATTTTGACAATTAAATAAAAATTGTATCAACTTGAAAATATTTTACACATGAATTGTATGTAAAAAACAATAAATTTGTATAGAACATATTACTAAACTTCATTAAATTGAGAAAAGTCGCTGGCTGCTGAAGTATTTTCCTCAATTTTCCAAAAAAAGGCACATAAATTTTGATTTATTTAAACATCTTAAAACAAGTTTATGATGTGTTATCTTAAGGAAGAAAAAGAGGGAAAAACCTTCTTTATCTTGTTAAACAAAAAAAACGAAATCCTTCAAAACCTTTCAATTCAAACACAGTTATCTGAGGCAAAGTAAAAGCATGAAGTAACTGAACTCCATTCATGATGTTTACACCAACGTCAACAACGGGGTTTCCATACTACAATTGCGAAAGCACTACGTACTATATTTTTTTCATATTTCCGCATAATTTGCTCTATGAACGATTTGGGGTGAGTTCTCGGAACTACTTAAGTTCAATGGAGAGAAGGGAGCATCATAACTACGTTTCAATACAAGAAAAAGAAGCATTACAAATTTGGCATTTAGCTTACAAACAAAATTCATCAAAACACTACTCAAGAGTATAGTCACTACCTTTGAACAGTAGCTTTTTTATTCATTGACTATTATTTTCTATTTTGTCAGTTCCAGTATTTTTAAAGTCAACTCTTTTCCCAGAATTTACTGCCGCTATTTGGTAGCATGGAAAACTTTTCCATTCCCGATAGATCTTGCCGGAAAACTAACAAAAATTATAATTTTAGAAAAACGGGAAGATGTGTAACTGCTCCATTATTCATTATTAACTAAAGGAAAAGGAAGGGAAAAATTTAGTAATAATTGATTCTTAATTACCTAAAACTAAAATATTAAAACTTCCAGAAAAAAAACTTAGTACGTCGCATTTGAGAAGCTAAACTATTTAGTTTAGTTTAACTAAAAAGGCGGGAAAATCATTTTTTGTTTTTGCATGATATTTATAATAGCAAAAGCAAAAATGTTCTAAATATTTAGGCATCGGCATACTAAATATGAAAACGTACAAAGTCAGCTATATCTAAAAAGGTACATAAATGGGTGAGTAATAGGTCTAAAAATGGACCGAATATACCATGGTAAATAAAGTAATTTGGGATATTATTAGTCAGTCTAATATTTAGCTAAGCGTGCTAAGCTATCAAATTTTAATCAAACGTTATAAATATAAAAGGACTACTAAAAATATATTTTATGGCTATTCAAAAAACCACTATTTTTATTGAAATCTTAAGAAGGTTTATTTTAGCTTCAAATGTACACGCCCAGCCTTTAATCAAGGAAGGACAATTACATTTGGAATATTTTTCTGAGGGGAGAGGAAGTAGAGCAATCAACTTTTTAAAACTGATTAAAAACGAACTATGGTACACTAGGGAAAAGTTTTATGGTTGAAAAGGCAATTCCCAATGGAAATGATATAATTGTCAAAAAATCTTTAAAATCGGTTTTAGGGAATGATAGAGCTACTATAAACCAATTTAAGTGTTTCTGTACTAAAATTCGAATTAGGATAACACATAAATAACGACTACGCATGCCACAGTCTACATTAGAAAATTAACGGGTAGTTTTTATGACTTAATTAAAGTTCGGGGATATAAAACTATAAAAACAAAAAAAAAAAAATGATTTCACCATAGGAAAATCAATAATTCTCCTAATGAATACTAATCAAAGAATATTATATTAGAACTCATGTTAAAGTAAAATTCTTTTTGTGAAATGTTAAATATTTTTCATAACTTCATCCCGTGTAATCCATACAGTTCCCATTTCTATGAAAATTACTCGAAAACAAAAAAAAAGAAAAAATACTGTTCAGGGTAAACTTAAAACAATTCAAGAAAATAAAATTTTTGAAATCCAAAAATAGTATCCTATCCAAGGTTGTTACCCGAAATTTCAAAGGGTTTTCGATATAAAACATTCTTAAACCTATTATAACCATTTTATACATACATAAAGTCATTCTCCCAGAAGTCACAGTTCAATAGGCCATTAAATTGCAGCATTTCTAAGAATTATGTCTCATTTACTAACCTCATTTATCAACTTCAGAATAAAACATAACAAAATGTTTTTCTAGCAACACAGAAAAAAAAAAGAAAAGAACACTAGCTGAAGTACCTCTAATCTAAAGAAAATTTTATTTTCTAGTAATAACATTTGACCTCAACTTGCCAAGAAGTCCTAATACTATATAAGATGATAAGAATGCCCAAAATTCTGAGAACTCCATATTTATCCCTTTTGTACATTATTTGACCCATCTTGCAAATCCTTAGAGAGAACAAAGTCCATTTCCTGTTGACTGGGTCTTTATTGTCGGCCTTCTTTGAATTTTAGACATTGCCAGAAAATACTCCTTCTGGGAAATGATGGTCACTACTGGTACATAACTAAAAGATCGTTAGCAAAATTCTCAGTCTTTCAGCGAACAAGGCCAGTATAATAGTAAAAATAAAAAGAAAAAACCCAAAAGCGAGACAACAAAAACTAAGGAAATATTTTTTTGACAGAATTTTCAGACTCTATAGTACATTCAAGAAATTGATAAATAACCCAAAGTCATTTATTAATTACGTGCAAGATTAATGCGGTGATAAAAGGTTCAAGCTCCCAACGGATTATGAACATATTTATGACACATCCAGTAATACATGGCTAAAGGATAATAATATAACAAGGAAAATGGAACTTTAGTTAGTTGTTTAGAAGTATTATATAGAAGCTATATTAGATATAAGCATTTATCTTTGTTTAATTGAAGTCCTTTTTGATTATTTTTATATATATTTATAGAAATTAATAGTTGGATTATTTTTATGGTTTAAGGGAACTTAATGGCTCTAAAATAAGTTAGTCATGCATTAAATAATATAAATTCGGATATAACTCAATGATTTTAGGAAATATCTTAAAAGAAAAAAATACTTTTGTAGTTCATATTTAATTGTTATTTGAATGAAAAGAAAATAAAACACAAAACAAGATGGATATGAAGGCAAAAATAATTATTAACAATTTTGTAACAGGAATATATGAATATGAGGAATATGTCCTGCAATAATCATTTAATTTTTGTACTGAAAACTATTAACTTGTTAAATAATGTTTTGTCTTTGTAGAAAAACAGCTTTTTCTCTCACGTGTAGGATCATTTTGGATGGACTTGATTATATTTTTCACGTGGTAGATAAATAATAATCTTTGCGGATTCAAAGAAATGGAGTCCAGAATCTTACGGGTGGACTTAGCAGTATTTTTGCACATATCCTCCGAAAATCCTCTCAAATTCCAACTTTTTCTTTTAAAATGTGCATTTATAGCCACGTCAATAAAAATACAGCAACAACCAATTGACTCAAATCGCATTTTTGGATGATTGACACAGGATTTGCTTTTGATAACTAGAATAGCTTTTGATCAATGAAAGATTTATTTTGCAGCATATAACATAAATCCAATGTTTCTTTTTAAATCTAAAATATCGCGAGGTAAAAGTAAAATTTTCTCGAACTGAAACTGAACTAATGAGAAACTACAGTTTATTTTTCTCTAAAATCTTTATTTACTTCAATGCACCCAATCTATTAGTTCTAAAATTAATGGATTCCATTCTTTATATTAGTTATTTAAATCGCTACATAATTCTTATCTAAGGTGGCTTTCATTTATCATTTGAACTAGATCTGACAAGAAATTCCTTTAATATTTCGAGCAAAAAGAAATCAAAGGAGGCTGAAACAAAGAAAGTAATATCAATGCTCTTTCGATTCGTACTTCAAAAATCTCAATATCACCATAGCAAAAAATCTTTTTGAGTAGGTGCTAATAAAAAATTTTACTTCTTTTCTTTTATTGGTGCGTAAATATTGAAAAGAAATCTCCTGTTAAATCTATGTATTCTCTCAATTTCAAGTAATAAAAAAAATTTTACTGGCAGATAACATGCACTTCTCTTTTATTAGTGGAAAACTGTTGAATTTTATTTATTAATTTCATTATTTTCTGAATTCCGGCACAAATTGGTAAAGACGTTTTACTAATGACAGTGAAATGCTTCATAAAATCTTTCAGGTCCTTAACATTCTTAACATTCTCATGAAAATCCGTTTTTTCATTTGTTTTTAGTCGTCAGATACCAATTTAGACATCTATCTTGCACTATTCTTGTTTATAGCAAGTTCATTGTGTGGAGACATATTTCATAATTCTTATTATCTCAGTAAACTCATATAGTTTCAATTGCTGGTAATCACAATAAATAACACCATATTGTGTATTAATTTGATGTTTACATCTGTAGTAGGAGCTTTTCTTCATTATTTTTGACGCAGAATTTTTTCTAAGGAAGCACAACCCTATTATACTTCTGTCTTGCATTTTGAACTTTTGATTTTGAAAAAACCGAATCCTTCATATATATATATATATATATATTAGTACTGCATGGTTTTCCAATTTACGCATTTTACAAAGCATTTATGCTACATTTAATCAGCCACAAAAAGCAAACTGGCAACAGTGTACTAATAAGGAATTAATGCCCGGTACTCACTAGCACTGAAATTCACTCACTGAAATTTGCTAATGAAACCACTAGCCTCCAATCAATTAGTAAATTACCTGAATACATACATATGTAGCTGTCCCTAGTCTTTCCCTAGTCTTTCGGTTTTTTAAAGAAATTTTTTGGACTGAAAATTGACAAGAATAATGGTGACTCGGTTGCCTATAATAATTATGTAAAATACAGTTTTGATATCATTTGACAGTTGGAAATGTTACTATTTGCTTTCTGTCATGAAAACAGGCACGTTAGTAAATCGGCTCCGATTATTTTTATGTTAGCAAACCTCACAATTTTAATACATATAGTAATTTTATTTTCAGAATTTTAACAATCAATATAAAGTATATTATATATGTAAGTTATATAAGTACAAATCCGCTTGCCGTGATTTTAAAGCCGACGTTAATAATTTAAAAAAACGTATACTAATATATCACAGCTTATCAATTAAATCGCTAATTAATATAAGATCCTTAAATTTTTTCCAAAAAAACTATTAAACCAGTTAACAACAACAACAAACTAATATATTAACCAATACTTTCCAAGAATATCATAATATAATTAATATATTTTGATGCAAATATAAATGTGAGTTGCATATTTAACAAGCAGATCTAAATTTTTCTTAATATAAGTTTCCTTAATTGCCGCTTCCTGGGTAGTCGAAAGGTTTGTGTTATAAGTAAAAATATATAGCCATCAATTATGTAACAAATGTTAATAGTTATCCGAAAATGATCAATCAATTAGAAGATAATAGCTTCCTGTCGGCACTCAATCGTAACATAAGCAATCGGTGGGCATATTAGTTGGTAAATTATTACTTGGATTGCTACTATCACACCATTTGTTATTGAATGCTAGTCAATTAGTTGTCTTAAATCAAATATTCAGGAAACACTTGATGTCAAAATTAACTTTATTATATATCCTATGAAGATTTAATATAAGAACTGTTAATATTTATTAATTCAATTTTTTGTGTTCGTTTTATACTGTAAAAAGTTATTAGAAAATTTAGAGTAAATTTTTTTGGAAAATGTAGTAATATTGTATATACCCAGCGGGAAATTATGGCAGTGTTTCTATACCGAGTACAATTCAAGCGCTTTCCCATCATATTAATGGGATATTCTCGTATAATGCTCGGGATTTTAAGATTTACTTGGTAATTCTATTTTGTTGGTAATTGAATATAATCATTCCTGGTCTTCTTTATCTTTTTACTGAAATCTTAAAGTTTCATAAAGAAATTTCGTAAAATATAGTCAATAACGTTGTATACATTTTGTTTTGTTGATTTGTCGCTTCTCTGTAAAGCCAAATCAAGCAATTTCATCAATAAATTACAAAATAGCAGTTAAATAGCAACAAAACAAAAATCTGAAAATCAGTAACAAAGAGAATAAATAATTGTTAAAAAGAAATAATTCTTCTTCGTACGAAAATCATTAGTGTTGATTTGATTTTTATTTTAGCATATTTTGTACTTGTTTCTCCCTATCCAATAAACTAACAATTTGATTGGATAAAAAATATAATTTGGCCAGGATAAAATTCTAAAATCCACCATTTTGTGGCATTTTATGTTTTTTTCAAAATCCTAGGTATGGGCGACACCTTCTAGCTTAATGACCTTTTTATTTTTATCGATTTTAGAAAATCTGAAGGCCAGAATTACTGCAGCAGTGAGAAAACTTTTTATTTTTGAAGACTCAAGAAATGGGGAATAAATTACTGAAAAGCTAATATTTTTATTTAAAAAAATTACAGTTTTTTTTTTTCATTTATGCAAAAATATATCTTGCAAATTTCGAAACATTTGGTCTCCTTATAGAATTAATTTAGGAGAGCTCGAACGATTCTTTCCAAATACTCTTTATTTCTCTGTATTGGAACATTTTATCTATTTTTATTATCAAAGATAAGAGGAATTAAAAAACAGCTTAATGGCACATTAAAAACAATACTTTTTTGTGGTAAAGGAAATGATCTAATGGCCTTTTCAAAAATATGTATATGCATTTACCATATCGATTATCAAGTTAAATGAATAAGTTTTGCATACATATTTTTTGCTTGCCTTACGATATCCGTCATGGATATCATCAAGAAATGTTTTTATTAATAAAAAATTCTGGTTAGTCACTTCCGTTTAATTTTAATAGCTTTCAAGAAGTTTTGTAGGCTTCGATAGGTTTATGAGGTCAATTTACTAAAGGTAAATGCGTTATATGTATATGTATATATGTATGTATATCCAAATATATATGTATGTATGGAGAAAAATACAAAAAAAACTGACTAAACAAAAGCATAATAATCAAATTTTCCTGGTTTTTATAACTTGTACATCGTTTAATGTCATTTTTTTCAATTTTTTTAATTTGAATTCGTTTTGATTCTTTAAGTAAATCAAATAATTCTTCTTTAGCTTTTTTTTGTGTTAAAAACAATAATTTCAGTGCATATTAAACAGAATAGTAATATATACAATTGAAGGAAAATAGTTTTTTTGTGAAGGTGTCTTGAATTTTTGACGGATTCTCTTGCCAAGGCTTGATTTCCGTTCTTCTTAACGGTTACCACAAGTTGTAGAAGAATGTGCTTTGCACTATTAACTCTCTGCAGTCAAAAAATAGTTGGGTAAGTGGCTCTTTTAAGCGGGGTATTCACTATATTTCCGAATTAATGATTCGGCTCTTAGTTCCCATATAAAATATGTGGAAAGCATGAATAAGAGAGAAAATATTCAACATGTTGGATATCTTCTCTCAATTCGTGGTTTCCATATATTTTATATGGGATGAGAGGGCCAAATCATTGATTCACATTTATAGTGAATACCCCGCTTTACATTTCAATGTATCGAGTTTCGAGTTTCTCATTTGATGAACCATATCAGTATTCTAAGGACCACTTATTCCAAATTTCCTTGCCTCGCTGAGATTCTTTATATTGTACCTTAGAAATTTAAGTGATAGTACCAAGCCAACAGAATCAGTCCATAACCTAGCATTTAAATTTTTGGATCAAGCACTTATAGTGTCTGAGTAAAGAATGATGTGCTGTGGGTCAACCTATTCAAGCCATTCTGCTATATTTAATGATACAACTTAAGTTTACAAGATATTATTTCCAGCACTCTGATAGGTTTTTTTAACTACTTTTGATCTACTTTATTCTTTCAACACTTAAACTTTAGGTTAGGTAAATTTAACTAGTTCGAATCTTTGCATTAAGTAAAGAAAAAGGAAACTTATATAAGCCACATAACATTTCGGTTTAGTAACCCGACTATTTGATGTTGAATTTCGAAGGCCATTCATCATGTCACTAAAAGGTGATAGGAACCAGTGTTTTGTACATGTTTAATTTCATACGAATGCTAAAAGAATGAGCAAAAGGCCATAATTAGGTCCTGATCCTTGACAAAGGGACTTTTAGCGGCAAATTACTTCTCTCATTTGCATGGAATTTATCTAAGTCGCACGATCAAAAAGCTCAATAAACAGTTTTCAATATTAGTTATTTTCTATCTGTATTTTTTAACAAAACAACTAAAGCTAAAAAACAAAATGCTTAATCAATTCATTTATTTAAAAGGACATTACATAAATAAATAAACATATTGCAATGAAAATAAAACAAGAATTCCTGGGCTTAAAATTCAGAATTGAAAAAAAAAAAAAAAAAATTTCCCCCATTAAAATAGGACCTTGAACCCATTTACCTCTTACTAAAGTCAACTTTGTCTAATCCTTAATTTATTTTTCATAACAAAAACATAACAAAACATGGCTAAATGTCTGGTAAGTAAGAAATATAATCAAAACACAAAGAAAAGACAAAGTTTTCTTTGACTTCCAAGAACTAAAGCCCATCAGACACAATAAATTTTATAGCTGAGACTGGCGCTTGCCATCAAAAGCAGGCAGTTCTCATTATGATCTACAACAATCCATTGAACCCGTTCACAAGAATATTGCATCAACAATCCAAAAAAATAAATCACTAAATATCTCACATTTCCCGCCACTGGTATATATACATTGTATTTAATATTATGTGAATTTGAATGGATATATGCTTTACGTCTGGCCCATGGAATTTTGAAATGTCGAGTCCCAAGCGTCTTAATACTGCTGAAATACATAAATTAGGTATTCGCAAGAGACTGGCATATTTATTGATTTTTTATAATATTTTTCACTTCCTTTTTTTTATATTTGAGGTTTTAGTTTAAAAAATAAAGCAACAATGTTAGTATAAATAAATAATTTTATAAACGAAAAATAAAATTAAAATTTTCTATATAATACTTTTAAGTTTTAATTGAAGTGCAATTAAAATGCATTAGAAATGATGCTATATGATGCAATTTCTTCCTCAATTGTTTCGCTGATATAAATCACTGTAATTTAGAGGCTGTATTCTTTAAACCTAAAAATATAGTATCTGTACAGGAAATAGATTTGTGTGCCTTGCACAACATTTAGCTAGACAAAATGAATAGCACTAAATCCCAACCAGACGTAGCGAATCTAAATATAGCATTGTCTAGCCAAATATATGAAAAGAGATTGTGAATTCTAAGAAACTAATAAAGAAGTTTATTTCACACACAAAACGCCATTGGCAAATAATTTACATAACAGTCAAAGTGGAAGCGATTAAAGTCCGCTTATACCGCTTTGTATAAATATCATATATATATATATATATATAGTGATGTAGAGGCTTAACCAAAACCAAAACAGACGATAAAACATAAAAGAAAATGAAGAAAAAAATATAAACGTTAAAGATCTTTTGGGATAAGGTCTAGACCATGTGGCAAAAATAAAAAACAAAACATTATGTTTGACGAAGGATGAATTTACCGCACCCAATCTACAAAGCGCCATATACTTTATGGATTTATTTTCAGTTCATATATCGCAGTTCTGTGCTAATTTGATAAATGAAGAAAGAAAAAAACTTGTTATGTTTTGTTTTTGATTTTAGAAACTTTTTAATTTTTCCGCCTGAATATATTCCAGGAATACTATAATATATATGTATGTATTAAAAATAAAATATATATAAAGCAGTGTTGGTACTAATATTAGGGACTTTATGAATGAAAAATATATTTAGCAGGTCTTCCGGAATGGCAAAAAACACTTTCATAGCTTCCCACATTTGATCTTTAAACTGATCTCAATCAAATTTTTTTCTTTGTAAACTCAAATATATCATTTGAAATGAAAAATATTACTTGTCCGGCCAATTTCTTTGTGCTCTAGTTAAAGTACATACCACTCAAAATAATTGCATTTTATATGGTGACAATAGTATTTGCCAGTAAATGGGACAATCCTGCCTAATATAACAGACCGACAATGACTTATTGACTATAATAAATAATATTAGCTTCACTATATTTCATATATATATATAGTAGTACCGTATTTGGGTGCAGCAGACAAAACGTTGAACTTTAATATACATACATATGTATGTATATATTTGCTAGTCGTGGATTTTATTAACTTTGTCTCCATGCCGCTATTATTATTTAGTATTGCTTTATTTTTTTTATTATTTTGGTGTAAAAAAATAAAGGGCATCAATAATAATACAAATTATTTTTTCTTTTGAAATATCTTTTATCTCCTTTTTTTTCCGAAAACAAAATTGTTTGAACTTTAAAATACAGATATCTCATACAGTGTTTGCAGTGTTGCCAGAATACAAAGTTTGGAATTTCTTTAGTATCTTTCTCAGATTACTTATCTTAACAATAGTGTTATAAGAGGATTGTAAAGAGTTTGTAGCAGTATGGAGGAAAAATTTTGAATAATTCTTCGATCTCTTACTTTCGAAAACAGTTTGACAGAAATTCTAGGAACTAGCCTGAGCTGATTCGGCCTTAGCTAGTGTTACATCTTAGAATTTTACTACAAAGCTCACTGCATTTGAATTGGTAGGAAGCCAAACGAGATGCATCATAGAATTGTTTGTAAAGTTTCGGTAATTTTGAAACCTCATCTTGAGTTTTTAACTCCCTCCCCGCAAAATTAGCAAAATTTAGCCTTGTGGATGCTTGGCCTTTTACTTCTATGAACTATATATGTAAATAACAGAATCTAGCCTCAGGTACATTGATCCATTGTCTTTAGGCAATACATGCATAATATTTGGTACTTTATTTTGGATGAGAAAAAATCATTTTGACAAAAAACACACCTTGAATAGTGTATTCACAATTTACTATTGTGTAAATACTAATTACAATTTACATCACAATTTACAATTTTAATCAAATTTCACAAGAATTTTATATCCCAAATTTTTATAATTCTTAAATTTTGACCATATCCGAATTTCAATATTTTATTTGAAAACTTATTTTTTAAATTACTAAATTCATTAGGGAATATTTGGCGAAATTTGACGAGTAAAAACTTACGATTTGGCGGCACGCTAAGATCTGTACACTAAAACTCGTCCCACTTAATAAAAATAATGTACAATGTTGGAAAAAATATAAAAATTCATTTAAAAATAAATATAAAACTTTTAAAATTCCCTGGAGGAACACACCCTGAGTGCTCTGGTAGTAAAAACTCTAAGCTAAGCTTACTCTAAGCTTTAGTGTGTTAGGTTGCCTGCAGAGTGTCGGCTTACAGCCGAGCTGATGCCGATTCCGATACCGAAGACTATAAAGTCTTAATGGGTAAATCAATAGGAATATGCTCAAAGTGGTCAGAGTGCAAGCCTATTAAAGATTAGACTATCGCAGTGGCTAAGGCTGCACTTCAAATCTGACTTTTTTATTACAAATAAACAAAAAAAAAATGTAAATCCCGTGAAATTTTGTTCACTTTCGAGAATATATCAATCACAAACATCAAGAGTTAAACAACAAACGGGCCGATAAAGAATCGAAAACTGATTAAACATGGATTAAAAGCGAATCTCTAAAGGATGGAAAAATATTATTTAATAATAAATGAAAATATATTAACTATAAAATTTTCAATTAGATCAATAAGTTCTAAGGCTGACCCATAGAATTATAAAACTTTGGGGAAATTAGACTTAATTCATCAATATTAATTTTCCACGTTAATTACATTCATTCTAAAACTCCTCTAAATTTTTACTTTTAGTTATTGGAAATAAATTAATCACTTTATGTCCCCTATGATCAGAAATGTATCAATTTCATTACTTTTCAGATAATAATCGCGTTTTGTATCGAATGATTTTCTTTATATAATAAATTAAACTTCTTAACATAGCTAAGCCGTTTTATTACTTGTTTTTTTCTAAGTTTTCCTTGTAATCTTACGCGTTGCACTAGTGCAATTTAAGTTGATAATAACCTTGATAAGATTCATAGCCCATATCATTGCGTTATTTCGAGCGAAAAACAGCCGTAACTGAGATTGGTATTGCTAAAAATATAGGCAACAGATAAAGAACCAAGTTCTTTGAATTTAGTTTTCGCTCTAGTCAATTAAATGAACGTATTATATCAGCCGTAATCTAGATCAATTTTACTAAGAACGTGAATGTGTTACTTTTGGTGTTTTTTTTCGATCTGGCAATGCCAAATATCCGCTTTCATAACCGGTAACAATAATAAGCTGTAATGGAAAATTGTAAGAATTTTGCAATTACTTATTTGCTGCAACTTCACCCTGTATAGTACTAAATTATTTATGTGTCATACCTTAAAAGAATTCGAATTTTTTGAAAAAAAAAACAAAAAAAAAAAAAAGCAAGAGCCTCGAAGAACAAGGTTCTTTTATCTCTTTGACTAGGCTATAACGTACATCTTACATCGTACATCTTTTTAAAAATATTATAATAAAATTCACCTAAAATGTGGACTTTCTTCATCTGTTTTTAGACTCCGAGACACTACTAAATAAATGATTTAATTTTTTACCACATTTAGAGTGAAAATCGAAACAATATCAAAGTAATATAGGCTAGATCCCTTGGAAAGAATGAATGTTACACAAATCAAAAATTTAAACCTCAAACAATTTTTTTGCAGAGTTCAGATATAAGATGCACACTGAATGATATAATGATATTTTGAGTAAATTTTAACGAAATTTCAATATTTTAATTGCCTTACAATATAAGCTCTGTAGCAGAAGTGTATTTTACGAATGCTTCCTTTTTTTGTTTTTAATTCAATTCATTTAAAAGAATTTCTAAGCTTGACCTTTTCAATTTCTTTTATTAAAAGTGACATTTTACAAAATGATAGTATCTCTTTGGGATTTTTCATTGTTGTTATATTGTAAATTTAATGAAGTAAGCAATAGATGAAAAGAAAGCGGATAAATTATTCTAAATAGCTTGGAACTATAGTTCGTAGCTTACCTTTTGTTAGTTTTATCTATAAAAGTTTATTAGAATGATGAAATATTCCACGAAATATGATTCAGTGATTTTGAAAAATAAAAGCGGAAGGTTCCTTTATTATATGACTAATGAAGCATACCTGCTTTAAGATTGTCTGCTATAAACAGCTTCCGTTCCATTAAAACATGTGAAATTGCTTTCAAGTAAAAAGCTTTTTTGATTTTTTTTTTCAAGTATTAAAGGAACAAAGACTTTAGCCCTAAATTCTCAGTTGATTTATGGGGAAGAAGGAAAAACTTTTAAGTCAATGATGAGCGAAAACATGTATACAAAAATGAACCAATATAAAGCTTTAAAAAATCCTTTTTGTTACCAAAAAAATTTTAAACCTTAACAATTTATTCAACCCGTTGTTCTATTTTGCATTGAATATCTTTATATATTGGTTTTATCCCCTTTTTTTTTTAAAATGCTAAATATTTTGTTGTAGCTAAACAAAGTATTCAACTTATTCTTATGAATTTTTTAACATAAAGCATCTCCAAAAGGATATTTAAAATATACAATTGTCTACAAGTTATTCACATAAACCAGACAAAAATTAAATAAAGCGAAAAAAAAAGAACAATTCAGTGTCATCAACCTAAACCTAAAAAAAAACAAAAGAAAAACTTCAAATAGAAGAATAACCCAAAACTCTTCAAGCGGATGTTACTAGCTGGCAAAAGTAGCTAAACTTAATCGTAAATACATAGATAATATTTTATATATAATACATGTATATATACCACACCCAATGTCTACATAAGGACTTGATAATCCCCTTTATTTCAACCAAAAACCTGCATCTTACCCTCCCTACATCTCATCAAAATCTGCTAAAATTTATCCTTGCCCTGAAATTGATTCTCTGTACTCATTCTCTATGAAATATATATATATAAATTGAAAAGGACAATGCTCCTACTTTATTGTCAGAATAAACCAAAACATTGCGGCATGTCCTTTTTTAGTTTTTGCAAAAATTCCATTAGAAATGATATCACTAGACATATTTAAGAAACGTAAGGAAATGAAACAAATGGCTGCCATGTCAAGTACACTGCTATTATAAGCAAGGCAGGGCAGGTTTGGCGCGCGTTTTCTTCATTCTTGTTGTCGAGGAGATTTTATAGTAATAAGTGTGAGCAGGATAAAAATCAGACATCTGGTTATATATTCTTATATTGAATTTATCTAGAAAATTTTCCCGCCGTCGTTATATCCTGCGTATTTGCCTTGAAAATCGAACATTAAAAGGAGTTTGTAGTAGGTGTATAGTAAATACATATATAGATACATATATTTATATATATATATATTTATAAATGTAGGTATATCAAATTTTCCGATACTATATTTTCTATAGAGAATATTTACGTTTGAATTGTATGCTATAGTATGTATAGCTATCATAAAATCTGACTAGGGGCCTGGGAATAATTTTTCCTCTGACACCTTCCCGTCCTTTGCCTGTCTGGGTCCTGTAGTTCTAGATTTTGTTATATTGGATATTTGTATGGCAATGGACGCATTTATTCTGTGTAGAGCTGGGTCGAAATGTTATCGTTTATCCTTTTTATTTATTTTTTTTTTCTATATTTTTTAGGGAATGACAGCAAAATAGGCAGATAATTTACCTTATGTGAAACTGTTTACCAAGAATATATTTTATTTGACGTTGATATCCTTTATTTTAGTATGTCATGCAATTATACTATCACTAAAACAGGTATTGCTCTTTTATATTTTATTTGAAATGTCACACGGCACCCTTTTTCAGCCTTTAATATTTTTATATAGGATAAGAATTGGAATTATGTTTCAATAATTTCCCGCCATAATTGGAAATCTTTTTTAACATTTTTCTGTTGAATGAAAATATTATATTTGGATTTTTATATTGGTATTAAAAAATTTCGCATAATTGGATAAGAATTATAATGTGAAATAGGAGTTTTTTGTTTAATTTAAAATAACAACTTGATGAGATTAATTTTAATCGACAAAATACTTTGAAAACTATTTAGGACAGGTACCTATAAATTATTTAGTCTTCCCCTTTTTTAACAAATAAAATTATTTTCACTTTTCACCCATTCAGTGCCAACTACGAGATATTTCGTAGTAAGTAGTGTAACATTTGGTTTAGATTTATGATTATGTGGAATTATAAATAGAAAAAAAATAAGGGGATGAAATATAGTTTCATGTAAAAGTAATAAAAAAACGAGAAAGTAATTAGAAAGTGATTTTTTATTGCTAAAATTAATTCTTATTTTTTAAGCTTTTTTATGGTAGAATACAATAATCAGCTTAATTCTAAGTTTGTTTTTTGCATATTGTACTCCTTAAAACATGCACTTAATCATAGAGCGGGGTTATAACGGCACTCTTCACACTCAGCAATTATAGCGGCTTTCCTTGCGTCGTTTTAGCTTCGTGCACATCCGGCATGGTTTTGCTGGCTTATTTTTTTTTTTTTTGTGGTTGGGAAGTGCTCGAGATAATGAAATACTTTTGGATCAGGATTTTTACAACTATTTTCAACATTACATATTTCACTTTTAATTAAGTTAATTAAATTTTATTAGATTAAAAGTATTATTCATAAAAATTAACCTTGTATCCTAATGCTTACATGTTTACAACTGACCTAAAATGACCCTTTTCCCAGGAATGAAATCATATAACAATTAGCAAAATTAAACAACACTACGAGATATCTCGTAGTTGGCACTTCGCAAGAAATTTCTCTTCCAGGGTGCCAACTGCAAGATAACTCGTAGCAATTTTTTTTTTTTAAATATTTATAAATATTATCGCGATAATGTGTCATAACACAATTAATTAAAAAATTTAAAAATTTCATTGGCTTCATTAATATAAACGTTTGGCACTGGCGGCAACATACGTAAAATTTGCTATGGTAACTGTGTATTTTTCGAAAAATCGAGCAGAGTTTCGTTTCATCGATTCAAAGACTAGATATTTAACTGTGCATTAAACGGCGTAGAAATTTGCAAAGACAGATTGAGGATTTGTCATCTGTAGGCTATTTGTATTAACGTTGATAACAAATCAGCTATTTTTAGGCATCTACGTGCAATATGAAAAGTTCAGAAGATCAGAAGAAATACGTCACATGAGTTGAATGAAAGGCTGATGAAGAAAGACCAAACCACATATGTGAATCTCATTTGCTAGAGAAAAGAAATCCATACATATCTCAGATGTATCTAAGAATTAAAAGTGGATTAATTTATCCTAAATGCCATTAAGTTCAGACTTAGGACAGTGCTACGAGTTTGTCAGGTACAGCTGGTCATAATCTACTATGAGCCCTTAAAATCTCAATGTTTAATGTAAACATAAGCAACTAATTAAAATGCACCGTTCTCTAGCGTAAAAAAAGACAGGATTAGTCCTTCACAGTAATACATTATCGCACATATTAATAATGGTCCAAAACTGATTGAAGACGCTCAACTGGGAGATACTACCCTCTACTAAATATTCTTCAGAGATAACCCCTCGATGATTAGCATTTCGATTTTAACAAAGGAGCTCGAAAATCTTCTCCTCTCTTTTAGCCAATACCCCAAATTATTTATAATTTTGTTATGAATTTAATTATTGTGAATAATATTTTTTGCAAATTGAATTCAATTAGTGTCTTCGGCATATCATATTAGTACACGAACATCGGAAATATATTTCAGAATTTCATAGTTTCCATAAAATAAGGAAAGATCAGTGGAACAGAAATTTTTAACATTTATTAATTAAAATTTGTAATTTAAAAAAAAGAATAAAAGAAATAATTTACAAGAGCTGAAATAACTCTTCATATAAGAAATTTGATTTTGAAGTAATAAAAATGTCAATAATTTTTTTTTAACCTATTTAAGACATTTATAAAGCTCCAAAATATAAAACAATCGATAATAGTTAACTTTTAAAATATATACATACATGCTGAAATTATGTCATATGAAATTAAAATGGAACGATAACGCGTGCCAGTATCTCATTTTCTTGGAGTTCATATTTTAACACATCTATGATGCTAGAACCTATCCTTTCTAGGACTATAGAAGTTTTTTTATACATGAATAATTTAATTTAGTTTGGTAGAAAATAAAAACTTACGCAACAGTCATTTAGATTATATTTTTTTTTTGGCTACATACACAGCATATGTAAATGTACATATGTAACATTGCACGAACCCTTTATTACACGCATAAATATTATGACAAAATTGAGGACGATTAAATTGAAGACTTTTTTATTTTATTTCTTGTTTGTTTGTTTGTTTGCTTGTGTAGAAATTTCTATGCTAACAGGCTGTAAGGATTACAAATTATTTGCACTGACAAGGGTTAGTTGCTAAGCCATTAAGTTGACCTTAAGCCCAAGTAAAATTAATCAGAAACTTTTTGTCAAGCAAAATTTGGTTTCTATTTTAATCTTCTCTTTAGGTCAGGGCTGTATTAAACTTTTGTAATAAGATTGATGGTGGTAGCTGACAACATTTTTGACAAAATTATCCTAAAATCTCAGCAGAAGAATCCTTTAGAACCGAAGAGATATATTCAATTTAAGTAAATTTGTAGTGGGTTCCTATATTCTTTATATTTTGACTGCCCTAGGCCAAAACTACAAATCTCGAAAATTTTTTCAGTTGCAGTCCTAAATGAAGTTAAAATGTAAAGAATAATATAGAAACTTGCTATAAAAGTTGTTAAATAAAGAAAGAACTTTTTTTAAAAACATATTTCAATAATTTAACATTACTGACACTTTTAAATATATTTGTTGCACCCTCTTTTATGTAGCTTTAATGTAAATTATTAATAATTAGCATTTAAATGTATACAAGTAGCTAACATTAATATATTTATAGTTATTAATTTTGAATTCCTTTAACAAAATAAAAAAAATTTCCTTTTTACTACTTAGAATATAAACTGAAGTAAATAACTGTGTCAAGGATGTAAAGTCAGAATTTATTCAATTTTATGCATCACTGAGGTCAGATTAAAGAATTTTTTATAATAATTTAGAATATCGTTTTATAACTTATATAATATGAAAATTTGTACGCTGTTGTATTACACAGTGTTGAGCTTTGTATATTCTAGGTTTATTTTGAAGTATCAAGCTGAGAAACCTTTCAATGTTAAATAAATAATTAAAACGTATAATATACATTATGCTCGAGTTTAGATATTAATTCTAAAAAGAAGAATTAAATTAGAAGTTTTAGTGCTGTTGTATTCAGACACAATTTTGACATATAACCAAAATATCTAGATAAAATGGAATGCATCTCTAATAGTTTGATGATTATATTCACATCCGTTCTCATTTAAAGCAATAATGCAAAATTTTTGGTTTAAATAAAAGCTGGTGATGAAAATTAGATTACGTTTGCTTTCATAGAAATAAAAACATAGTTTCAATATCATATTATCTCCATCTTTAGTTAACTTATGATCTAAATAGCGGTATGTAGTAGGATGGGTCACTAATTTAGGGGGAAAAAAATAAGAGTTATTTGATCATACTCTAAAAGTACCTAATATTATGTTTCCCTAGGTCCAAATAAATTAAAATTAATAATAAAAAGTTAAGTCAAGTGATATCTTTAGCTCGCGCATGTGAATTTTCGAAGAAATGAATCAGTTTTAATTATAATAGAAAGTAAGAAATATTATATGAAATGAATTAATAAAATCAGCAGATTATAAAAATTTGTTAATAGAAAACATTTAAGTATTGCAAAAAAAATCTGAACTTATTTGCCCGGTGTCACAGTTCATACTTAAGTTTTTGCTCAGCTGAGTTTCTTAAAAATCTTAATTTTGTAAGCTATTTCAACGTCAAAAGATCATAATCTGTCACATTTTTTTTGCATAGAGATATGTTATAATCAATGAAAGAGCCATAAAATATAAACACCATTTTAAAAAAAAATAATTAAACAGTAATTTTCTTAAAATATAAATATTCCTTGTGATTAATAAGGCAAACTACTAAATATTCTTCATATTATTGATTAAATCTTTAATTTCTGGCTTAATTTAACAAAATAATTGATAAACTCAACAGGTGTAGTTAACGTAATGTTAATAAAAATTTGGATTCGGCTGATAAAGACCTATTTCTAAAACCCGGGTTGTATTGAATTATCATTTTTTAACAAAATTTGTTATTGTTTTGTGAGAAATTTTTTCAGGAATTTGTTCTAAAATAATTTGTGCGGTTTGCTTGGTTATTCTAAATCTTGCAAAGAGTTCTCGATCGGTCCATAATTAAATTAAGGTGATTGGGCTGAAAGCGGAGCATTCTAGGCCGACTCACTATATTATCTCCCAAACTTTCGACGATTTCAATTTCATTAAGTTCATCAAGGAGTTTAAAATCGAAAAACATTTTATAATTAACACAAAAAATCACTTTTAAACTTGTATGAAAACATTTATAATGTTAATGATGTTTTTAATGTTTTTTTACAATTCAACTGAATATGATTCACCATTTCTCTATTGCGAAATAATGCATTTTTTATACAACATTATTGAAATGAAAATTGCATTTTTATTTATTAACAAAAACTTCAAAATCAATTTAATTTTTATGCTTGGAAATTATTATTTAAATAAACTAATTCTTTTTGAAGGTATTAGACATAAAATTTAGTAAAAGTAACACAAATTCTTCTTTGCTGACAGTTAAATCGAATTGAAATCGTGGTAATTGGAGACTTAATTTAAGTACAAAGTTTAGTCTTATTAAGGGTTAAGTAAGAACTGTAAAACACAAAATTTGCTAGATTCTTAAGTTGACAGATGCACTAAGAAGAACTTAAGTATGAACTGTGAAACCATGAAACTGTGAAACCGGGCGGTTATATTTTGGCCGCAAAATCTTGTTTAGTCTCAAATCGAGCCATTAGTTTTCTGGACTCAAGCTTCGCTTGTATTAAGCCTTCTTTTGATTTTTTATCCCAAAAGAACAGAAAATTTTCAGAGAACGTTCAACCACCTGCGTATGCTTTAAAAAAATTAAGTTTTCGTCACACTTTGTTTATTTCTTGATAGGCATGTGTCGAAGAATTGGCGGATCGAAAAACTTTTGTTGCCAATTTATGAGATTAATATAACTATTGGCATTAAAATTCATTGTCGGCACTTCAAATACACGAGGTATTACTAGCTGATCTGTATAAGGTGAATTTAATGATTTAAGTATACTCCTGGCAACAAATTCTTATACTGTCTTGTTTTTATTAAACAACATCGACAGAAGCAAATTTTCAGGGTGAGCAAAATAGGCATTACGTTGAATTATGAGATCTACTATTAGTTTAAATTTTGCTTGCAGGTATCGAAAACTTTCAATTTAATCCCACAAATGCCCTAACTCATCTTTTCAAGTTGGAAGGAATTTTTGTTTATTGAATTAATTTTTAGATGATAACAGAAATAGTATTTTCCCAAATTTTTATTTCAAAATAATAATAAGTGAGCGAGTCGCAGTGAATGACTGAAAAAAAGTTTTTTGGCAACAAAAAGATCAAAATTGATTTATGAAAGGAAATTTTTTTTGATGTAATGACGGAGGGATACTTTTCTTTTTAGATTTTATTATTTTTGGTAGCCTTTGGTAGCCAAAATGCGAATTATTGCCTAGACCAGATCTAAAGCATCTTTTTGTTGCTGTGTACGCAAAACTCTTTCTTCTTTAATGTCGTGTGCCATCCCAGACAGCACACAAATCTTAAGAATATCTAAAAGTGCTCTTTCTAAGGACATCTTTTCGACATGTCGTAATGACGTCGAATCGTTGTCTAGCGTAAGAGGCCAAGTACATCTTTTATTTTTTACTTGGGAAAATTCAACTTCATACAATTCGCGATTTTGCAATGAAAAAAGGATATAAATACTTTTGAATTTTTCAAAAGCTTTAACTTATATCACGGACATAGGTAAGTGTATATATATTTAATGTAATTTATTTATTTTAGGAATCCGACAAAAGTACCCGTCGAGAAATATCTGGGGAGGATTTTTTCCTCTTCTCTATGTTTTACTCGGACTATAAGACCATGGTATATACTGCTATGTAGATCTTTTCGGGTCTTTGAGTATTGTAAATAGGTATTTGTAGTTTTAGATGTTTATATGTTTGGAAATTTTCATTGATTTCATTGATATCGTTCGACCTCAGAATTCAGATGTATTTTAGATATAAATATTTTCAACTTCTCTATAAGAGCGCAAAAACCAGGACGTAAGATAACTTTTAGATGACTTTTGATTGACTTAATGACAAAGCGAAAAGAGGACTTACTAGAAACTCAGATATCTTTAAGATGTATTTTAGTACTGCGATTGCTGTCTGGGATTCGCTCGTCTGCTCTACTAATTTAGTACAAAGCATTACAAAATACGAAAACGGAATAAAAACGGAGTTAGCCGAAATTCATATGTATATACAACGCTATCTGAGGAGACGTTTCTATGTAAAAATTAAAAAATTAATTTTTCAAGTAGGTATAGAAGACCGCACTGGAGCAACAGACGTTTTTAGCAAATTTTCTCCGTCCGACTTGAAATTTTGACACAATAATTTTAAGATAAATCAATTAAAGAATTGAATATCGAAACATCTTTTTAAGTTACTGCTATTATCAATTGGATATAATTCAGGCAAACAACTTAAAAGGATAAAGTCGGATGATATTCTAAAATATTTGTCTTTTTACATAAACAGATAGTTCTTTGGGATCTTGTAAAACATTCTCAAGCTAAATTATACCGTTATAGAATATCCCAATATTCTCATATTTGGTAAAATAAATATCATGAAAATGTGGATACTACTTTAAAAAAATAATAATAATAAGAATAATAACAATAAAAATAAATCAAAATCATGCCAAATTTTAGATTAAACCCTAATCCCGCAATTTCGATATAAATTATTATCGACTATCCCTGACGGGTGCATTCAACTCTAGCTGTGCCCAGCAGCACATTCTGTCTACATTCCATGGCTTCCCTCTTGTATTTCAAATGCCATTGGAATTTTCACACACCCTGCCCTATATGTTATATTTACAGACTTTTATTCATTTTTGCTTTTTTTTCGTCTGGGACTCCGCCAAAATCGAATATCTATTTAAATTGGTGAAACTGTATAAAACATTTTCAATATATAGTCCTTATACTATATAGTGAATAGTGAGGGCGTTATCCTTATACATTTTTGAAAGTAAAAAATAGTAATGTTTTTGAACTTTCGTTTAGGTTTTTTACTTTTTTAATATTGCAAACAAATTTTTCTTTATTTTATAATATTACTGAATTAAATGCATGAGAATTTAAGAGGGTTTAGATTTAATACATAAATAAAAGTATAATATGGAATTTCAGGGTATGTTTTTTGGCATCAAAATTGTCAAGAGTATTGAAAAAATCTCTTATTTCAAGTTTTAAGAGTGTTAAATATAAAAAAAGGAAAATTGAGGCCAAATATATACTAATAAACTTTAAGGGGAAGGGAACTAAAAAGGTTTCATACATATATTATACTCAATTTAGATATGGAAACAAATGAGAATGAAACACTCTACCCAGTCTGTTGGCGCGTTTTTTCTCCCGCCCTTTCCGAAGCATGCGCGTCGTTTAAACTATAGAAACACTTAACATGCTTCTATAATTTTTGTTTGAAGTTTTTTATACTATTTTATATGTTTCATTTTATATTTGTATGGAAATATATATATATATATGCAAGCAAAATTTGGTGTAGAAGTTCAAAGCCCCAATATTTGAAGCAAAATTTTTGATATTATAAGAAAAAGAAGAAGGCAGACAAAACCCAAATACACATTGAAAAACGTAATATTATATTTACAAATATGGCCGATACGCAATACACACACTTTATAAATTTTCTGTTAACTTTGTAGGGCTTTGACACAATATCTGTACACGTGCGAGATGCAATGGAACACATTTTTGGGAACGTTTTTTAGTTAAGCGTTTCATATACATAGCTACTACTCAATCACCGTCATTTGTTATTGTTTTGTCTCTTTTTATCTTTTTAAATTTAAGCATGTATAACTTCTTTTTTTTTTGTTGTGTGTTTGCTATTAAATTTGTGATTCTATATGTGTATATATCATACATACATACATGTTTTTTATATTTAATATAAAATGCAAGGATATTAGACGTATTTTCTATTTTCCCGCCATAATACGCCTTAATTTACGAAATTCATGTTGGGGTCCAGCAGGTCACGTGTATATAATGAAAATTTTGTATACAAAACAAAACGAACACATGCTAATATTAGACACGACAAAGTATATACATATCGTATGTATATTTATTTTTTGTGACATCCAAAGATTGTGTGTTTCATTTTTACACACTAAAAACGTGGTTTGGGGATAATGCGTATTTATATTTTTTGTTGTTGTTGGCTTTTTCCCTTTTTTCTTTACTTTTGTTTCGTTTTTTTCTTTTTCTTTTGGGTTTTTGTTCTGCTTGGTTTTGTTGTGTATGCCTTTTATTGAAGGGAAAATGAATTATGAGTCAACGTGGGATTTCTTTTGTGTATATATTTCTTATGGGCTGGCTGGTAATCAACAAAAATCAATAAAAAAACAAACTAAGTTAAAGTTTTGAAGACGAGCTACCTACCACCAAAGAAGATGCCATATTATCAAACCAAAAAAAAAACACCTGATACCGCTTTGATTTTATAAAATAGTTTTGATATTTTAATCACATATGTATACATAAAATATATTATACTCGTATTATAGAAGGGCATATAACTTAGATGGCCCTTAAAAATGTTCGCACCTGTGATGCACGTAAATTTTTATCCAATTGAAAAGATGACTTTTACTGCTTTTCAATATAGTTTATATTTTTTTTAAATTTTATATATGTATATATACATATACATATATATATAAAATTATGTAGTTGCATAGCTGCATGTGAACGCACTTTTATTTACTTTATGCCTGATATGATTTTTAGACATTGCATGCCTTTCATTTTGTGACGGTAATAAGATATCATGTAAGGGAAAAGAAACGTGTTGTAATTTAGATTTGAGGAAATATAACTTTTGAAATTTTTGTATTGAATAAGTTTCAATTATGTATCAGGGCATGTTTGTATGATATAAAATATTGCAATACCACTCATAAGTTATTCAAAGGGATTTATTTTTATTGATAAGGTCTAGTTTCCCTTGTTTGACTTTTTATGTAATTATTATTTATTATTTATCAATAAAACCATAAAGTAATTGTCTTAAATTTTTCATACACCAACACGCATTCACAAATTTAGGTAATAATAAAAACAAATCCTATGAAAATTTATATACAAGATACATAAGAAATAATACGAGGGTAGGTAGTTAAATTTTAAGAATAATTTGTGCAATTTAAGAAGCCTACATTTAAAAATATTCTTAATGTGCTTTCGAAGCTCAGGCAATCGTTCATTATCTCAGTTGTAAAGTCACCTGCACGCAGTAAATTGTTATAATTCTCATTCCAATTATTCATTAGGTGTAGATGTTACAGTCAAATACTAAAGTTTTGCTTCTTTTCTTCCTTTTTTCTGTGTTTGTTCAGAAAATAAATCACTTAAATCTGCGAACAGATCGAAAATGACATTTACAAATCATCTGCACTAATTTTACAAGCAACTGAAATTTATGAGGATAAAAATATGCACAAGCATGTTTTAATTTCATCCTATGCCTTATTAAAACCCCGAGGAACTCGTGTTCTTACAGCGTTTACGACTATTTTTGACCGGCCTACACAAAATCCGTTACCTAGGAGCTTAAGATGTCAAAACATGGTGGACCGTCAATTAATTGAATACTTTTTCCTTTATTTACAGATGATATGTAAGGCCTTGTGCATACTATTTGATCTTGCATTCGTTTATTTATCATTTATATATCAATTATTTTTATTAACAGTATCTTAAGAGTAAACTTATTGGAAAAATAAATATCCTGTTATACTTGGCAGTAATCAAACCCATCTGGACGTATGGGATCCAACTATGGGGGTGCTCTCGTAAAACAAACAGAGAAATTATTCAAAGAAGCCAAAACAAGATCCTCCGCTTAATTACTAACGCATTTAGATACGTGACTAACAAGGAACTACATGATGACTTAAAAATAAAATGGATAGATGATGAAATTTTGCACTATGCTATTGCACATGAAAAAAGGTTACTCTACCATACTAACATAGAAGCTATACAGCCGCTGGACACAACAAACAAAAGTAGACGTTTACAAAGAAGTAAACCACATGATGGATCCAACCACTGTGTACTGTTAACAATGATATCAATATAACAAAAATCAGTCATCAATACTAATAAATTAATATAATAATTAATATTGTAGTAATCATAAATACCAAAACAAAAAAAAAAAAAATAAATATCCAAGATAAATCGTTCTACCAGCATCATAATTAATAGCAGTAATGCGAGCCTCTTTTTGAAAAGGAGTTCATCAAATTTTGCTTGTGGTGTGAAATCTTGGTACACTCGTACAGTTGATTGGAGTTTGTTTTCTTCACTTTAAATTTATGTTAAAGACGGTTTTTGACTTATTTCAATCATATTCTTTAAAATTTCACTGTACCAATTTACACGCATATTTCTTAGCGTCTCCATTTACCTTTGCGGAATTCCGGAAATTTTTTAAGTTAACTTTGAATAAGCATACAAACGAAGTACAATGATGATGACTTGTGATATCTTTTAGGTTCATATTTAAGTCGCTCAGAAGCCAATGTGGATAAGTCCATTTTTTCATATTTTCTAATTTTTGCAAATTTTAATAGAATAAATAGTATATTTCCTGGTCTTAAAAGAATTTACTCATACTTTCATTTTTTGTAGGTCAAAAAACCCTTTTTTTAATAGCCTCTGCATGTGCTATGTATTATGAATGCATTAAGAAACATTAAATTTCTCAGTTTGGATTTTTTGGATTTATCCACATTGGCTTTTGAACGACTCATTTAAAAAATAACAAAGTGAACAATAAGAAGATCAAAACACTAGATTTTCCTTATTTTAAAATTAATGCCAAAAGTTTTTAAAAATATTTACAAAAATTTCATAAAGGGTATTTTAAATAAAACTAATTGACCGATTTGTTTGATATATAGCCTTTTTATTTTTAATGCTGTATTTTCTTCGATTTCAATTAAGAATTAATGTTAAAAATGTCTTTCTTAATAGCTTTTATAGCAAGTTGAAGCCATTTTTTTTTCTAGAATCGTTAGAATTTAACAAGTTTTTTTGCTCATCTTTTTAATACAACAGAAGAAAATAGATTATAGGATTAAAAATACAAAACTTTAGATCGACCTTAATCGTCGCATTAGTTTTCTTTTTATAATCACGCCCGCCAATTGAAAAAAAACGTAAAAATGAAAGTGAAGAAAACGTGCTTTGAAGTTTTCGATCTGCTCAATATCCGCTTCTATCAAAAAAATAATGAATTAACTTTGCAGTTCAAAAGGTTAAATTACTTTGATTTAACTGAAAACTGCGTAAAAAAATTTAAAAGATATGTATAGTGTTTTTAACACAGTTTCTTAAATTCTCTAACATTAATCTACGAGAAAACAAAAACAAGCATTAATTATCTTAATAAATGGCGTCAGAAAATGTTTTTTTTTTTTTTTTTTTTTTGTATTATGAGTACATAATGTAATTTTTTTTAATGTATTTTCAGTAATTATAAGAAACTATATTCTTGAAGCTTATTTTTCACACAATTATCATTAGGTCAATGGTCTTGTTCTCTTTTACCTTTCTTTCAATGTGCAGCCGTAGGGCAAAAGTGTGGTGTGCTAGACAACCTTTAACCCCAATCTAAAGACTAAAACATTCAGTGATATTGAAGTCCCGCCAAAACTAAATTAAAAGTCAATCACCTTAGACATGCCTGCATATTCATGGAAATGAGAACCAAAATAAAAATAAAAGTCAATGTTAGAACTTCTCGGAGCACAAAGCCCCTTGGATATCAACATTAAACTTATATTATGTAGATGTATATATGCATGCCAGTTAATAAGCAGCCTTACACCTAAAGTATAATAAATGGATAAAGGGTAAAAGAGATGGCAGGGAAATTCATGTTAAAAACTATACTTTTGACTTTATATATATATATATATACAACTACTTTACCGCAATATAACATTGGAATGTTGTTTTGATGATTTTTTCTGGGTCCCACGTGATGTAAACATACACAGGAGGCGGCAGCACAAAAACGACAGCAACAATTCGTTGCATACAGTACAACCATCATTTGAAAACGCAAAGCAATTACAATAAATCTCTTCACCTTGGCTTAGGAGTGATCTTCACTTTTTCCAAAAGACTTTGACTCCAAAGACTAGATTTGGGGTTAATGTCCATCATTGCATTTATATATGCATACATATATGTATATATACATATATGTGACGGATGCTGTTTCAAAAAAAATATATGTATACTACAAAAAATCTCTATATAGAATTAATATAAAGTGTCACACCCAATCTACTATAGTAGTAGAGAGGCATTTTTTTATTTTTTATTTTTACTTTTCCCAGAGAAGTACATAATTTGAGAAAATAAAAAACAAGAAGTATTTAACTTCAATATGAACACAGCCGTCCATCTTCGTCTTGATGGAAGACTCATACGGCTGGTGCTATGAGGACAAAGTGCAATCCGATACCAAAAGAAAAGATCTATTTCTGGAATTTATACTTGCTTACATCGAATATATGTATACCACAGCTATTTTATACGCTACTAACATCAGAGGTTTTGTTGGTAAACAAATGCTTTTATGATAAAAAATTGTCGAGTCACGTTCATAGCTAATTATGTTTAGCTCATTAAAGTGAATGTTGTATACCTACTGTTCCCTATATTATCCCAGAATGTAAGAAAATCGATTTTTTATATTTATCTAGTATTTTGTTTAAGAGATAGTTCTATTTTTTGGATTCTTTTTTTTGTAAGAGTTTACTTGACACAAATTTTGATGTTAATTTTTATCTATAATTTTTAGATATTGATGAGCTAGTAGAGCTTAGTAGAGTGCAGTTTTGATGACCCTTTTGTATTCTATTAACGCCATAAAAATGCTAATACCTTAGGTAAAACGTTTGTATTTAATATTTTGGCTTATTAAATGGTTTAGGTGTTTTAATTTGACAGTTTTGACGCAATTTTGATTTTCTGTCGATGTTATCTAAAAAGATCAATTTTCATTTTTTTTGCTTTTATCGGCTTGCAATCAGGCATATTGACGTTTCTCTGTAGACAGCAAATTATTTGTCTTCTAGGTATTTCTGCAAGTGTTATAATTTTTTACCCAAATATTAGTAATTTCTTCTTAACTTCATATATCCCTAATCTAATTATTACATAGTGTAAGTGACTTCAGGCTAAGTGTGAAAATGCCGAATTATTCACTTACACTAATTTTTATTTCTTTTATATTCAAGAAAAGAATTTCCTATAGTAAAGAAGTATTCTTCAGGAGTGATTCTAAAAGTTTTACAAGTAAAGAAATAAGAAGTACTTACCGTAAAATTAGTCTTTCTAGATGTCTTAATTTTCTGTTGATATGAGATAAGCCAAAGATAAAACTTCAGTTATAGATTTATCATCTCCAAGTTGTTTGAATATCAATTCTGTAAGTAGAAAAATGAAAAATTTCCAAATGACTTTACATAAAACAAAGAGCTATCCTAAAGTAATACAAAAAATATAATTTTAGTTGTTAAAAAAACTAAAAATTACTTTTTTGCGAAATTAGGAAAATCTTGAACATTCGCTTTGAGATCTGCTAAAAGTCAGTTGTTATCTGATATAGCAATGATCTAGCTAGCAAATGTTAGTAAAAGCAACTCAAAGTTACGTTCATGTCTAACTTGGCTAACTTTTTTGAAGGATTATCGTTTTAATAAAACAGGACTATTATTGTTCATATGAGAATAAATTTTTATAAATTTTCATTGAGTGCACCAAAAATGTAATATAATATTAGTTATTGATCGTTTTTTTCCTTTTTAAATGAATCTGATGGATAGAATAAGGTGGACATCTTTCAAATTTCATCTATTTATATGTCAGTATCGTATTACTGTATGTATTAAAAAATGCTTTGTCTCGGGAAGAAATTTTAACATTTTTAATTGAAAAACAGTGTTTTTAGATTAAAAGAATTGTTTAAGGCAAAAAAGCAATTTCTGTTAGATATAAGTTTAATTTTATTGATTTCAGAATATTATTGAATTGGTACACATTTTAAATAAATGTAAACTGAGAAATTCTTTGAGATTTACCAATGCATAAATGCGCAAAATTGTTTTTCAAATTAAAAAACTTATTTTTCAAATTTATATAAACTTAAATTTCTCCGAAAACAGGAAAAATAATTATTTTGTAGCTTAAAATAGTAAAATAATATGAATTATTTTTATAATGGAAAAGGATATAGGTTATATTAATACAAATGGAGAGGATTTTCTTCTTTTTTCTTTTATCAAAACACCATATAAGCAGTTAGAACTTAAGTCATAACACTTTTTTATCTATTTATTTTGAAAGACTAAGTGACCGACCCTTTATATTCAATATAAAAGGTAGTGGTAAATTTCAAAAGATATCTTTTAGTTTGAAATCAAACAAACTAAGTTTGAAAGTTTATTCTCATAAGTTTAAGGAATTCTCCTTTTACTACATCCATTTCAGTGATTTTGTAATATAAATAAATTCTTTTTTGATGTTGCTTAAGGATATAGGCTTACTATCAGACCCAAAATTTGTTTATTTTTAGTTTGAAAAAAAAAGAGAAGAATACTTTTTTATTTATATAACTATTTAAAATGCAACAATTTTTCATATTTTAAATTTCAAATTGCTTTTTTTCTTTAAATAATTCTTATATTTGTATATATATTTTTAAAATACATATGTACTTATCATAGTCCTTTTAAGAACATTTTTAATTTATTTTTATTAAATAGAAAAACCAACTGAGTCTTAAGTTCAATTCACCATGCTTTTAAGTAGCAGCCTTTTACCAAATAAATTGATGAATAAGTAATGATTTTAATTAAATAATTTTTATTACGTTTTAATTATAAAAAAATGTGAATATAATAAATATTTCTGGTTAATGAGTTAATAGTGGTGCTAAAGAAAATTGTAGCGGATTTTGGGATACACTTTTCATACTAAATGTGTATGCTGGGGATCATAAGTAGCAGTTAGTATTTTCCCCCCCAAATCACACATCAGCAGAAAAAGAAATAAAGGGCATTTTAATTAAATGTAAAAAACTTTTTTTTTTTAATTTAAGTTAGGTACCCACAAAAAGTGAATAGCTTAACGAGAAAAGTAATTAAAGTTACGATAGGCAAAATTTTTACTATTCAGTGAGTGGGTTGTGTGAAATCCTTGCGGTTAATTTACTCTTGAGTTGACATTTTTGATTTTAATCAGGTGAAATGACTGTCCACAAAGAATTTAGTCACATAATTTTCTAAGTTGTGATTCATATTAAACTATCATAATTTTACCAAATCTTTAAAGTACGCTCACTTATACCCAGTGGGCAAAATAGCAATGGCCTAGCAATGAGAGTAAAAATCGAATCGGAATGATAGCGACTGTCAACTGTCAAATTCTAATATAATCATATTTTATGTAATTATAATCACAGATATAACAATCACTCAAATCAGATTTTATACAATTTCTTATGATCTTTTTTGAAAACCTGAAAAGACTGGAATAGCTAGATGCCAATTCAGATGTTAGATGCCAATTAGCCAATAGTAAGGTGCCAGGCAGAAATATGATATAGAGCAAATCCAAACCAAATCAAAAACCATATTTTGTTATTTTTCGCTCCGCATCTAGGCCTAGGTTTCTTTCACCCAAAATAAGTCGTTCTACTAGGGTCGGTATAGAAAAATTGGAATGAATGTATATTGATTGAAGGAGACAACGTTAATGGAATTTTGCGAGAATTAAATTATTCTTTTAAGTTACAATTCGGTTATTATTACTCGTAAATAGAAAATTTTCTGTTGTTCTGTTGTTTCTGTCCTTCTAAAAAAATAATTATAAATAATAATATTATTGGTGATTGATGAAGAAGTGTAAGCTAAAACAAATTACTTGGCAGAAGTTTGTATTTGTTATAATTCCTTTTCTCAAGGAAAATATCTATAACAAAGCAACGAAGAAAAAGGTAGATGTCAACTATAACTGGTATATATTTTATGAATGTTCGAAATTATTTTCAAATAATGTAAAAGGTATTTTTTAAAATATGAAAGAAAATAATTTCACCGTGTGCAAAAATCTTTAAATTAATTTTTTAAAAATTCAACGAAAGTAATTCATCATTTTATTTGTCTTTTTTGACACTTAAAAATTTGTGATACTTTCTAAAAGTTGAAAAAGCCTTTTAAAGAATTTTTCTTGAAAATAGTATTGAAAATAATTTATTTAGTTAAATATTTAAATACAAACATGAATTTTCAAGGGATATTTTTATAAATATGTAAAACTAATTGGATGTGTTCATGTACAAAGATTTTTTATTTTTTTCCAAATAAAAAGAAGTAAATAATAATCTAGTTTTTTGCTGTTTTCCAACAATAGAAATTTTACATTTTTATTATAGTTTATGGAAGAAAATTCCCTGGCAAATATTTTTGTTATTAGAATACTTAAAATTTTAATTTGAAACTATTTTCTGATTCATCTAGGCTTTAAATATGTCCAAAATTCTATACAATTACTAAGCTTTTTAATCGCATTCAGGCTTACAGAATATTCACATACATTGCTACTTATTCCCTTTTGCATTTACCTTAATCTGTTTTAAAGTGGTTCTTTAAAATCAAAAAAGACAGTAAGGCAGCAGTCTCCAAAATTCAAAGCTTAATTTTACTAATTTTTTTACTAACTCTGTTATTTTTAAGATATGAAGTATTAAAGAGTCTATGACTCATTGTAAACCATAGGAAAATATTAAAGGATATTTGGTCTGGATTCTTGTCCTTGTCATTCATTCATAACCACGAGTGTCATGTATTGTCAAATATTGCGTTTAATTGTAGGAGGTCTATATAACAGCCATAATCGTAAGTTGAAGTTTAAATCACGGAATCAATATAAACCTTGGATCCTCAATAACTTCTTTAAAAATATTTAATTATTTTAATATTTTATTAGCATGAAGAAGTTATAAAATTGCAGTTGCTCATGGCTTTCAACTTAGGCTTTCAAAAGAAATAAATAAACTTATTGATCAAATCATTGAAAAATTGCTAATTGCAAGAAAAATTTGATTCATTTTGGAAAATTAATTCTAATATACATGTTCTTATTGATATTTGATATTTATGTTAATAAATCTTCACGAATATAATGACAAAATGAATAAATTTCAATGTATGATCATTTTACTTAAACAATAAACAAACAAATTTGTAGAAAATAGGTTTTCATTCCAATTAAGACAAAATCGCCCTTATTTTTACATTAATGATGTTAATTGCTATATCCTGAAATAAAATTTGTTAAAGAGCACCTGCCATTTACCCTAAAATAAGATCTAGTAAAATGAACTAAATGTATTTTAACAAGATGAATTTTGTTTCTGTTCACCAAAGAATTATCCTAATTTTGGTAGCTTGCCCTATGACTATAAATTTTTCTCGACTCATCTCATTCTCATACAATAAATGCTTTTATTTGATTTCAGGTAATGCTTGTAGTATTTAAAGAGGCATAAATCTCACAGTATGCTCCAATTTCTTGTTTACTATCTGGGCTAGTAGGTTTTTGATCCCCTTATCCTTCTCCTAGCATTACCAGTGAATCTAGTAGAGTGTCATCTCTTGAATTATTTACAAGTTTAGTGGATATTTAATAAGAGGCTGCCATGTTTTCTCATAGATTCTGATAAACATTGTATTAAACATATTGGAAATAAATTACAACTCATCTATCTTTTTTGTACCCCATTTTGGCAATAGGTATAGGGGAGATATAAGTCTTTTTGGTAGTTAGGGCATTTTAAATAAAAGTTATGTTGATATCATTTGATTTGGTGTTTTTTATTTGTAAATTTGAAATTCTAAAAATATAAAATTTATTCAAAGTGAAATTTATTTTTAATGACTTTATCTAAGTGTTATTGGTATAAGAAGTTTAGGGTAGAAACTGTGTATAGTCTAGATACAAATCACAACAAATATTGTCCAGAGAACAGAAGCACTCATGATGATTGGAGATTTTTCTTGAAAAATTTAAATTGCTTTAATTCATTAAATTAAAACGGTAAGCATCATTAGTGGTAAATTTCTTGAAATGAGAATAACGCATGTAGTATAAATGACTGAAAAGACTAAAAATTTATTTAGATCCTGATAAGATTTGATTTTAATAAGCAAAAAATTGGTTAAAAAAATTTTTATACTTGATAGAGCACAAACATTCCTATTAAGGCACCGATTCATTGTAGAAAACACTCTCTAACATATTTCGAAGTTACATGACGTTTGCTAAACATAATTAGTGGTATCAAAACTATCAAACATTATTTGTCTTCTTATTTTACTTGTTTTTTTATTATTTCCGCTACTATTCTTCTTATATTTTGCTGTAATTATTGAAAAAAATTTAGTATTCTTCCTTTTTTATAGAGTTTTTTCTTATTTTCTACACTCTATTTTCGTAAAGGAATTGTTATTACTCACCATTATTTTCTAATTTTGCTATTGCCAAATTTTTGACTAAAATTTATTAACAGCAAAACTAAATAGAAGACATAAAAAAAACAAGATGTTGCTCGTTATTTGATCATGATGTCATTCTTGTATCTTTTCGAGCGTGTTTGCTACAGTGAATAAACGCATTGAGTACACGAAGTGTCTGTGAGTCCTAGGAATTAGACAATCATCGCTTAAGCACATGATATTATACTGATCAATCTGATATATATCACAAGAACTGTTCAATATTCAGCTCTAGTTCAATGATTATTCTAATTTCATATATTGAAATATTGCTTTAGAGAATGAGATTAGAATGAAGGAAATAATTCCTTTTTAAAACTGAATTCATTTAATTTGAATGAAATTATATTAAATTTAATATTTCAAAAAATTTTTTTGTAAGATTCTATTAAATCACAATAAGTTTTTTTATAATTCTTTTCAAGCTGAGTGCCTGATTTTCAATAACATAATAAGACAGAATTATAAATTTTTCTGCTTATGATAATAATTTCAATTAACCCAGTCATTAAGGCAAACAGCTGTTAATTATTTTTAAGGAAACACTTCCAGTTAGGGCTGATAATTTAAAAATTTTCTTTAATTCGATTATGGAAAAATATTGATTTTCTTACAGGATGAGTTTTTCAAGTATCCTACATGACTTAAAATTTGCAATTTTTAAGGATTAATTCAATTTAATAAAATAATATTTTATAAGATTCCACTTATACAGTAAAAGTACTAATGAAGGGCTCTTTTGATTTTATTAAATGAAAATTTTCTGTTGCATAAGGAAAAGATATGAGCATAAGTCTCTAGGAAATAAAGATGCTTATATAAGTAAGATAAAGTGTATGTATATATATTTATATATATTTCTAAAAAGAAAGGAGGCTAAAATTTATTATACACTTAGTATAAATTTTGTTGTTAGTTAGACATTTTGTTGTTAATTTGACATTTAAGAAATTTTAATTACTTGTGCAGTGTTCGCATATTTTGTAAAAAATTGTATAATAATAGATTCAAACTAATTTTTTGTAAGTTTAAAGTTAAAAATAATTAACGATTTTATTTAATATATTTGTAAATGCTATAGTGATTAAATTGGATAAATATTCCTGCAAAAGCAGGACTTAAGATTTCAACGAGTTGGAAGTAAAAAAAAGTTTCCTTATTGTACTTTGATGAAATCTGAGTGTAGTAAATTTTAACAAAAGAGTCCTTTAAAAATATTTCTAGCCTTTCAGAAATATAATTACAAAGAAAATATGAAAAGTTGGGTGAGTAATTCTTAAGAGTTGTTAAGCTGCTTAAGCTTTGTTGTATCGAAGGAATAAAATTTTTATTCCTTAATTATTCTAGAAAATTTGTAACATAAAGGACATAGTTAAATAAATATACTCTTTAATCACTAAAGTACTCAATGAAAATTAAATTGAGTGAAAGGCATTGTAAAAAATACTTTGAAGAAGGCTGACAAAATTTTGAATGTCTCTTTTTAGCTAATGTCAAAGCAGTAAAACAAAATAATAGTAAGTTGAATGATTTAATACCAACTCAATTAAAATAAATTTTGTTTTGTGTTTTAATACCTTTTAAAACTGACGAATAGCATGTATTTCTATTTTGCTATTGTTGTAAGTTAACGCAAAGTGTTAAAAAAACAAAAGGTTTCCAAAAGGAAAAGAAAAGAAAGTTTATGGAAAGACCAAAGATATATGATAGCTGATTGCGGTTATGATGTTTTGTCATCTTCATTTTCTTTTACAAAAGAGATTTTTAAGTATTGAGTATGTTTCCTAATTATTTTAAATTTGTAAATTTGTAAAGTTTTTCGTGTTTGAAGTTGGTAACACTTTAAAATACTCCCCGTAAAAGTTTGAACGCGATCCGACTACTACTGTTGCTGACAAGTGCCAGTGTCGAAGCGTTTTTCAACTATTCACATTGATATATCTCACATTGCACTGATTTCAAAACAGTTTTTGGCCATGTATTCAACAAATAAGTTAAGTTAAGCTAAATTAGTTAAGAACGATAATTGCCAGAATTGACTCCACATGACGTTTTTTGCTTCGACGACTCAAGTTGTAATTTAGAAGAAAACCTTTTGACTCCACAGAAAACAAAATTGGGAGAAGGAACAGATGGTAAAATCTTAAGTGGCTTATATACAATAAAATTTCAGAAAATGTATTTTTTCTTACATACGAAGATAAATTTTTGATGTTTCAGTATATGAGCCCAACATTAAATTGGTAGCCTTTAATCGTGCGTACAACAAAAATAATTAAAAACAAGTCGCTTATTTATAATAATATCATTATAAATATCATCAAAGCCAGGACGGGAAAATCCAAAAATTCATTTTTTATATTAAGAGTACTAATATAGCTCAGAAAGGTTGGCTCAGTTCCTATAAATTTTATATTATAACAACTTCATTAAATGGCTTTCAGTTCACAAAGAAAAGCATTCCTTTCAAAATTAGCTATTCTTCAATCCTCGAAAAAAGAACCTGATGGGATTGTTATTTTGGCAATGCTTCGGGGAGCATTGTTCCTTTTAACATACATCCAATTTTATCACTTGTAACATTTTAAGACTTAGGACTTTTCCGGTTAAGTATTTACACTTAATCATCAGATCAATCGTTTTAAAAGCTTAAGTAAACGACTAACAATATGACTGCTTTTGCTTAGTTTTTTTAGATTCAACAGCCAGCTTCTGAAATCATAAATCTTACATCTTAAGATGTACTTTATGAATCTAATAAAATGGAAAACATCGTGTTAAGTTTCCCTTCCTTATAGAAAATAAGAATTTAAATTAAAATATTTTTGACTTTTGTACAGGATTAGTTTAAGCTTTCTGGTTATTAACTTTTCAATTTTCAAAAACATTTTTTTAGTGTTATTAAAAAATAATTAAGGAATAGGGATTTTTTATTACCCCCTTTTTATTACCCAGAAAACTTATTTTCGTCATTTTTTGACTCTTTGGCATGCAAAATATATCTATAAAAATTTATTGATCGTAATTTTACTTAAATCGTCTTACAAGTTTTATTAAGAAAAAAAAATTTCTTTAATTTAAAATACCGATAAAAGGGTAAAATTTCGATATTTATTCCCAATTTTTCTATTGAACTGATTGTCATTGAAATAAATTTATCCCTGGGGTTAGTTGAAATTTTTATTTCTACTTAGAATTTAAAAAAAAAGAAGGTAATCCACAGTTATGCCCAAGCTACATTTCATTGTCGAAACTTAAATTGAATTTATTCGAATTAGAAATTGAAAAAAATAATTTAGGGTAAATAAGTAAGCATCAGATTGGTATTTGGACCAATGGAAATATCATCGTGACAAAAAGACAATTTTTTTTGGTATTTATAGGCAAGCTTCCTAAATATAATTAAAGCATTGTGGTTTTTTTTTAGTATTTAACATTGTAGATATTTCGTTTTTACATAAAGTTACTTTAATTTTCAAGAGTCAAAATTTTAAAAAGAAACTATTTCTGGACAATAACCAACAATTTTGCAAAGCTTTGATAATTAGAAAGATGTAAAATTGGTATCGATGACATAATTTTTGTTTTGCCATTAATAGATGGCACTGTAAACAGCAATATGAATACAAAAAAAACATTCTTGACATATTCGCGATTTCATCCACATGACTAATATCAACTAATCTCTGGATTACCATATCCAGTTGACATCTTAGATATCCAAGTCAAGATTTTCACAGCTAGGAATTTAACTGGCGTTGAAAGAATTATCATGGTTGTAGTTATTCATACGAGTTTTTATTTGTGATTAGTTATCAAATAACGACTTTTTCACTCGAAAATTCATTTGCAAATTACAAATGACCACTTAATTAAAATGTGTTACAAAAAGTTGATTGGAAGTTGGATTTCTTCTTTCTAAGGAATCTTATTCTTCGTTGTTCTAGACACGATATGGATAAAAAAGAAATTCTTTATCCTCATTCTGGTTTATATTTATTACTAACAATAAGCTTATTGTGAGATTGAATTTTGCACTCTTATAAGAACCATGATCTAAGACCGTGGTAAAGATAGGAATGAAATCAGAAGGATTAATCTCCTCCCTTGGCTAATAATGCTTATTTGGTAATCAAAGAAAAAGAGCTACTAAGTAACGCAAGTGAATGAAAACACTGAAAGTACCTTGAAGTCACCTCCATAAGGATCACGATCTAATATTACGAACATTAAACTTGAATCTTTTTTTAATAATAAAAACCGATCTCTAATACTTCAAATTAAAACTGAATTAATTGTTTTTAAAAAGTGCTGATATCAATACGCTAAATGTATTTCAAAACATATAAAAATGTTGCTTAAAAATTTTTTTAATAATAAATAATAAGAAAAGGAAAAACAAAAATATAATAACAATGTGTAAGGTTATTATAATCAAAACAACAACTAACTAATAAAATTTTACGAAATGAAATCCTAAGCCAAGTAGAATATTTAAAACGTAAACAAAAATATTGTCTAGCCGACATGCAAATTGCATAATATCCAATGGAATTTATATTTGAAATAAAACCTAAATGTGGACAAAGATCATTGAAAATATACAGACTCACGTTAATTAGTTGCAACTTGGCTGTATTAATCGTCTGGCACTTACAGAATTAGACTCAAGGTGTTGCTAAAAATAGTTAGACAACGAACACAGGTGTAATAAAAATAGCTAAATTGTACTTAGAAACTCCTTCAACTTCAGTTTAAATTATTATTGGCTTCTAGTTGTTATATAAATTTAATAACAATTTATTTTCTTTACCACATAACTTAATATAAATGCTAGCAATAGATTTTCAATGGTTTTCACATTGTTGTTATTTATTGCATCAAGTTACTATTGTAGAATTTTATAGCTCAATTAGTGGATATTTAATTATACTAGATAAATTTTGTCTAATATTTTTGTAGTAGTTTATTTAGTTTTGCACCTTTGGAGTTTATGTGGCAAAGTTTCGAGGTAAAACGTATTTAAATAGCAGAATTAAAAGTCTAGATTACTGTTTTTTTTTTTTTCAATACGAAAATAAAACCTTATTCATGCCGTTATTTTACTTAAAATAGGGAAAAAAATTTAAAGCGCCATCTAATAAAATGTACTCTGAAAAGTGATATATTACTTCATGTATTTTAAAAGAATGTTCTATAAATAATTTTGTATTTCTATTGTATCTAATTGCCATAAATTATTTTAAGCTAGCAGAACAATGAAAATAAATTTTTAAGGGGATAAAAATAAATGAGAAATACTTTAGAATGATTTTTACTTAGGCTTATTGAACATTTAGTGTCTATTTATTACAATTATCTTACTTTGAAGCTGTAACTTATTTTAAAAATAAAATAGAAAGTTAGACACATCACAAGAATTTACTTTTTTTTTTCTAAAATAATAGATCATGATCCTTTTTGATTTCAGTAAAGACCAAAAAAACTAAAACGAAATTCACAGCTAAATTTTTGAAAAATTTAAGAAATTAAAATAGTGAACAAATTAAAGAGATTCTTAATATACTTACATATTTAAATGTCATTATAAATGGAACAAGAATATTTAGCATATAGATATATCAGGTACCAGACCTAGGTGGGGCCATCTTATATAACGAACTGCCGGAAATGTACCAGTAAGCTTATTAACTGACATCCAGGCCATATTCGCTTCCCAGATTATTAAAGAAAAAAAAACATAACAGTAACCTGCAAGGAATCTGAATCCATAAATCGATGCTAAAATGCTGGGAATGCTAAAATGCTGGGAATGCTAAAAAGAAGCTGGCAACAGAAGTCTTAAATCACATTATAGATTATCCAAACTGTGATTAGATCATTAGCAATATATGCTATAATGGTGTGGTGTTTGATAACCGAGAAAAAATCCGCACGAAATTAAATATGATATGACAATATTCAAAGCAAATTTAAGTAGTCTGATAGTTTGTAACTAAAAGGAGACCACATGTACGGAGTAATAGGCTTTAATTAAAAGTTCTATGCGCATGTGATGTTAAGATAAGCAATTAAAATAAATATTTGATCCTTTTAAAGCATATCTCTGGTTGATGAAAATAGACTAGGAATTTATGCATTAAATGGGTTCTAGTTTTTGCTATTTGTCCAATATTGGTCCAAGTTGAACACATTTAGAAAAGTAAAAAAGAAGCCAAGCCATAATTAAAATGCAAAGCATTGCTAAAACTATGAAAGCATGTACATATCTTTCCATCTACTAAAGTAATATGAAGCTGTTATGAAAGCTTTCAGATGTTGGCTGAAGGAAATAAACACTAAAAGATTTCTGGCTCTAGAACAATTTTTTATTTTTTTTATTCAGTGTTTGTTTACTACAATCTTAATCTATTTACAATTAATTTATTGGTATTATTAACTAAGTGTGTATGACGTATGCGGGAGTGAAGATCCAGTGATGAGTTCCCTATAAGTGTTAGTATTACTATGTTAGGTCAAGTGGTTTCTTGCGGTGAAGCCGTCTTGTCTGGCTTGTTGTGTCCAGCAGTAGTACAGATTCTATGTTAGGATGATGATGGAGTCTTTTCTCATGTTTTGCAGCGTGTTCTTGGATGAAACAAGAACAATGAAAGGTAAACACAACATGAGGCTGGGATAGGATTAGGAAAAATGTATATAATATTTCACTATTTCATTTAGTTCACTTAAATTGATCTGTATAATCAACAATTACCTTAAAACCTTGACCAATAATAATAAAAAATTCTACTGTCTCAGCAAAGTTATTCCTAAAATTTGAAAATAAACCAATTTTTGGTGACAAGGATAAGCTGAACCCGTAATTTTCTACATATTCTTATATGGTTCATTATGTGTCATTGAGCCTTTAGAAAGTATTTCTCTAGGATGAGGAAGACAAGAAGAGATAAGTTTAGATTTGGCTGAGCGATAAATACTTGTTTACTTTTAATTTTATTTTTAATTTTATAGGATTTCTGTCGAGAAGATCAAAAGTTATCCTCATCTCTTAAGTGCCTCAGTATATAAAGGATAAAGTGGGTCTTAGGAAGATAATAGCAATAATGATAGATCTTGAAATCAACTATTCATCCTAAATATGTATGTCGTCAGATCTGACTGAAATTATGACAGATGTACAGTGAATATTCTTCATACATATTATAAAAATTTAGTTAAATAAATTTATAACTTGTAAAATTAATCTATTTAGCATCAAAGAAGTCTAAAAGAAAATTCATTTTATTCTTTCACTAATGAAAAAGGCTTATAATGACAATTCGTTTTTGGTTATTTCTTTCTTCTTTAAACTTATTTTTGTAGAAAATTCTCTATTTCAAACAAATAGCTAAGAATATTTTCTTTGATCTTTAATTAAATTTTCAATTAGGTTTCGCATCAATTATGCAGAGAGTTAATTACTTTGAAGCTCTTTAATTGGATTAACATCAAAAACTAATACCACCCGCACATGTATATATATAGAATATATATTTAAATGCATCATCAATTCCTTTTTTCTTTTTTTTTTCCAATTGAATTAATTTTCTTGTAAGTGAAAAGAAAACTGTGTAATACTTAAGACGCAAGTTTATTTAATCATGATACAAAACAACGATACGCAATTTTATAATTTTATACCATATTTAAATAATACAATGAGCTCTATTTATATTGATTGATTCATAAAATAAAAAAATTCTAACTGTTTGTATTTCATTTATATTTTTAGACAAAATTTTTATTATTTCTTACTCGAATGCAATATCTTATGAAAATCACGTGGGTAAATTTAGTTCTTATATATGTGTATATATATATATATATATATTATAATGGTCCTTGATAAAAATAGGGAAAACAAAACGAATAATACAACTAAATAAAAATCCTCCCCATCCAGGAAATATATAAGACGTAATAAACTGGATATCGACCGTAGATGTTAAATTTAGGTCACGAGAACAGAACACACATAGACTGAATAGATGATTTCTTCATCCCCCTACAAGGCTTTAAAAACATTTTTATTGAACTGTTTTTTTTATGAAAATGTTTTAACAAGTTAACTGTTCCATGATAATCTTGGAAGGGTGTGAAATTATTTTTGGTTAAATGTGATAATACATCCTTTATTTCCCTATTGCTCAGAAACATATTCATACTATAGATATAAAAGGAATTCGCTTTGATCTTTGAGATTTTTGAGTATCAAAAAATTTTTACATAGAAAACCAAAATTTAGTTGTTTATTATGCATTCCTTTATCTATCAAATTATTTACGGATGCTACACAAATTTCAAATGGCTTCGTTTTTTCATCTGTTTATAATATTCTTACAAAAGTTATTAAATTTGTAAAGTAAATCAACAAACATTGCTATTTATGGGAAAAACATGGAAAAAAAAGTTCTTAAATAAAACTTTAGATGTTATATCAATAAGAATATTAATATAGATATATAATAATTTATTATGATATTAACTCGACAATTTAGACATTTACCTTATATGCAAGTTGAATATAAAAACTACAGCACAGCAGGCTTTTTATATGAAGACTGATTTTAATATAATAGGATAAGAAAATTGGGGAGGTTAAATTAGTACTATACAAAAAACATGTGTAAATGTCAGATAAAAAGTACAACATAATTCAGTGATAACAAATTACAAATACAATTTACTTATATTTTAGAACATTTATATAGCACGCACCTAACCAAATCTAACTGCAACGTGATCCATGTTAATTATTAGCTTACAGGTACAGTATATGCACGTGCTTGGAAGTATTGTGTCGTTTTATTAAAAAACAAAAACAAAAAAAAAAAGAAGTAAACAAAAAATTTTTGAAAACTTTTAACTACATGCAACATGCAGCTGCTGTTGCGTGTTAATGCAAAAGAAAATAAAAAGAAAAATTACAACAAATACACAACAGAAAAAACCAAAACAAAAAATTAAACTTTTTGGTCATCACTTCCAGGTGAGACTGAAGACAGACTTACCTACCACCTGTTCCTTTGTTTACGTTTCTTCTGATTTTTTTGTTGTTTTTGTTTTTTTTTTTAGATTGATTCCTTGAGGAGGTGCTTTGTAATGTATAACATTATGGAAGTGTCTGGAGATATTTAAAATGATTTTTAAGGGCCAATTGTTTGAAAAAATAGAAGAAGAAAACAAAACAAAACAAAGAAATTTCCTCATAGCAGCTGCTATCTTGTTATAAAGAATTTTGTTTTATTTTTTTTGTTTTTGTATAATGCGGATATAATGTTCATGTACATCTGTCAGGAAATTATAGTATGTGCCTTTAATTGTACTTAAATTTTCTTAAGATGTTATTATTTTGGCTTAGTGATTTTCTTAAAGATTTTCACTCTCGTTTTGATGATTTAGGTTTATTGTAAAACCTTTAAAAAAAACAAAAAAATCCTTGCTTACTTTTGATTTAAAAATAATTCAAAATCAATAAATAAAAAAGTTAGGTAAAAATTAGAACTAATTTTATTTTAAAATAAGGGATGTTTATTTTGAAGGTATTCAAAGATATTTTACGAAGAAATTCCTATTTAAAAATATTTAACCACGAATATTGTGAGGATAGTCAAAGTTCCAAAGTAGATAGTTTTTTTGCATTGGCAGGGAATATGATTGTGAACATTTAACTTTCTTACAAGTTTTAGCGTTTTTGCTTTGATAAACACTAAAATATTATTAGACATGGGGGAAGGTGGATTGATCCCGTCTCTGTCTACGCCATTGCCTAGTTCACAAAAACAACTAAAAACTCTTAATTGAAAATTAATTAAAAATGTGATTCATTTTATATAAATAGTTACAACAAAAAAATGGGTAAAAAACTCACATGTCCCTTGGTTTACTTACACTCTCAGTGAGTGTTATCCAGAATAGATGAGTTCGTCATAATAAATGACTGGGAATGAACTTCAAAAGGATATATCAGAACAACTGACATATGTATGTAAAGTGAAAGTTTAGAGGATTCAAACTTTGATACTAATCTTAAAAAGGCAAATGAAGAGTTTTTTTTATTGTCAACTAATTTTAATTTCGTACTAAAGATGAGCTAATGCATTTGCTGTGAAATATTATATCCAAAAACTGAACCATGAATCAGGAATTATAATTAGTTTGATAAGAATTATTATTTTATTTTATTAAAGAGTGGAGTAGAAGTGGTCATAAAAGTTTTAGTCATTAAAACAATTAAGACTTTCTTTCAAGTACGTGAAAAGTAACAATTACTAGGGTAATTATTGAAAATGATCCTAATAATTTTAATGGCTGACAATCGAAACCATTTTAAGGCTCTGAAACTAATGTGCTCCAGGCACGAAGAATTTAGAATTTTTGATGTTTCCATCGATGAACTGTAGAACAGATGAATTTATCTACTTTTCAGATGTTGTTACAAGCGAGCATTTACCAACAAGAATGATTGATAAACTATTGTCTAGAATTTATGCCTTTTTTTAAGACAAAATTTGATAAAAAATTTTAACTTTAGTAAAACAAATTTCTTATTTTCTCAATGACAATGAATCTCCCGTTTTCTACCATTTAGGATGAAACTAGGAATATATTTTATACAGCATATGAATAGTTAATAATAGCTAGAGGCTCAAATCTTAAAATTTATATGATATCAACCCCAAGTGAATAAACTAATTTTGATTTAAAGCTCTTTTAGGCTATTTTATGGTTTCCATTTTCTATCCCTTACCAAAGAGTTTAAGTTTTTTGCTCAATGAAGAAATCGATTATATCAACTTTACATAAATCATAAAGTCAATGCTAAATACTTACATTTTATGTTTGGTTATAGATATGGGATTTAACATAAGGTAATTAAGAATATTATACAATCTATTTTAAAAAGAATTTCATTGAAAAAATAGACATTGAAGGCCTTTGTAGGCGCCATTCAATTAAATATTCTAAATAAGTATTTACCTATATTTCATTTATATTAAATTTAATTACAAATGTCATCCGACTGCGAAAATTTACACAATTCAACGCAATTTATACAATTTATGAAATTTTTAAAATGATTTTACTTAAAACAAAATTTTATTTTCTGGCCTACAGCCATAATAAAATATTTGTAGTTTTGTTATTGTTTCTCTTTATAACAAAAATATAAATAAATGATGTCACTCTGTCGTAAACAATTTCAAGTTCTAGGTACTTGATCACAGGTAAAAATTTGAGAATAATTTCAAATGACAGCCCTAAACATTAAGATAATGTAGGTTTTCATCTTTTAACATTATTTATTTTTTTAGGAATTCTTTATTTGGGAATAGAAATAAATATATTAAAATATTTTATATAGAAAGGTGCTTTAAGAAAAATAAAAATTAAGTGCTCTTAATCTTTGGATATTTGATATTTATACATTTAAAAAAAAACTTGGATTCTTAATAAATTATTACAGCAGCGAAAGTTTGGTAACTATGATACACTAGCAGTAGTGTCATTTTAGTTCCTTTGACATGAAAATTGAGACTTTTGGTGTACTTTGAACTTCATTTTATATTGAATGCCCTCTTGACTGTAAAATTTGGCATGTGTTTTTCTTTTATTAGAAATTATATTTGCCCTTAAGTATAGTAGAAGTTCATCATACCATTCAAAAGAGAAAAGACAAAAAGTTAAAGATAGTTCCGAAACCTTAAAATTGATTGATGTGGGTGTTTTAAATCAGCTTCGAAATTTTAATTTTCGCTCCCAACGCTTTTACTATTTGTCCTGAAATTTTGTGAATTTTCAAAACAAACATTTGCCAAATGTTTATGCTAATCTTTCTTGTTATCAGAAATCCGAAGTCAGTTTTGAGACTTAAATCCCAAGAAACTACAATATATTATAGCTAAAATTTTTGATTATTTAAATTGGAATAAAAAAACACGCATATAATATAATTCTTTGTAAAGTGATTAGCTTGTAAAACATATAAGGTACAGAAGACTTTCATTTTCCCTTTAAGGCCGATAAAATAAGCATATTTCATTATTTTTGCCATTTCTTTCAATAGATTTAAGAAAATTCCATCAAAAAGGTATTCACAAATTTTTCTCTTGATTTATTTTTTTCATCATCTAATATGACAATAATAAAAGATAAGAAAATACTTAGAATATGATTAATATTCTTACAAATATGATATGTCAAATAGATTAGTTATCCTAAATATCTAAAACAACACTATAAAACGTTGTTTCTATCACAAATTTATTAATTAACTTCAGTCTGTCTAGTTAATTTTCATTATGTTAAATTCATAATAATGTCTATCCTCTTATGTTTATCATCTATTTAATTCCATCCCCTTAACTCCATTTCATAGATTTTAAGGGATATCCAAACATTCATGCTTTCGTTGCTAATTCAACCAGATGGATATTTAATAAAAAGCTATAAGCACTTAAGGGACCTTTACAGTGATTGATTGGATTTTATGCTACAAATAAAAGTTCTAATTGTAGTATTTGACCCATTTTTGTCAATAGGTTTACCAAAAGTTATGATTTATTTACGATCTTTGTTTCTATTTTGTTTTTATTTTATTTTGGTTACAGCTAACGTCACGTCATTGTTGCGTTATTTTGGTTTCGAATGTTATTTATGTGAAATTATTTAACAAAAATTGTTGGTCGATTCATATAAATCTTATGCAATAAAACCGATTATATTGACCCAATTGGATTTGTGAATTAGGTTAACCAAAGTATAAAAAATCATTTTAGTATTGTTATTAATGTAGAGGGTTAAAGGAAATCACACGCATACACAGATAAACAATTTCTTATTTTTGAATTAAGGGACAAAAAATGTATATAATTGTTTTCGAAAAATCTTGAGTTCTATTTCAAACGAAAAATACTTTTATTGCTTTTAATTGTCGTATTTGTCTTTTATTTTCATTTTGATGTTTTCTAATAAAGAAAAATCAACGCTGTGCTAATTGATTTCTTAAATTAATTAAAATTCTTCCATCGTAGGGGATGATTATCTTTGACATTATTGTTAGTAATTCAATCAACTGAGAACATGTATCCATTGGTCCGTATACATGGTTCCGTTCATCATTTTTGAGTACTTTGGTGATGGAGAAAATGCCTTAATTTTACCGACATTAGACTAGTATCACCAAACAGTTGTTAGGGAGGCTTTACTTATATTTCAAAGAAGAATCTGCAGCTCAATATCATGAAGTTTTCAATTAAATAGAAATTTTTTTTTAAAATGACTATGCTTCATAAAGAACACAATTCTAAGGCAAATAATGTTAAATTTCTACTGTTTAAAGGTTATTCACAAAAATAAGTCTGGTGTTTATGAGCTTACAAGCCTTTAAATTATTTATTGCACCATTAAAAGAATTGGATGAAAAATAGCAAATCGGAATACAAAAACACTCCTTATTCCCATACTATTGTATTTAGGATTTAAAATACACTACAGTCGTTTTGTGATCAATATTCAAAAGTTAAACTCGTGGCTACACAAGTTCAAAAACTGACACAAAGATTTTTCCTTAATCAAAAAAACTAAATTATTTATTTAGAGAAAATATAAGACAACAACAACAATCAAAGGTTTAAGGGTTTTGTCTTATGTTCAACTTTTAAAAAATCGATTATTTTTAAGCTTATTTCAAAGATAAATATATATTCAAAAATATAGTGTGAAAACCAAAGCGCTAAAATGAAGCGCGGAGAAAACGTCTTACTCGTAACGCTTCTTTTATAATTGTTTTAATAATAATTTCCTATTTGTCATCTAAATTATACGAAGAAAAATAGTGATATTTTAAATTTTTTTTACAAAACCGCCATTTTCTTATTTTTATTAGAAATTTTTGGCGTGGCAAGACGAGTGAGTGAGAGATGCTAGTCGGTGTGTAAATGTAGTTTTTCCTATTTCCAACCGATAGGATTACACTGTGGTTCTTTTAAAAGGTTCCTGTTTGGATTTTTTTATACAATGTGTGAAATCCAAAATCAGTTGAGACTTGGCAAGTATGGCACTAGAATCAGAATAATTTTTTTTGTGATTTTGTACAATCTTCAAGATCGACCTCCAACTCTGATGAAGCTTGTCTGACCGGAAAACTTCATGTAATTCTTACTGGAACAAAGAAGGATGGCAAAGTTTGTTACACCTGTAACAAATCAGGTGAAAGATATTAGACGAATTATTATTGTGATAAATGCCCAGATTAGCCAACAATGCATCTTGGTGAATGATTTATAAAGTCAGTCAAATCGTTTGCAAATACCACCTCGTCCTGTTTTTAAATTTCAGTAATGGCTTAAAAAGTTTGAAAGAATGAAAAACAACATTTTATCAGTGAGTTTAATTGAGCTCGTAAATTGTCTCAAGTCTTAAGATTTGATAGATTAATAATGAATTCTAAATGGTTAAATTGGCACCAACTTTCCAATTAAAAAGCTATTCCCCAAAAAAGTGTCTTATTTGTTTAAAACGTCTAAAAACATTTATGTGTTCATGATTCGGAAGTATTTCAGGATAATAAAACAAATTTGGGTGTTGAATATGTGACAATGGATGAAACATGGATCCATTAATATATTCTGGAAACAAATTGTTAGCAACGTGGAGAACAGCCGGTGAAATTCGTCTGAAGTAATAAAAAGCTGGCAAGGTGTAGAGAAATACATCTTTCTATTATGTTTAACGATAAATTATTTAAGTTATTTCACTTTCAATGAATATATTAATGAACAAACATTTTTTACAAAATTTAATTTAAAAATTCTTTTATGTATTTTAAAGAAAAACATTTAAAAATTATTATTAGCAGAAATAGAAAATATTATCTCTTTTTAATTCAGATATTTTTGTTAACTGAACACAATTGAATAACAACTTTTTAATAATATGTCAAAGTATTCGGCCCTGAGTTCAGCAACCTCTGTGGTGTTAAGAGTAATATTTTGGTGCCATTTTGAAAGTTTATTTTATTATTTTATTTTTACAAAAATAAGAATTTTTGAACATGATTTTAAAATTTTGGAAAAAGGAAAATTCCACGACCGAATTTTAATAAACAAAAAAAAATAGTTTTGTATTAGGACTATTTTTTTAAAGCTAATGAGACAAAACTTAGTTACCAGTCACTTAATTATTCCAACTCTTCACGTATTTAGTTGTTATAGAAGTAGTTAAATTATGAGTATTCGTCAAAAGAAATAATATAAGAAGTGAAATATGCCTGAAACTAATTTTTTGTAAAATATTTTTGTAATCTTGACTTCTACATATTTGGCACTAAACACCGATAAACTGCACTGCCGATAAAAACACCTTCAATCACATTAGTAAAAAAGTTAAGGAAATGATCAAATTACACAAAACCGAATGCTTTGATAGATACATGAAAGGGCTAGATCCAGATAAGGATAAGGACTTTACTCTTTGGAAAGCAACGCGTAAGCTCAAACGTCCACTTATTAGAGTGCCTCCGCTGAGAAACGAGCATGGCAATCGGGCACGTACAAACGAAGAAAAAGCAGAACTATTTGCGTGACACCTAGCAACTGTCTTTGAGCCACATGATATCCAGTCTAACATAAATACGGAACCGAAATATCAAGCACACAAAAAAATAAAAAAATTCACTGTATATGAAATAGCCAACGAAAAAGACGACAACCTTAACGTTAAAATATCTGTTGGAGTGGACCAGATAACACCAGGTCTGCTAAAAGAACTACCAGCGAAAGCAATCTACATGCTAACCCATTTGTTCAATGCTTTCTTGAGATTACAGCACATTCTTGAGAGCTTCAAAATATCACAAATCATCATGATAAACAAACCGGACAAACCAGCCGAGGAAGTCACGTCATACAGACCCATATCGCTCATCTCAATAATCTCTAATCTGTTTGAAAAGCTGCTAATAAAAAGACTTAAACCGCTTGTGAGCATCCCAGACATCCAGTTTGGATTCAAAAGTAATCACTCCACAATAGACCAGGCACATAGAATTACTGATAAAATTGAACAAGCCTTCGAAGAAAACAATTACTATTCTGCAGTACTCCTAGACGTGTCGCAGGCCTTCGACAATGTCTGGCAAGAAGGTCTCAGGTATAAAATAGGCCTAATTCTACAAAGCAACTTCTGCAAGATACTAGAATCATATATATATGATCGTAAATTCAGAGTATCACACGAAGACGCCATTACGAGATATTACCCAATTAAAGCGGGTATACGGTATACCACAAGGTAGTGTCCTAGGACCGACACTGTATTCAACATATGGGGACTGATTAATAGATCAACAGCCCAGATACAACCACAGTAGCATAAGTATCATAATATAGCATTAATCCACATTACTAATAAATTAATTGTAATTAAGATTGTGGTAAACAAACTGTAATCAAAAAAAGAAAAAATTGGCACTAATAAAAATTGTAAAAAATTTGTTTCCTGGAACTTGCTTTTGAGATTTGACAACAGTGAACATTTAATCTAGAAATCCTGTCTCTTTTTTTTCAAGTTGCAAACTATTTAACAATTTGCCTCCGGCATCCATTATAGGGACTATTCACTATTTTTTCCATTTGACGTCAAAACTTGCTTACCTCCTACCACTCGTGTACGTACATAGTGTAAAATATATACTTTAAAATGGTGTGGACTAATTTTATAATTGTGTGTGTATATTCAAGAGAGCTACACTTTCAAAGTAAAATTGAAAAAATTACACATATTTTTCTCATATTTTTATTTTAAAATATAATTTCAACTCTGACGTATAAACGCACTGCTATATAACCCAGCTTGTTTTGACAGATTCATATGTTTTCTTCGATGTGCACTCCTCGAAGGCAAAATGGAAATAATTTTTTGGCATGTATGTATTAGTAAAGGACTAATACAAAAGAAACCGATAGCGATTTGAGAGTAGAAAATTAAACATGTTTAATTTTTTACTCTCAAATGACCCTTTCCATATAATTTATATGGGACGAGAGAGCCATTTGACGAGTTGGAAAAAATAGTGAATAGGCCCTATTAAGCCTTGTACAGACCAATGCGTTTTTCATTCGCACGCCGGACAAGATTGTAAAACGGGTGATGTATTTGCTCTAGCTATAGCTAGAACAAAATTGTTTTGTTTTTGTTTTTGTCAGTAAAAGGACACTTTATGGCCTTCAAAATTTTTGTTGTATTTTAAATTTTAGTTCTAATGGAAATTTTTGTTGTATTTATATTAAAAGGGATAGGAAATAATGATTTTATTACTTTTAGAGGTACACCAAAAGTTTTGAAGGCCACAAAATGCTTCTCTAAAAGTAATAAAATCATTTCTTATCCCTTTTAGAATAAGCACAACAAAAATTTAAAGTAAAAGAAAAATTTTGAAGGCCATAAAGTGTCCTTTTACTGACAAAAAACAAAAGCAAAACAATTTTGTTCTAGCTATAGCTAGAGCAAATACATCACCCGTTTTACAATCTTGTCCGGCGAGCGAATGAAAAACGCATTGGTCTGTACAAGGCTTTAGACGGCTCCTTAATTCTCAGTTTGCTGTATTTATCTGACGGCTGTCTAATGGTAATAATGTGTGTATGTATCACCAATGGTACTTATTAAGAATTAAAAGTTGGCTACAAAGTCTATGATGTTCTCTTAACTTTGGAATATTTACGGTGTTATTTTTATTGCTTAAATCAAAGTAAAAAAACTGATAACAACAACTGTTAAGTTGCGGTATTGGATTGATTATAAAGGAATAATACACAAAAACTGTCGACATATGAAGAGAAAAAAGTGCTCTTGTTTGAAACATTATATATAAAATACCGTTGACGCAAAAACTCATTCAGTACGTGGATATATTAGTTTTTTCATAATGTTTATAACTTAGCTTCCTAGCCCCATTTCATTTTTTCTTTTTTAAAATAATACACTACTTATACCCGGAATTACTTTCTCTCAATTTCACCAAAATTGCAAAAGTTGATCGTTTTGAAGGGCTATCAATCACCTTACTCATACTTATTTCGAAGTATTTTTCTTTTTCTACCAAGTTCTTGATATACTGGGGGTGATTTATTGCACCCTAAATTAAGTATAGAATATAAGACCAAGGATATAGTCATACAGTCCTAAAGTGTCAAACGATTCCCCCAATTCAACGGAGCTACTACTTATATTTATGGGTTCTAGTTCTTTATATTTACTTGATTCCAGAATTTTTTCAATGTTAAATATAAAATTTTGTTTTTAAAAAAATCTCCAGAAATTGTACGAAACAATTTAAATGTCTTTTGTTGATATTTTTTAAAATGAAAAATCGTTTAGTTTTTTGTGTTTTGTGTAATTTTTTTCAGTTTAACAATTTGACTGCCTTAAGAATACTTCATAATTAAAGTCAAAGCTTATAAAAAGCCCAAAAATTAATATCAATCGACTAAATCCTTTGACGACTAATTATATTAGTCAATTACCAAAATATTTATGAAATGTTTCCGTGTAATTGCCACATTCCAATCTTTTTAAAGTATGGTATCTTCCTATCCCGAAATATAAAAAATAACAATATTCAAGATCCTACGAAAAATACTATTGAAATAGGCCATGAAGGCTACTATTACCTCTTCATTTGATGAAAATTATTTTCTACGGACTAGCTTTGGAGATATGTATGTAAGTACAGCCAGAATTCAGACGAAGCTAAAACTGGTGTAAATATTCGTAATTCGATTCTTGCAATCATTTTTGTTACTTTGTTACACTTTCTTAACTGATTTTTAGACCCAATTTAACTTTGAAATTAAAGTTGAATAGCTCCTGGTTTTGATTTAGAAATATTGCAACATACACTAACTAAATAAACGACGCATAAAATTTTCTTTTTCCTTTTTTTTAAATTCACCAAATGTTTCAAAAATTACTAGATTACAGTGCTGACAATTTTCTGAATAAAATTTAATTAAACTTTTTAGGTTTATGGAAAATTTTTAAAAATCCTATCCATTATTTGTGCTATGATTTCTGGGGTCGATGCAATCTTTGAATGTCTTTCACTTGGATCATCTTTTTGCCATTCCAAAGAAATTTTAAGTGTATTAAATTGATGTGTGCAAACTCCAGAGCTGTCTGTTTTCTACCAAATTTGATATCAACAAACAAATTAAAAGAATTTAACTTAGTATTCATCCAAAATCATAAAAATTGCAGAATCATGAAAATTGATTAAAAGGACTTAAGAGGCAATATTCTTTTGAATTTTCAATCTAACCAGTAAAACTCATCAAGTAATTTAAAATTATTTTAGAAGTAAGATTAATAAAGAGGTCTTTTATATTTTCATTTTTGTTGTAGCTCGACTTTTATTGAAGCAGTCTCTAAGAGACTAGAGATGTCATAAATAATAACAAAGGCAGCACTAGTATTTTTTACAAAAAAAATGTGAAAAACCGATAAAACAAGGACTTTTAAAAACGTGGATATTCCAGGTAAAAACTAAGTAGCTTTCTTGTTATCAAAAACAGAGAATAATTTAGTACTGTAACTATTGGTATTATAAAATCATCCCTAATAAAATCGCAGATGTAACTAGTGTAATTTCAGCTGCATTAAAATTTCGACTTAGGTAGACATTTTTATTTTAGTTTTGTGTTTAAATTACATTTTCTTAGCAAATAAAAACATAAATAATAACAAAAAAATCTCATAAGTCAAAATCTTTATCCCTTGTCTATTTTCTTGAAAATATATTTGAAAATATTTGAGAATTTCTGCAAGGATGTTTTGTATTATATAAAAATGTTTAGAGTTGATTATGGGCGGGAAAGGCAATTTTATGCTTATTATATATAAAAAGGATATATACAGCTGACAGAGGATGTATTTTAAGAATAATACGAAAATTTATGTTATACTTATCCAATTTAACCGTAAATTAATTTATGATCAAATGTATTCTATATAAAAAATGAAAATTTTGATAGGTGTATGAAGTTTTTGCTTCGGTTTTTGTTAATGTGGTAGTTTGCAAATTCGTTTTTGTAGTCTGGGTGCCATAGTGTGGTGTGCCATAAAAGGTTGATATCATTGAATTCGTGAAAATTTAATTTTTTGTTTAGTTAGTTTGGGTGAGAAGCTAATTTCTACACTCATTAACCCATTTGCTGCCAAGAAAGTTATGTTGAGTATGTTGTCTCCTGTACCAAGTCTTCATTTAAAAGAAGGAAATATACTTTTCTCATTTTTCATATTTATTTAGTTATGAATCTTAAGATTATATTTATAACTATTTAAAAAACAAAAAATTACTACGAGTTATCTTGTAGTTGACAACCTGGAAGAAAAGTTTCATGCTAATCATGCTAAACGAGCTATGTCATTGTGGTATTTAAGACTGAATATATTAATCCTTGATTGTTATATTTCATCCTCTCATATAGTTACACTGCCTAATACGAAGTATTTCGTAGTTGGCACTTTTGGCGCAAAAACGTTTACTACTATCAGAGTTGGATATGAATAAATTAATTTAGTTTATTATTTAATTGTTTCTTTATTTTGTCTAAATAAGGGAAACTAGAATATAAATGGCACTTGATATTACAGCAGTGGTTGACAATTTATATCAAACAGTTTTAAAAATAGATCTAAACATGAAACATTTCTAAAAAATTTGAAGATCATAGGAAGAACAGTTGGTTTGGGTATCTAGAGTCATGTGGATTTTATTTAATAATAATGTCCAAACCACAAGCCTTGATGGACTGAAGCCAGTAGATAAATTATCATTTTCTACCCAAATTTTTATTTACTCTCCCTCTTTTCAATCTCTTTTATTCAAACAGTAATAGCCAAATGTACTTGATTAATATTTTAGCAATTAGATTCCGAGATTAAAACAAAATAATACAATTTTTTGGCTTAGTTCAACAATATAAACTATTTATAGTTTTAAATAGTCTTTAATTGAGCCAAAACTCTATCGTTGAATCATCCTCCAAAAAACCAGTAGTGGCAGAAGGACAGATCCAAGATTAGAAGTGTATGTGAAGGTAATTTGATTCATCTAATTTGACCATTATTTTTAACGAGCAATGACACGATGCACATTTTTTGTGAAACATCGCATTTTTCTATTTCATATGGGGACCTTTATTTTCGATTTATTTCTTGAATCGATCCAACAATGTTATTTTTCCACCAATTTATTCGACCGTAATCGTTTTAATCACTTGGAAAAACCCTTCATTGGCTTTTCTTTGATTGTTATTAAATATTTCCTTGGAAATTTGGAACTCTTTCAAAAAACTTAAATGATGCGATCTACGTTTCAGCCTTGGTACTTATATACCGATCTGTTGAAGCTCTAATATTGAATCTCAATTTTCTTAAATATATATACATATATACTATGAAAAAATAAAATTCTACTAACCAAAAATGTCAGTTTTGAAAATTATTTATTAACAAGTTAAAAGTATTGTTATAATTTTAGAAATTAAAATTTCGATGAAAATTCCGGTATATACAAATTTGTAGATTTTTTTCTTTTTTCAATTTTTTTTGGGAATTTTATTCCAATGTACTCTCAGATTAGAAATTTATTCATAATAAGATAAAATACAAATAACAGAAAAACTTCACCAAATAGTGAAAGGGTAGACATTCTGGCAACTTTCTAAACTACATAAGCTTTAAGTGATGTGGGAAAAACCAAAATGTTATTTATCTTTTATATATCGTATTTAACTTGTTTCATCCAAACGCATAAAATAATATGGATAATTAATTCACAACTATATAAATTGAATTTAACTAAATTGCTATTAATATTTTATCAGGCAATTCAATAGTTTTTAAATATTTTAGGTAACAATCTTATCTTTTCTAATAGATACACTAAATGATCGATAAATTTCAAATTTATACATTTTTTATACAATAAAAAAAAAAAACGAAACAGATTTAAATAAACAATAATAACGTTTATTTATTTTTAAATGTAACCAGCTTAGTTAATGGATATCAACAATTTTAAAACATCAAATATTGAATATTGAATAAGCAAAAGAAAAAACAAAATAAAAATTAAAGAATTTTAAATAAAATTCCAGTAAATGCCATTTAATTAATTTTATTGTAAAGCCGAAAAATATAATTAAAAACCAGATGTTCCATTAATTACGATAACCACATTGAATATTTAGGATTTGTTGATTCATTCATTAAATTTGCCATGAATGAATTTTAAAATTTGACTTACCATGTAGGATGAAGTTACTAATAGTAAAAACACCTCCACAACATATATAAAGTCCCACACTATATTGTATAGAAACAAATAGAAAAAATTGTCTGAATAGATATGAAATAGAAAGCGGATGGTAGGCGTTTATCAATAAAAGAAAAAAGAAACATCTGTAACCTAACAATCATAAAGATTAACTACTTATTTGATTTGATTGCAAATTACGTTAATCTTAACGGATTCACTTAAAAACGATTTTAGAAAATATTACGTAAAATTAAAAATAAAATATTAATAATTTATTTTTGTCAGTTATTTCCCTTTCCTTTTAAAAATAATTTCGATTGATTTGCCGAAACTTGTTTAATTGCGTCGTTTTTTATTTATTTATATTTTAACACACAGGTTCAACCGGAATTCCGATTAATATTCCGAATATTATTTTTTTGTACCAGACTCTAGGGAGTCAAAATCTCTTGATTTTTTTTTTTTTAGTATATTAATTTGTTTTGGTTAATTTTTTAAATTTTGTTTTGTCTTCATCATTTGAAGATATTTTTGGAATTTAAAATTTTTGTAGGTTAAATTTTTTCTATGAAAAAATGATATGAAAAAAAAAAACAGAAAAACAAAAATCTTTTTGAAAATTTTTTATTTTCAAAATTATGAAACTTTCTTTTTGATATGCTGACAGTTTAATTATTTAGAGATACACTAGAGCTTGGGTTATTCTTTCAAATTAAACAAAAAAAATATAAAAAATAAAATAAAAATATTTTTCACTTTTAAAAATTCTTAGGAATTTGCAATTTAGAATTTGAAGATGCAATTGCAAAGAAAACTTGAAAAAATTATTTAAGTAAACCAAAAGGTTAAGGATTAAAGAAAAAAAATTTAAGAATGAATTATTACAATAGAAAAAATTAAACAGAAAGCTTAGTGAAATATTCTTAAAAGTTTACTAAAAAACAGAATTGTTAGGAAGAAAAATAAGAAATATCTTAAAATTACCGTTATTTTAAAATTCAACTAACCTTAATTTTTTTGGATATCAACACATCTTAAATTTGTTTTTGAACTATTTTTAGTTATGTTTGTCTTTATTTTTTGTGTATTACCGGACAGCACTTTTTTTATATTGTGTAATTTAAAAATCTCAATATTAGTTCCAACCGTAGTAGACGTAAATAAAATTTTTTTTAATGTTTTCAATTCAATAACAATTTTAATTAAAAATTTTTTTTAAAGGCTTTTGCTAAATATTTTCTCTTCCATAAAAGCTTTTACTGAGTAATATGTCTCTTTTAGTTTTTTTTTAACCGTTTCGAACACAAAACATAAAATAATATTTAACTTGAATCACCACACATACAAAATATTTTCAAGAACACTTTTAACACCGGGTTACAACCAGCGAAGTTTTATACAATAGATAGAATTCCACAAATGTGGGTAATATTTAAAGTTAAAAACGCTATATTACCGTTAACTAGAATATTTATATTGTTATAAGAAAGAAATTTAATTAAATTTAAATTTAATGTTTAACTTAGATTAATCATAAATCTTATGCGCAATGATTCTATTATATGTATATGCAAATTTTATTATTTAAAAAACAAGTAAAAGGGACACGACACTTGATCTTTTAACAACTGATTTGCAATGGCGGATCCTGATCTATCATTTAACTTTATAAATTGCATTTGGCCGGAGTGTAAAAGAATTCAGGAGAAACTTTTTTTATTTGTGTTTTTGATTGCTTATTTGGTCTATGTATCCTAAATATTTTGCATATAAATTTATATACGACAGTGTGTATATATATATATATATATATTACATATACAATCACTGATGCACTTTGATAAAAAAATACTTGCTATATATTTTATTCCATATAAGATTAAGGCAAAAAAACTTTACATAGTAAAAGTGGAGTTGAAATTTTAAAAAGTACAGTTACGTTAAGCGATTGGAATTTGTGAAGAGAAATAAATTTCTAGCCTATTAATATTGCGAATTTTAACTGAAATTCTTAGTTATATTTTTATTTTTAAGGTTTTTTCTACCATTATCAACATTTTACGTAGTAGAAGAACATAAAATAATTTCAAACAATGAAATATTTAACAAATTCTAAGCACAATTTTCAAGACTTGTAAACTAAAACTCTTTAGTCATAATTTGCACATTACTTCGAAATAGGAAAACTTTATTAGAAATCAACCTTGAAAGTTTTTTCTTTAGGAAGATGCAAAATTCTGAATGAGCAAAATATTTTATTCTATATTGTTTAAACTAGAACTTAAGTAGTTTCCGTTAGTTCTTCTCATTGTTTTTCAGTTTTTGTTGGCTATTATTAAATGTCTTTGTAAATATTATTTTATTTTTCGTAAAAAATTGAGATAGCATACAAAGAGTTTTGATAAAAGAGACATATGGTGCGGTTAAAGAGAGAAAAGGAGGGATTAAGAATCACTGATTTATACAAATGTAAACTCCGCCGATTTAAAAAGTTTATATCTTTCCTTTAGCAAAGTGTTGGCGAGATAGAGAAAAATATATTTTTCAAATATATTTGAGAATTCAGGAGAAATGTGTAAGTGTGTTTTTGTTTTTACTGTCTGCATATAGTCTGATTTTTATTTTAACAGTTGCGATACAGATATATATTTTATTTAACTCCAAATAAATAAATTTGACAAACCCAAACACTTTATATATAAAGAATAGATAAAAAATTCTAAAAGAAAAGGACAGTTGAATTATATGATTTAAAATGTTAAAATTTTACTGCATTAAATTTAAAATATATTATTTATTTTTTATACCTTTGTTATGAAAGATTTTATCTGTAGAGATTTAAGTTTAATTTATTAAATTTCTGTAATGGCTCATAATTTCATAATCACTCACTAACTGGAAGATCTTTGGTACGATTCTCAAGAAAACTAATTTAAAATGCGGACATATTGGAGTAATTTTTTTAAATCTCTTTTTTGAGAATTTTTTTATAGTTATATTCATTGTGAAGGTTAGGTTAAATCTGACTGAAAGATTGAATATTTTATTAATCTAAGAATACTTGGGCCCAGTATAAATACTTCTTTTTATTATATGGAGCAAAAGGTGGTATTATTGCATAGTATTTTGGTCATTATAAGACAGTAAATTACTTTGAAAAAACCTTAAAGTACTTAGGTTTATATTCCTTACGAAGTTTATTAGAGGGTGAAAAACATTCATATTTTTTCTGCAAAGGAAATTTTCTTTGATAATATTGTCATAAAACTATTTTTAAATGCCAAAGTTTATTTATTCATGGAATAAACCAATATTTTTTGTAGTTATAAATATAATCAACGTTTAAAAAGAATAAATAAAATTTTCAAAACAAACAAAAAATACTAAAATAATTAATAAAATAAAAAACACTATATACTTATACTAATTTTATATATAGCTTAAAATTGACCATAATATCTGATATCATCTTCCATTTATATTAAGAAATTAACTCTAAAGACAGGATTGATGCTATAAAAAGTGTTTTTTATGAAGAAACTAATAAAACCAACAAGAAAAGAAAAAAACAAAATAAATAAAAAGATATTGTATTTGCAATAAATGGCTATATTAATGGGTATAGCCTCAATAAAAATCCATCAAAGTTTAACTTATATACTATTCCCAAGCTATCTTCTGGCTTGATTCATTCTAATTGAAAATCTGCTTTATTACCCTATAGAGACAAAAAAGATACATAGTAGATATAATAAGGTCGTCTATCTCACGGGAACTAAAATTCTGACACAATAAATACTATTAGTGATTGGGATAACCTAGCTTTAATCTTGACCTCTATTTAGAAAAATAAATATGATTCTCTAATGAATTTATTATTAAATAATCATATCCATCAGGTATGCTAAGTAAGTAAATTGATGTCATCATTTTCCTTTTTTAATTTTTTATAAACAATTCTTTAATAAACTTATAAAACTAAAAGTAATGATTCATAAAAACCAAATTTAATATTATTACTAATTTCAAAAACAAAAAACAAAAAAAAATCAAATACCCTTTGTGTGAATTAAATCTATTTTAATATCAGGGTATACATCTGCTACTAAGACTATATTCTTGATTATTCTGTGCTGCTGGTTTTCCCTATGTCCATTAATTCTATCAACCCACCCTATCTGATTTATTACTGCAAACACTTTTGATAAAGCAATAAGCCCGCATTTAACCATTGTTAGCTGCATTCGATCAAATTAATTTCTTGTCAAATTTCTTCCATAAATCACAAGAGTTCGCCTTTTGGTTTATATATATATATATAATATATGTACGTGCTCTGCCTTGCATTTAGGTCATATAGGTCATCCCTAGTGACTTTGTCAAAATGATCCAAATGGACAAAATATAGGTGTAGTATCATCAGGGAATCCCATTACATAAAATGCCTATTTTTACTTAACTATTATGGAAAATACATACATTTATATATATATATATATACTAATGTATAATATGGTTACAAGCTGTGGGCTTAAATCTGTAACCGCTTTTCTTTTATATTAAGAAGTATAAAAATTGCTATAGAAAGCAATTTGATGAAATTCAACATTACTTTTGGAATCTAAAAGGAGAAAAGAAAAAAAGTTTTCTCAAGTGATTGATATAAGAAACTTATTCATGAAAAAGGGAATACGGTCAATAGTATATGAATTTGTAGACAATTTTTAGGGTATAAAACAAATTTTTGTTTTGTTTTTGTATTTCTACTAAAGCATCATCCATACAGCAGCAGCTCCCTTTTTTTTCTGTTATTATTATTATTATTATTTTTTTTTTTCTTTTTTCTAAATAAAGATTACATTTACAATAGACGTTTTTAGGCTGATGAAAATAAGTATAAAAAATTGTTGTCAGCCCAATATTAATATCCTTGTCAGCTTAGTAAGGTTGGCTTGTAATATTCATATAAGATTACAAATACAAAAAAAAAACAAAAACAAGAATAAAAATTTACTCTCCATAACAGAACTATAGCAAAAATAAGATCAGTTTTGAAGGGTGAGAAAGCATTAAAATAAACTACACCTAGTTCTATACTTTATTCTATATAAAAACTTTAAACAACAAACAAACAAAAAAATTGTTTTTTTTTTGTTCAGTAAGAAAAAAAAAATTGATTTGACACATTTTTTATATGGTAAATGTGGCATAAAGGTTTCGTTATCCTGGAATATTAAATGAGTTGAACTAATTAGCCTATTAAGCGTTACTTTTCCAATTTGTCTTCCATTATTGTCTTATATTTCAACTGATTTCTATTTATTTTTTGTTTATTGTTATTATCCTCTTAAATACAATATTTTTGTTAGCAGAAATTTTTTTGCTGCAGAACATTTGTTAAATTGTGGATTCAATATTAACACTTTAACACATCCAGTAATTATATAACTTCTAAGATTGACACAAAGATTGTATCATACACAAACATGTATGTTTGCTAGTTAAATAGAATAAAAACATTTAGGTTAGTTTTTATTTATTTAATGTGATTTTCCGGTTTTAATAACCTTACTCACTCATGTGAGTCTGTTAAAGGGGCCGTCAGTGGCTATTTACAAAGAACAAATTAGCCTTAATTGGCTCCCTCATAAAGGTAAAAAAATTTGACCGGGAGAGCAATAGATTGACTAGGATGAGCTCAAATAGATGTAATGTAGGCTTATAATCTATTTTCCCCAATCCTATTAGTTTCTTAATCAGTATTTAAAAGATTATTCCAAGGACTCTAGCCCTAAGATATGGACCTAGTTTATTTGTTTGATACAATCGAAAGAATTCTATTATTACAACACAAAAAATCAAAATAAGGTAGGGAAATTAGGTGGAATGTATCTTAGGAGTTTTATATTGCTTCTTAAATAGGCACAGTCCTTTAAGCAATAAAGGCTATAGGTATTATAAGAAGGTAACAGTAAGCAAAAGATTCATAAAATGCCAATTAATCTGTTTTTCAACTTTAAGAGAGTGAAATCAAAAAGGGCAAAATATACCTTCTCCTTAATCTAATGTCCTAGCTGAAAGAGATATAATTTTTCCTGATTGTGAGTGATATTTTTGTTTTCCGAAAAGATAACACAATGGTTCTTTCTGACTGCTTAAATGAAAAAATATGAAGCATATAGTTTCAAAATTAACGGTTTAAAAGGTAGCACCTTAGAAAATTAAAAAATAAAAATAAACAGCCAACAATAGAAAAATAAGGCAGCATTTTAGACATAATGAAAACAAAAGGTTAGAGCTGCAATCATCAGTGCCTTCTCTTAAAAAACAGAAAAATAAAATCAAACAGGCAATCGGGTTACGTGATAAGGTTTCCGTGGGCTAAGTTTAATTACTTATTTATTTGGCTTGTATTTACACAACAAGTGAGCCTAGTGATAAATGCTAGATTCTGTTAAGCTAAAAGTGAAGTTCCAACAAAAATAAAAATCAAAGAATATGTTTTAACATATTCCTTGCATCTATTACAATCTTTTTACTTTCTTTAATATTGTAATGACACATTTTACATTGAAGCCATATATTTGCTCTTTTCAGCAATTTCTCCTCAGTTATTAAAATATGTAAGAATATTTCCTACTCAAGCTCCTGAGTTTACTACTGCATCTTGAATACTGTGCTTTCTAATTGTCATAACGATGTTATTTACGTTTTGGAATTGTTTGGAGACTATATCTCTTCTTGCAGCGAATAAAAAACTCATATAAAAGTATATCGAGAAGAAAAGCTTCCTTAAGGAGCTACTTCTAAAGTGATTACTTTATAAATTTAAATTAATTATTAATATGAATTTATCTTGTATCACTCTCAGAGCAACTGGGTTAAATTATTATATTTAATAATCTCAACAGAGAAGCAATAAAATTTCTTCCAATATTTGAATGGTCTTGGTTTTAATTTCTCGTAATGATGACCTTATTTTATTGTTGGTAAGCATTTTATGAAATGTTCAGCTCAGTCATTTTGCATTAAATACGATTAAATTATTAAAGAGATGAAAAATATAACTCTGTATGTTTATTTTTGTTTATGATTCATTTCCTAGTTAAATTATTAGTAGAACAAAATTCTATTGGGAATTTGTAAATTTATTTTGTATTATTTTCTACAGTGCTAAAAACTTAACTTAACTTAACTTAACTTAACTTAACCTAAATTCAAAACTGGATAAAGCAAACTTTTCAAGGGCAACGCTACTTGAAGATTTCTACTGTTAACAACTGATTTGCAATGGCAGATCCTGATCTATCATTTAACTTTATAAATTGCATTTGGTGGGAGTGTAGAAGAATTCAGGAGAAACTTTTTTTAGTTGTGTTCAGCGTTTTTTGACTCTTACATGCTTTATATACCTTATTATACCTTATATATTCTTTATAGGATTATATATACATAACAGTATATAAATATATTAAATATATACAAACACTGATCCATTTTGAAAATTAAAAATTAAGGCGAAATTTTAAAAAGTACAGTTGAGTTAAGCGATTCGAATTTATTCAGGAGGAATAAATTTTCTTACCTGCTAATAGAAAATGTAAAATTTCAATAAAATTCTTAGTTTTAGCATTGAAATCCTTTTTTACTTCTTTGAAAATTATTATCAATAATAATAATTCAACAATTTTTTAACTCTACTTTTTGGAATATTCGTTTAAATAAGTGCAAACTATAAAGTCGCAGTGTTAACTTGGACATAAAGTAGGAAATCTGAAGAAATATTTTTTATTTTTTTATTTTTATTTTTTGTTTTATTGATGTTTCGTATGCTACAATCTTAACCTATGGTTTATTTATTAGCATTATTCATATAAATTATTAACTAGTGCGGGAGGATGATCCATTGATTAATTCCATGTGATTGATATCAATGGGTTAGCTCATACGGCTTGGTTCTTTGGAGTCGCTTTGTTTGGTTGGTTATGTCCAGTAGCTGATTTACTTCTGTATTTATGTGGTGTAGCAACCTCTTCTCGTGCTTGATAGCATGTTACCGTACTACCTCCTCTACTAGTTTGACTTGCAAATCCTCATGTAACTCCCTGTTCGCTACAAAGCAATATGCATTGGTTATTATGCGTAGGAGTCTCTTTTGGCATTTTTGAATTATTTCCAGGTTTGTTTTATGGGTGCACTCCCATACCTGAATACCATATGTCCATGTAGGTTTGATTATTGACGTATATATTAGCTTTTTACTTCTTAAGTCTAATTGGGAATACTTCCTAATTAGCCAGTAGCTTTTACTTGTTAACTGTTTTATTTGTTTGGCTTTTTGCCTTACGTGGTGTTTCCAATTTCTCGTCCAAGTGGAGTCCTAAATATTTCGCAGTTTCAGCCTGCGGTATTTGATCGCCATTTAGGAATGTATGCAGATTTCTATTTACTTTTCTTAGAGTGTATGTTACATACACAGTTTTGGACCTATTTATTTTTATTTTCATCTGGAGAAATGGGAAGAAAAACTTAATTAAAAATCAATCTTAAAAATTTTTCCATTAAAATAGCAAATTTTTCTTCTAATGCTCATGAGTAAAGCATTTTGTTTTACTTTAAAATTTAATTTAAATTTTAAGAATTAAATATTTGTTTTTTTTTTTTCTACCAAATATTCCTTTTAAACTTTATATTTTCTTGAATTCTTGGTGAAAGCATAAAAAGAGTTTTGATTAAAGGTACTTTGTAGCTACAGAGGAGAAGAGAGAGAACAATATAGATTTTGAATACATTAAAAATATAATTGATATGCAATAGCAAATTTTGATTTTAAAATTTATTAACTTCATACTCGAAGGGGGGTGAAGGTATTTCAAAAATAATTCTTTATGTATGATAAGAACTCTTCTTGCTTGTTGTGTATTGTCCGAATTTTATTTAAGGGGGTATTCTGGTCTAGAAATTTGAAAAAATCGATGTTTTTTTTTTCATATTTTTAAAGCATAAGCCTTCAAGAAAACGCTCCTGAAAGTTTTTTTTCAAAATTCAAAAATAGCTGTTTTAGTGGCATATGGCTCATATTGCGCATAACTTTATCCGAAGCTTTGGAGGCGTTTTTCTCGAAACTACTTTTTCCGAAGTGGTTGCCATGATTTCTCAAGTTTCACTGAACCGATTCACTTGAAAATTGGTGTGAGTCCTTTTTATATTTTCTCCTATCACAGGAACTAGGATTTTAAAAAAATTTTAGTTTTTACAATTTTAAAAAAAATTCGGGAACGTACAAAAAATGGTAAGAAACACGTCTCTTTATTTCAAAAAGCCACAATTTCGCGAAAAAAATTTTTATTTTGAATTATCCTTTTACCTGCCATAGCGGTACTCCTCTAGATTAATTATTCACTTTTTTTTTACTTCAGATTATTCAGAGGGTTCAAATCGTGGCAACCATCGAGCACCATCCTTTTAAGCCCCCAGTCTTATTCGAAAGGTGAAGAATTTGAAGAATTTGAAGATTATAAGTCTTAGAAAATTCTGTTCCGTTTAAAGTGAAAGGTTCGATATTAGAATTTGTTTTTCCACAAATTATAAAAATTGATTGCATACAATAAAATAAAATTAAATTAAAAAACTTTCCATCAGAATTCCAAAAAATGAGTTATTTGCATTATCACTTATATATTTATTTTCGGCTTGAGCGCAAAATTTACATAATTTTTCATTTTATTTTTATTTTTTTTAATTAATTTATAACATCCTATAAATATAATATCAAAAGTTCAATTTAATGATCGCAAAATTACCAAATTTATGAGCATTTGAGCGTTTTTTACTTTAGAGCAAGGAGTGAGTGAGCAACACTGAAGATTGTTAGTTACACGATAATTGAAAAATTTACTGGACCGATCATTTTTTGCACATTACTTTTCTACATATTTCACCGGAAATGACGAGATCTTTTTTTTATAGTTATTAATTTTAAAATTACAAATAAGTCGATTTTTTAGGTGAAAATCGTAAAAAATTGAAAAATCAAAACAAAAAAAAATCCTCACGTCATTACCTCAAAAAATATCTCCTTAAATAAATTAATTTTGAATTATTGGTTTTGACAGATTCTGTTGCGAGTTATTATGCGCACACCGTAAAACAATTTTTTTTCAAGGCGCCTCCACTCGCTCACTTATTATTATTTCGGAAAATATTGTTTAAATGTTGTGTTATCATATAAAAAGTAAGCAAATGCACCAGAACTATTTGTATTGCCAAAATAACTATTAAAAACGCACCTTTTTTTCATCGAATTAACCGAACCCTCCACTATTCCACACTAAAAAAGTTATTTTTTAAAGAAGACTCTTAAGATATAGGAAAAGGCCGTGAAATATGTCATAAACTGAAAATTTCTGCTCCTGCCTAGCATACAATGTGTGCCAGAATTCAGATTATAATACTATAGAAAACTTAATGAGATATCAACCTTGAAATTTATCCTTTCATAGTTGCAAATTTTTTTTCCTGATGCATACAAGTTTCAGGTGGTTGTGAATAAAATTTTTTCTTTTACAAATCAAAGCAAAAAACGTTGATATATTTTCTTTTTTTTTTGTTCTTCCTTTGAGCTTTTTTCTGACCACACTGGTGGTGTTTTAATATTTTCTCTATCATTTTTTTGATATTATTAAAGGTTTGAAATTCTATACAAGTTTTTTTTTTTTGTTTTGTACCTTCCCATATATTTTTCCTGGTGCAACCACTCTAATAATTAGTTTGAACTTTTTCTTGTGTCCTTGATGAAAAAAATATAGTTGACAGGTCAGCCATGAAATGAATGTCTATATAAATTGTGGTGTCAACACAAAAAAAAGGGGGGAGGGGAATATAAAGCTTTTGAATATATTAAAAAGATGTACAAAAACAGCTGGGAAGCTTCTAATACATAAACACCAAATGAAATATTTTTTCTTAATATGGTAGGAAGTCAGAGAGGGAGAGAGAGAAATATTAGAAAAAAAAAATACAATATTGAAGGATAAATAAGATTCAGTCTAACAAAATTATTTGTTGTAGAATTTTTGGCAAGTTTCAGTTATATTTAAAAAAGACAGCGTTTGTTTTTTTTCTTGGTCTAAAAATCAGATCAAACATGCCCTAGGACTTGTAGACCTATTTGATTTATTAAAACACATGCTGCCTTTATAGGAAGTTGATCTCAAGATACGGGATCTTGGGATCTTCCTTACAACCTCCTTGAGGTCAACATTTGTTGTTGTTCTTCAGAAGGATTTGCTTTCATTTTTAAAAATTAATCATTAAAAGAGTCATTAAAAACTAAATTTTTATTCAACAAACATTTTATAGCATAAAAACTTCAAGAAAAATTAATCTAAAATCCTTGAACTTTTAGATAAAAATCAAAAGTTACATAACCTGACCCCACTTGGTATAATATTAAATCAGAGAAATGTTTTCGACCCAATATAGTAATAATTAAACTTTGGACTGTTTAATTGTTTCGATTGATATTTTTATTTTTTATACTGTCTGTCATGTTTTCTTAATGTAAAATTTTGTTTTCCTAAGCTATAAAAAATATGATATTTAATTAATATAATTATTAAAGCATGAAATACATTATGTTCAAAATATGAATAGCATTTCAAAATATAAAAGCCTGAAATTTAGCCACAAAACGACTTTCATTAAAACAGGAAGTCAAGAAAATTCCATAAAATAACACTCGACAAAGCAATAACACGCTTGGTACGCTTTGTGTCAGGCACTTAAGATAAAAACCATAAAATTCCTCACCCTCCCTTCTAAAAATAAAAATTATCTTTTGCATTGGAAGCTCACTAATTACATGCATAACTGAATAATATTATTTATTTGAAAATGGAATTCCCCGAAATAACTGGAACACGACCATAAAAATGGTATGTAGTATGATCAGAAATATGTATGTAATTTCGCAAAACAATCTTTCATTCCATTTGTAGTCACGCGTCGACCATGTGTTTTTGTTTGGGTCTTTTCAGTACTTAAAATAGCGTCCGACAACAACCAGATACTACTTTTGAGTGTCTATCATTAATCATTCATAAAATCTACAGAAATACCAGTCAATGGGCCATAATTGTCATGTGGTTGGAAATATGAAGTGAATGACTCAGCAAGAGAGGAAATTCCAACGGTGCTGCATAGCACAATTGCTACGCCATCAAAATATACATTTGCTATATTTTGTTTGGACGGAAATGAACTATTCAGTGGGTGGATTTGGTAGTGATGGCGTCTATAGTTAAAGAATGTGCGTCGGTAGAAGAGGGATATATCAAACTATTATCAAAATATGATTCATGGCTGATACTAATCCTCTAAAAACGTCTCACTTGTCACCTAAGTGCTATTAATTAATCTTTGGGATTTTTTGGAAAATATGACAGATAAAAACAAGCTCTTTACTTTTTGTTTTCTTTTTTTTTCCAACTAATCAAACAACATGTCTTTAATTGCTTTTCAATGCAAAATCTTCATCATATTTTTGTAGAAGTTTTTTTCTACATAATCAGAATTGGTACTTTCTCTTTTTTTGATTCTTATTTTTGATAACTTTTACATTACTTAGCTTACAATTTGTGAACGATTTTATGGACTAAAGCTGCTGTCATGATAATTTTGCTTGATCATTTTGAATATCGGTCGTAATCTATTGGATTGTCTTTTTTTTTTGGCCCGAGGCAGATTTCTAGTGCGGCCCACTTTTTAACGGTACCATTTAAGATGTGTTACTCCAATTGTTTGTTATTTATTCGTTTCCCTTGCATACCATGTGTTCATTGAGCGTCAATTAAGCTTAAAGAAATGTCTGTTACATTAGTAACTTACTACTTTGAGCATTTTTATATTGACATTCAGTTGCTTACTTTAATTATTTGGTTTTAAAGGCTATTATGCAATGCCATCTGAATGGCCTTCAGGCTATAGTGCAAACGCAACGATGAATAAAACATACCAACGGCCTTGCTTTTAATTCCCAGCACTTTATTCTATTGCCAATTGGAATCGTTTGGTTTTGTACTGTGTTTGTTTTTTATGAAAGCTTACGTTGGCGCCAATTGTATGCGTAAAATCACCTTGAAGCTGCCCTTTTAAAAGCACAATAAACTTAGGCTCTTTTATCTTAACATACTATATGTGCATAATGTGGGTGTATGTATTTGTATTTACATTAATGATGACTTGATTTTTTTGAATTCCATTAAAATATAAAAATTTTTTAATTTTTTTTTTTAGTTTTTGATGGTTGATCAATTTCAAACGGTAGCTGTTACCTCAGTGGGGTAAATCTGCCACAAAAACGAGCTATAAAATGACGTTAATAGTAAAAGAATAATTTGATTGTTTTAACCTTTAGGTTTAGTCTTTTTGCGCAAGTTTTATGTTAGTTGTTATTATTTTCTTTGTTGTGTTTAAAAAAGCATAAATTTCATTATGCAATAACAAATTTTTGCACAATAGTGCCAATACGAATAAAGGGATTAAATTAGATGCACAAACATAAGCACAATTTTTTGGTAAAATTAGCGAGTGTCGTCCATAGTACAAAATCTTCTAATCCCAATTAAAAAAATTAATAATTAAACTAATAAGTAATAATCAATGTGATTAGTCCCATAATTTCAATGAATCACCATCATTTCCTATATTTATAGAACTAGACTAAATATAGCAGAGTCACATGGATAATTCTTAAATCATATAAATTAAACATATCAAAATTGATGCATTGACCGTAGTATCAAATCTAAGACAAAATGAAGCTGACTAAGGATACTCAGATTTCTACATACCTACAGTTCTAAAAAAGAATCCAAGTTATTCATGAAGTTTCAAATTTCATAGGAAATATTGATACAAAAAACACGTTTAGGGGTTAAAGTTGTTTGTGGATCAATCTAATAAGTGAAAGTCAATAAAAAGAAAAAACCAGAATACTGACATAAAAAGAAATAGATTTAAAAGAAAATATATGCAAAAGGATATCTTTTTTGCATAAAAGTAAAAAAATAGGGGAAGACTTGAATCATAGGAAAATTTTGAAAGAATAAAGGGGATTAAAGTGTCAGAAAAAGAAATAATTAGTGAAGAGTGAATTGCAGAAGTTGCTCTTGTCAGATTCTAAAGATCTGATCATTATGACTATTATTCTTCTCAAATGGCTACAAAAGTCTCCAATCTGGTTATGTTCTGCACGACAAAAACACTACAATAAAAAAAAAATAGAGGAAATAATCTATAAATAAAAAATTCACTGATGCATATTTCCCATTTCTTGACATATCTTGACATCTTGAAAGCAAAGCTAATTCTACAATCTGCAAGATACTATGTGCTCGTATTCTGCTATCTTTGCTTATTCAAATCGTCAAACTAACACATATTTCTTATGTAAATTTCAAGAAATCGTAATAATTCTAAACAAATTAAATTAAATGACCTGAAGAACAAGAAAACAACAAAATATTTTACTCAGTTAAAATTTGTAAACATTACATAAAAAAAGTGCTCAGCTTCAAATGTTAATTTTAAAAAAGTATAAATTTTTCCTGTATTCTGAGAGTAAAATTTTGAATTGCTTGAAATCAAAACTAAATCTTGTGATAAAGAAAGATAAATGAGATCTTCTATTAGGACTAGGATTTCAATGCTAAAACTATTAATTTAAACTGTTATTTAAAATTCATTTTTTGATGTTTAATTAATAGAAAATTTTCTTTTGACTACGGGATGAAAAGACTCATTGGTTCGAGGACTTTTAATATAAAACGACAAAAACAAATAATAATAATATAAAAAGTGTTTAATTGCTTGCTACTTCCTGTCCACACGCCAAACATAAAAGGTATGTTTTAGTAAATATTTTCTTATAAAGTTTTAAGAATTTAATGAAACATTTTTAACTATTTTTTTGCTATTAATTTAATTTAAAAATTTGCAACTTTTTAGTCCCAAATTATCATTATATTAAAGATTGGAAAATTTTAATAAAGTTCTCTTATAAAGTTATTTTTCTCAGGAGATATTATTTCATAGGATTCACCAGGTATATATATGTATGTATTGTTTTTTAAGTTTCAACTTTCACAATTAAGTCAAATTAGTACCCTTGTCTGTGCTCAAAAATTAGGTTTGTGTTTTTATTATTTTTTTGCAGTCAAAAGTGCTTAGCTTAGATTAAATTATAAAAACTTTTTGCTTGTTATAAACGGGATGTTTTTTGAAGTGTTTTACTGACATATTCTGTGTTTCTCTTTGGTAATTTCTTCCATGTTTTTATTTGTATATGCTTATAAATATTTCAGAACAATTTTTCAAAATTTGGTTTTTAATTATATAAGCTAAAATATTCATTACCAAATAAAAACTGATTGACATATTGACAAGAAAAGCACAGAATGAAAGAATTTCACATTTATCAACTTAATAAAAAATATCATTACACAATTAAATGGCTTATATCACAACTTATATTAGAATCTCAATTTCAAATCTCCCGCCTTTTTAAAAACTTAAATTGAATTTATTTTCTTAGTATTCTTTTTAACTTTTTTAAATTTCTTTTTCTTTCTTTTTTTTAACCCGTTCTTAATTAAGGGGCACAGCTAGTGTGACATTTCAAAATGTTGATGTTTTTTCTGCATTTTTCGATAATTTGTACCTTTTTAAATAACATATCAAAACTTCAAGTGAAGATTTCAAATATTTTACGAGTTATATCTTACGTTACTTATCTTTAATCGAAATTTAAATAATTTTTTGAGTTAGGGCTAATTTTTCGACCTATTTAGTGCTCAGTTCAGTCTTCAAAGCTTTAAACGTGTTTTTCTCCAAACTACATTTTTCGATATTTCGTGCCAGATATCTAAAGTTTGTCAAAACTGCTGCAGCTGTAACTCGATAAAAAATCATTCGATCGATTTGATTCTTATTTTGACATATTTTGTATTTGTTGCTCCACACAATGAATCACCAATTTTACGATTCATTAAGAATATAATTTTGCTAAATAAAAACCCATCAGATTTTTTTTGCAAAATTTTAACTTTTTCGTTCAAAAATCTGCACATTAGAATCACTACAGCAGAGAGAGTACCTTTTATTTTTGAAGCCTCAGGAGATGGTGGATTACTTTCAGAAAAATTAATATTTTAACTTCAAAAAATTACATTGTATGACTTATTTATGCAAAAATATATGGGCAAAATTTTAAAACATTCGGTGCAGTGGTTTTTTCAAACAAAATTCACAAAAATTACTCTTTTTTATGAGCGTCTAATTAATTGCCACTTAAGTAAGACAAAATCATTATTTTTTCCGTTAGGGCTGATATTGTGATAGTAATAGTGCAGTACTACAAAATTTAAACTCAATTTAAAATTAATTTTCGTTTAATTATATTAACCTAATTGTCAAGTTATGGATTAAATAAAACAGCCTTATCAATTTTCTTGCTGAAGTTAATGGTTTTATTTAGCCAAATTACAATATTTAGCCAAACATCTGTTAATTTACTATGACGTGATATTATGTTAATCACTTAAGTTAAACAGCACTTCTTATTGCCATCCATCATTCAGAATTGATCAGGATGTGGATTCTTAGTATCTGGCAGCAGGAATGTATGAATATTTTATAAAGCCTAAGTGAATCTCTTATTATTACATAAGATTTCAAATATCACAATATTTTATTTGATAACATGGTAGGCACACAGGCGCTAATGGCCATACTTTCAAACACCATATTTTGCCTCTAATGGCCATATTTTAGGCCATACAATTTCGGTGGCACACAGGCGAAACGTAATATTTTCAAAGCAGCTGATTAATGTCATTTGAGTTTACACAGTGTTTTATTTTGCGCAATTTGTTTACTTTTAAATACTTTATAGACTTAAAACGAGTTGTTTAATTTAATAATTGGTTTTTCAAAGTGTTTAAAAATATATTATAAAAATGTATAATATAAGGAAAGAAAATATTCGTAAAATTGTAGCCTCATATTGATCTAACTTAATATGTTTTTTTCAAATATTTTTACTAACTGAAATTCAAAAACTATAATTTGATCACTGAAAACTATAATCTAATCACTGAATTCAATAAATACAGTAAACAAAACTTACCGCTTAAGATGCATAATATTAATATATGTTTTTTCAAGTAATTATAAATCATATTGCTATGATTCAGTTGTCAAATGGCTACGGCAAAAAGAAAATTTTCGCCTTTAATGTTGCCAGATGATCATTTTGAAGCTGATGGCCATTATATTGCGTTCGTGAACACCATATTTTTTGTAATATTATTGACAATATATTGCGAAAATATGGCGTTCACACAGGGAAATATGGCCATTAAGGGCTAATGGTCATTAGGAGTATGGCCATTAGCGCCTGTGTGCCTACCGTGTAAGGCAGATAACCGATAAAATTTTTACCAAGTAAAATAAACGGCGGCCTGAAAATTTCACATTTAAGCTTAGAAAATTCAAAATTTTGTTGTATATTGACAAAAAAAGTAGATTAGTTTCATATTTTCTCAAAAAAGGATGGGATATGATTTTTTCCGCTAACTCCATACTTACTTTAGCTACAGTAGCGTTATAATTTTTAAATTTAAATTGCGTTTGAGGAATTGGTGTTAACTAATTAACACCTTAAAACTATTTTTGTTATGAAGTGATGAACGTGATTCGATCATTAACATTGTTTTGAAAGCTCTTTATGTTAGTCTGGAAAATCGTATTGTTTGACTTTTAACATATATAAAAATAATTGTTTCAGTTATTGCTTAGATATTCTTTAAAAAAAAAGATCAGCTAAACACCATGCTACAAGTTAAATATAGCCAGGCTTACTAGTAAAAAAGTTACTAAGATTTTGCACAATCAAAATTAAACAAAGTTTCTGTTTAATGGCCTATCAAATGTGGAAATTCTAATGAAATATTTTCACCATATTTTAGTTTTTAACTATCGAATAATGTTAAAATGCTGCCCAAGGAAGAAAAAAAAGTATTTAATGTTTATGGTAAGGTTGCATTAACAAATGCAATTGTTTTTCCATTAAATGAATAAGTTTTAAAAATTAATTGATTCCGATGAAATTTCATTCTTTATTTGGTCAACTCACATGCTTGGGAATTGTTTCTATCCACTTCCAATAGAAAATCTAGCTCCGATTTAAATAAACTCTAACAAAACTGTTAAAATAATTTAAGCAATAGTTTTACAAAAACAAAATAGTCTTGTAATAATTTCAGTTAACTGTTCAAGCCAAAAAAATTAGCAATAAATTAAAGAAAAATTTTAATAAACAAATCATTGGAACGTCTATTTCAAATAATTTTAAGTTGAATTCTATTATTTTTTGCAAGTAATGATCGAAATGGGCATGGGTTTTCTCGAAATAAAACTTTCACCTTTAAATTTTGCTTACACAATGACTAAAAAACAATTTAATTTCTGATAACTTTTGGCCAATTTGATTATTGAACTTCATACACTAGTTGCGAAAATTAAGCAAAGCAAAAAATATATTTTTCGTGAATATATTTGTGTATGTTTTTCTTTTATTAATCTATTTAATTAGATTAAAGCTAGAAAACGAAACGCTCTTGATGTGTAAAAAAGACTCAGAAGTCAGAAGCAAAACAGTTAATTCGAAAATTTACTAAAAAATGTATTAGCTTTTTGGAAATTTATACTAAAGCGAACACAAAACCCTTAAATTCACAAATATGAAACGAAGGTAGTTCTATCCTGATATTAATGCTAGAAGAATTTGTGGTTTCGACAAAATTTTTAATTATAGTAAGCAATAAAATGGAGTACTTTGCTGTTATAAAAAAAGTTAAATTTGCTCCGCAAAGAAAAGCCAAAATGGCGAAGTCGTTTATACTACTGTATAAACCCTGAATTTATGTCGTGTTCTTAGAGAAGAACTTTAACTTTAATACAGTTTCAATTAGACAAAACTATTTTTGATACAAAATATTTTAATATAAAATATAGCACACAATTTTACTAATTCAGGAAATCCTTGGTAACGGCTGAGATTAGAAAATAAAAGTATTGATTTGAAAAGTTTAAATTAGCGTCTGATCATATAATGCTGCCTCCTTTGACAACTTCGACTGATTCAAGGTTTATATACATAGAGAATAGTTTTGTAAGAAACTATTCTAGAACATTTTTGTATTTACTTTAAACTGCGGACATTTTTACAAGTGTGATTATCTGTGAGTGTAAGTACTGTTATTCCGTCAGTAGATGAGCTACAAACCAAAGCTGTTCCAAACAGTCAGATAAAAAAAATGATCAACAAACTCGAAGAGTACGTTGAATGAGCTAAAATAACCCAAGTATTTTATGTGGTTCATTGCAAGTTAACCGGCCGAATATCCTAGAATAATTAAAGAAGTATCAAAATTGAACTGAAAATATCCCGTTAGACAAAAAGCAAAACAGATTAAATTTGAACACACATCAAATTGTCACCATTCTCAGCTTAACCTGCACAGCCAAAGAGGATCTATTAATTTATAATAAACTTGATTTAGATATATAGAATCATCCAGTTATAAGGATATACAATGATATTAAATAATCCAAGGAACCAAAAGATGCACGAATAAGTTCGTGGTCATGAAAACTACTTTAAACTACTTCACTGACTTCATACATTTGAGTGGTTTCAAGCAAATTTTGACTTTTCACATTTGTATGAAATTGCTGGACACTTGCCATTCAAACATATGTCGTAGAAAAGTCGCAAGATAAAAAATAGCTTGGAGTCAGTAATAAATCAATTTCATTACGATTATACTATAAATACCCTATAAAGGATTTTAAAAAATAGAACAAATCCATATACAAGTTATCCTTGTAATAATTGTTTGAATCCATTAAAATCTTTTAAGTTTGATAAAGATTTTCCAATTTTCCTAATCATTGCAAATTACCTTTTATTTTTACATAGCTGTACCATTTTTTTTCCAAATGTTCATATTAAAAATTTTGTAAGGATTTCAAAAATATTTATCCAGAGCACATCATAAAATCTAATGGTCAATTGGCGTAAATATTTGCTTCCGTTCTAAATATCTTGAAGGGCTTTTTTTTGTGTAATAATTGTTTACCTTTTTGGGTACAGACAAAAATTTCTAAAGTTCGACCAATTCAAATAACTGTTATTGTTTGTCGTATAAAATTTTAGAGAGCCATTTTTTACAGATTCAATGTTGTTTTTTGTAGTATTTATTTTCAATAGAACTTACCCTACTGAATTTGTTGTTGTTTTCTCTTATAAAAACGATTTGATTTTTTTCTTTTTCGGTAAATATAAGGCTATGTAATATTTTAAGCAGCTTAGTAAAATTGTTTGATTCAAGTATTCTAAGTTTAATATCATGCACCGATCACCTTTTTTTTTTTGTAGGTAGAAAGACTAATTTTTCCACTTAAACAGCAATAAAACTTTTTATTGTAGAAATTAAATATTCAAACTGAGGTCTTCCTTTTATTTTCTTGTAGTACATTTCATCCTTAATATATTATAAGAAAAACCCTAATAAACTATACATTAGATATATTTGGCCTGTCTACTGAATGAAGTATCATTAAGTCCAGCCATATAATTTTCATTGAATAAATTATCGACACCACAAATTTTCTTAAGCAGTTTTTTTCTTTTAATAGAAAATTTTGTTGCTCAATAAAACCAATGTTTAATAGTTGAGTTTTAATTTAGGGTGGCTATCAGCTCTTATAATCGGTATTTTGAGGAAGAAGATAAAAAAATATATACGAGTAACTTCTTAAATTAAGGACTAATAATAATAGAAAATTATTGTATGTATTTGATAGTGACATAAACTTCCTTTTTACAACTTATTTTTTATATAATTACGAGTATATGATTAAAAGTATTCAAGTATTTTAAAGAATTTCTACCCTTTAGCAAATACCTTTCATGGTTGACTTATAAATTTCAATTTTTTTGTAAAATTTGGCTTTACTCAACAACATAATTTCCTTTAAGATTGATATACTCATTCTTATACGCTTCCTAAGTCCTTTCATGGCAGAGGTACGATTCATTTATGTCCTTAAAGAACTCTGCAGTTCTGATGATTATAGTTCTTTATTTTAGCCAGGCTAGGTGATTGCTTAAAAGATTTTAATCTGAGGAAGCTTGCTTTAACTTTAAATTCTAAATAACTGTAAAGTTTGGCATACCAAAAGTTCATTTGATTAAATAAATATGATGTTTTTGTGTTTTTTCATTCCCAAATAAATTAAATAGTTATATACTTAAAGAAACTGCAACAAAAATTGATTATTTTTAAAAATGGAATTCAAAATATGTTGATTAAAATTCTTCATAAGAGGGTAATACCATAAAGCGCAGGGAGCCAACCATCGTTTTAGACAACAGGTTAGCACTATTGGCTGAAAAAAGAAAACTTTAATTTTTTAAAAACTTTTCTTTCCCTTGAGTTTTATTGAAAAAAACTTCTTCTTAAACAGGCCAGAAAAGGTTAATGTTTAGCGTTTTTGTTGTAATGTCCTTCAAACATTAGAATATTTCAGTTTTCTTAAGTACAAAGAAACCTTGGTAGCCTAAATAGAGCTTTCATTTCTAGGGTTAAATTTTTTGGACATAAAATCAATTATTTTTCCCCTAAATTCATTAAATTTTGTCTCATCTATTGAAAAGTTTACCTACAATTTACCTAAGCAGTTACAAACTGCTTCTAAGTAAGAATTTTGATTGCCATAAGGCATGGAATTCTCCCACAAAAATCTAAGATGAAATATTTAAAAAGCAAATAAAAAAAAGTCATTAGATTTCAAAGATGGAAAGAGTCTATTAAAAGGTTGAAGGATTCATCTCTCAAACTTAATGGTTTTTATATCTTGAAACCATTTTTGGAGGTTCATTTCTATGTTACAACTTACTTCCTTATATTTAATTTGAAATATCCTTTGATGTTGGTAGCTTGTGCGTTTTCCTGTAAAAAAACTGATTAGAGTGTATCCAATCTAATTTTATGACCTTTTAACGATATACGGCATGGCAAAATTTTAAGATGAATTTTAACAAAATCAAAAAGTCATCAAAAAGTTTAGTAAGAATTTATAAAGAGGAAATTAATTGGTTTATTTGAGCATGTAAAATATTTATTAATAATTAAAGCTTTACATTTTGACTGTGATTTCGTGCCATCCTTAAGTGGGAATTCTGGTCTAGAGACATGAATTTTAGGTATTTTTTGAGGAGCAATAATAAAATAACAAACAATGTTTTTAGTATTCGTTATTTTGTATAATATTCATTGATTCCTAAACAATACATAAAAAAAAATTGAAAAAATCAAAAATCCAAGAAGTTACGGGCTGATGAAGTGGGGGGTATAAGAAAAATGGTGCTCGATGGTCTCCACGATTTGAACTCTCTGAGTAATCTGAAGTAAGAAAAAGCGAATAAATAATCTAGAGGAGTATCGCTATGGCTGGAACTAGGATAATTGAAAAAAAAGATTTTCTCGCGAAGTTACGGCTGTTTGAAGTCAAGAGATGTGTTTTTTACTTCCTTTTTTACGTTTTCGAATTTTTTTAAAATAGTAAAAATTGAAATTTTTTTATGATCCTAGTTCCTGAGATAGGGAAATATATAGAAGAGACTCAAGCGATTTTCAAGTGAATCAGTTCAGTGGCGACCGTTTCGAAAAAATTAGTTTCGAGAAAAACGCCTTTAAAGTTCCAAGTAAAGTTAAGCGCAGTATAAGCCATACATTACTAAAACAGCCATATCTCCAAAAATAATTTGAATTTTGAAAAATCCTTTTAAGAGAATTATTAGGAGGCTTATACTTTGAAAATATGATTAAAAAAATCGTTTACATAAAATGGGAAAGTGCAAAAAAGTAAAGAATTATAGCAAAAAAATTACCATCCAATTTTCAATAGTTCTTAACCAGAATCCATTGCAATTTCATAGATTTCAAATAGATAATTTTGAGTTTAATTAGGCTTTACTTAATCCATGCTTTAACTATGTCATTGATCCCACATACTTAGTTGTTATTTTTTAACTCATCTTTGTATGAGGGTTGTTTTTTGTCAACTTTATTATTAGGCCTTTTCTATCAACCAAAGTCTACACCAGCGCATAGAATTAATTGTAAATCTATCTTCAGGCGAAATTTCAGTAGGAAATATTGTTCATTATTGAAAACTTTTCAGGACATGTGGATATGTGAATGTGATGATTCTTTCCGTAATACAGAACGTACAATGTAATTCCTCTTTACATTTCTTGTGATTTTTATTGGAATATTAATTCTCCTTCATTTAGTTGATCATTCCAATTGATAATGCTAGGATAACATATTTTTAATTGGATATGTAGATAAAGAGAGACTAAATAGTGTTTTTTGTGTTAAAACTAGTCCTATTATTTCTATGTATAGGAAAAACTTTTTATTAGTTTTTTTTTGTTTTTAACTTACATAATAATTAGTATCGTGGAATCGTTTCCAGAATTAGTCCTTCTTAAGTATGTGGTATTCTGAAATGATTTATTTTTCTCTTGTAGTAAAACATTAGAAATGTAATATAACCCTTAACATATTGAGGATGGCTCGTTGTTTTTATTTCGCTTCATCCGGTGGCAGTGAGAATCGTACTTGGCTTTATCTAAGGTTGTCTTGCGCTAAATATTGTTTAGAAAGAAATTAAAAGTTGATTTTAATAAAAAAATTATTTTTAATCATATGAAGTTTTTTTCATTTACAAAACCTCTCTGTACCATCAGTGGTACACGCCATCCTCAACGTGTTAAATTATATTGGGAAAATTGAATCAAATATAAAACTCATAATATTATGTTTAAAATTTGATTACGCTAAAAGGTTTAACTAAAAATTTCTTGCCGATAAGTATACGGTTATAACTTTGGATGTTTTAACTTTTAGACATATGGATTCCTTGCGCCAGGTTAGGCCTTGATTCAAAATCTAGTACTTAATTTGATAAAAAATGGTAATCAAATTTTATTTCTTATTTATCAGTAAGGTATTGAATTTTTTCAGTAGTTAATACCTTTAAAATTGCATTATAAATCTTTTACTTACAACATTAAAAAAGTTTTGTTTAATAAGTTTTTCAAAGTCCATGTATTTGTTTGATTTAATTTTTTAACAATTAAATAATTATTAACTTAATTAAAATGCAATTTTTTCATTTATTCAATTATTTGCCAAGTAGAATACTTACATTTAAACAGTTAATTATTAAAATTAAGTACTTTATCTTAATTACCAACATTTGTGTGTAAATCAAAAATGAAGCTTAAAAGTTTTTATCTAGTTACATTTGAATGCAATTTTATGCTATGAACACATAAAAGAAGTGCCTTAATTTTCAAGATGAAAAAAAAAAAACAATAAACAAAACACAACATTTTAAAAGTACTTCAAGTTTACAAGAAAGTTTCATGCAAATATAATTACTTAAAAACAGCCCTTTCGTTAAACAACATGAAAAAAAAACAACACTTAATAAATTCTCCCTGTTAAACTTTCGCATTCCCTTTCCCCAATGCAGGCAACATAATGTTGGGCATTCTTACATAAATTTTGTTGCGACAAATACAATATGCAGTTCCGGAAAGCCGCCAACCAAAAACAAAAAAGAAGAAAAAAAAAAAAACTTTCGAGAATGTTAACGTTTAGTTTATTTTGCAAATGAGTGGGTGACTTATGGCATAATAAATGAAAAACCAAAAAAAAAGGAAAAAACAAGAAAAATAATATTAGTGCATAAAGAAGAAAAATACGAAAACAGCAATCTTGACAGAGAAATAAAATGACTGAAGTTTTTTATATATGTACATATACATATATAATCGGAATAGAGCCGGCGCCCGTTTTGAGGTGCCTCCAGTTTAGCTGGTGTATGTATGCACTGACGCGAAGCCTCATAAAATACTGGAAGCATTGTAATTTACAAAAGGGAAATCAAGAGCCTTGTGAAATTAATACCCTGAAGAATATATTTCCCTATATATATATAGATAGGTATAACGACCACTTTTTATCAATGCAACTTATATACATGTATACCTCAGTTTTGAACAAATGTGCAGTTTTTATAATGAGAAGGCGCCGTCCAGGTATGGACACATTACACGGGCACATCTACATATATTTCAGGCATTCAATATAATATACTCAGCCATGTAGAATATTAAAATAATGATACTATAACAAGACAGAGTAATATATTAATTATAGAATTTTATACCCAGATAGTAGATGCTAGATGTGAATTCTAATCGGAGGCCGTCTACGATCTCAATTACAGTAATAAAACCGCGAAAACGTTGGCGCCTTGCCTCCCTATTAAACTGCTGTTTAAAGCTTTTGAAACTCTGGGTATAGATTACATTGTTTTTTTTTTTATTCGATTTATACTATTTAAATTTTTCTAGTAAAAGGCCAAACATAAATTGTTTATAAACATACATGAAGACTTTTTTATTTCGTTTTATGTTATTGTTTTTACTTTGTTGTTATTCTTTTTAATTTCACCTTGATAACGGCAAGGCTTTTGCTTCCTGTTGCGTAAAACTGTAGTCTTATTTGTTTCTAGTACATTTTTATATATGCCATCCTCCTATAATTATAATTTCTAATAATTTCTTAGTTAATCATTTTACAACTTGGGCAAAACTTTATTATTTTGAAATAGGTAGAAATTGGGGGGCGTATTGAGGTAAGTTTTTAGTAGCCAGTTGTGGATTATTTACAACCGTGCATCTGGCAGTTTTATTGATTCTCTTTGAAATTGTACAAAAGTTAGGTGAAACTTTTTCTCCACGAAAATAATATGATGTTTTCTTTTTATTGGCCTTAATTACATATTTCTTTCTTGTTTTTTATTGTTTTCAACATATTTATATTTAAATTTAAATAAATTCCTAGGGGCGTTTAATTAAAATTTTTTTATAGATATTGGGAAATTAATTCAAAAAAAAATTATTTTTAATGGAAAGTCATTAAAGAAAAAAATTTCTTAAGATGAAAATATGAATTAATAACGTAATTTCAGCCTGACCAGTATTCTTATTCTTGAAAATGTTACAAATTTGAAAAAAAAAACCATAAAATGCAAGTAGTTATATTGTTACTATGTTTTTTGGTGTTATCTATTATGCTTCTTCAATCGAATCATCTAGGAATAAAAGCCAGTTGTGTAATTGTCACAATAGGCTAGTTGACTACATATGAGAAATGGGTTTTAATATGTTTCCTTAGTGACTATTTTACCCATAAAAAATGATGTTTTAAAAAAATTTAACATTTACATTATATATTTTGTGTTTTTAAAAACTGATTTGAATTTCTCTTCAAAACGCTGTCGTCTTTATGTATGAAATTTTTCTCATTTCTGAAAAATTTGCTCATTGTCTTGTTTTATTTCAATTTTAAAATGAATTCAACTTACTACAAGTATTGTGTTGTGCTTAAGTGTAAAATTACAACTATAAAAACACCAAAAAAGTTTATTTATTTATGTACCAAATAGCAAACAAATACGAAAAATGTGGTTAAACATGTGAAAAACATATGAAACATCGAAAACAAATATTGACGTTTCGAAAGGTGTGACGTCACGTTTTCGCAATGGTATTTACGATCACGTTTTTTCTCAAAAAGCCTATGAACCTTTTAGGTTGGTCTTGCATTTTTATTTCCGTTGTTTGTTGTCAGGAATACATCATAGTTCCATTTTGTTTCTTTTAACCAATAACTGAAGCTTTTCATAGCACTTTAAAGTACACTACAGTTGTATACGTACGAAATAAGGGCTTCTATACCAGGGGTTCCCAAAGTGTGCATCACGAGACGGTACGTACAGGTCATCTGCACCCAACGTATTGAGTGAATATTCTTTCACCTCGCTTTCCGCTCTTTCGTTTCCTTATTCTTTTATTTATTTATTGTTCGGCCAGTATCAATTTGTAAAGTTATGCTCAGAAAATCTAGCTTATCCTTCTTATTGATTTTACAATGTACTATTATATGTTCTAATAAAAAATATTAAGAAAGAAAAATAAATCATTAGATGATTTTAGGACTTTTCTTTAACAACAAATAAAGTAATCTTAATGCATGTTAAACCAAGCACAGGTTTTTTTTAAAGAAGGGCGTCGCGGAAAAATTAGTCTGTAAAGGGCGTCGCAGGTATAAAAAGATTGGGAGCCTCTGTTCTATACGATCTCATTTAATTTAGTTCTCTAATTCGGCGTCTTTCAAAAAGGTTTATAAAACTTTTCATTGAAAACTTTGTCAATGGTTTATTTAGTTCTCCTTTATTATTGCATTTTTTTTACTTTTAATGTAATTTGGAAATTAGAGGCTGCAAGATCATGCAAATAGAACTTCTCTTTGAGATTCTTTATTTTTGTCTAATAAGTGATTTTCGTTAGTTTAAGGCTCGCGATATTATTTTGAAGGATTAATTTATATTTATTGAACAAAATATTATTCATGACATTGGCACTAAAACGATATCCTTAGGCGTTATAAGTAGTTCATTTGTTATAGATCCAAAAATATTCCTGAATTTTGAAAGAATTGCAAGAAAAATGATTTTTTTAATTTCATTATTTTTAATACGTTAAGGACTTACTTTTAGACGATAGAGAAAGCTAAAGCAAATAGGTGTAGAACTTGAAATAGGAGGAGACTCTATGCAATTATTTTTTGACATTACTGTCTGATCTTCAGATTATGAAAAAAAAAATTGAAAAAAAGAGCTTAAAATTAAAACTTTTCCAAAATTCAACTATTCTTTTAAATTCTTTTAAAAACTAGCCTTGGGAACAATTTTCAGGATATTTGCATTTTTTGTTTTTTGCTAAATAAAACTTTCTCATTAGTCAAAGGTACATGATAAAATTTAGCCACAGAAGAACTCTTGTTTCAATAGATAAGCTTTTGTTAAATTTACTTCATTCACTACAGTTTCTACCACTCAGATATTATATTGCCGCAATTGAATAATGCAATGAACTCGCAAATTTAATTCCAACAAATTACTTACAATCTTGTATGGACAGTCTATGATAGTCAGACATCCGGATATAAAAACACCCAGGCACTTAACTCAAAAAGAAATTTATTAACAATCTCTAATGATTCCAGACTTCACTCTAGTAATTTAATTTTTTCAGAAGGGTAGACCTTGTGTAAGGACCGATTAATTTTTATAATAGTGAAAAAATAAAATTTCTTAATTACATTATAAATTCAGCAAAGAAATTAAAATTTGTTGTAAATAAGACAATTAACTTATTTCCACCCTTGTAATGTCTGACATAATATTTTTTAGTAAAACTTTTTATGATTATGTTGTTTTCTTTTTTTAATATTTTCTGAAGAAACACTTTAACTTTCATCAATCTTCGTCTTTGAATAAATGGAGCATAAAATTCAACAGTCCTGTTTCAATTCACTTGAGTAATCGATAACTATTAACTGTCATCATCATAGAAATATTAATTATCATGAGCTGTTGTTTTAATTACCAAAACTTAGTAAAGTATAGAGTCAATTTTTTGTTGTTGTTGTTGTTGTAGAAAAATATTTAAAAATAATTTAATATATTCTAATTAGTTCCTTAAGATTTTAATCATGTTTTCCATTGAAGTCGATTATTTAGTATTAATTAAAAATAATTGCTATATTTACAAATTTGGTAATACTTAAATACTTTGAGTAAACACAAAACAAAATATAATAATTCTAAAAACAGGAAAAAAATACAAAAGAAAAATCAAGGAAATTAAGTTGTCTTACATTTAGACTTAATAAATGCCATCTAAACTGGATTTGTAACCATGAAAGGTCCTGAAAATGGCTATCTCAACTTTTTAATTCAGCATAACTTGGAGTAATTTGATGAGATAATTGTTACAAAGTTGCTAACCAGTTGTTGCTTGTATATAGAATTAATTTCGCAGTCGGCGGTGGCAGTAATGGCCATTCCAATGATTATGGTTTGGAATTTATGATACAGTCTCGATCAGAACTGAAAAGATTTTAGTCGTCTTTTACTGTAGACAAGTTTTATGAGATAAAAGTTAACTTGATATCTATGTGTATAGATATATATATATATGTATATATATGCAATCCATTCATGACCAAACTTGTAAGTTCGGAAATAGCACAACAAAGTTATGGTAGTCATAGCGCGTGCAGTTCTCAGAATTTTCGTAAAGTTCCCCACTAAATATTGATGTATATATATATATATATATATATTTATAGATGTATATATAAATTCTTTCCGATTAGATTAGATTTTATTATCAATGGAATGTCTAAAGCAATTCACGGATGAAAACATTTCAGTGGACCGAAAAGAAAGCAATAGTCTTATATGTTATGACTGGGAACGATTTGTTTTCGTTTTGTTTTGCTTTTTAGTTTCTTATTTTTGTTTATATTTATAGGAATCAAGTGTTGGAAAATTCATTACAAAAAGTAACATTTGTTATCTTTCTTTTTTACCCCTTTTTTTTAGATTTTGTGAAAGGTTTAGTGATACAAGTTCATTGGCCTACTTATAAGATAGTCAAGTTAGTTTTCATTTTCGGATAAATCAATCGACCCAGCAATGGCCATTATTTTAAATCTAAAAAAGAAAAAGACAAGATTTTAATGCCATAAAGGAGATATCCTTAATTTTGTAAGACTAATGCTACTAAGCTATTTACTATATACATTAAATCCTTTAATGGCGTCTAAGTATTGTGATAAATCCATTAAGTTACTATGTAAATCTGATTCATTGTATAAGAGTCGATATATTTGCGATTTGTAGTTTATTATTTTTTCGGAAAAAGAATTATTTTATTTACCTAAATTAGGTAATGCGGGACTGTAATTTGATTAAAGAATAAAATTTATTTCGTTAAAGTTTAAAGAATTTGGTGAAATTTTCGTCAAAAATCTTAAAGATTACTAATATAGTTACAAAATTTAAGGGGGTCTTCTAGTTTAGACGCTTGAATTTTGGATGTTTTTTCGGACGCCATAAAAAAGAAACAATAAATCTTTTAAGCAAATATTTTTTTTGTTTTTTGTTCATTGATGTGTTGAGAATACAAAAAAGTAATAATATTAAAAAAAATCAAAATTGAAAATACTACAGGCAATCAAAGTGGGGGCTCTTGAAAAAAGGTTGTGTCCTGGTGTGCACGATTCCAGCCTTTCCAGTAATCTGAAGAAAAAAGTATGTCTTAATTGTTCAAATAGAAGAATGTAGCTTTTTTTGTTCATAAAATGGTGGTAGTTTGAAGACAAAGTTTTTTTCCTGTTTTTTCGCCTTTCAGAATTTAAAAGAAAAAAAAATTAGTAAAAAACTCTGCGTAGTGCAATAGCGTAATTTATAGAGAATCTCTGTGTCAAATTTCAAGTGAATCAGTTGAGTAAATCTTGAGAAATCAGGCACACTGTTTCGCAAAAGGTAGTTTCGAGAAAAACGCGTTTTAAGTTTTAAAGACTGATCTGAGCTAAGCATTGAGTGTTCACAAAATGAGCTATAACTCCGAAAATAATTTGAATTTCGAAAAATCCTCTTGGAAATTCTTTTGTAAAGAGTTAAGCTATGAAAATATGCAAAAAAAAAAATCTAATTTCTAAACTAGAAGACCCCCTCAACACTTTTAAAAAAGCTTGTTAGAAATTTTAACAATACCGGAATACATATTTTAAAATCCAAGCCAAAAAAGTAAGCTTCATCTAGAATCATTTTTGAATATCCTTAAACCTACATATTGAAAATAATTTTTCAGCTTGATTTTTAAATAGTTGCAATCGTTTTAACAATATCTTTTTCAGCTTTATTTTTTAAAAGCTGAAGTAATCCTTTCAATTTAAATTTTTTAAATGATGTAGCTATAATCGAAAATTAATTACCATATGACCTAAATGAATAATAATCTTTTCGCTTCTATCTCAGTTTTTTTAAAATAGATCAAAGTTAAAGTTGGTCAAGTAAAATTTTAACATACCTACTTTTATAACGTGATATTTATGTCTTAAAATAAGAATATCCTTTATCATTAAATATATGTCCGATTATCACCTAAATACAGTGCTCACCCCTGATTTTATTATTTTATATAACTATCATGTGAGTTCTTTCAAGTTTGAATTTTTCGAATTTCCCAGAGTATCCTTGAATTATTTCAGTGACACTGTTGATATTAAATTCTTATGAATTTTCTGATTAATCACATATCATACATGTAGAAATTTATTTTGACTTTGTAAATTATATTCATTGATTTGAATCATTTTAATAATTAATTCTTTTTCGCAGTATAGGTTAAAAAGGTAAATTTTACTTTAATACTGTTTTATGAGTAATGTCATGTGTATCTGACTCAAACTTCAGTCTTAATAGATTTCAAAATGTTAAGACCTTGTTAAAATTTTTATGAAAGCTGTCTTATTTGCAGCGAAGCGTATACGTCATTTATGTTGATTTTAACGCATCAGCTTTTATCTATCATGTTCTAGTCCATTAATTTTATTTTTATTTTAATTTTTAATTAATTTCATTAGCATTAATACTAAATGAGAATCAACACATTTATTTGAATCATCTGATTAAGTGTAGGTGAGAGATCTTAAAGTTTTTGTTGCGTATAATCTTATCCAGATAATATGTTTTCATATAATGATATGAAAGTAACTTATGTAATTGGGTATGTTTGCATTAATGCTTTGACCTCAAAGGAAGATTTTATACAAAAGAGCTTAAACCTTGATTTTTACATTTCCTATAGACGTCCAATTATTTGTCTATTGGCTCAAATGAAAAATAACTGTTCATTAGTAATTGCTTTCAGGGTGGTTCCATGAAAATCGAAATTTTATAATTAATTAAAAAAATTTATAAAGAAAATATAATTAAAATAAAAGCATAAGAAGTCAGAAAATGTTGAATGATACAAAATGTTTTTAAGGGTGATCTAAGAAATAAATAATTTGAAAAGAAAAATCTGTAAAAAGAGCTCACTTGGCTTATAGACTCTGACATTTTATTTTGATAATTGTTAATTTATCTAAAAGAAAATAATTAGGAGATCAAATAACTAATCTGATCTCATTTCTAGGAACCCTAATACTTAAAAAATAAAGCAAAATTAAATATATCCCAAATTATTTAGATGAAAAGAAGCTAAGTAATAAAAAAATTAAGTTTTCCTTAAGCAAATGGATTTTACTTATTGTTAATGTTAATTCAATCAATGTTATGGAAAGATACAAGATAATGACTTAAATATTTTTTTTTTCCAAAATTATTGTATGTATATTTCTAACTTGATTAAATGAAATGGAAAAAAAAATTTCTTTTGATAATTACGTAAAAGATTTCGATAAACACAACAAATAAATGTTATATATATATATCCGATATGATATTTGTGCCTGATTTATAATTTTTTGAAGTTTTAAGATAAAAAATATAATCGGAACTTAAAGTAGTAGAAGACTGTAAATCAGGGGTGTCTAAACCGTGTCCCAAAGTAATTATTAATGTGGCCCAGAGAGTTGCAAATAAAAAATGTTATTGATAGCCGACTTCGGCGGCAGTGCCATCCAATCATTATCGATATCGCTTTAAAATAAATAGAATGTCCTGACATCTAACTGAAAGAGAAATTTAATGAAGTTTCATTGTTTCATCACACCTGTCCAAAGATAAATATCCCTCACTGTATAGTCATGCGTAATTCATTTTTAAATTAATTTTGATGAAAACAAATATTTTTGAAATCATATATTTGTAATATAAAAAAAAAAAAATAAAAACCTTCACATTTATTGACAATTTGCTTTATTTATTTTTGCTATATTTGATGTTAAACTTGAACAAATCATTCATCCTTAGTCTATAAAATTTCCCTCCACATTTTGAAAAATTTATAATATGAAACTATTTACAGGATAAACAAAAATGTATTTTCTTTTAAAACGTAAATGAGCCGCTTACAACTGTACGAGTATATTTTCTAAATTGTCAATAAATTGATTGATTTGAACGAGTTGAGGAAAATACTACAAATAAAATTTGCATGTCTAGATAGGGTAAACTTTATACAGATATACAGGAAATGCTAATGTTTAGTAAGTTCTAGTGGGCCTTAAAATAGAATGAATTGCTTACAAATGCACGTGCTTTTCAATCAATTCGAACTGGTTGAATTCAAAAAGGAAAAATACTTGAAATTTTCAACCCAAATTTATGTGCTCTAGTATTTCTTTTAAGCCAACCCCACCTCTTTGTCTCTTTGAAATTTAAAAAAAAAATTTTTCTATTAATTTAATAGCAATTTCTATTATATTTGCATATTCAAAGAAATTTTTTGAAATCAATTGAAAAATACGCCCGTAAAGTTATATTAAATCGTAGGCAATTTCTAAGATAAAATAATTTCTTTCTTTTTCCAAAGTATACAACAATTTACAAATAATTTGCCAAATTTACACAAAAAATTATTTTCCTTGATTCTATTTGCATTTCGCGCCTAAGCCCATGACATTATTCTTGCAGTAAAAATAAGTAAATGTAAATTGGATATAAAATTTTGTTTGTAGGCTATTCCTGGATACATTTACTATCTAATAGCACAATTGCCTTAAGGATTTTTGGGGGGATGGTATATTTGAATTATAAGAAATAAAAGGACATAAAGAAAAAAAAAACAACAACAACAAATACAACAAAATTACATAAAGAAGAAATATAGGATATATTTTACAGCCGATATAGTATAAACATATCCCGCGAGAAATACAGAACTGTTTTATAAATAAATTATTGCACAGAGGGAGAATATAATATTTGATTTCTCTCTCTCTCTCTCCCTCTCTCTTTCTCTATTGAATAGAATGGGAAAATTCTACGATTACTTAAGTTTGTTTATTTTACTTGCATATATAGAAATTTAACGATAGGGTAACCAAACAAAAATGGAAATCAAGTTGAGTGTAAACGTATAAAAACGCAAGTCATGGCCCAATAAAAATGAATGCTATAACTGTACTAGAAAAAGGGATACAAAATTACTAGTATAACTGTAAGTATGGCCAGAGAGTTAATCATAGTATAATACTTGGTAAATGCACGATGAAGTAATGGAGTACTGAGTTTATAACAGTCAGGGTATTAACATTTAATGAAGGAGGTTTTTCTTTAAGCAAAAAACCAAAATGAAATTCACAACAATTGTTATCATAAAAGTGGAAAACAGGCGCTATAACAATTCAGAAATGAACCATCTGGCTTACTTCTATCAAATGGGGGGAAAGATTTTTTGTTTTCTTACTTATAATTAATGTTACTAAAAATTTATTTTTAAATTTATAAATTTTCAATTAAATAGGATCGGTATTTATTTAAATTTCATAAAAAATTATAGATCTAAAAAAAATAAACAATAAAAAGGTATTACTAAAATTTTTTGCGTTTTTATGAAACATTTTTATTAGGGCAGTTGTTTTTTTAACTGATTATTTTTATAGAATTTTAAGTTTACAATAGACAAAAAATATCTTTAAAAGTGTTGTTTTTTTTTTGTTCATTTCGACAAAAGTTCTACTTGTAATATTTATTTTGTCGCTTAAAGGATATTTTTCAAGTATAGAACTATGCGTAGTTAATATCAGGCTATCCGATAATGATAAAAGTGTCCTACTACTTTGAATCTTGAAACAAATAACATTCCCAAATTGTTCATCAACATAAGCTGTCAAAATAGATAAAATTAGCTGAGTGTTCCTTAATTCCAATTTAAAAAAATAAAATTATTCTTGTCTTCAAATCATTTTCTGCTGTACTGAAAATGCTAGTTTAGTTTGTTCTAATTGTAAGTAGAATAAATTTACATATGTATAAGAGAAATGTGATAATTTGGTTTGGAAAGAATGTCTTTAAATGTGTGTCTCGGATGTAGGAAACAATTTAGGCATAAAACGTTAAAACGAGCATTCGGAAAAAACTATTTGAGCATTACTAAGCTGATCTTTGCTTTTGGAAGGGCGTTAAGAGCGGCTTGATGGGGACTTCACCTAAGGATCGCTTAGGGAGCCTAATGGCGTGAATGTTTGGAAAAATAAACAAAAATATTTTTTGGATATTTCAATTTTTTTTTTTTTTTTAATGTAAATTAGGAGGACAATTTCACAATTTTTTAAAACACATTTTAACAGTAGTAAAAATTCACGACTAGCTCAACGCTGAATTGTTAACATAAAGTTCTTTAGATGAATGCTAAATTTTGTTTTGACTTTAAAAATATTTTTTCTATATCTAAACATGAAAATATATTTTTAGGCACGTGTACACCTCATATCAAGGTTCATATACAAAATAAGCATAATTAAAGTTTTCGATTAGTGCTCATTATTATTAATATTGTGACAAAGTGTTCTAATTAAGTTCAGATTAAATTTTCCATTAGGATCAGACTACCTCAATGATCTGCTTATGTATTGGGTCTTTAAACGTCTCTATTTTTGCAATTTTCTCTTAAATAATATTTTGAATCTATTTTCAAGGGTATTTGGTGATATAAGTAAGTTATAGTATTTTGGTATACAAAAAAAACTCTGGACAGTGTCTCTAATTTTTGACACTTTATTTTAAATTTATTGTAAATGTGGTTAGGAGCTACGATGTATTGTGACATTCAAAATATGTCATTGATAACAAACTGGTCGCAAGATTTTCGACTCTCAAGATTTCAAGGTTTTCTTGGAACAAAATTTCGTTAATTAAAATAAATGCAAAATGTTACTAACATCTTTAGTTATACAAAAACAAAATTGGATAAACGGCTTAAAATGAAAAAACTAATTTCCTTTTGTACAGTTGTAGTTCTTATGTCAATTATAATTGTAAAATGGCAAACTTTAAAAAAAATTTGAAAAATCAATTATTTTTGTTATTGTAAATCGGTTAAAAATATATAAAGCTAAAAATAAATAATTCGTTTTTACCCGAACTAATTCCTTTGAAGCTTGTGAGTTGTTTGAGGAAATATTGTTGGGAGAAAAACCATTTTAAAACTTTAAACGTGTACTTGGCTGCTTGCTTTGGTACCTAACTTTATGTTCAATAACTTTTTAGTCTGAAATTTTTAGAGTATATAATCAAAAATCAACTTTTTGTAGCCGTCATATTACAAGTTTGATTACATTTTTATTAATTGCAAATTTCAACTAAAAATATATATCTATTTTTCTTTATATTTAATTAGGTATAATGGTCATCATAATTCTAAAAATAACATAAAATTTTTCAAGTAAGTCAACATTTTTATATTTTATTTCTTCATAAAGTAAAAATATTGGATCTTATTTGTATTTTTACTACATAACCTTTTTTTTATATGTAAAAACATCGAATAAAATATTTTATTTTTGAATAAACACAAGATTTTTATATTTAAATTGATATAAAAAGAAAAAATAAATATTAAATAAAATGTTGAAGTGTTTCTTGGAAGCTTTTATCCTTATTAAAGCTTTAATTTAATTTTTGTCATATATAATAAAAAAATTTTATACCCATATCTATTTTATTTTTGAACTTTTATATATCCTTATTGACAGCATTATCTTCTTTTTTTTTTGTACATATATAATTCAATTCAACATCTGGTGTCAACAGTTTTGTACAAAAGTTTTCCCCTTTTTTTTAAAAGGGTACATTATATATTTACTAGAGTACTTAACGTTTTTGAACGATCATCATTAACATTAAACATGTTTACAGTAGAGTAAACACAATTTTGAAAATAAAGAAATAATTGGCCATTTTTACATAATAGTTTTTAAAGGGATAAATTTTGTTTGTTTGATATTTAGATGAATGTAATAAATGAGCCGTTGACATGTCTTATGGTTTTATGCCACTTAACCTGTAATTGAAATGAAATAATTGTAATTAAATTAATATTAATTTTTGTTTGATGCTAAAAGCAACTCACCAAGACTTTAACTGATTTTTGTTACTAATCTTTTCCTATTTAAATTAACATTTAGTTTTAAAAATATTTCTGTTTACGTATAAAACTATCAGTTGAAATAATTAACCTATGAAGAATGAAAAATTTTTGGTAACGAGCAGTTTTCCAATACATATGCTACAAAATAAATGATTAGTTCAATTAAATATAACTTCAATTAACTAATCAGATTGTAATTAATTTGTAAATAATATATGAATCTGATAAAAATTTACTTAATCGAAATTCTATAATTCAATGCACAAAAGGAATAAAATCAATTACAAAAGCACGAGACTACGAATAAACTCATCAACTCAATGCGATGAGCTATTGACAGTCATTAAAAAGAAATCAACTATCAAACAATTCAAAGTAGTTAGAAATAGTATGCAAGGATTTTTTTTTACATACATTTAATGACCTGCTGTTATATTTCCTTAAAGGAAAACAAAACAGAAAAATATATAATCTAAATGTATCATTAGATTTCAGTTCAAATATACTAATAAGACAAAAAGGTTATGACAGCTCAAATTGCTCTCTTACTGTTGAGACTGGATGACATTTGCATCCGGTAAAATTCAATCCGGTAGCCACGGCTAAATACTATAATTTGACAAATTTACAGATAAAATTCAAATTCAAATTCTGTTTGCGCGAAAAGTTCAGATATGACCAAAACTTCCAGTAGTATTTTAGTCTGAAAATTGCTTGAATTGGTTTGTATAAAGATTTGATCTTTTTGATATTTTACATTTTGATCTATACTAGTATTCAAGTTCTAAATACAGCTAGAAATAGAGAAATATACTAAGTTGGTACTTTTATCCTAGAACAGTCGGAGGTAAAGAGGTAAAGACTTTTAGTCATTTGATTGAAAAGAATAAAATAGATTAGAGTCTTAGGTACTAGTTGGACAGAATTAGTGTACCTCATCTCATTATGTCACTGTTAGCCATAGACAGAGAGATATTACTCTTCTTGTTGCCATTAGTACCCCTAGGCAACTTTATCCCCGAACATTTATGAAGTCTTTAAAAAATATTGGCTTTTTAGGACAATATTTCTCTCTGAGTAACAGCAGGAGATGAAGTACGGTGCTCCCTCACTTGGTATAGGCTTTTACTTAACGTTCTAACTATTCATTATCAGTTTTTCAATATTGGAACTTTGTCTTTTCCACTCTATATCATTTTGGCTACATGCATTTTATGAATTTAATTCTTTATTTATAGGCAAAGGAGTTACTTATTTTAGTTTGTTTTTTTTTTATCGTTTTAACCATTTATAGTTTTATTTATCCCTTTTTTTATTATCGATGGCTTTTTTCCTTATATTAATATAATACCACAAAATGAAGATTTTTAATAAAATCTATTTAATTGTTCAAATTTTGAATAAAATGAATTTAAGATCATAAAAATTCTTTAGTTTTTCTGTTAAATAAAAGCCGAATCATTAAAAACTGTCTTTTATTATACTTTTAATTAAGTTCTAGGGTAATTTTTTTGAAAAAATGTCTTGTTAAAACTTTGGGAAAATTTCCAAGCAGCATATCAAAAATTTTTCTCAAAAACGATAATGACGGAAAATCAAATCGAATTTTCAAAGTATTTTAAAAGTGTAATGTGGGCTACAATTTATTATAACTTTTTATGTACAAAATAATTTTTGATAGCTTTTAATAACCGTCGCTTTTGTTTAACGGTAATTGTGTACAAAAAATACCAAGTGTCTAAATTAATACATATATAATTTTGGAAAATTATCATCAATAATTATCTAGCAATAATCCAATTAAGCTTTAAATAAAATGCTTTTGATGTACAAAACTCTGGATAGAGTAATAAACGGGCTATTATTACCTAATAACAAATTCTTAGAAGACTTGATAAAACATCAAATGCTAAGGTTTCATTCTTAGTAATATTCTAAATAACATTTATTCAAGGTAATTAAAAAAGTAAATTTTCCAACCAGTCGTTCTGATGTTCTCGTTTTATTCCTGTAAATATTCATAAATAACGATAATGGGATCTTTCCAATTAAATGTAAAGTTATAATAGATTAAAATACTCTGAACCCATTTTCTTACATTTTAATTATCTTTTCATTATCAACGGGATATCAATTGGGTATCCTGGATAAAATTCAAGGTTAGAATCCAAATTTAATTATTTTTAGATATTTCTTGAATTGTAATCATGAAATTTATTTGTAACGACAATATTTTATAAGTTAGTGTTGAATTAAATTTGGAAAATTGTCCAATTTATTTAATTTAAAAAATTTTATCATACACTTTATTCATGTAAATATGATGTCCAGATATATAAAAATTGTATTCTACATACAAACAGAAAAAATTCCACGTCCAATGAAATTAGCAAGTATTAAAAATGTCGTTCAATATTTTGAACGTGTAAAAGAGCATACACACTAACGTCCACATCTTCTTATCCGATAAAAAGTCGTATATTAAATAAAGGCTTACAAGGAAAGTCATTTTCCTTGCTTTCAATTGAAAGTTGACGAGAGAAAAGGTATCTCATCCTTCGTGACTGGATAAATTTCTGATAGAAAAAACATTTTTTTGTCACTCTATTTTCTACTTAGCTAGCCTTATGCCGGAGACACATGTAACCTCTTAAAGAATATTTATTTATTACGCATTAGTTACTTATGGACTATATTTCTTCACAATATTATCAAATGCATATTAACTAAATGTGTTTAAATGCTATGTGTGTCTTCGCCATCAGAACTATTTCTTATCTGAACTATTTTAGCTAAAGAACTGTGATTCTAACAGCTTCCCTACACTTTTTCTTGCCATTTATTTTATGGAACCTGCTATAAGATTTGTTCTACTACTGCACTGTGGGCTGCTGTTAGAGCCGTTGTATTCAAGCTAGCTAATCTTTGCAAACTTAATGGTAGCATTCCTATTATTTTTCCATACCAAAAACTTCTACGATTTCCGAATAAAGAGAAATCACTGATAAATTAGAGCCAAATTTATTGAATCTTTTGAATTTTAAAAGAAAAGAAGGAATCTATAAAGTTAAAGATAGAGGCTTTTCCCATGGTGGTTTCTATCGCTTTGAATGGTTTAATTTCTAAAATATTCCATAACAAAAACTACTGTGCTATTTACAGTGGTCAACAACAAACAAAATTTCTTTTATTCTGTTTTTTCAATTGTGAAATTAGAAGATTTTCAACCCAAGAAACAGTCGTTTTTTATTTATGAGCATGAATACTCGCATAAATAAAGCTTTGAGCTTAGCTTTTAGTTTAGCATTAATTATTAACTAAGGATAAAAGAACAATAACTAAGTTGCTATTTTGTAAAGTTTAATAGAGTTATAATATATAAATTAACTAATGTCATTGTTAAAGTCTTTTTTTTTTGAGTATCCTCGAAGAATACACGTCTCTCCACTGCTTTTAATAATTAAGGGGTTAGGATACTCAGCACTTTTAAAAAATCGATTTTTTAAAGAATAATATCTCAAAAATATTCTCAGAAAGTGCATCCGAAAAATAGTTTTCGAGTTATTTGCCCGTTAATAAAGGGCTCTCGTGCTCTACATACATCGAGTGTAAAACTTTAAATGCGTTTTTCTCAAAACTATGCTTCTTGAACGGTGAGCACTGTAACTCGAAAACTGCTGGTTTGATTTCAATGAAATCTTTTGACTGCTTTTGCAGAACATGAAAAACTCGTGCCTGGTCGAAGGATTATTTTTTTTTGAAACTTCGATTTTTTAGAAACAATTAACTGCTGTTTTTTTCCCGAAAATCTGGGAAAAAAGTTCCTAAGGCCGCCATTTTGAAGTTTTTTTTTAAAGGAAAAAAGCTTCGATCAGGCACGAGAATTGCTTCGATCAGCTTCGATCAGGCATGAGAATCTGTCCGATTGATTTTAGATAAATATATAAGGATTTTTGGTGATCACTGCAAGGGACTTCTGTTTGGAACTGAGTCAACACAAACAGCCATAACTTTTAAAATAATTAAATTTTTTTCTTTTCAAATTTTTGTGAAGTCAAGTCGAAAAATTATGTAATGATGTCAAATTTTTACTTTTATAAAATAAAATAATTTACTGGGAGAGAAAAATTATTAAAAATAATCATTTTTTCATGTCTCTGAGTAGCCCTAATCCCTTAATTTGAGTAAAGGGAACTTTTAAGTGTTGGTATATTATAGAAAATCTTTTAAACTACTCATCGTATTTTTTTCAAATTTTCACAAAATATTTTTAAAGGTTTACGCCAAGAAGAAATTCAAAAATAATAAGAATTATTTTTTAATAATAGCGTATTAAGTTCCTTCTTTGCCAAGATATTTGGGAATTGATGTACAAAATTAATATTAAATTGTTGAACATATTATAGTATTTATTGTTCAATTGAAGCTTACAAATACATATATTGCTCTAGTATTTATAAATAACTTAGATAATAATGGGTTAAAATAAGGATTAATTATATAGACGTTCTGTAAAATCTATTTAGGTATATAAGTCCTTGGACTTTTCCAAAATAGAACTAATTATATTGAAACTAATTTTGTACAAGAACGTCATAACATCAATATTTAAAATTGTTTAAGAAATTATACCATAATATTGTCTTGAATAGTAATATATTAAAATGTTTAAAATGGAGGGTTAAATAAAGTAACATTTTTATAAATGTTACATGCGATATTCAATTCTACAACTCAAGTAAACAATTAAAAAATAAAAATTAAAACGAAACTGAAATTAATTTAGTACAAAAAAAGGGTTGAATTAACTCAACCCTCTTTTTCTAAATAATACAAAAAAAAAAAACAATGTCACCTGTCAGCTTCAAGAAATTGAAAAGCGTATTAATACAACGAAAGGGTTCGTTTCACCAATTTTAATAGAAAAGACAAGTGCTTTGGTATAAATAATTAACATGACAATTTTTTTTGACAAACAAAATAAAAAACAATTTTTCAACAATTTATTCATTTATTTCTATCTATCTCTGATAAATTTGACGAAATTAGGTAAAATTAGAGTATGAATTATTTATTAATGATAAATTTAGTGAAGCTAATGTAAAAATACTATTAGCAAATTTTTTCCTATTTACTCCTTTACGTCTTTTGCTTCAGCCCATTTGGAAAATAATATATCCTATCTGTATATGTAAATGACATCTCTAAAATTTTTGAAATTACAGCTAATGTAGCCTTTTATTTAATTTTTTGTTTATATTATAAATTAAGTTTTAAAATCTTAAAAATATTATTTCAAAGTTTCAAGTCAACTGGTTCAAAATTACTTAAGCTGTGAGTATTTGAGCGTCCGTTGCTCCAGTCCATTTGGAAAATATCTCCAAAGTTTTCTAGTGTTTTCTTTCCAATTGTTGAAATTGCAGCTAATGTAGCTACATGTACTTTCAATGAAGGTTTTTTTGCTTAATGAGATATCGGTGCAAGACTTCTTCATTTAAGCTAAATCAAGAGCTGAAGAATATAATGCGATGGATAAATAAAGCGAAGTTTCTCGTCCTCATATAAAGTGTTTTTTTCCCAATCATTTACTTAAATGTATTAATAAAGCAAAGTATCAGCTTTTAGGATTGCTTCTGACAACTTTTAGTTCTGCAAAATTCGATATTACTTTAACGACAATTTTTGAGTGTATGAAACTAATTATTTTTTTTTAGATATTAATTATTATGCTTAAGGATTGTAAAGATTGAAACATCCACCACATGTAACTATTTATATCTTTAAACTTAAAGTGGTGAACAAATTCAGTTTTAATAATTATTATCGTCAACTGTGAGCCATTCAGGTTCATTTAATATATTCTAACCATGTTAATAACTTTAAAAATTTACCTCTTGAAATCTGCAAAGATAATATCCACAACGAAATAAACAGAACTAAATTTCTGATCCCTTGTACCCAATTTATTTTGTCTAATGAAAATCCACTCGATTTAGGTACTTTAGAAGGAAAACTTATTTTTCCGTTATATTAGGCTAAAGTATTTCTGAAACACATAACAATTTCCTTTCTTTGAAAAAAAATTATAAATTTTTGATTAGGCAATAAGTGAGATTTCAAGATAAGTACTGTAAATTTTACTAGATTTTTTACTAGATTATATTTGATATTTTTTAAAAGGAAAATATTATATGATTATAATTTGATTGAATTAAACATTAGAACATTTTCAACTACTAAAATCGCTCGAGATTCTTTTTTTTCTCGCAATTAATTGAAATGAAAATAAATAACTGTCTCTTTCTCTCTATCTCTCTCTGTGGCTTTCTGCGGCTTTAGTTTCTTGCTAAATAAAAATTTACCCAAAAAAAAGTTTTCACGTGCCTGATTTTTTTCTTATATTACTCACTTCCAAAATTACTCCCGTATTCAATTTTAGTTAAATGTTGAATGATTTGAAACACGAATTATCTAATTGAAAAATCTGAACTATGGAGGCTAAAAAAGAATACAAGCCAAAAATTATTTTTATTATCTATAAAAAGAAGCCGCTTACCTGCATGCTGATCATATTAGTGAATATGTTGGAAAGCCAGAACTTCAGGAATGTACAATGTGCAGATTTACATATTTACATATGTATATGTTTATATGTAAGTAATACTTATTGAGCATCACTTTTTCAGAATATAAAAATTCCAAAAGTGAAATGTGCTTTTAGGATATTAATTTGAAAACAAAAATAACAAAACAACAACAACAACAACAACAATAAGCTAACAAACAGTGAATAGCAATTAAATTCCACAACGAATTGAGAATAAAGATGTGACTGAAATTTAAATTTTTTTAAAATAAATAAAATAAAAGTCATAAAGTCCTTAATTTATTCAAAAAAAAATAATTTAAATAGCAGAAAGGAAATGATATTTTTTTTATATTAAGCTTGAAGCATGTTTTAAATTTTCAAAACGATATTCAATTTTATTTCTTATTTTGTCCTATTTTTAAGGGCTTAAAATCGTAAACTCATATTATGCTTGTTACTTTAAGCAGTAATTCTTTTTTTAAATTTACTTTTCTTTACATATTTGCTGATAATTATTTGAAAACTAAACAAAAATTTGTTTTCCACTAAAAGTTCATATCTTTTGTTGAACAAAATTAACAAAAATGCTTCAAATATTTATTAATTAAATACATCAACCTTAGAATTAATGATTGTCGTATCTTAAAATTTTTGAATTTTAAGCTTTTATTTTCTTTTAAAACTTTTAACATACTTGTGAAATAAGTACCTACTATAACAAAGCTTAGTAACAATAATTAAAGGCTTAAGGAATCATAGTCTTTGAAATTAAAAGATAACATATTAAAGATTTTTTTTCAAACCATGGTAATTATGTTTCGTATGGCCTGCAGGCTACATGTGGTTTACTTGTATTTGGTGCTTATAATACGCGTATTATCCTGAATTAAACTAAATTCCAAAATTTCATTAAATCTAAGCTAAAAGCAGCTTATATTTACTCGTTTAGTTGAGATTTTATCCCTTTTGGCCTTTTTGACTGTAACTTTTTACTCTTTGAAGGTTCCTTTGTGTGTCTATTGCAAGGATTAAAGATATAGTTAGATAAAGTGGATTCTAATACATATATTAAATTGAAATATTTGATATTTTTAGTTTCAGACTAATTTGTCTGTGATATGGAAAAATTTTTCTATGTTGATGTGTGTGCTTGGATATTTCAAAAGAATTGGAAACTCTTTATTTTTACTGGGAACCTGTTACAGATTTTGCAAAAAAATGAGCTGTAGAAAAGTTACAGGAGACTGCGTTTTTTGATTTGAGTGAATGGGTATTGCTAGAAATTATGCAAGCATATTTATTGTGACTGTTATTGAAAATGTCAGCTTACAGAGAAGTATAAGCTAAAAGTTTACATAACTTTGGCAATCAGCTGAAATAGAAAAATTGAGAGTTTCTGCTTTACAACTTGCGTAAAGATCAAAAATACAAAGGTGAAAAAAAAATACTTCAGTGTTGGATTTTTCACACTCTCGATAATATTTTCCATTCTGTGCCTATTCAGGGATATCCTAAGCTTACGTTGGTATTCGACAGGGAAGTTTCTTAGGAACAATATTTCCTTTCTTATACCCTAGATGACACCACAAATCTACCAACCAATTAGCTATTTTGGGTATCGAATCCTGAATAGCTTAATGGTGTATTAAAAAAATATTTTGGCCTGACTTTTGATGCCATATAAAGGAAAATACTAATTATAAAAATACTCAGCCTATCAACTTAAAATCAAGCTTTTGCTGTATTCAAGATACTTAGAAAAGTTAAAATGAATAAAAAGCGGATTAAGTATCTTATAAGTAAAATTAACTATAAAAACTATAAAGATTATTAGTATTAGAGACTTAAATGTTTATGTATTGGTGAATTTTTTTGTTAAGAAGGTTAATTAAATTCAGTTAACTTCTAAAGAAAGAAATTTGCTGGCATAAGCAGATAAAAACACGTAATTTACAAATAAGCTACTTACTTCAAGTCCTTAAGCTAAAGAATAGCAAAATTTGCTTAAATATTTCGAGTTGTTCTTTTACTTTTTTGTTCCAGCAATAGAAAATTTCCTTGAATACAAATAATAAAGTACTAAAAATATTAAATACTGAAATATTAAATACATTCACTTTCTTCAACTGAACTAAAGGAATAATAGAACACAATTTTATAAGCAATCCTTGAAATATTAAGTCTTATTGTTTGCGGATATTTTCCAGTTTAATAAGAGGCAATTTGAAAACGCCCTGAAAATGAAAAATAATAAAAAACAAGAAAAAACGAAGAAAATTAGCATTGCCTACAATATTTATATTTTTGTACTAAATTTTTAATGTAATTTCTAATTCTTATAGAAAGAACTTTAATTTTTTTTACACCCCCTAATATATATGCGTGATCAAAAACTTAGGAAATTTGATATCATAGCCAGGTGGCCTGAATTTTGAAATTGATATAGCATTTTTAACAAAACAAAGATTCGTGTTGGTTTTGAAAGTGGTGAATTTAGCCGTCATACGATAGTGTCATAATAAATTTATTGGGAATTCTTTAAGATAAATTACAAATATATACACGCAATTGCTTTGAAGGATTATAAAGGAAAATTAAAGTCTCCCTTTTTTATGTATGAAATTTAACAATGTAGTGTTGAAAAGGTAAGTGAATAAATAAAAGAATTGAAAAACTTTGATTTACTGTATTCAATGTGACGGTCTGCATGATAGACATTATATGCTTCAAATTTAATTTGGTGATGTAATACGCAATAGATTGCATGTCAAAATATGTGTCATTTGATCAATTATAATTATGTATTGATCAATATCTAATGGAAAGCCAGCAAAGTTAGTTGCATCCCTCTAATTTGTAAAAGTGGTGCAACTTGATGTTATATGACTGCTAACTGACTTGGTACACTAAAATCCAAAATTAACAATCAATATGCTTTTTAAAGGTTTACATATTTGAAAAATAATTTTATTGACTTGTGCTGACGTAAACAAAATTTAAGGGGAGGGTAACGCTAATTTGTGCGAAAAAAGGCACATTTTGCGATTTTTTTTAATGACACAGTTAAAATATTTTTATTAAAGCTAATAATATACATATTAAAGCATAACTTTCAAAGAATATTATGTGAAATTTTCATGAAGAAATATTGAAAAATATGGCAATGAGAGCAATTTTATGTGGAAATGTCATTTTATGTGGAATTGGTAGTACTTACCACTGTATCTTCCGCTGTATGCTCCGATTCATCCCAAATTCTTAAACAATATTTTTGAAAAGTTCTCCATTTAGGAAGTCAAATGTAAAAAACGCAAAAAAAAGATTTAAATATATTACCCTCCCCTTAAGATTATAGGAACTTTCATCTGTTGTTCATGTTTGCTAATATCTAAATCTGTCGTTTCATTTAATTTCCCTTACTACTCATGCTTTGAATCTGACATCATTTGAGCTTTTCTTTTAAATCCCAGATTTAGGCACTCTAATGCTAAGCTAAGAATCAAGTATCATGGCTGAGTACTGTCCAAAGGCATTTTTTAAATACAATATAAAGAATTTGAGCGATGTAAGAATTTGTGGCTCAGTCATTTTTCTATTTCTATAGAATACAGAATTCACTTTGTGATTTATAAGTGAAAGGAGCAAAAGTCATTTTTAAGTTGGATTAAAAAAGTGGCAATAAAAAACTATAAGATTTTTAGCACTCATCTTTTCGGTAAGATTTTATACATAAATTCAAATATAAAATATATTTATTTGTTCAAATTCTTGTAGAGTTTGAAAAATGAAGATTATGGTCATGATATGCGGAAAAGTTCTCGATTATCGAAAAATGACATATACAGAGCGAAGTATGAGCAAAAAAAAAGAGAATGAAGCGTAATGTAAGTGTTTATTTACAAAGAAGAAAAATTAAAGAGCTCCTAAGTCCCTTTAACACGAGCGCTCCTAAATCTCTCTAACTGAGCTCGCGAAAAGCGGACACGTAGTGTAAAATCGTTAGTGAAGGCTTAGATGAAGGCTGAGCACTTGGTATTGATTTAGGAGTGCTCGAATAGATCTCTCCGATTACTCAATTTCCCGCTGAGTATGTATAGAAGACGTCTACTTACATACTTTTTAAATGCATGTGTAAGTGGATACAGGGATGTGATATTGAAGAGAGAAAAGCTACGTGCCCTGTATCAGAGACATGAATAAAACTTGAATGATATTCTAGCTCTAGATTGGAGTGCATAATGGACTGATTCTGGTTTCAGTACATTGAGGTCCAAAGTAAAACTAAAACTACTGCATAATACTTTTGTGCCATTTAGCAAATATCCTTAAAAAATTTTTGCTTCATTATTTTTAAGCTTTAAAGAAGCTCTTACTAACACCATAAAATGAAGAAGAGGATTAAAATTTTGTTTTGATATATTTAAGTTTTCAATTGTCATCCCTTTTCACTTTATAAATAAAATTTCAATTTTAGGCTTAAAAATAATTTAAAAAAAAATATATTGGATCAATTACACTATCCAATCTCTAGCTTGAGGGGTGTTTATTTTTTAGCTCTCATTCTCACTCTCTACGATTGTTGTCTTTAATATTTTCAATTGGTCTAATGATACCATTAACTCAAGTGTTTTTTCCTATTGATTTTGTAATATTTTAGTGAGAATCCTTATTTTAATAAATTTCATGAACCAAAAACCCTTATGCAATTTATTCAAAAGATCCTTTTTCCTTTTAAAAAATTCATATCAAATAAATATTGCAAGGGTAAAATGATAAAATATTCAGTGAAATATGTAATAATATTTGAGATTTAACTGAGGGCATTACGAGTTGCTTCTGATAGAGCTGCAATATTTATTTATTTTGAGATTTTTCTTTCAAAATATAGAATAAGGCATATTTTATAGACAATTATACATTCAATTTGAAAGTTAAATAATGTTTTGTTATTGTTAAGTAGAATAATGTAAAGGTCTGAAAATATAATTTAACTAAACACAATATGAACTAAAAGTGTAGAGATTTTGTAAAAATATGAAATCCAAGCTTTACAAAATAGGAAAGTGGTTTGCCTATAAAAAGAATGCAGAAAAATTTTTGGAAGAAGCTTAATTTAAGGGGCTACATGGGTTTTGCCCATGTATCATTATGGATCATTTTCTCTAATTAAATATATATATATATTATTGAAGTATTTTATGTAATAGAAATGTCTGTTTCAAAATTTTCGAAATTAAGTTATTGGTGCCTAATTTTTTTTGGCTCCTAAAAATTGCCGTTACCACAATAATTTATGTAGATTCTTCTTAAATTTCCAAATAAAATTTCTCCTCATAGTAAATTCAAATTTGCTTGGACAAAGGAAAATGAATTTTTTGGCAGAATTTCATACAAAAAAGAAACAATTTTTAATATAGTTTCTACCATGTGTTGCTTTGCAAAATTATTTGTGTTAAAAGAACAAAATAAAAATGATCAGGCAGAAGTCAATCTTATATTAAAGAGTTGTGAGAAATTTTAAGAAGATCAATTAATTGATTTTTGAAAAATGATGGCATTTGATTTAAAAGAGAGAGTTACGAGAGAATCGTGGATGGCACCACCCACAAAGAATATCTTCTCCGAGTGTTTTATTCTGATTCTTTAAATTTTACACAATTGATAGACTTGAATTTAACAACTTTCTCTAAATATCAACAGTGCTTTTTAAGGGGATGGTATGGTTTTAGGGGCGAAGAAAAGGCATGTTTTTATGATTTTTTTTTTTTTTGTGAAGTATCTGTTCTAAAGTTTTTAGTAAAATATCTATATATATAAAAATCACCTGTCCCGATGTTTGTTATATTTTGTGCTTAGACCTATAATTGTGCTGTGTATATAAAATTGAATTTTTTTTCTTTGAAATTTTTGATGGAAACTGACATTTTGGTAGTAAGAATCTTTTCAAGGTTAGTAAGGGTCTTTCATTTCATTTGTTTTATTTTTTCAATTAGTGAGTGTTATTATATTGTATTGAAATTGTGATTGAATATGATTAATAAACTGAGCGGAGCGAAGCCTGTGAGGTGTTGAGCGAAGCGAACCTCGGAAGTAGAGGGGCGCAGTCTTGCGGTGAACATTATAAGTCGTTACCAGATCATCCGAAATAAAAAAATCGAATTGCGTTTTAAGGCTGATATGTTTCCCGAGGCGTTTTTTTCGGTTTTAGGTTTTTCGCAGCATTATGAAGTAAAAAACCGCGATATTCACTCAAAAATTTCGGTAGATTTGTTATTATAAAATTGAAAAAAAAAATTGTTTAAAGAAAAACTCTCACCGATTACCTATTGATTTATGTGTAGAAATAGTGTACAAAATTTCAAAAGGATCGGTTAAGTAGATTTTGAGTTATTATGTTTACGGACTCCAAAGATGTTGTTTGTGAGAAAATCGATTTAAGGTTCTTAATACGAGTTTGGTTTATGTTTGACGATTCAAAATATCGTGAAACGGAATTTAACGCACATTTCAACGCACAGCTGTTCCTTGGTTATGGTAGGATTTTCAAATTATACTTTGTCATTCATATTATCATTAACATTATCACATTATCACATTAATATTTTATCATCTCAGAAATTGCATATTGATCCCATTCTATCTATTTTATTTATAGAATAATCAATGTTTAAAAATTATGTTTTCAATAAATTTTTGTAAGATACGTAACAGATGGTAGCTTAAAACTTTTATCATAAAAGTGTGTGGTAATCAAAATAAATTTGAGAGCTTAGAGAATAAGAATTATTTTTGATATTATTTTGATAGATGAAAGCTCCAAATGAAATAAAAGAAGAATTGGAATTGATTAGTACCTACATCAAAATATTTTCTCATTTTTAAAACAACCTTGTACATCCTTATTTATAAAAAGATACCAATTGTTTCACTTCGAATAAAACATAATATTTAAAGTTATTTAAACTTTGTTTTACAATTAAACAATTATTTAAACCCATAATTTAGTTAATAGGTCAGTCAATTCATGTAGCAAATAATACTGATTTATGGAAATCTATCAATATTTAAAGAGAAAAAAATTTTGACCTAAATTATAATTTGATCAAATCAAATGGGAAGTGGCATTTTTAATGCACGCAAATAAATTTTAAAAGTCCTTCTTAATCACCGGATATAAAGTCAATAGAGAATCGATAACACTTGTTGAAAATTTATGTAAGGAAAACTAAAATTTCCTGTTAGGAAAACTCAAAAAGTATTCCTTTATGAATTTAACCAAAAGTTACAAATAATCTTATAGAAAAGACATCATGTCTTTCATCAACATAAAAAATGTTAAATGTTTTAAAAAATAAATTTTATGATACTACTCGTAGATATAAAATTTTTGGAATTTTCATATTTTACTTTTTTTGTATAATAATTCAAATAGAAGTTTTTTTTTGTCTTTTTTAATTAATAAATATAAATTTTTCGAAAATTGTTTATTTGTTATTTAGAGTACTTGAAATGCTTAAAAACATATTTCAAATTTATTTTTCCAAGAATTATTATATCACTAAATTGTGATTAAAAAAGTGATTTATGTTACATTTCTGAAAAATTAATCATTCTTTAAAGAATTGATAAAAGTATTAATTTAAAAATAAAAGGACAAATTCAAAAATGGTTTAATTATCGTAAAAAGTAGTTATTGATTATAAAAATACTAGATATGTTAATTTTAGAAGATTAAGTTTTGTAAGCAGTTCTAATATTAGGTGACAATAAAAAATAGAAAGAATAATTTCAAAATTAACTTTCATAGCTTATAGTAAAATTTATCCCAAATTACTAATTAGCTAAAATGGATTCATCATAAGATCTATATAATTATTTAAAATTCAAGCACTTATGAATGAATCTGGGTTATATTTTATTATAGATGAAGCCCAAAATTTAAGTACCATAATATAACACCCTAAGTTCTGTATTAGGCGTTTAGTTATTTGAGCCTTTAGAATAATGGCTAGTAAGTTGATGATTTATCCTTACAAATAAAAGACAATAGATATCTAACCAATATACAATGATTTTCTCTTCAAATTTAATCAATTATCTATATCCCGGAAAGAATAGGTTACCATCAATTTTGAATTGCCAAACATCAAAATCGAAAACCCCAATTTATTGTTCCAATAAAATTTCTCTTGTTATCCTTGAACAGGCCTTCGCAATTAGCAGTTTATTCTAACCTCCTGTAGGCACTCAACGAAGGGTAAATAACAATTGGTATATATAGTATATGGGTCGATGACCACAACTGATAGTTTTGTTGAATATCAATAAATTTTGCTGACACTAATTTTAGGGGAAATTTAAGTTAATAGAGAAAAATTTTTTTTTTATATCTGTTCCTATGTAGTAAATTAAATAATAACTAATTGTATTTATTTATAATATATTAAAAATTAATCAAATTTGGAAATGATTTGCTTATTTTAATAAAAAAAATTTTCAATTGCTTTTTGAAAACAAAACAAAACCGATAACCATGGAATGTTTCGATTTAGATCAGTGTCTGAGGTTGAATCAACATAAACGGACTGACCAAGACTGATTGCAATCATAAGATAAGATTATTTGTAAATAAATCACATTCAACAACAACAAAAAAATGAAAAGCATTTCTTGGAAGTCAAAAAAGAACAATTTTTGTTTTCTTGTGAAAAAAATGATAACGATGAAGGTCTTTAGTGAAAGTCAATTATTTAGTGACCGCTATAAAATTTAGTAAAAAGAAAAAAAGTCCACAGCTATTAAATTGAAATCTTATATGATAGAGTAATTTCATATAAATCAGACCAAAAAATAAATTTTTGTGACTTCTGGGTGAAATTCTGATTCTTTTATCAAATTTTCAATTTCCTGTTTATGTGAAAAGAAGGAAGTCTGTTCATAAAAAAAAAAAAATAACCTTCTTTAAGAAAAGTTTGATAATAAAAGAATTTTCGAATTTTTTTTCGTTTTTCATAATGAAAAGAAAAGAAAAACAATGATCGAAAGATAAGAAAAAATTATAAGACGATATGAAGTTGACAAGAAGTCAAATTCATTCATATTTTTATGCTATTTCATTATACAGTACAAATGCATAACATAAAAAACTATAATTTTCCTGTATTTGCACATACATTTCCCTGATGGATGTCCTTTAATACAATCTTGATTACTTGTGACGACATTTTTATTATATTAAGAATATTATAAATGAAATTCTATTTGATGAACGTTTTTGCTATTTCCTAGAAAATATTTAAAAAAACCAATTTTTTTTTATATGAGTTTTTATACTTCATAAAATTAAACTTAATTTAGCAAATTTTATTAAATTTTACTTTGACAGTAATTAATTTATAAGATAAATCAAAAATAAATTTCAATTTCAATTTCAATTTGAAGGTTCAAAATCTGAATGATTTTTGATTATTGTCATACGTAATCATTTTATTTCTAATTGTATTCACTTCAATGGATAAATTTTTTTTATTGTGCTATTAGTTAGATAGAGAAGCCTTCAACACTTAACAGTCCATGATTTTTACAATAAACAAAGCGTAGCATTCAGGTAATTTTTTACATTGCATAACTTTTTTATTTTACTCAGATAAGGTTACAAAAAATTCCGTTATGTAACGTTCTTATAAGAATATTTACTTGTAATATTCTGAAATTTTTTAAAAAAGTACTACAAGAAGAATCAGTAAAAATCAATGTAAATATTTAATATTAAATATCTTGGAAATAGAAACTTCAAGTTTTGGTAAATTTAAGTCAGAAAAAGCACATGTTTAATTCATAAATTATGTTAGAATTGTATTAGAAGTTATAATAGTTTAAGGATAAAAATTCACGATGACCATAATTATGTTATGGTCTATTACAGTAGTATACACGAAAAATGCACCTCCAAATAAAAATTTTGGGTCGCTGAATTCGAAAATGAAAACGGTTTTTTTGTTTCAAAGAAGCGTTTTTGAGATATATTTAGATTTATCAATGAAGTTCACTGTTTTCTTGGAAAAAATTGTCGATTTAGTTTTATAAATATGACCTAATTAACTTCATGAAGTCTAAATTACTGTTATTTCAACCATTATTTCACACTTTTACTTATATAAATTGTAAAAATCACAAAACAGTTAAACATTTAATTTATTTTTAATTTCCATGAGTTAACTTCATTTAATAAATTGGCAGAATTTTGTGAGTGTCTGTAGCAGACCTGAAAAATGAAAAAATCACATCCCCACTTAAGGATTTATAACTAGTTTATTTTGCTTCCGATCTTACGGATTTTAACCTTAAAATTTTTTTAAGAATTTTTCCTCTTATCTAAAGTCTTAGAAACTTTTGTTAATAATTTTTTTGAACCAAAAAAAAGCAAATAAAAATTGGTCATTTTTAATAATGGTGAAAATAATCACTTGTTTTTAAATTTGATTTCCTGTAACTTCGTTAAATATTAATTGATTTGCATGTTGAATGAAAGAAAAACATGATAACTTTTCAAAACAAGCAATTTTTAATCAATCTAAAAACTATTTTCTGAGATATAGACCAATAAAAGAAAATACACCCAAAAAACAGCAGCCCAAAATTACTCTAAAAACATTTTTATTTTCAGGTGCATGAAATTAGCCCAAAAATTGTAGGCTAGTGTTATGTATGATACCTGACAAACATTTTATATTAAAAGCTTACTTCTAGATCATCTGCCAAAACTAAACAATTTTTTTAATTATCCTTAGTCCTCAAAGTTACAATAGTTGTTTTATGTGTTAAGCAATTGGCTTATGTAATTAACGGATATATTATTTAACAATAGATCCTTACAAGTGTTATTTAATCAAATAGTTTTCATAATGCATTTAAAACTATTTTCTATAATTAATAAACAAAAAATACCTCATTGGGCACGCTTAGTTGTCCTACTTGTACCTTTTCTTATCGATTTTTGTCATTATTATGGCTAACATACATATTCTAATAAACTCACATAAGTATTACATTTAAGTAATTAACGTTATTTAATTCTTATCATTGAAGACAAAAAGTAAGCACTATTTCATTAACATATGTCCCTAACATCCTTTGTAGATCACTATCAGTCTACCTGACAAGAGAAGATTTAAATTTCAAGATTTTTTAAATGAATCTAAATTTGATTTTTTACATAGACAACAAATAGAAAAAGCTTTGTCTTCACCGTTTTTCATTATTTTTCTTTTATGTTTTTGTCATCTAATTACTTTATCGGTTGTATAGCTTCCAACATTTACTTATGTTATTTCAACAAAATTAAATTGAAAATACAGTCAGACTGGAAATATTTCAATAGCCTTAGTTAAAGAATTTTCAAACTTGAGAAAAATTTGGGGCTATATGTTTCAATAATAAGTATAATTATTTTAGGTTTTACAAAAATTATTTACATAACTTTCTTTTTGACTTCTTTAGTTAATCCTTGATATTTTTTTAATAATTATAGAATTTTTTTTTTCAATTTTAAAATTGACTTACTTTAATTTTGCTTTCAATTTTATTTAATACTTCACGATTCCTTTTAAAAATCAAATAAAAAAGAAAATCATAAAAAATTGCATCTCAAAAAAATCACAGCTAATTTTTTCGAAAAATTTCTATGTTCAGAACTTTGATGAAATTCTTTACAGACTGTCTGGAGCCTTGTTTCTAAATGGAATGAAAAACCTCCTATAGCCAAAATCCATTTATATTAGATAAGTAAAGAAAAGGAATCGGAATTAAATAAATTGTTTCATAAATTTTCTTTAGACCTACGTAATCTAACAATTGAGTTTATCACATTTAGTTGAATTCGATGCTTAATAGACCTCAATATAAGTTTCGAAAATAAATTGACTCAATTTTTTTAACTTGAACCCTTGTGCATAACGTTAAGGACATATTGATAGCTTACGTATACCAAAAAAAAAACATTCAAGTGTAAATGATACAAAACAAAAAAAGGAATAAAATAAAATAATAACAAGCTAAAGAAAGCCAAAGAATAAAAAATCAAATATACAATCCAAGCAAAACACTTATTAGAGAAAAATAAAATAGAAATATTAAAAAGGTTCAGTTCAATTTAGACTATGTCCTTTAAGTAGGATCGAATTTTTTGGTAAATAGAAGCTTTTTGACACTTCAATTTTTGTTTTTTTTGTCCAGCAAAAAAGATAAGTCTTAAAACCCGAAAAATTCCTATAGTGTAGTGTTATAGAGAGGTCTTAGCCATTGGTTTTTATTAGAAAGAATAAGACTCAAACATTGCATAATAAATTTCCTATGGACAGGTTGAGTTCAAAGTCAAAATTAGATGTCAAACTGGAATCAAAGCTAAAATTGAAATTTTTAAGAAGTATTATGTTAAAGTATTATTTGACATTTATTGCGAAGCAAATAATGTTTGCAAATATAAACAACAGTACGATGACATTTATCTGATAACCTAGGAAATAAAGGATTCACTATCAAGATTCTATCTTAAGACGAGAATCTCTTTTTATCAGAAATTTTTCTGCATTTTTTCATGCAAGCGATTCCAAGTTTTTATGAGAATTAACAAAATGGGTCAGAGTGCTTTCTGAACGCGTATACCGTATAAAAATTTCAAAACATAACAAATAATTATAAAAATTATAAATTGGCTAAAATTTAAAAAAAATCAAAAGATTAGCAAAATATATTTACTTCAAATAATAGACTTCTGTATAAAATGTGGTTAAATTGCTTGAAGTAATCAAAAGTTAAAGGAGATAATGTAGTTTTGTTATTATTATAAATAATAATAAGCAATTGCTAATAATCGTTATTATTACTAATAGCTGTTAATGATTTTTCATTATTGTTGAAGCTTTTTTTTGCTTATAATTTTTTATAATAGTTTTTTTTGTCAATAATTGTTAAAAATTTTTTTACAATTTTCGCTATTGTTTATTTATTATTATTTCTTTGAGTTTTTTAATTAAAGTTAAGGTTTGTTTTTTAAATTTTATAATAAAAATATTGCAATGAAATAAAAATAAAAATTTGGTATAAAAATGATCAAAAATCATAATCACGGTTACTTAGTAGTTCAAATTTTTATTTCCATGTTGTATGTGTGCTGTTTTTTTCTTATTATTTATTTATTTGAAATAGAATTTTATTATTGCATACTCTGAATATGAAAAAAAAACCCTTTTCTTGTGTTTTGGATACGATATTATTGGAGGAAAGATTAAATTAAATAACAAAATTTTTTATTGTACTACAAACTCTCACAATCATAATTTTTATTTTAACCTTTTACAAAATACAAAAATACAATTTTTTACAATTACAATCCTTAAAATATGTTTTGTAATATTAAAATTTCTCACAAATACCTGATAATAATTCTTACTCAGCAATTCAGCAAGACAGAATCGAATTTTGCGAAAAATTCTCACTTCTCATAAGAATAGAATCTCGTATTTACATCATATAACTTTTTTCAGGTATACATAAATACTAACTTATTTTCTGAATAATTGCTACAGCCTTGGGCTAAGGATTTCAATAATCCTGTAAAAAATATCAAATAAATATTTCTAATATAAATTTATTTGCTTAAACAATATAATTACATTTCATATAAAATAAAATAAAAAATAAAATTAAATAATTCAAGGCCCGCTCAAGGTTTCTATGAGTTTCTATCTGTTGACCCAAATTCGCAATATTTCGAATTGAGAACACCAGTTAAATGCTTGTATAAAAACTGAATATATATATATATATATATGTAATATATTTTCGCAATAGCAGTTGTCAACATCGTTGACACCGTTTATAATTTGTTTTGTTTTTTAATAATACAAAAGTGTTCCAGTTTCTTTAAACGACAATAGTTTCTCACTTTCACGTTTAGACTTATTAATAAAAAAACCAAACTAAAAGTCTGCTCATGAGATATCAAAAACTATAACAACAACACACAAAAAAAGTGTTTTATTTTCATTTTATGTATCTAATTAAATAAATTGCATGATGGCCTTCAGACAAACTATTTTAACAAAAAAAAAAAAAAACGAAGAAAAGTTAACCTAACAGAAAAATTCCAATTTGTTGTAGAGAAAACAGATGGCATCATCTAAGGAAAGTCGAATTTCTAAACCGGAACAAAAACATTATCCAAAACTAATAAAGTTGAGGCTAAGAGAATAGCTTTTGTGTTTGTATATACATCAATATATTACATATACATGTACACTATATATATGAATGTTTATATTTCTACCTTGGCTATGCAATCTCAACAATTTCCCATTAACAATTGCTATACAATGTTGCGCAACTATATGAAGTGAAATTTCTTTAGTCTAAAGATCATTTTGTTGAATATTTTCCCACGTGAACTGATCCAATACCGACAGCCTTGTTGTCTACGTCTAGCCAGATAGATTGTTTCATCTTCTTCTTAATACTACTACGATGGAATATCTAAAGATTCATCTGTACACCTGAGGGCTTTAGCTTTATTGTTTGTATCTTATGCTAGGTGATAATTGAGGTCGAATTTTGGTTTTGAAAGTTGAGACTCGTAATATTTTGTTGGATTACAACATTAGCTTGGTATGTGATTAGAAATGCCAATTCTTTATAATACTAACAACAACAACAAAATTAATAATAATAATAATAATTAAATAAATAAATTATGACTTAAAATCTGCTGACTTTTATAGAAAGAATTCTTTTTTTTTCGCCATGTCTGCAATTTTAGCTCCTATTTGCATATGTTATATTATTTATATACAATTATATATATATATATATAGGTATATAATTAATACTGTTTGCTAAGCAATTTATTAAAATTTTTGTCGTATAGCAAATATCTTTGGGTTTACCTTGCTAAGTGACCTAATATTTATCTAACTTGTGCGGCTTAACTACTTACAAGCAATAAATGCGTGACTTGGTTTCATTTTCATTTTTATATTTTCAGTTAGGTAAATTTCATACTAAATAAACTATTTTTATTTTTTCTTTTTGACTTTTTCTTTTCCTTTTAGTTAAGAAAATTAATAATTTTAATTACATGCTTTTAAGATTTATTATATTAAAATCTTCAGACATTTGATGTCTTTACTTTATCTTCTTTGACCTTAACATCTTTGTATTTTATTAATAAAATCCTTTAAACTACTACTATAATCTAGGATTCAAAAAAAAAACAATATCCGTTATCTCAAACAATCAATTTTTTTCTTTGTTAAGAATACAAAAAACAAACAAAATAAAAAAAAAGAAGCAACTTTATAAAATCTTTTGTCTAAAGCTAATATCCAGTTCTTTCAGGCTAGTTAATTTATCAAAGTGGAACCCTATTAAGAATCTTCTAATACCCTAAGGCTAGTCATTGTCATTCACAAGCATCGATTCAGCGGTAAACCTTTTTATCTCTTTAAGGGTAGCTCAATTTTCTTTTGTACTTATATAATTAGCATCAAAGTTATTAATCATTGTCTTTTTATATTGCATAATCTAAATAACTTCCTATATTCTCGAGGTTATATAATTTGGCTAACAAAAATTAATTTAAGTAAATTCGGAATTTATATTAAACCTAATTTGCTACCCATAAAAAATAAATGTACACTAGTTTTCTTCTTTTTTTTGCTTTTACAATAATTTGAATCATTTTTTTTTGAGGATTTTTACCAAATCTCTAAAGCAAAAAAAACCAAAAATTTAGACTTTTAGTACATTATAAATTGCTAACAATTTTCTAAAGATCCCTTAAACAAATTCTTAATAAACTCAATTTGAAAGTTCTCAGCATGAATATTTCCTGTTTGCCCACATAGGGAGAAATTTTCTAACTGACAAATTTACTACAATTTCTAGTGTAACACCCTAAATGTTTCATTTTATATTCCTTAATATTTATATATAATCCTTTTTTGTTCCAAAAGATTTATTTCTAGCAACGACATTTGTTAAAAACCCATCTGCAACAATTTACCCTTTTCATTTATGTAGAAAATAGATTTTTCTTTAACTTTTATTTTACCATCAAAATATTTTTCAAATGAAATGTTGCAATAGTACTGAACAATTTTTATAATTATAAAAAATTTGCATATAATTACTCTCAAGCTTTTAGAAAAAAATCTAAAGGAAAAAATAAACTTAATTTCATTTAAATTCATAAAATTAAATTTAACCTTTAGCAACAAGTTTCCTCTTACAAAAAACCAAAACACCATTAAAAATGAGAAAAAAAATTAAGGATGCAAAAGCCAATAATATTCAAATCCTTTTTGGTTGGATAAAATTTTTTAAGTCAATAAAATTTTTCACATTCTCAAAATTTTCATTCACTTTTAAAAGAATTTTTCAAGCATAGCTGCGACTAATTGTTGAAAAGGAAACCTTGCTGTGTTCACAAAATGTATGTAGATAAATTCAAGGTCAATATCTCTTTCACATCCTACATTTATTTGTGCTTTAAGTAAGTTCTAGAATTTATGTAGTGTTATGTTTATTATATTAGTCCTTTTTAAGAATTTAATACTGTAATAGATATATCCATAATACAATCAATATATCCTTAAACTTTATAATAACTTACCGACATCATAATTTTGCTTAGAGCTCAATCTAAACTTACAAAAGGAGATTATTTGCTAAATATTATCATAAAATCTCCACCCAAATTCGTCTATCAGCTGTTAACCAAGTGGAAAACAAGATGAGAATCCCATTACGACAACTTTACGGGAGTTATTGTATCCTCTGGAAGCTTAAAAGCCAATTCAGGACTTCGGAAACAGGCAATATAGCTCTATTGTTGTATATATATCTTGTTATATGGATTATTCCCTAGCTATGTCTAATATAAAAAATGTTTCCCGAATGATCATGTACACTTCATGTCCCAATGCCTAGAGGTTTTCTACACATGGATAAATAATAGCCCAATTTAGTTCCTTATTGTAATATCTTTTGCCTCAATCATGACTCTTACAATATCCTCTTTGGGTTGCTTAACTTTAGGGTGAATGGCTATTATCGTCATTTTTTCAATCACCAGCCACTTTGATTTTATGCAGATGTTGTAGTAATATTACAACAAAAAGGCAAACAAGAAACAAAAAAAAAAAAAAAACAAAAGTAGAAAAAGTTGGAACTATAGTTGTTAGCTCCATGTGTTCCTCAGGGATTATAAAAATTTCAATATTTTGTTAAAAACTTTGCAGATATTTTTCCGTTTTATGCAATATTCCTTAAAAGAAATTTAGTATAGTTCTGGGAACTCATTTATTTTGACTTAAATAGGGTCTTTCAGCAACATCCTTAGAAGAAAGAAATCAGCCCTCAATTTGTTACTTTTGAATAACTTGTTGAAGACATGCCGCGAATTTCAAACAGGGTTTGATTATATTCTTTTGATATCTTTGTATTTCATCGAAAATATGAATAGGATTTAGTGTCAGAGCAATGACAATTGAGATGAGTTGAGGGCTACTGAATTTGATACAAATAGTAAGTAAATGATCAATCGAAATGCGTGTCATGAACATCCTTTAATATTATGTGCCTAAATAAGTCCGATTTATTTTACATCAAAGGAATAACGAGTAGTTTTTTTTATTTGTTGTTTGGTTTTTTTTTTAAGATCGTAGGTGATAATGATAATGAAGTGCTTTCAACACGATGTGTAATGTCCTGGAAAATAAAGAGCGGAAATTTATGAATAGATTGAGGATATTCGCTAAAAAAACATTTTTTATACCATAAAAAATTTTAGTATACATTCAAGACTGGAATATGATATAAAATGAAGGATATTTATGTTTTATTTTTCATTGTGAAAGTATTACGAATGCTTTAAAAAAAGGGGTGCTTCCATTATATTAGCTTCAAATGGTTATTTAAAAAAAAAAGGACAAAGTTCTGATGTTTTCAAGTAGTATACTTAATTTATTTTAAGGACGCCCTTCATATTTGGAAAATTATTTTAAGGGTTTATATTGTATCCTTTAGAATGATTGAGACTCAATTAAGTTATTCAAAAGTGATTTTCTCTTGATTACAATCAGGAAAAAATAGAAATTAGAAAAACGGAAGACCTTCAACCTTAAAAGGAAATATAGCGCATAATAAAATTAGACTTATATTATAAGAAGTTAAAGAACTTCTATTGAATGATATCAAGGTTACCTGCCAATTATGACTGTATAATATTTATTTTTGACTTTTTACATTAAAATTAATTTTTAAATTCAATTTTTTTAATTTTTTAAATATTTAATTATTTTTATATTATGAAATTCTCAGTTAAAAAAATATATTTTGTTAGATAAACCTGTTTACTGACTCTAGGTAGCTTTTTTAATTTTCGGGAATAAAGGGGCTATCCAAACTCAATTCTACAATTTTTTAAAAATTTTTCTAAAAAAAGGGTTAGAGGTAGTTATAATTATTGAAAAGTTGATTGTTAGCTGATTATATGTTTTGATGTGGATTTGCAATAAGACCGGTCACCTTTTGATGCAGCAAATTTTCAAACAGCCGCAAACCTAGTATTTGGTTTCAATTTAAAATTATATCCAGCATTATACAAGCTAGTGGACAAGGTTTATGTGTGAAGCTTCTTAATTGAGAATATGCTTTAGAAGGAGGTCATTATATTCATTGCCTCCTCGGAGTTAAAGACAGCAAACGGAGTGTGTCACGATTGTGAAAGAGTCTGGGCTTAGGCCCAACAAGTGCGGTTCTGTTTGTTTGTTTGGGATGAATGATTTCTTGTGTTGGAAAGAATTGCCGCTTTTTATCAAAGTGCCCATTGAAGATATTCTGGATATGCAGATTATTAGTTTGAATAAGCGATTGTCACATATATGTTGCGGACATGCATATAGCAGAATGGCCTCTCAATTCAGCAAACTAAAGGGTATAAGCTTGAGAGCTAAAACCAGCCACTGCATCTTGTCTAACCAACAGAAGGCAGTGTCACCGATATCAGGGGCAAGGGCCCGCCGGACTCCAAGCTTGCGGCTTTGGATGTGCTGAGCTGAAGCAGGGTGGTTTGCAGTTCCTGATTAAGACTAAAATGCCGAGTTTAGGAGGCTGAACAATCCAGAAACTGGTTGTTTGAGTTTCTTGTTCAGTTTCAGCACTCGATGAGCACTTTTTGAAAGGAAATCTCTGATTAAATAATCTTTATTTTTTAATATTTTTGTTTGTAATATACAACTAAGTAAAGCTGTTTTCCTTTAAGGTATTCAGGAAAATTATCAAACCTCACAATTTTAACTCGCAAAATAGCGAAATCTTCTAGTGCCAGCCAACGCTTGGATTTTCAAATCTAAATTAAGACTACTTTGTTATTTACATCTTTTTTTGAATTCATTATTTATTGTCAGCTATTATGTGCAACAAAAAATTTACTTAACTGACTTCATAATCGAAAGCCTCATTTATGAAATTTAGGGAAGGATTTGCACAAATTATACCAAATAACACTAGGTTGATAATGTATGAAAGTCTTTTTTGCTTATTTTTTAAAGAAAAACACATGAAAAAATTTTCGTATACAATTATCATGAACTTTGATTACTATTTTGAATACCTGCCACAAAGTTTTTCTTCCTACACCTCACCTTACTCTCTTTTTGGTACTATTCCAGTATACCATAACTTAGTGCACTTTTTTCTAAGCCATTTGATTTAAGGGAAATAGAAATAAAATAAAATCTAACAATTACATAAAAATCACCTGTTACATAGATGAAGGAAACGCATCTTGTAAAAATGATTTAAAAAAAGTGAAACTTCTTACTATAAACTAGAAAAGGATACGATTGCTTTTGTTAAAAACTCTCATTCCTTATTTCAGCTTATGCTACTTTAACTGAATATATCATTCTTAACTAGGTCATTCATTGTAATTTTTCTTTAGACTAAATTTATAAAAAAATTATCAAATAACAAAACTAAAATTATTAATTAATATTTTAACTAAGATAGATTCCAAGTTGTTAAACAAGTCTAGAGATTTGACTATTCGAATGCTTCTTATGCAAAAAAATGTGAACAGGGCTTAATATTTTGAAGGAATTAAAACTAATTTTACTTATATCTAAGCAGAAAGGCTAAGCTAAAAAAATTGTACTAATCTTTCTAAAAGTGCAAAAGGATTAATTTTTATTATAAACAAAAAAAAAGGAATTTTAATATTAAAAGACATTGTCAGAAAGAAAAAACTGTAGTCACTTTTGAACCCCAAAACTAATTATAATTCCATTTTTTCTTATTACATCTTTACCAGGCTCTTTTATCCTAAATTTTTCTTTTCTAATTTTTTGTTGTTGTTTAGTTTCTTTTATTGTTTAGAGTCATAAATTTAACTACCGGTTGCCACCTAACGCACAGGTAATAATATTATCAAACGGTTATAGACACTAATGTTGACACTATCTTCTTTTCATCTGCCAGCATGCCTATTATATATATACTTCTACCGAAATAGACATAATACATACAAATGTTGATTAAAAGTTGATTTATGAATTATTTAGCTCTGAAAATTACTAAAGCGCCTTCGTTCTTTGGACATTTTAAAACGCCTATTTCTCATATTTAATTTTTATAAAAAAATTTTCAATTATATTGGTTAAAAATAGATTACTTTCTAATCTTCAAAGAAATTTTAGAATAATACAAATAAAATATTTTTAAAACAAGGGTTTTCACAAGGATTAGTATAGTGGCCTTAACAGGAGAATTATCTTAAGTATATATCAGCCTGTGTGGTACAGCATTGAATGTCTTAAACAATAGACCACACACAATGCTGCTGACTCAAGTACAATCTAAATTAGGATTCGAAGGCTATATTAAAGAAAAGGTTGGATACATTTAAAGAAATTGATTTTCTTTGCGTTTTTTTTTTTTTTTGAAATGAAGAAAAATCAGCATGAGCTTATTGTAGGTAGAGAGTTGGCTGAAGTGTTTTTCTAATTTGTAATTTATTTATTTTATTTTCCCAAAAGTAAAGTATGAAAATTTAATTAAAAAGGCTTTAATATATTTACTTATAAACACAAAAAATCTATTTTTAAATCAAGCAATTTGAATTGAATTAAAAAGATATCTTTCTTTGCATATTTTTTTCTTCATTTTATTAAACAAACAGAATATAATCAAAAAGTAAAACTTTTTTAAATTTTTTTAGTAATATAACTAAATAATTTTTTCAGATATAAAAGATTTAAAAAGCTAAAATAAAACGCTGACGTAAAATTTACCTTTATAGCTTGAAAGACCATACCCTATCATAGTAAAATAGTTTTTGATTGCAGTACTAAAATGCGCATGTGACGTAAACAAAAACGTCATAGGTTAACGAAAAGACGTCATTGTTAAAGCTAAAACTGTATTATTTATATTAACAAAACAAGTATATATACATATATATGTATATTTAGTGCAATTAATATGATTTCAAAAGGCAACTCCTACTGACAGCCTAGAAAGAAAGGGTTGTATAGAATAGAAACAGGAAAACTATTTTGTGCTTTTATGTAACATTTTTAAATTCTTAGCATTCTCTCATTCCAAAAGAAAAATTTTACTCTACATTAGCTTTGAATATTTTGTTTGCTTTTAGTGGGATTATATTTGTCACCCAATTCAATAACGTAAAATACCATGAAAGCTCTAGAAATTGCAGCTAGCTCGAGGTCATTTTATGTTTTTTTTTTTTTTTTTTTAAGTGAAACACTGATAAAGTTGCATATGTATTCTTGCTTTTCAATATAAAATTTGTATATAATACCTACTATATTGAACTTTTTAACAAGCGAAATTCGTAATTTTTAATGAAAAAGGAAGAATAAAGTAACCTTAATATATATGATGACATTTGGCCTAATTATGCCATTTAATATCCATAGAGAATATATTGAATTTAAAGTGAAGTCATTAAAATTCAACTTGCATAAGGTTTTTTTTTTGGGGTTTTTTATGTTATGGCTTCTATGGAACATTTATTTAACCTTTTTTTTTTGTAAATCATATTATATAATCACAAGTCGATGAAAGTATATACATCAAATACTTTTTTTTTATCCCCAGTTCGATGAATCTCATGTTATTTCGCGGTAGCAAGGATAATTCAAGTTCAAGGGTATTCTTATGTAAATTAACTTTGAAACCATTATACATTAGGCTTATCCGATTATAGCCTCATATTTTATGTTTTATAATCTATTGTGTATACACATAAGAAATGGTGTGTAAACCTAATAACTATTTAGATATAATGAATATTAGGATAATGTCTTTTATAGGGAATAAATTATATATATTGGATGTTTTATTTATATAGTGTAAAAGTATTTAAGGGAAACATAAGCCCAAAATTAAAGTACAATACTTAGAGTGTTTGTAAGAATTTATTTATTTTATATTTTTGTGTCGAAAAATAATTGAAAATAATAACCTGTTAATTTAATTTATAATAGGTGAGTGAGTAAAATGGACAAACAATAAACCTATAGATAATTGTTTTTGATTTGATTCTAATAAAATGTCAAATATTATATATAGGGCTAATGAATATGAAGGACAAATATCCTTAAGTACTTTTAATACCGTGAGATTATTAGGTCCCAAGTAAGAGATAATTTGAACTAAAACGTACAAAATTTGGCTAAATAGGACTCAACACACGTATCACTAAATGTCTCGATACAACTTATTTATTATTATTGATTGGGCATACATGCAGAAACTTTGTTTTCAGGATAATTTATATACATTTACTAATTAAATTATTTATAAAAAATTTATATGTCAATTAAGTGAATTGTTGATAGTTCTTGTAATAATTTCGATTATACCGATATGTAGGATATCTCAATGACCTGATTATTATTTCTAGTGCCATCCATTATGTGCTCTTTAGTTTCAATTTTCTCTTATCTGATCCCATACGGTTGTTCTACTTTTTGAGAGTACCCTAAAAAATTTTGTCTTCTATATTATGGCAGGCCAGTTGTATTAAATGTGATAATTAAAAATATGCAAGAAAACGAGTGCTTCACAAAGTGTTTATATTATAATCCGTATCAAAGGGATTTTTTCTCATTCCATTTTCCATATATGAGAATATATCTTCTTGTATTTTAAAACTATTGTATTAGAACTCTAGGTTTGCGGCATAAAAAACATATAAACAATAATTGTTAACCGAAAAAAATGTTTGGAATCTGTACTACAAAAGTTTATATTATTTACCTAGGAGTTCCATTTATGGGAACAATCAATCGTGTAACTAGTAGAAGAATCTCAGGGCAATTTGAACAGCGTTTTAACCTAAGCGATGCCTGCTATCTTATTCAATGCTTCTATATATGTTTGAAGTATCAAACTGACAAGGTTTTATGCTTGTTTGTAAGGATTTTGAGGCATAAAAAAGATTAAATAAATCGTCAAAATTTATAAATAAAACACGTTGGATTATGGAGCCTGTGTGTGATTTATCAAACCCTCGAAAAACTTTAGTTTTAGTGGTGAGATAGTTGGTTAAGATATTTAAAATAAAGGACTGTAAAAACAGTATAAGATCCTTGTAATTAACATCAGTGTAGATTTCATATGCTTAGTCTACTTTGTCCTTCGTAAATACTTAATGTGCTGATAAAATTCTGCAGAACATCTACTGAATTGATTAGAGGGAAAATTTACCGGAATAAATTTCTGATGTTTTGACGTTTTTTTCGTTATATCGTCCAACAAGTACTTTGGCATGAGTGATAGCTGGAGATCGAATAGCAATGATTTGGCAGTTGGCATTAAAAAACCTATGATTGGTATATAATTAGTAATTTTAAGGAACGTTATCTTTTTTATATGCAAGAATTTTGTTTATTGCTTGGGTTAGTGCCACTATATACCTAAATATATTAACATGCAGAATGCCGACTTAAAGTGAAGGAGAGAATATGAATAAGGATTTTATTTTAAATATGTTTTTAGAATTATTTACAAACTGTATTAATAATTCAGAGCATGGTGATAATGCACATGATATTCCTGTATGGATACCATCAATTATTCATTTTCATCATCATTATTTCAGTATTTTGTTTGCATTTTTGGTGAATTTCCTTTATCCTTGGTTCGACTAAATGAACAAATATCTTTTTTATATTGATAAAAAATTTTAAATTCGAACAATTACTAAAAAATACGAAAACACATTTGGAATATCATACCTCAGTGATTAAATTGAAAATATCATAGAACAAGCTTAAGCCATGCTATCTAAATATTATAAATAAAGAAAAACTTTGGATATAACGTCATATATATTATACTTAATTGCTAATGTATTAACAGTAAAAATATCCGCAAAACAACATAATATGAAATTTTCATAAAATAACGTAAGACACTTCGAAAAACAAAAAACAACAAGGAGTAAAAATTGTATGACTAGACAAACAGGGGAGGGGGAGATATAAGTATCAAACAATAATTATCCAGTCAAGTCTATAACTTTACCAATTGATAAGAAAAACTTATGCAAATCTTATGTAAACATTGAGGACATTTCAATTGTATTTTTTTAAATAAATGCCTTTATATATATGCAAAAACCGTCACAATATATGACCTTCAGACCAACAGGAATAAAAATTTAAATTTTGATTTTAGATTACCTTAAAAACTAAAGATACAATGACGTAAACAGCCTACTTAACCCGAGTTCAATTACGCATGAAACACGGGCCCACTGCATGATAACAGGTGGCGCCAGACATTAAATGTCATAGCCTCATGTTAATACCGTTTAAATTGTTGGTGTTTTCTACTATTAGATGTTCAGTGACTTTTTCTTCGTTTAGTAAATTTTAACAGGAGCACAATCAAAATTTATTTTAAAGTTTAAATTAAAGAAAATTTATTTATTATGATATTTTTGTGCCACCTTTTTAGCATTTTAATTTAATGGTTAGTAGGTGCTTAAATTTTTAATATTTGAAATTTAAATTAGTTTAATATTCAATTTACTAAATTCCTAAAGAAAAATTCAAAGAAAATATACCCTTTAAAATTGTATAAAAGAAAACGCCAGAAAAACCATGCATGTGTGTACTACTGGTGGTACACGCTGTACTCAATGTGTTAAAGATATTCAAGTAGAGCTGTTATAAAAACCGAAACCAATTTTCAAGGGGCTAAGCCAAACTTTCATAAATTTTCTTGAAAGATAAACAAGACTAGAAAGATAGATTCAGATTATTTGAGGAGGTTGATGAAATGCTTACTCATTTGCTGTTTTATTAGCGAAAGGATCAAACCATCTGATTCTCTATTAATTACCATCGGAAGGAAAGAAAAATGTTGGCCTCCGGCTTCCATTTTGAGGCTAGCCGATTGAGGGCGTACTTATAGATCTTCTCAATCGAAAAACAACATTAATTTATAACATGCAAATAATTTTGTTTTATAGAAACATCCTGATTCGCCTTCTCCACCATAGTTTCCATATATTTTATAGTCACATTTTTTTTTCATTTAATATCATTCAAATACTTATATTTGCCAGCTATAGTCACTTAAAAAACAGATGTTGGGAGAGAAAATGTCACTTGGGAAATAATGCTTAATAAAAAAGAATATTATTAAAAATTTCTTGTTTTTACCCACAACCAGGCCAATATTTTCAAATTGCTATCTTTAAGTACAAGGGATGTAGTGCTTGTCTACCTTCACTTTTATTACTTCCAGATAACTTTTTTTCCATCAAAGCTGGCTGGCTATTTATTTTGCTCATTTAACTTTTTTAAATTATGTCAATTTCACAATTTTTCTATTGTAAATTTTACAATGTTAATCTGTTCTACTTCTTTATATCTTGAATTAGTATTCCTCTTTGATTTTTGGGGTGAACTTTTTTCTTAATTTAATTTTTTTATATTGTATATCCTACTCTGTACCAGCATTAATCAGTTTTGAATTTTTATGTCTGGTGAAGCGCACCTTTCAAATGGATAAATTAGAAGGACTTAAATTAGTAAGGCTCATGATCAAAAATTAAATTTTTGTCTTGTATTTTTTTTTGTATGTTTTGTTTTTTATTTTTAATTGCTTTTTAAGATATTGTGTAGGGGAATAAATAATTAAAAACTTTATTTCTTTCAACGAAAAAATGTTAACATTTGACTTATACAATTTGGTCGTATTTATTTCTGTAAAATTTGAAATAGTTTCAAATTATTTAATTCATTAGTTCAGTCCAATTTATAAGGAAAAAATATTTAGGAAGATTTTATATTTGATCTTTAGATTTTTATATTTGAATTTCCTTTAAATATTTTTGTGATTGTCTTATATTGTGGAAATAAAATTTTGTACAAAGCGTTATGTCCTTAGATTTAATTTTTAATAAAAGAACAGACATTGACTTTTCTAAAAATAGCAAGGTATCAATATTCTCCAGTTTAATTTTAATCTTATCAATCAAAAATATGAAAAAAAAACGTAATTTTCAAATATCCTGAAATCTTCCTACATGAAGTCCTTAATAACTAGAAGGTCATTTAACTTTATAGCTTAAAATATAAATTTCCATTTAAAAAATTTCTTTTTACATCTCAATGATACATCCTACGTTTCGAATTTTTTAATCATTTTGAAATAACTTTCCATATCCAGAACATGGATAGCGTTAAACATAATGCTAAATTTTTTACAGTTGTCTAAACATATAATACAAAAAAAAAAAATTCTTTTAAGTAAACTTCACTGAGAAACATCTTAAATTTTTTTAAATATGTTGAAAAATGAATTTTTAAGGATAATCTTTCGATATCAATAAGGCTTACAATTAGTGCAGTAATTTCTACAAGTAAAAAAATAAATTATATTTACCAATTTCTATCCTATTACGAGTATATACCTTTTATTGCTGTAGTGAAATGACAGAAACTACAAATTATTTATTAGAGAATTTAAAAGAACTTAAGTTTCAGTTAAAGAATATTTACCCTTGGAAAAATCCAAGAGGCTCGGACCATGACCTAAAAATTGAAATTCTTATTCCTATTATTTAGGAAATGGTTATGTATGCAGATCGAGTAGTGTACTCTTTGATTGGGTTCTATATTGGTCTTTAGTATTTTAAAACTATGGAAAAATTTAGAGTTTGAAAGCATTTTTAGTCATTTATAGCCATGAAAATGTTCAACTAACAGGCACATTCAGATTTTGGTCCTTAGGCACAAGAAAAACCGCATACTGCTTCTTTTTCCTTATATTATATGGCATTAAAATAATTAATTGCATGATTTTATTGTTTTATTTTTTACCACAACTTAATATTATCTTTTTTTATTTTTTATTTTTGTTATATTTATATTTAAATCACAAAGATATGAAAAATTGAAGAGTGCTAATCATTATATTAAAACATGTAATAAATTTACCAAAGTAAAATCAGTGAAATGCGAAGCTTTTGAGGATATATTTTGAAAGGCAAGATTTTCTGTTGGGTAAATATAATCTGTGAGGTGACAGTTTTAAGTTCTAACACATTGCAAAGCTAATAAGGTTGAATCTTATTAGCTGTTTCTTTGTCCCATCAGCTGGTGCCTTTTGCATAAATATAAATTAAGTTACATCAATTTAATTGCTCTATTTTTAAAGTTTAATTCAACAATAAATGTTCTAATTTAAATTATTAATATTTGCAAAAAATGCCCTTAACAGCTTTTAATTTTAATAAAGTTGGAAAATTTAGATTAATTTAAATTGATTAAAGTAAACCTGCCAACCTGAGATCAATATTATAATCATTATTTTTCTGTATATTAATTTTTACAGTCTATTAGTCAAAACTTTAATAATTTTACATGTCTAAAATGCTCTTAATTAATGTAAAAATTACACCTCAAGCTCCTATTGACGTAAATAAACATTATTTTATAGCAATGTCCTGTAAAAAAAAGATCACAATGTGTGATAAGAATAATTTTGTCGATATTTTTGTATTGCTTTTTACTTTTTTAACAAATTTAATCTCATACATTCCTTTCATAGAGCATTTTTTAATTTTACCGTGTGATATCTTTTGCTGGACTAAAAAAAAATTAATTGTACAAATTTACAATTTATGGAGACCTAAGTATACTTACAATTTGCTCTTTTCAAAATGTGATAGCAAAATAAACTGACGAGAACTTTTGTGAAAAGATCAAAATGCTAAAAACTATATTTTATGGAATATTACTTATCGTTAATTACAGATAATTATGGGGAAATAAATCCCATAAGTATCGAATATGGGAAGAAAGCTCTACATGCCTACAATGATATCAAAAATTCCATAAACGAAAGTATCTTTTATTTATACTAAGAAGCTAATATACCACCACTCACTTTTTATACAATATTAAAAAAAAAAAATCCTTTCTAAAATTCTATTGAAGCAACTCTAAAATAAAATCTATTCATCACGTACTTATCAAAACTAGAACAAATTTCAAATAACAATATCAATAAAAATCACACCAGTTCCTTGATGCCATCAACTTTTGTTGGAATATCAGGAATAGTAGTGAAAGCAATTTTATCATAATTTACCAGGAAGCATGTCTAACTTAAAGCAAAAAGCGATATATTAATTTTAACTAAGAAAAAAATATACAAAACAAAAGAGAAAGAAATGATCACTTGTACTTCACCTGAAACAGCCCACCTGGCAAGATATACAGGTAATTGGTTTCATTAGTATTTTTCGTATTTGGTTTGCAACTCGAAACCGTTGACGCCCATGAACTCTTCATTCATCACTCACTTCTGTCGCCTCTCACGCCCATAACAGCCGGATGTCTGTTCTTGTTGAGATATCTTTCTTAACACCATAACCAGCCCCGTGGGTAGGTTAGTTTGTGCTAAGTAATATTACCTGGAATTTATTAAGTTGATTTAAAAGTAATGTGTACTGCATAACTGAACCAAAAATAATAAAAAATAAAAATAGCAACTGGATTCAAAATAAATATGAGACAATCACATATGTCCATTTCTTCCTAGTTATGGATTTTATATGGAAGAAAAAACGTATTTTTTATTATTAATTTTCACATCATAATAATAAAATTAATTTATATAATGATTATAATTAAATAATTATTAGGAAATATAACCGTACTTTTTAAATTTCATCTATAGATACTTTATTCATTTATTTATATATTTATTAAAATGATATGAAAAATCATGTTGGAAAGTTGTTGTCTTTACTTTCAATAAAATTGAAAGATATCATCTTCTTTTACTTCGTAATAAACAAAGTACATATTAAATTTACCGCATATGCTAGAAGAAAGCGGTTCGATGGTGTATAACGTTCGTGACATGTTTACATTGGACGGCAAGGTAGACAAGTTTTTCCACATTTAAGAGACTGTGGTATGCGACTAATGCGACTTTTTTTTTTTTTTGTTTTTCTTCTGAATTTCTGTACTAATAGCAGTTAACTATTTTTGCCTTATACAATTTAGAGAGGTTAACGCGTGAAGGCTGCACTTTCATGACGTCAACACCCTTCTATCGATTTGTATCCGGCTTTGATTTGTTTGAACAAAAACAATGTGTTATTTTTTTAGATAAAGAATTAAATTTATTTAGTACAAATTGTAATTTGACATAAGTATATTTCTTGAAATTTTATTTTAAGATCAACTTTAAATATATATATATATATATATATAAATATTTTTGCATATATTTCCCATTTTAAAAAATTTATTTACAAAAAGTAAAAAGTTTAGTTTTGAGCTGAAATTAAAAAGAATTTAAGCAATTGTAGGCAATTTCTGTAATCGTTTTCTGCATTCCACCCCAGTTGTTAAAAGTTAATTTAAAATGAAATTTACGCTTACGATATACGTTTTTTCAAATGGAGCTGTTCTAATTACCTAGTTTTTATATTTTATCTATTATATTTTATTGGGGCCGGAAACTAATGTTGTTACTATATATTACGATGTTTGCCTACATGAAAATGACGAATTGTAATATATGTAAGCAAAATTTGTCATTTTTCATAAAAAATTAGATTAGAGACTGCTTTTTTAATAAAAACGTCTTTTATGATAAAAATTTATACATATTTAAAGGTTTGTCTATTGTGAAAAGATATTTATACTATGTTCAGAGTCTGAAGAATAAGTAAACTCTTGTCCACCTAAGAGTGGCCATAAGATAAATCTTCAACATTATCAAGGTAAAAGCCAGAAAAGAACAAAAATATTTCTTTAGCATCTAGTCAAAATAACCAAGACTATAGATAGAGCTTAAATAGTCATTTACACTGAAGCGTTTTTTTCTTGTTGCTGCGTTTTCCCACATAAATTTCCTGAAGCTAGATGCTGTCTTTTCAATTAATCTTATGTCAAATGCTTACTTCTAAAAAGGCTTTAAATATTCTTAGACGTAATGGACAGCAGCCTGCCAACTTAAACTACCATGCCTCATACCAGAGACAGACATATTCCTTAAGACATACTTATTTAATGTGCATTATGCACATATTTCCTTATAAAATTATCAAATCCACATTAACTAAATCTGCTTAAAAGGTATATTTGTTTCCGGTATAAGTTAATGAATGTTTTTTTTTTTGAAATTCTTCTCTGTGTGCATTGAAATTGCACATATTCTGGAATAAAAGTTAGGATTAACGATTCATGTTGTCCTAACTCCAGATATTAGGCCTACCATTTCTTCTAGAAGAAACTGCCAATGTATCAAGAGAGGGTTCTATAATTTACATTGTTTGTTTAAGAGTTAAGCCACAGTGAGAAACTAAGCAGCCTCAACTTTAACGCCCAGAGTTGTATGATGCTGTTACAAGAGCTCTTAATGTTTAGCAGCAAAAAATGAAGCAATATTTACATGGCATTGAAAATAATAAGAAAGTTTGGAATATCCTATGTCCCCTATTTTGTGTTAAGTACACACAAGTATGTTAATGACTGGTCTAAAGACTTGCATGATAAATTGTGGACTAATTTAGCAGGCTTGATACAATCTAAACTAAAGCATTTTTCAATTACTAGCTTAAGATTTTTGGAAGATTAAATGGAATTGGACAAAGCATCCTTTAGAATGTTGATGTTTTTCATCAGCAGACACTTTTATTTTATCAAGATTTTGCAACAGGATGGAATAGATAGCCTCCTACTTGCTTCTTGACTTTGCTCATGTTATAAAAAACAAAGTACTTTGTTTTACAATAAGTGCCAAATGTCAAAGGAACGTGGATAACTTGAATAATATTATAGCTTGGACAATTGGGATCTTAGAATAAGTTTTCCAAAATCTATCGGCTATCGGCGAGTGTCAACAAACAACTAAAAACTACAACAACTATTACTAATAGAATAAATGTACGTTATTCTGAATATAGTCTAAAAAAGGAAAAACTGAATCAAAAGTACAGTAATTCATTAGAAATATACTACACAATTAGAGAATTTTTTGATAACACATGATAATACATTATTTGGCTAGTTAAGAAGGATTTCACATGACTTATACAACTTCTCATTATCTTTTTAGAGAAAGGATTTTATATGTATTTTGCAAGTTATTTTATAATTTAAAACTTTACGTAATAGTTATAAAAATTTTAATTTTATTGCTCAAATAAAAAATCCCATCATATTTTCTATAAACATTAAATACGTACCTAAATATATAAAAGTTTTTGTTTGTTGTATAAATTTACGTATCTAGTTTTAAAACTGCTAAATAATATTTAAATATTTACATAAAGTTAAAATATTGTTTTTAATTTTTTTATAATTTATTCCACTATTACGATGGGATTTAAGTCGTTATATTTAAAATTTTGAATTATGATGAGACTACACATTTATTGTATTTAATTTTTTCAAGATTTTATAATGCTAATAATACTTTAAAAAATAAATATTTATAAAAATATAAACATCCCAGACGTTAGTGTACTTTTATCAAAATTTAAGTTATTTACGAAAAATAAAGTTTTGTTTATCAAATTTAAGGTTATCTTATTAAATCTTCATGTCAAATATAATAATATTTCGTTTAATATAATTCTTAAAAACTGAAAAAAAGAAGCTTTTTTTGTTGTTCTTTTTTGCTTATTTTTCGCCCATGTTTAATGCAGACCACAACATTTTCTTATTAATACTTTAACTATAATACAATTTCGACTACACAAATGTCAAATAAGGGTGGGCTAATGCTTTAATAAAATTTTATTAAGAGACATACTTAGATTATATTAGAAAAATTTTTGTGTTATAAAATTTATATACATGAAACAACGATGCTAGATTTGACCTTAATTGAGACCATTAATAAATTTTTTACTTATTTGAGATATATTCTGGTTTTGTTTTGTTTTTTATAGAAAAGCAAAAATCAAAGCACCCCTAGATTGTTACAATGAGGGTATTACTAATGAAATTATATTAGTAAACAAATTCTATAGAAATTTCAATGTTTTAAGTTTTTTTTCTCTTAAGTGCTAAATATTGAAATTTTCTAGGACTGTTCGAAATCAATTCACTTAATGTGTAAGTAATTGATTTTTTTTTCGCTTTTTAGTGTACCCATATTATGATTATTTTAAATTTATTCAGTTTTCAAGTCTGATTAGTTTGTACAAAATGTTTTCTAGCGAAGTTATTGTTGTCTTCGAAACATATCATGTTAAATTACATATAAATTTTGTATACTGAAGTTAAAATGATTTCAAATATTTTTATACTTTGACGTCAATAAAACTACGTTAATCATTCGTTTTTGTGTTTAAGCTAGTTTTGGATTGATTTTAACATTAGGTGAAATATAAAAATACATGGAATACCGAATTAAATAAGATTAAAACGTTTTTCTAGCAGAAGGAACTTTTTATTTCTGAAAAAAAAAATTTCTAATGTATTATTGCTAATGTTAAATTACTAAAACTGACCTCATATAAAAAGAAAAAGTTATGGTTCTATTAGGCATTTAGTAATATAAAGATTAATAACTTTCATCTGTCAAAAATGTTATTATTGTTTCTACCATACAAGAATTTTCAATGAAAATTGCAAACTAGTATTAATAAAAGTATTGAAAAGTGTAAGTTTTTGGGAATAATCATATCATAATTCCATAATCAATAAATCATTTTATTAATCAGTCAACATTTTTGTTATAGTTTGTAACATTTATTTGAAAAATAGTTAATAGATGTCTGACAAAATGGTTTTGGGTTTCCAAAGGGTTATAATGTCTACTGGTAATTAATATATTAAATAAAACAACCTTCTAATATTTAGAAACTAAAAAAATTAAATATCACCTGATTTAAGCGAATGAAGTAAAAATTAGATAATAATTTGGAAATTATTTTAGACTATACTGAAGAGAGTTTTAGGAGTTTTAAAGTTTTATTATTCTTTCCTAAGGAGTCATAAGAGCTGGCAAAATATATCGTGTTTATTAATAGCTTAAACATAAAATAAAATGTAAAAACAATCTACATATTATATGCTAAATATTTAATTAATTCGTAATCGAATCAATGAAGGCTTATGAAACCCACTCTTTTTGAGAAAGTTAAGGTTAACGTCACATTCACAATTAATCACTGTCAAATGATTCTTGAAAGAGTAAATTTGAAAAAAATGTTAAAAATATCCCATCCATACTACCATCATCTCTTTAGCGATCGCTAGGACTTCTAATGCTAAATAACAATTTATTGGTTTATTTTATTCTAAATTTTCTCAAAGTTCGGTCAACAAAACTTTCGACACATATTTTTTATGATTTACAATCGAAGAAATTCATTTGGTCTTTTTTGAAGAGTATAAATACATGTCAGTATTTCTCCATCATCAGTTCAATCCTTCTTCAGTCAATGGTAAATATATGGTTACATTCACATAATAACTCTATGTAATCAGCTGGCGTAATTGTAACTACCGTAAAGTGTATCACACTTACTAATTGTAATAGTCTTCACGAAAACATAGTTGTATGGTAGGACTTTATTTGTGGATTCAGGAAGTAGGACACTATTTTGTTGTTAATTTCACTATTTATATTATGAATTATTGTTACTAATTTTAAATAAATTTTAGAAACTTGAAATCAAACTTTATTGAAATGAAATTTTTGTTTCAAAAGGTAAAATTTCCAATGGAAAGGGGTAAATTTAATATGCAAAAGAACCATATCTGGTGAAATGGCTGATCGTACTTTTTAAATATTTGAATGAAAACTGGATTAAAATTTCTTATCCATGTTAAAGATGAGAAAACATATTTTTCCCAACCAACACAATTAGCTGTCAAAAAAAAAAATACTAATTATCAGATCATGATCAATCTTTTGACAAAAAATGTCTCAAAGTGTTACCAACTTAAGAAGAAATATCAAGAGCGGAATATTTAAATTACGGAAACCTTTGGGTCATAAACTTTTTTGCCTTATTTTTTTTTTTGTATTGATATTTTTTAAAAGGTTCATTGGGTGTGTGAGTATGTTATTTGACTTATAGCCTAATTTACTCTCTTTGTCACAGTTGGCAATTAACTTTTTTACTATCCTTTTTAATTGGGATCCGACTATAGTATAAGTAAAATTCTCCAAATAACGCGAAAGCTATTTATTCCATTAATGTGAACTTACTTATTATTTTTTTAAAAAAAAAGAAGATATTTCTCTAAAATCTTTTGTGCATTCTGTTATGTTTTCAATACCAGAAAATTTTAATTACTTTGAAAAGGGTTTATAATCAATTTTAAAATCACGCTATGTACACTTTTATTAAGTTTTTTTATTTTTTGGTTAAAAAGGGAAAATACTAACAAAAAGCATTAATTAGCTGTGCACGCATCTATAGCACAGTTTCATGTCAGCAATTAGGCAGTTAATTGTATTTATTTAAGTGAACCAGCTTATTAGAGTCCTTCAATTCAGTGGTTTGTATAAGCTGCGTGCGCTAATTTAATATTTCTGCACGCATAACTAGTTAAAACTTTTATGTTTAAAATTCAACAAAAGTTGTTGAATATTTTTATCTTGAAATCTTTTAAAAAATTATTTGTTTTATTTAATGCCCAATTTATTTTAATCTAAAGCACAAAAACGAAAAACAATTCAACTATTTATCTCATCTCTATTGTTTTCTGATCAAAAATTTGTCATTTCCTTGTTCTAAATTATACCTTATTTAAGTTTAATAGAAATTTTTTAAATTAAAAAAGGTATACAATATTTCATTAGTAATATTTCATCTGCATAATTTATATTTTATTCTCATATAACATAACCATAGGTATAGGAAATTTCAATTGCATCCTTTACCTAAGTAGTCATACTCATTACTAAATCCGCTAGCGTAATGGAGTCAAACTATAGTCTGGCATTATCGTAATGACACTGATTAGTGACCATTTCTTCATTAGATTACTCAATGGCATTTAACTAATTAACTTCCATTAGGATTCATATAATAAATTTGCTCATTTTATGTTGCTAGGCAAAAATTTTCTTAAACAGAAATTGTGGCCATATTTTTGGGGTAAATTGCTTGGAAATCATATATAGCCGCCTCAAATATATGTGGATAGATTATTAATTATATTATGTATTTTCTTTGAGCAATAATATTCGTATAAAATCTGTAATTAATTATAAAGGATGTGAAATATTTATACAACTAATTCTCATCAGGTATATATTTGAAATTATTCAAAGATGTTTGAATAACGAATAATATTTTTTAATCTTACCACCAGATTGTACATATTTTTGCTAATTTCTGTAATTAGAGATATTTATACATTAAATTCCCTTATGAGCCAAAAATTTTTGGAATAAAATTGTAATTGTATTAGCAAAACTTAATGACTTCTTGAAAATTGATACAATTTAAAAATTTTTCAAATACGATGTTCTAAGAAATGGTAATTTTGTTTATTAGTAAGGATCTTGGTTAGTTTATTATATGCGCATATATTTCTAACACAGATTATACTGAGTTCATTGTATATATAACTAGAATTAAATTTATAGAAGCTAGGTGTAAGAAATTTCCTTAAAATTAATAAATATGCACTAAAAAATGTTCAGTATGTACCACTCACACAATAAAGGTAATAATAGTGAAACGAAAATATTCCCATATCCAAAAATTTGTAAAATGAAAAAAATAATAACTTTCTGCTTTAAAAACTAGATAATGAATCCAAGATATAATAAAAGCCTTTATTTTTCAATACAAATGATTTACTTTAAAATATTAATTACAATTAAAATAATAGGAAAAAATTTCTTTTCAGAGGTAATGTAATGATAGCTGACAGCTTTCTCTCTATCAAACACCTTTCCGTCTCTTCCTAAGTACTAAAAGTGGAATTAGTGAGGATAGGAGATTGTTACACAAAAACATATTCAGAATAAAAAATTAAATTAGACCTAGCAAAAATATTTATTGCAGGTTACTAAAGCATATAAAAAAAGTTGAAGTAAAATCAGGGTTTCCCGCTAAACAACTTATTTGAAAGCAGCGTCTCTCGCTACGACTTTTTAATAAAACTGGCAATAACTCTACGAAGCGTTTCCCGCTAAACCAATTGCCAAAAAGCAGCGATTCCCGCTAAGAATTTTTGGTACATCCAGCAATACCATTTAAACAATAATAATCTACAAGTTTTTCCCGACTTTCCACAATCATGAAATGGCCATTTGAAGGGTTAAACTACACAATAACAGCAATAATAGATAAATATCACCTGCGTTTTCACACAAACATAAGCATAAAATCCTAGTTATCATCAGACATTCTAAAATCGTTCTTTTAAAACTATAATCATCTCTAATCAAAAACTTAGTTTACTTCCATTATAAAGGCTTTAAGCTTGTTGCTTTAATTTTCATGTATGTTAAATTTCTCACAAGAATCAGCTTCTATTTTAACTAGCATTCTGATTGAGTCCTTAATATTTAATTGGGCCTAGCGCTGCATATGAGTTTACATATTTCAAATCTTTGTGTTCTTAGTCTCCTATATGTAAGCTCATAACTGTTGGCTTCTATATATTTTTTATCGAACTGCATGAAAATTAACTTCCTCTGAAGTATTAAAACTAAATTGAACACTAATTTTGAATAAAACTTTCACGATTTTCTAGTTGAAATTAGATCATTCTAGTTTGAAATTATAAATTAATTACCATCTTTCTAATTTTATCTAATGAAAATTCTAAATTGCTATAAAATAAAAATTCAAAAAATATTGCTAAATTTTATAGTTTTCCCAGTTTTTTTTAATAAATGAAAGCCTATATTGTGTTAGAAAAAATTAAAAAGCAAACTTTAGCATAAGTAATAAAATTTATTTGATTTGCAATATCCTTTAAAAAAAATTTCCAGGGTTCTGCATGGCTGCAATACAAAAGAATGTAATAAATTAGAAATTTAAAGTGGTCTTAAGCTCTTTATCGACAACATAGATTAAAGGATACAAACATAAATCTTAAAGCACCCTAATACGCGGTCCATTTAAGCTAAATTTGATAAAAAATTTATATATTCTGTTCGCTTATATTAAAGAGGAAAACTTTGGAGTGTTTTGCTAAATTATTTACATTACCTTAATATAAAACGATTTATTTAAACCTTATGGAAAAAGGATATTCACATAACTATTACATTTCTTGCAAATATTTATAGAGTTTTTATCATATTTCTAAAGAATTAGATATTATGAGATGAAAATGTTGACTACAGTAGCCATTTTGTTTTATTGCAAACTTACCCTAATATTATTTTGGTCATTTCTAGCTGAAAATACTATACAAAATCTTCTTATCCTATTTATCTAGTTGCTTTTATCCAACAATTGTTATTTTTTTTCTTATCCACCTTTTCATGAAAATAAATCCCTATATTTTGATGGTATGGCACTTATTTATAAGTTATATATCAAATAAATAGTATTTTATGACTAAATTTTTAGTTTTAAGGTTTAATAATAAAATAAAAATAATAAGAAAAACTTAATTTACGGGGAATAATTAACTATGGATATAATTTATTATAAATAATAATTTGTGTACAATAAAAAATGTTTGTTAGATTTTGGTTAAAAAATTTTTTGGTTGAAAACTTTCTTTAATTTTTTCACATTTTGTGTTTTCAATTGAAACAATTTAATATTTTTCTTTTTATATGTGTTGTTTATTTATATTTTATTTCCATTACATTTTTATTATATTCTATGAATTTGTTTAAGGCAAAGACTTGGTAAGCTTAGGAATTAAAAATTTTCCTTGCTAAGCTATTTTTACACATGTTTTTGTATTTTACTCGAAATTTTTTTCATCAATAATTCTATAACTATTTGCTTCAAATTTTGCTAAAATAAAATATAATCTGACGTAAAACTTTTTGCCAAAAACTTATCTACTTTCAGTTCTAGGCACAAACATAATAAAAGATATGAATTGAGAAACTATAAGCTGCTTGGATGACAATGCAATATATAGCAAAATTTTTACCAAAAATTTAACTCGCTACAAGTTCCAGGTACAAATATAGTGGAAGTTTGCAATCACCTTCGAAAATTTTGACTAAGATATCATAAACTTCGTGATTAATAGTGCAAAGTCAATAAGAAATCGTTAAAGTAAACACTAAATCCATTCCGACTTCGGTCACAAGATTCCAATGAAATTACAAAACATTTATCGATAAGGTTTTTGATGTCCAGCACTTTTTGTGATATAAAATTGTTATTGATTATTATTTTAACATTAGTTTTTGTTTTTTATCCTTAATTTTTTTAATGATTGTGTTTATAATGGTTCAGTGCAGATTACTGCCAGAACATAAGGATTTTAGTACTTATTAAGTGTCTTTTGTCATCTCATCTTTGTTTTTTTTTTTGCTAAAACATGCACTTGTTTCAATTTGAGGAGCCAAAAGCTTTGGTTAAAGGAACTTTGAGCAACTTTATACATTTGAAATACTTAAAGCAATTGAACGAATGAAAAAATTTTCTAAAATATACTTTGTGTAACTTTTTTGATTTATATAAATTCTATCGCCACTTACCATTTACAAGACTTTAGTCTAAGATCGTAATCCTTATGGAAATAAATTCAAGCTACTTTAAAGAATTCATAGATTACTACAAGCGATAAGTTTATTGAAGATTTAGTTTACTTTTCGAAATTTGAATTTATTTTCCTATCTTCCCCTTGTTGCTAATTGCTTTATAAATATGCTCCTTTTTCTATAATGTTATTGTTATAATATGTCTTCAAACTTTGATAATTTAATAAGTAATTTACAAAATTAAAAGACTGATTTATTTAAGGTATTAAACTCTACTTCTAGGTTGAATATTACGACATTATTCAACCCAAATTTAAAGTACCGTAACCTTAGTCAGGCTTTATTTAAAATAAACTTCTCTATTCCAATATTTTAATAGGTTAATAATATCTAATAGGGTACATTAAATTTACCAATCAAAACTTTCAAATTGAAAAATATCCCAAAAAGAAAACAAAATAACAAAAAAAAAAAATTTCTATTTCTTTTCAATGGAAAATTTTTCAAAATTTTCTATTGACTTTTTAAAAAACTAACATTTGCCCCTCATCGTTCAAAATCAAATCAATTTCTTTTCCTGAGTTCAATGGGGCCATATATCTCTCTGCCGGATGTTATCAATTAAATACAATCCCTCACCATAAGTAATTACTTTCTAAATGTGAATGCAATCCTTGTTTATTATTGAAAATGGAATTTCTTAGCCACAAAACTAATTCAAGTTGATAGACTAAATCCAAGCTGTCACTTTCTTTTGACAATTTTGGTGATTTTAGGTCATTAGTGTTAAATCTAATTTATTATATTTGCTTATAAAAATGACTTCAGATTCTATTCTGATCTTAAGTTAATGTTCCCTTTTTTTTTTTACACTTTGTAGCCATCATTTCAACCGCACCTAACTAAAACTATTAGACTGTCATACTAAAATCAAGTATTTAAAATTCGCTGGTAATTATGGAGAATATTAAAAAGATTGTCATAGTATTTTGATTATATTTATGTGGGTGAAAACGTGGGATATATTATCCCATTTTTATAGATTTTATTTTATTTTTCTTAAAGTGTTTCGTAAATGTTTAAATAAATCATGTAACAATATTGACATTTTAAATTGTCTAAAAATTTTCCGCGTTTCTCTTATCTGATAGATGAAAATAAAAAAAAATGTTTTCCTTTACACTAGATAACATAATTTTAATCCATATGTCACAATGATTAAATATAAGTTTTCCATTGAATATGTAGCCATTTTACAAGAATTTATTGCACATTTAGATAAACATTTATTATGTTTTGATATCGATATAGATCAGTCTGAAAAATACGTTTTCACTTATTCGACTCCTTTAGCCAGACATGTCGCGTTTTTATTAGTCTGGAATTTTTATAAGTGTACAAATTTAAAAATAAAAAGATGACTACGAGTACTATAAGTATATTGGGTCCAGCTATCTAAATGATGTATTATTGCAGTCTTGAATAGTATAAATTGTAATTTGGCAGCAAATCCTTAAAGTTTTAGTATACAATGGTAAAAGTTACGTCGTGCACGATTAAGCAATTAGATTATGGATTGTGGCTATCAGTATCTATTCTAATCTATATCATTGCGAAAATTTAATGAGAAAGTTAAGCAATAAATAAACAGAGATAATTTTTTATATTTTTTGGTTTTGTTTTTTTAGTTCATAAATAAAATATATTCTAGACTACTTTATTTCCGTATTGTAATTAGTTTCTTTTATTATTTCCATAAAAGGGATGAATTTTGTTGTTCTAAACTATGCTTTAAGCATTGATATATAAATTTTTAAACTGATTCCGAAGCCTCTAGAGACAGAGTCAAAATTATTTAACAGGATTGTATGTATATTCAAATGGCTTGAATGGTCTTGGATATTGGGGCCATTGTATAGAAAATGTGATCAGTTACTCTAATTTCCCTGCTTTCAAATGATATATCTCATGTTAGTCTAACACTAAATTTAGAATTTTGAGCTATTTTAGTGATGTTAACTTTAGTAATAACAAAACAATGAATTCAAAGCAAATTTTTGTGTTGGTGTATTGTCCTTTCTTATAGGAAAAAATTTCATGAAGTTAAAAAACATATAAAAATTCTGTCGATTAAATTTTTTCGCTTAATTCATAAGGCACCTATAAATAATGAGTTTTGACACAAAATCAAAAACCTTTTGATTTATCTTCGAGCATTTGTCTGATCAATCACTAATCTCAAAGGATGGATATTAATAAGAGATTTGTCTGGATTATAATTTTTAGTACTTCGTCCTGAAGTAAGTTTTTATTTTGTGGCGACATTTTAATTTTAATTATGCAAGCAAATGGCCGTAAGTTTATTTACTTAACTCTCTTAACTTATGAGAGCTGTCAGTTAATTATACAATAATGTTTTTAAATAGTAAAAATTGAATAATCTTAAAAAAGGAAATATTAAAAATAGTTCAAGTATATTTGTTACTTGGAATTTTCAATTTCCAATAGTTAAAAATGTTAAATTAATTTTAGAAATTATAATTCAATCTAATGTTAAATAATTAAAAAAATGTTTTAGTGTATAAAAGGACTGAAGAAAAATATGGATGACAAGTAAATATTATATTTGATTGTTGAGTATATAATTTACTTGAATTTACTTGAATTTATTAAAATTGAGTATTTGAATTATTTTCTTGATCCAAGTTCAATGAAAATCAAATAATTGCGCTTACTTGAACACTAAACTTTATTTTTTCAGTGGGTTAATTTCATCACTAATTGTATTAATTATTATTAGGATTTTTAATTGACAAATATCATTACAAAAATGTTGCAGAAACTCCAACAAAAGTCACTCGAATGAAATTTCGCAAACCATTTTTGGCAAACTCATTTACCATATTCTTATATATTTCTTGATACTTTTTTGATTCTGGTAAAGTTTACAATTTAGGATCAACAGCATATTTAAATGTATTAGTATAAGTAAAATATTAAATCAGTATTTTAGTCATAATTAGTTATTCAAAAAAAATGTTATTTTCAATTTTTCAATATATTTTGTTATTAAAACTCTTTGGTAAATTAATGATTTAGGGAAGGAAGCTGAGAAAAATTTTGGTTTCATTTTCAATAAAATATGGTAAGTCTATATCTTTGAATTAGGATCAATTATATCCTTAAAATGAGGATAATAAATAATAATATTAATATGTATTTTAAGGATTATATTATTAATTTATAAAATAATTTCTTTAGCATAAAACTTTTACAGTATAAAATTAGACCAAAGCTAAATAGTTTTGAATTATATCCTTTGAAAATAGTTTTAGTTCTGCCTAGATAAAACACTATTCAAATTTCAAAATATTTTTAGGTATTGTTAATTTTACATCCATTAATATCGAGGTTGGCTAAAACATTTTCAAAATTTTAATTTTTATTTTATTTTTCATTTTAATTTATTATTTTTATTACTTTAGCCTATTAGATAAGAAACAATTGATTAACGCATGAACAAAAGGTTAAGTCTTTGTGTCTAAATAATTAAATTCGAAGATTACTGATTAGAAGGCTAACAAAAAACAAACGATAAAAAAAAAAACTTTAACATTTCTATAGTCTTTTCAATTGCTTAGCTTAACCGACAATCAATTTGCATACAGTGCACTAATTTGCTAAATGAAAACTTGGCCTGTAGGTTCGCATATATGCAAATCAATTTTCGTCTGATGGACTTTCAAATGTAAACTTTACACATTTAATGTCATTTACCTACAATTTTATTAACAAACGGTTTTTGTTAACCATTTTTAGGGTAAGGGTACTTTACTTGCAAATTATTTTCTTTTCTTGTTTTTTTTATTTATTTTTGCACATAGTTAAACTACTTTACATATTTTATTTAACAAAGGAACCGTTAAAGATATTTCCCACTTCTTATGTAGATAAATTTAACAATGATTATAGTCAGTACAACAACAAAAATATTTGCAAAAAAAAAAACGAAAAAAAAAAGACTTGTTTTTATGAGTATTCTTGATATTAACTTTTTTCTTATCCAGATTCAGAATATCGTAATATAATCTACTTAACTTGTAGAAGTATATGTTTGTATAATAATAATCTTAATTTTTATCTAGAATCCTTTGAATGTATACAATAGTAATCCTTATTATATATTCTGGACAGTTCATGATATCAGACAATATTGAAATGATTATAATTCAAACATCCTTTTAGCTTATTATCATTTTTAGGGAGAAACTTTATTGGAATTTATCAAATTCTTGAAATTCTTTATTCGAATTTACTTGCGAAAATTTTAAGTGTTTTAGGTGTAGCTATGAATATAAGCTAAAAGATTATAATTATAAAAGGCAGCCATATGTGTGCACATATTGTATATATACATATATATATTTCCTGTGTTATAAATCATGGACTTGGAATACGTGTTAAGCATTTCGTATTTTTAATGTAAAAATTTATTGAAATATTAAAATGAAATTTTCAATTTTAAATATTGATCGTGTTAATACTATGAACGAAGAAAAACAATTGAAAAAAATGTAATTACGTATCCTTACTGAAAATAGCATAAACTTAAAAATTCGCATTTTCTGTATATCCAAATCTTTTATTTTTAGTTCCTTTCTGCTACCATAAAAAGATTCCTTACTTTCTTTTGATTCTAGAAAGTTTTAGAATGATAGCATTTCTCTCATCTTTTGGGATATTTCAAACACAACAAATGCAAAAAGTGATTAAGAATGAGCTAAATTTGTGGCATATTCAATCAATCAAGACCTGGGTTGGTAAAAACCTTATTACTTAAGTTTTCTCTTATTAAAAAATATCTTTTTCGGACAGCTAACACACCTTAAACACTTGTCTAACTATAATTTTTACTTTTTGATAATAAAATTTAATTCGCTGATATTCATTTCTTGATAATTTCAATTGCAATTAATCACATCAAAATAATAAAAGTGTCGTGACAATGACATATCATTAAATTGGCTTTAGAATACATGCTTACAAACCTTTAGATACAGTAACTGAATCTAAGACATTTGGGGAAAAAAATATTTATAAAATTTATATCACTAATATATGTACATATGTAAATAAGTTCAACCATAAACCTCCCATCCCTTTAAATTTTAAAATAAGCAAATATTTTTGTTTTTTATTTGACTGATTTAAATATTAAAAAAAAAACAAAAAGAAACGAAATTAATAGATTTTATGTTAACTGAATTTAGCATTATAAGGAATAATAACACCCAAAAAATAATAATAGATTCCATAAACTGCCATAACATGATAATAATTCTTTTGTTATGATAATTTAGTTAATCCAATGCTTAGGGGTGGTTAAATTTAGTCATAATTTTACCGTTTTACAAAAGTAATTTTCATCATGTAAAACGCTTAGGAATTTTTTTTAATAGCCTAAGCGATAGGGAGTCAGTTAAGGATTATTTTAACAGCCATAATTTTTCAATGTTTTATATTTATTTTAGAACTTTAAAGTCAGTAAGCCTTATTATGTCTTAAATCGTTTAACTTCAGGTTTAATGATAATTACTTGCAAATGAGTAAAAATTGTAAAACTGTTAAATTAATGTAAGAAATTTCATAATTTATGTAATTTGCTAAATTTTACAACTCACATTAAAAGTAGAAACAATATGCAGCATTTTTTTTTTATTTTAACATTTTAAATACATTCTTAAAATATTAATTAAATAGTTTTAAAACTTCTAATGAAAAATCTAAACAGTTAAAAATAATTAATATCTTTTTTGTAAAAATTGTTACCATAACATTAGTCAAATTTCCAAAATTTATTATGAAATCATGTCAAGTTTTGGTAAAATTTTACATATTTTTATATATCCCTATGTCCATAGGTCCAAAGGATATAAATAAGATTCATACCTTTTGAGTAATAATGAACAGATATCGTTTGCGTGATGGTACAATGATCTCGCTATTCAAGTCTATTCCGGTATGAATAATTTTAACTAGCGCTTTTTATTCAAAAACAAATTATTATTATATGCTTCAAAATTCTTCGATAGTCTTATACCGGAGACACACATACCTCTTAACACATTGTTTTCGGGAAACGAGTAAACTCGTCATACCCTTTTTTATAGTAAAGTTGCGCAAAGTGGTAAGTTGCAGGAAACAAGGGGCTCTAAGCGAGTGGGGGGTTGTTCGTTCTATTGTAGACGTTACCAGATCTATATACTTGCCGATACATTGAGTTTGAGACGGAACATAAAATAATAATGGTTAAAATGCCTGACTGCATAGTGTTAAATCACATTTAGTAAGGAAATGTTTTGGTATTTAACTTTTTTGTTTTAAGTTAATGTCGATAGGAGTAAAATTACCGAATTTAATAGCAATTGAGAGTTCTTTTTCTCTGGAGCAAGCAGTGAGTGAGCAAAACTTTAGAACCCTGAAACTTGTTATTTTTGAAGTCACGATAACTTAAAATCTTTTTTCACATCACTTCATCACATATTTCATCAGGTAATTGCGAGAGGTTTTTTTTAAGAATTCTTTTTAATTATAATAATTATTAATTATAATAATTTTATTAATTATATGTCGATTTTTTAGGTGAAAATCGCTATTTTTGCTTCCAAAAGTTGTCAAAAATTGAAAAATTAAAGGAAAAAAAATCCCCTTGTCATTAACTAAAAAAACATCAACTTTAAAAAATAAATTTTATGTTTTTAGTTATGGATGATTCTATTGCGAGTTACGATGCGCACCGCAAAATAACTCTTTTTCAAGGCGCCTCTAGATATTCACTACCACTCGCTCGCGTATTATTATTTCAAAATGCAAATTTGAAAAAATATTGTTTATATGTTTTAATAACCATTTCCATACTATTTACTAGTTTTAACATGTTTAAAAATTTACTCACAAATGGCCATTTCCATATACTTTATATGGGACGAGAGAGCAATTTGACGATTTAGAAATTTATAGCGAATAGTCCCTATTATATAGGAGGAGAAAACAGAAAACTCGATTAAACTATCAGCTAAAGGGCACCCTTAACTATCAAGGATCCTTGATGAAGTAGACTTGATAGAATGTGAGCAAAATTTGCTCAAATAGTTGCTAGAAATTTTGCCCTTAACTATCAAGTCTACTTGATCAAGGAAATTTGAGCTTATTAATGTCAAATTTGTTTTTATTAACACGTTAATCGCCATACTCGTATATGACTGACACTAACAGTTTCTCCCTGCGCCATATCAGATACCAGTGTCTGAAACTCGAATTTTTTTTTCTATTATTAATTAGAAAAAGCATGTGAACTCTTTCGAAGTTTTGCTAAATGAAATTTATATCTGTCAAAAGCTTTGATGGAATTTTTTCAAAAACTTCATGAGGTTGACATTTATACTTGACCAAATCTCCCTTAACTACTTATAAAGTTTACTTGAACAAGGCGACTTTAATCAAGGATCCTTGATAGTTAAGGGTGCCCTTACTAAAGTTTCTTGTTTGCCCAACTTCAATTCAAACAACAATGTACCCTGCTCAAAATTAGTATTGCCATATTAATTAATTACAGTAAAACTCACAGAAATGAAATAAAACTTAAGAGTTATTTGTTTAAATTTTTGCATTTTTTCACAGATATCCCTTGCAAGACCACAACCTGCTTAGATGAGTCATTCTCAACCAAAACTCACAGCAGCGATTCAGTGAGGTTCTTCTTTCTGAAACTTTGATTCTAAGCTACTTATGGCAGTACATAACGAAATTTCATACTTGATGAGTCTGTGGTAAGTTTAAACTATTTTAGATGAGGAGGCGTGTGATTTTTTTCAAAATATTAAACAATTTTTTATAATTAATCTATAAGTCAATACGGCAGCTAAAAAGTTTTTAGTTTGTAATAAACATAAGCAATTTGTGATAATATTAATTATGTGTTCAGTCCATATTGATAGATAATCTGTAAAATCACACTTAATAAGAAAAAATAATAAATTAAATATCAAATTAGTAGTTGTATAAACAATGGATTAAAATAATTTATCGTGTAGACTGAAAATTGTGTTTTGTTTAAAATTCTACTAACACGAAGAAGTAACTTGAGTGTAAGTATTATGAGGACCCTGTAATAAGCAAATTTATTATTACTGAATGTTGTGTCTACATAGTTTAAGTGTTATCTTATAAAAGTCGATGATACTAATTGGGATTAGTCCTGATCCCAAAGTAAAGTTGTGCTAGGTTCCTGATATCAAAAGGTATTTTTAAAGAAAAATTTGAGTATGTAAAACTTGCTTTTGATGTGGATAACATGTTTGCTTACAACCATACCCAAAATAAAGTTGCATCAATAATAATGGTCTACAAATCCTCCTAAGCGGGATTTTTTTATAACGTTTCTTACATTGGTGAGTGACAATAGATAAAATAACAATCGACTACTTCATTGAGAATCCACTCTTAATAAGACAATCGAAGTAAAACGATTATCCAAAACTTTGCCTTTCAGTTTTCGAAGATAAATCTATGATTTTTGAAATTTTGAACGATTATTTTCGTTTTGGAACTAAAAAAGTCAGGCATAACCATTTTAAGAGTATTTCACTGCTGAGTCTATTGCTGAGCTTTCTCTTTACGGACATGCAAGTCCAAAAAACCAAGGCAACATTGATATATTGAAATTTGTGTATACTACAGACTGATGATTTTATTCGAAACCAGAGACAAGCCCAGGAAAGTCATCTACTGAGAAACACTCATCCCTCGATTTACACAGTAGATAAATTATTGGAAAAATTGTGCAATACGAAACCGTGTAAAACGAGAAACAGACTTTATACATATATATTAGACGGATATGTTCAATTAACCTGAAAACCGTTTAAATCGATCTAAAGAAGACAAAGAAAAGTCAAAGATATATTCATTATATTCGTGTAAAATGAGATAAGGATTGAAGAATAAAATGGGAATTGGTTTATTCAATTATTTATTGAAAATTAAAAACATAAACATTAATTAACAATACATTCGTTTCAAATAAAAACAATAAAAGCGTAAAAAAATTGACAATATTTTGTATAAAATAAAAACAATAAAAGAATTCAAATATAAATAACCTTCATAACAACACAACTTTAAAAAACAGAATTAAAAATTAATCTTTACTCTTCTTCTGAGTTTTTTAAAGCTATAATTCTTCTTTTTTTGGTAGTGTTGGTGTAACATCACTATCCGAGTTACTAGCAGAAAATTTATGAACGGTTTTCGTAGGTGTAGGCTTCACGAATTAGAATCTAACAGTACTTTTTTTACGAAAAAATTGCCCTTTTAACCTGTTATTAGAATAAAATCAGAACAAATGACTTTGAAGTTAATTTTTCTTCTTCTTCACATACAATGCCAACACCAGTTTTGAAAATGCGTGCGTTTGGTAACTTTGAACGGACTTTTCGAAGAGTAAGTTCATAAATACATATATTATACTATTAAATCGTATAATGCAAAACTATTAGAAAAAGACCAAAAACAGTTTCTTTTGTGATTTAAAAACCGTGTAAAAGTGAAATCGTGGAATTCGAGTACCGTGCAAATAGAGGGACTGATATATATTTTAACGCGATGTACTTATGAACATTATATGAATGTAAAATTCAATAATCACTTCACCCATGTAACCGGTGAATTTCGTGTGCTTATTTCTTAGGGATGTACATCGCCTAGTTTCCTAATGAAAAATAAGCTTCTCTTTTATCAGTGGCTTTAAATGCTATCATAAAAAATATAAGAAAACTAATATTACCTAAGAATTCATTTTTCGTGAAGTGGAAAATTGTTTTTATTTTTATGTGCAGGTAACAAATCAAAATTTTTCTATAGACGGAGTTTTTTACTTGCGAAAAAATTATAAATATGTAAAGCTTGTCAACGGATTGCAATATTTTAATTAGATCTTAAAAAATATGGAAAATAAACCAAAACAATTAAATTCCATGGTTTTCTAGAAGAATTTTCTAAACTTTTCACCTATAATTACAAAAAGAAGCCTTTAAAAATAACTTTTTTCTAACGAAAATAGTTTTTAAAAGATTATATTAGGATATACATATAAGGCATCCTTATACTTCAAACTGTAAACAAACTACATAGAAAATTGAAAATATAATACCTAATACATAATGAAGGGGTGAATACAAATTGATAAAAGGTTTCAAAAACCTTTCAGATATATTTATCAAATTTAATTTGAAGAATTTCCGTCAGTAATTATTCCATCCTGTTAACAAGGGCGACCATAATACAACTGATTTCAATTAATTCAAAATCTACTCAAATTCTATTTCATTTAGCTTTCTCATCTACTTACAGATGGTTGGTTCCAATCGACTCCTTAGATTTTATATATTCCAAATTTAAGCCATTGGATTCAGTGAAAATAATTTCTATAGTAATTCGACCAGCATAATCTCTACCTAAATTTAATTTCGAATTTGGTAGGGTTTCTGATATGAGCTCCTTTCAAAATTAATGTAATGCAAAGGACAACAAAAATAACAAAATTAAACAAATTTCTCTATGGGGATATTTTAATAAGGATTTATATTTAGTATTTTCAGATAGAGTTTTGTATATTTGATGAAAAATTGAAAAAATTATAGAAACTAAATTTCATCCTAACCTTTGATAAATTTAGATCATTTAGCAAAATTTTGTTTATAAGCTAGGAATAAAATGGTCAATAAATTTGAATCGAAAATCTGAATTTATCAATCGATAGAAATTGACTAAGCATAAAATAGACAAATAAGAAAAAGTCAACAATTGTTAATTTTTATATTATATCAACTTCTAACTTAATTGAAACAAAAATACAAAAACAGCACTAAATTAAATCCAGGCTACGCAAGTATTCATAGGACATAAAATATAACTACTTAATGGATTGTCTGTCAAGAAATTTTTTTAAATAGAAGCAAAACGTTACAAATGTCTTTTGATAAAATGATTCTATGCATATGCATAAACACAGATTACTTCACTCTTTCGTCCAAGTTGTATTTGCTTTAACTATAAATATCTTTTAGAAATTTACTTTATATAAACATTGTATTAACCCAAATCCTCAAGCATAGGTGAACCTTGACCTATATTGATGGCTCTGGTAGCACATAATCATTAAGCAAGATTTTTTTCTAATGCCTGAATATATTAGCCTGTGAGCACAGTGAAAACGAGTTCATACATTTACAGGACTTGAAAGACTATATCGAAATTTTCCATTTGTATTTGGATTGGTTGAAACTTGCCGCACAAATACAAATGGTATTGATAAATCTCACGATCAAATATCGCTTCCACTGTGCCCACAGTCTTGCATCAAGAATGAGATCAAAGAATTTGTAACTTGTATCCAGTTTATCCCTCTATTTCTATAACTTACCGATTTCATTAATAACTAAAGATTTTAGTGGTAAGTCATAATCTAAAATGATTTGCTTAGTTACCACAATGAATTCCTTAGAATCCATGATAAACAATTTTTAAAACTCAAGGAAGCTTGGGAATTATGTTTCTAGCGTTCTCATATCATAAATCCAGAATTATTTACTAAATGTCAATACAATAAAAGAAGACAAAATTATATAATTTAATTTAAAGGATTTTCGTTAGTAATTATTTCATTTTGTTAACAAGGGCGACCATACACAACTGATTCTTCTATAGATTCTTCTAGGAGGAGGATAAAGTTGCAATTTAGAAGATAGAAAAACTCTCTTCTCCATCAAATGACTGCTATAAAGAAGGACAATAAAAACAAAAAGTGATTATAGTAATTTTTACAAATTAACATCCTAGTCATGTCAGGCAGATAGTACTATTGATCTATGAATCTTACGAGTGCATTTTCTATTCAAAGAAAAGAAAATTTAAAATTGCATAAGGAGAGGAAAACCAATTAAAAAACTTTATTAATGTCATTTTTAAAAATAAAAAACAAATTTAAAAAAATTTAATACCCAAGACAGACATTTAGTTAATGTAAATTTGGTAATTTTGTGTGGAAAGATATTTCATAAATCCTTTTGAATTAATATAACTTTTTATTCTTTGAAAATTCAATAGAACAATTGTTAATACTAGATACTAAAATACTATACTAACATAATAAATGTATTTACCATAGAATTTTAAGGTATAAATCTCACATTAGATTTATGAAAAAAGACTTAAAATTAAACGTCATGTTTACATACTTTGGTCTTATGACTTCGAGAAGATTTCTCGATTCAAACGTGCAAGGAATAGTCAACTTCTAAAAGTAGACCTTAAATTTATATCCATTTACAATTTTTTTTTGTTCAATTTGTAATTTAATATGTTCGACACGTGATATGTTATCTACACGTGACTGATTTTCAATGAACTCAAAACAAAAACTAACAAAAATAACTTAAAAAATTTGACTTATTTGTAGGTAGTATTTATTATATATTATACTAAGAAAAATTTACATAAAACTTAAATAATGTTAATCAATCTTTAACAACATTAAGAACAAAAATATAAAAAAAAAAAAAAACAAAAATAAGAAGTTAAATAGCTAATATTTTCTAGCCTAAACAGAAATTTACATTACATTAAACTAACCATTTGTTTTGTTTTGCTTCTTTTTGTTGTTTTTTTTTTATTGTCAGAACTTTTAACACCCTCAAATCACAAATAACGGCTAGGGAGGAATAAAAACAATTTTTTTATTTCTATTTGTTTTGATTATAGCAATTTTTATTAGAAGTGTAAACAAACGTTTTTTTTCATTGTTTAACTATAAGTAAAATACAGGCAGAAGTATAATTTAATCAATGATTACAATTTATGTAAGTAGGAAAACAAAAAAAAAAAAAAATATACTAAAGTTTGTATATGTATTATATCCACGCGTTATATATTCTAATTCGTATGTGCGTATGACTATGTAAATATAATTTTGAAAAACAAAAAAAAGAAACAACAAAAATCTCCACGTGCGTCAAAGTGACACTTATCTATTTCATAAAGAAAAATAAACTATTTACAAAAAAAAAGCAATTACTTTATTAAATCAAACAAATAAAAACTTGAATGAAATTGTTTAATATATATATAAAACGCCATTCATTCCATAGTGCGCGCCATATTATAAATGTATTTACAATTATTATTTTTGTATTTGATGTAGGAAAAAAAAATTTTTTTCATATCAAATATTCCAAGAATTTTTACATTACATCACGTTACAACTGATAATGGACGCATTTTATCAGCTCAAAGTTCAACGCAACAGTGGTTGGATTAATATAACAGGAACTCGTAGTAAAATTTTCCTTCTTTTTTGTTATTTTGTTTATACTATATATATATATATATATATAATCAAAGACAAAAAAATATTTAACTGCTGCTGATAAGAAAAAAGCGCCGCGTTGTTAACTTTTATTAAATGTGTTATGCAGCGAAAGCCTGGAAAAAACCACTTGAACTTCTGCTCATCTGATTGATAAAAGTAAACAATTTATAAATTTTTTGTTTCTTAAGATGCGAAAATATAATGTGGTACATTATAGTAAAATCTGTAAATAATTAAATTATTATTTTTCGTTTTTAAACTCAAAATATTATTAACAATTTTTTAATATAAAATATAAAAAATTTTTTTGACAATAGGAAGCTTTTTCCAAGGTGAAGTTTCTTTTTTTTGTTTACATTTTTTTTTTTTGCTTTTCTGTTTTTCTATGTCATAAAGCTATAAATTCAATTCAAATAAAATTAATGCATATGTGTGCAAATCTATATATATATACATATGGCTGAATGAAAAAAAAATAAATATATTCAAGTGATTGTAATATTTTAAACTTTAAAAATATTTTGAATTTTATTTACGCAATTACCTAAATTATAATATAATACATACATTTATAGTTCCTTTGGAAATTTATACTTTTTAATCTACTCTACATATATTATATACAAAAACGGTTTTAACGCTTCCATATATATATATATATATATATATATATATATGTACACATATTGTAAACATCAGCCAAGAATTTAGAATTTCATTTTCATTTTGTTTCATATTTTTAGCGCCAGCATCCATTTTAGTTTATATGACGTTTATGCTCCCGCCTAAATATATTTTCTCCTATTTTCGTGCTATTGCTAGAATCGAGGAGAAAACATACACTATCACAATCTGTACCTGTACCGAAAATTTTGTTCTCTTTAATGAAAAAATTCCTAACTGTTTACAAGTATTACCAGTATATATATATATTGTATAGTAACAAATGTTTAGGAACATTGTTGCGCGGGAACTTTTAATTCAATACAAATTTTATTCGTTAATTTTCTTTTGAAAATATTTAAAGGATGATTTTTATTTATATAAAAAGTATTGAATTTTTTGTTTAATCAAAATTTATTAATTAGTTAAAGTTAAAATTTGATTTTTATTTATTCTTTTTTTTTGCATAAGGAAACTTTTGTTTTTCTCATAAAGTAAATTAATATTAAATTATACTTATTTTATATTATTTGAATAAATTTGTTGTTATTTTATAAATATTTTTACTATACTTTTTTTATTTGGTGATTATAATTTTTGGAAGTGATTTCATGCATTCTCGTGACTTCAAACGACTTTCGCATTTCCACATTTACTCGTATAACTTTATGGAAATTAATCACACATGATCAAATAACGTTATGTTGCGGACTTTGCTAAATCATTTTGAATGTAAGTATTCCTAATGTAGGATACCTATAGATTTGAATTTAATACATCTGACATCTTCGATATCCTTGACAACATTAGGGAAGGTTTTCAACTCTAGTTAAAATTTTGTAAATTTTTTAACTTTGCTTTTCTGATATAAGTAACTCTAAAACTGTTATTGACTTATTCTCATTCCATTTAGAATTTTTTGCATGGTTGAATATCTACTTTCGATGGACAGTCATTCCTATCTTTTCCCTAAGGCTTTAACTCATTCGTAGATATAGTTAAAATTCTTTGTTTTGAAAATTTACGTAAACATCGAATTGGTTAATAATACCCTCTATATAGTTTGATTGTATCATCACAGACCGTATGTACATGTCTTCAAATATAGTTGCAATCTATAACTGATGAAATTGTTTAGACTTATTAGCTTTAGCTGATTTTTAGTTTAAGTTTTTCAAGGATTTACAACTAATCCTAGCACAACAGTTTTGATTTCATCTTCTCCAGTTTACAACTATAATTTTAGCTAATGCTCTAGTTTTCGATTTGTTTCTTAGTTAAATATTTTTTGTTTTAATTTATACATTTCTTTTGCTTCAGGATATGTAATTAAATTTAAATTTAATAGCAAGGCTATTTCAATCTAACTTCAACTATTTTTCCACTTTTAATTGAATTCTATGAAACCAATGAAAAAAATTTCGTAATGGACGGACAAAGTAAAAAAAATAAAATAAAAACTTTCAATAGTTTTAAATCTGTTAAAAAGTTGAACAAAATAAAATTTTCCAGTTCTAAATAAGAGTAGTGATTATTTTTTCGTCTTCTTTTGGTTATAAAATTAGAATTTTTTCATTTAAAAACAATAATATTATTATTAATAGAAGCTGAATGATAAAAAAATATATTTATATACTGTCACTTTTTTACCTATATGACAACCGCATGTTTTTTTTGTGTCATGTTTAGATTGAATTTTTTTTGTATTATCGTCAACTTACATGTCAAGCTCATTATCAATTTAAATTTGGCTCTTTTTTATATTCAATCTTTATTTTTAATATAACTAGAAATTTGATCAAGGTTACTATCAGATAAACAGTTTTTTGTTTTTGTTTTTACTTTTGAGCTTAAATTCAAGAAATTAATTGCAAAAATATTATTATTGAAAATACATAAAACTCAATTTATTTCTGTTTTAATTTCATTTTTCGATTTTAATTTGAGTTCAATTCAAGTTTTTTTTCTTGTACACAAAAGTTTATACTTTAACCCATCGCCATCAAATATTAAAGAATTCTATATAACATAACTGTAAAAAATATTCAAAACGTTTTCCCAAAAAAAATATTTCAATGAAAAATTGCAACATTAGCTTTTACTATCTTAAGATGAAAAAATTAAAACATTCGATTTATTCGTTATTTTTAGTATTCGAAATAAAACGGTTAAAATATTGTGTTGTATTAAAAGAGCTCACGAGATCAACAGCTGATTACTAAATAAGCTTACTTCTGATTTGTTATAAAAACAATTTCAGATTGAACAGTTAAAAATATTTGCCATTCAATGATGTATATATATATGTATATATACATGTGTAGAAAGTTGAAGCAAAAGTTCTGCTGATGATTGTAAATAAAATAAAAACTGCTTTGTCATTCATTGTGACTATATAATTTCAAAATCATATTATCTCTTACAAAATAAAATACAATAGAATTGTAACAGATCAGGCAAGTTTCCGTTAAAACAAAAACAAACAAAAACAAACAAAAACATTAAATAAAAACATTGAAAAAACCACACAAAACTTAAAATGATTGAAATATAATCAAATATATAATATAATATGATCTAATTTGATACTATTGCAATAAATCGAATTGAAATTAACATTCTCATAAAATCCGCCATTATCAAAATTTTTATATTTTCTGATAAGCTATAAAGCTCTCTAATTATGTAAGTCACAAAAAACTATACATACTTTCTCATTCACTTCTCTTTATTTTTTTTGGTTGTGTAGTTTTATAAATGTATTGAAATTGATATGCGCGTATATCATTTTCAATAGAGTAGGGATATATATTTTCGTGCACTTTGATAGAAGAGAAATATCTTTTTGGCTGAAAGAAAAATAATTTCATTTCAGTCGTTTCTGACATCTTGGCGTGTATAGTAGTGTTTGTTGTGAAGTGCTCATTTTGTTTTCAATAATATTTTTTTGTCAAATTACAAGAAAAAAAAAAGTTATTCTAAATTAAATAGTTAAACGTTTAAATATAGATAAATATAAATATAAGACATCATGTTTAAAATAAGAATTTTTCATTGTATTCGCTTGTGTAGTTGACACTGACTTAAAAAATAAGTACGTCAAATTAATATTAATTTTTAGTTAAAGAAAAACAAATAAAATGATATCATAAGTTGTTTTTACATGTTTATAATATATAATTGTCAAATATATAAAAGACAAAAACCAAAATATTTCTAGCAAATTTGTTAATCGTAATAAATGTTAATTCTATTTGTTTTTTATCCAAGGATTATTAACAATAATAAAACATTCTTAATAAATAACAATATAAATAAAATAAACAATTTAATTACATCCTGTTATAATAATAATTGCATATATACATATATATGTAATATTAAATGATAATTTCAATAAAAAATTAACAAAAATAAATGTGTTGCTGCCTGCAGCAGTCATTAAATGAACCAAACAACTTTATATTTGTATATATACCAATCGTTTAGTGTGTGTATGATATACAAATAAATATATATATATTCATATATATGTGCTAGAATGAGACAGAAAATTTTTGGCGAAAGGAATTTTTGATATTCCTGAAAATAAAGAGTTAACTGTAAAAATTGTGTTAATAATTTATTTATATTAAATGCTTAAGTAATTGAATATTTGTACATCACATATTATTCTATTGGTGTGACATTTTGTTTTTAATTGTTTTTCGTGTTAATTGTCTTCTATAATAATAAATATTTTTTGTTGTTTTTAAAGTTAAAATTTATTAATAAAAAAAAGCTTCCTAATGAAATGTAAAAACTGGTCAAATAAATTAAACAATTTTTTTGTTAGGAGATTGAAATCTTTAAAGGTTTGTATTAATAATTTGTTTTTCAAATAAATATAAAAAAAATTATTGTTAAGAATTTAATGTATGTCAAAAATTTTTTACTTTCTTTCTTTTATAAATTTTTTCTGTTATTATTTTTGTTGCTGTTGTTTTGTTTTTAATATAACGTTATTTCATAAATGTTTACTTAAAAAATCATAACAAAAATAAAAATGACAAGATATATATATAAATATAAGACAAAATTATCATTCTGTGTGGACTTTGGTATCATTTAGTGGCTGTCTGTGTGCTATTTTAATTTTGTGTCAAGGATAAGTAAATTTTAACAATAAATGAAAACATAAAAAATACACATATTAAATAGAAAATAAAAAATATTTTTAGTTTTTTTTATTTTAACCGTTTAAAGAATATCAATTAATGTCTATATGTATATATTTTTATTTTTTCTGTTATGATCATAATAAAAACGGAAGTGATCATTAAAACATACAATTTTCCAGTAAATCTCACTATTTATGTGCATACAATGGCTTAAATTCTTTATATTCAGGATGTATATTTCTAGTAGTACAAAGCCCGGATGCTGCAAATATTTTTTTTTTTAAAAAATTTAGTTTGTTTTTTTTTACAAATTAATTTTGGTATGTTATAATAATTTCAAGATGACAACGGGCAGTTATAAATTCAGTTCATTGTTTTCCTTTTTATAAATTAATTAAGAAGTAAATTCATTTCTTTGTACCTTCATTTTTCTTGTTTTGTTTTTTATAATTAGAAAGAATTTAGCTAAGCTCGTGTAGTGCTTAACAAGTTATGTTAGTTTTGTTTCTGTTTATGAAATTTAAGCGCTACTATGTAGACTAAGATTTTACCAAATTGAATAACACAAATAGTTTGATTAAGTATTCCTTGTATTCAAAAGATTTAATTTGCTTTATAGAAATTTTAATTTATATGTCTTTTCTTTTAAACTTATCAAAAAGTTATAATATATTAAATAAATATTATAAATTTAATTTTTTCTAAAATGTTTTTAAAGTGGCATAAATATTTAGATAAAATTTTTTCAGATGGAAATATTGTTTTTTAAAAGTCTTTTAATAATATTGAAAATAATTTAATGAAGTAATAAGCAATCAACTGATACTTTATACGGCCTTAGTGTAGGTGACTTCAAACAATTATTAACATTTCCTATTAGGTATATAATTTATCAACATCTGTTACTTAATAATATATGGCATTGCTTCCATAATATGGAGGCCAACTTCTGCGTTTTACACATTTGTACAATTTTAAAAACCATTCAAATTGAAGCTTTTTACAACTGTAAATTTCTTGGGTCAAATACTTGTTTCTGAAGAGAAAATTTCAAATACTGTTAGAAGGAAAAGACGATATCCTAATTCAAAATATTTTTGGTTTAAAAACGTAGCGACCGAAAAACATGCTTCAATCTTAATAATCCTTTTAAGCAATTAGCAAGTTCTTCCATTAATATGAAATTATTCAACTCTTATTACTCAAATATTTGTAGTAGATTTATCAGCGTAAGAAGCTGTGTTTCTAACTTATCAAAGAATGAACAATAAAATTACACTATAAGGATTACTATTTTTGAGATTAAGAAATATGTATTGGCCTTACAAAGTTGTTTGGAAATTTTAAATAATTTCATAATTCCATGTCTTGTCTCTTACTTCCTTCAACCTTAAAAGTATTAACAATTTGGTCGGATGTGTTATTCTGGTCAGCTAACAAATCTGCATTCACTAAAAAAAAAAGTAGATTCGCACCACAAATGAAAAGAATGACAATTAAAAAGACAAGAGAGCTTTTCATTATAAAAATTCCTAAATTTATTCGGTTGTATTCCCTACAATGAATAGTCGCCTAAAGAAATCATATCCGACACATTATTTTTCCATAAAAAATTATCATATTACCGTTAAACAAATTCTTTTTGTTTTTTTTTTTTTAAAAAAAAGAAGAAATATGAATTACTTCTTAAAGAAAATTTATTTTAAGCCATGAAAAGTAAATATTTAACACATTTTCTCAATTAAACTTTTACTTTTTACTAATTTTATTAAGCAAATATTGTGTTCGTATTATTAGAACAATATTAAAAATTAAAAGATTAAAAATGTTAGCAGAAATTCTCACCTGTAAAATAATTTGTTTCGTTTAAATGTATTAAGATCACAAAGAAACAAAAAATTGAACAGTACAGACATACTTGACGATATTATAAACAGATATTTTACTCTAAAGTTTGAGTCTTAAGGTGGGCACCCACTTAGTGCGTATATCTCAGCGGGTAACTTTTGACGTCAAAATGACGTACAAATGAATTTCACTCTGAAATATCCACATATATGTTTTTTTTTTTGAATTTATTAAACCAGGATCAATGATATTGTTATAATTGGCTGGATTAGACTATAATTTTTCAATGTTTTTAGTTAAACTTCCTTAATTAAAAAAAAAAGGGCTGGCAACTCTATTATATTTATTGATCTGAAGAAAAAAATACTCTTAATATTAACAACGGTAGATTTTAAAGCTGATTGTCGTAATTTCTTTTTTTGTTGATTATCTGAGTATTTGATTATTTATTTATTTATTTTGTTGTGGTTCTTTTTTTGATAAATTATTTTATCATTTTAAAAGCTGCTTGACGTCATTTGGCATGTGTTTACATGAAACATGTTTGTTGTTTTTTTTTTTTGAAAATATTGTCATATGATTACGTTAATTTTATTTTACTGCTTTCGAGGTTTATACACTTTATTAGCACAAACCAATTTTTTAAGAAGATAAATTGAAAAAAGAAAAATTTGAATTTATTTACTTGAATTGTTGTTGTTGTTGATAAATTGAATAAGAAGAAACAAAGGAATTTATAAAAATCACAAATGAATGTAGTATCTTTTGTTTTGATGACATTAAACTTTGCGGTTTTGTTATATTGTTGAGGGATGTCTCACAAAATATTCTTTGGTTTTATTTGAAATTTTTAAGGAAACCTTTTAGCTAAGCAAAATCATCTTTTTTTTTTTCATTGATTTTAAGTGTAACAGTAAACTAAAATGTGGGTATCCGTACTAGTTTTAACGGAATCCAAGAAATATTACGATCACTTTGTTCTACAATCTCAGAGAGATTTTGACAATGAGAAGACAGCTTTTTTTTTTAATTGTATTAATTTTGTATTGATCAAACCAAGTTGTGTCAATCCTACGATCTTAATTTATTAATTAAATTTTTATTTCAAACCCTTTCGATTTTGAATAGTGTAATAGTGTGAATGGCCTTTATGTAAGAAACTTTATTTATTTATTTCTAGGAATTTTTCCATTTGCCAAACCCTGATCTATACTTGTATAGCTTGAATAGATTACAAACTTCAAATAAAATGTTTATTTTATAATATCCAAACGGTTAAAATCCTTTATTTTTTTGTATGACAAGCACTGAGAATAATTTTATTCTTATCTATTTGCGTAAGTTTGAGTATGTATAGTACCGTTTATAGATGACAAAACGTGACGTTTGTCAATCATCCGATATTTTTAGACAAATTAGCCGGATGGGCCAAAGTGACGGCCTATAAGATAAGAAAAAGAGATTATTAAATTATTAGAGGATGAATAATTTTAAACGAAAAATTAAAACGTTTACAGAAAAAAATTATTTTCGGGCTATTAAGAAATACCTGAATGACTGATAAAAATTGATTAAACCCAACTTAAAAAATATTAAAACAAAACTTTAGTTGGAAATTCCTTATGGGATAAATTAATTACACATATTTTTCCAGCTAGGCAAAAAAAAAGCCCCCAAATCAATTCCCAAGACTTATAGTTAATCTCTATGAATAAAGTAGGCTACTAGACTAGGTGATATATGAAAATTAACAAAAACCAATAATATACTTTATTTCCAAGCAACTTTTTTCTAACATCGATTTAATAGGCAACTTCTATTAAAACACGCTTTTTTGGGTTTTTTTCTTTAAATTTAAATTGCGTAGGCAAAAATCTCATAATCTATAGTTGGTCTAGTGACTCATTCACAGTTTGTAAACTTTACTAGCGCACGTGGTATTAATATTTATTTTGATCATTTCTTGATTCTTAGAAAATTATATACATATAAAAAAAAAAGAAGCTGGCTATGCTGTCATAATGATCTGCTGTTTAATTTTTTTTTTATAATTTGATTCAAATGATATTTCCTTAAAGAGAATATATTCCAATTTTTTTTAGACACTTTCATAATTTCAATGTCTTCTGAGTATGATTTGTCAAAACTATCAAAGTAAAAGCACTTGTTGTGCATTACTTACTTTTGTACTTTGATCAGAAAGATCTTAAATGTAACAGGAAAATTGTAAACGTCAGCCTTAAAATCCTGTACACAGAGAAATTTGGGTATTTATTATGAATATACAGGTTGTTCAAAATAAAATTTAGTTCCTACATTATTTTTCTTCTGTTTTATTTGTGATTTTTCAAAACTCGTTAAGTTTTTATTTTATCTTTATGTTATTTAATTAATTAATTCCAACAATTTTAAAAGTCTATTTCGCCACAATTAGAAAGGGTATCAGGAGAGTTGCTCTAATATTTTTCACAACAAATCCAATCTAATGCAATTAATGGTATCGTAGGCTTTGTCTTTCTTGTTGAGTAAAGTGTTTTTGACTCTTGGTAAACCTTGTGAGAATATTAAGAGACTTACAGTCAAGTCTATCCTTTACTTAAATAATATCTCTGCTCTTAGCAAGCCAAATGATTTATATCAGAATTTTAGTTTGTTTTTTAGTTATGTAATTTTTTTTTTCTCTTTTTTTTCATAAAAAAGGACTGAAGTTTCTAGGACCTATAAAAGTATAAAAATGTTCAAACTTTTTAGGGTTTTCTCATTTATAGCCAAAAGCTCCATTGTGCGAAGTGATAAACATCGTACCCGAATTAATTTTAAATCCTATCAAATAACAAAAACAAAATTTATAAATATTATTAAAATTATTGAAAGTTAACAAACAAAAAGAAAAAAATTTTTTTGTATGCAATCAACTTTTTCCATTTTTGTTGTTCCTCTTTTTTGTTTCAATAGGAAAACAGCTGCACTGTTAATTTCGTCATAAGATTAAATCGTGACAAACTATAAAAATAAATTTATTTTACTTAAAATTATTGTCACTAAAATCGTGTCGCTGTCTTATTAAAATCTTCCTTGAAAAATCCAACAACAATAAAAAGGAAAATAATAATAATAATAATAATAAAACTTTAACTAATAAGAGGTTATTGTCCACATGTAAACAGTTTATTGATACAAGGTGAAAATTTTATGCATCCATCTTCTAACATCTAATTATATTAGTTTTTATGACGTTTAAACTACTAGGTCAATACATAAATGAAATAACGTTCCATAATATTCTGGCGTCTTATAAATGAAAATTCTAGCTTTAACTAGATCCGTTTGGCAACTAACTTGGAATGCTGATACTATGCTAATAAGAAAATTTTCCAATTCAAGAATGAATTTTTGTTTTGTATACATTGAACAACAACAACAACAACAAAATGAAAAGAAGAAAACATAAGCAAAGATAATTCTTACTTAGATTATTTGACATGTTTGTACAGTTTTGTTGATAAATATTTTGAAATTTTGTTGCTGCATATGTTATTTTTGTTGTCATTTTTACTTTTAAAATTTAACCAAATTTGAATAAAATTTTATTTTATATTCAGTTTTTTATTCTAAAATAAAATAAGACGGAAACGGAAATTTTTTAACTATCTATTCTACTTAAATAAAATTTGCACTTTGGCACCTGTAAAAATTCGTCCCCGAAAATAAATAAAATTTTATTTATTTATTAATTTTATTTATTAAGTTATTTAAAATGTTTTGAGAGTAAACCTTTGAGTACAGTTGAAACGACTTCGAATGACTTCATATATTTGTGTGACTTCAATCAAGCGACTAGCGAATTTTTTTTTTTTGTTCCATGGCATTGATCGACACTTGTCAGTCTAAAGTATGAGATTGATTAGTCGCATAATCAAAAGTAGCTTCCACTGTAATGGTTAAAAGTGTTTTGAAATCGCTTCCATAAGAACTACGGTTTAAGACTTTGGGTACATTAAGATTGATTTTTGATCCTGCCACTTATCGATGCCGTATACTTCAATCCTATACAAATGAGAAATTTTGCTAGAGGTTTGAAGTCACACAAATGCTTGAAGTTGCTTGAATTTTGCTTTTATTTTTCCCACAGGCTAAAGTCGGGCGAATGTATTAAGCCGCTAAAATAGTATGTCAACAAATTTTTATTGTTTTTTGAATTAAAAGTTCCCCATGCTAAAGCTATTGCTCCTTTTTTTTTTTGTTTTGCTTGTAATTCAAAAATTTGGTATAGCATCCAACCAAGTCTGAAGATATTTCATTAAAAAGATGAAAGTTTAATGCTTCTATGCCTTCAAAATCAGTTGATTGATTCACTTTTCGAATAAAATATCAATCATCTGCAAACTAAGAGCAGGTGAAGATTTTTTGCCATTTTTCAATTGTTCGCAAGGGTTTTTAACTATAACTTTAAACGATTTGCTGTTGAAAGTTATTCAATATACTTAGTAACAATAGTCTTAAATCAAGTTAAAAATGTAAACAAATTATTTTATTAAAAAACAATAAAAAATGTTCCCCTTCACTTCATCTTCTACAAAATCTTAATTTTTAACAGAAAAAAATATAACTGATGCATCCGTTATTCAACACAAAATTAAAATTATTTTTTGTATGTAGTCGCCTGCAAGACTAAGATCATGAATGCCATAAAATTTCTACAGTTAATACAGTCAAAAGACTTAACTTCCGATTTAATAGTCGAAAAAAGGATAAATACATATATTTACAATTTGCTCTGAATAAAAACCAAAATGTGTTTTTCCTTTAAGGGGAAACTTAAATGTGATAGGTCCACTCATGGTTATATTTTTTTGTATTTTATGTTTTACATTTTTAATAGATAAGCAAAAATATTTGCGCTGTGTATGTTAAGTTAACTCTTGAATTCAAGTGCAATTAATTTTTAAGCTTAGCTTGGAATAATTATTTTCAGTAAGTTACTGACCTCAAGTGTAAATGAAAACTATGCAATGTTAATTATTATGTAATGCAATTTAATTATATGTTAGAAAATGCCATCATCCAATCCTAAAATGAACCTACTAAATAAATGGAAAAAGAGAAATATTGCAAAATAGTTGAAATTTAATTAGCTTTAAAGTCCAAAGATTACATTTTTTTGATAAAATATTTTACTTGTTGTTTTTGTTGTTATAGTTGTTGGATTTCATTTAGAATGTTGAGGATTTAAGTAGTACTTAATGCAATTATTATTCTATTGGTAAATATCATATAAATTTTTGTAGATTTTGAAATATTCATTATATTTTCTATTTTAATAACGTGCCTTAAATTGTGAAGTTGTATTTGATTCTTTGAATTATTTGTTACTGTATTAATAAATTTAAAATATTTGACTCTGTGACTGATGAATATAGAGATATTAATTGGTAAATTCTATCAAGAAAATCAGGGATTTTAAAATTGATTTTTGCTTTTCAAGATAATTTTTCATAATATTTGCTCTTATTCAATATAATAAAATGTTAGGAATCCTGTTTTTTAAGCTAGTATTTAATATTATTTTGTATGAAATATAGTTACCGTTGCCGTTATCTGTTGCTTTTCCTTGAGAGAATACTACAAGTCGTTCGTTTATTCTATCTAGGAATTGTGTAAGTAAAAACGTTAATTTTTCTTAAATTCCACTGATTCTGTATGTTTTTTTTGGTTATATAAAAGTCAGAACTTAAATTTATTTTATGTCATTTGATCTAGCTCTAGTACATTTTTGTTAATTTTTTATACCGAATCCTTGGTTGGAGAATTTTAAGTGCAAAATAAGGTGACCGTACTAGAGCTAGTCGAATTGTACTAGAGTAAACCCAAGTCTAACAACTAACCATAGTGCTTAACTCATTCCAGACAAGGAATTTGTCCTCTATTCCTAATAATCTTCCTTTGGGATCTTTCATTTAAAGGAAATAAGGCCTAATTTTATTTTTTTAATAAATATATTTAAATATTTCCAACTCATAAGAAATCTTATCACAACACCAACAATTCCAAATAGAAGAATTGATAATTGATATTTATGATCATTGGAGGTTCGGTGTGAAATTGATCTCACTGGTCTGTTTTTTTTAGTAAAATATTTTTATTTATTTATGTTTTACATTTTTAGTTTAGTTTTTGCCGTTAGCAGTATTTATGGTTCTGAGTCAATCACCAACTTGGAGTTTCTATAGTGAATAACTTTACCCTTAACAATTTCAGTTTAATATTTCAGCCCTTATAAAACAAGCGTCTTTAACTAGAGAATAACAAAAATGTACAGGATCCTTTGAATTTGTTTTTATTTTGTTTTATTTATCTTTCAAATTTCATATCTTGGAGTTTGACGTATTATATTGTATTATAAAAATGCTAATAAGGAAAGATAAGAATATAAAAATTAAAAGAAGTTTTATATTATTCAAAATTTTCTGTTTTTTTTTGGTTAATCGAAATTACTTTTGAAATAGGATATTCCGATAAATTTTCACTTTTTATCGCATAAGAATCAAATACTAGAACAAAAGTAGAATAAAAATTATCGCATTGCAATTTTTAGTATTATTTTATCAGTTCGAATGTTCTATTACATCCAAGTATGCCTATCTAGTATATAATTTTTTCGAAATTGTTGTAAAATCGCATAAAGATCAACAACAAAATTAATGAAAAAATATTAATACAGTTAGATTAGTATTTTTTAAAAAAAAAAAAAATAAAATTTAATTCTTTATATTTATAAAATTACAGATAAACAGTCCACAACAGCAGGTCATATCCACAATGCCAGCAATGCCCAAAGAAGAAACATCTCTTGTACTATTAGATAATACATTTAGTGAATTAAAATTAAAAGAACAGTTAAATTCATCAACATCAATGACAAATTTAACAGCTAAAATTCGTAGTGGCCCAGATGAAATATTAACTGGTACCACAACAATATCTAGTATATGTCCTAAGGATACAAAATGTATAGATAAAGAAAATGATACAACAACATATAGATTTAATACAAGACTAGATAATAAAACATTAGGCACAATACAATATTGTAATAATCAAATAAATAAAACTACTAGTACAGAATTTATAAATTTAGCTAAATCATCGTCGGAAACAATAATTTCAACGAGCCAAGAGACTGATACAATGAAAAGCATCACCAATAATGGACTTACAAATAAAGCAAATACTAGTTTAATAAGTGGTACTGGTTTAAAACAAGCAACTGGAGGACAACCATTAAAAAGAACACCAAATGATTATGTTTTTGGAAAATATATTGGAGAAGGAAGTTTTAGTACTGTATATTTAGCTAAAGATATTCATACAAATAAAGAATATGCAAGTGAGTAATTAAACTATTTAAATATTTTTTATAATTAGAAATTTTATTCATAGAAGATTGTTTTTTATATATAATATTAGAAATTTTGATCTGGCTTCAGCTGTTTTTTTTTCTTATTCAATATTATTCTTTGTTGATATAATCCAGTTCTATTTTAGTCACAATGAAATCTCTAAATTAGCCTTTAAATAAAATTATCGTATTGATTTAGAAAAACAAAAAATCTTATAAATAAAATGTGCGCACTTTAAAATATTCGAATTATGATATTTGTTTTGTTTATAAAGTTTTTATGGTTTAGTCATTATAATAATTTTATCAAGAATTATTATAATTTGATTTTTCTTCTTTTTTTTTTGGCCATCTAAATTAAAATAATAAATTTACACAATTTTATTATAGAGTAGGTAAAAATAGCAAAATTTATCTTGGTTGTATTTGTCAATTTTTTGAGGGAATCTTGAAAGGAGAAAAATATTAAATATAAATTTAAGGAAAAGTATTAAACAGAAATAATTTAAAAACTGAATTAAATAATTAAAGAACTATTATTTATTAATTTGAAAATGAAAAGATATACCGCAAAAATTTATTATTTACATTAATTTCTAATCTAATCATTAATTTTGGTCTAGTTTACAAATTTAAATTATTTATTACCACTAACAATAAGTATGGTGGACTCTCGAAAACTCTACGAAGAAAATCTGTCATGATTGGAACTAGATGAGAACTTTCCGACGAAAAAAAAAAACATCACTATGAAATATTTAAAGTACTTAAATGTATTCATATTTAGAAATTGCATGATATTATTCATGGAACTTTTTTTATATCTGGCTGTTATGAAAGTTTACAAGAGTTTTTCCTTTCTTGTTTTTGAGTTATCGATTCATTGGAGACTTATTATATTTCGGCAATACGAACACGAATATTCGTGTCAAAATATCAGAATTAAGTGGAATTTAAAATTCTATAGAAACTTATTAATTGAAGGAAAAGTTTTTCAAAAAGTTCTACAAGTATATGAGAAAAAAGTTTCCGACTTTTTTTTTTTTTTTTTGTTCACAAAAAAAAGTGAAATTCAGTTCCACTCTTTTATTATCAACTCTTAAATTATGTCAAGGAATTTAAATATTTCTTAAAGAAGGAAAACCTAAAACGATTGAACATTTTCACATACTTCTTTTTAATATATTTTTAATTTTATTAAAATTTTATTTTACCGAAAATAAATATATTTAATTTTTGACTATATTTCGCGTAATTTTCTAGACTCATAGAATTTAAACTGTGTAAATATTTTTTTATTGGGAAATTTGCTTCTCATGAAAGTATTAGTGAGTCTCTGCTTGTTATTGGAATATGCAATCCTTTAGCGGAATTTTTTAGTACTATAAACAGAGCTCATTGCGATTAATCTGAGTCTATTTTTAATCGTGCGACTGACTTATCGATGCCATACATTTGAATGATGCCTGGGACTCACTAGCGCTTAGCGGCACAAAATTTAGTGCTAAATGCTAATGAGTCCATTAGTCTCCATCAGTTCCACTCCCCTGGTATATAAAAAAATTCTCCATTTTTACTGTGCTAAGTCGTCTCCACACGCTAAGCGTTAGTGAGTCCCAGGCATGACACATGTCGATCAATTCCATACAAATGGAAAAATCTGCTAGTCGCTTGATTTCGCTTTCACTATGATCCATAGCCTTAACTTTTTTCGTGCTTAATATATATTATTGATATTATTTGACAAATATCTTCTTTCTTGGCAACATAACAGCGACAGATGGCATAGATTAACACTAAAGGCAAAAGTATTAACTTACTTGGCCAAGACAAAAGTTTAAGTGTAAAATAGTCTGCAAACTGTACACAAAAAATAACACTAACGGAAATTCATAATTCATAATCAAAGAAAAAATCAAATTTAACCTAAAAAGTAACCATAACCAAAGAAATACATAAAAATTATTTATATCAATTTTATTTATAAATCAATTTCATATTTATTTCAAATTGAATGAAAACCCAAAAACATAACAAAACATCTAAAGGGTTAACAACAACAACAAAAAACAAAATCCTATAAAATTCAATGTTTTAAACATAACTCACGGATTAACAATAAAAAATAAACAATAATTCCTATTCATAATTTCAAAAGGCTTGATATATTTCTAATTTATATCATCAGCCAAAGGACCATCTGGAAAATATTTCATTGCTTTCAAGTACCTTACAAAAAATAAAAATTATGGTAAATAATTCAAAATGTTAAAAAAGTGAAAATCATAATTCAAAGAAACACATTACACAAAATATTAAAAAATCATTCTAAATCTGACCCCAATGAAATATTTGTAAAAAAAAAAAAAGAGGAGATAGCATAAATCTAATCATAATGTTGTTTTATATTAACACAAATAATAATATTTGTTGTTCTTTTTTTTTTTTTCATTTCTAAGAAAGGACCCTACACTTATCAGTTGCTTGGTTATACAACAACAACAACAACAACACAACATTAAATACTTAATACTGCATAAACACTTGAGATTTTGTCAAAAATAATTTCTAGTTATCAAGTCCTTTAAAATAATTTTTCTTATCTTATCACTTGGCTAATTTTCGGACTGTCTTTTTTTTTTTTTTTTTTTATTATCTTCTTGTAACTCAAATACATAAAAAATATAAGAATAGAATTTCCTTCTAATAGGATCATTTATTATTGCATTTATATTCCTTACAAATGTCAAGAAAATGAGAAACTGGTAATTTAGATTTTAATCTATTAACGATTAGTAACTAAAAATTCTACAAAAAAGCTGTTTCTAGGAGCGATTAAGTGCACTGAATAAATTTTAGTATTCTTAAAATTCTTAATAATTAATAACTAAAGGCAACACGGAGGGGAAGTTTTGAATAATTTTTTGAATATATTTTTTGCAACAATTAACAATAACAAATTTTTGACAGGTGAAAATTGTTCTAATCTAACAAGAGTTTCTTGTTGGGAAAGGGTATTTCAATGCGAATGGGCATAGTAGTAGTAGTTCATGATGAGTGTAACTTAAGGGGGGGGGGGGGGGTCAGTTCGTTCGGCGAAAAACGGGCATATTTTCAAGTAGTTTTTGTTTTTGCAATACAGGTAGCTCTAGTGTATTTAATTAATTTCTATATGATAAGACAAAATTTAAAATATAAAAAAGTAAGGAAGGTTTGGAGGTGCCTTAAATAAATTTGTTTTGTCGTATCCATCATAACTCGCAACAGAATCAGCTAAAACCAAAAAATCAAAATTTGTTTATTAAATATGTTTTTTAAGGTAATAACGAGGGGGTTGTTTTTCTTCGATTTTTTAATTTTTAGAAGCCAAAATACCGGTTTTCCATTAAAATAATCGACTTATTTGTTGTTGTAAATTTAATAATTATATTAGAAAATCAAGCATACCTAGAAAAATATGTGAAGAAGTAATGTGCAAAATTTTAAAACACCGACTTTGAAAATAACAAGCTTCAGGAAAACGCTTTAAAGTTTTGCTGATTCACTCATTGCTGTAGAGCCAAGGACACTCAAATGCTTATAACTTCCTTAAGTTTTATCCCATTTTTCTTTTCTCGAAATCTCTCTTTCGGGAATCTTTTAATAGTGATTAACTGTGAATATTAACTCTGAATATGATGCGAAATAATTTTTAAAACAACAAATAATGGATTATGGCAACAGAGTTTTGCTTTTCAAAATTACATACAAGAAATATAAAAACCTGAGGGAAGTATAGCAACTTTTCAAACTTTTCTTTTCAGTAAGAACTTACACAAGTGAATATTTTGACAATTTTACTACTAAAAAAATTTATGCACACCTCAATGTCTTTATATATAAATTCCCGGAAATCGGATTAATGATTCCTCGTGTGCCAAAAAATCTATTGAAAAGTTGCAATAGATAATTTATGAATGCGAGGTTTACTCATATAACATTGGCCTATAATAGAAAACATTTAGTGCGGTTTTTCTAAAGTTTTGTTTGCTATCTAGAGAACAAAAAATTCTTATTGTCCTTATAAGATAATTTATAATTAATTAAATTCTAACTCATTCGGATAATTCTTTTCCAGTATTAAAGATTTAAATCCAGCTTTCAACAATATTATTCAAAAAGAATATTGGTTCCACTGTGAACAAAATTATAGTAAAACTTTTTAACAGTTATTCTAACAAGATAAATTTTAATTTTTTTTTTTTTTTTGCCCAAAATATCAAGAAAAATGGACATATTGAAAACGAAGTCTTAGCTAGAATAATAAAATTTCTTTTTGATAAAATTCGCAAACATAAAAATTGCAAGCTGTTCAAATAAATTTAACGGTACCTATAACAACTGTATATTTCAGTATTCATTTAATCGTATTATTCTTTATTAAATTTTGTACATGAGATTCATACTACGATTAATCAATATAACTGTTGTGAGTAATTTGAGTACGTTATAATACCTACTGGTATAAATAAACCTGTTTTTTTTTTGTTTTGACTATTTTTTTGAAACTGGTTTTTATTAGAGACAGAATTTTGATAAAATTTGTACAATGCCATTAAAAAAAAATATATTCTTATAATTAAAATTAAAAGAAAATTCAAACAAAAGTGGTTGTGATCATGCTTTAATTTTAAGTTCTTAATATTGCAATCAAATGAAATTATTTTCCTGGAATTATCTATATAAAACATGTCCATATTGTTAGTTAATAAAAAAAATTCCTTATAATTTTAATTTAATTTTCAATTTTCAAATTACACTTTTTATTTTTTATCCATTTTGATTTTAATAATAGAAGAAATTTCTTCCTATCATGTTTTTTTTTTTAGATGGTTTCATTTGGTTCCTTAAAGAAATTAATTTGGTTAATATTTATTGATTTTCACTTCCCTTTTATTTAACAATTTCTAAAGAAATAATTTAATAATTATATTTTGGCTAAGTAAAAATTTTCATTAGAATACCGACAAAGACTTATAAAAGGTCAAATTTGTGTTTTTCGAAATTCCCTTTTAACGGTAAACGAAATTTGACAGTTTTAAAATTTTTTCACCCTCCTTTGCAATAACATTTTAAGGTCTTCATCTAAATGGTTCAAATTTCATCATTTTCTATTAATGTAAATAATATTATTTGAAAAACAAGTAAAATTGATTATATTGAAATTATGTCATAACAAATTATTTACAACAAAGAATCATAAAATTTGATATTTCCAATCAGAAATCTAATCACAATGAAATGAGATTCAATATTCTTATAATAATTTGACGAATTTTATTAAAAGAAAATAAAGTTTTTAGGAAATTCCTATATTCTAGCCTTATTTAGATTTTTATTTCCATCTTTAATTAATTTTAAAAAGAGGTAGAGTATCAAAAAACAAAAAAAAGCTAAAAGAAATTTTTTAATATAAATATTAAGTTTTTGTCCTTTAACATATTTTTTGTTTTGAAGATTTTTACATTTAATGAAGTGATATCTATCACAATAATTCTTACAAAGAGAATAGACATAATTATCGTTTGGATTATGATTTACTTTTTCCTTGTAGATTATCTTATGGAAGTCGTTAAGAGCTAAATTAGTCTACAAGTACCTTATTTCCTCATTTTATCTGGTCCAGCTTCTATTCTACGCCCATTTTGTATCTGTGCTATGAAAAACAAAAAAAACGGGTCTGATATCTTTTTATTTTTGTTTTTTCTTCCAATATTCGAATGATGACAGGAGCATTTTAATTTAATAGTTACTGACGGAAAAAAAGTGTTCTTTAACTGGTTCATATACAATTTGTTATGGTTTCCTATTTTGATATGCTGAAAGTAAGAATGGCTTATTAAGAACTGTATCTTTACCTTAATAATGACCTTTTTTTTTAACAAATACACTTGTTTTTATAGCAACAAAATAATTTTGGATTTTAACGTTTTTACCAATTTATTTTTAACTAAAGATGATTAAAAATTAGTAGACTTCGAGATATCAAAACTCAGACTTTTTCTTGCCTGTTTTGTTAAGCAAAAATTGAAACCCCAGGATTTCAAGTGCGCTATGTGAAGACTATGAAGACTTAATGCACATTTAGCCAGTGACTCTAATGGAATCGACTTCATACATTTGCATGACTCAAAATTAACTTTTCTATTTGTATGAAATTGATCGACACTTGTGACAAATAAAATGTCACCGACAATTTTTATTATTAAACATTTTGAAAACTTAGACAAACGTCGGGTAATAGTACCGTGTATATATAAGGATTTTATTATTTCTTTCTCGATACACACACACGTGTAAAAATTTAGATCTTATTAGATTTAATTTTCATTCTTCTAATAAGTAAGTTTACATATTTTGTTATGATAGTCAAATGTTAAAAAAAGTCGTATAACTTTTAATATTTTTAAATTTATTTGAAAAATTTACAACAAATACCATTGATTTTTTTAAAAAATATGTTTTTTTTTATTAAATATTTATCAAACAAACAGATAACATGCATCATTAAGCACTTGTCATCATTGATATTTTCAAAACAAAACAAACAATATCTAAAATGTGGCCGTCATTTGACGACTCGTGTGTTTGACAAGACACTAATCATTTTTCTGTCACATTTTTATAGCACCTACGTAACTAAACTTAAGTTAGTCAGACAACAATTTTCATATATTATTTGGTTGGCGCTTGAATTATATAAACAAAAAAAAAAAAAGAAAAGGTGTTGTGAAAGGTAAATTTCAGCTCTGAATTTTTTTAAGTTAAATAAAAAACAATTTTTGTTTTTGGTTATAATTTTATTTTAAATGAGACAATGTAAATTAATTTATGATAAATTAAAATCAACTTTAGGTAGGGTAGGGGTTGTAAAAGATTTCATTTCTGTGAATATGTGGAGCTCTTCAAATTATTATTAAAATTTTTATAATAGGTTTAAACAAATCCAAATAAGGCACATTTTAGATTTTGAAATTAAGAACTCCAGACTTTTAAATAGAATTATAAAATTTAAGTTTTCAAATCGTATTTTTAAGCTTTGTAATTATATTTCAATAAATTAAAACAAACAAAAAACATTCCAGAGAATTTTGATTGTTCGGATTATACTTTGTAATTATATTTCTACATAGTATTCATAGTGTTATTTTATTTGATGTCCCGAGTCGAAAAATTTGAGGATGATTTCATACTGTTAATCCTGCTACTTTATTTTCAAATCAGTATAATCTTTTACATATAATCTTATGTTAAAAGCTCGTAATGAATTGATACTGAAAGGTCTGGATAAGTCCCGATTTAACCCTACCAGTATTAAAGTTACAAACTTTTTCAGTATATTGACTGTCAAAAAATCCCTTACAGCATAATCGCACTCCCTCTAAATGAGTACGAAAAGATCCAAGCACCCCCAAGTAATAAACAGTAACGCACCGTCAGTTGTCAATGAAATGTTTGAAACATGCTGGATTGTTTCGTTATAAAGATCTCAACAGCAGCACGATCGCGTTTCTTAGGACTCAAACGGTTAATAAATTTTCAAATTTCGGTACATTTGCGTAATTTTAATCGACAAGCGCCTTTTTCCATTTGATCGATATTTGTCACGAAAATTTTATAAAACTGATCAGTTGGATGATAAAAAATGGCTTTAAGTCGCTTTCATATGGACCTTGGTATTTTTTTAACTGTAAGAATGCACTCGTTGCTAAAGTGTTTAACAAAAAATAATTTAAGGGGTTGATATTATTTTTAATATACAATACTTGAATCGTAAAAGCAGGACTTTAAAGCAAGTAATTTATGCTTTTATTTTTTCATTCTTTATCATTTTTGTTGCTTTACTTTGTAACCTTTAATTAAATTAAATATAAGCCATTAGCCGATTAATTTGTGCACTTCAATTCAAATTAATTCAAAATGTAATACAAAATATTATTCTCACTCAAGTCCAACGACTGAATGAACGACTATAAAAAATAATGAATATACATTTTGTTCAACTAACTACAATCAAACTCCATTCATATTTATGGGATAGTACACAGGATATTTTATTTTTATTTTTATTTAAACAATTTAATAAAGTGTTGCATATATTTTAGAAGAATATTTTAAAAATTCTTAGTTTTAATTTATTAATTAAGTTTAGCATAACCATGTGTCTAGTTTTGTGTGTGTGTGTTTAACATTAAAATCATTCGAATACGGTTCTATAAGTTGATTTTGAAAGCCAAAAAAAAGTTTTTTTCTTCAATTTTCAATATAATGTGTTGTGCTCTGCGAAAATATAGGGTTCTTATTTTTTTTTTGTAATTATGTTACCATAGTTTTATTCAAGTACGATAAAAAGTTTCAAAAAGTACATATCTTAGTGTGTGTATTCGTATAAAACTTCGAGTGAAAATTCGAAAAATCGGGGGAGGTACACTCCTTGCCGCAGAACGCTTTTTGTTTGTAGTGGCATGAAATATCGGTAACGACTCAACTGAAATTAAAAGAAAAAACTACGTTAGTTTATAGTGTGACCTTGTTCGTGAACGAAGGATTTTACGAAGAATCCCTGTACGAAAGTAGGGATCTGTTATTAATGAAAAAGAACTACTTTTCAGTCATAATAACGACTTTCTTTTTCGGGAAAAAAATCAAATAATTTGATTTTCTGGTATTGTGTCTAAAAAAGTCTACGTCCTGGCTATTTTTTGAATAAAACATTCTAATGATAACTACTTTCTGCATGCTCTATCGATGAATTTGTTTACTAGTCCATCATAAGCATGCGCGAAATCATGCATGAAAAATGCACTTATGTGTATTTTGCCAAATGGAATAAACTTAAGAGAATGCAATTTTATGAAGAAATGTTAATGACCAACGTAAATTACTGTTTTCTGTTTTTTAATATATTTTTCCTTAAATATTCAAAATAAAACTAATTTTTCTATAACATTTAATTACTTCATAAAATAAAAATTACCCACATTTATTATAGTAGAATAATATTTTTGTCATAAAATAAAATTTCTTATTTCTATTTTTATTATAAATAAAAATGATATAAAATATATATTTTTAATGATAAATGAGTTAAAGAAATTTGAAATAGACAAACAAGTAAAAGCTACTGAAATTAAATGAAAGTAAAGGAATGAAATAAACCGATATTCCATAAAAAAAGGGCAAAAAAAAAAAAATAAAAAAAACTAACAACTATAATAAAATGCAACAAAGTGTTTCAAATATCTTAACGACTGTACACACATATAAATTCAATGATAAGTAAAAGGAAAAAATGAAGAAAAAAAATGAAACTAATACTGGAACGAAACGTTTATGTTCTTAGTTCAAATATGTAATAAGTAAGTAATATATTATCCGAGTATGTTATACAGAAAAAAAGTGGAACAGTATCAAAAGAAAATTGTTATTCTAGATCTTAAGTGCATTCCTAAAATTCCATAAAAATCTATTACTTTGATAACATAGATAAAAATCTAAAGAAATTTTTTCTTTATATTAATTTTAATTATCTGATTTTTTAAATGATTGTAATTTTTTTCCTTTTTGCTCCTCTTTTTCAATGTTTTATTCATTTTGTATGAAAATTAGTTATTAAATAACTTTAATAATTAGTAAAATTTCTACAAAATTTACTTGGCGGCACACTAGGTTGCATTACATCCAACTTACAAAAATTGTTATAAAAACTAAACTATTAAATATTTCTACTTAAAAATTTGGGAATATTTGGGAAAAAGCAAATATAAATATACTAAAAAAATTACAATAAGATTTGAAAGTGAAAAAAAGAGTAACTTCAATTTGGATTATTTTTTTCTTTTGCACGATCAAAAATCTTTTGATTTTGCTTCATTATTCTTTGAGTACACTAATAACAAATTCAACTGACTTTATACATTTAAGCTACTTCAAACGACTATGCAAAATTTTCCATTTGTATTAATTGTATTGATCGTATGATCAAAACTCGCTTTCACTGTGCCCACAGGTTTTATTACCCAAAGGTTTAAGCGTCTGACTTATCGATTTGATAAATTTTAAGGCAAGTGTCGATAAATCTCATACAAATTAGAAAATTCACAAATATATAAAGTCATTTTTATAAGGATCACGACCTAAAACAATATCTTTAGGTTATAAATCCTTACTAAAGCTTGTTTAAGCAATTTTTCATCATCGTCTTCATACATTTTGACTGACAAATATCAATAAATCCCATATAAAATGGGTAAAATTTATAGTCATTGAATATTATTTCCGTATAGCCTACGGCCTTAATCGGGTTCATATTTTACATATCATTATTAAAGGGTTTTTAAACTTAGTTTTCCAGAATCTATTTTTAATTTGTTTTTTTAAAATACTTCAAATTGTTTTTTCTATTTGGAATTTTAATTTATATACTTTAGCGATATATTGTTTTATTGATTAATTAAAAAATCCTTTCTTTGAGATTATTACTGTTTTCGTACTTTAGTCAAGCATTCGTTTAACCTTGACAAAAACACAAGAAAAAAAAAAAACAAAACAAAAAAATGTTTATAAGATATTTGCTTAAATAAAACAAAAATTATTTGTTTGTAGTTTTATTTTATTATAATCTTCAAGGGAATCAAGATAAGTTCAAGTGAAATATTCCAATGCCATTTTATATGAATTGCCTTGATGATGGATAAATTTCAGGTTTTTTATCCGAAATTACTTTATAATTTTATAAAAATTTTAATCAAATTTTCCATAGTTAATTTTTATTTTTTATACAATATGAATTAAATAAAATCAATTAAGCTTAAAAAATGTCAAATTAATGCTTTAAAATGTTTGAGAATTATTATTTAATAGGATATACTTTTTTTTTTTTATTGAAGTATAAACTTTTCTTATTATTCCTTTTAGGTTATTTATTTGACATAACTAATATTGCTGTTGTATTTTTATTATTTGTTTTTTTTTGCAAATATATTGTTAGATGACTTTTAGCGTTAATGTCAATTTCATAAGATTTATTTTCATATGGTAATGTATATCACGTAATTGACGGCAGATGTTCTTAAATATTAGATAAGATATATTTATGTAGAATAAGAATATAAATGATATATAGAAATATGTTTTATACTATGAACTGACAAGTCATATATCATGGTGAAAAGGGAAAGTTTTTCAAAAAAAAAAAATTCATGTTTGTGTATCATCAACATATTTCTTTGGACAGCTTTTTTGGAACACCATTTAACATAGTTTTATCAAAATAAAAATCAAAAAAATGCAAAACAAAAGCAAGTGTTTTTGAAGGCATCATCATGTACATATAAAACATTAAATATGACATTTTAGAGCCAGAATATCATTATTTATATTTTAAATGTACACATTATAGAATTTTATAGTCTATAATACAATGTATTTAAAGGGAAGATGGTTAAATATGTGATACTCATAACTAATGTTGATTTTTATTTTTTTGTTTGTTACCCTTATATAAAATTGTATTTTATTTTAATATTTAATATAGATTAATATATTAACTTCAATCATTATTATTAATGATCTCTTTTTGCTACTTTTGGCTGAATTTCAGTTCCTTCATTGTTAAAAATTGATTTTATCTATAGTTAAGTACTTTTTGAAAACATTTTTCAAACTAATATTTAACAATACATTAGGGATAACGTTTTCTGATTCAACGTATGTTGTTTTTTTTTTATATTTTTGTCCAAACAAAAGAAATTCTATAGAAATATTAGCATGTTTATTCATTGAAAAAAAAGTAGAATTTATAAAAATTATTTGTATTAATTTTAATTTAAAAATATTATAAAAAAAACTGTTAATAATATCAACAACAAATTTTTATTTAAAAATGTAAAATTTTTTGTAGTAAACACATTTTCAAAAGAACAGAAGATTTTTTGAAAACAACACAAAAAAACATCCAACATTTGCCATAGCTATATGTAGAATTTACAGAGTATAAAAATTTTTCCAGTAAAAATTAAAGCAGTAAACAAGGTTTTCCAAAAAGAATTCTAAATGAGTAAAATTCCGAAAGTTGCTACTTTCTGCTATCAATAAACGTGAAACCTTGATCAAAAAGTTCAAAAAATTGTTGCCAACCATATTTGCCAATTACTCATATTTCTTATGAAATGGATTACTATAGGAGTGTTCGCTAACAAAAGGACCTCTAGTTTTCTTAAAACGTGCTCTTTTTACTTGTAGTTCAATTGTAATAGGGTATTTTAATTGTAAATTTTTTCAATCAACATTTTGCTATTGTTAAAAAATCGATTTTCTTCTTTTTTTTTTTGGTTGGTTTTTTTTTTTTTAAACATATTTTGAAAGAAAAATTTGTTAAAAATAATATACTGTAAAAATTTTAGCTGGAAATTGAAATTATTAACGAAATTAGGTAACAACAAAATTATTGTTGTTGTAATTTTAAAAATGTTTGTTTTTATTTTCCTTTTATGTTTGCAGCTTATGGATTAGAAACAAGAAAACAAAACTTATTCATAATAACAACAACTAGAGAAAAAGTTTTATCAGGCATTAAAATGACAACACAAAAGAAAATGGTCTATAAGTTATCCTTAAAACAAATTTTTACAATTTGCATATATTCCTATTGTCATAAAATTAGTTAAATTTATAAAATATAAATACTTGAGAAGGTTAAAAATTATGAAATAATAAAATGAGAAAATAAACATTATATATAAAACGTGTCTTTTCTTTTTCTTTGATGTATTAGGATACCGAAACTTAGAATTTTGTTTTCAATGAACCCTTTATAGAAATTCGAATCTACATTAAGTTACTGAAAGCTTAAATTATATATCAAATATATTTCTAAATATTAATCTAATTTTTTCTTATCTTATTTTTTTTTTTTTGTATATTTTCAGTAAAAGTATGTGATAAACAGCATATAATACGAGAAAGAAAACAGGAATATATTCGTCGTGAACGTGAAGTCATGCACATCATGAATAAAGTTCCAGGTTTTGTAAATTTATCCTGTTCTTTTCAAGATCGTAGAAGTTTATATTTTGTCATGACTTATGCAAAAAATGGTGATTTATTACCATATATCAATAAAGTAGGCTGGTTAAATTTAGACTGTACACGACATTATGCAGCTGAATTAGTTTTAGCATTAGAACAAATGCATAAACGTGGTGTTATTCATAGAGATCTAAAGCCTGAAAATATATTATTAGATGAAAATATGCATACATTAATAGCTGATTTTGGTTCAGCAAAAATTTTAAATACAGATAAAGATATATATGTAAATAGTAATATAAAAATTGATAGTCCAGATGATTATAATGATATTGAACCAGTTAGAAGAAGAAGAGGTAGTTTTGTTGGGACAGCACAATATGTATCACCAGAAGTATTACAAGGTGAATTAGCTACAAAAGCAGTAGATTTATGGGCATTAGGATGTATTATATATCATATGATATCAGGATTACCAGCATTTCGTGGTGCTAGTGATTATATCATTTTCAAAAAGATAATGACTTTAAATTTAATATTTTCTGATGGTTTTGATAAAAATGCCGAAGATTTAGTTAGAAATTTATTAAAATTAAATCCAATGGAAAGACTTGGTTCACAAGATAAAAATGGTAGATATGAAAGTATTAGAACACATCCATTTTTTGATGGTATTAATTGGGATACAATACGTTTACAAACAATACCATCAATATATTCATATATACCAGCTGGTAATTTAAATGAAAATGAAAATTTTCATAATAATTATCGTGTTCCAGATAATTTAGAACCTGGATTAGATGATAGACAATTATCACGTTTACTTGAATTAGAATTAGGAACTGTATCCAGTATTGAAATGGCAAAAAAGACTGAATCCAAAGGTAATTTTAATTAATTTTTTGTGGTTGTTGTTGTTGTTTATTTTTAATAAAATTATATTTATTTATTTTCTTTTCTTTTTTTACCTTTTTTTTATAGATAATTTAAATATCACTGATGCTGAAAAACAAAATCGTTTAGAAATGCAAAAAAATGATAAATGGAATAGTTTTGTTGATGGTGAATTAATTATAAAAAAAGGATTTGTAAATAAACGAAAAGGTTTATTTGCTAGAAAACGTATGCTATTATTAACTACCGGACCTCGCCTTATCTATATTGATCCAATTCAAATGGTTAAAAAAGGAGAAATACCATGGACACAAGAATTAAAAGTTGAACCAAAAAATTTTAAAATATTTTTTGTACATACGGTGAGTACCTTATTTTTTTGAAATTATAATAAAATTTAGAAATTGGCTACATTTTTCCCACATTTACTCAACAAATCTGCTATTCTATTAATAGTACATTATTAATATCCCGATTGTTTATATTGAATCAGAAATATTTTAGTTTTTACATGAGACTATTGAAATGTAGATTGAGAAATTTAGATACTATATATCGCCTGTCTATTTAGACACAAAAGGCCACATTCAAACGTTTCTAGTATAATTGCACTAAATTATAACTAAAATACTCGAAGCATCTTATCATTTTATTGGCTAACCTAGAATCTTTTTCCGTATGACTAGATTATCCGCCTACTTGGGTTTTTAATTTAAATTTTGTTACAATTATATTTTGCTTATAGCTGGGTATCCACCTACACAAGACAAATCGCGTAAAGTAGAGAAGAAAAAAAATTGTCGTCATCATTAGGAATTTTTTTTTAGTGGTTTAAGGGTTAAGGTTTAAGTAGAGGTGATCTAATTAAAATAAACTTTTATGTATGTATATAACTACAGTTATCTAGTTTTGTTTATTTTGATTTAAAGGTTTTTTGTTTTTTTTATACCCCCAATACACTAGATACAGTAAAATAAAATTTCGAGAAAAAGGAAGCTTATCTGTGCGATAAAAAAAAATTTCATTTAAAAAAGATTGTTGGAAAAAAAAAACAATTATATTATTAATATTTTTTACGGTCATAAGCATTAATTAGAAATTAAGAATGCAAAAAAAAACAGAATTTTTATTAAAGCTATTTACACTTATCAAATTATCTTAATTTCTTTAATCACAAATTATAATAATTTTGATTGTTTATATTTGCATTTAACCTTTTAAAATTTTGTTTTTTTTTTATTGTTGTTTTTCGTTTTTATATAAATTATTTTTATTAATAAATTAATGTGTCTCTACCATAAAACCATATTTTATATGAAATTATAATAAAAACAAAAACAAATTTTATTTTATTTCTAACAAAAAAAGAAATATAACTTTATCACCATTCTATTAGGAATAAAATACAAATAAAAAACTAATTTTTTTTTTTGTTGTAATTTCATAAAGTTTTTTTTTTTTCGTGTTTATATCTAAAAATGTTGATATAAAGCCCAATGAAAGCTAAATTTATAAATGCCTAAAATTAGGGTCTTAGACAATTTAAAAGTCCTTGTAAAGTAATAATAACCGCTTTGACTCCTCTATATAAAATATGTTTCCTTTAACTTTATGTTAATTGGTAATACTCAAGATTTATGTTGTGATTAAATAATATTACACGAGCATAAGGAATATGTATCCTTTTTTTGTATTTTTTTGCTTTGCAAAATGAAAATATAAACTCGTTCTAAGAATCATAAATAAGGATGAATGAAAATATGTTTATGCGTTAAGCATTTAAAATGGTTGAACGGATGTTGTTCTCCTGTATTTTTCGTTTATAAAAAAAAGTGGAATAACTATTTTTGAGCGATTTAAAAAAAAAATCTTAAGTTCAAAATTACTGTTATTTGCTAATTTTCTTAGAGAAATTCTATTTGTAATTTTTTTAAAAATAAAACTTTTATTTTAAATGTTACATAGACAATTTTTCTAATTTTACTTTCTGTATTGATCAGGTTTTATTTGACGTATTTAGTATAAACATTTTTATCTGAATATATGAAAAAAAGAAAGGAAAAAAAATTTAAAGCTCTTTTCATAAACGGAAAAGAAGGAAGTAATTTTCAAAATTAAAAAAGATAGTATTAGTTATAGTTTCAGTACTAATTGTAAGTTGCCTTGAAAGCAGTGATAGAACTATTGTACTCCTTGACTCATTGAAAACTGATTTTAAGATTTTAGAGATAAATCATTTCAATTTTCAATTTCGAATATCTATTTAGTACAAAAATTTCTAACTCCCATTGTCAAATCATTTTACAAAATTAGTGCACAGAAATAAAAACGTGTTTTAATTTTCTACATTTTAATTAGTCCCTGCAGCTACCAATTGTCACGCTGTCATTTTGTTTTTGTTAATAATATCTTGTTTTATAATTTACACAAAATTTAGGTTTTGTATTAGTTTAGGGATACTATAAAATAAACATCTAAAAAATACCAAAACTAACGGGAATTAGTATTTTATAATAGAATGTTTCATATTTTGTATTTTGTAATTCATAAGAACAAATGTAGTACTTTTTTTTACTTTAGTTGGAATATTTTTAATATTTTACATTTCATGTTAGTAATTTTATATCCAGGGGATAACGAAAAATGTACTAGATTTGTACTTTTGACCTAGAGTTGTTGAAAGATTACAGATTATAGAAACATGCTATTTGTATTTTATTATATATTTATTTATTTTTGGTTAAGCTAAATATTCTTAATTTATTTAAAATAATCAATTTAATAAATTATTTTCTTTCTTTTTTAAATTACAGCCAAATCGTACCTATTATCTAGAAGATCCTGAGGGATATGCACTTGAATGGGTAGATGCAATAGAAGATGTTCTACAAAAAACATATGGTTCAATGTCATAACTTGTAGATAATAATAGTTTTAGTTAAAATTACCAAAATTATTTAAAAAAAAAATTAAAAGAAAACACAAAAATATTGTAGTTAGTCACAATTATAAAAATGAATGAGAAAAAAGATTATATTAATTTATTCACTTTATAATAAATAAATTAATAAATTGTTCATAATATGTACGTAAAATATTGTTTGATAAGTAAATAAAATTTTAGTTCAATTTGTAAATTAAAAAAATGTTTCAAATAATAAACCAAATGTTTGGATGCGATGAAAAAAAAAACTAAGTTAATTTAAATTTAATTAAAAAAAAAAAATAATATAAATAAATATATATATATATAATTAATAAGTAGATCAATATTATATCGAAAGAAAACACTTAAAAAGTAACTAAAACCGCTAATTTAGCTTATTTATTATGACTAGATTAATACGAAATTAAATATTAAAAAAAAAAAAAAACAAAAACAGGTAATAACAATGCATTGTTTAATTTATTGGTCGTTCATTATAAATTATTTTCATCTAAAACAAAAAAAAGAAAATCTTTCATTATGTTCGAAATTATTAGTTTCCTTGTTTATAAAAAAAATTAAAAGTAAAATAAGTATTAAAAATCTGCCTATTCATTAATTAGATAATTTAGAAAAATTGTAATATTTATACTTGTAAAAACGTATGAATTTTTCAGTCGGCAAATTTTTGTGTTGAATTTTCTAAAACGTTTATCCCCATTTTTATTTTTATGTTTTATTAAATTATTACTAACAAATCTTCATGCGCAGTAGCAAAATAAATTTATTTTTATCAAATTAATACTTATAGTAATTTTATAATTGTCCCGATAAATAGTTAAAATATAGTTTCTTTCATTTTTGTTGGAATTTAAATTAAAAACTTTTTTCTTAATTTGAATCCAATATAAATTAAAAATAAATATGTAAATATTTATAGACTTCAATTTTAAAGGAATAATATGAAACCCTAATTCTGATTGATATACTCAGCTACTGTGTAATTGAGATGGGATTTGTTAGCAATACTTTTTCTTTAAACGCTAAAAAATAAAATAATATAAAAAAAAAATTAGTAAAATTTTATTTTGTTATAAATGATGTCATTTATTATCATAAATGCTAACTTGTATTATTTATATAAAAACAAAAAACACAATAATTACGTCTAGAAATATAAATTATGTTAAAAATTAAACCGTACTTTTATTTTATCTTAAAATATGAATATTAGCTTTTACCTACCATAAGTTAACTTTTCTTGTTGTTAAAATAAGTTTAACTTTGTGTCCTTACAAAATATTATTCTACTTATTGCTATTCAAAATTATTATTTCATTTTTTAAATATATTAGAATTATTCATATACTACTTATATATATCTAAATTTGTACCGACGCACATGACGCAGTTTTAATTTTTCAATCTTTTTTCCTTAGGGGTCGTAAGAAGTAACTCTAAAGAAATCCACTGTGCTTTTAGTTTTTTTTAAAATATGATTTTTAAAGATATTTTTTAAAATAAAACCTTAAAAATTATAATAAAAATCTGAATAATCTAATTAGCCAAGTTTTGTGGAAATCGATCATTTAAGAAGATTTGTGGGCTTAAAGCTATTAAAGTAAAATATTATTGGCCAAATTATTAAAACTACCCAACAAATTTATTCCAGACGAAAATATTAAAATGAAAAGTAACAGAACTGCAAAAGTTAATTAAATCGCCAAAACAATAAAAAGAAAATATTATTAATGGGAAAGTAGTTTCAAAAGCTTAAGCGTAAATTAATTCTTGTTTTCTTAACCACTCACTACATCTTAGAGAAGTGTTTCCCAACATAGACGTATATAATCATGTTTTAGCTGCCTAAGCCTAAACGGGAAACAAAATTTGTATGACATATTTTAATACTGAAGATTCCATCTAAAGAGTTGCTTTTTTATCAAAAGATTTTTTGTCTGTTAAACAAATTAAATTTAAAATTTCAGGGTTGGAATTTGCACATAATCTATACTTTTCTTACTTAATTTGGAAATTAAAGGCAAAACCAATTTCATAATGTTTGCAATGCTTGACACTTTGAGGACGTTTTTTCTATTTCGCTTCATAGGGCGGCAGTCTAAATTGTACTTTGCTTTATATCTGGCAGCACCGTGCACAAAAAATTGTTTAGCAAAAATTAAAAGTTGATTTTAATATAAAACCTATTTTTAAACACATAAAGTGTTTTTCATCTAACAATCTATATCTATAGCCAATATTAGCCATCGCAGTCCTCAACATGTTAAACATAAATGCATATCGATTGAAACAACAGAAAAAGGAACTGTGGGGAATCTTTTAAAAGAAAATTATAATCACCCTTAAATCTCTTGAAAAAGGAATAAAAGGTTATTTTTTAGAGTTGTCTGAAACAAAAACTGCAAAAATAAAAAAACCATTACAACCCTTATTGGATGTGGATGACATTCCAGATAAAATAAAGGTAATTTTTTTTTTTTTAAGAACGATTCTTAAGCTAAAGATTTATTTCAAAAATAGACATTGGCTGAAGCTTTGTATGACTAATGTAATGCTGCTCTCTTTTCGAATACTAGTTCTATATGAAAAAGGGGCTTACAACTGCAAATGAAAGAAAAGGCAGAAATAAAATTGATGTTGAAACTAATATTAGATTGGCTTTTACCTATACTCAACCTAGAATTTCAAGATTCATTACCTCATTGCATGCATACTCAGAAAAATATACTAGTTTTAATTTCTATATAATATGTTTTGATAAAACACTTCCATAGTCCTTTCGGTACTCACGAAAAGCGTCAACTCAAGCGTAAATATCACTGCATTTCTGCCATAATTTAAATAATTGCATCATCTTTTTATTACAATGAAAAACTGTTTTTTTTATAGGTGACCAAATTCGATGCCTGGAAACTGTAACAACATTGGTTGTTGTTTTTGTGCTTTTGTTTTAAAATGTAAACATGGTGCACAATTACCCTCATCTTGAATAAAACAAACAATTTAATCTTTATTTTTTTGTTTAAATTTATTTTCAAATGTAATTTTTGATTTTAATTGAGCAAAATCAAATTGAAAAAATTTTTGCCATTTATTATTTATCAAAACTAGTTAATAAAACTACAAACTAATTTTTAATTGATTTATATTAAATAAAATATTTTTTTTTAAGGTTAAAATATAAATTTGGCAATTTGAAATTAAATTAAAGCATATCTTATTGATGCGCAATAAAACAATTATTTTTCTTTTTTATATTAACAGTTAATTTTATTCTTATTTCTAATCTGATTTTTTAATATATACATTTAGAATAATGTTCGATACATAACTTTATAGTTATTAACTCGATACGAATTTAACAATTTAACTATTAAAATTAATTTTTAATTTAATGTTTTGATTAAGTTAAAGATTATTTCTAAATTTTTGAGCCTATGAAAGAAAATTGCTTCTTTTTTTTTTTTGAGCTTTGGATTATATACATATACAACTCTGTAAGACAGACAGGCATATAGTTGGAATTTTGCTATATTTTTCCTTTATAAAAATATCAAGGATAATGAATTTGTTTATTTAATTTAAGTATTCCTTTCAATGCAACTTAATTTGTGTGATTTCCATATAAAATCAAATCCCTAATAAAAAACTAAGAAATGAAACTCAAAATAATGTAAAAACTAAATTTGTAGACTGTGAAAAAATTCTAAAATCCATCAATTTACTCTTTCTAGCACCAGCTGTATAATTTATATTGTTCATAATTGTTAAAAATTTTTGTTTGATATTTAAATATTTATCCTAAAAAGAAATAAACCCAATTTCAGGTTTATAAAATTGTGAAATAGTTTTTCACCAGATATTTTGCAAAAATTCTAAATAATTAAATAACTAATTATCAAGATTAATTATATTAAAAGTTATTTTAAACATTTCCATTCTTATTTTCATATCGAGCTAAAAACCAAAACTTTATATTTCTTCAACTGGAATATCAAATTATTCGACAAGCACGTTGCAATTATTTATTTTATATTTTACAAAAGTTTATGTTAAGTGTATTTTTCACCTTTTCTTCCAGTTAGTTTTTTGTGTTTTTTTTTTTTTTTGTTAACATTGGGTACATTTTCCCTATTTCTGTGTATTATATATTAATATCAAATAAAACAAAATATAATTTTAGAATTATAACAAAAAAATTCTACTTATTTTAAATTGTAAATTTTTTATCGAATAATTATTCATTATTGTTTATCTTTTCACAATTATAATTTTTTACTTAAATAGATTTTAATCTTGTATTCATTTGTGTGAAACATTTTTTAATTCCGAGTTTTTTCGAGGGGATATATCGTGCAAATATTTGTTTGATAACTTTTCTACTTTCATACCTACAATAATTTTGTGTGAAGATTAATATAATTATTAGGTTTTTTCTTTTCAATTTTTAAATTATATTCACAAAAATTTTCAAGTGTTCATAATTCAAATGTCTGTCTATACTATAGAGACTAATGAAATATTTTTTCTTTAAAAAATATTTACTACAAATGAATTTAATTGAATTCCTTTACGTTTTAATAAAATTTACTGAGCTATATTTACTATACAATTTGTACACTAATATAATTAATTTTTTTCCCTAATTAAAATAACGTGAAACAATTTTTTTTTATTGAGCTCTAATTTCGAATTTATTAATTTTAATTTTAGAAATTTCATAGCTATTTCAGAATAACTATTTAGTTGATTATAAAACTTATTTAAACTTCTAGCAAAGCTTTATTATTTTTTATGAATATTTTTTTTTTCTTTTGAAAAAATCTTTCATAGTTCAGCGTGCATAATTTGAATATTTCTTATGTCTGCTTAGTTTATTAATTATAAGTAGTTTTTATTTGTTTTAAAATCTGGCAGTGCGTCATATTTTATGTCATGTTGTATAATATTTATATATATGTACATTAAATAGAATTTCATTCATTCTAAATATTGTTGTGCATAAATCGTTAGAATTATAAATAAATTTTACTTCATTTCAACATTAAAGTTTTCTTGAAATATTTCATTGAAAACGATCAACCACAGCTCGACGATTTATTTTATATTTTGATCAGCTTTTAAGCAATTATTAAACGTTTTTTATGAATTTTTTTAGAACTTATATCAGTTACGTTGCAATAAGTTATTTTTAGATGGTAAGGATATGAAGTTTATCATTTTAAAATATGAAAATACCTTAAAATAATATTTCATTTTTTGTTATATAAGCATTTATGGAGATTAATTGTATTTAAATTATATTTAAAATGAAAGCTCAAAAATAATTTTAAATTTTAATTTTATACTGAAATTTGTAAAAATCAAATTGCTTCAAAGTTTTAAAACATCTAATAAAATCATAAATTTTGGCCATAATATCTCTAAAAAAAGGTTGAAAATTTCTAAAACTAATATTTCAATATTTAAAGTTACATAATCGTAATCAAATCTTGATACAGATTAACAAGTAATGCGATGTTTATTACTTTATGGCATCGGTTACAAAGGAAATATATGATGTAATGAATCGTAGAGAAAATTTGTGATCAATAAATTTAACGAAAATAGTTTTTAAATTAATTTATTACTAATTTAAAAATTGTAATAAAATTTTAAATCTTTTTTACTAACAATATCCTCAGCAATCTGTGTTTTTATTAAAACAAGTAAAGACGTTATAGAAAAAATTTCACGATTAAATTTTGAGTTTGTGTTTATTTTACGATACTCTGAGCTTTATTGAATTTTTAAAGTAAACTCTTTTCTTATTTATAAAAATTTTCATAACTCTTTTCAAAATATTCCGTTTTACACTACAATTACTCATAAAGTAGACTACTTTTAGCCGAAAAGGATAGAATCTTGAACTGAGCATAGCTTAAAATATAAATTTGATCGGTTTCACTAAAGTTATACAAATTTGAATTTACTTTTATAAAACAATTCTCTATTAGTGTTTTGGACAGCGTTCTTATAGGAATTTTTAAGACGCATTTACACTCAATAGTATATTGAATCCTATAATTACGAGTCTTTTAGAAAAATATAATTTTTACTTTCTAAAATTACTAAATTTTTTATATTTTAATAATTCAATTTAATAATATAATAAAAATAGCTAGAAAGTTTAAATTATACCCGTCTCAAAAACGTCTATAAAAACCTTTCTATAGTGCTAATCTAGGAAACGCCTAGGAAAACAAGAATCCTCTCACTATAATTGTTAATTTTAATTACCTGATTTCAGAATAAAGAAATAATAATTGTCGATTTGATATAAAACCAAATTTATCTGATATTAAATCAAAGCTTAATTTTTAATCAAGTATCAGATTTAGCTTTTTAACAAAAAATAAGTCTTGACTAATTAATAATATGAAACGGATAAAATTTCAATTTGTTTAATATTTTTACGTATTTTTCAAATATTTTATAAATCGCTTATATAAGTTCAATTCAATCTACTGCAATCAATAATTTGAAGTTTTTTTTTTATTTTTTAACGAAAATCGAAAGAATATTTTTTTCTTTTTAATTTCGTGAATTATTTTCTATAAATTTTACATTTAGTCAAAATTTTGTCTATATTTAATTTTTGTTATTTAATTTTAACTAAATTTTTTCCTTTTTTTTTTAATATTATTTAAATAATATTTTCTTTTGCTAATTTTATAAATTATTTTTTTCGTAAATATATATTTGTATATTTTCGTGCACGTCTTCGAACTGATCTTAAAGCATCCCTGAATTTTGAATTTCGAAATGAATTTGAACGATAATTACGTGTAATATGATGATAACGTTGATGAATTTGTTGTATTGTTACTGTTGGTGATCGTTGTCGATTATTATTATTATTATTTGAAATATTAATTAACTGATCATGTGATATTGATTCATGAACTGATTGTTGTTGTTGTTCATTAATTATATTTCTTATTGATGGTATTTCATCGATTTCAATTGTTTTATTAAATAAAGAATTCGATGACATATTCGTGTCATCATAATTTGGACATATATATGATAAGAAATTTGATTGCTGTTGATCCGAATTTATATTACGTGATGTATTTATAAATTTGATTTCATTTGAATTATTTTCAGTATAAGAATTAAATATTATATTAATATTATTAGAACTTGATGATAAATTAATATTAGTAGGTGACATTGATGAATTAGTTAATTGATATATATCAGATGTATTATTATAATTTAAATTTGTTTCTTTACTATTATTATAATATCTTTGTTTTACGTCAGATATAATATTATTGGGTATACTAAAATTGTTTTTATATTTAAATTCCAATGCACTTGATGGCTGAAATGGATAATTTGTAGTATTATTAAGCATTTCATTTTGATTTGTTTTAGATAAATAGCCACATATATCCTCACTAGTTATTTGTAAATCTTGATCAAGAAATTCATTATATTGTAAATAACTATTACAACAATTATTTGTAACCTCTTCCTCCTGATGATAAATAACTGTATTTGATGCTTCATTTTCTAATCTTAATATTTTTCCATTATGTTTACGATTTTTACGTTCATTTGATTTATGGGACGGTTCTTTTTGTATTATTTCTTTAGTAGTAGTTTCATCAATATCAAATGAAGTTTTATTTTCACTACCATTAGCTAAAAAATGCCAACGTATTGGTGATGGTGAACATGCATAATCAGGTAAATCTTTATTACTATATTCATTTTTATTCTGATGTTCAATTGTTATTTTTGATGGTGATAATATCATTTTACCACTACCACATACATTTGATTTATCAAAAATTGATGTTAATGATCCATACAAACTATTTGAATTGCTATTATTTAATTTAACCAAAGATATAGAACCACAAGATGGATGACATAAATTATGTTTTTCTTGTTGTGAACGTGCTGGTCCCGATTTAATTGAATTATTACGACTTAATGATGATCTTGATTCATATAAACTTGTTGAATCTGTATGATAATAATAATCTGATGATGTACAACATGATGATCGACGTTTTTCAGAATATAAATCTTCAATAATATATTTAACAATTTCAGTTTTATTTGAATTACAGCATGGTCTTTGTATTAAAATTTCACGTACTTCTTGATCAGGACAAGAGTCATAACATGAATTAATTGAAGTTGTTGAAATATTACTATAAGATCGTTTATTTTTTGGACAACCAGCATAATGATGACGACGACGATTATGACTATGATGATGATGAGAATGATGGCTATGATTACGTTGTTTAACATATGATTTACCATTATGATGTTGTAATGTTGTATGTTCTGAATCTGATTTACGTCTAATTAGATTTAAATTTGGCTCATCAGTACTTTTATCTGAATGATTTGATCTATGTCCAGTAGAATGTAAACTAATTGTTTCAGGAGGTGAGGTGTTCTTCAGTCAAGGCCCGTTGTTCTGGCATGGTACTTGCTGACGAAGGTGATGGGGCACAGAGACAGCGTTTCGCCCCTGTTGAGTATTTCGAATGCTTTCGGAACAACGCTCGGAAGCGGCTAAAATTTTTAAAAGTTATTTCATAGATTATCTTAGATTATACTGCATTATTTTTTCTTTGTTAATTTTTTAACTAAAGCCATTCATTTTTCAGCAGTACTAACATATTTACACAGTTAACATAAATTTAACTAGAAATCTATTCGTCTCATAAATATTAAAGGAATCCTTCAATTTAAATTGATTTTGTTTTTCTTATGTAATAAATTTGAAATTAAATCAATTTTTATATTTCTCATATTGTTAAATTATAATCTTTTAAAATAAAATTTGTTTTTTGAAAAATAGTACAATTTTTTAAAGAAATTTAAAGCTTCCAAATAATTGGAAAAATGTTTACATATCCTGCAGCTAATACAATAAAGCCAAAGATTTTAAGAAAAAAACTATTAATTTCACATAAGCAGTTAAATGATTGATGGCAATACCTCTCTAAAAGTTAGTGCACAAAGTGAAATAATTTCCTTGAAATATAGTGTTAGAGACTAAGCAATTCTAATAGAATTAAAGGAAGATATTATAAGAAAGAATAAAATCTAGAGCTTTATGAAATATGTTTTTCTATGGAATTTTAATTCTGACCCTAGAAAATTGTTTTTTAAATTATGTAAACAGTAAATTTATTATTACATCGCTGTAGTCGTCTCTATCTTAAATAGTCAAAAAGAACTTATTTGCATCATTCAAATATCATTTTAATATTGGTAACCTAATAAGAGTATCTGTTTTTTTTAAAAGCATAAACAGGACACATATAGTTGTGCAAGGAAAGTATGACTACGTTTACCAACCTGTTTTAAATAGTAATATTTTTCTCTAAACTTATTAGTTAAAATAATCTCTAATTTTTGCAATTATATATAACAAAAATGTCATCAATTAAATTAGTTCTTTTTCTTCAAAACGCTATAAATATGTAAATTTTTATGAAACGAGTAGACATACATATGTACATGCATAAAGCTTATTTCTATTAGGCAATAACAAATAAATATAATTTTGGCATTTTTATTCTTCTAAGCCAACACAAACACAATATTAGCTTAATAACATTAAAAAACAAAAGATAAAATTAATAAAATTCAAATTAAATAATTAGATATTGACTCAGAAAAAGAAAAAACACAATCCATTAAAATGAATTTACTTAAAAGCAAAACAAATTTCTTTTTAAATGACTTTGCGTGCGATACAAAATTCCATTTTCTTTTTCGAATATTGTTTTGAATCTGTAAATATATAATAATTCAGCATCAATTAATAAAAAATAAATATTCATTCCTGAAAGAGTGGCTGTTGTAGGGGCCCTTTATTACTTGTTGTCTTACATGTCCTGGATGAATTAATACAAATTTATTTAACATTTGATTGAATACTATTTAATTTATTGTGAAAGATTTTGATAGTTAAAACTAAAAAAATAAATAAAAAATATATATAGTTAAAAAAATAATAAAAAGAATTATAACGTGTTCTTTAGACCACCCAACAAAAGTGAAAACTTACTATCCTAGTAAGGAAAACACGCAATAGTGAGGAAGTTTAGTATGATTTACAGTTTGAAAAGTATCCATCCTCACTTTTTTAGGTGTAAAACCATAAAATTTCATGTACACATATGTATATGAGTATACCAATATGTATTTACAGGTATTAGGCATAGTATAGAAAAATTTCTGCTGCTTTGATATTCAGAATATTTTTTTAACTTTTGATTAAATATTTAAGAAAAATGCAGTGTTCAATTTCTTAAATTTAATTATAACTTAAATGTATTTAGTTTGAATACAATTAATGCAGCATATTTAACCGGGAATTTGACTAATGAAAAACACACGTGGAAATTTTTAATGTAAAATTCAACAAGAAATCTTCAAAAAGTTGGAGATAAAGGGAAGGATAAGAAACGATAAAATATTTTTACAATCTGATTATTGAAAAGTAAAATCGTTAAGGTTCATTATGGAACAATGTTTTATAGATTGTGGTAGTCCCTTCAAATAAAACATATTTTCTGTTTGTTTTCGACTGTATTAGACCCATGACTTGACAAATACTGAATTCAAATACATTAAAAATTATAAAATTGCTGGTATAACATTTGCTTGGATTATATCACAACACATATAATAAGCACCTTAACAGAGTAATGTTGCCCACAGAGTGCCGGCTTACAGCCGAGCTGACGCTGATTCCGATACCGAAGACTATAAAGTCGTTATGGGTAAATCAAAAGGAATAAGCTCAAAGTTTTCAGAGCGCAAGTCTACCAATCACAATAGCAATCGGTGTCAGCTCGGTTGTAAGCTCGGCTGTAAGCCGGCACTCTGTGGGCAGCCTAAGAGTGAAAAAAAGTGACACAAGGATCAATTCATATGTTTAAAATGAATAGTCAAACAATTTTCGAATCTCATGAGTGATAACTAGACTTTTGGGTAATTTGTATGAAAAAAAGTGGTAATGGTGCTAAAGCTGATTTCTTTTGATGCACTTAATTTTTGAGAGATCACAATTAGGGCCATTAAACTTTGCTTCTAGTGTAGCCGATTTGGTATAAAGCTCCAACGTTAATCCACGCGTAAAGTTGATAAATGCTGTATTCTAAAAAGAAGATTTTACTTTTTAACTGATAACTGCCTTGCCATTAGATTTTGGATTCCTCATAAAATTTAACTCAAAAGAATATTTGAAATAAAATTATGTTTTTATCCATATTTATATTTTATTTAAATTTAGAGTTCGACATTAATTACGATAAATAAAAATATCCTTCCAATATATAAAATATGTAGTTGAAATCAAATCGAAAAAAATATATTCAATCAAATGCTGTTTAGCCTTTTGAAGTGATGCATTTTATTATTAAAATTAAAAAGGAAAACTTTAAGTGCATCATAATTTGAAAAACTTCTTTAATTTTTGGAATACCTGAGGAACATATTCTTCCGTGTGCTGAATGCCTCCGGAGGCTCTCTCTTTCATAATAATATTTACGTTTAGGAACTGGTGTATTTGTATTTGTACCATAGTTGTAATATCGACATGTTGTCGATCCTAAGCCAGCAGTACATAAAAGATTTGTGCTATCGCTCAATGGACATGTTATAAATCCTTTAATCATTTGATTTTAACTTAAACTATTTATCATTTCACTTTAATTTATTCATTTCTCTGTATATTTATATTTGTTGGAATAAATTTAGTAAAAATAAAGCGAAAAAATAATTATCAATTGAAATTAGTTAAGAATAAATAAATAAAACAATTTCAGTCAAAAATATTTGTTTGTTATGTATGTAAAAATATGTGATTTTTAAAACATGCTTTTATGTTAAAATATTTAAAGCAATTTTAATGAAATTTTGAATTTTGATAAATGTTTTTTATAAATAAATCGCGCTATTATTTGGTAAAAAAAACAAGTATAATTGGGTTAACTATTAGAAATTTAATGATCATGAACTATCATGATGTACAAACAAAAAAATTTTACAATCCTGATCTGCAAATTGAGTATAGTGTTGAAAAATTTAAATATTTATTCAATTCACGGAGTTCTATAATAATAAATGATATGAATTTCAGCGTCAAAGGTATCAGAGAATTGCTTTTATGCCATTATTCTAACTAGTAAGACCCAGCTCTCGAAATTCGAGAGCAATTTTCCAGCATTCTAAAATTATTGAAGTTCTTAGAAATTACTTCCTTTGTAGCTTATGATTTATTAATTATCCTTTAGTATAATCTAACATCGTTAGTCCATCTGCACTACAGGGTCAGTTGAAATAATAGGTACCTTCACAAGGGTTTTGGAAGTGTATATCAACAAAGAAAAAAGGTGGACAAATTCTAGTGCTTGCCGTTTAATTATATAGATTTTCAAATAGAACAAAACTTAATTTAAATTAAATTTTTAAGGAGTTCAACTTGAAAACTAAATTTCAGGGCTTTCTCTTTTGTACTGGCTTTTAAATTCAGAAGCAATTTAAGAAAAATTTTCAAGAAAAGCTTTTTAGTGTTGGTAAATTAAAATTAATTAAAATATCTACACATGAATATGGGGCATTCTTTTACAAACCGAACACCTTTTTGACCGACACATCTCCGATTTGGCTGAATTTTTTTTTACGGGCTTAGCAATGAAAAAAAAGATATGAGTGTTCGAGGATTTTTTTTAAAAAAATTTTGTTTAGAAAATGGAGGTCAAAGTTTTGAGAATTTCGTGATTTTGGCTTGAAGAGTAGTTTTTAAAAATTCATAACTTCGGTTTTATTCAGCCAAATCAAAAATGTGTCGGCCAATTTTTGTCGATTTTTGTTCGGTTTGTAAAAGAATGCCCCATATATTCTGATGTGACTGAATATCATTTAAATATCTAAAACTTTAATGGAAAAAAAATATCTGGTAATTTTGCTTGCAGGTACCAATGGAAAGTCAATTAATTGCTAACTTTTTCAACTACAATCAAGCATTAAGGTTTAATATATGCTCAATATGTTATTTATTTAATATCTTTATATTTATATTTAGGGTATAATGGAATTTATAGTCATAGTTAAGTTTATTTAAGCTTCTTAGCCTCAGATTTGAGTACTTCAAGTTTAAAACATTTTGCATACTTTTGACTTAAAAAAAAACCTAAAAACTTTTCTTAGACTAAATTAAACTAAAACTGAATTTGATTATAAAATAAGAAATTTTCATTTCATATTAAAAATAATAGAGCGATATTATCGAAAAAAATTCAAATTTAATGAAAAAAATTAATTTTCAAAATTTTCATCGAAATTTTTTTTATAAATAAATAAAAACAATTTTATTGCACACCAAAATTTCGCTACCAATTTTCAAATCAAAAATTACTAATACCACTTAAACTAAAATTGGACGATAAAAAATTATCACAATTAAATAAATCCAAAAATAAAGTGTAAAATAAATAATCGAAACATTCAAACTTAATTAAATATTTATTAAATTTGTTAAATAATCTTACGTGAATCGTGCTGAGTTTTTTCCTCGGATATCATCAGAGCAGCATGTTCAATGCCCGAATTCATGCTTTGTGGCTCCAGGCTATTTACGCAGTTTAGCATACTCCTGAAATTCGCACACTCTACGATTATGATTTAAGTGCAGTTAAATTTTTATAAATAAATTTTTGTTTCTTTTGTATGTATTTTGATTTATATTCCATTCTTCTGAATTTTTGGTTTTTATAAAAAAAAACAAAATTAAATTTGGTACGGACAGAAATTATCACTTAAATTTAACGTCAATCTCGTGAATTTTTGTTACATTTAACGCTTGAGAGTAAAAACTATCTTTTTTGTTTAATTGCAGCAAAATATGAATTTTGCTAGAAAAATTAACAACACTCTGTGCTAGTTCTCACAATTACAAAAAAAACAAAAAAACCGAGGACACTTGGAAGGATACAAACATGTTAAATTATCATATTAAAAAAAGTTGATAAAATTTAAAATTATATAAGTTTGAACTGCACAAAAAAAAAATAAACGCACCCATTGAAAATTATGAGTAAAAAAAATTAATATTTTTGAAACTTAATTTTAAATTTAAAAAAATACTTTATAGTTATTGCAGTTGTATGCATTACTGGCAAAAGTCATGAAAAATTGAAAACAACTTCAAAGGAGAAGGCAATCATCCCTTAGAATATTAAAATCTCTAGATATCATATTAAAGATATGTATCTTAAAATGAAAAAAAGTTGTTTTTCCAGCAAATTACGGAGCAGGTTAGGAGTAGAAACGTCTCAATCGCTTGACAAAAGATGGCACCATTATTAAGTTATATCTTAAGGTTAGACACTTGTTAAAAATATAATTTTGAAATATTAGCAATCTTTAATTACCATCATATATTATTTTTAGGTTGTATTTGTGGAAAATAAGCAAATAAATCAGCAGCTAAAACAGATCAATTGCTTTTGAAAGCATAAAATGATTATATTTATAGTATAAGAAGGTTTAGGAAGGTTAAAACGTAGTAGGAGCCAAACAGTGTATTAACATGCGAAATAACTAGAAGAATTTGATAAAGGTTTCTGTCATATATAAAAAAACAGTAACATTAACATATTGATTAACCAAGCAATTATAGTATCATTTGAAATCATTAGGAATTATGCAAACTGAATGAAATTGATTTCGTATGACCTAAAGTTGACAAACGTTGAAGTACAACTTTATATATTTTGAATATTGCTTACAAAAGACAAACAAATAGGGATTGTCTGTAACGTATAGTCAATGGCAATTAAAAATGTATCTACTACGATAATGCGTGGATGATGACACTTAGATCACCTTCAAGTCGGATATTTATGCAAAAAACTCTAATGCAGTTTTGAGCTGTAATGAAGGGGAACTATTACTGAATCTCCCTACTGAACATAAATAATGAGAGACACCTGATATTGTTTTTTATTATGGCTACTCCTTCAAATACGTATTGAATTTCTGAGAAACTTTTTATGTTACATGAAAATACCCAAAATGGGGTTGTTAGCAGCAAACATATTAATAAAAAATTGGTTTTGAAGGACCGCCTTTTTAATTTTATTCTAAAACAGAAACCAAAGTTCCACTCTTTTAATTTAAGGTTTAATACCATAAACTTAAATCTAGAACAGTTTCTTTTAATTATTTAATTTATTTAAATACAAATAAAATTTATTCAAACAAAACAAAACCTAAAATTTGAAAAAATTTAATTAACGTCAATATAAATAATCATTAAATTAACAAAAAAGTTTACAAATGAAAATTATTTGTTCTGTCTGCCTTCGGTAATTTCCAGTGTGGATGTATTCTGTTCATCACTACAAAAAATAAAACAAAATAAATAAAATCCAAAGAAGAATATAATAAACAAAATTATTTGATAATTTAAAATTAATTTTAAAATAAAAAATTAAAAAGATTTTTTGTCACTGCGTGTGCTCAGAAGATAAAAATATAAATTTTTCTAAAGCACATGCTCGACTAGACGATAATTCCAGTAAATATACAATTTTAGGGAAACAATTTCATTTTTAAAAAAAATTTCTATAATAAACGAGGAAGCTTTGTTAACAAATGAAATCTTTTAACAGCGATTTCATGCAACTTACCCATAAAGCGAATTATCTCGTACTGTCCGTCTGTATAATTGACGCATTTTGATAATATATTAAATTGAAAAAGTGAAAAATTTTCAATTCAAAAGAAAACAATCAACATAAACAACAAAAAAATAAATTAAATTTGGTGCTCTGAATAGAAAAATTGTGAAAGAAAATATTTATAGCTAAAAACTAAAAAAAAAAATTGATCTAAGGCGTTTAAAATAAATGGTTTTGATTTAAACGCTTAAAGATGTTTGCATATTTATAGAATTAAAATACAGAGATAAAAATTTGAATACACTTTTATGCACTTTATCTTTAATATTAAAGGTAAAGGTAAAAGGTAAATAAGCAAAATACAAATTTTATATGGTAAAAAAAATTTCATTTACTGCTTCGACGTAAAATATTTGAGAAGGAAACAAAGGAGGTTTTTGTATGAAAATGAGATCTGATAGAAAGTTTGAAAAACTGGTAAGTGCCATTAATTGGATAGCCAACCGGTAGGATTGTATGCTAGGAACAAAAAAATTACCAACCTTTATCTTAACATATTATTGGATTGATTTAAGAAAAAGAGTCTAGAAAATAGACGATTTCTGGGAAAAGAAGAAATTACTTTTTAACTTAACTTTAACTTTAATAGAAACTCTAGCAGTCTAAAATAACTAAAATTAAACTTTTATCGAAATTTGAAATGATAAAAGTACAAAAAACATTTCAAAAATAGTTACAAATTTTAATAAAATTTATTAAAATATCATATCCACCAGCTTGAAAAAATTTGTTTGGAGTAAAAGGTAAGAAAAACAAAACTGAATACCGGCTGACTATACCACACTATTCTTTAAATTATTATAGCTCTCGCAATGCTCTGAATATCAATTTAAAATATTTTCAAAACTCTCTAGAAAACAAAAATTCCATTTTGTATTTAAATTTCAACGTTTTTAAGACCTTAGCTTTCAGCTATCCTGAATTCAACTACTGACATTTTTATTTGCTTTTGTAAAACGTGATCAACAACAGCTTGAAAAAATATTTCTCAGATTGTTAATTATACAAAAAATAATAATTAAGAAAAATTTTCATTACAAAGGATTTTTACATAAAAGTGTATTTATATTGAAAATCTATTAAAACTAATATTTTACCTTCCATTTCCATGTCTAAAAAGAGCTAATATTTCTTCAAATGTCTTATTTTTGGTCTCAGGAACCTTTTTATATGTGAAAATCCAAAAAATTGCTAGAAATACACTAAATGGCAAAAATGTATAATTCTCCAAAGCAGTCTAAAATTAGAAATTAAATTATTATTATTATTTTTTGTCATATAAAATCTCAAAAGAAAATTAATTTTTAATACCTTCATTCTAGGGAAACCAATTCCAACAAGGAAGTTTGCCATCCAATTGACTAAAACAGCTATTGCCATTGCACTTGGCCGTGGACCCTGGGAAAATAATTCTGCTGTTATCATCCATGGTATAGAACCTGGTCCAACTGCGAAAAATACTACAAAGCCCAATGTTGATACAACTGATAGATAGGACATCCAGTCAATCATTTCCTGTACATAACCAAAAAACTCCTATACAAAACGTGTAGTAGACTGTCTCTCGAATTTCGAGGCTTTTAAAATATTCATTTTTGAATTAAAGCGATGTTGAGGTTTTTTTATTTATCACGTTAGTAAATAAAATTAAAATTAAAAAAAATTATATAAATGAACAAATAAACGAAATTTTTATTTGGCGATCTCTTGTCCTATATTATGTCTTAAATAAATTAGACTACATGATAAATAGGTCATATACAAATATCATAAAACTTGTAAAGCTTTTGGGTAGTGATGATCAAAAATAATATCAATTTAGCTGCAATGTCTACTAACCCAGATGAAAATTTATGTAGTGGTCCTATATCGAATTCAATTTAAGTGCTTTGACACCCTATTAATTAAGAGCACTTTCTGAGAGTTCGAATTGAACTCTTTTTATATAAGAATCCTCTTATAAACTCTTTAATTTTAAACTCTTAAAATTGTAGGTGTAAGGTGTAGTTTTTGATCTTATTTTTTGGATTAGATTTTGGAATTGTGTTTGCTTAAAAATATTTTTGTATAAATATAGGTATAGATTTTTTAAAGGAACCGTCATAGTAAAATTATATAAAACCTAACAAATTTATACTGTCATTGAAAGTTATTAATCTTCCCATTAATTAGGTACTATACCAATCGTTTGTTATTTATGTTTGACGTGGCATTAATCAATAAATCAGCAGCTTAACTTTACTTAAACAATTTTTGAAGAAACAGCTAATATTCTGTTTACTAGAAGTTAAAAAAGTAAGAAATCATACACGACAATTTTAATGAATTTCTGGCATTTAACGAAGTAAAAGTTCATATAAACTTTAAGTAACAAAAAATTAAAAATCTTTTATTTGTTTCTATTTAAGAAGGAAAAATTAAAAAAAAATGTTTAAAAAATTTGTGAGTATATTTAAATGTGGCAGCATAAGCTCGCGTGATAATTTTCCCACAGTTTGAATGTGTTTTTTTGTTTTAGAATGTGTTTTATGTATTATTTAGTAACACATTACTAAGTTTTTCATAATTTTTATTTTGATATTTATTATAATTATTTAGGCTTAGAATGTGAAAAGCACCATTTGCAGAGTTAATGTGTAGAAAGATTTCGTTTTTTTCTTTGTTAGTAAGTACACAAAATGTGATAAATGTGCAGAATAATGTATAATGTAAGCTACATCAAATGCTTTCTTATGTTATATCCCAAATTGAAAAAAAGAATAATTTTTAAAAAAATTTAATCAAAGCAAATTTTGATAAAAAAAAACTTAATTTTTAACATCACCAACGCCCGAAAAAAAGCCTGGATAATTCGAGAATTCTTTTGAAAACTAAAATTAAAATGAATGAAAGAAATAATTTTGATTTTTGAAAATATTAAAATATTTCTTTTTGTTTGTTTCCTCTTATTTCATTCATTCATAAACTTAGCCTAAAACTACATGAACCATAGCAAAATGTGAAAATGTAAAGCGTTTAAGCAATTGAAGAAATTATTATAAAATTAAAGGAAAATATTTTTCAAGCATATTTATAATTTTCAATACAATAATAAATGTAAAAGTTGTAAAACAAGCAAATTTTAGTAGTTAATCAAAAATTAAATATTTTAGTGTCCAATTTTGTACTCTGTCTTAGAGATATGAACCACATTCTTTTGAGCATAATACTTTTTGTTTAATTAATTCAACTTTTTGATGTAAACGTAACCATAAATAAATTTAATTGACTACAATAGAATATTAAGTATATATAAAAATGTTCAATAAATTTGTTTTGTTCTCGATTAAGAAGAATATTAATGACACTGTAGAAAAACGTATGCATCCAATGAAGGCTAAGCATTTGGTTATAAGACACCACAAACCAAAATAAAATGAAAACAAATAACTTATGACTTGAATTAAGAAAATTCATTAAAGTTTCCAAATCATTGTATTATCAAAGTGGCTTAGGCACCTTAAAATTATCAGGATCAGTAAAAATTTAAATCAAAAACAACCATAAAACATTTTCAAAATACTAAATCATGAGATTCACGTAGTGACCATTAATTAATTGGAGAGGTTTTTAGATTTTATCAAAAGAAAGCTTAAAAAACTTTTTACACCAAGATGAAACACGATTCTATAATTTCAAATCAAAACATCAATGAGAACATAACTGTACATTCTTGGATTATTAAAAAAAAAAGAATCCAAGAAAAAACGATATCATGTGTAACCTAAAGAAGAATTTTATTAACCCTTAAAATCAATTATTTTGGTGGAGTAATTGAAAGAGATAAAGCTCTTCTTGCTCCACAATTGACCAAATTTCTCAAATCATATCTGCCTAAAAAATATTTTTATTCAAATGACGAAAGCATTCTTTAAATTTATGGCCCTTGTAAAGCCAAAATCTGACTATAAAACAGGAAAAGTAACTTTTTAAAAGTGTTGAAATCATTATGCTATGTAATGAATAAATAACAATTTCCAAAAAGGAATATATTATATTATTTGTAAGTCCTAAAAATTTTTAGCCGATTTACTATATGGTATGATATGAATGTAAAATAAGGAGTACACTCTACTAAAAACAAATACTAATGTTACATTTTTCATTAGTGAATTTTTTTAGACAATAATTTCTTATACAAATTCTAGTAATCCATTTTTAAGCAATAACAATTAAATCAGAAATTTGTCCACTGTATGTAATTCTCACCTATTTATATAAATATATGAATGCTCTTATCGTGGCCATTATTTTAATTAAAAATTTTAAAAGACTAAAAAGAACATTATTCATAACAACTAGAATGGCTGCAAAATAGAAAATTTCAATTTTTCAAAGCACTAAAACTCTTACATTCAAAGTAAATACTCAACTAAGTTATGCATAAGCTCATATCACGAAATAGTAATCAAGAAAATTAAATTTTAATAGTTGGAATTCGGATGCAATTGGAACATGTAGAAATAAATATGACTCCTTACAGCCATTTAGTATTTCTAATATGTATATTTTTGTGTAATAACTTTTTGATACACTACATGGCAACATGCACAACTTAAAGCCTCTAAAAAAATATTCAATTGTAAGTTTTTTTGTATATAAAATTGCCAAAATAATAAATTAACAGTCTGTTAAACAATAAAAACATTTTTATACAAACCACATTTAAACGCTTTATATATCGTGTTTTTATACTTGCCTTAATTAAAAATGATATTGTTATAAATATAGAAAATATGAACATTCCTCCTAGTCCATACAGATGGAGTGTTCTTCGTCCTGTCTTATCCATTAATGGTATTGAAACCAGCGTCATTAAGACCTAAAATGAAATTAAAAAGTAAAATTTTAAAAATTGAAAACTAAGATATATTATTAGAAAGAGCGTGTTAACTTTTTGCATTCTAATATAGAGAATATTTAAATATCGCAATTTTAGCGTATTTTTACATTGCGATAGTATTAGAAATCAACTCAAATTGTTGTAATTGTTATACACAGTGTATTAGAATAGATGGAAAGAAATTTTTTATTAAGAGACGTATATCATATATAAAAATACAGCCTTTAGAACAAGGAAAATCGAACTTTATTGTGAATATCAAGGTTTTGCAAGAAAATTAAGTTAAACTCATTGAGTTTTTCTTTTGCTTTTATGTTAATTGATAAGTTAACGAAAACATTTGTAAAACTCCATTTTAGCTCAATTACACGATACAAAGTTTATTTTTATGTCATCTATTTTGACATTTCCATCATATGTTCCAATACAGTATATTAACTTGTCTGAGAGGTTTAGTTTTACATGGGAGCTAATACAGTGTATTATATGCCTGTCTGGAACATCTATAAGATTGAAAAATTAACTCTCTACTGATTTTAGTTTAAGACAGGAAATGACTGTAATTTGGGAAGAGTAATTATAATTTCTGAATGGAAAATATAAATAAAAAATAAAGAATTACTACATAAGCAAAAAATATTGCCAGCAGTTGCTGATTTTCTAGAAGGTTAAATGATTATAATTACAATAAAATGATTCACATTTTTAGGAAACACTTTTGGTTGTATTATCAAAAGGTTTTGTTGTCACATAAATAATTGGTTGGATAAATGTCGTAATAAATTGAGTGGTCATTGATCTATTAATAAATAAATTATCCTAATAAATTGAAAGATCATTAATCTCATTAATTAATAATTGCAATTTGAAACTTTTTAAATGAAAATATGCAAGTTGAATTTTAATTAAATATTATTTTAGATAAACTTTTAACCTGTCTTCTAACAAGACTAGGCTCGTGCCTTCAAGGCTTTTCAAGCAGGTTCCTGTCTCAATAACAGATGATCATGTTTAGGGGATATTAATGATTGTGACATCAAAGGAGTGCAAGAGTACACAACATACTAATCTGAAGAAATTTTATGCCTAGAGGCACTTTTTGTAAACTCAAGCTATATAAGCATAAAATTATTCTTTTATTCAAATAATCTAAGATTTAATACTTAAATATTAGCTTAGGTCAACATATATTTTAAACAAAGCTGTCAGGTCAACATAGCTCAATAAATTAAATGAAAATGTGTTTAAAAAAATTTTAAATTATTTATAAATATTAAATTTATAATATTATAATCCAATATAATTATAATTTACCATAATTGCTCCAATACCAATTGTTGAAAACTTTGCACTCTCTTCTGTTAAACCAGAGCTCATGAATAATGACGTTGAATAATAGAAAACAGCATTTATGCCACTAAATTGTTGACTTAATTGCATAACAATTCCAATTATTAAAGGTGCACGCAGTGTTGGTGAACATATTAGTTCCATTGTTGATATATGACTTTCAGCCTGTTGTGCTCTTTCTTCAGCTCTCATTTCTTCAATATCTTCTTCAACTTGAGCTGAAGCTCGAAGTCTTCGTAGAGCTTTGAAAAACATTTTTTATTTATTTTATATATTAAAGAAGAACATATTAAAAATTAGAGAAAACAGAAGAAATTTACATGACTTTTCATGATTTATTGTGACTTTTATAAAAAAAAGTATAATAATTCAATAAGCGATTTAAAATAGACTTAAATTACTTTTTGATATGTTAAATATTTTGAATTTTATGGCGAAGGTGAGATATGAATTACTGAATCTTAATTTTTCTGTTCTAATCTAAGATATATGTGATTTATTTTTAAAAACATTATTTTTATTACTAAACATCAATATTTTACGTTTTTTATATAAAATATTTCTATATTTTACCCGGTAAATTTTTAACATGTAGCTAAAGTATAAAAATATTTTACTTTACTAAAATATATAGAAAACTGAGAAATTTCTATAAAGATTTTAATTTTTTTTACCTTTACGAGCTTCTTCCTCCCATTGTTTAGTTATTAAAAGATATCTTGGTGATTCCGGACATATAGGAAGTAAAAGTAATTGTAATACTGAAGGACATATGGCTAAGCCTAATAAAACTGGCCAACCATCATTTGTTCCTAATATTTGCTCAATCCCCAATACCTGGGATAATAGTAAACCTACAGTCACAGCCAATTGATTAACAGTACCAAGGCCACCTCGAAGATTCAAAGGGGCTATTTCAGAGATATACATAGGTACAAGAGATGTGTTTAAACCTGAAAAATATTTCGAAATATAAAAAAAAAGAAGAAAAACTTCTATTAAATACTTGTTATTAAAAAAATAAAAAATATTTAATATTTACCACAATTAATTCCTATAATAAAACGACCAAGGAATAATATTTCATAGGAATGGCTCATTTTTGTGAAGCCCATTAAGCAAGCACCTGCTATTCCCAGGATATTATTGAGTAAAAGACCTCCTTTCCTAGAAAATTGTTGAATTTTATTAATGTTTTTAAATTTTTCAATGATTTTTATTTCTAAGAAAAAGATCAAAAATGGTTTTATGCCAATATGGAATTAAGCTTAAATATTTAATGTAACAAAAGTAGACAGTTAGAAAATATTTTGGCTTAGTTTTCTACATATAATATCATTTTCTTCTTAAAATTGATAAATAATTCAGAAAAATTTTATGCCTATATGCATAAAAAGATTCAATTTAAAGACGTTCAAGTTGTCTTCTTAAATTACAGTTCAGCTTTAGTTTACTTTGATCTCAAAAGAGTTGCACCTTAAACAATTAACTTCAGTTACAGCAAAGTTGTGTAATTTAAAGGTAATAACTGGACGTTATAGTTTTCGCACACTAGGAAATGTTGTGGAGTGCAGAAAACCTAAAAATTTCATACTCTTACTATCAAAGACAATTGGTAGCCAATTATTGAGTAGCACTCAATAAAATAATTTCTAGCCATAATATCTAGGTTTAAAAATTCTTGAGAAAAATGAATATAAAATTGATAAAAAGAAAATTATTTTTGCTAAAATTAAATTAACTTACCTTCCAAATCTATTTGCCATCCAACCACCACTGAATCCACCTAACATACCACCTATAGCAAATATGGAAACAGCTACAGAGTATAATTGTTGGATAAAATCCTCGCTTATATCCTCACCGTAACGATCTTTGTATACATCCTTCATAAAATTTTCAATATTCTTTTCTGGAGCATTGATAACACCAGTATTATAGCCAAAATTTAGCATACCAAGGACTGCAGCAAATATTGCATACGTAAGAAAGAAAGTCAAACCCTGAAAATATAAAATTTTAAAAATTTAGTAATGAAAGAAACGAATTTTTATTTATAAATAAATAAATCGAACATAAAATATAAAATTAAATTAATCAATAATATAATCAATAAATTAATCAATTATAAATAAGAAAACAAAGTAAGTAGTATTTTTATGTTTTGAAAAATTGATTTGTAATTGAATCTTAAGACTCAGAATCTACTTATTGTTAGTCGAGAGCTATTTAGAGCTGTCTAAAACTTCAAACTTAGATATCTAGTTAGACGACTATAAGTAAAAAGAGGCTGAAATAAAGAGCTAAATATTCATCAATCAGCTTATTATTTTATGGTTTTATTTTTTTTGAATACGCGAGATAAATCATTTATCGGTTCAAAAGGAAAATCATTGATAAGCGAGTATAACTGTTACTTATTTGATTTGTTTTTTAAAGATAGCCTCATACAGAAAATACAAATCTATATTCCATATAATTCCATGACTTTAAGCATAAATTTGCTTTTTCTGTCCACACAAATAAATAAAATAGTTGAGGGTAAATGTAACTCAAAAAACAATTTAGAAGCTGGGCTTTTTTTGGAGGCAAGAAACAATTCTTCTAAAAATCAAGAATTAGAATTATTAGAAAATTGTTGGACTATTTGTATTGCAGCAGGTAACATTAAGTCGTAAATTATATAAATCATAAATATTAAAATGTTTTTTAATTTGTAATTTTCAGGCGCGTTAAATTATGAAAAAATTGTTTTCAAAAATTAAGTTGAAGATAACAGATTGCTTAAATGTTAGTTAATAACTTGATTTGATGGTTAACAAAAAACTTTTAGTTATGTATTTTAATAGAAAAATTATAATCAAAATAAGCCCGTTGCATACCCTGCGGCGTTACATAAATTTAGTTATGTAAGACTCCATTTTGATTTGTCTTATTTTATGAATTTTTAAATAACAATTTTTGGTAGAAAAATAGAATTAAAAACTTATTATCACTTTTACTTAACAAAGTATATTGTGCTATTAGAAATTAATAACCCTTCCTACATTTTGAAAAAAAATGGTATTTTTATTTAAATAAAACAAACAAAATTAAATTTTAATTATTTAAAATTAAACTAACTTAAAATAAATAAATTTATAAAATAAATTTATTGTCAAAAAATAAAAAATTTTTTTTTAGCTAAATTTAACAAACTTGTTCCAAAAGTCGTAGTTTTCGTCGATGTGTATGTTCTTCTAAGCGATCAACATATTCTCGTAGCTCTTCAATTTCTTCTTTAACTTGCTGTACAGTGTCCAATTCATGTTTGATTGCAACCATATCACGTTTAACCTATAAATTAATTGATTTTTGTTAAAGCTTCCCTTAAAATTTGTTGCCATTTAAATTCTAATATACAAGGGTTTTTTTTTTATTAAAATTTCTATTAAAATTTAAGTCTGCGTAAGTTAAAGAACAAATAAGCTAATTATACTGAAAAAAAAACTTAACTTAGTTCTTTCATAGAACCTTAAAAATCTCCATTGAATACATTTTATCCAGGCCAATATGCAGTACGTTAAAGTAGTTAAGGGTTTGAAATTATATTTGATTTTTTGTCTTTTATTTAATTTAAACGTATTCTCAAATATTTTTCAACTTTTTCACCGATTCAACTATGAACTTTTGATAGTAAAGTACGTATACAGAATCTTTTTAAATAATTAAAGTACATACTTTTATAGCAACCCTTAGGTTAATATCTAAGCTAATAGGAGATAGGATAAGAGAAATCCTTTTGAAATCCACTTGAAACTTTTTTGAAGTTTCACTATTTAATGAAATGTAAAAGTGAAATAGAAAAATGTTATTTAAGAGGAAGAATTTATGCAAAAATACAAAGATAAAATTTTTAAAAAATTATTTTGTAGTAAGTAACACCAAAATCTGCGAGTCTTAGAATATTATATTAAATTTATTAAATGCTTCAATACTGTGTGATTATTTGTAAATAAATAATAGCCAAGATTCGTGGATTCTATAAATGTACCTGGATTTAAAAATATAACTAACCATACCAATACAATAAAAACAAAATGCTTCACTCAAAATTCACTTGAAATGATTTGTTAAGGAATGTTGTATGTATGACTTCTACAAGAAGTTGCTAGTGAAGCCAGTTTTACTTGAAATGAATTCATTAGCAAATCGTAATTTTTGCAGGGAAAGGTTAAATACCGATAATTATTCAGCTTTTGATGTAAAATTAACAAACCTCAGATACTTCACTTTGGCAACTTTCAACAGATTTTGTTAACTCTTGTAATTGATTTCGTATTTCACACAAGGCGACTGTAGTCTCCAGGTGTCTATCACCCCTTTGTAAATCATCTAGCTTTGCCGATAGATTCATACTCATCACACTGACTTGCTTTTGTAAACTGAAAAAAATTTTACAAATTTTTAATCTTAACATTTTATATCATATTAAAAATTCATTTTTTACTTTTAGTTTTACATTAATTTGAAGCATTATTTATGAAACATGCACAAAAATGAGGAGCATAGACTTTTTATACTGAATTAGAAAATCATGAAGCTATAAATAAAATTTAATCTAAAATTTTATTACTAATATAACTTAACCGTTATTAATGTTCTATCTAAAATATATGATTTTGAATCTCATTTTTTTTCATTTAAGGCAAGTAGGGCAGTACCGTTTGTACTACATTATTATATTTAAAAACATAAGCATAAAAAAAACTATAAAGAAATATAATTTAACCGAAAACTTGTTAATGGACAATTAAAGAAATCACCTCATCAAACAAATAAAACTAAGAGATCATAATAACAGCCACCCAACAGTTTATTTTTACTAACAACTGGCACATACGTAAAACAAAACTATTAATTTTTCCCGTGTTCTCATTAGTTTGATTATCCTTCATTTTAAGATTAGGCACATTTGTTTTTTATTGCTCAAATATCCCACTTTTCTTACATACCTATTTTCTATTAATTTTATATAATAGCAATTACATAGAAAAGGATATTATCTCAAAAAACTGCTGTAACTAAAATTGTTTGAAATCTTCTTTGATTTATCATTGTCAGCAATAAGGACAGATTTAAAGAGGATAATTATGCTTGTAGCTGCAAGCAGGGTAAGTTTAATGACTTCTTGACTATAGCAAAAAATAAATATCTCATTAATATCTCGGGACATAATGACCTAAATGCATGTAAAGTATTATCTGTAAAAATTAATAACAAAAAAAAGACGTTTCAGATATTTATTCATTGTTTTAGTGATTCTTATATAAAATTACTTTTGATTTGTATATAAATGCTATTCTCAAAAATCTGGCTGAAAATTTTCAATTAATTATTGTTATAATTTAAAATAAAAAATTCATTATATTAACGTGCCCATTCATTTTAGCAAATACTACTAAGCAGATTTGGGAATGACGTCTCGTTCGCCAAACGCAATGAATAATATAAGAGGTAAAGGATAGCACTTGTCTTTTTGTTATCCTCTTACCGCTAATATTATTTTACTTTATTGTTGTGAGTGTTAAAAACAGTTCAGCATTTTTGATTTTTAAATTTTTGTTGTTTTCATATGAAACACTGTACCAATTTAGTACTTTCAAGTAAAGGAAATATCAGGTAAGAGGAAAAATCAAAATATTCGAAGTGAATATGTGTGTGAAAATATATGAGGCTCACCTGATTTCAAATTATTCTTGGGCAAAAATATCTATACAGTAATTTGACATGTTAGGATCAGTTAACCGAAAGCGATTATATATTTTATGTTCTTTTTATAAATACATTTTAAATATTTTAATTTAATACGAAATTATAATTTTTAATAGTGTATATTATATGAAAATGTATTTAATTTAGAAATCTTCGTGGATAGGTTAAGTTTATAGTATACCTAGAATTTTCGGAGTAACGAATTAGAATCTCTCAAAATTTTGAGAGATCCCATGTATCTTCCTTTTTTTTATTATTTAAATTAAAATCAATTTACTAAAATATAAAATTTATTCGATAATTTATTTCCAAATATTTTATTATTTATATAAATATTTTGCCATATTTTTTTTAAATATATATGAAAATTTAAAAATTTTTTTATTGTAGATGAAATTCATTTGTAAAAAGGTGAATTTCATATATAAAAAAATGAACTTGATTTGTAAAGGTATGGAATAAATCTGAAAAACCATCGAAAACAAATTTTGACAATTTTTTTTTAGGAGCATAAGTAATATGTTATATGAGAAAATGGTTGTAGTGGACAGTACAAAAAAAATGACATACTAGTTCGAAAATCTTTTGGGCAAAATGTTAAACATTGGATTAAAAAACACAAATATAGCTTTTGCCTGCAATAAAAAATGAACTCCTTACAATCAACATTAAGTTTGTTATTGTTATTGAATGCTAAGTCTTAAATATAGCTGTTGCAAACTTTTAATTGAGAAATTAACAACATTAAAATATATTATGAATGAAAGAAGTAAAGATGAGGCAAGGAAGCAAAACTAGATGTTGTTAGCTCGCAAACACTATAGAAATCCATTTCACATGTTCTGACAAAAAGTCCAAAATACTCTTCTTTTTAGTAACACACAAGGACTTATTGAAAATAAAATTATTTCAGGTTTATGAATTATAAGAAGTAATGGACTACATTGTGTTCTCCATGTCAAAAAGTGTCATTGAATATCATTTAAACTCAAACTATTCCATTTTTTTGATAAACAAATGTGTTTTTTATAGGTAATTGATCATTTTGATCTTAATTTAATAGCTACTAAAATATTATAACTACGATTATTATAATCTTTAGTGAAGTAAGGCATTATACAATATCAGAAAAAGACCTATTGATGGTGTTCAAAATTTGTCGCATGTTTTCATAAAAATTTTGGTTTTTTTTCATATTATATTACTTTCCTTAAATTTTCAGGTAATATTGAAGCTTTTCAAAACAAAAAAACTCAAAGAAATTTCTATTAAAATAACTAATCCAATAGAGCTAAAAAAAAAACCGGCATAGTTTATGTTATTGGATTAATAAGTGAGAAGAAAAGCAAGCTCTTTTGGCCAGAATAAATTATTCCACAGAAAATCAGGCAATAGTTTGTTCAGTATTACCCCGATCAAAGCTTAATAAGAATGCTACGTTCAAAAACTCTAATAAATTTTTAAATTTTTGAAAAGCAACTCTTAAGATAATAGAATTTTAAAGGAGGTTTAGAAAGTACTTTAAACAAAAAATTTAAAACCATAATAAGTTTGAACAATTTTCTTCAATAGATGCAAGTTGAACAAATTCGGATTAAATGGAATAATTTAACTTTCGTGAACTTTCGTACAGTTTGTGGGGTACATGGATTCATTGGAAACGACTTTTCTGCTTTTGCTTGCTTGTAAAGTTAAGATAAATTGACTTCTTTTTATACGAAACAAATGAAAACACTTGTTTCTTTACAATGAAAAGCACTGGAGAATAATTTTACTAACAAAAACTGTTGTTTAAATTAAGTAAGGCAGCAAAATTTTATAGCGGGTCAAGTTGAACGAGGCCTCTAGAAGAAAAGGCTTGGAATTGGCCAAAATAATGGCATAAAAATATCCAAATAATAGTTCAATAAAAGAAAATGTTAATAAATATAAATTTAATCATAAATTAAATTTGCAGAGTTGGTTAAAATCGAAAAACATATGAAATTGTTCAGGCTGAAACCCTGGTGAACAAAGCTATTATTTATTATTGTGGTCTTTAACAAACCACTATTCTTAAGGATGTAATTATTATATTGCATTCAATTCTAATCATAAATAATTATAATGAATGTCATTAATTGATGATAGAATGAGTCAATTAATGTATCAAGTTCTTCACGAGGAAGAAATAAGTAACAAGGTTTTTAATGCATTTGTTTTAGTTTTTTATTTGATTAATATGAAACTCAGCTGACAAACTTCTTTCTTTTAACAATTAAGTCAAAATCAGTAAATTTTTTTGTTTATTACGTAAACGATATTTCATAAAATCAGTCTGAAATCATTTAGATTATAAGTAGATCTTTACTTCTTTATAATTGACTTTTATCTAAGCAGTAAAAATTTATTTTTTCCAATCTCTTCAATTCCTTAAACCTTTTGATAATTTCATTTTTTTAAAACTTTAATGTGTTAATATATGGCAACAATTTTATGATACTAAATCAGATACTTGCTTTAGAAACTCATATGGAGCTCAGATATAAAATTAGAGAGTAACGTTTATATAGAATCATTAACAGTTCAAAATTAGTTTACCTACAAAGGTTAAAAAAAAAGTTTAACCTATTCAATTTATGTAAAACTTATCGCATAGCTAAATACATATGCATTCTTTCAATGGACTTTAGAAAAAAAATTAAAGATTTTAAACTTTTTATACAACTACATTTACATATAGCTTCAAAACTCCTAAATATTCAACGAAAAACAGCGACATAAGTTAAACAAAAACTAAAAATTCAAACAAATTCAAAGCAATAGCCAAGAGCAGACTCATTTTATAGAAAACTAAATATTTATTTAAAACTTAATAATACCTTGGAGCCATAGTGCCCATCATTTTGATGAAACGTTTAGTAAAAAGATGATATATTGATGAAAAAGTTTCTTTCTTATTTTAAAGAAAACTTTTCTATTATTTCTTTTTTTTTCAAAAAAATTTACCCTTAAATATTTTTATATCTTATTTCTATTTAATATTAATAAATTTGTTGATAGATTATTTCCCCAAAAATTGTAATTGGTCAGTTTATTGTGTTTCTATCGCACCTCTCTATAATCTGACCTTCATATGCAAATCTATAACAAAAAAGAGAAAGAATAACATTATAGCGAATGATGAGGATGATATTTTTAGTTTTTAAATGAATATGAGAGCATTCATAAAAAGCTGTTTTTAATTACATTTACATATGAATTTCTTAGCATTAATATAACAAAAGTAAACAATTTTATCGTAGAGGTATATAAAATTCATATGATTAGTTTTTATTTCTAAAACAAAAATTACCAAAGCTTGAAGCAAACAATTGTTACATTTAAATGCAAATAAAAAAAATAAAAAAGCAACCAAATAATTGTTTTATGGCCATTATTCTTACTAAATCATTTGTTACTCAACAAAACTAAGAAATCTAGGACGACAACAGTGCTACTGATATAGACTTGATGATTTTTGTAACATATTTACTATTTAAGGACTTCTGGATCAACTAGATGAAAATATTTGCTAGATTTTGGGAAAACAAAAAATCATTTTTAAGCAAAACAATCCATCTGCCTATAAAGGTCTTTGACAATGGAAATGTTGTAATATTTATAGTAGAAAATGTTCGAACATCTTCTTTATTTTCCGTATTTTATCCCACTCTGACTTCTAGCTGTCCCCAAAATTAAAAAAATTTTAAGCAGTAAAAAGTATTAACTCAAATGATAACAAAATTAAAAAGTATCAATAAACTCCACAGAAATTAGAAAATCTGCAAGTAACTTGAAATCATTTGTACTTCCAGTTAACTATTTTTGACGTGTACACACGTCAAACCAAGATTCTATTAAGGTGCGTTCGACGTGTTTACTCGTCGTTGAAAACTTAAAATTACCTTTAACTATGAAAACTCGGAAGCGGTGCAAAATTTTGGGATACATAGAATGCTCTATAGTTTCACGCCACACAGAATGTAAAAAAACGTATATGTAGTGAATATTATGACGATGTAAGTTTTTGTAGTGATTATTAAAACGTGTTTCAAGAATTATCACGCCAAACTCAATTAAAGTTCGTAATATTTCTTTTTTTACATGCGTCTTTCTTGTTCATATATTTCATTATTATTTGAACATTTTTAAGTTTATCATATAAAAAACTTGTTAAGAAATAAGTTGTTAAGTTTTTCTTAAATAAAAACATATTTCTTCTTCGTTTTTCATAAAATTTGTAATAGAACCATTTTGCCTTGTGTTCGTCGTTGGAGTAGAAACATATTTTAGTATGCCATGAAAAGGCATAATGGGAAATATAAACAATGCTTTAATTTTATATTTATACTACCTAAATACCCGGCGTACTTTGTCAGGCCTAAAAAACAAATAATTTATTCTTTAAGAAAACCATAACAATTTTTACAAATATTATTTTATATATGAAAATCTATAAAATATCCAACGTTTCACTTCCCAAAATGGGAAAACATTAAAACAAAAACAAAATTTTTCATAATTTACCTTAATATCTATATTTTTTTGACCTCCAATTTTTTTTTTCTCTCAATGAAATAAAATAGGCAATATTACAACAACAAAAAACAGTTACGGAAATATATTTTCCTTAATATCAACATCAACATCTAAGCTCTGGTTGTCATTCTCTTTCTTGCAATTGTTGTATAATATAAAACAATATTTATGGTGTTTTTATTTGGTGTAAAAATGAAACTCTCCCAATAAATTTTTTTAAATTTTTATTCCTTTCACTGCTCGGACTAACACATCAAAATCATTAAAGCCGTGATTTGACATCCCTTCAAGGCGGGCAGCCATTCTAAATCAAAAGAGCATTCAAAAACAAAAAAAAATCACAGTAAAATGCTTCGCATTCACTATATTAATGATTTCAATCAAAAATAATCATAAAAATGGCGGCTGAAAATACTCGAGACGAACCACAATAGTGTCTCAACCTGCAAAAAAGTAACATTTTCGAAATCCACGCTCTTTTCTTTTTCAGTTCATGCTTTACATCTTTTCACTTGGCATATTGACACAAAAAATCTAAAAATACGCTGATTCACCTTTTTGAATTGGTAGAAAATGTTCACTTTATGCAAAATTAAAACACTACAAAAATTAGATCAAAAGCACAATTGTCAACAGCGTGCTCAGAACAACAGCACGGAATGCGACTTGCTTTTTTGGATGGCTATGAAAAATGAACATGGGATGTGACATTACTTTAACAGTTCAAACATTTGAGCAAGCTATTCAGCAGCATTTTAAAATGGCGGTGTTTCAACCTGCAAAGCGTCTCAACCTGCAAATGTCTCCCTTACATTAGAATATTTTTCAAAAAGTACTTGGAAAACACAGTAGAATCATGCACTTAAAAGTGGCTCGAGTGGATCTACACGATAATTGAATGCTTCTGTAGATGAATCGGCATTAATATTGTTCAATACTTCAATATTATTTACCACCAACTAACTCACGTTTTAATAAGTCAAAGTATCAAGTCCATATACACGATTTTGACATAAAAAAGCTAAAAGAAAATAATCGAAGTAAAATTAACCTGTCAAATTGAGAATTAATGATGATATATTCTATAAAATATATTGAAGATATTCATCGAGATAAAAACCATCCTATCTCTCAAGGGGACCAAACAACAAATAGTTACAAAATTTCAATAAAATCAGTTAAGTATTTTCAGAGATTACTGTAAACCAACATCGTGACACGAGATTTTTATATATACAAATTATCTGTCACTTAGTGATGAGAAAACCAAGCTACTTATTGATTTTGTCATCTTGTAATAATTTTTAAAACTTCAGATTAGGATAAAATTTGGGTTTCCTAATATTATCCTTAATATTGAACATGTATACTTCATTCTCCAGGAAGTATCAAAATCACATTGCAAAAGGAGTTTTGCCTGAAATACGTTTTGTCGTCTGTTCAAATATAATTTACTAAGTTTTTTTGTCAATCGAAAATACACTGCTAAAAATTGTACACCAAAATACCTGACAAATAGTTTATCTTTCGGGACATAGTTTTGTTCCTTCTGCTTAAAAGGTGTATTTGGGCACGTGTTCAAAAGAATACAGGACCAGGATACTAGTGTATGATAATACACTTCAAGAGGTGTAAACACCTACTCAATAATGGTACAAAATTAACAAAGAACTGGCAGTCATGCCGCCATAAAATGGAGTATATGAGTTTCTACAAGAATATGGGATAAACCGTTGAAATTATAAAGTAGATAAAATTTTATGGACAAAGAATACAAAAAATGGGAGTTCACCCTTCTTCTGTTCCCTAGTCACAAGGTACTTGATTTTTCATATTCCATTTGTGCTTCCACGCATTTAATCACTTATAACTTTTAATTTAATGCTACTATCACAAAGAAAGAAAATTTGATGTTAAGCTAGGCCGTTAGGAATTAGATAGATTAACAACAAAACGCTAGTGAAATTCTATTTAGCTACTAAACCTTATTTCAGTTATTTGCCAAGCAGATATTTTAAAAATTTTTATAGCAGATCTGAAATAAAATCCATGTTTTTATAATGGCACAATTCAAGTTAATTATCAAATTTAAAACAAGGAGTAATTAATAATAAAAAAAACGGCGAGATTTTACGTACTTTGAAAGCCTTTTGTGGTTTTTCATTGGTATTGATCGCCTTAATAGCATCTTCTTCAGATTTAATGCATTAAGGTGATGCCCTCAAACTTGGCACAGTTCATAATCTACCCAGCACCAATACTTTGCCAGTAATACGTAAGAATCTAATTGCCTTTTTACTACATCTATTGTTGTGTTTTTTAGTTCTAGCGTCAATAGATATATGTGTTTTTGAGTTAAGAATCAAATTTAGTTTTGAGTATTCGAGTTTATTTAGTTTAAAATGAAGAAACGCAAATTATATTAATCTTAGAGCACAATAAGGAAACAAAATGCGGGCCTATTTTAAAAAATTAAGAAAGCAAAATATATGAAAGCTTAATATGAAAAATTTAATACAACATTAACAATTGCTTTGAACATTATTTAATTCGAAAATAAACTTGCAAGAATTTAACTCAAACTATTTTCCACATATATTATTATTTATACTAAAAGAAAACACTTACTTGTTTTAACCTTTTGACTACAGTTATTGATATTAAAATATATAAAAAAACATTTTACAGTTACTTATGAATTCAAAAAAGAAAGACACATAATTACTAAAGGCACTATAATCATTTTCAAAAATGACATTCAAAAACTTTGGAGCATTCTTTTTAAAAAAACAATTTAAATTTTTGTACATACTCAAGAAGTAACTGACGTAATGTTGCCTCATCTTCGCCATGACTCCGACTCGAAGCGTTTGATGAACGTTCCGCTACGGGTCGATGCCTTTTTGAACTACAATTAAAAGAACGTCGATAACTGCGTCCATCTTCTACGTATCTATGAGGTAATCCCTCTAAACAGAAAAAAATTCAATGTATTTATTTCAAAAATAAATTTAAAATTTTACAATTTTATTAAAAAAATTTTTCAAATATTACCATCAGATCTTAGTCTAATCGGTGGAGAGGTCAGCTTGGTTGTTGTAGATGATGGCGGAATTTCAAGTGGACCACCAAACACATAATCGTAAGATCCGTCGTCACTCAAATTGGATGCTAATTATTAAAAATATTATTAAATAAAAAATGTTTAGTTTAAATTTTATTATACTTACAATAAAGATATTAAATACACAAATCTAAGTTTTAAACAAAAAATAATAGAATTCGTACACACGAGCACGTGTTTTGAGTAACAACAAGAAAAAATTTTCTGACTGATTACAAATTATTTGTGTAACAATAACTTTTGCTCAATTTTTTATTTACGTAAAATAAAAAACAAACAATTTCACTTGATCACAGATTTTATTTTTTACCATAAATCTATTTTTTCATATACAGACATTAAAAATTTGTTAATGCATGAGGGCAAAAATAAAATTTGATCCGAAATTGAAGCAGTGCAAAAATCTACATAAAACCTCAAATTTAATTTTCTTCTATTTAATAAAATTCAATTTCTTTCCTGTAGGATTATTTTCCTAGACCATGGTTGGTAATTATCATTTTTCTACAATTAAAATGTTTTAACCTTTTATATAAAAATAATCAGCCAAGGAAAAATAAAGAAAATAAATTAATATTAAACAAGTCAAAAAAATAATATCTAATTATATAGTTTCATGCAGACTTGTTTTTCAGATTAATGCAATTAATAATTACAAATTAATTCATAGCAAACAAAACGAAAGGATCAAAAATATAAAAACAACATCCATTGTAAAAGAAAATTTGTCTAAATTTTACCTGGAAATACCGAAAATGGTTGAAATACTTTTGTTGAACGCAATGGTAGCAGTAATGGTGGAAGATGTCCTGCTGGCTCTTGGCCGTTAGAAATGGAAGACGCAGGTGAGATCATCGAAACTTCACCATTAGCCGCCATAGCATGCTTACGGCCAGCTATTTCAAAGAAATAAAATTCTTTATCTTTTTTTCGTAGAAAAAACAAATCACTCTAAATAATTTCTAAATTTCACAAATTGATGTCTTACTTAAAGAGCCTTCAACTGATTACAAATTTGACTACCCTATTAAATAGAGTTTTCAAAACAATTAATTTAAAATCCTTTTTAGCAGTTTTACCAATAATAATAAAAATCACTAATGCTCTCCAAATATTTAACTTTCATTGTTTTTTCTTTTCCTCATGTAAAAGAAATCAATTAATTATATTTATTGCTTAGTTTTCTCATTACAAAAAAAAAAAAAAAAAAAATACTACAATTTCTAAGCTTAAATAAAAGTTTTATCCCTCCGTTAGAAATGAATGTAACATAGGACTTCTTAGGCATTCCTCAAAAATTTTTGATGCTCTTATTAGAAACATTTGAAACTTTCTAAGGGTAAACTTCAACTTAAATCTCAACTTTTGTTGAAATCGATTATTTTTGAAAGGACTCTTTTATGTTCATAGTCATTTATAAGCTTTAAAAAAAACATACACAAAGTGTTATACTCAATTTTAAAGCAATATAGAATCTTTGATTCACAGAGCTGATTCATTTATTTGAAAAACTTGAAAATATATAGAATCTGTTAAGTTTTGGTGAAACATATAATAAAATTCTGTATTTATATCGAAATGTGGAACCAAAGCAACAAATTTAAAACAGATCTAGAAATCGATTTATATGAAAAAAATGGAGCTCTCCTGAACAGCTCACTGTTCAATCATCATTGTCTCTTAATGCACCGAAATAAATAACAGAAGAAAATGTAGAAGATTAGTATCTAAAAATTTTATTTATTTAAATATGTATTTTTTTACAAGCTTTTGGAGCTACTAGCTAGTAGCAGAGTATGGCCATTAAATAAAATAACTTTAGTATGATTTACTGGTATAGAAATTCACTAAAAGCTTATACGTCAACTTATCCAGTACGTGAACTATAATATAGTTTCTTCAACTGCAAATATATCTACATATTTACTACGTTAAGCCTACTCTGGACAGCAGATAAGATTTTGGAAATCGTTAATATTAAGCCGTGGTCCTTGTTGAAACGAACTCAAGTGATTTTTATCGACTTCCCAGAAGAAATTTCAAATATTGGGTGATTCTTGTATGAAATTGGTTTCTTATATGTATGAAGTCGATAATCTGCAAAATCTAAAGTCACTTTAACTCACTGCTATTAGGACAACACACAGGTTTGACGTGTATATTTTCATCAATAGCGTGGCCTGGGAAATAAATATTGACTATTCTAACACAAAACACCCTATAAACAAAAAAATATGGAATATTTTCTTTAAATGAAACAAACAGAAAAAGTAAGTGCTTTAGAAACACCAAAAAATATCTCTGTTAACAAAACTCTCTGAACTAGAAAACATCTATGATAAAAGTTTTTTTGAAATGTCTTAAGAGCCTTCAGCTCTAAAGCTGCTAATATTTTATTAAGCTATTAATAATAAAAAGTCAAATACAAAAATTATTTTTCTAAAAATTAAGAAATCTAAAATTTGTGGGATTATCATACTTACCCAGAGAAAAAAATCCTTAAAATATAAAACAAAATTTAATGAAAATGAAACAAAAAAACTTTATATCATTTTGGTAACAATAATTGTGACTGCTTTTATTATTTTTAAATAGCTAACAAATAATATAAAACTTATTAAATTTCTTACCATAATACGATACCAAGCCATTTCGTTAAAAAGACTTTCTAATAAAATTTTTATTTTCCAGTTTTCCTTTGAATGTTATCCGTGGCCAAATAAAAATTTGTCAAATGATATTTGAATTTTTTAGTTAGTATTTAGCAGCATTTATCAGCATTAATGTGTTTAATCTGAAAAATAAAAATTCAAGAAAATATTAATATAATAACCAAAATATTTTAAACTGTACTTTGATTTATATTATACTAAATAAGAAACTTAAAATGTTCATATTATTTAGAGCTTTATTTATAATAGTTTTGGTGTATTAAAGTTTTATACACAAATGCGCATTAATTGAAAATGTGAAATTTCCTTAGATTTTAGATTACAAATTCTTATATTTCCTCTTCATTTGATTAAAATCTTTTCTATTCATACATTTTTTAAGGGAGTGTTCTAGTGTAGAGACATGAATTTTAGGTATTTTTTAGGTGCAATAATAAAAAACAAACAATATTTTTACTATCCATAATTTTACAAAATATTTATTAATGCTTACAGAGTACATGGAAAAAAAAAAGTTACAGGCTAATGAAATGGGAGGTCTACAAAAAATAGCCTGTGAAGCTTGTCACGATTGTAGCCCTCTAAAAAACTGAAGTAAAAAATAAAAAGAATTATAATTCTAGTGGAATAATGCTATCCTCTCAAATAAAAAAGGTATTTTTCTGAAGACGGCTTTACAATTGCAAGCATACAGAGAATCCCTCCCGTCTTCTGTTTGACTCGTTCCAGCTAATCCGGTTTGGTTGACGTATCACTGAAACAGCTATATAAAATCGATTTTTTCAAATTTCTAGACTAGAATACCCTCTTAAGATAGAAGAACATTAACAAAAGTCGGCGAGAGCCTAGAGCCTAACCTAGCAAATAGTTAGCAATAATTCCCAATTTAACTCATGGATTTATGTGATGATTTTTTCAAATCATATGATAGAGTAATTAAAATTATTAAAAGATTGATTCAAAATGATTTTTTTCTTAAATTTTTAAGGTCGACATCGAGAAGATTAAAAATATTAATACAAGTTTACTAGCTTGAATGTAATTCATGAGCTAAATTCCGTTTTATCCCAAAAAACTAATGAGAATACTTTTTTGATCGATTTATAGACCATAGCTCGCTTCAATGGATCCGTTAGGATTATTTTTTGACTCATTAAATGGAAATATTTCATTCTTACATTAGTAATAGCAAAATGTATGAAATCATTTTTAAAATTCTCTTAAGTGTTCCTAGTGTTTCTTTAAATAAGTCACATTCAAATGTACTCTTATTCCATTGCTGGAGAATGTAGCATCAAATGTGTTCATATCTTTATGAACCGTAAAATTTTAACAAAAATTTTGCTAAAGCTTACTTTTAAGATCCTATGAGTTCGACTAAATTTCTCTTTGGTTATCGAAAATCTTCTAAAAACTCTTTCTCTTTCCCTAAAATTTCTAATATTTTTTAACTGTTTGAACGCCCTTCAAATGGATCATCTTTAATACTTTTATGACACTGTATAAATTCAGTAATCCATCCAATCATTAGTTCTATTACAAAGGAAAATAAAAATGAAATGAAATTTTGACATTCGATTATGAAGTTTTTTTAATGCAACACTCTCTAAAAATAAAGATTTCATCACAAAAAGTATTCAGTCATTTCAATCATCAGAAAATTACACTCCAAATTTGAACAGCTGTAAATTTATGAATTGTCTGACAAATTTACATATCACTTTATTCGTTCTAATCGAACAATAATACATTTTTTATAATAGCAAAACAGCGAGTCTAATTGTTTAGTTTTCAATAGAATGGAAAAACTTGTCTAACAACCCTCGCTATAATATATTCGCTATTTATGAAAATCAAGACTAATTTTCTTTTCATTTTGCCATTAAACTAATAAAAAAATTAATTACTTTTTTCTACAAATTGCTGCGCAATTGTCAATGAAGTAAAGATAATTTTTGTTTCGAGTTTGATTCATCTCGATTATGGGTAGCCAACTTAGGCTTTATATAAGATTTTACTATGTGCGAGACAGAGCTAAAAGTTACCTCCTGCATCATGCCAAATTAATAACATAGCATTTTCTTCTCTACAACAAGTTTTCTTTAAATCTAATCCTATTCAAACGATTTTTTCCTAAGCACATCAATTTCACGGTACCGGAAATTTTTCCAAGAACTTATAATTAGTTTCAAAACAAAAGAATAGATTGCTAATATTAGAATCAGGCACAGTTAACAACGCCAAAATAATGAAGTTTGTCTAGTCATGGTTTTCATTAGCCAATTCTCGTTAGCACCTGATAAGACGTTTGTCAGTATGGTTTTAACATTCAGAACTTTTCAGAAACTCATATTTTAGAGCTTACTGAGCAGATATTTGTAGTCAAATTATTTCTGATACAGTACTCTCATGAAAAAACTTGTATAATTGTTTAGCAAGTATAGTTATTCCTCACACGTGAAGCACTGTAAGTATAATAAATGCTTGGCTTATTGCTCACTTATACTATATTAAAAATCTAAAAAAATTACTACATATGAAACAACTAAAGTTAGATAAACTTCATTTCTAAAAATAATTTCTAGTTAAATATTACTTAGTTTTGAGAAATCTACGAAATTAATTTCATAATGTTTGTATTATATAAGAAATCTGCTTAAGCCATTTTCTAACTTCATGACTAGAATTTAATGACCATAATTTACCCACAATATTCAAGAATAATTAGTTATTTATAAGCAATTTACAAAGTAAAATAATTTTTAATAACGCTTAAGTAACAAAAAGAACTCTTAATGCTATTCATTATCTTGAAGTATTTATTTATTTGAGTATTAGTTAATCCAACGCCAAGTCAATTATTTCTTTTGTGACTTAAGTGCTAAATTTTGTAAATTATTTATGAATGACCTAAGAAAACTTTTGCTAAAACATCAACTAGAAGTTGACAATGTCCCGATTTTCAATTTAAGAAAATGTTCTCCTCGAATATCAGGAAAGACTGCAAACTAATGTTGAAACTGACGTAGAGCTTGAAAATATAAACAAATAGCATACTCGGGCTATAAATTACAATATTAAAGTAAAATTCCTAAGCCTCAATATCATGTTTTTATTTTTCAAGATAGTCAAGACTAAAACATTTTTGTTAACGTTGTGTCCTTCACTAAAAAATTCTTCAAATTCTTCCTCGGAGTCCATGACTCGACAACAGGCTTTATCTCATCTTCCGAAGTGTAATGATTGCCCTTGAGCTTTTTTCTTTGAGTAGAGAAAAAAAAATTGCAAAGGGCAAGATTAAGGGAATATGTAGGATATGTAGAATATGGAATTTTGCAGAACCTCTACAAGTGCGTACGAGATATATGTGCAGTAGTATCACAATATAAGATTATTGGAACCACGACAAACTTGGTGCGAAAGATATTTTCTTATGAGATGTATCCACGCAGGAATGTTTCTGTAAATTTTTTAATGAGGGTTTGCCTACCTGTTAAGTAAGGAAAATAGCAATTTTAACCTGTACATAGTCTTGATTCATAGAATATGAAACACTTAATACTATACTTAAGTATAGAGAACTCAAGGATGAGATTAGAGACATTAGAGGACCCATGAGCCCTTGCAGAACATTTCTGAATGTATTATATTAAGTGATTTTGTGGTATTATCAAGGAGAAATTATACGAGCTGTGGGGTGTCGAAAAACTTCTAAAGTCTAGAGTTACACGTGAGTTTTTAGGTTGTCGAGTTACAATTAAAGCCTAGAATAGCTCTGGAGCATTTTCTACCTAGAATATCAAATTTGGTGCTTAAGTAGGAATAAAATTAGGTACGTTATGAGTCCATTGTGAATTCAACTGGCACTCTGAACGAGACCTCAAGCTTTTCGATACATAATTCTAAAATAATGTCAGTCAAATTTTTCCAGCGTTGTGCGACATAATCTACATCATGTAGACTACACCATTCTTTACACGTCAACAATTCAATGTAGACAATAATTTACTGTCTACATTCTCTAAGCGTAGACAATGAAAATGGATTTTGGGTGTAAATATACTAAATAAATTCGTGCTAATAGACGACTTAACTGACGAAATACATTTTTCATATGCCTTATCAAGTAAAGTGTTCGATAATGCTTTTCTCCCCGAAATTTTCTCTACTTATTTTATGTTACACACGTTACAAACAGCGATATATTTATTATTAACCTTTAGCAACTGAAATCCTGGCTCTTCAAAGCTTTTATTTTTAGATCGGCCCGACATGTTTCAAAATTTTTTATGAAATTCAAATTTGCCAAAATTAAATTAATAAAATTAATGTGGACAGTATAAATACAGGCTATCAAAAGAACGATCACAATCATATTTGACATTTCAATTTGTATGACGATAACAAATGAAATATGATCCTAACCTAAAATATTGTATTGTTTACATTGTATACGTCATTGTCGACATATGTAGTTGACATTTTCTACCCCAAATTTAACTTTCTACGCTTTGTTTACGCTTAAATGTAGACAATTAAAGTCTACGCGTAGAGGAACAAGCCTGAATGCTAAGTTTGGTAATACTATTTGCAAAAGTGGATTTATACCTTTTAAGAATTGATTTAAAATATAAAAAAGAATTATTTTATAATTATCCTCTCCTTACTAAAATTAAATAAAAAATGAAAAAACCAAATTTCTCAGATTGGCCCAATATTTACAATAAAATAAGTCTTTTCTTAAAGAATTTTTCTTTCCCTCTAATCAAGTTGAAGAAAAAGTTTTTCAAATCATTTCTAAAAGTTCTTCTGTCAACTTTTTTCTATATGACACTAGTTTTTCATCATTACATAAGAATTTTACGAAGTTTTTATTCAGAAATATTCAATATCACAATTTAGAGCTATCCTTCAACAGATATGTAATTCTAATTAAAAATTTCCCTGTATAAATAAAACTACAGGACAGTTGACCACTAGAGTATTCAACACAATGTGAATTATCTTTCATAAATTTTAGTTAAAGTTATTTCAATGTTTTTCCATTATTTCCCCCTGGTAATTGGGAAAATTCTAGTTTATGTGAAAGTAATTAGTAATTTTAATTGGTTGGTTCCATTTTTACATATTCAAAATAAATCCCTTTAGACGTGTGCATAATTAATTTTTATTCAAACTTTTTAATTTGAAAAAATTATAGACAATGTGCATTTTTTATCATTGAACTCATTTTAGACACATCTACGTAGCTTTAGGAGATTTTTGTTATGATTAATTAATAATAAGAGCATCCATATATTTTCGAAATATTTTTGAAAATCACCTACCCATAGTCAAAATGCTGAAGTCAATTATAAAAATACGTTTTAAGCTTAATCCAGAAATTATTTCGACCTTAAAAAATAAAATCTAAATTGGTATTGACAAAATAGGCCCCTAAATAATCCAAAACTTAATACAATGAAAAAGTGAGTTTGTAGAACGTTATAAGGCCAGCTGTAGGGATCATTTGAATGAAATTGTATTTTATGGTCAATAGTATTTACTTTCCAATAAAGTTTTATACTTAAGTTAACGAAACTTAAGGATCAATGAAATAAATTTTCTTGTTTTATTCATGAACGACATATTTCATTTAAATGCCGAAATGCACATGTATTATCTATATTGGGATTGATAAATAAATAGAGACCAGTATCTAAATATCTAATGAAATTAAGAAAGCGATAATAAATTTATCTTCCGATTCGCAATAATCATGTTACTTTATGTTTCAAAGAAAAACTTTTGCTTATTCTTTTAGTTTGAGCTGACGAAATTTTAACATCTGTACTGCGAACATTCTTTTTGTTTAATATGAAGGCTATCATAATTGCCGAAATGGAGGTGGTACACATCCCATGACGTAAAGAACACTGTGGTTCTTCTAACTAAGTAGTTATTATCTATCAGTTTACGATCAATGCCACACTAACTATTAAAAACCCTCTATCTCTTCAGCAATAGATGCTAAAGAAAGATGCCTTTCTTGGCATGAATCTTGTGTGTTGAACTGCCAGATAAATATTTTTTTGTAAGCTCTGATCTAATTTGTCTTTCTTTCATACTTGATTTTTTTTTAATAGAGTTATCTAGTGGGAAGACCGTAATTATAACATTTTTTATTTAGTCTTATTAATACTTAACAACAATCAGTTTTACTAAATTTGAAAGCGTATGTTGACTTCTACTAAATTTAATATTATAAACTTATGTTTGATAATAAGAAAACACTTGCGTTGATTTTATTTAACCCGGCATTCAATTGTTAACTTTCCTGGTTAAAAGGTTTTATCTTGCTTGATTATAAATATAAAGCTTTTACATGTATTATACTTCATTTTTCTTTTGTACCTAAAAAACTGAACAATAGAAAGCTGGTTCTTGTCTCAAATTAAAATAATATTGCTTAACTTTCACACAAAACTTGGCAGCCAAAAAAGACTTATCTATGCATTATCAAAACAAACTAATCTTGTCGATTAACTATTGAAAAATTCTGAGAGCATCAAAAATGTTAAGAATAAACACTGACTTGTATGATAAATAAATCATAAAAATTAATAAAAATAAGCTAAAAGTACAAGTGACCAAATCATATAAATGGAGGAACTAAAAATTAAATATATTTTGATTTACATTAATTCATAATTTTACAAAAATCATTTTAAAAAATTATTGACTACTAGCAGTTCCGGCCACACGTTGCTGTAACGTTGTATGCTTCCAGGAATCCCAACGCAACACTTTACCGTTAACGGTTTGCAAAAATTGAAAAGATTGGGGTCCTGGAATATTAACCAACATAATGTTCCAATATAGTCCAATTAATACCCAAAACAATTGAATTAAAATCAAAAGTAAAAGAAATAAGTAACACTCATATGCTTAAATACTTGAATATTATTTTTCACCAACTAACCAACGGGCATTATAATATGTCAAAGTATTAAAAAAGATTAAAAGAAAATGATCAAAGTAACGCTCACCTGTCAAATTAATAATTTATCATGATATATTCTATAAAAGAAATTGAAGATCATTCATCGAGGTAAAAGCTATCCTATCTCTCTAATGGGACAATACAACGCATGGTTACAAAATTTCATTAAAAATCGGTTGAGTAGTTTCGGAGATTAGCGTAAACCAACATCGTACCACGAGATTTTAATATAATATAAAGATTACATACAGGACACAGGAAATGATTTGATTTGATATTCAATTGTCTTCAAGTGTCATAATCTAAAGTATTTTGAAGTAGTAAATGAGAAGCTTGACATAAAATTCAAACAGATTTTTAAATTTAGTACGGCTTATATTCAATGTGCAATCATTGATTTATCAAAGATTTAACAAAACTCCCGTTATCTTCTGTCATATTCGAACAATGTTCGACTTCGATTCAAATTTATCAGTGTCTTAAGCAGTTAATATTTTAATTAAAAACCATATTTCATACTGTTCAAAACACTCTTTACATTTCTCAACTTATATCTTGGGAATACAGGAAGTTAGAAAATTACTAACGCTTGGACAAGTTTTAAACAAGTTCAATTTTGTGCAAGTAGGAGTATAGCAATAAAGAATTGGAAAAATTTTTAGTATGTGGCTAATACTAATTTCTTTGTAAAAAAAAATAAATTACACTGTGATTAACTCAATTGCATATTTCTACTAATAGTAAATTAATATTTTATTAACCAACATAACGACTCCAACTGTTTTATAAATTTTTTAAATGATTTTTACGTAAAACTTGTAGTTGTAAAGATTCAGTTTACATATACATAATAATTTTTCTATTTTAATTAAAAACAAAATTAATTGCAAGAACACTTAAAAATTTGACTTATATTTCTTAGAAAGTAATTTTTTCAATCATGCACGAAATATTTATCAATTTAAATTAAAAAATTATGATAAAATTAAAAGAACATAAACTTAAATTAAAGATTATTTGAAGCATTTCATAATTATAAAAGTTGATAACACATTAAATAGCAAATGTGATAAATAAAACACTAAGTCACTGATTTTTAACTTGAAAGTGTAATGTTGTCAAAATAAAAAAATTTTTCCCAATATAATTAACTATTTCTATGAAAAAAAGAGGCAAAATAATTTGCTTATCGTGTGTATTCGAATAGCATGCCTCTTGAATATCATTTAAATAAAAGTTAAACGACCTTGAACACAGTAACAACTAAGCCTATGATTAATTTCATTTCGAAAGCAGAGTTTAGGGACGTAATCAAAAATACCTTCTTTTCTTATACTACTGTAAGTTGCGCTTACAATGAATTTTTTACCTTGGTAGGTACCAAGAGCTAATATATATAATATTATCACGTAGTCCGATAATTTTTAATAGTCCTTACTATTAATTCCAATATTTAAATTATATAAAAAATTTAAAAGGTCAACATTTCTTTTTACAAAATTAACAAAACACATTCCGTATACACATTCTAAACCGGTGTATAAAGCGACACTAAAAAGTATATCTGAATTTGTTTAACTTTAATTTAATTACTTTTTTGTGATAAAATCAACTCCCTCTCGTGTTTAGGTATGGGAGTAATAATAAAAATGGTGCATATGCTGAGAGAGAGAGAGAGAGAAGTTTTCGTACTCTACAGATGAAAAGAAAGTTAGAGTTCTTGCTTAAAAGCTTTACTTCTGTTATGCAGCCATGTTTTTTTTTAAATATTATTTGAAAATAAGCTTTGAATTCAAACTCTTGCGAGAAAACCACAATCTCTCAAGCTAATCTATCTAAACGAATCAAATTTGAAATTTTTATCAAGCTTGACAAATGTAGCAGCAGGCAAAACATTTAAAAATTTTTACTTCAACAGCTATAAAAAGTCCACATAAAAACTAATGTAAATGAAATTTTTAAAATGTCTAACGAATGAAATTAAAAAATGAAGTTAAAAAAATTACATATCGTACAATTTATTTAAAATTTTCTTCTCTAATTCAAAATAAATTAATAAATGTACTAATTTATTTGAATTTTTATATTATTTTATAAAAAATTGGTGATTTTCATACCAAGATGGCACTATTTCGGTTATTTCCTTAAAAATAATTGAATAAGCTTTTAGCTACCTGTGTTTCAAAGACAATGTCGATTTACTTTTGTAAATATGACCTTCATGAAGGCATAATTTCTGGTATTTCATCCAAAATTTCGCAGTTTTATTTACACAGATTATAAAAATTGCATAATAATTAAACATTTAATTTATTTTTCAATTTCCATGAGTTAACTTCATTTGAACTAATTGGCAGCATTTTGTGAGCGTTCGTAGCAGACCTAAAAAGTGAAAAAATCACGTCCTCGCTTAATAATGTGTAACTATTTTATTTTCCTTTGGATCTTAAGGATTTTAAAACCAACATTTTTGTAACAAATTTATATTTCATTTAAAGTCTTAAAAATTTTACTTAAAAACCTTCTTCAACCAAAAAGAAGCAAATAAAAATGGATCATTTTCAAGAAAGGTGAAAGGTTTTCAAAAAAAGGAAAAGTTTTTTTTCAAATTTGATCTCCTGTAACTTTGTCAAATATCTATTGAGTTTTATATGCTAATTAAAAGAAAAAAATAATAGCTTTTAAAAACCGGCCAGTTTTAGCCAATCAAAAATTTATTATCTGAGATAATTTATTTTCTGAGATATTCTCAGAATATCTCAGAAATGTTTCTTTAAATTCGGATTCAGCGAACCGAAATTATTCTAAAAAACATCCTTTTGTTGAGCTTAGTTTGTTTTGTAGACTAGTGTTGTTTAATGTTTTAAAAGCATAAGATTACAAACCTGGTCATACCAATTACTTTGAGGAGAACCTTAAAAATTTAGCGGGTTTTGCTATGCAATTACCTTAAGGAGATTTCAATTTAACAATTTCAATTCAAACTACACATCAATTGGTGATAAATTAACTATTAACTTTAAAATATTTGAATGGTATAAAAAAGATTAAACCTAATTTTATGTAGCACAGTAATAAAATTTTTTAGTAAAATTATTGAAGTATTTCTAATTGAAAAATAAGCTATTTGAATATTCAAACGCCATTCAATACACTTATTTCTGGAATAATAAAATTTAAAGTAAAGAATTAGATAACGTATAGATTCAATTGAAGTTATTCAGTATATGATTAAAGCTTATTTTAAAAATATATTACTTAATATTACATGGCTACAGTAAAAAATAGACTTAGGAGAGTTCTTCAAATTGAATCAAATTGAGAGCTTTCAAATTGAATCCGAGTAATTTCCTAGAATTTTAGTTTTCAATGCCTACTCTCAATCATGAAACGTCAAACTTTTCAAAAACATATTTAATTTGTAATTAGTAAAAGGTTTTCACCTTCGGTAGACACAGAAATTTCAAAAAACTTTTCAACGCTTGGCAATGCTTGTAAATCAGTTTCGAAAATTTAGTTAGACAAAAATACATATTGTTTTCTTATTGAATTACATAAAATTTTGCAAGTGAGTAAAAAACTTTAACGAAAAACTAAATAATGAAAGCATCAAGTACTGTAAGTCATTTTTATTAAATTTGAAATAATCACAATTAATAATTATATCCTTATAAATAGATATCATCAGTAATTAATAAGCAAGGCAATAATCATTATCCTAAGGCTGAGCCTAAAAGTTTAAAGGCAGATCGTTTTGGAAGACCACATCCATTGGACATGTCTGAAAATACAAAGAAAACCCATAATAAAATAAAAACAAAGTCTTCAAGCACTTGGAATGAAATGCTTAGCAATAAGGTTGTTTTGTTTTAGATATTTACTCTGATCTTGATTAATTTTAAGTATGTTTACTTATTATGGTTTTCAAAGGTTTCAATTTTTACTGCTTATGATTCAATCTATAAATAAGGATACTAAGAATAAAGACTATAACTTTTACTCGACCTTAAATAATTTTTCTTTCTCTTTACTTTTAGGAAAAATCAGAGAGCATATCCTTTTTAGAATACCCTAAAGTCAAGGCAGGAAATGAAAACAAATGCATTTTGCTTAGTCCTCAAAGAATTTTATTGTATCTCGTACATGAACTTTCATTAAAGCTCAAAAATTTACTACCAGGTAAATTACAAGTCATTACAAATGTCTAAAATAAAACATGAGGAAACTCTTTGTTAAAAATATATATATATGTATATATATATATATACACAGGTCCATTTATATGTAAGTATTTTACTTTATTTCTTTTTCTAATTTACAGACGATAAAAATGTCCACATGATGCTCTCGGAAATTCAGGAAGTTTTAAAATTTATACAAAGCATCTCTACGGGGATATCTGATAATAGTTGTTTTAAGGTAAATATAAAGTAATATTCCTTTTATGCTTTTAAAAAATTGTAAAGTTTTTTTCATTTGATCTGGGACTTTGGTTTATTGGCCTTGTTAAATTTATGAAAAAAAACAGTCATTTGTTATATAAGTATAAAATTATACACTAAACAATTGTTTTTTACAGTGCAAAAGCACCAGCGAAACAGCTTTATCAGGCACACATTTCTATGGTTTTTTTTTCAATATTTCAATTTTTACTTTATTTGTTTTGAACGTAAAGATTAACAGTCTTAGAACATTTGATAGATGTTCTCTAATAAATAACTGCCAAGATAAAAATTTCGAATTCATACCAGACCTCAGATAAAAATTTTCAAAATTATAGATTTTTCTGATCTTGCTTTGTAATAATTATAAATAAAAAGTTGGGACAATATTTTATTTTTTTGATAGCTAGCATCTTGCTCAAAATATAGAAAAGAAATATTTGTATGATAGGAAAATTTTGTTTTCAGGCTACTTAACTTAGGCTTGTGAAATTTAATTTAGCTAATAAAAATAGTCTCAATGAGTATTCTTTAACTTTGCTTATACCCAAGATCTTATACTCGTATGTGTCCAGTAATAAAATTACAATTTGTTAAATAAAAATTGAGGCCATCAGGCATAAAGTAGCTTTTTAAAAGTGACTTTGACGTAATGAATCAAACTGTGCTTGTGGACCAATTCAACTTGGACGCAGAGATAAGACCTTTACTCAACTACAGTTGCAATATTCATCCTAACTTAATTTTTTTCAAATATTATAGTTATGCCGGTAGTCAGTTACTTTAAATTATTCAGTATAATCATATTTGAAAAATATCCCCGCTGAAGTAGATCAAGCAATAGCAAATTAAGTTTTTCTAAAGCTATTTACTTATGCCAAATCTTAAATAAAAAATAAAAAATGATAGTCTATAACTCTAAAGTTTATCCTTCCAAATGTTTATTAAAAACTAAATAACTAAATAAATTTTATTCCAAATCAATAAATGATGAAATTTATGTTCAAATTTACTTCTGAAAACGGAAAATACTATTAATTTTTAAATTGAAAATAGATTTTGAACTAGAACAGGAAGGATGGAGTATGAAATTGAAAAAAAAATTGCTCGTATCATACTGAGTACTTTATGTACGAGTATAATATTATTGTATGAATCTACATATAGCATAAATTTTGTAGAAAAATTATTCGCAGAATAAATTCATATTCCATTGGGTATTCATAAATTTGTGCAGAATGCATTCAATAGATTCTATAACATATATGTATATCCCTTTAATATATGAGCCCTAAACAATATTTCTTACTTTGAAAGAAAAGTGAGTTTTTTCAAAAACTAGGAAATTATACTTCTAAATGCATCTACTATTCAAATATAATAAATGGAAGTAGATATAACTTAAAAAATGATTTTTTGTAAATAGAAATTATAAATTTATCAAGCTGCATCTATTTTTCAACATTATTTAATTAACAAATTAGTTATTTGTTAACAGGATTAGATATACATATTTGAAAATAGCAAGAGTAAAAATTTGCACTTGACATAATAATTCGTCAACGAATTCAAGTGCAACTCCTGGAAATAAATTTCACTGATTTTTTCATTATCTGAAAAGTGCGTTTTTATTAATAACAGGTCAAAATATTCAATGTTCTATTTTTAAAAATTGTTTTAAAGGACGGTTGATTATAAATAACCGGCGTGTCATGAGTCAGTTATTTCTGCTATGACAGAGTCTCTAATCAGGACTTTATTCCTTTTAATTTACTAACCTCCAATATTTTAAAATATTTGTTTTGGCAGCTTATGATACTTTTTTTCTACTTGCTAAAGAGTTCGAAATTACAATTTTTCAAAGGAATAAGTATTTTCTTTTTTTTACTACATTTGCTAAGAAAATTTCATAAATTTTATTTAAATATAGCCCTCAAATACTTATTTTTATTTCTTTACAACTAACTGAAACTAACTAAATGGATTATTTAATGGAGTTAGATTTTCATGAACACAACGTTTAAAACAATATAATTATACTTTGCATTCAAGTTTTCGAAAAAAGGAATTTTCAAAACTCTTAGTACATTTTTAACAATCACTTTAAGAAAAACGTATTGGAAGTCATGTAGTAATGAAGAAAATGTTGCAAAAACTGCGTAGAGGCATATAAATTAGGTACATAAAAACCGCGTATGAAAAACACCCCGCAATAAAATAACGCATAGTAGTAGACCTGAGTAATTTATTTCGGGTGAATGGGGTTTAAAGATTTATCGTACCAAAGATGACTATAGCTATTTATGAACCTTTTTTCAAATATGCCTGCGAAGTTTAAGGTTTTTTGAATGCCCTTTAATATTATTTTGAAATAAATAGAAAAAGAAACAAATAAGTAAACTTATATTGCAGGTTAAATAAAAAGCATACACAAAAAATTCAATCAGAGCCTTAGTTTGATTATTGAAAAAAATATTATTTATGGTTTGTTTTTAACTACAAAACCAATCAAATTATTCATGGATTAATATTTAATCCTTAAAACAATGACAACAAATCCAAATATACATATTCCAATAAAATAAATTCAAAAGAATTTTCCACAAACGATTCAAATGGATTCAATATAAGGCCCAAATCATGCAGAATAAACGACTAGCTTAAATTGTTTTGTTCTATTTCAGGAAAATAGCGTGAGCAAAGTCAATTCTTCTACCCAAACGGATTATCATAACTTAGAGAGACACAATAAATTGCTGCAAGCTGATGATAGCAGTGATCCAATAGGATTAGCTGAGGAAATTCGAATCAACATGAAAACACGATTCAAAGAATATCAAGAAAAGTTAGTGGAAAATTGCAGGTTTGAATGAACAGTTTTTCAATTTTTTTTTTTTTTTTTTTTGTATAGAGATTTTATAAAGAATACAAGTACTCTCATGAATTATTATTCTATTATTCATTATTATTATTTCATTATTATTATTTCATTTATTATTTCATTAGTTATGTAATAAGCTCAATAAGCTTCTTTGGAAGTTTTTTAATGTATTTTTTTTAACTTATTAAAAAATAAGGGGTTTAAATGAGTTTCAGAATTTAAAAAAATGCTCTTCATTACTATTTACCATTTTTTCTGACAGTTTTGAATTTAATTTATTTTCATTACTAAAATTTAATTTCACATGTTCACCTCATTAATTATTTTTCTCTTTTATTTTATTCTTTTCTATAGTTTTTTTTGTTGCCTTTTGTGATATACAATGAAGCTGTTAGCTTTTTCTAATTAAAAATTTATTAAAATATAAAAATACTTTACAGACTTTTGGAGAGTACATGCGAGTTACTAAAGCAAGACAATATTCAATCATCAGATAAACTGAACAACTGTAATAGTGAAATAAATTCATTGAAAACTGAAATCCAAAAGTTACAAGTACAAAATTCATCAAAATAAAATTTTTGTAATATTTTTTATATATTTGACTTTTAAATAGAAAGAACTACAAGAAGCTAGTACAAAGGATAAATGCATAATCTCTGACATAGGTGAAAGCTGTAAAAAATTACATAATGAAATGAAAACTTTAGCTAGTACTGTCAGGTAATTAAAAATTTAATTTAAAATTTTACCAATAATTTTTGTAAGTATGTTCTTTTTTATATTTCAATATTGACTTTGTGTTATATCTTTTAAATATTTTGTTAGCTTAAGTTAATCCTAAAGTACCATAAGCACTCAAATAATATTAATTTATTTTACCTTTGTTTTATATAAAACCAGTGTACCAAACGATCATAGCATAGTTGAGGATCTAAAAGTAAAACTACAAAAAAGTTCTGAAAGAATGGAACTACTAGAAAAGTTAAAGTTGGAAAGCGATAAAGCTCTTGCACTTACCAAATTTGAAAATGAAAAACTTAAGGTGGGTACAATGAATTTGGAGGTAAAAAAGTTTTGTTTTGTGAATTTATAACAGTTTTTTTTTAGAAAATAAAAAAAAAAGCTTAAGAGTTTAGAAACCTTTTTAAGTAGTTAAAGTATTTTATTGTTCATTCGGTTAATTTTCCGATTTACTTAACTTTTACCTCTTCTAACTTGAAAATGACATTCAAAATGAAAAAAGGAGCTGAATGCAAATAAAAAAATATTAGCAGTAAATCCATAAAAGCTTGATTAAATTTACATTTACATCTAAATTACAAAAGAACGAAAAAAAATTTGTAATTATGTCTCCTTAATTTTGCTTAAGAGCGTAGTCCTAGTAAAACCTAATTCAAATGACTTAATATATTTGCCCGACTTTAGGCAACAAAAAACTTTTCCCATGTTTATTGATCGACACTCATCACGCAAGTGTATAGCATCGAGCAAATTGCACGATTATAAGTAGTTTGAAGTGATTTACATAACGACGACAGCGTAAACATAATTTTTTTTTACACAAAAGAAATATTTCCCAGATTTCAAATGCACCTTTGCCTTAAAAATCCCAGTCACTTAATATCCAAAGTAGATGTTCGCTCATTTTCTTAGTCTACACGCAGCCATTCTCCTCTTTTTCTATTTTCTTTTATAAAATAAATCATTTGCATTTTCACTTAATTCTAACTAGCTTAGTATTAAAATATTAATAATTAAATTTGGCTCGACTGACACTACAACTAATTGCAAGGTAAATCAATTACTTCTATAAGTCAAGTGCCTATATAAACAGCATTAAAATGACATAAATCTGTCTACTCGGGGATTGCACCAACTATATCTATAAAGTTTAATTGTAATAGACACAATAAAAGCAAAATGAAGCATGTTTTAACATTTGCGCAACTTCAAGTGTCTAAAGAAATTTTCAATTTGACACATGCCACAAAAATATATGGCATTGATAAGTTGCACGATCGAAAATCGCTTCTACTATGCCCACAGGCATACTTAGGTTCTTATCGCTTTTTTATGAATGTGATCCTTATTGCAGCAACTTCAAGAAAACATACGAATTATCGATAAATTCCATATAAATGTGAAATATCGCTAGTTTAAATAAGCCGAACTCTTATTTTTTTGGGTAATGCTTGTTCACAAAGTATTTTTAATTTATATACGCGTCCATTTCTATCCTCATCCGAAACAACTTTAAAAATAAATTCATTTAGTTTTTATTTTAAAAAAAACTCAAGGCATATTTTTACAGTTCTCCGCAATTAAAATACAAAACAGCCAGAATTCAACACAAGCCATAGTGGTATTGAATTTTCAGACGAATAAGCTAACACTAATAAAATGAAGTCTTTATTGTTTTGCCTTCAGTTTGCTTTTGACTCAAATTATTTTTTTTTTTTGTTTTACTTTGTTAAATTGTTTTCCAAGTCAAATTCATAAATCTTTATCTCACGATTCATAATTGTATAATAAATGATGTAAATTTTAACACATACAACATTATGGCAAAGAAAAGAAATATTTCAATTTTTCGCTTACAGTAGAATCAAAAGCTCTCCTAAGTTCGTACATGTAAAGAGGGTACCTAAGGAAAAAATAGGGCTTGAAGTTATGCTTTTACTTTATGTTTTTAATTTTTCCTGTATTTTGTTGTTGTGATTTAAAGGAAAAGTTTTCTTTAATTTTTCATATTGTTAAGCTTAGAATTTTTATACTTTGCATACTAGTTGATAAAATAGTGCCTACCAGATTCCTTAACTTTTAAGCTTTTGTTAGTTAAAAGTTGAAATCCTGTTATTAATAGAGAGAAAGCCATTATAACCATTATAATAAATAATTTAGTAAAATACAAAAGTACTAAAAATACAAGTAAACTTGGTAGTTAAGGCTGAACAATGTGAAAAAATTTTGCTTAAATTTTTTCTAGTATAAGATAACCAAGATTTCTCCATACAGAGCTATTCATAAGCAAAAATTCAAGTCGGGAAAACAATAATAAGTATTGTTCACTATAATTCTTGCCACTTCAGGATGTGGCAAATACAACCTAAAACTATTATAAAATACTTTATATGTCTGAAAGCGTATAATTATTTTATTAATAACATATTTCTATAATTTTAAATGCTGGAAATTTATTAAAATCTACTAGTTATCAATATTAATTTTATATTATTTTTCAGATTTTACAAAAACTAGGACAGGATCATACAGATCTTTTGGAAAATGAAATTCAAAGTATGTCAAAATTAATTCAAAAACAGATCAAAGATATTCGAAGAACTAGTTTATCAAATTCTCATAAAAATTTTAAACACAATATAAAACAATTAAGTTTTTCATCTATGGAAGTTTTATATGAAAATATTAAACGTTCATCTGGTGAGCATAATGAAAATTACAAAAATATTTCTAACACTAAATCAATATCTGAACCAAGAAATAAAAGCACTTCTAGTACATTAGGAAAATATTCATCATCATCAAATTCAACTTTTATGATACACGAAAATAAGAGTAAGGAAATTTTTTCCAACTCTACAGATAGTAATCCTCAGATTATACAATTCTATGATATTAAAGAACAAAACGCAAATGATATGAAAAAATTTTGAATGGAATTATTTGAATTCAGCAATTAAATTTTTTAATTAAAACAAAAAGTTTAAATATTACCATTTATGAGATTATTTGCTCTTTGATTTCAAAAATTTAAATTTGAGTAGATATTTTTTAAGGAAGAAAAAGGCTACAAGCAACTTGAAGATATTTTAGTTTTAAATACCTCGTCTTAAGCAAAGACCTGAATGCTGAGTTGTCGACTGAGTTAGCTGGCTTAGTACAATTTAAAGGTATTTTATAAGAATAAGGCTGCCCACAGAGTGCCGGCTTACACCCGAGCTTGAAGCCAAGCTGACACCGATTCCCATTGTGATTGGTAGGCTTGCATTCTGAACACTTTGAGCATATTCCTACTGATTTACCCATAACGACTTTATAGTCTTCGGTATCGGAATCGGCGTCAGCTCGGCTCTAAGGCGGCACTCTGTGGGCAGCCTAAGATAAAGAATTCTAACGAGACAAGGAAATTGGGCATAGTATTCCTTAGAACGTTGACGTAATTCGTCATTCGTCATTCATTCACTCGAGATCTTAAAATGAATTTAGGATTATAAAGAATCTATTGTAGTCGCAGTGCATGCAGATTACCAGACAATTATTACTAATACAAACAACCATCTTGGTTTTTTTATTTTAAAATTTTCTTAAATAATTTTGGCAAAGTTAATTTTTTCTAAAGATTCTTATAGGTTAGAATTTCATAATTTTACATACCCTACGGTATAGGCAACTTTCTTTTTCATTTTTGTTTTTAGTAGATATGAAGAATTTTATTTTTTTGTTGTTTTAATATTGATATGCATTCAGAATTTTAATTTTTTTTTGCACAAATTTTAAACTCCATATCGAGGTCGATGTAAAAGCAAAAAAAATTTAAATAATTTTTCTTCTAGTTACCGTATTTGCCTTGTGAAGGTATCTATAGGTTTAGATGTCGAGCTAAAACTATGTCACCAAAAATAATAATTTAAACATCTGAATTTAATTGCATTATTTTATTTTATTTCTATTATGACTAAACAAATTTGCAAACAGAATATCGACAGTTAAATAAGAATTTAAATAAATGACAAGCAACTTAAAATTAGTGATTTTAAATTGTGAATAAGTAAGAATTCATGAAAAGTAGTATTTTACTGAAGAAAAATGTAGCGCTATAATATGATTTAATATCAAACCTTTTTTACTACTATTAGATCATGCCCGCTTTTATCTGGGGAGCATTGTGTATCCAACAAAAACTACACTAAATCCAATAAAATGTTTAAGCTCGTAACTATCTGCTTAGCGTCTCTCAACTACGGAACTAAAAATTAACACATTGTCGTAATTAGTAGAAGGAAGTCAGCTCCCACTTGAATGCGCCATTAATTTTATAGAAGTAAATTTCTACTATAGATTCATTTGAACACAATGTCACATTTAATTTTCGAACTCTTACTGAATTTCCGTAATTCATTAACTATTGCTTCTGGCAATAGGCAAGGCCTAACTAATGCACCACGCTCGATGTTACATTTTTTTGTTTATTTGCTTTACAGATACGTACTCAATGTAACAATAATTAAAAAACTCTTTGAGAAAAAAAGTATTAATTACCTGTAACCATAAGAATTTTTTTTTATTTCTGTCGGAAATTAAATTCTAACAATTAATTTTGTGTTTAATATGGAAAATGTTGAGAATAATTCGCAATTTAAAGAGGTTTTAATTGTTAAATTTAAATTCTAAGTGTTTAGTTTGAAAAATTTAATCTTGCAACAAATTTAACTTTTTTAAGCTTTAAAATTTATATCGATTAGATATCATAAACAGTTATAATTTTAAAAATTTTTTCTGTATGATAAATATATGAGAAAGTATGCAGATATACACATACATATATAAAACAAGCCTGAATAAATACGCAAAAAATACGTGAAAATTTATCTTTTAAGAGTTGCATTTACTTGAAATCTCCTTAATACAGAAGACAACATTTTCAATACTCTCAGATGAACTAATACCATTAAAGTTTTTAATTTCGTAAGGAACTACTCACTATAATTTCCAAATCGTCAAATGCCCATCCCGTCCCATGCAAAGTTTTTAAGCATGTTAAGAAACTTTCCCACGGTTATACTGGCTCCTTCTTCAATTGGCCAATGATGCCGTGACAAAAAAATCCACACCAAACAATCACTCGTTGTGGGTGTATTGGCATCTCTACGATAACATGCAGGTTTTCTGAGACCCATATGCGACATTTTTGCTTATTAACATCGCCACCGAGGTGGAAATGAGCTTCGTCAAATTTTCTTTTAAATTTCTCACAGTTCGAATAGAAGACTCACCACTTTGGAATTAAGTTTTAATATTTCCCAACTTTCTTCAAGTGAATACCGTCCCATTTCGTAAATGTCAGAGGGTTAACTAATTATTTGTAACTTTTCGAGTGACATCTGACATTTTTGAAGTCAAATAATCGGCAGTAATTCCAAACACTAGATGGTATATCAGTTTTATGCAACGACTATGCTATATTTAAAAAAATTATTTTAAAAGTTCTCAGATATTGTGTGCCGCTGAAGATCATCTTGTTATATAGCGTGAAGTATTTTGGGATCAGTAATTCTACGGATGCCACACAGCATTCCGGGAGCTTTTTGACCAGTATCGAGCAACCAGCTTTAATCAATTTTGTAAAAAAAATTATACCCTGAATATAGCTAAGATCATTTCTCTTATGACATCTAATTCAATTGGAGCGTCACCTTTCCATTCCCTAAAATGTTAAGGCGTCAATTCATTTTAGACGAAAAGCTACAATCGTAATTTGATATTACCTAACTAGGCTGCCTAGACATTGCTGGCTTACATCCCAGCTGGCACCGATTCCCACTACGATAGTCGAATCTTTGGTAGGCTTGGACTCTGAATACTTTGAGCATATTATTATTGATTTACCCATAACAACTTTATAGTCTTCGGTATCAGAATCGGTGTTAGCTCGGCTGTAAGCCAGTACTCTGTTTGTAGTGCCTTCCAGATTATTTTTGGGGTATTCACAAGATATTACACTTCAAAATTTTCAATCTTATATGAAGAAAAAATCGTCCTGAAACATATAAAATAAATTCTAGTTTTCAACATTTAATTTTACTGATAGCCTATGAACTCTCACGTAAATATATAGAAGATTTATATCGATTTATATTTATATCGATCAAAAACATCGATTTTTCCGGTATATCAAATGCAAATTGTATTGAACAATTTGATAGTAACAGATGAAACTATGAAAAAGGCTTTATTGAGAGTAAGTAATTATAAATATGTTAAGAAACCAATCGAGTATATTTTTCATTAAAATTTCTATATCCTGCAAAAAATAAATTTTGTTTTCTTTTTTTGCTTGCAATTTGCTTTTTCGCTACTGAGTTGTTAGGTGCTGTCTTTAAAAAAAGCCTTTCAAGTGGAACGGAACTGACTACAATTGTCAAATATTTGTACGCTACTTTTGTACTCTGGTACGGGAACTTTTTAACCAAGCTAGTATTCTGCTATTTTGGAAACTGTACCTCATAATCTACTAATATTGAATCGACTAATAGTATATTTAACACGTTTTTGCCAAAACGCCTATCTTAAAGGACAATTTGGGTGTTATAAAAGGATTTAAAATTATAAAGCTATTGAATGTCTAAAACGCAGTTGAAATTACCCACAGAAATTTTTAAGAACAAATTTATTTAAATAAGATCATGAAAGGAAATTTCTTCGCTAGTATTCTGCACAAAAAATATTATACCATTTTTTCCGTTTCATTTTTTCTAGTAAAACTTTGAACCATATGTATTTGAATTCATTTGTGAAATATTATATGTAACAACAAAATTTTTTCTTCTATACAATATTTACCTCAAGTCAACTGCTTTAGCCGATTAAAAGTCAGTAGCATTAATTTTAAAAATGAAAGCACTTAAAGCTAAAAAAAAAGGCGCATGTGCAATTTTTTGACGAATTCAAAATAAACAAAATACCATAGAATTCAAGACTTAACGAAATATCTTAATTATGTGTTCGTAAAGTTACTCCTAGCTCCGTCTGGGAAAGCTTTTATTCTGTCACCTTGATTACTACTAATTAACATAACTATAATTTAACTTTTATCTTTTGTTATTTTTTTTATTATTTTCCTTTTTTTACTCAAATAAGAGAGTACGCCATCCTCACAATTCTTAGTTATTTGTCACATATCTATACTTATTTGTAGAGTGGGTAAACATACATACATATATACATATGTATAAAATAATTTTATCAGATAAGGTTAAAAAGAATCTTGTAATAAGAGATTCAACTACTTTAATATTTTTCTAAGAAAACTTTATCATTAACAAAGATGCAGTAATTCTATAAATTTAAATGGAATTAATAGAATAATAATTTTGGGAAAAATTTTCTTTTAATATAAATTTACTATTTTGAGTATGACAGAAAGCTCTGATCATAAAATCTCTTTTTTATTTTTATTGTAATTCAGTTTCTATATTATCATTCTATAACTTTAGGTTAGCTACAATAGCCATCTAAATTCTTTTAGATAATATTTTCTAAAGTATATGAAGGCAACATTGGTATTACAGAAAAACAGAATGGCAAGAAAAAACTTATATTAGATGCAATGTTTACAAGTAACCTAAAATATAAAGATGAGTTTTTTACGTTGACAATATTGTGAGAAATATTGTCATGGAATTTTATAAAATTAAATAAATTTAAATATTTAATGTGCTAACTAATACATGAAAATAATAAAGAAAAACTTTTCAAATGAGAAGTTAACATTAATGGTTGTAGATCAATTTAAAAGTTTACGCTGCACTGAGCGTATGACTTTTAAATTTATTTTCGATTTTTGTTAATATTTCCTATTTATTTTTGTACTGTACTTATTCTTTAAAACAACAATTATAGCCTCAACCAGTTTATTTATACTAGAAATAGATACAAGTCAATCCTTAAATTCAATTTCAATTGAATTCAATCCAATTTAGGCTTATATAGTATATAGGACAGAAAAATTGGTTCATATTAATTTAAATGCTTACCAATATCAACTATTGATTTTTTATTTGACCCAAAATTTTTATATTTGTTTGAAAAGGTATTAATTACCTTTTTAGATGGCAGATCTTTTTATTCAATGCGCAATATAATGGCGAAAAGTTTTCAAATAGTTTTCGATTTTATCAATAAAAATAACTTTTGTAAGAAAATTTGGTTTTTAAGCTTTTACGCCACGGAAGGTAACTATTGGTTTTCATTTTTTTAAATAAAATCCATTGCTAATTGATTTGCACTAGGGAATCATTCGTCATTTAGCTAGTTCAATTTTTTTAAAAATTTTTGGTTTTTCATTATATTTGATAATGTATAGCTAAAGATGAAAATGTCTGGTTTACCGGCACACTACAAAAATGTTATTTATCACCTTAGAGTGCCGTTGGTATTAAATATATTACAAAAGTCTTCTCATCATAACTGAAATTTTCCGAAACTGCTCTTCTGAATTTGGAAAAACCAAAAATGTTAAATACCATAACTATCAAAGTATTTTAATTTTTTCAAAGAAGCGTTAGCAATTCTAAATCTATTTTAGATTATTTTCTTGAAAGCATGCTAAATACCTTAAGAAAATCTTGCTGTAATTAGTTTTACGATGGATACCATTAGATTTTTGACATACAGGGAAAAGTCAAAATAGAAACACAATTGTCATCAAACAGCAAATTTCATATTATTTACAGAAAGTTGCAAATTCTCAATTAACGAAATTTCTATATTTTGAAATTAAGCTGTTTTAAGTGTCACTTTTGATTTTTCTAAATGAATTTAATATATTAGTTTAACATTGCTTTTTTACATAAAGGAATACTTTTTATACCAACAATGGATTCGACAACATTGAATCATTCTTTTTTTTAAAAAAAAACACAAGAGTTTGTCAGATGTTTGCTTGATTTCCTCACACAATATGTTGAACTTTCTCGCCATAAGGAAAAAATAGCTTAGAAACCTGTTCTCACTAATCATAAAAAGAAATTGTGAAATAAAAAACACATACTTAAAAATTCAACAGAACGTGCTGGTCTAATTTGGTTAGGAAAAATATGTTTTCAAATCGGAATCTAATTTTTTAAAATAGAATCAAAAACAAAAACATATTAGTTATTTGAAACACATTTTGAAGTTGTTTTAAGCTAGTAAAAAATAGCTTTTGCACCACTATAATTAATGATTTTCCTCTTAAATCTAATTAGCAGAATGCTAACAGAAAAAGAATATCTGAAATAATTTGAACACCTCTAGAGCCCCAAAATCAGTCAGACAGATAATGGTATCTATTCCTAAAGTATCAGCAACCTTTACTATTTATAGACTATCTTAAATATATCATTGAATCGTGTCAATTCCATGAGTTCAATCTAAAAATTTGAATGATTTAAAATTAAGATTCCTTGTGCGTTCACAATATTCTCTTCACTAGGTTTCCAGCAGCAGTGTCTAAAAATTTGAAGGAAGAAAATACTGCATAAGAAAAAACTGGGTCAAACGATGAGGTCAAACGGGCACTAATAATTATTTTAGAAATTTAAATAAACTCAAAGATAATAGGAATATGTTGGAAGCGCCTAACAAATTAAGCTACACTTGAAAAAAATTATAATAAATCATTTTGAAAACGTGTTGGATCTCCTGTGCTGAATTTTGAAGGTTGATATATTACAAAATATAAATTTAAAACTTTAGAAAATGACTGCTAATCGCGAGATTTAGATTTCAGGTTATACTCAAAAAGAAATTATTGTAAAGTGATTGCATAAGTTCTTTAGATATAAAATAAAATTAATACAAAATCTCTAATTAACCCATTGAAAATCATTATCTTGTGACATAATGATTTAATTAATTTAAAAAAATCACATATGCTAAAAGAATAACAAATATATTCATCTGAAGAATATTTTATAATAAGATTATAACTTATCAATTATTTTTACAATCTTTGAGTAAAACAAATAAAAATATTTTGAATTTTTTGGTTAAACTATTTTATTATTAATGAAGCTACTCACCACATTTCTTTTGTTTTACTCAAAACTGAAGGGATTTGTGTATAATACAGAAAGAGTAAAACTTATTTTAATTTTTGGTTAAAAACTTTATATTTAACTTTACTAATTTTTACCCAAACTCACAGATTTCCACTCTTACTGATTTCCATATAATTTATTTAGAAAAGACTACTATTTATAGTTAATTGTATTTAAAAACAGATATATATATATATATATTTGTTACCAAAGGAAAATTACACACATTTAATTATTTGATATTTTCTCCACTTCTATCGTTCAATGCTCTTAACACAAAGTGCTAGCCTTCTATAAATGCAACTTCCAAAAAGCTAGGAGTAACTTTTTATAAGTTTAAAATAAATAAATTTCCCTATTGTTTCTATTTCATTTGCTTTTAAACATAAATCGAAAAAAACAAAAAACTTGCATAGGTCAAAACTACTTCTCAGACACAAGCCTTTCTCTTACAAAACCACTTTCTTTAAATGTATTTTTAGCTGATGGGGATGGGGTGGCTGCTAACATTATCAAGTTTTATTATACATGAAGCACTAATTTATTACTTTAAATATAAAAATTTTGCACATTAAAGTTTTCCTTATTTATAAATTTAAAATAATATCACACAAAAATAATATTAACTGATGATGAATAATGTTAACTTTGTTTAATAGATGCTATTTCCATTTACTCATACACTTCCACTATTTAAATAAAATGTGTAAGGATAAGTTTAGGTTGCTTTATTTACACTTTCATTAATTAAACTTTCTATGGATTATAATTTTTTTTATAAATTTTTTATTTTACCGTCTTTAACTATCTAACTAAGCAAATAATTAAATTGAATATTATCAAAAATTTGATCTTTTTATTATTTCAATCATTTTACAACAATCCTATGCAAGTCTTGTCTGCGGAACCGCCCTAAACAGTCAGAGGAAAACTAAACGAAAAATGGTGATGCTTTTGACGATAAATCCTTTCGTTTGGTTTCGTGTGCTTTTCGTTAATCAATATTTCTCCAATTTAGTAAATATATGAAAGCTTTTTAAGTTTGGAGACTAGAAAATATGAAGTGTACCAACATTTGAAACTTTATTTTAAAATATGCCACCACCAAAAACACAACATTAACTTCATTTGAAAAATATTACAATTTAAACTTTGTTTTGTTTCTTCATTCTATGCTGAACGTTAGGAATTAACACATTGCATCCAGTTTTAATTACAATTTACAAGTCAAATTAAATATGGATAAAAATTTCAAGGATAAAATAAGGCACAATAAGCGCTTAAATGCTTTTGTTCTCTTTTTTATTCAGTTCATTTCTAACCCATTTAACCAAAAATTAATTAATTTTGAATTTTGAATTTTGAATTTTTTTGGCTTAAACAATACATCAAAAATAATTCAAAAGGGCTTTGAAATTGATAAGGTCAACGATGAGCTTGATATGCAACACCATAATTTGGTTGTACAGTTTTCATTAATTAAATAAATAATTACCTCATGTATGTAGTGCCGTATATTTCTTGAATAAACTTTTAAAAAAAAACTATGAACTATGAATGAACTATGTGGAAACTTTAAGTTCTACCAATTATAAGCAATTCGCTGGGATAACGTTGCGAAATTTCTCACCATTCGAGTTCTCACTGCTAAGAAATAGATAAAGAGTTGAGTTATAAGATTAAGTAATTTTATTTTTTTTTGTTTTCTACTACCAATAAGTAATACTATTTATGCTACATAAAGAATTATAATGAAGTTAGAAGTCAAAAACAAGTAATATAAAAAGAAATTTTTTAAAGTATATTCCTACTTGAGATTGTTTTTTCTTTTTTCTGGATTCAGAAGTCGTAATTCGTTGCATTCAGTTTTCTGAAGTTTTTCTCTCATATAAAACTTAAAATTAGTTTATTAAATATAATTAATGAATAAATATTTGAACTAACTCTATTAACATCAATTGTCATCCACTCCCAACACAACAAAATTTATTTGAACTTGATTGGATAAATAGAAAAGGGTTCAATTAATGATGGAAAGTTCCAAAAAGATATTGGACATTATGAGCTAACGGTAAGAATAAATTTTGAACCAAATGCATTAACATCAATTGTCATGCACTCCCAACACAAAAAAATTTATTTGAACTTGATTGGATAAATAGAAAAGGGTTTAATTAACGATGGAAAGTTCCAAAAAGATATTGGACATTATGAGCTAACGGTAAGAATAATATTTGAACTAACTGCATTAACATCAATTGTCATGCACTCCCAACACAACAAAATTTATTCGAACTTGATTGGATAAATAGAAAAGGGTTTAATTAACGATGGAAAGTTCCAAAAAGATATTGGACATTATGAGCTAACGGTAAGAATAAATTTTGAACCAAATGCATTAACATCAATTGTCATCCACTCCCAACACAACAAAATTTATTTGAACTTGATTGGATGAATGGAAAAGATTTTATTAACAATTTAAGATTTTTACATACTTTTTGCAAACTAATAGTAGGAATATAATAAAATCACAGTAGATTTAGTTATAACGACGGAAGAAGCAATTTCAATACTACGACGCTATATCTGCATGACTGAAAAGAATTATTATTCCCCTGATTAAATTTATTTCTTTGCATTAATTGACGTTGTAAAGTTGTTATAAGGTTATAAGGCCCTCAAATTCTATTTCATCTTTACCAAACCAAACAGTGTTATTACAACACTAATGCCATTCCTTAATTGTGAGGGTTATTTCTACATTGCAGTCTTCTTTTTATTTTTTCTTCTATATTTATAGACGATAAAGTTTTAATGATTTTAATATTTGTGTTCCCGGAAGATATTGTAGCAAGCATATAAGAAACATTTTTTATTGCCTCTGAAGTAGCTAATGCTCATGCTGTTGTTATCATATCAATAGCATCTAAAAGATTCAACAAAAGGAAAAAAGCTTTTTTGATGTTCCTTAATAAATAGACTGAATCACTGACGTAATGTTTGGTGATGAAAAGTCAGCTTTATGTTTGCTAAATTGTCAGTTGATCATACACATTGTATTTTTACAATTTATGAGTCTTGAAATGACTTTAATTATTACGTTTTTGGGTATATGTAAGTGTTATATTTTCCACTTAACAGGATATAGTCAACAAAACAAAAACCCATCTATTTTGGAGTGGATCTGATTTCAAAAGGCCATTTTTGAAAGAATTGATTGCAAAAAACTTGCTCAAAGCAGAGAAAAAATAAAAAAGTTATATTTGAAGAAACACAAATTTTACGTTGCGAATAGTTTAAGATCCAGCCTCTAAACATTTATTATAAATTCATATTTTTAAATGAAAATGAATTATTAATAAAATTTTAGTAGTTCTACTTAAGAACTCATACAATAATCTAATGTAAATTTGTAATCGTTTCATTTTCAATTAAATTAATTTTCAAAATAAGTTTCTTAATACTTTTTTAAGTTGGCAATATTTTATTTAAACTGGAAAAATGTTTAGCTTTCCAACAGTAATAGTAACAGTAGCAGAATGGTGAAATAGAAAGCTAAGATTAAGGATTAAATTTGCAATAAATGGCAATATTAATTATTTGAGAAAACGGGTAGAATATTCACTACAATTAAAGTATAAGTAACACTCAAGGGTTTTCTATTATGCCTTCAAGAATATACGACATTCTTTTTATTATAAAAACAAAATTTACATAATTTTAAAGTTTTGATCGAATGCGTGAATTATATAGGAGAGGAAGGAATATATTACCAAAAGACGGCCAAATTTGTTTCCCAAAAACATACTAATGCCATGGTAAGCAAATTCATCCTCATAAGAATTACATATGGTAAAATAATAAGTAGATATGTATATTCAGAATTAGATTACAATAGCAAAGTAGGTACCAAATTTTTTAGTTAATCTTAGAGCATGGATCACTAGAGTCTAAATAAGAAATTGAAACTAGTGTTATTAAATTAATTAATTAATTAATTAATTAATTAAACTAATTAAAAATTGTTGGCTTTCTATTTTTATGTAGGAGCACAAATTATCAGTTAGACTGATAAAATTTTCTTTTAAATTTTTCCTTTGTAAATCAAATAAAATTAATGGATGTAACTAGTGTAACTAGTAAGAAACTATCTTTTTATCTTTTTTAAGCATAAATGAAATGACCTTACAAAACTATTCTTTTGTCCAAAATAAAAATTATAATAGGGTTGAAGAAAAGTAATACTTACTTATGCCCAACGGGTCATTAACGACCCATCTTACATAAATATGATTCACAAAAATGTGTTGCATTTCTAATTGAATATTTCTTAACTATAAACTTACTTAACAAATACGCAATAACTGATAGTAGTCAGTACTGTCTATTTCATTTTCAAAGTTGAAAAAGTGCGCATTAAATCGGAGTTTGAATAACGTACACATAAATAGTTCCGGGCATAAATGGGTTAATTGAAACAAATGCTATATAAAATATAACTTAATTAATATCATAGTTAAATACTTTTATTATCTTAAAAACAAAACAATTACTTTATTAATTTTATCATTTAAGTTTTAATATTTTTATGTTAGAATAATGTTAAGTTAATTTATATTTAATTTATTTTCATACTATACTCTATGATGCCATTATAATTTTCAAAATACATATTTAAAACGAAAAAAAAATCAATTCACTACATAGTTTCTTATATTAATACAAAAATTTTATAAAGGCACTTTCATTAAAATTTAAAACATACAGAAAGTTTTCAAACTTGTAATATAATATGACTTACACTTCGATATATATTACTTTAGAAAATTACGCCTTGCAAAAGCAACAAAAAAAAAATTATCCAAAAACAAAAATTAACTTACAAAAAATAAAAAACAAAATAATAACAATAACTTTTTTATATGTATATAATAAATTCTAAGCTCTATTTCTATAACTAACAAAATTTGTGTTTATTATATTACCTGCTATATTTTTTTAGGCTTTTAGTTTATTTTATTTTATATAATACATAGATAATGTTCATATTATAGATTTTTTTAATTTTATTTGTTGATAAAATTGTTGCCCAAATCATTGGTTTAATTGGACTAGATTCTTATTAGACAATATTTTAAAAAAAATCTTTTTGTTAAAAAAATTATTACTAATAAATTCCTGTTTTAAAGCTAAATTTTACAATTGAAAAAAGACATATATAATATACTGGTTCGTTCAAAATTTTTGACCTTTTACAAGCTTACATTAGTAATATTTTTCGTTTTTTTTTTTCTATTTTTCTGATTTTATATAAAAATCATAAAATATTTTAACGGAAAAAATGTTATTATAAATTATTATTTTTTATAAAACAAAGTATATTAATTATAACTTATTATAACTTAATTTAAAGTTATTTTTGCAGTAATTAAGATTAAATTAGTTAGATTCAGTGAGTTTCTTGGACATTAAACAAAGTTCAATTGAAATTTTGGGCAAAGTTACTTCCTTTACCACAACACAATCATTTATTATACTATTATTTTATTAATAAAACATAAAAAATCAGCTGAACTTAGTATAAAATAAAAATAACAAAGAAAAAATATTTTAGTTTCAAGCAAGTAACTATAAACGAGACACTTATCAAGTCTGATATAATAGAATTTTACACAAAATATTTTAGAAATTATTTAAGAAGATATGGAGGGAGGATTAAGATTTCCACAAAAAACGTCTCATATAGAGAAAGATTTTTAAAGTACTTAAAATCTGAATAGGTCCAAAGAACAAAATCTTTTTCATATAAAGCAAAAATAAGCAAAAGTTAAAATTAGTATCTTGTTTTCTATTAATTAAATGACTGCGATATTTTTTTCATTCACAATAAAGTACATTCGAAAATTAAATCTAAAACAAACCTTTGACAATTATGAAATTCAAATCACACGATAAATTCAATCAATTGAATTAATTTTAATTTCGTTCAGTGTGTACAATACAATTTTATAGAAAAAAACGCAATTTTCATATAAGCTCTAACGGATGAAAAGAACATAAAATCTGATCAATTGTACCCGCATTTTAACATTATCGACATTTGATGTTTCACCCATAAGCACTCAAATGACTTTGAAACATATAACTATACATATTTTAACACGTTGAGGACGAAACAGTTTTTTCTATTTCGCTTCATCCAGCGATAGTGAAAATCATACTTTGCATTATCTGGCGGCACCTTGCACAAAATCTTGTTTAGCAAGAAAATAAAAGTTAGTTTTAATAGAAAAACTATTTTTAAAAACATATAGGTTTTTTTCATCTAGCAAAACTATAACCGATGTGAACCAGCAGTGGTATACACCGCTAGATAAAACATTTACGTGTATACACGCCGTCCTCAACGGGTTAAATATGGAAGCATATTTCAGTCAATTAGAAATCTGAGAAAATATTTTTTGTTATTTAGAAATGAATAATGTTGAGTTTATGCATGATCACAAATTTTGTTCTCTGAAATTACAGAACTTTTTTGATTGAATATTTTATGAAGCTAACCCAGAAAAAAATTGTGAAGCAAGATTATTTGATTATAAATAACTCATTTTAAATTTCTTGTAATCTGAAAAGTAGCAGCCGAAAATATCTGTTGGAATTGAGTATATTTAACTAAGTTCTATGTGGACTAAATAATTTACGATTTTGCAAATTGTTATATATCAAAATTACTAAACCGGCATTTATACGATACAGTAGCATATGTAGAAAAATATTTTGTTATGAAACTTCAAATATCTCAATTAAACTCAATTACAGAATAGTTTTATTAGAACTACAAACCGATTGCCTAAATTAATCAAAAAAAATTTAGGTAAAATAAATATTACAAGGACTATCAAGCATTTTTTGAATATATCAAATATATTAAATTTATATTACATTTTTCATAAAAATAAACTCCCCATTTACCAATTATTTTGAATATATTACACAAATTATATTTTATTGGACTTATCTTTTCATATCCATGTTTTTATGATTACATTTCAAGTCGATGTTCTTCAAAAATGAAAGTAAGGTATTGTTTGAGAATCTTTATAAAAGAAAATAACTCTTTTTGCATAGTGAAGGAAGTTAAGCAACTTCCTAAACAAAATGTGATCAATTTCAGAAATTATTAAAAAAGTAACCTAAGTTAAAATAAAAAGTGATGATTTTAATTAGATTTTCTTAGTTTTTTTAAACTTGATAGTTTTTTATTTTTATATCAAGATATTAAGTTAAGTAGTTTAAATTATTTTTAAATTTTAAATTTCAATATTAAATATTTAGTAATTATATTCTAATATTATCTTTAAGTTAAATTATAATACAGATATTTAGAAATTCAAACACCATTTAGATTTTGTAAAAATAACTTTTTTCATAATTTCAATTTGTAATTAGGATCCTTATTATATTTATGTCTTGCTAAACAACAGTTTAATACACAAAATTTTTAAAAATTCGTATACATACAATAAAGTTAGCCGTTTTTTTTTAAATGAAATATACGAAAAGTAAATGCAAGTATTACATATCAGTTAAAATAAAAAGCACGAACCAAGTATTTTTCTATTTTTTCTTTTATGGTCTAAAGACCACAGTCTCATCGCATTAAAATTAAACCAAAGTGATCTACAGTTGAGTATTAAACTATAAATTATTATTATTATTAAAAAATGATTTTACTTTTACAGAAAAATATTTTTTTTAATTTATAAATATATTTTAACTTTTCAGTAATAATACTTTATTTTAATTAATTAATTTAATTAATTTCATATTTGATTACCTTATAAAATGCCAAAAAAAGAAACAATTTCAAATCTTGCTAACCTTATAAAAACTTTTTAAACTTATTTAAAATTATATAAACATTTTATTGTCATCAAAAAGTTGTACAATATTTAAATTTTTATTTATGACATTAATGAAAGTAAAATGTTTGTTTTTTGACAAAACTAATATAAGAATATAGATTGTAGCTTATCATGAAAGGAAAAGGAGGACTTGTTCTTTAGCAAAACAATGAAATTAACTTTTTGAAATTAAAGGAGTAATAAGTTAATTATAATTATGCAATGTATATTAATTAGAAATATAGACTTATCGTTAATAAAGATATCTTCATTTTTGAAAAATACTATCAATATCGATGTTTCTATTTTTTCTTTCATTAAATCACTATAGAATAAGGGTGGGCTGTGGCTGTCATTTCAAGATCAAATTTCTTCCCGAATCAAATTGATTAGAAAATTTTTCCAACTTGTTCTTGGAAGGAAGGTCATAATTTTTTTGTTTTTTTAAGAAAAAAATACTCTTTTTAAATGCCATAGAGGGCATTTATACATTTATACTACTATTTATAATACTAGATATATAAAAACATATGAATATTTTTGAATAGCGTTTTATTATTATTTCCGCGAAATTTTGAAAATCTTAATGTTTTTGAATAAACGTAGATATATATTTTCATTTATATTAATTTGAAAACACTTAATTTTTTTAGAGATAGACCAAAAACAATCAAAACTGAAGAAATTACAATGCGACGTGTTGAATTATTAAATTATTAATGTCATATATTTCATGAAAAATTTTCACTTTTATTACTATGTTTCACATATTTATCAAAAGTATTTTATTTTTTCCGTTATTAGTGTATATATATTTATATAAATATATAATGCATCTACTTATAAGTGTAAAAACAGCATAAAACTGCTTTTTGATATTAAAAAAAATGACAGTCATGACATGAATATTCCCATTTTTCTCAATTAGATAAATTACATTCTATTTTTTTTTTTCCAGTTACTTGTGATTAATATAACAGCCATATAAAAAAGAGACAAAATATAATAAAATAATATAGATTTACTTCTGAAATTTCTTTGGATGGATAAATTTTTCATTTAATTATAATTCATTTTATTAGATTAATTGATTGTATAAATATAAAATTCAAAGATTCATACAATAACTTCAACTTTTGAATCTCTAAAAAGAATTCAATGTTCAATTTAATCGGTTTACCAAGAAAAATTGTTGATAAAAAAAAAATATACTTTTCGATGATATATCAACACAAAAAAGAAAGTTATTTTAACTAGGCTTAAGAGAATATAATTTTTCATGTTATAAAATTTTTTTCTTTATCTTTTATGCTTAAAAATAAAATTGAGCACAATCATCGATATGGAATTTAAGGTAGCCTAAACATTTATGAAAAATAAAAACAAGAACATGCAATTATTTTAAAAATTTTTGTCTTTACTATATATATTCGAACAAACTTATACCACTTTTAAAGGCACCACTCTACTTTAAAAGATCAAAAATTAGTCTATAAGTGATTTTAAATATTACTTAAATTTAAAAAACAAGTGATTATAATAATTCTTACACAAATTTATTAACAAATATTATTTAAAAGTTAATCAAATGATGTTAACATATTCATATTCATATTTCTATTTCTTTCTAATGTTTTCTCTTTTTCAAATTAAAAAAAAAAAACAAAACTTTTAAGTATTACTATGATTTACTAAAGAAATATTTAAAAAAAAAGCTTAAGAAATAAATTGTAATGAAATGCATTTTAAAAAAATTTCAACAAATTTCTAAAAATATCATAACCAAAAATACATAGCATAAAGCATTCATAATTAAAGAAAAAATAAATAAAACACAAGTTGAGACCAAAAAAAAAGTGAAATTATTATTAAATTTTTTGCTAAGATTAATTTAAATTATTTTAATCAAAATGAAATTTTCATTAAATAGTTGTAGTTCATATAAGATATTTATAAAATAATGATGGACTGAAAAGAGTTAATATTTTTTGTATATAAATTTAAGGATTTTAACATATATTAATTATTGAAGGATAATATCATTATTAATAATAACTTAAACTATATTAAAATATGTTTAATAAAATACAACAATTATTAATAACTTCATAATTTACGTTTCAAAGAATATTTTTAAAAAATGTAATAGTCACCATAGGACCAATAACAGCTTATTAACAAATTTTTTATTTTTTTTAATGATTTATTTTGATTAATTTAAAATATGATAAAATTGAAATAATTAATTAATAAAAACTAAAAATATTATTAAGGAAAAACATACAATTTTTTATATTTTAAAATAATTAAACTTGTAATTTGAATTACTTGTTGGTCAATCCTTGTTGTGTTGATAATATTGTATCACATCTTCGATAATATAATAAATATGGAACACGTAGTGCTCTTGGACGTAGAACAAAATTTTCACTAACTGGTTTAACTGTACTATCATCAAATCGTAGCCAACATGCATAACCAGAATGATAAACATCAGTTATATAATGACCTTTAGTAGCTTCTTTTCCATCATGATAAACAACAGCAAACAATCTATACAGTCTTTGTTTTTGGGAATATTTTTTTAATCCTAATATTTCTAAAATAATTAAATTATTTGTAATTAATATAAAAAAATTTATATTAAAATATATATTTATACTTGGATCAATTTTTAATTCAATCGGAAATTCTACTGTCTTGAAAATTTTTGTACATCCTTCTTGTTTATAATCAAACCATTTTAAATGAAGAATTAATATTACTGGTAATTTCTCTAAAGTCATTTGCTGCCATGCAGTCACTTCTTGATTTGTTTTACTACCAGTTACACCTTCAAGCTGATCTTTGCCAACCAAAATTTCTAAAGCTTCTTTAACGGATGCAGCTTTCTAAAATTTGGAAATCATGTAATTGATAACAGTATAAGAAAAATTAGATATTTTAAATGATATTTATCTGCTTAATAAGTATATTAAAAGTTATCACGAAGAAAATATTTTTATTCTGATCCTTAAAGTACATTGTCTTAAAATTAAATTCGGGCAGAACTAATTAAATTACTTAAAACTTTATTTTTCCAAATATATAAAAAATAAAATTAAATCAACAGAAAATAATGTATTGTATTTCAATAATTAATCCTAATTTACAAATTAGTAGGTAAAAATGAAATCTGGGAACTTTGCTTTATTTATTTAAATACAAATGTATTTAATATTGTGTGGTATTTGCTAATACCATTTTGAACAGCTTTTAATAATTTCTTTTAGTTTCAGTATATTCATAATATGGTTTTCTATCAAAATAGTCCCACAGATTTTCTATAGGATTTAAGTCCGGAGATTGAGAAGGCGCTAGTCTAATAGTCTTGAGCAATTATTGAATAAATACAGTCTTACTTAGTATGCTTCATGTATCTGGCTACGTTTAAAGTTTTATTCGATTACCAATTTTCATGCACTTTTCCTTACATTTTTGATAACATATTCAAATACATTATGCTGTTCTTATTTCCTTTTATAAATTCTACCTTATCGGTTCCTTAGGCAGACATGCATTCCCAGATTTTTACAGATTATGAAATTTTTATGCTGCAATTCTGAATTTAAAAACCGTCATTACTTTCAAATACATTAAATTTAATTTAATCACAAAAAATAACGTTCCCGAAATTTTCTTTGTCCCTCTTTTGCTAATTTTAAGAAAGTATTTTACGCTTTTTTTTATTTAAAAGTAATTTTTCAGATCTACGCACTCTTAAAATTCGGAGAATTATTATAACTTTTATTACAAAAAAATATTGAAAAGTAGATTTCATTTTGAGCTCCTGTAATTTAATATTGCTTGGACTTGTAATATCATGGAAGCAATTTGCCAAAACACCATAATAATTGCAAAAAGACTAATATAAAAATTTAATACATATTAAAACAAAAGAATTTCAATTACCTCAATATTCAATTGTAAAGTATAAAATGGCTGAATAGTATTTGTAGAACCCTCTCCATCTCTTTGAAGACGTGATCTAAGTTCACCACGAAATATATCACTCACAGGAGTTTTACCAAAATTAGTTTGTCTGGTCACTCCTCCTTTATTACGATTATTATAGATCATCTATAAGAGAACATCAAATCATGTCTGAGAAATCCCTTTCCAAATAAAAACTCAATAATAAAAATTTTTAATATAATTTGTCTGTTTTTCAACTAAGATCTCATTCTTTTTAAAACAAAATATGATCAACTCTCTAGAAAAACATTAAAATCTGACCATTGACCATGATTAGCAAAAATAGCATATCAAAGTTTTTGGAACAGAATTTAAATAATTTTCCACAAATGTAACGCTCAAAACTTTATTTAGTAAAGCATTGTGCTGACTAATTGTGGATGACTCATTAAAACTAATTATTCAGTAAAGCTATAGAATTTACTAATATTAAAGCTTAGATTTCCTAAAAAAGTAACATATCGGCAAATAAGTCTTGAGGTTGACAAATGTAATCAGCTGCCAAGGTTATGTCTTTTGTATTTTGATATTTTCTCGGTGTTCTATTCATCGACTACATTGCAAAAGGGAAAAGCTTTAACAGAGGTTATTAAAATCCGTTATTGGCACATTCAAAGGAAGAAACCAGAAAAAAACAGTGCATTATAAAGGAGGAAAAAGTGAGCTTTCCCTAAGAAAATATACCAAATGACCAAATTGCATGAATTGAGCATCGAATGACAAATTTTGTCAAAATTTTGAATTTTATCTTATACCTACGAGTGTCGTTCTTAATATTGAAAACTTAAAAACTGGCACGCAGGACCTTTGCCTATATCTGCTAGCAAGGAAATTTATTAGAACTATTATCGTTTAGAATATAAAAAAATATCGAAAAAATACGATTAAGCATTTTTTTATAGTTTTAATTATAGATAATAGTAATTTGGAGAAGATTACATAACAAAATATTTTCAGCCTCTGTAGACGAGGAAAAAACTTTTTCAACATTAATATCAATGTTTGGGTACATCAAAAGAAAATAATTTAAAACAATATTATATGTTTCAAAGCATTAGATTCTCAGATAAAAATATGTCATTGTATTTAAAGAAATCTCCACTGTGAGAAGGCAGAAATATTAAAAACCCTATTTACGGTCTACATTGAATACTCTCTGAAACTCCTGTTTCTATTATTTGAGAAAATATAATATTTAATCCAATTCCTTTAATAAATCATTAACCACTTATAATTCTTATACAAAAAATCATAGCAGGTTACTAATCTTACCTGCCAATCATCACCCCCGTCATCAACATCACTATTAACTTCAGTGGTTATTGATTTTTCGTTTAATTTCATTACCTAATATATTAATTTAAAGCAATGAAAAACAAAAAAAAAATATAAATATTACCTCCAGCATTTCATCATTTAATTTATTTAACACATAACCTAAAAATTCTTCAGCATCTTCTTGTCTACCCTCAACATCAGCTCTAGTTGCATTCCAAAGTTTATAAATATTTGATGGTTCAAATGCAGGATCACATGTTAATTCTGATCCATCATCCTTTTTTGTACATCCTTTATCTCGTCGGATAATTTTAATTCCTGATGGTAAATGTGAAAATTGAGAAACCAATTGTATCCTTAATAAAATAAAATAAAAATTATTATTGTTATTATTATTTTTTCTTTCCATTAAAATACATACATTGCATTCAATGTAGGTGTATTGATTTTTTCATTACTTGCTGCTACGGGTAATTTTGTTATTGATTTAATTAAATTATAAAAAGGGCTACAGGCAACCAATGCTTGTAGTATAGAATTAATATAACAATAATTTGAAGGATTTGTTAAACCACGTGGTTTTAGGCTGATTGGTGCATAATCAATTTTATATTTCAATAAAAAATCAGCAAATTTAGTAGACCATACATCTGTTAATGATTTTGCTGTTAATACAGATGGACTAATTGCTGCTGTTGTTTTATTTTTATTAATATTTTTTTGTGTATCATCACTCAAACATCCTTGCAAAGATGCAGCTGAATAGGATAAAGCTCCTGGTGTTTTTATTTGCTGTATTGTTGTTGATGTACCCTCAAATGGTAAAACTTTAGCAACTGGTCGTTTTGTATTAAATGAATTAATATGTGATGTAGCATTGCTTTCAGCTATCGTACTACTATAAGTAGAATTTGTTTTATTCTCAAATAAACTTGCCCAAGATAAAGGTGCATTCCCTGAATTTGTTGAATTTTGGATTGTTATTTCTTCTTTTTTAGTTTTTCTAATATCTGTTGTATTATTATCTGTATCTTTATTAACTATAATAGTATTATTAGTCTCTTGTAATTTTTTACCATCATTTTGTGGTGAACATCGTTTATCCTGTAAATGATGTGGAACCACTGAGCTTGCAATTGAAGCAGTAGTAACTGAACGTACTGTAGTATCATTTGATGGTGATATTGATATTTGATTGTTATATTTTCTTTCTACATTAGTTCCATTAATGCCAGTAGGTGAAGTTGGTACTAATTTTGTTATAACATTATTTTTTAATGGAATATTTGAGGTAGTTAATTCTATAGTATCAAAAGTGAATGATTGCTCTTTGGCTGGTGTAGGTATAGCCGTAACTGCTACTGATGCTGTACTTTTCTTTAAAATATTTCCACAATGAATAATTTCATCTTTTTTCATATTTGTTTCATCGGATTTAGGCATAACTTTATTCTCCATTTTAGGCACAAATGTAGTTTCATTTATTTCAACTGAATCTTTTATTAAAGGACAAATTGTATTTACAGTAGATATTTGATCACAATGATTTGGCACAGGTGCTACTTTTTCTTCACAATCTTTATTTTCTTTGAACAAACTGTTTGATATAATTTTTGGTTCAGTTTTTGTGATTAAAATACAATTTTCCTTTTTATCCTGAACATCAACATTATTTACATAATGATTAATAATCGTTTTTGTTGGCTCTAATTCTAATGAATTATTTGAAAGTTTCTCATTTAATTTAAATTCATCATTATTTAAATCTTCAGATTTGTTTTGTTCAATATTTTGTGTATCTTCAGAAATAATCGGAGATTTAATAATATCTGGTTCTTGTTCAATTACAGTAGTTTCAATACATTCATTCTCCAAAATTTGTTCGTCTGATTGTAAAGATTGCTGAGACAAAGATGCTGTCTCATATACATGTAGACCTTCCATATGTTGCTGAACTTCCAGTGATGAGTGAATTCGTGTTTCATATAATGGTATCATTGGACTTAACATACTTGGTGTATCTACAGATTGAATTGATGGCGTATTATGATTTATTTCATCAACTAATTCTGGAGTTAGATATTCTTCTTGGTATCCATATTGTATAGGATGTGGCCAAATTTGTTGTATTATACCTTCTGATGGTTGTTGTTCTTCTCCTTTTTCATCAACCATTTGATAATCTTGTGGCATTACTGTGGAATAAAAATAGCCCTGTGGGCAGTTATACATTGTCTGGCTACCAGGATAAAATTGTAAAGGATTAGCAACAATTAATGGTGTGCCAGTTGCTTGCTGTGCTTGTGCATGACTTATATTTTGAGCAGGAGAAGGAATAAATTGTGGAGGATATGCAAATTGAAAATATGGTGCATATGAAGTTGGTCCAATATTTTGAGCATCGATTTGATTTGATACAATCTCTGGCGCTGGGCTACCCTGTTGCCTTTGATTATATTCAATACGGCGGCTATTATTGTTACTACCACGTCCCCTTCCTCGTCTTGAACCTCTAGTTGAAACAACTGGCATTGCTGTGTGTACTGTTTGGTTTGGCTGTAAAAATAAAATTTTTGAGTTAATACAAATAATATGTAGTATTTTTACTCTGATCTTATTATATATGAATTTAAGACATTCGTTTGAACACTTAAAAAGGGGAAAAAGTACATATCGGGTATTACATGCCTTTAGAAATTTTCTCAGAGTTAATAATGTAAGAATTGCTACCAAAAGTATTTCTTTAAGTTTTTGAAATTTGCTAAACGATCATTCATTTCAATATAATTATAACACTTAATAAACACCAAAGTAAATACTTCAAAAAAGGAACAATTTTCATATTTTTCAATGATACCAAGACTTAACACGAACAAAAACATTTTCTTATTGCGTAATGAAATTCCTGACCATTGTACTTTTGGTAAGATTGGTAAGAATTGAGTGAAAACTCTATATAAAAATCTACCAAATGACAAACAAACGTTTGAGATTCCTTCATGAAAACTATTTAATAAATATCAATACTATTATTTTATACTTATCCGACAAACCAACCAACCAATAATTAATGATATAATTAAAAGAAAAAACAAACCTGTTCATTCCCAAGTGTTCCATTCTGTTGGGAATCACCATGTATAAATGCAGCTTGTGAAGCAGGAATGTACTGTGGAACTGAATGTGTCACGAAGCCATGAAGATTAACATTGGCAGTCACATTATTCACAAAAACATTACCAGGAAGTGTAGCAGTTGGAACCATATGATACATAGCTGGTGTTCCAGCATGATTTTGCATATAGACACCACTCGGATGTATATGATTGAAACCATGATGAGGATGGGGATGATGTCCTTGATAATTATTTATATTATTATTCTGTGATGATTGCTGTTGTACAACTGTTTGTTGTGATTGAATTTGTCCCTGTGCATTAGACAGCTGCTGTTGTTGATGTTGATGATGCATCATATTTGTATTTTGAGCGATATCTGTTGTACCAAATTTATTATGTCCTCTCGTATCTAAGCCTTCAGCAACTGCATCAGCTGAAAAATTAAATATTTTGTTATAAAATCATAGAAAATATTTTATTATTAATACACTAAATATTTTTCTAAATTAATTATAAAATAAACATTAGTAATTAAATCCGGTATTTATATAATTCAAAAGAAATTATTCATATTTTGTGTTTATTGATAATAAAAAACAGTTTTTCCTTTTTAAATAAAAGAATAACAGTGAAAGAATTTACTTTTGTTTAATTAAAATAGCTTGAAATGTTTATAATCAATTAAAGAGCATAAAAACTTATATTCAAGTTTTTAAAAAATTTATTCCATAACTTATGTAGAGAATTAATAATTTCTCAATAAAAATTCTGTGATTTTAGAACTATTTCCGATTTTTAATTATATTTTATTTTCCAAATTTCTTTTTAGTAAAAAAAAACGAAATAGTCTAGAATTATATATGCCGAGGCTTTTTAAGATTATGCTAAGATATATGCTTTGTTTTTGTTTAAGTATTAACATTTTTTAAAGCCCGATAATAAGCCAAATAAGAATGTTGAAACAATAACAATATCTTCAGTGAATCATAGTAAAAATGTTATTTCTCATCTGAGGCACGGTTAAAGACAATGTTTAAATTTAATCAAATATATCTAAATGAAATAAATTCAAAATCCGGATGTCAGTCTTTTTTTCAAATAAATAAATTTTAATAATATTTTTTTTGTAACTCATTTAGAGATTTTTAAAAAATAAATTTAGTTTAAAAATGTTTCGCAACCTTTTTAAGATATATGTATTAGAACAAAACATTTTAGAACATTCTTTATTACTACTGAACATATAAAAAGAAGCTGCTATTAAAAAGATTAGCTTCAAAAGTTCAGATTCACCATCCAAACAATCACCTCAAAAAGGAAGGCACAAGAAAACTCTATCAAATAGTAAAAAAAAAATTACGCGTACATGAAAACATACACTCTTTGTAAATAAAGATTGAATCATAAAAATATTTTGTTCACATTGAAAAAATAAATTATAAACCAAAATAATTTGATTTTTGTCAACTTAATCAAAAGAAAAGGTGTAAAAATCATAAGAAACAGAGAGTTTTAACGAGACCATTTATTTATAATTTAATTTGTACTTAAAATCATCAGCAATATTTCAACGTTTGTCCATGATTTAAGGATGATATTAAATATAATTTAGGACCAAGACTAAAAATAAAAAAGACCATTGTAAAAGTTAAAATAAAAAAATGAGAAAAAATAAGTCGCATTTTTATAGGGGATATACTAGTTTGCAAGCACAAAAATTTTTAGCATTTATCTAGTTCCTCAATAATACTTTTTTTTAAATTTTTTTCCTAGCGTTATTACTCGATTTTAGCTAGTAGAGTAGAAAATATCATTTTTGTTTTGTCATATTTGCTATTCATTCAAAGACAAAATAAATTTGTGTTTTTTTATAAGAGATAAGAATAATATTTTTGGTCTTTCCAATAATTTAATAAAAAGAAATATTTAGCTTATCGAAAAACAGCAACGCAGATATAAAATTATTATCTACGATAAACAATCAATTTTTGATATTTCTCTTTTTTTAATTTTTTAAACGGCAATAATCATTTTCCATATTTAAGCTTGTAAAAATGAATAAAACAAAAAATTTTCTTATACTATACTTATGAATTATTTAAACAAATTTCTTTTAAAGCAGAAATCATTTTGCTAGCTTTACAAGTCAGACTATTACAACTCGTCTAGTTCTAGTACATTATGATATTTACATAAGTTCCCATTGTAATTCTCAGACTAATTTTAAAATTTAATGAAAATCTCTTAAAATTTCTAACCATCATAATGATCATCGATAAATATAAACCGTTAGCACATGTTTTTGGTTCATAAACGTCAATTATTTTTATTTGATGACGAAATTAATCTAAAAACTATTTACAAATACATTTTAATGCCTTAAAATGAGTATTAAAGAAAAAAACGCTATTCATTATATTTAAGATTTATAGAAACAAACGATTTTGCTTTCATATGATTTTTTATTTGAATTTTATAGGTATTCTATTTATGTTTTAAGCTAATTTGAATTTATAAAAAATTGATGCAAAATTTTATTAACTTAAGATCTACAATAGTAAATATTGGAGAAGAATTCGAGTTCTCTGAAATACATTATATGTACATTATATTTCAACCACAGCAAGATTTTTAGTACTCCTCAGAAGAACTCACATATTTTAAAAAGTGTTCTAAAACAATTTTATCAAGATTTATGTTTTTGCAATGAGATAAATGATCCTAACTCTTAATTAGGTAATCATTTAATAAATAATTATGGACTTCGTTAGATAATTTCGATTAATTATAGCTCTAGCTAGGCTTTATTTTTAGATGTTCATTCAAATTTTTGTTTTTTCTTTTGAAAGCGCTAATTTTTTTTTAGTTCTAAGTAGAGTTTAATGCAAAATATAACTTTCTTTTTTAAATAGAATCATTTATGAGCGCTCCAGCAGCTCATCAAACGATTTGAGAAAGAATTTCTGTTTTAGAAAAAAATTACTTTTAAACTGACATTACAATATCTAAAGCTGAGCTTCCCGTTTAGACCACCGATGGCTGACAGCGGAAAATATAATATAAAACCTAAAAATTAACATTATTTTTTACTAATGAGAAACAATGACTAATAAATTAACACAGCTGTATGGGATAAGATTCAATCTGTAAATAGTACGCTGTTAATTGCTTTAACCTCAATAACAACCCTTCTAAGCAGGACGGGTAGAATTAGCGTGGCATCAGCGTTTTATGGAAAACTAAAAATATTTTAGCATATGCTAACTATTAAAAGAATCTGAAAGTTGAGATAAAGTTTCCTAACTCAACTCATTAGCTTTTTCTTTTGATATTCTTGGCCACATGCAACTTAGCCATGTTACAATGAGTTTTACTTTAACAAAATTTATGTGTTCATTGCAGTTGCAAGTTGTACGGCTTCACCTCAGTCGTTTCATTATCTCTAATATGGTAAACTCCAACCCATGCGATCCAAACAATAACAAAAACTGAGCTAAAAATTCTTAAAAGCTTTATGATACCCTCCAAATCCGAAATTATTTATTTTTTTAAAAAAAATGGTGAAATACTGTCAACAAGAAACTAAGTTTAAACGTACGAAATTTAATAGCCTGCCATTTTCAAGATAATATTTGACAAAATGACATTATAGCTTGACCATCCTAAAAGTTTGTTAGCCCAAGTCACGTCTAAACATGGTAATAAAATATCTTGATAATGAAAATATTTTCTTTCTTTTTTTTTTTTTTTAGAACAAAATCCAACCAAATGAAATTTCTTTTTTAAAAATTTGAATACAATTAAGTTTTGCTAAACAAAAATCTAATTTTAAAACTTTAATTCTTAGTTATATGCTTTATTGAAAATTTATTTAAAAACAAAAACAAGAAAATATTACTTATATTTTTGATAAAAATAATTTTTGTGCAAATTTAAATTAATCAAATATTTGTTTTCAAGAAATTTGCAAAATATAAATTTTTGTTTTAAAAGCATAAAAAGCCGCAAAACTTTTTTTTTAAATATCAATTAAACACACAATTTAACTTAATAAATCAACTAAATCTTACCATTATGGATCTGCTGTCCGGTTTTATTTTCTGCTACATGTTTTATTGTATTTTTTGTTTCATTATTATATTTGTTTGTTAATTGTCTATTAGAAGAATTAAAATTCTTTTTCACATGTCGTTTTTTTGATTTATCCAATGTAACATTCAAAGAACATGATTCCTCATGTGATTTTTGTAAAGTATATAATAAACTTCGTTTTTCATTGTCATCAATGTCTGTTAAATCTAAGAATTCGTAGTTTCCCTATATTAAATATTTCGAAATTTATAATCAATAAAGATTTTAAAACGATTTCAAAAACACTACAAAAATAAAAATTTAATTCATTTATGGGAATAAAAACAATTATTATCAAAATAATGACAACAAATATTTCAATATCTTTTAAACAATTCTAATTGATTTTATTAAAATTTCTACAATACATAGAAAAGTGGAATCATGTTTTATTTGAAAGTACTTATTTTTTATTGAACCAATATTTAATATATTTTTTTTGGTTATTAATTATTTAACCCAAATATCTAATATCAATTGCCCAAAGAGAGTACACTTAAAACTAATTTTCTTTTTGTATATATTAAAAAATATAAGCACAGTATAAGTATTTCACAGAATAAGTGAAACAGACTTATCCATACCTCTCTCTGCAGGCGGCTAAATTTTAGATCTGTAATGACCGATGCAGTTTGGGTTCAAATTGCGAAATCATTGACTAAACTAAGTGCTATTTTATAGTTAAAAAGCAAATCTTCACCGTTGCAGGTATAGCAAATTTGGATAAATTTTAAAATAAATGTATGCTGAAATAGAATGAATGCCCTTTGTTAATGATTGCATTTTAGTATTCCCGCCTCAAAACTTTTTGACAGATGTTGTTATTATTGCAACCTTAATACATTTTTAAGTATCTTTTGAATGCCTTTGTTTTTCTTATTTTTTGAATAGAAAATTTAATCAATTGAACGCTAAGCCTCATTGATTACCCGAGATTTCAATTGGGGGCCTGGCTATTGGTACATTAAAAATGTTTTGGTTATCATTTTTTTTTTTTTGGAGAATTAGTCAAATTTGGTTATTATTGATTTTATTCTATTCTCAAGGTCAACAAAGCTTTAAGTCAAATTTTAAAACAATAATTAATGGAATTTGATTGTTCGTTTTAGTACTTAAAAATATTTTAATGCCACTATCAGATATATTTAAAAAAATAACTAAACATTTAACTTATTTTAAATATTCCTATGATTGAAAAGAAAAATTTTTTAGAAAAATTCCATTTCCTTAACTATTTTAACTGATCTTCTCTTCTGGAATTTGTAGTCACAAATTCCGATGAACAAAAATACACACGAATTCTGTTTTAATAAGTCTGATGACTAATTATACGACCAATCAACACGGTAGAATTATTTAAATATGATCAAATTGTTGTAGGAATTACATTAAGAATCCATGAATTTATTGCTTTATTTTTTGCTTTTGCTTTCTTGGTAAAATAATTTTACATTTTTTTATATTAACTCGATACTTGAAATTAAAGATTTTCCAAAGAGAAAGACATCAGGAAGTCACATGCTTCAATAATTTAAAACAAAACAATGCATATTTAATTTTTCATTTAAAATATTTAAAAGCATTTTACTCATTGTTATGAGATTTGTTTAAAACAAAACATTTCTGCTTCGCAAAATTAAATCTAAAACAATTCTAGAATTAATACAAAAATAGCATATGTAGAATTTTATATAGAAAAAAATTAAGTGTAAAAAATATCTACAGAAAAACTTCAAATAAAATTTCCGGAAATTTATAGAATTGTTGTAATAGCTTGTTTCGTATTCAAATAAAATTCATGATATTTACCAATGATTCTAAAAAATAAAATTTTAAATAAAAAAAAGTATATATAATACATATACGCAGAGTTATATTTTGCTATTATTACTTATCAAAGATCAAGGGTCATTTAGGAAAACTTCTATTTATCATTATGATTTATACTTAGAAAACATTTTTAAATATTCTTAAAATTAAAGATTTCAATGAAAACAATTTAATATAATAGGGTTAGAAAATTACATCACATGGTTATAAAAAAAAAAATGGCATTTAAGGATGACATGCGACAGATTTAATACCAACAAGTTGTTGCTAATTGCGTATTATAGACGTATGTATTTAATAATAACATTTGATAATTAACTAATTTAAATATTTCGTTTAAATATTACAAATTAAAATGCTACAAATTTAAAATATAAAACAAAAATTTAGTCTGACACGCGGAACGAAACTAGGGAGCTCGCTCTATATGATAACTCTGTCATAATTCACCATCAGAAAACACGAAAAAAAGAAAAAAAAAAAACTTCTAGCCCTGTACACATTTAATTATCACACAATTGAAAAGTTTTATCTTTATTTCATTAATATTATATGCAATTTTTTAATTTAATTTTTGTTCAATAGAATATGCATTTGCATATTACGAAATTTATTAATTCCACTTTTCAGACAACTTGTGGTAAAATTATTAAGTCACAAATTTACTCACCGATATGTTACCATCCATCATATTAATTTGAACTACATTTTAACTTTTAATGTGTCCATTTTTCATATTGAACACCATACACAATATTTTATTAAAAAAATTACTTTAAAAAATCTATTTTTGATGACCGACAAGTTCCGGACATGGCACGTTTCGATGAAACAGTGTGCACCTAGGTAATTTGGCAAATTTATAGAACCTAGCGGAAAAAGATTAAAGCTTTGAAAATTTAAGGCCTATGTTAATGTAATCCGTCAGAATAGTTACTTAATTATGTAAACCAGCCATTTATTTTTATTATTATTTTTATCTTAAAAAAATTGAAAATACATATTAAATTTTTTTAAATTTATATTTTATTATTTTCCAATTACTATTTAAAATTAATTTTTTGTTTTCAACCTGTCAAATTTATCATTCAAATATTAACCAGTAAAAAGCAAAAAATTGTCATTAATTTCCCAAGGAAATAGAAAAATGAGATAAAGAAAACGTAAATTTATAATCAAAACGAATCATTATAATTTTCAAAAATTAATATTCTTAATATTTAATATTGCAAAAATGCGTTTAAAAAATCCATTATGAGTAATAAATGAGTCCAAGATTAAACAAATCAAGGGCTAATAATTTCAAGAGTATATTTTTCCAGATAATGCGAATTTTGATCAAATTTTTAATATTCGTTATATCTAATATATAATGTAATTTGTTACATTTATCAAATACAAATGTTTATTCATGTGTTGCTATACTTTAAATAATCTATTAGTAATATTGAAACCAAGAACCAACTTATAGATTCCCGAAAAATATCTTTATTTCAAAACTTCAAAAAATTATTTGTATTTACAAAAATGGACATTATGATTAGAAATCCGCACTAAAGTTTTGAGCTACGATTTAAAAACTTTATAATTGCATTATAACTCTCTTCAGATTCGAATCTTTTACGTAATTCATTTATTTCCATATTTGAAACACTTTCTAAGACATCAATATCAAAATTACTCATTAATTTTTTTCCAGCAATTAATGAATTTTTAGGTAGCTTTGAGAGTTCTGCTAGTTGATTCCAAATTTTATTTTCAAATTCATTACTTTTATATACAGCTGAAACAAACCCAAGCCTTAAAGCTTCATCAGCAAACATTTTATAGTTAAGTAAAAGCATTTCAGATGCTTTACTTTTGCCTAATATACGTGGAAAAGTATACGATGAACATCCCTCAGGACATAAGCCCAGAGAAGTAAAAGGAGTATAAAAGTATGCCTAAAAGTTAAGAAATGTTTATGATTTATATGTATGATTTTCTATGGAAAAATATACCTTATCTGAACAATATATAATATCACATAAAGCGGCTGTAGTAGCTGCTATCCCTATACATGGACCATTGACAACGGCAATTAAAATTTTTGGAAATTGATAAAACGCTTTAACAAGATGGTGTATTGCTTGTAATGATTGATTTCTGTATTCATCAGGACCTCCATGATAATCAAAAGCACCTGAGATATCATTTCCTGCACTATAAAATTGTCCAATACCTGTCATTGGAAGAAAAAAAACTTTGCTTAGCTATATTCTTAGATGTAGCACAGGCATTCGACAAAGTATGGCATAAAGGACTCATCTTTAAGATGAGTAAGGTTCTACCCCAAAATTACTGAAAACTATTAGAATCATACCTATCTGATCGCAAATTCGGGGTTATAAATGGAGAAGCTTTCTCGGAGTATTATGAAATAAAAGCAGGAGTTCCACAGGGTAATGTTCTAGGACCGTTCCTCTATTTACTCTACACTGCAGACATACCTACTGCGGTAGATACTTTTATCAGAACTTTTGCTGATGATACTGTTATTATGTCAAAAATCAAACCAAAGCGATTAAAAAATTACATCTGGCACTAGACAACACTAGCAAATGGACAAAGAACTGGAAGATTAAACTTAATGAGTCAAAATCAGCACACGTAACTTATACATTGCGTCGTAAGAGCAAAAATCTCCATACGTATCTCAATGGTGGTCAAATACCCCAGGTAGAATCTGTGAAGTATCTTGGACTTAACTTAGATTCAAGATTGAGGTAGAAGCATCATGTAAGGCAAAAAATAATACACATGAAACTCAAACAGCGCCAAATGTACTGGTTAATAGGACATCATTCCCAACATAACCTTTACTGTAAAAGACTGATTTATATAGCAATTTATCAAACTGATTTGGATGTATGGAATCCAGTTATGAGGATGCACAAAACAGATCAATCAAAATTTAATCCAACGATTTCAAAACAAATTTTTGCGCATAATAACTAACGCTTACAGATATGTGAGCAATCATGAAATCCACAAGGATTTAAACATAAAATGGGTCAACCAAGTGATCCTGGAATGTTCTGTTAAACACGAAAAACGATTACTAGGACATAGCAATGTAGAAGCCATACAACTCTTATACATTACAAATGAAACCAGGAGAATCAAATGTGTCAAGCCTCAATAATTAACGTGAAATATAAAAGTAGTAAATTAGGAGCTGAGCATTGGTTTAGCACACCTGCACACCTTTTTGCTTTATATAGAGTACATTTCAACAATAATAAATTAACTATAGTTAAGATTGTACTAGTCATATCCAATAAAGGATATGTTATTTAAAAAAAAAAAATAAAATACCTGTCAAAGCAACAATTGTTACAGTATCATCAACAGCCGCTCTATTTAATGCATTTGTTAGATCTTTATAAGTTTGCATATTAAGTGCATTTCTCTTTGCAACATTATTAAATTTAATTATTCGTAAGTTTTCTTTATTTTCAATTAAAATATTTTCTTTAACCATATTTATAATTTTTTATATCTTTCACTTATCTTTAATAAAATTGATAACAAACACCTTTTGTTTTATTTGTTTCATTAATCGTACAGTTTTATGTGCAAATGTAAATTATGGGTGTATTTTTTTAATCAACCAAAAAATTATAATAGTTTTGGTTTGGTTTAGTTGAAGGGATAGATAAGAGTAAAAGTAGTGCGTTCACAAACTCAACAAAAATTATATCAAATTTCAAGTTAGCATTCATTAACTGCCGTTTCATTAGCTATATATGGCGATATTTCATTACTTTGTATTATGTATTAATAACTTTTTTGATAATAAAAGGTAAGAAATATATTACTTAATTGTAAAATAATTTTTGATCGAAACGAAAAATGCGCAAATGGCAAATGGACATAATTTAGGTGAGTTTCAGGACCACAAAAAAAAGGTGTTATCAAAAAATCAGCTGGTTTTGACACATGCTACAATTGAAAATGGATACGCCGGAGTTTTTAGCTGAAAATAATGTTTGTGGTCAAAATCTTCTTCGAATAGTTTCTATAGGAAATGCAATCATCGCCGAAATATTAAGACTAAAGAATTATATTCCACATATATATAGGTAATTTTTTTTCTTATACATGCAACAAAATTTATATATATATAAATAAAACTAAGTAAGGTATTATATTTGAATATTATAAATACTTATTCATTATTTTTAGATTAGAGACTAAAGCAGACCAACAGAAATATTCCGAGCTAATTCTTGATTTTAGCTACTTGAAGATCCTAGAAGTTCAAAATAAAAAAATTGAAGATGTTTCGGTAAAGTAGCAGCTTACCTAAAGTAATTAAAGAAATATTTTATATATTTGATATTTTAGATACTTCAAGATTTAGATGAACAAATAAAAGAAAATTACATTGAAATTATTACAAGATTTTATTTAACTTTCAAAAGTATTCACCAGTATGCCGTGGACTTAAAACATTTCGTAGAAGAATTAAATGATGGATATTATATTCAACATACTTTGGAAACCGTTCTTCAAGATGAAGAAGGAAAACAACTAATGGTATACTTAAAAAAAATACAAATTTTTATAAAAGAATATATGTATTTTAAAGTGTGAAAGTCTTTATTTATATGGTGTTATGCTTCTTATCCTGGATCTTTATATTCCTGGTATAATACGCGAAAGAATTTTAGTATCATACTATCGATATAGTACAGAAAAATCATTTGGTGATAATAATATTGATGATATATGTAAACTATTAAGATCGACGGGTTTTAGTAACACTAAAAACACAAAAAGAATTGCAAACTATCCAGAAAATTATTTTAGGTAATTGAAATATTTGTATTAAAAATTGATTTTTTTTATACTCAATAGAATATATTATCCATTGATATAATAAATTGTCAGCACTTAATTTTGTGCTACTATATTTAATAAACGGTTGAATTATGCAAATATCTATTGGATAGTTGTTTCCAATTTTAATTTTATTGATATCTAACGTATAATATAAGTTAAAGCTTTGGACCAAAATTTTTTGCATGAACTTTCTGATTAACATCTAGTCATGGTGAAACAAAACTTCTTTTAATTGCTTGTTGGAGAATATTTTTTAATTGTTGCAGAAAAACATTATCTTTAAATCTTAAAGTACATTTTTGAAGTCATATTTAAAGTTGCATGAATTCTTGAAATAAAATCTCATTCAGAAAATGCTTTTCAATTGTGAGTCTAATAAATTACATTATAGAGTTCTAATAATTACTTCTAATTAGGAATCATTTCAACGTGAAGAAAACACTTGGATTTGATCTAATCACAGGTAATATTCTAAAAAGACTACAAAGTGAAGCAAAGTATAACATTGTATTCGCTTGAGCTAAGCACCTGAAAATTTTCAAAAGCTTTGATGATTCTAAAACCTGCAAAAATTATATTTAACTTTTAGACTCTTATCGACCAAATTCATTCTTTCTTAGTATATCCAAGTTATACTTCCCCGTTTTAATTTTAGACAATATTTGATCTTAGTATAAATAAATTAAATTATAATAAACTAAACTTAGATTTATTTACAGGCGTTTTATTTTCGAACAAACATTCATTGACATGATTATTGGCCGATTAAGATCTGATGATATTTACAATCAGATATCAGTTTATCCACATCCAAATCATAGATCGACAGCATTGTCACAACAAGCAGCTATGCTATTTGTTTGTTTATTTTTTTCACCAGATATATTAAATAATCAAATTTCATTAATGAGAGAAATAACAGATAAATTTTATTCAGATAATTGGATAATATCAATTTATATGGGAATTACATATAATTTAATTGATGCATGGGATATTTATAAAGCAGCAAAATCTGCTTTTGTAGCAACAATTGAATCAAATACAGTAAAACTAACTTGTATTAAACACAATGAAAAGTTAAATAAATCACTAACAAAAACACGTGATTTTTTAAATGAAGGCATTTTAAATGAAAATTTTATTACATTAAATATAAATAAAGTAATAACAGCTTTAAGAGAATCAAATGTTACATTTCGATGGTTATTTTTACATTCAAGTTATCCTATTGTGGAATTTGGTAATGTAAAAAAACAAAAACAAATTATAGATTTAGTTAATTGTGAATTTGGTAATAAAATATCTGATATTTATGAACTTATGCTAAATATAAGTCAATTAGAGCTTGAGGTTAAAGAAATCTTAAAAACAATAATAAATGAAAAGAACAAACGTTGGAATTTATTAAAAAAAGAATCAAATGAACAAATAATAGAATTAAGTGAAATTTTTGCTGGTACACGTCCTTTATCAAAAATTGAAAAAAATGATGACTTAAAAATATGGTTTGATAAAATTGCTAATGAAATTGTAACTCTTGATTATGAAAATGTTAAAATTTCTGGTAGAAAAATAATTCAATTAATTCAAGCATTAGAAGAAGTTGAAGAATTTCATAATCTTAATTCAAATATGTATGTTAAACAATATTTAATAGAAACAAGAAAACATTTGCATAATATGATACAAACAGTAAATATAACAGAAGATATTTTAATAAAACTTCAATTAATTGGTGATCTTAGTTATGCTTGGCAAGCGATTGATATTAATTATACAAAAATAATGCAAGAAAGTATTAAAAAAGAACCAAAACTTCTTATGAAATTACGAGCATTATTTTTAAAACTAGCTAGCACTTTAGAAATACCATTATTACGACTTAATCAAGCTCAAAATGAGGATTTATTAACAGTTTCAGAATATTATAGTGATGAATTAGCTAATTATATAAGAAAAGTTGTACAAATAATACCAGAAACAATGTTTGGTATACTTTCAGAAATAATTCATTTACAAACAGATGTAATTAAAGAAATACCAACACGTTTAGAAAAAGATAAATTAAAAGAGTATGCACAATTTGATGAAAGATTTAAAATTGCTAAATTAACACATTCAATTGCTATATTTACCGAAGGTATTTTAACAATGAAAAAAACTCTTGTTGGTATTATTGAATTAAATCCAAAACAATTACTTGAGGATGGTATACGTAAAGAATTAGTTAATAATTTATCAAAAAGTTTACATTTGTTACTAATTTTTGATCCTAAACGTAAAGGATTAGATCTTGATAGTAAATTAATTGAATTAACTAAAGTTGTAAATGGTTATCGGCGATCATTTGAATATGTGCAAGATTATCTAAATATACGAGGACTTAAAATTTGGCAAGAGGAGGTAAAATTATTTAATTAATTGTTTTTTAATGTATTTAATTAATATTTAACTATCCCGGATACTAATTTTTAAAAATTTACATAAATGTTCGAATGAATTTGGAAAGAAAAAAATGAGTTTTTGATACCCTTAGGTTTGGGTTGGGTCTAACCGCTATCAAATTTTTCATTATTTAATTACTACAATAAAGTGATTAAAAAAATATTTTTTCTTAAAAAAAAACTTAAAATAAAAATGATATAAAAACCGAAGACATTTATTTTGCTAACTAATCTACACTTTGTTATTAATTATTGTTAGAAAATGATAACTCTTTGCTACTTACGAAATTTTAATTTTAAATATTAATTGATATTACGTTTTGAATGGTTTTTTTTGAAAAATATTTCAGTTCACAAGAATTATTAACTTCAATGCTGAACAAGAATGTAATAACTATCTAAGAAATAAAATTCAAGAATGGCAATCAACCTATCAAAGTACTAAAATTCCTATTCCATATTATCCACCAGATATATCTGATACAGGATCTAATAATTTTATTGGTAGATTAGCAAAAACTTTACTTTATTATACAGATCCAAAAACAACTATTTATATTGATATAAAAGGTGCATGGTATGATCGTAAAACACATAAAAAATTAATTAATGCTTGTTTATTTGTAAAAATACGAGAAGCAATTGGCCCAGCTGGTTTAGTTGGTCTTAATAAATTATATGCATTAATGTTTATAACAGAATTACAAGAAAATATTGAAAAAATTCAAAAAAGTATAACAAATGATAAAATGTGGCTTGATATGCTAAGTTTATTAACAAAAGAATTAGAAAAACATACAATTATACCAAATGCAAATAAATTCTATTTTAATTATACAAATAAATGGTGTAAAGTTTGGCCTAAATTATTAAATTTCATATTATCAATAGGGCATAAACAAATAATTCGTCAAAATATTGCCAATGAATTAAATAGTAATTGTAAATATAATGCAAAGGGCTTAGAATCCTCTTTACGAATTTTAAATCAGTAAGTTTTTTTTTGTTATGCTGTTTAAATAAAATTTTGGAATTTTTATTTTTATTTTAGAGCCTTAATTACTGACATCAAAGCAAATAATTTAGATGATTCAAATCCATGTCCATCTAATGAATTATTACATGAATTAAATATACATTTAGAATGGGCGGGAATTTATGATCCTATAAAACAAATTTTTACAATAACTAAAAATTCACATTATATTTCTTTGTTTTTATTTTTATTAACAATATCACAGGCTACGAAATTTACTTATATAAAAAATATACAATGTTTAATTGGAAAAAAACATAATGAACAAATCGATGGAATGCCTTTAATAATTGGAATTATTACAATATTACAACAATTTCATGAAAATATAACTGAATTATATTTGGATTATTTAGCGCAATATGTTAATTCTGTGGTCAGTTTTAATTTAAGGTAAAATTATTTTAATATAATAAACTAAAAAAGTTACTAAATAAATTTTTTAGTGATTTGCTTTAAAAATTTCTTTTCACATGAGATAAATATTTTTATTTGTGATAAGTTAAATAGAAGAAGCAGACATAAATTTTTCTCAAATTTAACTTCAAATAATTTCATACGACTTTTCAGCCACGATTGTAATTATTTTTTTTTTTTCTTTTCTTTTCGGTTCATAGTTATAGCGGTGTTGTGATGCAGATATTAGAATCTGCATCACAACAGCGGTATTACACTTTGATAACCAAATTTTATATAACAAAGAATATTATTTTCTAATCAATTTCTAAAGTTAAGTAAAATTTACAAAATGGATATTAAAATAGAAAAATAATCATTAAAATTTATTAATAATATTATTTTTTATTAACAGTAATAAAGAGGATTTATGCATTGACGTTCAAATGGTGTACAGATTTTTAGAAGCATTTCTTTTGAAGAAAAATATTCAATGGACTGAATTAGAAAAACGAATTCCGGAAGCAGTTTTAAGTCAATTTATATTTTAAGATTTAAAATGAAAATATTTCTAAACATTTTTATATAATTAAAAATAAATATTAATTTAAAACAATATTTTTTTTATTCCTTTTATCATGTAAACATTTATATGACGTTATTATTAAAAATTACTAAACACAAAATTTAATCAAATCAGTTTTATTAAATAATTTATAATTATCAATTCAAGTCTTTTAAAAACAGTCAGGTTTTTAGCAGAGCTAAAACATAAAACAAATCTCAGTATTTAAATTTCATAACATGCAATGTTAAATAACATTTCTTTTTTTTTAAATTTTTATAGCTACTTTATAAATCAGGCACTTTGGTATTTATATTCAAATTTTCAGTTAAGTTAAAGCAATGAACAAAAGCTCAAAGCAATTTGTACATATTTTTCATATTTTCCTTTCACTATTTGAAAAAAATTAAAGTTTTTAAAGAGTTATTTCCAGTTATTGATTTAACTATATAGCTTTATATTTTTTTTATAATTTAAAAAAAGAAAATTCAAAACTTTAACAATCCAATGGTGACTGTAAACTTATCCTATTCTTTATTAAATAAAAAGTAATAGCAGTCAAAATATGATAAAAATCATTTCAATTAATTACTACAAAAAAATAATAAAAAAAACAACTTCCTTTTCAATTTTTAACCTAAAGAGTTCATAGTCTTATTTATTTTTCCATTTTGTTTTAAAAATTAAAACTTTCAAATCTCTTTTTAGAAAAGCAAAAAATAAAAAATGATGTTAGAATTGTATAAACCAAAAAAAAAGGTAATATATTTAGACATTAGCGATTTAAAAATAATGTTGCTGAGTGAAGTGAGCAGGGGCGATAGCCCGCTAGCTTTGATAAATAAAATTAAATGGGAATTATAAAACTATGAACTTTTGAATTTCTATAAAATACGAAAACTTAAAACTATTACACAATAATATTTTTTAATATTTTATAATTAATTTAATTGATTTGAAACCCAATCAAAATTGCTAAAAACTTAATTTTCTATTGTTATTATAAAATTAGATATAGTTTGATACTAATATGCAGGATTCATCAAGTGTTCTATGTAAATAATTTTTTCTTCAGTCAAAGCTTTTGAAATTTTTTCCAACATAAGTTTATAATTCTGATTTTTAATTGCTTCAATTGACTAAAAAAAAAAATTTATATATTAAATGAAAATAAGAATATTTATATAAATTTATTTACCTTTTGTGACAAAGAAGCAAATTTTTTGGCACATTCAAGAGCTTCATTTATTACTTTATTAGTTGGCACTAATTTGGTAACAAGTCCTCCATTTACAGCTTCCGGTGCTATTACTTTTTCATTCAAAAGAAGAAGTTTTGTCTTCTGTAAATATTTATTTAAAAATTACATTTTTTAGAAGAATGATTGTACAATTATCAAATTATGTTATGTTTTGGACATAGAATCCACAATAATTAAATAGTTAGTATTTTTCTTTTAATTTTTAGTTTTTGGAGTTTACTATTTATTAAATTTAACCACAAAGCGTACAAATTAATAGAATGAAACTGTGTTTCATTCATGTTTAAAGACTGTTAAGAGTTTATTAATTCGAAGAAAAGCTTTATTTAATCCGGTTTGTAGCATTATTTATACATTAAAGTGAAATAATAAGTAACATGCTTCAGAAATAAATACTTTACCATAGAAGGGACAAATAAAAGAGATTTCTTAACATTTATTACTAAATTGGAAATACACTAGGAAATTGGTAAAGAAAAATAGTGACATTTAGACCTTCAGGTAAACTTGATATTGAAAAATATAGTAAAGAATAGAAGGTTGTGCTTAGAAATAAAACAGTGATGTATAATAAAATGCCAGAATTAAAAACAAGGTCAAAAAATAAAAAAAACTATAAAAAAAAACTATTATTATCAAAAATAACTGTTTTTCAATAATCATTAAAATTACTTACAATTCTATGAGTTAAACGATTACTCATCGTAAAAATACAATTTCCCTCAGGAAATTGTCCAGTTTTCGTATATGGTAAATCAAATACACTTTTATCAGAGCAAATTATAACATCCAATAATGGGAGCATCATAACTCCAATTCCAGTAATATTTCCCGATATTCCCGCAATAATTGGTTTCGGGAAGCTTAATAATATTTGTAAAAATGATCTGCAATAAGGAAATTTTTTATAAGATAAACAATTAAACAACAAAAAAAATATCAATTGACTAAATTTTTTATATTTATTGACTTTAAAATTAATTCAAAATATATATTTAAATGGCGGTATATTTATGGCTTCGAATTCGAAATCATGACTTACAAAATTCGGTTTTTTAATGCAAGTTATAAATACGAACAGAAGTTTGGATTTGGAAAAAACTTTTCGATACACGATGATTTATGTGAAGCTATCACACATAAATGACATCAAAGCATGTATAAATGTGAGAATTACTCGTGTCTATATCCCCAAAACAAACTAAAGCTTATGTATGCCATCATTAAATATGAAAGAAAAGAGCATAATACTATCTTACTGACTGAGTGCTTTCATTAATTTCATATAAATTTTTTACGTAATTTCTAATTCAATTATATTACAAATAACTTTTCTTAGTATTACTTTAAATACTTACGTGACTGCTTCAGCCAACTCTTTCGCCGCTTTCTTACGTTTTTCAATGCTACCCTCTTGTGTTACACATGCATAGTTAATCCCTTTACAAAAGTTAGTTGTTACTGATGTAATGCATACAGCTTTGCAGTTTTCATTTCCTCTACAAATCTCCAAATATTCAGTCAATTCATTTATAAACTATTAAAAATAATGCAACATTTTTTTAAAGAATTTTTTTTATCAATTAAATAAAAATTTACTTGAATTGTGAATAAGTTTTGATTTTTTGTAGAATTTAGTATAATATGAACAATTCTGTCGCTGTCTAAAGTTTTCCATTCAAAACTTGCGTAAATATTTTTCTCTGAACTAGAGACCAGTGTTGATTTTTGCAGCTCACTTGATTTGTTTTTTTGTACTGACTTTGTTGAAATTCTGCGATTGCTGATTTTTGCTAAATTATTGATTTTTATTGGACTTTCTTTATGTATTGTATTTGAATTTTTAATTGGTTTATTTGGTTGGTATTGACATAATGAATTTTGGCTTTTCTTAGCTTGATTAATGTTATATTCATCAACACTTAAACGGCGCGAGCTTGAACTTGAATATGAACTATTCGAGCGACACCTTACTATCATTGAATCATCCTTACTTTGAGTGTAAGTATAATTTTCATTATCCTTACATTCTAGCTTTTTTTCTTGTTCTTGATTTATATTTCTTTTAGATTTATTATTTTCTATTAAATATTTTATATTTGTTACAACTTCTGAAAGTTTTGTCTTCTTCAAATCAAATGTATAATCTTCTACTTCATGCACTCTTTTTGTAGTATTTAAAATTTTGGGTTCCTTACTTATTGCTTCCATTTTTTTAACTTTAATTTCCTCTTTTGGTTCAGTGTATTGATTAGTGTATTGTAAACGGCTTGCAAATGATATTTGAGTTTCAGGTACATCTGGATCCCAAATTACTTTTTTTTTAATAATGCGTTGAGGTTTAATTAGAGTTACCTCCATTTTATTTAATTCATTTACAACAGGGGATTTTTTTTTATTATGCAGCTTCGGCAAAGAATTGTTCCCAGCATTTGTATTGGTAGCTTTTTTACTTTTTTGATTGTTAAGATTACTATATGTATTTTCTAAATTTTCTTTCACTTTGAGGGTAGGTCTTCTCCCACGCTTGCCAGGTTTAATGCTTGAAATTTGTTCTAGTGCAACTTTTTGTTTTTCTGCTTCGTCATCAATTTTGTTACTGAAATTCATTATAACTTTTTCATTTCGAAGAGATGTTTGAAAACCTAGTTCTTCAGGCTCAACTATAGCAGACACTAAACTATCTGTACTTTTCCTAAAAGTTTTAGGAATTGCCTTTAACCTATTCGTCTTTGGCGGATCTGCAAAATTCGAAATTTTAATTTTTCTTTCAAATAATCATAAAAGCTATTTGTTTCTACTTGATCTTTAAAATACTTACCTTTATGATTATTCAAGCTTTTTCCAATAGAGCTTCCTAAATTCCTGTAATTATTATCCTTATGCGATTTTCTCCTTGTTTGAATTCTGGTGTTTGTAAAATTTGGAGGATTATCCATCTGATCTATAATTGACAAAGCTTTTTCTATAATTTCGTCTTCGGTCTTGTAACCTCTTTTGAATTGAGCTTGTTCTTTGATTTGTGACATTTTTCAAGTGTTACAATAAGCAACCAATTAGAGCTTTTGGATAAAATGTATTGTATTTATTTTCAATAATATAACCAATCCAACCAAAAGTTAATATATATATATATATATCAAATTCTTTAACACGGAAAAAATGCTGCAGATCAAATTAAGCCCAAGTACCTTTTTTTATTTAAAAATCCTTTCTTTTTATTTATTTTAAGTAATGTAGCAAATATGCGGCGTCACTATTTAGAATAAAGTTATCCACGCTTCGTTCTCAATACACAGGCTGTGTCTGTGTCTATATAGTGTTTTGGACAGCGGAATTATACCAGTTCATGGGCACGGTGATACTCAAAAGTATCTTGACTGTAATATATTATAAATCTTTTAGAGAAGTATAATTTGAACCTTTCAACTAATTTTATTGCATTTATGATGGCATAATTATTTACGGTATAATAAAACTTATTAGATGGCCTTAGTGTCTAGATTAGCTTTTTGGACAGCAGAATTAGAGGCAATATTATAGAAGTCTGAGACGCGGTTATACCCAGTAGGAATTTGGTCTACAGCAGACGAAATCAACAAGAATGCTTGGGTGAATTGTTGCTACCGCGACCAGCATGTAAGTAAAAATCTACTCGTTTTATAGGCTTTATATATTATACGCTGTAAAGACTGGGCTTATATATATTGGTAAAGCGCATTTTTAATGGTGTGAGTAAAAAAGTGACATTTTTGGTTAAGATATATGGCGTGTTTGTGAAATAAAATTTGTGCATATAAAATTTCATTGAATTTCAATTATTAAATCTTGAATCTTACCAATATTTGCAGCGTCCATTTTTATTGACTTGGTGATATTGAAAAGGATCCTTTTTATAGCCTGAAGAATAAAACTATTTTTCAAATAAAATTGCTATGATTGAAAATGATGGATTATCGGGATACAGACATATCTCTTTTTATATGGTAAGCACATTATTTTGTTTAATATTTTTTCTATTGCAATTGGTTCATCCTTTTCAGAGAGACAATTTGAAATCATAAATACATTTTCCACGAAACAGTAAAAGAAAACTAATGGGCTCTTACTCAGAAAATATAGTGGAAAAACAATAATCTGAAATTAAGAAACTGTAAAACTCATTTTAAGTCAAAAAGAAAATATCAAATACAAAAATTAATGTATTTCAAAAAATTTATAAAAATATAAAATAAATAAATTATATATTAATTACTATTTTTCATTTTTTTTAATATATATATATTTATATAAGCACTCTGTGTGCTACACACATACCATTAACAGCTACGCATATATATGTGTTAGTATAGCCACATTACCACATAGGCACTTTTATTTCACTTGTGTTAGAGCTTGCTGGTCACCTGCGGAGATGCCCATGTTAAAAACCGCTGTGGTTGCATGCATATGCCTGGGGTTATGCTGGTCAAAACATCAAAGGCACTTGGATGTGTCTAGCAAGACATTTCCTACTGGGTAGTTTTACATTTTGATTGAAAATTTATAGCCTATGCTTTCTAATCAGTTTAGTTATATTAAATTGACTTACCGTAAATAATAATGCATTACAAATGTAATAAAATTAATTGAAAGGTACAAATCATACTTTTTTAAAAGATTTGTAATGTAATTATTGCAGTCTTCTGAAAGGGTCACTACTACTTCTAAATGTAAACTTCCATTCATGAAAGGGTCAGTTCACGTCAAAAACAAATGCAATGGATAAAAACTGCAACGTTATTTCCTTAAATACACTGCACTCTCAGGGCAAATTAAGCTTCTGACCAACATACTCAATGTGAGAATCAAATTTGAACTCAACTTGAGTTTCAAAAGACGGGTTGAATTAATCAAACCGGGTGCGGGTGCATGGAAAGAAATAGAACTCTTCACAGGTAGAAACAGAATTAAACGCTGCACGTTCTTTAATGAACCCCTTATACATGATGGCCAAACACACATAAATACAAACGATAAAATAAATGCTTTTCACCAGCATTTTTCCAAATCCTTTGGGACTCTTTTTTTGGAGCCCATTTTTTGAGTAACTACCCCCGGCCTTGTTTTTTTTCTTCTGAACTTTTGTTACAGGCTTATATCGCCCATAGGCCCATATCGCTTCTTCCATGCATCAGAAAAATATTTGAAAAAGTAATTGCCAACCATCTAGATAACTTCCTTGAGCATCGGCCATTATCCCGAACGATCAATTTGGCTTCCAAAAATCGCAATCCACCACGCACGCTCACCTGTATGCACCGTAGCTGTTGATATCAACTTGGAGAAAGCATTTGAAAGCGTTTGGATTAATGGACTCATGTTGAAACTAATTAAAGTCAAGTGTTCACTATCGCTAGTCACAATACTTCACGATTTCTTGGTTAACCGCTCAGGTGTTATCACTCTCAAAAATCTAACATCCGACTTGTTTCCTGTCTTATCTGGCGTACCACAAGGCTCTGTATTAGGACCTAAACTCTTCTGTATTATGTTATATGACTTCAAGAGGCTGAAACTCGAAACTTTTTGTGTTTTTGTCGGCAGCACCAATAACTCAGACTTGCAGGCCACCCTCTACGCAGATGATATCTTATCTGCCGCCAAAGCAACCCGGCCATCTGAGGCCCTTCGGAAACTCTATAACTTTACCCCTGCCCTCGAAAGGTTCCTCCATAAATGGGGTTTTAAAATTAATGTGCAAAAATGTAAAATGGTATGTTTCAGAAGGCCGTCTTCTGTTTGTCACCGAGATACGATACATGAGGTACGTATAGCTGCTATTTCACTCTACTCAGCAAACCTATCTTCTTCTCACAATCCTTTAACAAACTTGGCATTCTCTTTCACGAGAGGTTAATCTTCAACAAGTATGTGGACTATGCCACTAACAAGGTCAGAGCTGCCGCGTCTGCGGTCTCAGGAGCATTATGGTCCAAGTCCTGACTACCGATTATAAAATTAGTACTATACATCCTTAGGTCATCCTCAGACCGAATGATAAGAAATAGTAATGGCAATGGGAAAAGGTATTCTAATGATTTTCTTCTCTCAAATTTTAAGCTCACAATTATTATCACGTATCAAATACAACTGATGGAGAGGTTCCTTAAAAAAATAGAATACCACACCAACCTCCTATGTTAACGTCAACAGCTCCATTCTTGTTAAGTTCCAGGTTTTAATTAAAAGTGTTGACTAAAAATAATTTCAACTGTTGACATCGATGGGTTTTCCTGTTAACTGGCGATAATATATATCAAAAATGCCGCAAATAATAGTTTGGTTAGTTATCGCTTTTGTTTCCATATCTGAATCAATAATGGATTTGATTACTATATTTTTTATATAATTGGTAAAATAATTACAAGTAGATTATACGAATTTCGACTTTCTAAAATGATAGGAAAATTAGAAGCTTTTACATTTCATGTTAAATCAATAGAAATACTGATGTATTACAATCACTAGAACTAAATTAGTATTTGATGTTTTGCATTTTAATGAAATTATCACCGAGTTTAAATTATGTGTAAAAATTAAAAAAATGAGAATTATTGTGATCAAATTATAAGTATAATTCAAGCTTTAAGAATTAATCAAATTAATTTTTTATGAAATTTAATAAATATTTGTGCTAAGAAAAATAAAAATGCTAAAATTATTTAAAAATAAATATATGTATTATTCAATATAATTTCTTAATAGTTTATTTGAAAAATAACTTTGAAAAATATATCTAAACTCCCAAAACAAAAGACAGCACATAAAATAACACAAGCGTTTCTTTTATCTTTATTTTAAGCTTTATTTATTCTGTTTGCCTAAGCCTTGCAAGTCTTTGAGTAAGTTCATCTTGTTCTTGCGAGACTTGTGTTGATGCTCCAATTGTTGAAGTCTGTGGTCCACTCGGCAGCTCCATATTTAATTCAAGACTAAAATTTTCAATGTAAAAAAAATTTATATTTATATTTATTTAAAATATACCCAGCTTCATCAGCGACTTGTTTTAATAGTGTTTCAACATCACCTTGTGGTACAGATGTTGTTGATGTTTGAGACATTGTATTTTCCATATAAGAACTTTGTACATCCAAATCTTCAAATTGTTGCTCAAATTTGTCCATCAATGATGAAATCTTCTCAAGATTCATACCTTTCATGGCAGCATCCATAGCTTTTACAACTCCAGCCATTGATCCAGTTACATTTCTTGTTGTTAAAGCTGATTGTACACGTGATGCAACAGCATCTACCCTAGCACTCATCCTTAAATAATTTAAGGCTTGATTTTTTTGTCTAATAGCATTTTCTGCATGAATTCTAGCAACATCCATATTACCCTTTTGAATAGCTTTTTTAGCTTTAACCTTTTCTTGCTTTTCTTCTTTTTCACATTTTTTTGAATTCCTTTCTAAATCTTTTACCGCAAATTTTAAATTAAATAAATGTTCTAGCAAAAAAAAGTTAAGGATCTTATTAAATATTAAAAATCACTTGAAAATTTGATTTTTTTTTACTTGAAAATAATAAACAATTAATGCAAATTAATGTAATAAAGTAAGATTTTGTTGTTGTTAAAAGTTCAATTGCATACAGTTTTTTATTTTTAGATACATTTAAAACTGATTAATAAATAATCATTTTTTGTTTAAAAGACAAAATTTTTTAATAAAAAAAATACTTTTTACTAACAAGACTAACAATAGTATTTTATTTGTTATAGTTAAATTGCTTTATAAATAAGATATTTTGAAAAGGATACTTTCCATAGTTGAGAACGACATGTTGATTAATTATATCTAATAAATACTTTTTTTCCTAGATTTTTATTAAAGCATCTGATATTTGCTTGAAAATGAATCATTTAAGAATATCTGTCAAACAGTCTGCTGCCTTTTAAATGAAGGCTGCGTTTATAAGCTTCTTCGATTAACTTTTTTGATTACTATATATAGTGCCTCGATTAGCGTTTCAGATGGCGGATTTATATAAGTTTTAAAGCGCGATTATACTCAGAAGTATGTTGTTCGTAATATTTACATTACAAATCTTTAGAAAAGTATAATTTGTATCTTTCAACTAATTTTATTGCATTATTATTTACTGTAAATCAGTTTAATATAATAAAACTAGTTAGAAAGTTATATACCTTAACCTCAACCCCGCCCAGCTTAATTTCTCAGCTCTTTCAGAATTTTATCGCTCTACTCTGCCTGCGAACTACAGATGATTATCTCCCTGTCTGCATTCCTGCTTAGTGTTTTCTGCGATGGATAGCTCTGCAGCTTCCTTCGTCTCCATGGGCTTACTGTTGCTTACGTTAGCTATTAGCTCCCTCGTTTCTATTAAATCAAGTGTCGATTTTCTAAGCACTGCTCGCCCAGGAAAATAGTTCTTAAACCAACTCAGATTATCTGTATAAAGATATCTTGTCTTGAAAATTCAATGTATTCTAATTTAAAAGATTCAGGTAGAAAATGTAGTTTCTATAGTTTCTATAGGATGCATAAGTTACTTTAAGTTGGCTTATACAGTTTATCGGGCCATCAATTCTTGTGTAATGTGCAATACACAATAAAATTTTCTGATCCTGTAAAAGTTAATTTAAGAAAAAAATGCAGTGAATTAAGATTCAGGAGGCTAAATTGAGTGTACTGAAAAAAGGGGAAAATACTAATTAATAGAGAAACCGTAAGGATCATATGCCGATTTCTCTACTAAATTTCAATAAAAGTTACATTTTCATTTGTGAAAAGCATCAAAGTAGCCCCTGAACAATAAAACTTTTCTCAAATTATTTGAATCCTATATACTAATAGCGATAATTCCAGCAAAAAGTATACTGAGCTGTTATCCAGCATGATATTCTAAGATGAAATTCGTCAATATTATTCCTTAATAGGTATACATTAAGGTGGCCAAGCTAGTTTTTGATTAATACTATTTCAAATTATTTATACTTTCATCGAACAGTAATAGCTCATCCCTAAATAATTCCTCCCATTCAACAAAAGTAGGTTGTATAAATGCCAGTTTGATTTTATAATTAAGGATTTAAATATTAGCTCATTGGACGAATTCCGTCAAAAGTAGAAGTCAAAATAAGAATGAAAGGTCAGTTTCATGGCATGGCAATATGGCCAACTAAAAAGAAAACTGTTATTAATAGTCCTAGAAAATATTTTTTCGTTCTATTTTTGGTATAAGTTTAAAGATCAAACAAGCCCAAGCTAAAAAATAGGTTTAAAATCTTTTAATTCAGGCAACAAGGAATTAATTATAAATGAAATAAGTTAACTTTTTCATCCTTATTATTTTATTATCTTTTATAAAAACTATTATAGTATCACATAATCGTTGTGGATTTATCCACTTGGGTTTTCATTCATTATTTATTTTTTAGCAAATAATTTTGAAATATATTTAACTAGTACAAAGCGAAATTATTTATTTCAAGTTTGAACTTAAACATTTTTTAAATAATAACAGCATCAATTATATTTTTATTTTGCAATTAAATATTAGAAAAAAGTTTGATGCCGAAATCTAAATTAAAAAAAAAAAAATTAAAATTTAAAATATTAATAAAATTAAATTTATTTTAAAAATTTTTTTAACTAAATATCAAAACTATTTTTTGCAATTAAAAGTTTTAAAATGTATTTGGCGCTTTTAAGTAAAAGAAAAAAATTTTCTAGATTTTAAATCTTTTTAAATATTTAAGCAAATTATTTATTGCTATTGATTAAATAACAGGAACTTTGTATTTTTAAATTTAAAGCCAACATATTGATTAATATTGCTAAGTTTTAGCGATAATTTTAAACAAAATTGAGTTGAATTGTATATGATAATATAAATTGTAAATATTATAAACATTTTTATATAGTTATCTAAATCAAATATTATTTATAAAGTCTGTGGTTCTTATGGCAGAGATTTCAAACAATTTTCATAGTGCGATTCTTCAATGGCTTTGATGTCACTTATTGAAAAAAGCTTGTTTTCTATTTTTTTTGATAAAATGAATCACAAACACGTTTTCTTAATTTAAAATTGAATATTTATAAATAATAGAATAATTAGATAGATTGCAGCTACAAACTCTTGCTAGCAGCTGGAAGTGACACAAGAGAGCTTACCCGCGGTTACAGGCAAGAAAAAGTTTTGTCGAATAAAAAAATTTTCGACAATATTTGATGATTGGAACTATCACTGTATTTGTTGTAATTCATGATGAAAACGTTGAATTCATGAAAAATTTGCGAGGAATATGAGGAAAAATTTGATTCGTAGAGTATTGAGTAAAAGAAAAAGACAAATCCGTCTTTTTAAAATATTTTTTGTTACTTATAAATTTGATGTTCGTCTTGAAAGATACGTTTCAAAAACAGATTTTAGATATTGGGTACCATGATTCCAGCGTAATAAGCATCGAACGCAATAACAGCCCAAAGATTATTGTATAGTTTGAAATAATTAGTTGTTATTTTTTTTTTGTTAAAATAACGTGAAACCCTTTCTCACTTAGGAACGCTACATCAAAATGTTTGATATCTTTCTACATCCTGAATAAAGCAATCTTACAATCAAAGGAATGATGAGTTTTACCAAGATGGTAAAACAATACAATAGAAAAAATATTCTTCAAGAATTGAACTATAGAATATCAACTAAAATTAAAAGATTAAACACTAAATCCTTTTTTTTATAGTGGGGCTATGTCAAAGCTTATGTTTTAGACCTTCCGTCATAGAATAAGAGCAAGAATGCGACATGAGATAAATCTCATCATTCTTGCATTGCAAAATTTTTGAAGCATTGCAACCATATTTAAACAAAAGCTCAAATGGACGAAAAATTAATAATATTTTATTTGAAATATGAGTTTACTGTAAAGATTAAGAGTAATGAAATATAATTTTTTTTTTTCCAGCTCGAAGTATAAATTTTTCTATGCGTTACTCTTTATTTTGATTTTTTTCTAGTTAATTGTATATTATAATTTATAATATATAATTAAAGACAAAAACTTAATATCTACTTGAATTATAAATATATTTAAAAAATATTAACGAAACAAAATTAAGTACTACCAATTTTTTAAAGATAAAAGACCCTAAAAATTATAGCCGCTAACTATCTATTAAAACTATTTTATATTATTGATTGTGCAAATTTGATCGCTATGTTGGCAATTTTGATAATCTCTATTTTATAAAAAACAATAAAATAAAATAAAAACTTAATTTAATTAAGATAAAATTATAACGAACATTTGAAGAGTGAAGTAATTTGAACAAAATATTAAAATTAAGTATTAGTAACTTTTTTTTAAATTCACTATCGTTGGGGCTTCCGTGTTAAATATTTTACACTATTCATCACGCAAATTTGTGTTTTTTTTTAAAAATATTTTAAAAGATATTTTTTTCGTTTTTAATTTAAATACAAAAAGAAAAACAAAAACAAAAAAATTATCAGCACTATTATTATTTAATACAAATCTTCTTCCATACTATTAACCAAAATGTCTTCGTCTTCTTTTCTATTTTTATCACAATTCATTTTTTGTTGAATTAATTTTGGATCAAAGCATGGCTAAAATTAGCAAAAAGTTAATTATATTTTATAAATATTAAAAATAAAAAAAAAAACTTACTGTTTCACAAATGTTCATATTACAACAATTTTCGATTGTAATTTCACACTGTTCCATAGCTAGTGGACGACTTGTAAGTGGAGTCTTTGAAATTTTTTTTTGTACAACAAATGTCTTTTTAATTCGAGGTCTTGCCGGTTTATATATAATTCTTACTGTATGTATAATTAAATAAACTAATAAAAGTCCTAATACTACTCCAACAACGATAAAAATGATAGTTTTATGTAAACTATTACTACATATTTGTCCTTTAGATTCATTTGAATATAGAATAGAATTAATAAGATGCTGATCTAATTCAAACTTACACCTAAAAATAGAAAAATATAACATTAGTTTCTTTTTACAATAACTATAAATTATATTATTTCTCTAATATTAATAATTTGAATAAAATTTTTTATTAAGATTAAGACTTATAAGCATCAAATAATTTAATCAAATCATCAATATTAAAGTTACTATTTGCTTGGCGCTATTTTTTCATATAAATCGAATACTAGCAATACTAGCATTACTAATTTATGGACTAGTTTTCTCTGCAAAATTATCAAATGGACATTAACTAAATGTATTCTAAGGGAGGTATGTGTTACCGGCATAAGAGGTGTTTCAAAAATCAATTTTATTTTATTGCATTTTCAGTAAATTGTGACAAAATTTTATGTTAATCGGGACAAAAATTCAATAATTTTGGGAGCTCCATTTAGGGAATTTTAAAATGACAAAATAACGGATCTTTTCGTTAAAGATCTCTGTTTTGACTTCAAAAGAAGTCAAATATATAAAAATGACAACAACTAAATTTAAATAGCCCTATTCAAAAATTTATTGTATTTTCTTATTGTAAAACACTCTTAAAATGTTGTGTTAAAATTTCAAGGCAATCAAGTCGAAACTCATAATTATATATTCATTTAAATCTTTCCAACTGTTGTGAATTTTTAAGAGTTTAAAACATTAAAAGCGTTTTTTTTTCGAAACGACGTTTGAAAAATCCGTAATCCATCGGCGTCCCTCTAGCGATGCCTTTTTGGATATTTTATACCGTATAAAGCAGAGGTTCCCAATCTTTTTATACCTGTTACGCCCTTTACAAACTTTAATTTTTTCGCGACACTGATCTTCTTTAAAAAAAACTTTGCTTGCTCTTATATGAATTAAGATTACTTTATTTATTATTAAAGAAAACTGCAAAAATCATCTTATGATTTATTTTTCCTTAGTATTTTTTATTAGAACATATAATCGTACATTATAAAATCAATAAGATGGATAATCTTGGTTTTTTGAGCATAACTTTACAAATCGAGACTGGCCGGGCGATAAATAAATAAAAGAGTAAAGTGGGGTATTCAATATATTTCCGAATCAATGATTCGGCTCTCATTTTGCCAGCTGAAATTCATTTTACAGTATCATACAAGATTCTTATTTTTGTGTGTGTCAGAGTTTTGTTCTCGTATAATTTTGTAGTTGCCTTAGAACCAGTTATAAATGGTATAGAGAGCTAAAAAATGACAAAATAATGGATTTTTATGTTAAAAATCGCTTCGAACTTCAAACGACTACAAAAATATTAAAATGACAAAATTAATTAAAAAACCATCGTTGGGGGAAGGAAAAACTAATGTATTAATTGTTATAAATTTAGTTTTCTGATTGCAGATATTTCTAGGTTTAGATATGGTGATCACTGTAAATTGGCTGCATTTGAATTTTATATTTCAAATGGTTGGCATTAGAAATTGTAATTTTTATTAGCTTCAAGTTTATTTCCATCATGTATAACCTAACATTTTCGAAGAAAGCTCGGTATAGTGATAACGTAATATAATTTGGTAATCACTATAAAATGACTTTTTTGAAATGACTACTAGTTGATTGGAATTTATCGATACGTGATGCTTCTCTGTACTTTTCTATTCATTTGACTGAGTAACAGCAATATGGAACCATTTATAGCTAGTATATTTATAATAATCAATGATCGAGCGAAATATAAACAGAAATAAGTGTGAAATTGAAATAGTGTACTTGATAGATAATTAAAGGAACTAAGCATGAGAAATTTGTTTTACATTAATCAGTGGATTTTAAAAATAAAAACCAAAAAAATTGAAAAAACTTACTCTTCAGGACATTGGATAGAAAAGTTTCCTTTAATATCATTATTTTTATATTTGCATACTAATGCACATGTTTCCGTTTTTATTTCACATCTTGATCCTGTATATGCTTGAGGGCATAAACATGTTACCTGATCATTTTCAGTTTCACATATTCCCTCATTAAGGCAATAATTTTCACATTTATTATTTTCACATCGTATACCATCGAAACCTTTTTGGCATATACATTGAGGTTGTGCATGCAATGATAAAATGCATGTACCATGTACACAATAATTATGGCATTCATTTATATCACAGCGGATTCCTTTAAAACCCTGTTTACACATACATATTTGACTTTTTGGATTATAATCTCCATTATTTAAGCAATATAATTGATTTTTGTCTACATATTCTTCAATGTCTTCATCTGAATTTAAGTTTTTCGTTTCTAATAAATTTTTTTTAATATTTTTAACTATATCTCGACACTCAATATCATTTTCCATATGATAAAGAAATTGATTACGTATAATTAATCCTTTTGGTATTGTTGAGAATATTTTTTCTCTTTTTGGTTTATAATTTTTTGGTATATTTTTAGTTATACTCCAAACAGCTCTATGTATTAAATCAGTCCAATATATATGTGTTTCAGTTATAGCCAAATTAAATGGAATATTATTTAAACCATTTATAATTATAGTTCTATTAGTTCCATCTAAATTTGCTGTTTCTATTGAAAAATGATTACCTTCTTGATCAACAACCCAAAATAATTTATGCATTTTATGATCAACTGTAATACCATGAGGAAAAAATAAATCTGTATTAATTATTTTTTCACGTTTTTTTCCATTTAAAGATGATCTTTCAATTGTTGGACTTTTATGATTTGAATTAGTCCAATATAATTTTCTATGGCATATATCTATAGCTATACCATCTGGTATTGTATCTTCAGATTGAAAATCAAATAAAATTTCAACAGTTTTGTTTTCATTATCAATTTTAGAACGATAAATTTTTTTATTTTTACTATCTGTCCAATAAAGATAACGTTCAAGTGGATCAAATGTTATACCTTCGATTTTTTCATTTTGTGTTCGTGTAACTATTTTTTCAGTTATGTGTTTTTCATTTTCACTCAATGCCAATTTAAGTGAAAAAATACTTCCTTTATTATTTGTTTGGTCATTAAAATATATTCGTTCTTCACTATCATCAAAATAAATAGCAGAAAGTTCATCAAATTCATGAGCTGCACTTGTTATATTTGTCCAGTTTTTATCAAAAAATAAAACGTTATTTTTTGTAGTGACAGCGATATCTAAAAATAGATATAATATTAAAATTCCTGTAAAAATAGTTTAGAGTAATAAAAAAGGCCAATTGTTACACAATTTGAGAAGAAATGTGTTTAATATGTAATCAAAAAAAGCTCCTGGTTATAATCTTATTTCTATGAAAATTATTAAAATTTGCCGAAAAACCAATTGCTTATTCAAATTAAGATACTTTTCAAAATTATGGAAGATAACTGAAATTTGGAAGAACAAGCCCATTAAAAAATAAACATATTAACCATCAGTATCACTACAACTAGTAATGTCAAAACTTCATTGAAAATTGTTTATGAAGTGATGAAGAATCTGAACGCAACCCTTTGTATATCAAAATAAAAGGCTAACATTAAGAGGATCATGGTAGACTTGCAAAAGTAGAATTATCAGAAGTGAGTATTACTTTATTGATACATTTCAAGGAAGAAAACTTTAAAAAGCTATTGACTTAAAACTTAAAGAAATTAGCAATGCTACCTGTGGCTGGCGTTAACGACCCTATACCCATTTTATTCGGTATAAAAATTTATTATTTATATATAGTCTAATATTTGATAGCAATTTTGCGGTTTTTTGCTTAGAAACGCTTAAGCTGTTGTCCTACTGCAAGTTATTTTGAGCGATTAGGAAATTTTTTGATTTATATGAAATTTATCAATAGTAGTTAGTAAAAAGTACCAACGCACATAACTCTGAAACAGATGACTATGAAACTTTTTTTTAAAGAAAAACTGTGTTTTAAATATTCAAAAAAGTTATCTTTCTCGATGAATTTGCTAATCTTAACTTGGATAAGGTTTAATATGTAATTTTACAGTGGATGAATAGCTAAATTTAACACATCAATATCTTGGTGTATACTGGTTAAATGTACCAACAAGTCACACGATAAAAAGTCATCTTAAAGCTACTTTTCCATACAGCCATACATTTTAGTAATAAATATCAATAAATTCCATATAAATGGGAAAAATCGCTAGTCATTCAAAATTATTTTTTTCAAGACTACTGATGATAAATCACTAATGTCGAGCCTGTTGTATTATATTATATATTGCTATATTTCTTTATTGCTGATGTCGGGTTAAATATATTAGAACCAACGCTAACCTCAACTGCATAAAATTTAACATCATTTTTTATATTTTAAATTTAAAGCAAAAAAATTTGTTTACTATCGAAATTAATATAAAATTTAATGGAAATAAATAAATCAAATGTCCCTGACAGTTAAGGTCAAATTTTAACAGTTACATATTTTTGATTAGATCAAGCGAAAAAATTCAAATGAAAATTTTCTACAGATCATTTTAACCGATCTGCAATAATTGCCATAATTTATTCAACCACATTGGATCATGCAAGACGGCTTTAAATAACAATTAAATCATTTTTCTTTTTTTATTGATATATTTTTTCGTTGTTGTTTTTTTAAATTTTTTCTTAATCAATATAAAGTTATTGAATTCTATGCTTCAATTAGTAAACTTATGTTCTTAATTGAAACACCAGCAATTTTATAAATGCTGATCAAATAAACAAAGTCACGTAGGCAAAATCGACTGATAACATTTTTCAATTTGGAAAAGATACTGAAGAATTGGCTTAAATTACGATAGCTTTATTTTATTTTAATAAACAAATTTTATCGTATCCATTTTGCATTAATTCATTGTATTATAAGCAGGCAAAGAATTAAAAAATTCGTCTTACATAAAATTGTTTTTATACATTTTTGAGTTTAATTTTCATTCCAGCTTTTTTGTATTTTTATGAAAATAATGGTTTAATCTTGATGAAATAAAATTTCCCATTGAGGCTTATAGGGTGGTGACATACGAGTCGTCATAACATATGTACAACTTTTTAAAGTTATGGGCGAGACGTATAAAGAGCAGGAAGTTTGTAGCCACTTTTCGAAATTAAAAAATAATCCCATATTAAAATGGATTCGCGGGCAGCTTTTCTGATACATACAAACGTTGTTTTGGCATTTTACATCTGTCATTGTTCAAAATTTAAAATTGAGGTTATATTACAGGTAATTTAAGTAAAATAAGTTACAAATGTATTTATTTTTGTTTCTAATTTTATAGAAAATAAAAATGAGATCTCTACAAAAAGTAAAGTGTCATTAAACAATGAAAAAAATTCAAGCACACATTAATGCCTCTATATGTGCACTTCCTGAAATTTGGCTAAAGCCCTATTCAAATCAATGCGTTTTTCATTCGCACGACGGACAAGGTTGTAAAACGGGTGATGCATTTGCTCTAGCTATAGCTAGAACATAAATTTTGGTTTCATAAAGATCATTTAACGGTAAAAGGACACTTTATGGCCTTCAAAATTTTTTTTTACTTTAAATTTTTGGTGTGCGTCTAAAATTTTTTTTGTAAAAATACTCATTTTTTTTACTTTCTAATCCTATTGCAATTTTTTTAGTATACTTAAATTTGATTTTTACCAATATTACCTTAATTATCTTTTGAAATGAATTTTCAAGAGGTTGTAAACAAATTTTTAAATAAAAATGCTTAATAGTTTACTGTGATGGCGTCTGATGCACCGCAGGGTGCCAAGTAATACCCTTTCTAAACAGGCGGCTATACACACTTTCTAACTACACAGAAAGCCACTTTTGTATGGGGAACTGTGTACATAGGTGGTTGGAAATGTGTAGTAACTACAGCTTTTCAAAGTCTGTAGACAGAGAAAATTGACATCTATTGTAAATTTTTTCTTATTGGATCCTCCTGTCAGCTCCCATTTGTTTGTATGGATTCTACTTTGCTGTCACCGCTTACGCTCCGCAAACCGCGTTATTGTGTTTGAGCCATAAGGGTTAAACTATAGTCAATGAAAACAACTGCCAAAGCCATAATTCGTATGAGTATAACCGACATTTTATAATCAATATGAAATATTATTATGAATATGAAAATTAATTTAAAAATATTTTTCGAAGTATGATGAATACAATTAAAACCATTAAATAAACGCCAAACTTTCTTAGAGTCAAATACATAAAATTAAAAAAAAATTATATTGAAACTAAATAGGTCCTTAATTTAAGAATAAATGTCATAAGTTACATATGTATGTAGAGTAATAAAAACTTTAATTAAAACACCTTATTTCACATAGAAAATGGTTATCTCTTTTTTTTTTTTTTTTCTTGTTAATACCAATTGGTTAAGTTTGTTCTAATTTAAATTATTTATCAATTTTAACTTGATTGAATATTTACGTTTAAAATTATTTTGAATTGCTACATAAAAAAACATAATACACTTTTTTTTTTGTTTTTGCATGAATTTTTTACTGTCAAACACTTTCTCTGTATTTTTATTTATCTTGTCTTGTAGTTATTTATTATATTGAATCTTATCTTCCATATTTTTTATAAATTTTTTAATATAATTATATCATTCATCAGTAAATTTGTCAGTAATCGTTAGTGTGAACGATATTTTTTTATATGGAATTATTGTCAGTAAATTCGCTAATGAAAAATTGTGCATGTTATGAAATATTAATGTATAATACCCCAATTGAACTATTTTCAAAAATGATATATCAGTTAAAAGACATCTTAAATGTGGAAGCATTCAGCACACTTGGTAAAAATTTTAGGAACCGCTGAAATTGATTTAACAAAAAATGAATACTTAAACTTTTGTGACGGCTGGACTAATGTTAAAGCATCATTTTAAACGTTCTCATGTTTTTAAATTTTCAATTGAATTTATTGTTTAAATTGAGTATTATTTAATTGATAGCATATAAAATAAAAAGAAAAATGTACCCTATATGTTGTAGTTATTTAAATACTGTTTCTGATTTCATAAAATCAATTCAATTTACCCAGCTGTTTGGCTAAATGTTCTAAAAGAGAGATATAAGGTCAGCCCAAAAGTTCGTGCGCATTTTTAAGAAAAGTTATTTATAAAGTTTAAATGAAACACAATTGAACATTTTAATCATTGATATCTTTTCCACCATTATCTTCATTTTCTCAACATTTTACAGGTAGGTTTTTATTTTCATTGCTGTGAAAAAGTCTGATTTTGATGCAAAACACTTGGAAGTTAATTTTGCACATTCTGTTAACTTTACTTCTAGTAAAAAATTTTGTAAGTCACGAAATAAGTGAAAGAGTAAATGGTATGCGGTAAAAGTTTTCAATTAAATTAACAAATTTTTTGCAATGTATTTGGTCTAACGTTATCCTGATGAAAAGACACTTTCTCAATACATCAACAATCGCGGGCGTTGTCTAAATCAATTCTAATAAGTTTAAATGAAAAAGTTGTTTGATTCTAAGAGTTCATAATAAATCCCACCATAAAAATCCCACCAAATATGTAAAGGTATCTTTTAAGTATGTAGAGACAACTTAACTATTGGAACTGGCTGCTAATCTTTGTCTTTCCACTGTTACCAAACGATCTAAAAATGGCTGCCTTTCTTAGAACGTTTATAGGAAAATGCAGATATTTATTCGCTGCAGACAACTGGCTTCGGATAGCTCATATGGTACCCACTTTCCACACTTGGATACCTTCTCAATCTTCTTTGAATGACGAATGAATGTTCCACGAAATAAATCCACACTTTCTACGATTTGATTCAATGTTTTTCGTGGTTCTGACACCACAAGATTTTTAAGAATCTTTAATTTAAAAAGCACATGTCATATCAGATTAATATCATATTATTAAGATACAATCAAATATAAATGCGTCTATTAGACTTACTCAATAAAAACACGAGACTTATTGTTAGAATTGATTTAGACACGAGATTTAGGGTTATTTTTGAATTTCAAATTCAGATGTGAATTAAATTTTTGAACACACCTTTACGTAAAGCAATTAAAATTTCGTCTTAGCGAAATCAACTAGGCAAATATATATATTTTACAAAATGGACAAATAAAATTCAAATATAAGAATAGACTTTTAACACATGTTTTCTTCTTTTTGCTTTGTTTGTAATTTTTAATCACGAAAATCTGATACGTAAACAAAATTTATTATCGGGTGAGAGGTTAAAACAGAAGTCAACAAATACAAATTAAAACTAACTAAATTTTGTAAATAAATGGTAGTAGACTAAAAATACTGAATTCCAAAATATACATTTTAAAAAGAAGTTTTTTTTGCTAATTTAATAATATTTAAATAAAAAATAAATATATTTTAGAAAATGTTTAATTTTACTGAAGATCAAATTTTATTATAATAAAATAACGAATGCATATTGCTTAAAGTTAAAAATATTGTCATAGGAAAATTAATTAATTTAGTTTTTATCAAATACAATCATAATTTAAGTTCATTTACTTTTATAGATTAAAAAAAAACTGGTATAACTTTTACTTTTGTTGCCCTTGAATCTCCAAGTTTTGTTATTCAATTTGAAGGTTAAATCAAAAAAATTTTATTCATTGATCTTGTTTGTTAAGATGATAAAAAAGTTTCTATTTTACATAAAAAGTATAAAAAAAAATAGATATTTCAAAGCAGTGTGTTTGCAGTAATTAGTGTGACTACTTTCTACTTACTCTAAATTTATTGAATTTTAAAACTTTAATAGTTTTCTGTGTTTTTAGTTTGTGTTTAATAAAACTGTTATAAATAACTAAACATCATTTTTTATAAATATATTTTTAACTCCTTTGTATCAAGTCCTTTTCTGTCTCTCCCTCTTATTCAGTTTTCTCTCTTTCCGCGGCATGCAGACCCTTTTTTATTACGAGCCGAGCCTGCCTTTGAAGACTCCATTTTAGTAGCGAGATTTGGTCAAGTTAGTCTGTGGCTCACTCTCTCATTCTTTATTTCTATCGCAACAGCCGTGCATAGCGAGCTCGCTACGTCGTCACATACAAGACACCTTGTTAATCGAGCCTATGTTTGATCCTCACGTAACAAAAGGATACGCATATGTATGCATTTTTTTCAACCTCTTCAGAATAGCGGTAAAAAATTTAAGAATTGTTTTGCTGGTGAAACCTAATCTTTTTTTCTTATGCCTGGGACTTACTAGCACATAGCGGCACAAAATTTAGCGCTAAATGCTAATGAGTCCATTAGTCTTCCCTGAATTGGTATATAGCCTGAGTTAGCGACTAGTTAACGCTAGCTTGTCGTTTTTTCAGAGAAGATCAACGGAATATTTTAATTCGGGAAAAATTCAGTCATTGAATATTAAGATTTTGTACTTAAAGCAAATAACAACACATAAATCATTAATAGAACTATCACTTTAGCTTTTTGCTTTCTTTCAACGAAAACAGTAATATGCTAGTCTAGTGAGTCCACAACGATTGGTATTTAGACAAACTCCCCATTTTTACTGTGCTAAGTTGTCTCCACACGCTAAACGCAAGTGAGTCCCAGGCACTACAACAGAACCACGCTGGAGACTTCACCCATCATTAAAATTTTTGATTTTTACCCGATAAAATTTTACGCGAGTAGCTAATACTCTTATGATTCTCCTAAAGTTATAATATATTTAATAAAAACAAGATACATTAGTAATGAATAAAGTTTAAATATCTTATAACCTGTGGAAAATTCCAATATTTTAACTGGATAAAATAGCTTCCGTCATAAATCTGAGCGTCCTTTCCAAGTGCATGAAATCGATAAGTTGGACGATCAAAAATTATTTAAGGTCACTACCATAAAGACCAAAATCTTGGAATTTTTCCAAGTAGCTAATAATACTGTTTAAAATTCATTTTTAATCTCTTTTTTTTTAAAATATATTTTTTTCAGTTTTAGGTCTAGATATTTAGGCCTAAATTTATTCTGAAAAGCTATTTCTATTTCATAAATGTTTGCTGTAGTTTAGTTCTATAACAACTTAAGGAGGTCTTCTGCTTTAGAAATTCAACAAAATCAATTTTTTCTTGTTTGCATATTTTCATACCTTAAGTCTTTACAAAAATGAGCTCAAGAGGATTTTTTGAAATTCGAATTATTTTCAGAGTTACAACTCATTTTGTGAGGCACTTCGTGCTTTCTTCAGTTCAGTCTTTAAAACTTTAAACGTGTTTTTCTCGAAACGGTGTGCATGATATCTCAAGTATTTTCAATTTTGATTTTTTTTTTAATATTATTAGTTTTTTATATTCTCAACACATCAATAAACGAAAAACAACAAAATTTTTGCTTAACCCTTTCGCAACCAGCGTCACATATGTATGTATATGTGACGCCTCGATTTTCTTCGCTTGGCCCAGTGTCCCAAATATGTATGTGACGGGTGTTCATTATCAATTTATGATAACTGTAGTATCAAGTCGTACTGCACATGGATGCATAATGTTATACAACTATAAAATGAATGAATGATGTTTTTGGTCTCGCAATAATTAATGTTGTTTATAAGATCTGAGCGTCGAAAGTAACGGACACGGATTCTTTACTACTAGGCGTGGTTGCAAAATGTTGTGCTGAGTTATAAAGCAATAAATTAGAGAAAAAAAAATTATCTGTTATCCCACAAAGCTGCACAAATACACATTTTCCAAAAAAAACTGGGAAAAAGAGTAAGATGCCGTGTATGCTCTGCCAACAAACTGCGTACAACAACTACAGGACTACCAAATGGTCTATGCATAGACAAATGCTTTAAAATTTATCATAAAAATAAATAACTTTAAATAAAACATTTTATTATCTTTTCTTTTTCCTTTAATTCATTTCACCTTAATCTGATGTGTTACAATACATATGTGACGTGTGGGCTACAAATGGAGTTATTTATCTATAGCCCGGGGTCACTTATTCGTGTCGGTATATAAAATTGCTCATTTCGGTTATTTGGAATGTTATGAATACATCCCAAATAACTTAATAATAACTGGTATCATATTTAAATAATAAAACGCGGTTTTTCTCCTGAGGCTCTGGTAGCGAAAGGGTTAGAATATTTATTGGTTCTTTTTTATGACGTTCGAAAAAACACCCAAAATTCAAGCGTCTAAACCAGAAGACCCCCTTAAGCCTAGCGCAAAGCAAGGCTTGGGTGAGTTCTGAAATGCAGGGATACATTGCAGTGTAATTTTCTAGATACTTTTTACATTGTTTCAACAAAAAATTTGATACATTTATTGCGTGATTCATGTGAATCTAATACAATCGTAAAAGTTTTCGGACTCATGACATTGTATAACATGTGCAGTTTGATATTTATGAACTCATGACAATGCATTTCTGCGGTAGTACTGCATTTCAGAACTCACCCCTTCTGTTGCGGCTCCAGCAGTCATGTTACCAATCATATCAATTACACTAGTCAACAAAATTTTGCAACAAGAAAACTGCTTACGAATTTTAAAGTGCTTACCTGCCCTCATTATAACACCATATTTATTTTGATTTGATCAGGTCTAGTTTCTGTGTTACAGCTACCTTAAGGAAAAACCGAGTATGTATCATTTCGATACATACCTTTTTACAAAAGGAGTGTCTCTTTACCTTTTGCACTAAAGAGAAACTTTTATAAAGTATATGCTGCAATAAAAGCAGGTAGATTAGCTAATAAAAGGATTTTCAAAAATAACTACCTCCATTTTAAATGAAAAATTTGCTTACAGATTACGAATTGTTGTCATTAGTTCCACAAAACTGCCTAGTCGCAAGGATTATATTAATTTGGTGAACTGAAGATTTTTCAATTGTGTTTTATAGTTAAGTGAATCTTTAACAATGTCAAGAAAGTGTAAAAATGATGCTAATAAGTTTTGTTATATTTGTGGAAAAGTTACTTTCAAAAATCAGCGGAGAAATTTGACACCATTAGTTACCAGCTTATATAAGCAATATTTTGGCTTTGCTGTCGGACAACAAGATAAAGCATGGGTTCCTCACATCTGTTGTGTGACATGTGTAAGCCAACTTACTGGATGGGCCAAAGGATCTCGATCTATGCCTTTTGGAATCCCTATGATTTGGACGGAGCCCACGAACCATTCATCAGACTGTTATTTTTGTCTTACTGATACAAAAGGTATTACAAATAAAACCAAAAAACAAGTTAAGTATCCTGATCTGTCATCTGCAAAAAAACCGGTCCTTCACAGTGAAGAATTACCCATACCAGAACCACCTCAAAGTTCAGATCTGTCACCTTCGTTGGAAGAAGTCGAAAGCGCCGAGTTAGATCCTGACTTTCAAGAAGCTTCCTCATCTCACGAGTTGCATTTAATATCTCAAGAAGACCTTAATGATTTGGTTCGTGATTTAAAATTGTCCAAGCAACAGGCAGAACTTTTGGCGTCTCGATTGAAAGGATGGAGTTTGTTGCAACCGATGACAAGAGTATGTCACTTTCGAGATCGAGATGAAGATCTAAGGAAATTTTTTTCACAAAATAAAGATCTGGTCTTCTGTAATAATGTCTATGGCTTAATGACTGTTTTGGGTATAAAATATAAAACAAATGAGTGGCGCTTATTTATTGACGGGTCAAAAACAAGTTTAAAGGCTGTTCTTTTACATATCGGTAATGAACTTCCCTCAGTACCAATAGTTGTAGCTGTTAACATGAAAGAGTCCTATGAAACCATTAAATTTATATTGGAAAAGATCCAATACAACGAACATAAGTGGAAAATTTGTGGGGATTTAAAGATCATTGCCCTTACTTTAGGATTGCAAACAGGATATACAAAATTCTGTTGTTTTATTTGTGAATGGGACAGCAGAGACCACAAAAATCATTATGTTAAAAGAGACTGGCCAATAAGAGAATCTCTTACCCCAGGACAAAAAAATATTAAAAATACTCCATTAGTACAGCCTAATGATGTCTTTTTACCACCTTTACATATAAAATTAGGCCTTATGAAAAACTTCGTGAAATCAATGGATCGAGCTGGTGTTGGATTTTCATATTTAAAAGAAAAATTTCCTAAAATGAGTGACGCGAAGATTAAAGAAGGCATTTTTATAGGCCCTCAAATAAGAAAATTGATAAAAGACGATATATTTAAAGAAAAACTTAATAATCTGGAAAAATTAGCTTGGGAGTCTTTTATAAAAGTAACTTCAAATTTTCTTGGGAATCACCGATCAAATGACTATGAAAGTATTGTTGAAGAACTTTTAATAGCTTATAAGAATTTAGGCTGCAACATGTCTTTGAAAATACACTTCCTACATTCACATTTGGACTTCTTTCCTGAAAATTTGGGTTCCGTCAGCGATGAACATGGTGAGAGGTTCCATCAGGAAATTTCTACAATGGAAAAACGATATCAGGGGAAGTTGAGTCCACGCATGCTGGCGGATTACTGTTGGACATTACAACGGGACACACTAGAAGCAAAATACAGAAGAAAATCTTAAGATAGCATTTAAATAAATACTGTAATACTATTTATTAGCTTCATATTGTCGTTAAAATCTGTATTTTTTAAAAAAACAAACAAACACATATTTCAACAAAACTATTCGTGTATCAAATATTCTAATATCAATTCTATTATCCTTAACCTTGTTCTAAGCATAATTAGTTAAAAGTTTTCATGTTACAAAAAAAAAGTGTTTTTTTGTAGACTAGTGTTATTAGCAAAAATAAAAAAAAATTAGTAGCAAGAGGCATAAATCAACACTAAAAATTAATTGTAAACAGTAATAACAAAAATTAGCAATATTTAAGTATAACTCACAATAATAAACCAAAAAAAATTAATAATAAACAATATTCCACTAAAAAAAAAGCAACCTACATTAAGAAAAACTTGTCAACCAGATTTTGATACACCCATTAAATATAGTTGAATCGGCAGCTAAAGCCGCTACTGGAGCGGCAGCAGAAGCCTTGGTCTGCGCTAGGCTTTAAATTGAGTAAACCTTTAATGTACGTTTTTTTAAGGATGGGACAAGGGACTGGCAACATTAGTAATCGAAAAGTTTTGTCCGATACGGTGTTTTGATTCCATCCCTAAAAGAATGTTTTCAAATATTCAAAATCCTAATAGTTTTTTTTTCGTATTCTAAACATTTGTTTAGTTAGTTCCTGTTTATTTTGAATATGATATATATAAAGCAAAATAACTTGTTACCAATACAAACTATTTTTGTAGTTGCTGATAATGAATATGTTTCACCTTGGTTGTTGAGTGAAATACATTCAATATAACATTTATTCATTTCTATATATTATAATGTTTATTAATGATTAAATTATTTTCATTAATTTTTTATGAATAATAAACACCTGTTTTTGTTTTGAAATATTTTAAAGAAAAAAATTATATTTTATAGTAAATTTATTATGATTATGCCTTCATCTCTGAAATTTTTTAATTGTTTGTTGTTGTAGAAAGTATTTTGCAACCAGATTCACACTCAGATTTAACATAATTTTCACAATAAATTAATGCCATTTTATTTTTAAAGACAGAATTAAATACAAAGGAAATATTTGATGGCTTCTTCCTTAAATTCTTCTATTACGTAAACGGATTATTCGTTAAGATATGAAAAAAACTCTGTCAAACTAGCCTATTTAAGAATTTATTTCTAAACAAAATTACAAGGTAACACTAAAGTGTGTTCCAGAGTATTAAATGCACTGCTATAATTTCCATAAAGTGTATCCTGATGTCCAAAATACAGGTATGTACAAATTATAGTTTAGAACAAGTTTCATAACATTAAATTACAAACGATATAAAATTAAAGATAATTTAGCTAATAATCTGAAACAATTATTTAATTTAACTTAACCACTTATATTAATATAATTACCGAGGGAAATATTTACGCAAAGAATTGATAATTATAATCAATCTGATTTCTTTAAAATTCTCCTTAAAATTCCATAATTAACCGGTTAGTCAGTTATCATTTGCATCTTATATAATTAACAAATACTTAAAATTAAGAAAGATTAAGACAATAATTGATAAAATTGATAGCAAAATATCATAAGCTGATTTTTATTAATTTGTTTAATGCATTTTAAGTAAAAATGGGATTTTATAGATACCATGTAAAAATACATAATCTCTGAAATTACAATTTTTGCAGCTACTGAAATAATGCAAGAAATTCAAGCGAATAAACTAGGACATGCTGACTGATGGTGGAATATGGTAAGAGTGTATTATTATCAAAAAAACATTTAACTAACTCTTAAGGGGACTATATCACTATTTTTTCCAAGTCATCAAATGGCTCTCTTGCCCCATATAAATTATATGCCGGTAGCGATTTGTGAGTAAATTTTTAAACATGTTTAAATTTTTACTCACAAATCGTCATTTCCATATACTTTACATGGGACGAGAGAGCCATTTGACGATTCAAAAATTTATAGAGAATAGCCCCCTTTAAATTGCAACTGAAACCTGGATAGACATTTCATTAAATAAATAACATTAATTCAGGGGTGGCGAACCTTTCGCATGCCACCCGCCAATTTGATTGATAGACGAATTCAGATGCACCATATAACTCAAACATCTTTTATACCTTCTTACCTAAGGCTTAGGTAGATAGTGATAAGGATTGAGAGGGGAAGGAATAACTCAATCACGCAGTTGAATTAGTTTACACACAGTTAACCCCTTAACTTGCAGGCATCGAGTTATTTCGAGCGCACTTAACTGTTTTCATAAAAACTATGCCTTAAGGCAGGGATGGGCAAACTACGGCCCGCCGGAAGGTTTCATGCGGCCCGTGGATAAATTTTTAATTTGCCGATCCGACGGAAATTAAAAGAAATGTTATGGATGAAAACACTGATATAAATGATATTGCTCAATTATAATATTATTATTTATTAGAGATGTTGATGAAAACTTTGAAATAACTGAGGAACTGGTGTGCATGCGTTCTTAATAGGAAACTACAACGGGGTGAATTTCAGGAAGGGCTTTTACCTTTGAAAGTGCCTATAACAAATACATGTAATATTACGACCGATGGAGCACCAAATACGACAGGAAAAAAACTGGATTTCTTGGACCCTTTAATCTACCCCGGGAACATTGTGTTTTACATCAAGATGCTCTGGGTAAATCTGCATTGAATATGAAACCCGTACTTAATGCAATCGTGAAGCTTGTAAAGGTTATTCGGTCTCGTGGCAATTTCGGAATTTTCTTCAGTCCGTCACTTGAATGTCAAGGTGCAAGAAAAATATCAATTTATCGACGATATCTGGGCCCATATTAAAGCTTTCAAACTAATCTGTTAATCTGTTTACTGCGCAGCTAGCCAAGAACGACTTTTCTCATTTCTCGAGGTTAAATTGAATACCCTCATTAAATGAAGGGAAGGTTAAGAATTATGAAGATGTCTTGAAAAAACTGCATTTAGAGTTCGAACGCAGATTTCAAGATTTCAGTGCCATGCAAATAGAATTGGATATTTTTACTATGCCCTCCAACGTAAATTTGTGAAGAAGTGAGATCAGATTTGCAGCTTGAATTAATTGAGTTGCAATCTAACAATCATCTCAAGCAGTTGTTTCTAAATATGCCAAAGTTAGAGTTTTACAAATCATTCATTATCGAAAGTAATTTTCCTAAATTTAATACCTCACGCCCAGAAAATCAGTGCTATGTTTGCTTCATCTTATATATGTGAACAAGTATTTTCAACTACGAACCTTAGAACTGACAGATGAGCATTTAGCCTCGTTCGTTAGAATCAGTACATCCCACTTCGAGCCTCAATATAAGGAACTTTTAAAAATGAAATCGCAATTTCATTCATCTAATTAACATATTTAAATTTTAATACTTGTATATTGTTTTTGAAATTTTAGAAAAATTTATCTTGGCCCGCCAGCCTTTTTTTTCGATTTTGGGCTCGCGACCGGAAAAGTTTGCCCATCCCTGCCTTAAGGGATTAATTAAACACTTATCTACAATAGTCATAATTGCTTTACTTTAAAGTAAAGTGCGGTTTTGCATTTTTATTTATAATTTCTTTCTCAATACATTTGCTATATACAAATTAATTGCTTACAAACTAGCTCCGCTACTGCCCCGGCTCCAGCTCGGCTGTAAGCCGGCACCCTGTAGCCAGCCTAACAGTTGAATAATAAAAGTTTTTTGAAAATAATTATAAAGTGTATAACGGAAAAAGTCATATTTCAGGTTTTTCCACTTTTCTGTAACTTTTTTTTTCTCTTTTATTAAAAACTAAAATAAATATTGCAAAAATTAACATATTTTACACTCTATCGAATAATTGATTTTAAGAGGAATTTAAGTAATCCCCTTAAATCCCCTTTTTTTCCCTGAATTAAATTCAACAGCAAGTGTGTAAGAAATATTGAACTAAATCCAATTATGTTTTTGAGGGAAAAAAATTAAGAAACTGAAAAATACGTTTTTCCACTTTTCTCATTAAATTTTTAGGTTAAGATAAAAATAAACATTTTTTATTATTTCCAGCACTTACTACTAAATTTTGCTAATAGGATCCGTAGTTTAGCCAGAAATAATAAAAAAACAACATTTTTCCCTCTAAAAACACATCCCTCTGTGCCACAGGAATATTTCCACTGGTTCGGATTATGTTTTTTATTTCTTGACACTTTGCCATATTCCGCCATCAGTTTGATGTAACGACAAGCCCAATCGCACCTGAACTAAATCATAAGTAAACTTAAACGAAAATCGGTTTTCGACAAGATTTGCCGGTAACCTTATTTTGAATAACCTCAAAGAAATGCACACGATAACTAAAATTTTCATAATGTTATCGTAAGGATTAGGAAGCATATCCTAAAATCTGGTGACATAATATTAGTAATTAAATAATATCAGTTTATCTAACATAAATTATATAATTTTTATTAATATTAATTTCCGAGATTTAATTAATCATTTTTTCATATTAAATTTTATTGTTGACAAAATTTATTGCATTTACTTAATTAGTCTATATAAAAAAATATATATTTGTGTAGCTAGGCATTAAAAAAAAAAAAAGAAAATATTTATTTTTCAAAGAAAGTCCTTGCAAATGAATTTGCACTTTTGTCTACGTGACCAACGGATATAATAGAATGGCGAGGTGAGACATTTTTTAATGAAACTAAAACATAAATACTTTCTTTTCAAGTATTAATAACCAATTTATAAGTTTTATCTTTACTTAAATTTTAACCTTGTCAAGTATATATAACTAAGCAAATTATTAATAGTTTTTATAAATAAAATAATCTCTTCAACATATTGATGATCTATGTAGATGTGTAAAAATTTGATTTTATAATATCAAAGTACACTTACCCCACGATGACATAACAGTGGGTAAATTATAAATTAAAGGCAGTACTAGTAAAACACAATTTAATAAATTATTTATCAACATTATGAATAAATATTTTACGCCGCATGAACTAAATTATATTTATTATAACACACGTTCATGAATTAACTAAAATTATATTTACATATCTAACTTCCCCGACATCCACGGTCTCACTAAAATTAAATGTGCTTTTTGAAGTTGCCTGACTGTATAATAGAGCTTATATTAGAAATAACAGTGTAGGCCACGATTTCACATTTTATTTATAGGATAGAAAAGACATAAATATATAGATACAAAACGCGAGACAAGGCGAGATAGAAGATACACGTGTTCAAGACTATAGCTTTAGTAATTGATAAAAGCTTAAAACGAAAGCTATTTTTTAAAGCTTATGTCCATTATTTACTATATTTATTTGGTTGAATGAAAATTATTGGCAAAGAAACGAGATAAGAAATGGGAAAAAAATAAATTGAACACTTTTTAATATGGAATATATATATATTTACAATATTAAATATAAATAATCTTTAAATGGCATTCTTCTCTTTTTAAAAATAATTAAAATTCAATTAGTTATTAACACTGACTTTATTACATTTTTGGTGTAGTGATTATTTGAAGTCCTTCGATTTTTTTTTTTTTTTTTTATATTTTTTCACAAAATAAAAAAATCTAAACAGTTGCATAATAAATAAAAATAAATGCTATTTACATAAAATTTTTTCTAAAATTGTCTTAAAACTTTATCTTTAAATTTAGTTATTTTTTTCCAATTTACATTTTATTTTTGATTCACTTGTTAGCTTTTAGCTAAAAAATTTAGCATTTTTTAGGCATATTAATTTAGTTAGTAAAATTTATTCTGGATATTGTGCGGTGGGAAAGCCATCTTATTATCTGCCGAATTTTATTAGTTATCCAGTTGCAAATTCTATTTGTTTGTTGAATTTTTTTCCCCCAATGTTGAATATGATCTGTACTCAATAGTTAAGGAAAATTTATATAATTATATATATAGTGCATCTTTTTTTATGGTTTTTATAAAATACAGAAAATAAGAGAATAAATTAAAAACAAATTAAAATGTATGCGCTGAATGTAAAATAATATTCTATTTTGCTATCAGTATGTAAAAGAATTAATATGTAAATTCGTACAAAACCATTCAATTCAAAATTAAATAATTAAATTTTATTTTCGCATGGTTCATATTTTTTGAATGAAACCTACATCCCAGGCTTTAATAACAAATAATTTTCAAATAGTACTTTTCAAATAGAATACCTAAAAATATGCAACATGCATTAATAAATGGAATAAAAAACAAAGTCCTTTTGGTCGTCTCTAAAAATATATAACAGAAATTATATTTTAGCTATCAAATATAATATTTTAAATAATTTGAAAAGGATATAATAATGTCCAAGGAGGATGTCCTCCATTAATATATGAAACATATGTAAATCCATCTTTACCCTTACCACGTATATTATAATAGTAGGGTAAGAATGATAATAATTGAAATCTAATAAATTAAGAAATTTTATAGTTTTTAAATAAATTTAATTTAAAAAAGTACTATCCATACTTCCGTTTTTCATAGAATTGAATTGCTGGTTGATTTGTTGATAAAACGTGAAGAAATATTGCTTTAACCGTATATCTTTCAGCTGTAGTTAGATGGCTTACTAAAGATTCTAAAAGCAGTGAACCAATTCCATTTCGACGATGTCGTCTATGTACACCTAACGATAAAATATAACCTACTTCAGCATTTTTTCCAATTGAATCCGGTAATATTCCTTTATCCTACATTAAAAAATTCAAATATAATTAAAATTTTAATCTATAAAAATTAGACTTGCCTCTTTGTTTAGTTTTGTAAAGGGTTTAATTTCAGCTACAATTAAACCAATTATTGCCAAATTATAAATAGCTGCAAGAGCAAAAAATCGTGAGCTTGATGTAATATCTTCATACCAGGAAAGTGGATAATCAATAGGAAACCAATCCTGGCACAGTGTTCTTACCTTAAATTTATTTTTATTTATATAATATATTTTGAAATTAAAAAACATAATTTTACCTCGCCAAGATCATCTGGACAAAGAAATCTAAGTTGTACATCAGCTGCTGAGCATAATGGTATGTGTTCACTTGAGGTATATTTTTGTTCATTTTGAATATAGTTATGTTTTGGGTACCTGAAATATTAACGAATTCTATAAATATTTTACATTTATTTTCAACTTGAACAAAAAAAAAACAAAAAAACTTTAAACATCAGTTTAACTATCTCGTGAGTATTGTGGGGTTTCGAACATACCGTAATAACACTTTTAAAGGATATTTATCATCACGTTCATTTTCGTAAAATTTATTTAATATGAGCAGCTATTTTATGCGATTCATGATCAAATAGCTTAAAATTTAATTTTAGTACTAATACCTATGAGAAATTTTTTATTTTTAAAAACGATGTCAATATATAAAAACTAAAAAAGTGAAAATATTAAATCAAAACATAAATTCAAATTGTCAACTAATTTAATATTTACATAATTATAAATAAATTCTTCAAACCGATTGGGTCAGATTCATTTCGAAGGCATTTCCAAAAATATATTTTTCCTTTCAGACAATAAGACTGCTATTTTCATAAATTCTGATGGTTTTTACGACATTTCATTAAAAACTCACCAAGTAAACTGTGCCATTTAGCGCGTTAGGCTTTCATATTATATTACAAAATTATGAAGACTGCAAAATTGATGTAGGAGAGAGATAGCATTTTTTCCCCATACTTCGTCTATTATCAATATAATTCAAGCAGTCACATTTGATTATTAATTTTAATTGAATAATTGGAACTACATTTGACAAGAAACATTTTTTTATTGCTTGTAAGCTTAAATGACATATGTTGGTCACATGACCATGATTAGTACAAAAAATGGGTGTGCCATAAAAAAGATTTGAAAATTCATCTATGAGGACGATGACACACGAGTTGTCATGACATGCACAGCTTTTCGAAGCTACGGCGAGAAGTATAAAATGCAGGGAGTTTGAAGCCGCTTTCCGAAGCTAAAACGGAATCCCATATTGAAGTGGATTCTCGGGCAGCTTTTCTAATAAATATAAATGTTTTTTTGACATTTTAAATCTGTCACTATTCAAAATTTAAATTTGAGATTATATTGAAGGTAATTGGAGTAAAATAAATTATAATTGTATATACGAGTTTTTTTGTTAATAATTTAAGTAAGATAAGTTATAATTGTATTTATTTTTGTTAATAATTTAAGTAAAATAATTTAATACTTTCTTTGATTACAAGATAGATTAATAATTCTAAATATATAAAGATTTTTTAGAATGCTAAAGCTTCCCTTCACCATTAAAATATTCTGCCCATGTCGTTCCTAATAATAACTCGTATTTCGCTTGCTTGCTCTAGGAAATCTGTTATTCACCGTAGATGGTTGTTCAATAAATTCAACTTCTTCCGCAATATATGAATCATTAAAGTCACCTTCAGCACATGCACTATTGCTCTTGATCAAAAGATTGTGTAAAACACAACAGACAAGGACATTTTTGTTAACTTTAATTTCATTTAATCTAATAGGTTTCTGTAGAGCTTAAAACTTTTTCGCTAAAATACCAAAAGCCCGTTCGATTGTCTGCAAAATTCTGTAAAAAATAATTTCAGTAAAGATATACCTACCGCTTGTTTTGGTTGTATGTCAAAAATTCACGCACCCATTAATGACTCTATGTATACACATCCTGAAATTGGACTAATCCATCCTCGTGTGTCATTATAGTAGAAAAGCTGCCTCCGAAAAGTTATGCATATGTCATGACAACTTAACCGCTATGAGCTTAAGAACCAAAGCAATTTGGAATGACATTTACATAAGTGAAATGTATGCTGAAGTTGACGTTTTCATAAGTAATTTTACTCTTGTTGATCCTCAAATTTATCAGCTTTGGATTGAAGGAAATTCATGTAAATATTGTAAATTATGCAATTGCAAATTAGGGAACTATGGAAGTCTGAAAATTTTCATTCTCAAATTTCTTCTAAATTACTTATTACTTATTAAATTAACTTATTGAATTTAGTTTGGTTTTTAAATATGACATTTCACTTTTAGCAACAGAAGCTGTTTCATTGCTTAAAAATGAAGGATTTGATCAGTTTATACGAGCTCCACTTGAATTAATCGCTTCTGATGTCTTAGACCATTACAGGACATATGCGTTAATTGAAAAACTCCTTTATATACCACCAAAGCTTTCTGAACAGCAATCATTTCAATTAGACCCTAAGACGAAAACATTATTAATCGAAAAGTATACTTTATAAAGACTCATCTCGTTAAAATTTAACGCTTTAAATTTTAGATATTATTCTTTAGAGGATTGTGTTGCTCGAGAATTTCTTGGTAAAAAATTATCCACCCGTTATCGAAAAGACTTAGATGAGATTGCAGAAAAAACAGGCGTAAGATTAAAGTCATGCAGGTACTATAAAAAGTTTTAAAAGGCTTCATGGTTTTTGGCTTATATACTATTTTCTTAAAAGGAAATTATTTGTGCTTAACAAGTGTATTATTAAAAAACGACACATGTATAAAATTTTAACTATAATTTAATTAATCCGGAACAACTAGTTGTTTGAGCCCATATTCTCTTAATGTGGGCATGAACTACTTGAAATCTAAATAAATTTTTTTATATTGAGAAATTCTTTGACAACTTACATATGCTTAAAAGTATTTGACAAAAAACTTAGTCTTCTTTAGCTGCTAAAACTACTAATAATTTTTCCCCATTCAAATTTATCGATACAAGAAATTGTTTCAAAATATTTTTATTATTTATAATCTTTCAATTAAAACATACTTCAAGCTTAATTATTAATTCTTTATTTTCATATGTTAGACGACAGTTCGACAATGTAAAAAGAATTTTCAAAGTGGTAGAAGAACTTCCTGGAAATATAATAAATAATATAAAACAAAACTTTTTGCTTTCCGATGACCTGGCGAAGTAAAAACTTAATATATTTTAATTATTTTAATTTTGAAATGCTTTCAAATTTTAGAAAATATGCTACGGTGGTTTTTCTAGCTTGTTTGAGGTTTGAAACCTCCAAACGTAAATTGCAGTATTTAGCATTTGATGATTTTTTCGATTGCTCTCAAGCTATAATGACATTTTGGACTTACACATATCAACATGCTGGTCCTGAATACTATGACACAGAAATGGATAAGGAATTCCTCTTAGACCTAAGAGAGTTACGATGTCTTCTCGAAAAGGAAAAAGAAATTAAACAGTAAGATGAAATTTGCATTTCGAATATTGATTATATTTATGAGTACCGAAATTAATTCACTAATGGTTAGTAACTGAATGCAACGTATCTAATTAAAATAAACAAATAGCTAACAAAAATAAAAAGTAATATAGCTCTTTAATAAAAACTTATACCGTTGAAAATTTATCGTATTAGTCTTAAACCAGCTATCTGAATGCAACTAATATAAACTAATGAGCTTAGGAGCGGTACACTTTGTAACGACTCAAGCTTACAAGTAAATGAATTTTTAACGAGTAAATTATTTCTTATACTAAAATAAATCCAATCTGAGATTCAAAATACTGGTGTTAGAAAATATAGTTTTGTATGTTACAGGTATTAGAAGTAGAAATTTTGTTCTTAGGATTTCACATATATTTACCTTTTCTCATTCATTTATTTCTCTACAAAAGAAATAGATGTAAAATTTGCTGTACTTTCGTTAAATTTTAACGTTTTGATTTTAATTAGTTATTCATTTTCAAAATTCATTAATATAAAACCTATTTATATTCCAGTTTAGTCTGTTTACGTTTAAAACCAGTATTTTTGGAGAAATACTTTCATGAACTAGATACTAGTTTCCGGTGAGATGAAAAAGAAATTCAAAAATAAAACAATTTTTAACATTTTGTGTTGTTTCTTTTTTTTTATAAAATAAGATCGTATTGGCGCTCACTGATCACAATTGCTTGCAATTTGCATCGAACACGTGAACTACGCTGTCTCTTTATTGATTTATCAGAAAAATTAGTGGATCCTTGGCGTCAAAGTAATTGGGGAATTGAACAAGTTAAACAATTTCTTCCAGCAATTACACAGAGTGTTCTTGATTTAGAAATTTCAAGGTAGTTAAAACTAAAATATGAAGTAAAATTTTGTTTCAATTTATATTTTAAGGGACCAAGAAACACGCTGTTTATGGGATCGATACATGCAAGTGATAAATATTTGTTTAGTAAGAATGTATCCTACTTAAGTTTTATTATATCATAAAAATGTGGAAAATGTTAAATATTTTAAATTAAAGTTGATAAATTATATTGTTTTTTGTAATAATTTTTATTTGGGATTTTTTTTTTAAAATAAAAAACTGCTACAGAACGCTAGCGTACTTTAATACTCTGATACCAAAAATGTGTTGTCATTATTTGCTTCGCTTTCGGACTTACTTATCTTTTTAGTCTTAGCTATAAGCTTTCTTTTTAAGGGAAGATGAGGATAAATAGATTTTATTTTCCTTAAAAGAAAATAATATGTGGGTAATAATTCACATACTCAGCTCAGAACAATAAATTATAGATATAACACTTTAATAAATAAAACTTGAGACTAGTATTGAGATGATTACCTTAAAAAGGAATTTTTGCAGTAAATCACAAGAAAATGAATATGAATAAAGAAAAAGTGCTTTTTGAACTAAACTATGCTACATCATTGCACAATTAAATGAAAATGATGATCAAGCTACATGAGCTTCCGTATTTATGGGACTACTATCTATTCGTAGCTGTTAAAAAATATTCCGTGTAAAATATAAAAATCTACCTACACGACTGGTTGAAAGCTAGAAAAGCATTAGAATAAATATATGCGATCAATATACGCTATGAATAAAGCCAAAGAAACACAAAGAAACTTATATTTTGTGTCAGCCTCGAGATTTATTGACCGTAGTGCAAGCTCTTTTTCCATTTAACTTTAATAGTGTTTTATTTCAATTTTTAGATTATTTAATTAACTGAAATTATTAGTTCTTAAATAGTTATTGGTTACATTTAAACAAAGGCATCGAGCTGCTGCAAGAGATTTTAAAATTTCAATATTCCTTTGACCGTTTTAGTAAATTGAAAAATTTTATAAAATTATTTTTATGAGAATAGCTCGAAATATATGAAAAATTCAACTTTGAATAATATTTTGTATTGGAAAATTTTAAGAACTATTTGAGGTCACTTTTTATTTTTATTCATCTAATGCAACTAGGAGTAACTTATGATGTTTTGTTTGCACTATGAATGCACGCTATATTGAGATTTAGTTGTTTTGTTTACTTAGTTAACTACTTTTGTTGTCTACTAAAAAGAGAATTTCTAATGCATAAAGTCAGGACTTATTATATATATATCAAATTTTTGATTTTCGGACAAAAAATAAAATTGTGCCAAAATAAATTCAGCTACCTCCATCAAACGTGCACCCAAGCAATTAGTCTCCTTCAACGTGTTCAGAAACTAAGAATAGCAAATAGAGAGCTATTTTATTGGTGTTTTATAATTAAGCTCTAGCAAGTGTCTCACAATTGCAATTCTTTCTAAATATTTACCTTGAAAGTTTTTCTAAGCTTACAGCCATATAAATATGAAGAAAAACATCTTAAGGATCAAAAGTGCTTTACTTTTTATAACAAAATAATAAAAAATAATGAAATACGTCGTTTTTACGAGCAGGTCGTGCTGTAAATCTTGATAAAGTTTTGTAACATTTAAAAAACAATATAGATGTAAATCCTGAAATGCGGTAAGTAAACAGATTTTTTATGAGAAATAACTTTCTAAAAACTAACATGTACAAATTTAAATAAATTAATAAAAATAAAATCTTTTAAGCCCAATTTAAATCATTTAAACTGGTTGACTTATTCAAAAGTTTACTCAAAAATTACAATAATTTGTGGGAGTTTTTTTAATAATCACAATTTTAATTTTATTGATTTATCATTATTTTTAAACAATAACTAATCATCTGAACAATCAACTGAAACTAAAAGCAAAAACCATTTGTCAAGTAAACTTTCTAATAATTAATATTTCGCCACAAAGTCAATGGTTTAATGCAAAATTTTATGATATTATATTGTTCATATCTGACCTCCATTGACTATCATCAGATCAAAAAAAATTTCCAAAAGATGCTGCATGAGAAAAGATTTAAATTAAATGACGAAGTTATTGCAAAAATTGAGATCCATTTCTATAAGAAATGATTGAAAATTTGAAAAATTTAAATGGAGAATAAGTTTGAATTTAAGATACAATAAAAAAATACTTTGATATTTCCTAGTTTTGGCCATAATAAAACAGTATTCCGAAATATTTTCAATGTATAGAACAGAGAGGCATTAACTTCCCTGATAATTGTACTCGGAAATTGTTATCTTCTGTCTATTGGTAAGCCATTGATCATTTTCAGGTCCAATTTTTGTTCCGACTGTTCGAATTTTTGCTTTTACTTGATACTTTTTCCATTTAAATATTAAAGAGTATCAGTGGCTTGCCGCTAAATGTTAATAGACTCATGGAACTAATTTTTCTTAAGCTGTAAGCCATTACTGAAATATTATGGATACTATTTTTCGTATTACATAATTTTTTCTTAATAAGAAGAAATGTACAAAAAAACATCATTTCCATTTTTATCCCGTAAAATATAGTTTTGGTTATTTCCGCTATAAAAGTTGTTTTCTTCTATCTCAATACTTTATTTTATTTGGCAGTAAAAGGAGAAATAAATTACTGTTACACAAAGTTGAATTATCATTTGTTATCTAAATAGTCTAGAGAGAGTTGAAATCGGTTGCTTACTCATTTTAGTTAACGAATATTCATGAAGAAAAATTATTAGAATATCAGTTACTTATGCAAAAAACAATTTAATATAAAAAAAAATTACTATAACAAATGTAATAAAATGATTTCAAGTGCAAATGTAGATAAATTATGCATAAAAAGTATGGTGGGTGTACTATGGAATAGTACAGATAACCAATCATCATAATTTTATATAATTTTCAGTAAATGTACAACGTAATACATATAATAAGAAACGTCAATTTGAAATATGTACTCAACACAAAACTGATACTCTATGTAATCCTAAAAGCTAAATTCAAATTTATTTGGTTATAAATAAGCCTATGATGTTACCACGTTACCCTTATATTGTAATCTATGCTATCCAGAACGTCGAAGTAAAAAATTTATTTTTCTCACCACTGTCTTCTAAAATTTGTATTTCATAATAAATATTTTCAATTAAAAACAAAACTAATTCAAATACGGTAAAAGCGTATTTTTTTTAAAAATAATTCACACAAAAATTATGCATGGTAGTATTAAATTAAATGATCCAGGAGCAAGCCTACAGTATGCACATAAATTTGTGCCTACATATCCAAAGGTCGATATCGATACTGCATATTTGAAAATTTCTCAAATGCTTGTTTACACACAAGTCTTATAGTCCATTCTAGTACATCTGCGTAATTATAGGCGCATTCTGTACGTAAACAATATATTACTTTCAATCAATAATTTTCTTCTTTGTGGACGACTTAAGATTTATAGTGAGCAATTTAATTAAAATTTAACTCTTTTGATACTATAGCTGAAAGAAACAGGCTGTATGATTTTAATTCGGCTTAATTGTAGATGTGGCTTTATTAATATTTCAAAATGATGTAAATAATTGGTTTAACCACAGAATAATACAATAATTGCAAATAAATTTAACCTTGATTAAAAATATAACATCATATGTTTATTACAAAATATTTTTTTTACATAATAAAAAACTAATATCTCTTTTATAAAATTAGCAAAAACAACATCGTAATAAATTTTAATTATCACTTTCTAAAGACTTCCAAGATTCATTCCAGTAATTAATTAATCTATTATCTTGATTAGAACAGAACTCTTTGAAATCGTTAAATAATTTCAGTTGAAAAAGTTCAATATCTGGTGATGAATTTATAGTTAAAGTTTTCCATTTTTTATTAGGAATCATATGATTCCAAGACCATAAAAAACCGACTCGTTTATTTGTAATAATGTTGTTAATTTTTTTAGATACAAGTCTCGTTGTATAAGATGCCTTTTGATCTGATACTTCTGTGGCAGCTCCAGTTTTGGGATATCTAAAATATATAATTGTATTGGCTATATATTTTAATAAATAGACTACAAACTTCTACCTTAATAGGATGAACATATTTCCAGTACAGTGAACAAACTCAAAATCGTTTGTTTGCTGTAATAAAGTATTATTATTAACAAAGAAATATAGTTGAGGCATGAAGTTTTACAAAGTTTACAATAAAGTAATATATAAAAACGCTAATAAAAATTAAATATTAATATTATCTATTAAAATTCTTAATAATAAAAGTAATTTCATTCAAATAGATAAATAATGGAGCACATACACATGAAGCAATTTGACTACTTTGAACAATACATGGTATAAAACCAAATCGTTGTAAAATTGCTTCTTGAAAAAGTATCATTCTTGTTGATCGGCTCGTCTCCGGGAATTCTATACACAAAAAATTATTTAAAAAAAAAAAATGTTTTAAAAAGATAAATATATATTTTTATCAATCCTACCTTCAAATAGTATACTACTTTCTTTAATGCACTCCAAATTTAGAGGAATAAAAATAGGACCTCTTAATGGGTCTGATTTTTCAGTAAAATGTTCAGCAAAAGGATCGGCTGGTATTGGAACAAGTTGAAAATTACATTGGTTTGCTTTTCTTGACCATCCATAAACCTTAAAATTAAATGATTAAATAATGATTAGAGAAGGAAGCAAATAAAAAATTGAAAATATAATTAAATTTGAATGACAAGACTTGCGTGGCAATATCACAACAACAAAATTTACTACAACAAACCTTTAGATGTCGATTCTGCATTTATAGAATTAATTGTCAAGCAACTAAATTTTCATAATCAATAAATATTCATCAATCTCAATTGGGGAAAATTCACACAGGTATTTCCAAAACCTATTAACCGTACTTTAGAAGGCTGAACAAAGTCCCTCAGTAAATGCATTAAAAACACTTTAAGTTAACTTATAAAATTTAGAAGAACGTATTCCTTACATTCATAAGTTTTGTGAATAATAGGCGAGAGTACCCACATTTCGAAGTTAAAAAGATCCTCTCATTAAACTGAATTCGCGTACAGCTTTACCAAATGTTTTGACAATTTACACGTACAATGGTAAAATTACGTGAAGCTTTATCATGTATTCACGTGTAACGCAAACAGTAAAGCTACTTCAGAAATATTGTGGATGTGAGTATTACTCATGCGCTACTAAGCTCTTGAACTCAACAACAAATAATAATCTTTGTTATCTTTTTATTTAGTTTTTATATGAATACTTACTAAATCATAAACGATAGGTCCAGATGCAGTTATCCATTGCAACATAATTTCAAAGGCAAAACCGGGTATCATAATTTTCTGGTATTTTACATGGCCCCATTCAATTCTATCACTTTTATGATTAATATCGATTTCCAAATGAGAGTGTTTGTACATATTACCTTTTTTTTTTTATAAAAATATTTTATCAAAATTCAAAATAAATATTTTACAAAATTTACCATTATATTCTCTTATACTTGGTTCATTACGAAGAAAATCAGGAATTTTTGATTCATTACTATATTGATTGGTAAAATTTATATTCTCTTCTTGTATTTCAACTTCCATCCATTCATTTTCAAATGCTCTCAGATCTCCTAAAGGAGGAATATAATCTAAAATTGAAAATAAAAGAAAATTAAATTGAAATCAATGAAGTAAGGAATAATTCAACAATTTTGAGCTTCATCAGACTTTAAATAAATATTAAACCGTATTAAAGTAAATAAATGATATATCCTTAATAAAGGACGTTTTCGTGATTTGTTAAATAGTAGAATTTCAAATTTACTCAAACTAAATAATTTGAAAATATGTCATGCCTCATGGAATCTGGAAGAAATGTAGCATTATCATTTCTAACCCCGAAAAATGAATCTTTCCATTAAGTAGGAATTTTTTTGAAAATCACTTTTAAAAATATTTAAATTAGTAATAGAAATTATTTCTCTTATCCCAGTCTATCACTTTCATTTTATAGAAAAGTATGGCACTATAGGATCAAGTTTATCTAATCCGAAAGCAGATGTAACACAGAGGACTATTACTTTTATATTATACCTTTTCCAAAAAAAAGAAATGACTGACTAAAAGCGCAAAATTGCCAGCTGAGCAGATATACGATAAAACTTAATGGAAAAATATTATAGCACATAAAATTTACTAAAAATAAATGATACAACAAATAAAAAATTATATTTGGTTATTTTAGAACAGTTTCAGTATTCACAAAGAAATAAAAAATTTTTAGCAGCAAAAAATAATCCAAGAAGAAAGTGGAAATGAAACACTAATGAAAGAGGAGCTACCTTTTAGTTAAAGCTACTTTCTCGGGGAAGACATTAATGAATTTTGATAGAAAATGAAGCAAAAATTTACCGTCCTGGCTTAGAACTCTTTGAATAATTCTAGCATCAATTTGGAATTGAGAATTTCTGCATTTTGAGGTATATTCGATTGTAGAAAAATTTTAAAAACTAAGAATTTCTATAGGTAGTTTGACTTTAGTTAAAAAATTTCAACAACAAATCAAAATATACCCTTATAAAATTGCTTACCCTTTGAATTTCTATCTTGCAATGCTATATACCATAAATGAAATCCAGGAATAAATGGTTTTTGCCAATCACCAGAAGCATGACAAATTAAACGTTCTCTAAATTATTATAAAATATAAATATATGTATGAATATATATATTATTCAAAATTGGGAGAAAAAAAGAAACCTTCTCATTGCCTCCAATATTTCAAGTTTTGTAAAGCGACTATCTAATCGACTTTCTAACCAAGAAAGTGCATCATTTGAAACAAATGTAAATGATGGTAGACTTTGAGTTTGAGCCAGAAAATTAATTCCAGTTACAGGATATTTCATTGCTTCAAAAATTTCAACTAATGGTGTATTTAAACTAAATTTTAGCTCTCCAAAAAATCTGTAAATTAATATTGAATTCATAAAATTATATATTAATATTGAAAAATTACGCATCATCGCTTCCATATCCTTCTCCGGCTAAGCCAGCTGCTTCAATTGCTGGCGAAATTCTTCCTTCTTCAACTGTTTTAGATCCTATTTTAGAAGCATAGCTAAAAATAAAATGTTTTCATTTTAGAATAAAATATTTTCATAATTTTATAAATGGATATTAATTAAATAATAAATATTTAAAACTAACCTCGAAAAAATACGCGGACGTTCTATACGAACAGACCTTTCAGGCTGAAACTCAAATTAAAATAGGTAAAAACTACACAAAAAATAAAAAATTCTAAAAGAAGTTAATATAAATAATTTTAAATTAAATTTTTTAAAAAATAATAATAAAAAATAAATCTATCCTAAAACCCAAAAAAAACACGTATACATAATTTTAATAATTATTTTTAAAATATAGAATCAATAAAGAACTTTTTAGGTTTTTAGAGGTGTTGAAGGAAAAAAGATATTGAAAGTGGGAATGTGTCTGGAGATAATCTAAAAAAACAATTAATACAAAGGTCCAAAACTCATAGAGGAATAGCACTAGCGAATACTAGCTTTCAAATTTTCTCGATGATTAACAATGAGAATAGGCGCCGCACAGATATCTTAAGCTCTAGTTGGATTTAACAAAAAGTATGACACAAATATAAACAGAAGCACTGCTGATTTCAATAGATGGCACAATATGAAACCGATAAGAAAACCAGATTGTGAGTTTATGGTCTACTCTAAAGCTTCTTTCAACACGTTGGACCATAAATTTGTTGAGTAAAAGATAAAAAAAAATTTCTGGATATCTAAAAATAAAACTAATAAGCAACATCCTATCACAATTAATAATCAGATAAAAATATTGAATTCTGCAAGAAGTATACTATTAAATATAGCAACCGCTGATATTTTAGAAAGTTAAAAACAAAACTTCAAGGGAGCTTCATTGCTCATATTTCTAAATTTCATCGAAGTGATAAGAAATGAATAATACCTTTAAAGCTGAGAAAGGAAAAGAAAGCATTGGCGGTACCAATAAAAATGGTTAATTCGAAAGTCACGATAGAGATGAAGAAAATACTTTTAACTTCCTTGTCAAAACGGAATTATAGCAGCAATCAGAGGTATACCAATTTTTCAGGAATATTTTTCTAAAAAAATTCTTCATTTCCAGTTTCTATATGAGGGTAAGGCCGAAAATTTCAAATGGCATCTAAGGAATGCTAACAAGAAATTCATAAATAAAATTCTACCATGAGATTCTATTAAAAAAATTTAATTGTTTCTTATTATTTTTAATTGTTGTGTTTTTTAGTTAATTTTCTCCTCTTTTGGTTAAATGTTGGTTGTAGTATTATTTATTGTTTTTAGTTGTTAATTAATGTTTTTAGTGTTAGTTACACTTGAAGTCGTAACAAGCCATCAATAAATCTTATGAAAGTTTTGTGCACAATTTTTAATATTAAAAATATAGATTTTTATTAATGTAAACAATTTAATATACTTATTAAGCAAATTAGATCACTTAAAATTGTAGGAATCAAATGTTAAGATCATATTTAGCGGTTAAAAATTGATCATAAATAAAAATTACTTTAATAAATAATCTAGAATAACTGAAATAATATTACAAAATGCATTGCTATCAAAAAACGAACTAAAAAATAATATTTTATATGAAAAAATTGAAGAAAAAATCAATAAATTACAGAGGATAGAAAAAGGTAGGGTTTTATTTAGTTTTTTGAGCAATTTTTTGAAAAAAAAATTGTTAAAATGTTCAATTAAAAATTTTTTCAAAAAGGAAAATTTGAAATATTTTAGTCAAATTAAAATATCATGAAATATAACCAATCAAAAGATTAAAAAGAAATCAATTAAAATGGCTAAACATGCAAAATATTCAATGAAAAAAATATATTTAACCTTGGTTTCTTTTCCGGTAGCCGATTGCTTCCAACCCTCTCACGAAAAGGTGAATTTCCAATGCCCTATGAAAACGGGATAATACTATACATTCTTAAACAGTGAATAGTTTTTAATTTAATTTATGATTTTAATAGAAACAATTTCAAACCAAAACAAAATGTTGATTTTAATAAAAATGAACTCATTATAAACTAAAAAAAAAAATAAATGGTTAAAAGTAAGTACTAAATCAACCAAAATAATGATTAAATTACATAGAGAAAAAGAAGAGAAAAAATTTGTTTAAATTATTGTTAGCACCTGATTAGGTGGTGGCCTTGATATTATGCTAGTGCTATGCCTCCTTCGAGTTAAATGAGTCTGCTGAGACGTTGTATTATCCTGGAAAAAATGACCTTCCATCGAAACATGTAAACCCAAATTATATTATCACTAAGCTTAAGCTATGTAATTGTAAAAAATAAAAATTTCAAATAATTAATTAAGTTAAATTAATCATTGTTTTTAGCAATAATTTTATAAATGCAAATGAATCTGTTGAGTATGCTTCAGAAATCCTTTAGATATTTAAAATGAGCCGTAAAAAAACAATATTACGCTCTGTGTATTTTAATTCATGTAATATTATAGGCGGCTATTTAAAGCAGCTAAAATTTTATGATGATTTATTCATACTATAACTGAAACAAAAGCATTAAGAAACGGAATATTTATGGATATATTTTGTTTATCTTTAAACTATAGCCTAATAGGCTACTAACATATATAACTGACAAAAATTATTTATTTATTTGCCGAAATTTTCATAATGAAATAATTACAATACCTTTCAAAAACGAAATAGTTCGTTTTTACTATATTATGGAATTATATGAGGAAAACGTCAAGAAACTAGCAACATATGAAAACAATTGATTTATTAATGGCTTTTCTATTCTTCATACGGCCGGTTCCACAGTTCATAGATAATTAGAAGTTTAGTTCACCATCAAATTACCCTGGGACGCGTTTAGACTGACAGCTAAGAGCAGAGTTGGCAAGAATTCGACATTGCTGGCTAACATGTATTAAGTAGTTTAATTTTAGTGTAAACAAAAATTTGATTTTTATTCATTTTCATGTAATTATGCATTCTCCCCACCTCTGCTTTCAGTTTTCACTGTAAATGCTCCCTAGAGAGTTAATTGGTTACTAACTAAATTTCAAGTTAACTGAGAACAGTGAAATCGGCATATAGCGACTTTGTTAACAATTCAATAGCTTATCCATTCGATGAAGTTGCCTTTGGACGTTTTCCACATGGAAAAAACTTATTATCAAGGGTAAATCTCTTTAGAACTTCATGCTGCGACTTGTAAAAGTTAAAAATATATTTAGATATAAGTAGGAAATATTTGAAAATTTACTAAAATTTTCTTTTTTTAATTGCATAAAATCTATTTTTAAATTTGAATGAAAAGTGATACACATGCCAACCTGTTGAAACATGAACTATATCACTGAGAGGAAGGAAATGCACAAAAAAATTAGTTGAAAATGACAAAAACTTCTGATAAAGTGCATGATTTTTCCAGCGCTTGAGATCTTAGTTGCTTGCAAAATAAAAACAGGTGACTAAATATCCTTTTCTTCCTGTTTGCAGGTGCCTGCGACAAAGATTTTAAATGATTAACACTTAAATATAATTAAACATAACTAGTTATAACATCAACTAAGCAAAGTTAGATAAATAATACTTTATTATTAAAATTTTTAAAAATAAAGACAAAGAAAAGGGAAAAGAGAAGCAACCGAAGCAACTTACTGTTGATTGAAATTCAGGTATAAGATTGTAAAAAAAAATCTAATGGAGATATCTACCAGAATAGCTTAAATAAATTTCTGCGAATGATAACCAACATGACGAGCTAAGTAATTTACAATGGCTTAGGCACGAAATAAATAGGGGAAGTTATTTAAAAATTTATTGCTAATTGTAAAAAATGTTTAATTCATTACACGAATGTGGAAATCAATTAACTTCTGTTAGTTATTCATTAAATTAAAAGGCTTAAACGTATCAAACTATATTAACTGACATAAATAAATATAAAATAAAAATAAAAAAATTTGAAAACTGAAAATCGGTCCATTCAAGCTCACGCAAATCTTCCTTCATAAGTGTTTGTATTAAGCATATCCAATAAAGGATGTTCTTTTAAAAAAATATTCTTGAATGCTTTCTTTTTCAATTAACGTTTATATGTAAGAAAAATTGTATGCCAAATTTTAAACTTCATTAAATTTGTATTTAGAGAAAATGTAAAAAAAAAAAAAAAACATTCAAGAAAAGTAAGTTAATGCTCCCATTTAAAAATAAAACTTTTAAGTATCCAAACAAAAACAAAAACAAGCCCATAATATAATAATTAACAGTTTTACCCTTATTCTTTTGGTTTGTTGTCTTTTAATTTTATTAATATGTGTTTCTACGAAGCGAAGAAAATCAGTCTGCTGTTGTTTTGCACTAATGGTAGGTATTTCGTTATATATATCACAATGTGTTGAAATTCCTTCTAAAATTTTTTTTGTTGCTAAATGCTCCTTAGGTAATAAATATATTCTATATCGCCAATATTTAAGATTCTATAATAAATTTTGAATATCATTAAAAACAGAAGCACTTTAAAAATAAGTATATATTCAAAATAAAATAAAAATACCTCTAACAATGGATAATCAGTATCACCACGAGTACATATATAATGATCCATATAATTCCAGTTAAAATTTTCAAGCTTTTCTGTTGTAAAATTTACACCAGATACTTCATAGGTTTCATGATGTGGCGCATGAAAACGATAACAATAATAAACATTAATTGGAGGATATGGATGTCTATTTAAAATAAAAATATATTATATAAATATTTTATAGTTAGTTATAGAAAAATTAAATTATTACCGTGGTCTATAACCAGTAACAGTTATAACAGAACCATTAAGAGAAATTTTATGAAAAATTCGTCCTATTGATAGGAGATATTCTTTAGATATTTCTTTTGGTACTATTTTTTTTAATAATGGAATTTTTTTAAGTTTTTGTCCACCACAACAAGGTGCATTTATTGGACTTGTATTCTTTTCTTCTAATATAATCAATTGAAATCCTTGTGCAAGGCGTTGTGAGACTATTTCTTTGAAAACTTCTTCTGTAGTCAATGGTTTACGATATACGGCTCTACTATTTGCATAATCAGAATTAACATCATCAGGAAGAAGTGTATAATCAGTTATAACATAGTCATTATGTAAGGATCTTGCATCAGGAAAATAATCTGTAGTAATTGGTAAGCAAGCTGGTATAGTTAAAGATTTCCAATCAACTCCTAAAAATAAATAATAATAACATAAATAAACATATACAATAAAATCACTTGGAATATGTTTTCCAATAAATAAATTAAAAATTGTTTAATACCAAATAGAATTTACACCTACAAAATAGTTTACATCTTTTAACAATGTAAAAAAGAAGCACAAAATTCTACTGCTGTTTGATAGTGACGACCTCATGCGGTCCAAACACTATTAAAAATGTTCAAATCAATCACAAATCATTTTACGTTTTTAATTGTTGCTAGTAAAAACGTTTTATCAATCTTAAACACTTGTAAAAAATGTAGAGATTTTACAAGAAACTTTTATATTATAACGAAATTATTGAAAATTTTTTTGCTTAATTGCTTAAAATTTAAAAAAAAAACTGAAAACTGCTACAAATCAAATATTATATTAGGTATGAATTTTTATTACCTGTTGTTAAAGCTGGTGTCCATTCTTTTTCGCTTGTTGCTCCCCATAAATAAGAACTTCCTTTCAAAGATGATATTGGACTTTGAGGACTAATTTTTCCTGATGTGCTTTCATCAAAAGCTACATAGTATTTATAAAAAATATTATTAACAAACCAAAATTAAAAATATTTAAATTTACCTGATTCAAATGATACATCATCTAACTTTTTGCTAGTTGATGCAATTGGATCCTTAGATTTCTTAAATGATTCACAAGTTGCTGTATGCTCATAATCAGAAATATTAAATGTAACATCTTGATTTGTAGGAATAGCCTAAAAATAATATTTTTATATAAGAAAACAAATTAAAACTATAAGAATTCTATATTTTTTAAATAATAAATTATTTACTTTAGGGAATATATGTGTCCATCTTCTTCGATTTGATGTTAATTTGATGGTAACATGTGTTGGATCAAATGGATTTATTAAAGCACGTCCAGGACGAACAACTGAAGAATTTGACATAACTGAATGATAATTACCTTCAGCTAATGATCCTGACAAATTTAAAGAACCAGTCTAATTTATATAAATTTATAATTAATTTTATTTTTTGAAAATCTTTAATAAAAACAAATATTTCCATACATTTGAATAAAAACTTGAAGTTCCATGATGAATATCAGGATCGGACATTTTTCTTCGTAAATCGCTATGTTTTGAATCAAAACTAGTCCATTCACTTCCACTTTGTGGTATCTGCGTACTTAAACTAGGAACAGACGTTTTCTTAGTTCTTGGTACTTTTTGTAAAGAGCTAAAAAATAATTTCTTTTTAAATATCATTGAATATTTTAAATAGTTAAAAAAATCAAAAAACGATTTATTATGCTTTTACACATATAAAAATTCAAATTTATTTTTTAAATCGTTTGAGTCAATTTTTAAATCGAAAATAATGTTAAATTTTGTATGCTTTTAAAATAAATAATTTATATATTTTTTCTATTTAAAGTTACCATGTTTCCTTAGCAGGTGGAAGTTGAAAAATTTGAGCATCGTATGCGTCATAATCATACAAAGAATTGTGTATATATTCTGGTTGAGCTGATAAAATTAGTTCTGGCTGAATACCTTCCTTAATTTTTTAATTACGTAGTTAAATATTTTAAAACATTATTTAGAAAACTTTCTATACCGGTAATTCTTCATCTGTGGCTTTCAATGGTGGCAATTTTATACGTGGAACAAATGTTGAATATCCAACTGTTTTATTAGTTGAATAAAAGCTTAAATTTATCCAATGTGGCATTGAATAATCATCAGAAAATGCTAATGATGTATCTTTATTATGAAACTTTAGTAATGGAACGGCATGTAAAGGTTGTTCTCCTACACAAACTAAATCACTTCCTACACCATTATCAATGATCTGTTAAACAAAAAATATATAATATCATATTATATTTTTAAGAAATAAAATACTTACTCTTTGTTTTGTAATATTAGTTAATTCTCTATCTACTTCAAAAACTCCGACTCCAGGTGTTATAACAACTGATAACTGCCCAGTTCGATCAAAACTTCTATCTAAATAATGTTTTTCAAATGCATTTAATGATATATTCAATACTTCTAAAAAATTTCCTTGTGCTGCCGTTGAATTTATACATGCAGGTATTTTAATATTTTCTCTTTCATGATATCTTAATACTAAACTTTGATATGCAGTAAATAATTTTCTTAATTGTGATAAAACAGTACTCCAATCATCATTTCTTTCATTTTGTATTGCAACACGATAAAAATCTTCATAAAAACGTCCTTTATAGTCCATTTGAAGGCATTCTCTCATATGAAGTGGAAATTCATCAAGACTTTTAGCTGTATAAAATGTTCGCGAAAATAGAACAATTGTTACTTCATGATTACAACCAAATTTTTTCCATTTTAAAAATAATTCAGTTAAAAAACCATTAACTGCTTTTTCAAAATATAAATCACCATAAATATCAAAATCCCACATTTCAGATGACATTTGAATAAAAAGATATACCAATGATGTACTACTACGAAAAACAACTTTTGTATCTGGATCTATGACACCGCATGCAACTCGGTCTCCTTTTGACCACATTTCGTAAACTTGACACCTTATAGAACCTTCGCAAATTTCGATTTTTTTATTCAGATAAACACATGTATTAGTCTGCAATATTTAATTAAATTTACTTTTATATAACAGCACTAATAATTAATTTATTTAAAAATTTTATATTTTTAAATTATATTTAAAATAAAAGTATTATATGGTGTTTGGATGAAATATGCCTAAACAACCGAATTAGTACAATCCCAAATATTTTTAAATTACGAGATAAAAAGCCCTAAAAGAAAAAAATAATTTAGGTATTACCCAATACGAAATGATCTTTTGGACTGTTTTACTTTCTAGAATTGTTATTGTTATTTCAAGTAAAATTTTTATGCTAAAAATGATTCCAAGAACTGAAAAAAGCAAATCTAAAACTTGCTAATTGTACGTTTAAAAAACATTTAACAAATAATTGATATTCTTTTCAGAATCAAAAACTAAAATTACTATACCAAAAAATTCTTAAGTCTCCACATTTCTGATCTTCCCATATATTGGTCCTTAAATGTTATTTCCACAGAATCTAACGCTACAACACTGGGATTGACTGTATTCATAATAACATCCGAAAATGTTTTAAGATTGAAAGCACTTGCAATACTAGATTCGATACTAATGGTTTCTCGTCCTTTAAGTTCTTCATTAAATGATGTAATCTGCAGGAGTAGTCTACAGAATTCATCTTCTGGATGATATATTTCTACTACATCGCCAATTTTAAGATTAGGATGTTCTTTTGGATTAAAAAGTAAGTCTTCCGCTATAAACAAAAAGCTATTTTATTTAATTCATAACTTAAATGTATGTAAAACTTACAGCTAAAACTTTTTTGATGAGTATAAAGCTTATATAGCTTCATTGTATGTCTACATTAACTTAGAATCCAATTATTATCAATATAAATTCTTTTTCCATTAGGTTTTAACGGGTGACAGAAAGCATGTGATTTTAATTATTGACACACGATTGGCTTGTTTTTATTAGAAGGAAGTACACAAATGGCTGTATATAGAGTAGCGTTTTCAACAGCACTTTTATAGAAAATGTTGAGGGACGGCTACACTCAATAGTATAGTGATTTGATTTTGGTGTATTAGATAGCTAGTATATGGAATATTGTTATTGTTACATATTATATTATTTAGACTTAACATGTTCGAACTGTAGTAAAATCGTGTTTAATCCCTACGGGAAAAATTATGCAGACATTGCGCTTTGCCGTCGTGAACATATACACAAAGTAGCGCTCCCGTTCAACTCCTATCCCTGTAGACATTAACCTTGGTATGTCCGCACTTGTTAGCATTGCTAACACTATCAAAGGTATAACCCCTATGCATGAGCCCTATAAGCATAAAAGGCTGTGGAAAATTGGTGCGCATGCGTATAATTACACATGCTGCTGACAGTTTGTAGTTTAGGTGCGATTATAATGCGCTTCTTGAGTAATCGCAACCAAATTTCCCATAGGGATTTATTCCTTTATTTAGGCACTATACCAATTAAGTTTTAATTGTGGCTATGTAACATCTGTAACGTGCAGTGTATATTTTTCTCCATAGACATCTAATACATTGTATTAGTGCGTAATGATAGGAGTGCCTAAAAAATTGTCATAAAAATCAACATTATATCATCTAATTGTGCTAAAATATAGTTTTTAAAGTAATTAATTAAGTAATCAAAAGACAAATAATAATTTGGATTATCAAATTAAATAATATTGCACTGCCTGTAAGTTTTAAACTGTAACCATATACACAATTACAATATGTTAAATATATGTGTATAAACTTCAATGGACAAAGAGAAAGGGAAGGTGTTAAGAGTTTGAATTTTCAAAAATTACTTTACTCGCTCCTTACTTTTCAGCGTCTCATCCATAAAAATTTCATCTATCACTCTTATTTTTATTATTGTCCCTATATGTTTTGCTTCTTAATTATTTGTATATTTTGAGAGGATGTCATCATATGAAGCAGCAAAACTATCTATTTGGAAATGATATTTCGAATTTTTTAACACAACCTCAAATAGTCATATAATATTGTTCGTTATTTTCAGTTTAAATTGATTGAGCATTATTACGAATATTGTGGTTTTTTTTTAATCCATAGCTTTGTAATTTTTTTCAGTACATTGAAATTTTTTAATTTATATAAATAATAATTCGGATTAACTTGGAAACTAAAAATTTTAATAAATATTATTGAAATCTATAAATAAGTAAACTATTTGTGTTTTAGCAACCACTTGATCCAAAGAACGACATCAAAGAAAATCTTAGTTTTTATTTCAGAAATTTTGGCATTTTCAAGGTAATTATACTGCCTTTGGCTTTTTTATTGTTAATATGATTATAGCTTTTTAAATAAAAAATAAAAAAAAAATTCTGTAATAATGATTATATAAAGTTGTTATGCTTCGCACATAAAACTACTTAACACAAAAGAAAATTCAGTAAGTTTAAATAAGTTTAAATTTGCTTAAGTTAAAGAAAAATAATTATCTATTTTTGTTTCATTAAATAGTCAGTTGTTGATTTAAGATCTCTTTGAAGCCAGCTTGCATTTAAGCGTATAGTTTCAATAGATTGGGAAATTGTTCTTTCTGTTCCTGGAAAATCATGTTTTTTAAAGTAATCTTCAACTTCACAAGCACGAGCTTCTGAAGCAAAATTTTCTGTTAAATGTTTGATTAATCGGGCTAAAAGATATCCACCCTAAAATAAAATAAGAATAATTTTGATTATATAAAACTCTTATGATTTTCAAATAATAAATTACTTTATATTGATCAAGTAGTTTTTTAGAATTTTCTTTAAAGAATTCCCATGTCATATCACGTCCAATGGGATTCATAGCAACTGCAACAATTACAAAAACAGCATCTTGCATTCTTACTTCATCCTATTAAAATATTTAAATAAAAATTAAGATATGTATTTTTTGTTTTGTTTTTATTTAACAAAATAATCCTTACAGACATTGCAAAATCAATGACTTTTTTTAAAAGCTCAACATTTTTAATTGATCCTAATGCTCTTGAAATTCTATCCTTTTCTTCATGTAAATCTGTAGTTCTATAAAGTTTCAGCATTTTATCAAATATTTTTTCATCACTATCTTGCAGAATTGCTTTGTAGCAGGCCGCTCTTAAATCAGCTGGTAAAACAGAAACTCCCAATATATGATTTTCAAATCTGTTATAAAAAACAACAAAATTAATTAACATATCATTACGTTATGAGAAAAATTTTACATGAAAAATACCTAAATACGTTTAATATGAAAGAAATTAAAAATTTTTATTAAAAACGGTGGAATATTTGAATTATAGGACAGAATAGCATGAAATTAGGTGAAACTTTAAAAGTTCTACACTCTTGTGTCCTATTAATTTGAATAAACAAGATATAATTTGTTTTTTTTTTTGGAAATATTAGCTTTAATTTAATCCAGAAAATCGTTTAACTATTAAAAAAAATTTACCTTCTTTTAGCTTCAGCTACAATTTTAGGACAATTGAATGAAACTAAACGATTAAGTACTAAACTTCGTAGTAAAGTATCTAAATGACTCTCATTTCCTTTTGCTTCCCATCCTAAACGATCAGCAACCGGCTGATATAATCTTATACCATATAAATTAAATTTTTCCATTAAAGTTGTATGTGATAACAAAATCTGAAGTTTTGTTATTGAATTTGTAATTGATGACCAAACGGTATAATTTGTTTCATTTCGATATGCATCAATTAAATTTAATGCCTAATTAAATGATATAATAAAATAAAACTTTGAAAAATTATTGAAAAAAAAAAAAATAATAATAAATACCTCAACAGTTGGTGTTTGTCCAGCTTGTACCATAGCAAAAAGATCATCTAACAAACCTAATCTATCAAGTGGTGGTAAAGTCATATCAATTATAGATGGTATAAATTGACGAAGCATATCACTTGAATATTTTGTTCGATAGTAACCAATAGTTCCTGGATTTATTTTAGTCCATTCATCTTCTTTAACATTTTCTAATGTGATATTCATTGTATTCTTATTTAAAATAGTTGAATAAGCTATTTCTTTTGGTGAACTTGATTTTGATATTGTAATTGGTATCATCCAAAAGTATTTTTCTGAATCTTTAGAACCATCAGCTGTAAATTTTTGTTGTTCAAGTTTTAGTATACGTTTTGTACCATTTTGTTCGAAATCAACACTAACTACTGGAAAACCCATTTGTTTAATCCATGTAGTCATAACTTCACCAACAGGTTTACTACTTGCCTCTTCTAATGCTTTCCATAAATCTTCTGTACTACAATTTTTATATTGATGTCTTGTTAAATAAATATGCATTCCTTTTCGAAAATCATCATCACCAATATAATGATGAAGCATACGTATAACACTTGCACCCTTATTATAACTAATTTCATCGAAAATTTCATCTATTTCAGACGGATGGCCAACTGGAACTTCAATAGGATGAGAATTTTTAAGACAATCAAGTTCTAAAGCATGTGTATACATATCTGTTACAAATTGTGTCCATATATCATATTCAGGGAATAAATGATTAACACATAAAAATTCAACAAATGATGCATAACCTTCATTTAACCATAAATGTGTCCACCATTCCATTGTAACTAAATTTCCAAACCATTGATGTGCTATTTCATGTCCTACAGTTAAAGCAATCGATTGTTTACGTATAAGTGATGTATTTTTTGGATCTACAAGAACAAAAGTTTCTCGATATGTAACGAGACCCCAATTTTCCATTGCACCAGCTGAAAAATCTGATATAGCTATTAAATCCATTTTTGGTAATGGATATGCAATTTTGAAATAATCTTTATAATAAGGTAAAACTTTTGTTGCAACTTCTAAAGCAAATAGGCCTTGTTCTTTTTTACCAACTGGAGTATAGACACGAACTAAAATACCATCAGTAGATTTACCTTCGACATAATCATATTCCCCAACAACAACAGCCACAAGATAAGTTGACATTATAGGTGTTCTATTGAATTGTATCATACGTAATCCATCATTTAATTGTTTTTCTAATTTAACTGGCATATTTGATAATGCAACACGATCTTTTGGAACAATTAAAGTAATATCAAATGTTGCTTTAATAGCTGGTTCATCCCAACATGGAAAACATCTTCTTGCATCTGTTGCTTCGAATTGAGTGACGCCAGCATATCGTTCTTCTCCTGATGATGTAAAATATTTGCTTCGATAAAATCCCTTCATTCTATTATTAAGTTCGCCATTAAATTCAATATAAAGAGTTCCAGTCCCAGGATTTATGGAATTTTCAAATGTTAAAGTGACCGTTTCCTGTTCATTTGAAAACGTAATATCTTTTGTATTACTTTGCAAGCCATTTATGTCTAATGTTGCTTTTTTAATTTGAAGATCAATAGCGTTCAGTACAATGCTATTAGTTGATGATAAAACCTGTAAGAAATTCAGAAAATCTTTATTATCTTTTTTGATGTAGAACATTAAATATTTCATTTTCTAAGCTTTAGTTTTTTTTCACCTTGTATCGTCTATATTTATTTAATATAATATGTTTTCAACTAAAATATTAAAGGCACACTTTTTTTATCATATTTTATGAAACAAAAAAGTTTTTACAAAAAATATGTTTTCTCTGTTGAATTTTAAAAATGTTATACCTTACAAAACTGTTTTTTTTTGTTTCTCAAAAAACTAAAGAAAAATATAATAAAGAGATCTTTCTTATTTGTAATAAAGCTACTTGAGTTAGTGCAAAGTATATATATATATATGTGTTTGTATGCTTTGTACCTATAAAGATTCCATTGACACAAATTAGCGGCAATCACATAACGGTCCTAGGTGAAAGCGAAAGTATTGGACATATAGGTTGAATATTTTTTTAGTATATTGTGTATTTAATGTTTTTATATAAAAAAGTAACAAAACTTAAATATATTAATTAATTAATTGAAAGAAAATGCAAATAATTTACTAATCTTCATTAAACTTACCTCAATTTCGACAGATGTTGAGCCAGTAAAACTAAATGCTTCTAAATCAGGCTTTAATTCTAAATTATAATGTTTTGGCTTTACATTTAATGGCAAACGTTGAAATTCAACACATTTAGTCATATTGTTATCTTCTGGTTTGTTTTTTAACACGTCTATCAATGCTGTCGTGGAAAATCGACTTTGACTTTTTAGATATAGACCGGTAAATAATTTAATATTATCAAAAATAATAGATTTGCACAAAATTTTGTTATTATTAATTTTACACTTTGAATAACTAAATAATTTGGGATTAAATGTACTTTTAAAATCAGCTTGAGATATATTTCTGATATCACAATTAGGTTGTTTTCCAGTTACACACTGACATAAATGCACTGATGATGGAGAACAACGGGAGTTTTTATTTGAGAAGCCAACATTTCTACTCAGTGATATATTTTCCAGTACAGTTGAATGAGTGAAAGGACTATATAATCGATTTTCAGGCAATCTTACAATACTCTTTTTCTCTTCTGAAAGAAATAAGTTTTTTACTTATACCGGCTTTTATATTTATATTAGCAATTATTTATTTTTAGTTAAAAATTAAAAATATTTAGTGACATTATGATTGTTTACAAAAATTTTTTTCATTTAAGTTTATATTAACACGTATTAGTATTTATCCATTATAAAATATTATTACTTTTTTTGTATAGTTTGGGTGAATTAGACTTTAACAATCCAAAAACTCTTTTAACTTCTTTTTTCATTTGAGCAATTAAATAAAATAGGCCTGCAAATTAAATTTTTGTAGTTGAGTGACTAAAACTAATAAGTTTGTGTTGCCATCAATTTGACTTAAAATTTTGTAATGACTTTTTAAGCTATACTCTCTGCTCTGTCTAGGACAGCGTTTTTGAGGTGCGGTTATACTCAATAATATATTGACTGCATTAATTACATGTCATTTTGATTAAAAATATATATAATTTATGTTTCTATATATTAAATTAATTTGCCATAAATAATTATGAGTTATGAAGACAATAAAATTAGCTGAAAATTACAAATTATATTCTGCTAAACAACTTGTAAAATAACTTATAAAAAACGATTTAAGAATAAGCTGAAGTCTGCGTTTCACTGTTTGCTTATTGGTTTATTTGGTCAAAAGGGTATATTTGACAGCGCCGCAAGAACCTGACTCACTTTGATTTTTTGGCTAGGGATTTTCCCCGGTAAGGGGAAAATTAGAATAATATTTAGCCTAAAAACCAAAGTGAGTAAGGTTCTTGAGGCGCCTTTAAATACACCCCAAATACATATAAACGGTAGTTTTTAAAATTTCATTTCAGTCATAAATCACTTTTCCATTTTTTCAATTTATTTAACTTAATTGATTCAAATCATACAAAACTAACGTGACCATTTTATTTTTTTGTCATAGCAGGACGCTGTAGGAAATTCCAAAAATTAAAGGCTATTTTTCAAAAAAAATAATAATGCTATTTATTCAATTACAAAGACAAGTTAACTGAATTTCATTAATACGTTACTTGATATAATCCTACACGTTAGATTGCAGTTTTAGACGTATTTGTTTTATACTTGTCGGCAGAGAAAATCAGTTTCAAAATATCGGGTCTAGTTTTCAAATAAGAATGGAGCTCATTGTATGATGTGTTGATGCATGTAGTCTTGACAGTTAAAATTGCTTTCAAAACTGCAACATTTAGCTGTGATTGTTCACTTGTCTCTACTTTATTTATTAGAGAAAAAACTCCTTTAAAAGGTGCATTACTTCTTGGCAGACATAAAGCCTATTCAATAATTACACAAAAATTTCCGCAGTAAAATAAAACAGATCTATAAATAATGATAAATTGAGTATTCCTAAATGTTTTGTTGCAAAAGCGGGACATTTTGGCTTTCGCAGGGGACAGTGGGACAGACCACATGAAAGTGGGACTGTCCCGCCAAAAGCGGAACGTATGGTCACCTTATACATAACACGAGTTAAGTGTGATATTTTTTGTTAAGTTTTGTAAAAAACATTAAAATTATATTTAAATAATATCAGCTGAAATGACAGCCAAATTTTTCTAACTCGAAAAATATTTTTCGAACAGTCTGGTGGCAAGCAAGCATTCCAGTTGTGAACTGTTATTAAAGTTTTTGTTTGCAATAAAAAAATAAAATTTTGACAGTATAGTGAGAAGAAAAGCTATGTGATTATATCTTTTGTTGGGCCCTTGTAAAGTGAATAACATATTTTTGTGTTAATTTATAAAATATTACAAAACTTTTAAATAATTAAAATGACGCCAAAAATATCAAAAATACTACAAAAATGAATAAAGAAGTTTATCATGAAGGCTGGCTTATAAAGTCACCACCAACTAAAAGAATTTGGAGAGCTGTGAGTCATATTTTTTTTATTTCTTACAATTCAGACAGATTGCTTTGTATGTGCATAAAAAACAAATTGACCGGAAGCTTATATATTACTGTGAATGTAAACAAATCATTTATGATATCTTGAAGTATAATTATATGCAATTATAAACACTATTAAGCAGTTTAACTAAACATGTTTCGCTTGGTTTTAAGATTAACAAATGATTAAAGTATGTTCTTATGGAGAATATGATACCTTATTATAAATTTAGCTAGAAAATATTTTAGTTTTTCTGTTCCCTTAAATCGTAATAAGCTAAACTATTGATGTAATTAAACATAACTTTAATTTGATTAAAATAATGAAAATAAAAATATATTTTTTAGGGGATAATATAATTTTATTTTGTAATTAAGAAATGTATCTCCATCAAACACGTATTGTTCATATATTTTTTTCCTTCACATTTTGTCGTTTTTTTGTTAAATTTAAAGTATTATTTGGTACAATAGTACAAAATTTCAGATATTTGAATTTATTTTGATATCGGCTTGAAATACCTATTTTTTAAAAATCCTTATAACGAGTCTTTTTGGCATAATAATCAAATTTGTTAGCAAGGTTTAAAATTAAACTCTGTTAATAAACCTGAAATAATTAGTCAAGGTATAAGACAATTTATAGTTCTAGAAAACGTCCAACCATTTTTTATATAAAAACAATTTCAATCAATACATGTGTTTTGGTTTATTTAAAAGCATTTATCAAGGGTTCCCCTGGTAATATATTGCTTTGATGTTTAATTTTCATTAAAAATTTTCATTTTCATTATTTCATTTTAACATTTTACTACATTTTTAATAAATAGCAGATGTCGAATTGTTCAAATTGGTGTTATTTAATCAGATGAACACAAATGTAAATTATGCCATTTCCGCTTTTGCTGCAAACACTTCAGTTATCCATTCAACATAAAATTATTTTAGTATTTTAACATATTTATGAAATCCACAAAATTTCTCCCATTGCTTTGAGTTTATTCTATTACGCTGTCAAAAAATCACAGCAAGCAGACTTATATGACTGGGCTCTTGTTTAGATGGATTTGCTTGCATCAAATGGAAGATAAAATAGTTATAAAACTCAAATCAAAATTACATATTTTTCTTTAAAAATTGTTTCCACATCACCCAAAAGTTATAGCAACAAGAAAAGCAAGAAAAACCAATTTTAAAATATATTTTAACCATTTAATATAACAAATATTAACCCTTTCCACTCGAGAGTTGAGTCTCGCTCACCACATTATTTAATGCCGCAGCTTGAGAAGTGACTGTCGATTAACACTTTCTTTGGTGCGGAAATTTGATGCGCTGTGTAAACAATTTATCTTTTGGTATCTGGAAATTTGCTCAATAGATTCATATATACTCTATAAAATCACTAAACAGACACGTGCTCGAGCTTTGACTTCAATCTCCGATTCCGAACACATACGCCTAAATGGAAAGCTTTATAACATTCTAACAGATGTTAGAAAAGATTGAAAAGTCTGCTCTCAAAGAAATAAGCCCGGCAAAAGACATTCAACGATATACAATTGTGACACTTGTCCCGACAAGCTGGGCATGCATCTCAGTAGTTGTTACGCTAAATATCATAAAAAGCAAAATTACAAAGAGTAGTCTTTAAGAAAATTATCTTCGTAAAGATTTACAGATACATTAAATATTAAAATATAAAAGTTTTGTGTTACTTTATGTCTGTAATCATTTTAAGGTAAGAGGTAAGAAATTCAACAAAAGCACTAAGAAATGCTTCGAGTTGCTGATTAGTCCACGCGAAAACGGCTCCGAGTGAAAAGGGTTAGTTTTCAACTGGAAGCCTATTGTTTCTTCATTTCCGTCTTCCTCTGTAGTTTTATAGGCCATAATCAAATATTTCGTATAATTTAAAGGAGAAACAATTTTAAAATACATTTTAACCATGTTTTTGGGCCTATTATATATTAATTGTAATTGCCGGCCACATATTTAGGCCTGCAAATTTTTGCAAGTTGACAGGAAAACAAGATTTCGGCAACCAATCGGACAGCTGGTAATTTTACTAATGATTACTCTGAATGTTGGCATAATATTAAGAAATTAAATCTAAATTTTTGATTTGAGGTCTCCATTTTTATGAATTTAGTAATAGTCTTTTAGTTCTATCGGTTCGTTGCTTTAGACCCTTTATCCAATTAATGAATTTAAACACTTTGTACAATTCGATTATTATATGTTAATTATTAAGACATTTATTTTGACATTTCTATCGCATGTTCTAATACAGTGTATTAGGAAATGCAGAAGCTTTTTTGTACAGGAAGGTTTATAAAGGGTATAAGCGTTAGTGGAGAAAGGGTATTAGTGTGTTCCAAGGTAGTAATGCATAACGTACAGTCAAATTTATTCTTATTAATCATTAAATTGTATTCTTATTGTTTTTTTTTTAAAATTAAAATAAATTTTAGAGATGGCGTCGTCGTTGGTTTACTTTAAAACAAGGTGAAATACCTGGACAATTTTGTCTTGAATACTATACTGATCGTAATTGTCGTAAATTAAAGGGCGTAATTGACTTAGATCAATGTGAACAAGTTGATTCTGGATTAAGATTAGAGCACAGAAAACAAAAATTTCAGTTTATGTTTGATATTAAAACACCAAGACGTACTTATTATTTAGCTGCAGATTCGGAAAATGATATGCGAGATTGGGTAAATTGTATATGTCAAGTTTGTAATTTACACGATTTTACAAAGCCAGGAGAAAGACAATGTTCGTATATAATATACATATATATATGTATATTTAATTAATTTTACCAATAATATTTATGAATTTATTTATTTTAGACTATAATTTATTAAAAAATGATGCTTCAACTGTATCTGTTGAAAATACTTCATCGATAGTATTGAATGCATCAAATGATACTTATTTAACAAATATAAGTAATTCTTTATCACAATCTGATAATAATAAAATTGAATTTGATTCAGATATTATTTGTCATACTGAAGGGATATCATTAAATTCAGTTAATCAGAATAATGATTTAGCATATGTAAATAGAGAATATACAAATCAAGAAACACTTCAGTGTGATAAAGGTTTAAAAAAGGATAAAATAAATACAAATCAAATAAATGACAATCTAACTGTTGGCATTTTAGAACGATCTAAAAGCTTAAGAAATAATTCTTTATCATATGATGAAGTAATAATACCAAAACATATAAGATCACAATCATTAAATGAATCAACAGAAGTAAAAATTTCTTCAAATAATGCTACAACAAAAAAGATTCCAGAAAATCTTGTTCTATGTAATAATTTAATTGAAGAAAAAGTAGAACCATCGCCTGCATTAAGCACTTGTTCTGGTCCATATATTCCAATCAGTGAATGTTTTTCTGGTAGTCCTAAATTTTTGGTATGTATATTTAAGTTTTTTTTGTTACTTATTAGAATTATTAAAATTAATTTTAATAATATTTTTTTAATAGAATAATGAAAATCCAACAACTCCATTAAACAATTTAGATCCAAAATTTTATGATACTCCACGAAGTCATAATAATATTGGATTAAATCTTACATATGATCAATCAAGTTCACCAAAAATTTATAATTGTCCAGTAAATTATTCTATATTTAGATTAATGATTATTATTTTTATATTAAAATAATATTTTAGCAACATATGAGAACTAGAAGTGGTCGTTCAAGCCCTACAGATTCTGAAAGTGTTTTTACAGATGATGAAGAATGGACACATACAGTACCATTACGTGAAAGTTCTGGTATAGAAACATATAATAAATTTTATTTATTATTTTGTATTAACTTTCAATGGATTATTTTTTAGATCGTAATTTACGGCCATCTGAAAGTTCTATTGAAAATGATTCAATTGTATTTACATATACTCAACGTTTTTCGAAAATTCCTGATGAAACAAAAAATCAAAATGAAGTTAATTCAAAGAATAATTCTTTGAATCGAAAAAATAATTTATTTTTAGATACTACTTGTGAAGAGACAAGGTAAATTAATTTAATAATTAATTGTTGTTTTAGTTAAATTCTATAAAATATTGGTACAAAAAATATGATGGTCAATTATGTCAAAATGAGTTGAAGAATTTTTAGTTTATTACTGGTAAAAAAAAAATTTTTTTAAAGTAATTTTTAGCACTTAAAGGTATTCTTACAATTAGATTGTTCTGATTTTAAAATTTTGTTTTTTATGAATTATTTAAAAGTCTTTAAAAAATATTTTTAAAGGATACGTGAACTTCAGCAATTATCCGACACGGAAAATACTTCCCCTGCAATTGGACCTAAAGACGTAAATTCTGTAAACAGGAAATCAAATAGAAAAATTTATTATTGTTAATATATATTATTTTATAGTCTGTTGAAGAAAATTATGACATTCCACGTTCTCATCATTTACCATATTATAATATGAATCATCTAAATCAAAACTCTGGCTCTCCATCGTTTGATATCACAGATAAAATTACATCTTCTACACCAAATTTATTATCTGAACATGAAGATGTTCTAAGTTCATCCAATTCGAAAACATTACCAAGACCACATTTTTATACAAATGCCGCACCAACTAAAATTGAAGGAAATGTTTTTCGTTATGATTTCTTTGAACAAGTAATTTAATTAAAGTTGATTTCTTTTTTGTTTTATATAAAAAAACAATTGTTTAAATAATTTTAAGGGTGATGCTCCAGTGGTGAATAGAAGTTTAAAACCTAAGATTACTTTGGAGGAAAAAACACATGAAGAATGTCCTCTAAAGCCACCAATGCCTTTGATTTCAAATACCAATGAAAGTTCATTAGTAAGGCCGCCTTCAATTGATCGAAAATTAAAACCAGCCACTGCTAAAGTATTAATTTCTTTAAAGTTTTTTAATTGATTTTATTTTAATATAATTTTTTATATATAGATATTTCCAATAACTACTACAAATAATCGGCGAAGAATTGCTCCAATGTCATTGGTGATTTCAAATGATACAGATTTTAGTATTAATCATAAAGATTTGGAAACTAGAACACTTCCACGCAATGCTTCTGTTGGAAATACTAATTGTGATTATCTTTTAAAATATAATTCGTCATTTGCTAAATCAAATTCACAATTACAATATTTTGATTTGGATGTCGCAAATCCACCAACGCCTATTAATAGAGGTAGTGTTTTAAATAATTCAATGATTACAAACATATCAAAAATAAATCCAAGTACTGAATTAAATTCTCGAACATCTCCTAAAAGTGGTGTTGTTTATAATTCTGTTGATTTTGTTAAAACTGAAGCTTTTAAAAGAATTAGAGAGGACGCTGAAAAAAATCGAAGAAAAGATTAATGATTTTATAATGATTTAAAATTATTTTTATGCTGGTGAGTGATAACTTTGATCAATTATAAATTATTGCCTTTGAAAACACAAAAATAGATCAAATTTTTATTGCCTTATATAATTGAAATTTTATTATTGCATTATTGTTGGTTATTTAAAATATTTGACAAAATTTCGTATCAGAAATTATTAACTAACGGTGCAATTAAAACAGAATAATTATTCTAAATATATAGTAAAATTATTGTAATTATTTTTATAGTAAGTAAATTTATATATCTTTGAAAAATAATTTTCTTAAAATTAGCATTTTTTAAAGAATACTTTATTTTTATAGTTATTTTCAAATATTTACACGGCCTAATTAATTAAAAAGGACACAGTTTTTAATCACTAAAAATTAAAGTATCAAATAGATAATATAAAATTGTAGAAATTGTTAATTAAATGAGCTTATTTTACACAAAATAAAAAATTATATTCATTTTATGTTTGCCTATATTTCAAATTACAAACAAAAAGTTTTATACCTACCGATATATTATAACCTAATTTTCCAAATTGATTTTCTGCAAAGCGCTTAATTGTGCATTTCATTTGAGTCAAAAATCTTTCCCTGGGCCAAATTTTTAAAACATTTGAACAGGTAGTAGTCATTATGGTAACTGTAAATGCGGAAAGAACTCTAAGCTTCAAGCCATTATTTTCAAGGTGCTGTGCATTTTCTTGAGGGAAAAAAACTATTTTTAAATGGAACCAGAGGAATGATTAAGATATCAGTTTATTAAATTTTTTTGACATTTCAGTATTTAAAAAGTTTAAAGAAAAATATAGTTAAGGTTCATTGTTCTTAAATGTGATTTTAATTCAATAGATTAATAAATTTATAAAAATAAAATAATGCCCATATAATGAGTTTTTCAACAAAAAATTTGACGCAGACTCTTTATGCTTTGCGAAAATTAACTTATAGTTACAAGACATAAGAAAATTAAAAAATTAAAACTTTTGGTCATCTTACATTACAAGTGACAGATGATTTTTCATATTCGAAACAGTTTTTCGAAAAGCATGATACCATTTCATCGAACCAGCCAAACCATACATATTGAAATTTTTGATTTTTCCAATTAGGACGTTTGAATCATTTTTTTTCAATATAAAGAAAGCATAATGTCAACTTAGTAATATTTAAACCTATCTGATATTTTCTAACTAAAAATTTTTTATGGAATGATATTTTTGCTATGCTGGTACTTGAAATAATATAAAATCACATACAAAGATTATTATTTTAAGCTGTAATCAAATTAATGAAAATTTCAATCAGTTATGGAGAAAAATTCGTTAATTATTCAGACAACAATGCAACATTCTTTTAAATATATTTAAACATTCTTTTTCAATATATTCTTCCATTTTGTGTTATAAGTTTTGTTTATATTCGTATGGCTGTTAAACTTTGGAGATCAAAAATACCTGGAAACACTCGAAATTCTAGAGATGTAGCAATACTAAAGAAAAAAAAGAAGGTAGCTGGAAATATAGTTTGATAATTATAATCAAATAAATAAATTTATAACAGGTTATTAAAATGCTTATAATTGTTGTCCTAATATTTGGAATTTGCTGTTTACCACTTCAGGCTTATAACATTACGATAGACTACCTGAAATCAATGAATATCATTTCATAAATATCATTTGGTTCTGCTATGATGTATTAGAACTGAGCAGCAGTTGGTATAATCCTTTCATTTATGGTATTTATAATGTATGTTTTAATTTGTTTTGACTTGAAAAAAAACCAAATTCTACCAAATTCGTGGATATTTCAGTTACCTAGCCTAATTTTCTTTCTCTGAAGTCACAATTTTACTTTTAAGATTTTGCCAGAAAAATAATTATCAAAAAATAATAATTCATTAATGGTAACAATGGCAACTATTGCAGAGCTATTTTATTTTTGAATATGTAGCATTTCATTACGGGAAAGAAGTAGAAATAGTTAATATACTTTTGAATTTAAAAACACTGGCCCTTTTTTTTAGTTTATTCGTTATATATTTTCTGTCCTACCCAATTAAAGTTTTTCTCGTATCCTTGTTCCTCGTAAGCTATCACGAAAGTTTTTTAAAAAAGGAGAAAACACAACTAAAGGGTGAACCCAATATGCTTACACTCAAGAGTTCGACGTTTTCTCCTACTAATGAAAGACATAGTACATCAATAACCCAAAGAATTACTTTAGTACAGTCAAATTTTACAAATTCTTTTAAGTATACGTGGAAGGTTTTCAAATGTAAGAAAAGGATCTGGTAGTAATTTAACTAATAGCCCGTTAAAACTTTTCATCAAATCAAAATCCTTATTAGAAGTTGAAGGAAAAGGAATTTTTTCCATTAGAAAAGGAATAAATAATGCTTTATGCTGCCAAAAAATCAAAAAGTAAAATTTTTACGAAATGAAAGGACCGATAAAATAGTTCTTAACCTGTCATAGTTTTCCATATTTTACTAATTATAGTTGCTTCCATATTTGCTTCTATAGTTTTGAATTAAAAACTTTATTTTCATTTCTAGGATTATTCTAAGAGTATGATTTGTATAAAGTAAGCTGGAATTAATTTGTGGAGATTGTGTACTAACAATAAGTGCATATATGTCAATCAATTAGTTCTACTTGATTCATTTGCTCCTTTCTGAAATCTTTTCTTCCATTTAAATTTAACAAAAGCATGAGCTTCAATTTAGAAATAACTATCAAAATTGCTAAAAACACTAACTTTTTTAAAACTGCAAATTCAGTTTATAGTTTTTCAATAAAATATAATCAGTTAAAGTATTTTAAGTGAATGTGCAAACATGCTTTTGTCCTCAGGAATTTAAAAAACAATAATAAAATTATTCGAAATTATGAGAATATTCAATTTCAAAGTAGTATAGTCGATTAGTATTTAATACAAGCCAAACACAAACACCAGGGTAGCCCTAGAATAATACAAATTCAATTTTCAATTGATTTAAGAATATATCTATAATTCAATACAATAGAATTATTACTTAATGGTTACTAATACTGTAATTCTCAGACAAAAATGCTCTTCTAACATATAGAATATGCAGTTTTCTAATTTTAATTACGCTATTTTTTTAAATACAAACATTTTATTTGTAAGTAAAATTCAGTATTTGAACTTTTTTATATACATATATCTAAGCAATATAATAAAAAGCTTTGTTTTTGTTAAAAATTACAAAAATATTATATAAACCTTAAAATATTTTTAATTATGTCGTTATAAATATATGGACTTTAAATATAAGTGCTACAAACTCTGATCGTTTGATATTTAAAAACTAGTTTGAGTTTGAGAATTGATCAGATCCTCTTTTTTTTTAACCTGAATTATCACTTTGCTGAGCATGATAATGGATCACATAAGTCAATTGATTTCCAATATCCCATATATAAGCGATTCTTTAACAGCTTTCAAAACAAAGAAAATAGTACGGGACATAAAAATCTTTGGAAAATATTCGTTGTTTTCAAAAGACTTCAGACCGCTTTCCGCTTTCTTGCCAGTACTGTCTTTCTGGTCATCCAGTAATTTACAATAACATACACATACCTTTGTTAAGCCAGGGACCATTGTCACGGGTATTGAAGTCCACGTACTTATATTTGATCTTCGTCTTTTTCAATAATACTAAATCAAGAAATATAATTTAATTTTAGCGCCTTTTTAGTTAATAAATTACCATTATTATTTAGCCTTTTTTGTTTCAGGGCAAGTACAGCATCTTATTAGTTGTTCTGATCTGTTGTAATTAATTCAGAAGAAGGGAATTCTTGTCTTCCACTTAAATTATTAAAGTTTCAATAAATAATAGAAATTTATTTTCTATACATAATTCTGTAGGATTCATCAAACATAAACCGTCGTAAGCATGCACTACATTTACGTCCATTAAAGAAGATTTGTTGGTAGAATATTTTTACAAACTTTTTTGTCTTCTACATTTGAATTTTTTGTTTTATTTCCTAAATGGTCATCAGAAAAAAAATGTAATTTTTTTTAACGTATTAACCAAATTTTCCCTTTAAATGATTTTTTGCCATAATAAATATAATATTAGATAAAGCTTCATTTTTAGCGTGATGAGAGTTTGCTGACGGGGGTTTAGTCATCCTAAATCCAAATAAGTTTTACACTTCAAAAATGAGAGTAAGTTCAATTTAGTCAATCGGCCCATTAAAATAGAAATATACAATTTTTAAATATAAATTTTTGGTTTATTTCCTTCACTTAACAATAGTGTGGCATTTATGTTAATTCTTTCTATTGTTATTTCTAGTTTTTCTGCAGATTATTCTATACATTTATTTAAAATAAGACCTTAAAAAATTTTCTCATTATATAAATTTATTTTGTGAACAATAAATAAGCTCTTAAAGGGAAAAGTGTATTTAAAATGAGTAAAATTATTTCTTGGTTACCAAATTTTGATATAAACTAAAATATTAAAAGAAATTATTGAAATGATTTTTTAAAAGACATTGAAATTTTTTAATAAATATAAAAATGTCAAACACCTTCATTTTCGTTGTATATATGTATGCAAATAATAAATTAATTACCTAAAAATGTAAATTGTGTGAATCTGTTAAAGATATAAAATGGTAATGAAGTTTTTTTATTGTATAGATATGATGAGCAAACAATAGCAAAGATATGATGACTTATTCCTAAAAAAATTGTAGCTCTTATTGTTCTTCATCTCATGCACTGCATTAGCTTTTTATTAAAAATAATATCACAGGAATAAACATAAAAGAATATAAATTTATTTTTTAATCAAATTTTTATTCTCTTTAAATTATTTATAAAATAATAAGAATTTAAGCTGAAAAGGAATATTATTTTTCGAATAATTCATTTTAAAAATTTAAAAATGATAAGTACTCACCACAATTTATTATATTTTGTTTTAAAGTATTCACTCACCAATAAATAGTCAATTATCAAAGATTTTTAGTAGATATGAAATTGCTATCAATGTACCTCATTTATTTCTCATTTCTTTTTGCTCAGAAGAAATCATCTTAGAAGAAAGTTAAAAAAAATTAAAAAAATATTTTTTTTTCAATAAAATTACGTAAGCTATAAGCCCTATTTCTGAACTCAATAATCTGGAAGAGTTTTTAAGTACTGATTCTAATTAGATTTACTTCTTATATTCATCACATTCCTTTATTTTTGAGTGTAATTTATAGAGTAAGTCTCATTTTGCTCCCTTCAATTTTTTTAAAAGCAAATAGTTAATAGAGAAATAATTTAATACCGTTGTATGATATGCCATTTTGTATTGAAAGTTTAAGCTGACCTAAAACTGTTATTTGATCATTTTTCAACTATGAAGCCAATCCTATCAATCCTCGGTTGAGTGCTAAAATTTTTAGTTTTCAAGATTTCAATGGATTTTTCTGTTAAAATATTTCTTTATTATTGAAATGGAAAATAAGAAATAAAAATTTTGTGGATTTTATGAAATAATCATTTTTTATTATACAATTCATAACAAATTTTATTCGAACTCATTTTGTTATTTTATATCTATGTACATCAACTTAGTAATAAATAATATAGCTAGAATTAAATAAAATAATAAACATTGTAATATTCAAAACAATCTTATAATAAAATATTCCTATAATAGGTTGACAGTTATTCTTTGTTTTCTTTTGAATTTTTTAATTTTTCATCACAATCTTTAACTACTTCTATAATTTTATTCATTTCAAAATTAATAGTGCTCTTTTTATTATTAACTTAAGTACAATCCAAAATTAATGTAGCAATTTTTGAAAGATATTATGACGAACATAGTCAAAATTTTTTATCAATAATTTTAAAACAAAATTTAAATCTGATCATATTTATTCTCTTGATTAGCAAGGCTCAGAAGTTGGTTTTACATTTATAATTCTTTATAATAGCTTTTTTTCAAAGTTAGTCCTTCACTATACTTATAGTGAAGAGTAAAATTTGAATTAATAATCTACGATAGCTAATTAATTAATAATATTAATTATCGTAGATTCACTATAATTTTTTCTTTTTTTTGTATAATTTCAAAATCAATGTAAGCGCCTTGATAACCCTCAAAATATATAGTAAAAACGAAATTAAAAAAATACATCAGAGGACTCATACCTCATTGTTGAATTTAATATTTTCCTTAAAATGGAATTAAATACCACCCTTTTTATCATATTTATTTTGAGGTATTTGTGGTATTTCATAATATATGTTTTGCTATAGTATAATCACATATAATTTAACTAGCTTTCTCATTTTTATATTTTAAATATTGCAAAATATACAATGCCAGCAGGAGGATAGTTCAAAATACTTACAGATAAATATAAACGTATTTATCCAAAAAAAGATAAAATATTGTGAACACATTAATTAAAAAATAAAATATAAGTATTGTTGATTGAATTATATCAAATTATATTAATTAAAAATATTAGTTCAATTACCTGTACATATTAAGATAGTTTTAAGGGCATTAGTAAATCAAATACCATTGGAATTTGCATTCGTTGGTAGAAATTAATTTAGTATCATGTAATATAATACAATTGTTTGGGTTATAGATTAAGATTGCATTTTGCCAGTTCTCAAATATTAAATTATCATCTGCATTCTTGATACTGCAGACATGCAGCTGCAATTAATTTTGGCATAACAATAAGTGCTGACAATTAGTAAAAAAATATTGTATAAAAACCATAGCTAAGAGAAATAAATTTTTCAGATGGCGGGTAGCTTATTGTCCCCTACAAAGAACGTGAAATATTTAGGAGTAACCCTTTCTGCAAATTTCAAATTCAACACCCATATAAAAAAATGTAGTTAAAAAAGCTAACTTTGCATATTCCCTCATTGCACCGCTACTACGCCATGATACTCTCAGTACCAAATGTAAAGTACTTATGTACAAACAACTGAGAGTCGTCCGATTCTCACATATAGTTTTCAAATCTGGACTAACATTCCCAAATCCCACTGGGACAAAATTGAGTTACTCGAACGCAAAATTCTACGTCATTGTACTAATCTTGTCAAAAATCCTGACACACTGCACTACTACAGTAATCAACAACTATACGAAGCAGCAGGGAACTTTGATCCCATTACTATTTTTTTGAATAAATGTGCTAAAAAATTTTCAACGAACCTCGAAACCCACGATAACCCTGAAGTACATAACATTTCTTCTTCCGAATTCATCCCAGAGCATAAGTTCTTAAAACTTTCAGCCCTTAGTTATCTTCTGCCAAGCAAATCCGTCAAAGTATTATACACCGGCTTAAAAAGGTCTTGATTTTATTTTATTTTTTTTTCTCTCTCTCTCTTTTTTTAATTTTATTTTTATTAATTACAGTTACATTAGTTTCATTAACTAATCTTATTTAAGGAAAAGCGTTGTTTATTAACGTCATTGCAAACTTTAGATTTTTTTCAATTTTCAATGCATTTTTTCTGTCTAGAGCAGAGATCGTCGTACCGGAAAAAAATTTCAAAAAATTCCAAATATTTCAAAAACTTAAAATTAATTAACTCGTTATTTATTTCAATTTGTTTCAACTTGTTTCTATTTTGCGGTTTCTTATTCCTAGTTGTGTTCTTTGATCGTTGATTGTTGTTTGTTGTTCGGTTTAATTTGTAGTTTGTAGTTTTTAATTTGTAATTTGGAGTTTTGAGTTGAGATTTCCATATCGATCCGAGCCCACACAGGAGCCCTGTGGGACATCTATCAGTTGTCTTCATAGGACACAACTTTTGTCCTTAATAACTTTTATTTCATTCTAGAAACTCTCTCCTCGTATTAGTATTCGTAATTGGGTACAATTTTTTTTTTTTCTTTTTCATATATATATTTTTTTTTTTTCAGTACAGGAATTATTCTACTTTGAATCATCATGGACACACACATTTCTAATCATCTCAACAAACACAACTGACTGCTTATCGTATCGCAATAAATTTTTCAGTCGTCAATTGACATTCAGTACTTTCATTACAATTATGAAGCGTTCCCTTGATAGTACAGAAGTCAAAATCCTAGTTCGCTGCATATAATATGCCTCCTCTACACATTCGACGAATCCAGCAAAAACACAAATGTGTAATTCGCCAGATTGTAGTAATTTCTTGGTGCCAGTGTACAATAATTTCGTTTTGGCTTTCGTTTGTTAAGTTCTATGGGTAACAAAAGCCTGTCTTAAATGTTTAAGAAAAACAGGAGCTTTAGAAATTATGCCAGTTATCTTAAGTTATCATTATAGCAAACACTACCAAACAGATTTCATTTTGACGTTAGAAACTATAACATGATGTAAAAATAAAAAAATTAAAAAACAATAAAAATAAAGTTCAACCGTATAAACAATAAAATGTTATATTAAACAGGAATGAACAATGGACTTCTTTTTTATATTTTCATTGTTATTTGAGATAGGCTAAAAGGATTTTAACATTTTAGCATGTTTTATTAAAAATTATTTTAGTGGATATTTATGCGTCATTGGTTAACTTTAACGGCCGGTTTCTTAGTACGGACTCAAGTTTGATTTAATTTTAACTTAGCTGAGTTTTGCTTATGAACAGTTCAAAGAGTTTCACAGTCAAATTTTATACCAAGCTTAGCTGAGCAAATAATCGAACAGTTTGAGAGGAACTATAATTTCAGCTGAACTGTCAGTGTCAAGTTTAGTTAATTTTACGTGTGAGGAAGAAATGCGTTTGATGTCTCTAGTGAAAAAATACGGAAGCATAATTGAAAATAAAAGAACCAATTTCGCCACAAAACTAGACAAAAAATCGGCGTGGCAAAAGATTGTAGCCGAGTTTAATAGTGAGAGTAAAAGTGCTGCGTTGCGTTGTGCAAGAACTTTTAGAATACACTGCTTCAGGGTTCGAAGCATTATACGACAGCGACAAATTAGGAACAAGTAAATATAATTTTGTGAAGAAATATATCCATATATAATTTAAAACTATTCCAGATTCAACTCCAATCAAAGATAAACATGCAAGTCAAGCAACATGTAGTGTTATTCGAGAGTGTGGTAAGTTATTTAACGCATGCAATAGCCTGATTCTAATTTAAAACTATTGCAGATTCATCTCCAGTCAAGAAAAAGAAGGCAAATCAATGCTCTGCCTTGTGGAAACAGTTCGTGGAGAATAAAATTAGATCCGTGGAGCTGGCGGATCAGCCTTTGAGGGAAGAGCACAATATAAAAATGCAAATTCTCAAAGAACACAGCATGAAAAAAACCTTTTTTTTAGAAGAAGAGCATAATTTAAAAATATAAATTTTATTAGCAGAGCTGCAAAATAATAAAAAACATTAAAAATAATCAATTACAAATTTCATTATTAGATTTTATATTTTATATTAAAATTACATACACAAATCCACATTTAGCTAATTATCATTAAAATTATTTGCGTAATACCCTAGTCAAACAGACAAATAACTTAGTTCTTTGAATCTAGTTTATAAATGCAATAAAATTAGTTGAGAGGCACAAATTATACTTTTCGAAACCACCCCTGAGAACGTCTATAATAAAACACTGTCCAAATCACTAATCTAAACACAGCTTTAGAAAATTGAAAGTGAGAGTGAACCGGCCTCAAATATGATGCCGGTATGATTAATCTCTAACCTTTGTTTTGACATGACAAATTATCATAATTATATGATTATTGTTTTAAGAACTGCATGTTAAAGCAATTGTCTTATAATTATTAATGCCAAATAAATTCATTGATTTTTGCAGTTTTTTAAAGCAGGGTTTTCTAAATTTGATTTTTCCAAATTTTCAACAGATTTATTGTCTTGAGGTAAGGCTTAAGGTTATTTTTAATTTCTTTTGCAAATTTAAAAAAAAATTTAATTGTTGAAGTTAGAAATTAAACAGCATTATCATATTTTTATTGTTGACTGTAAGAGCAACAGTTATTGGCTATTCTTGAAGGAGTGAATCCCAACACTTGACCAACGTAATAATATCTACCAAGTGGTATAAACTGATTCCACCATAAAACATCAAGAGGACTCCAGGGGTATTAAAATTTTAAAAAGGGAAATGTGTGGTTTCAATGTTTTATCTTTTTTTATACTCTTCTGTAATATGAAATCTAAATATTTAAGCATTATTATTTTTAAATTATATTAAAGTTTTTGCCTTTAAATAATATTTAGATGATAGTCTTCTGACATTATTTTGTATACATAAAAGATTCAATACATGAATTTAGTAATAGAGAAAATCATTTTTTTGATTATACAGTATTTAATAATAGAAACCACTTTTTCATAGCATAGCATAGCTTTGTTATTGAAATATTTGACTTTAAATAATTTAAAGAATGTCAAGAAATTTTATTTAAATTTCTTTGAGCACCAAATACTTTTTGTGTGCCTTAATAATCTTACATCATGTAATCATCATGTAATACATCATGTAATTAAAAAAAGTATGTAGTATATTTGTATCTGTTTAAGTATCTATATACCAACCCTATAAGACAAATTTAAAATGGAAAATAAATTTATAATCGCTATTTAACTATCCCTTTTACTATTTAATATATAACATAAAGGTTTTATAATTGTTTAATATTTCGTTATTTCTCAATTTTATTGGTTATAGGAATGGCAACCTTTCCTTGTATATTGAGGAACTTCATATGTATGAGGTAGCTCATATAGCATATTGAAAAACCTTTTAACTAACCACATAGTTTTTTCAGTACAGGGATACCGCTGGAGTCTGAAATATCAGACGAAACTTTCACAACAAAAAGCAGCATTCAAAGAAACATGGCTCGCAAGCACGAAGGATACACGGAAAATGCCACATGTAATAAATGCGGGGCAGTGTTCACCACAAAAGGAAATTTAAAGGAAAGCATTCAATATTGCAGTCCCACGGTTCCTGTAGAGAGGGTGAAGTGCCCCCACTGCCTGAAAACTTTTTCACGCAAGAGAAGCATTGAGAACCACAAGAGATATTGCACAGCAGAAGGTGTAATAAGGGTTATGTACTCCCAATTCTCTGAAACTATCTCAACAAGAAAAAGCATGCTAAGACACCAGAGGGGGCATGACAACCAATTAACGCTGCACAGCAAATATTGCATAGCAACAGGTACTTTTAGGAATGACTAGAAAATGATTTAATTTTTAATTAGTTTCATATTAAATGCTCTTTCTCTAATAATTTTATAGTATTTTGCATCTGATTCGAAAGTAAACAATTTTATTAGAAGTATTTAAAAATAGTATTTAATTGAGGATATGGATATAGTATAATGAAAAATGCAGCCTGTATTTAAAAAATGTTTGTCTTTATTATGTTACAATGTTTAAAAAAAATATTTCATTTTTATTTCAAGAAAACCTCTACACAAAACACATAAATCATCTCATGCATATAGGTGCGAACTGCTAAGAACCGCATAAAAATACTTATACATTTTAAGCAATCGTGTCATTAGTCTAATTATTAATGAATGATAAGAAAATGATCAAAGAATGACAAGAAAATGATTAAAGAATGACAAGAAAAAGATCAAGGAATGACAAGAAGAAATGATCAAGGAATGACAAGAAAATGTTGAAGAAATGACAAAAAAATGATCAAGGAACGACAAGGAAATGATTAAGGAATGACAACAAAATGATAAAGGAGTTACAAGAAGAAATGATCAAGAAATGACAAGAAAATGATGAAGGAATGACTAGAAAATGATTTACTATGCTTTTGTTTAGAAAAGTCAATTTAACCAAAAACAAAAAAAAGGACAAAACGAAATACAATTGAATAAAAATTATACTACGTAATAAAATTTCATTTGTCATTATTGTTATTATTGTGACATTCTTTTTGGTATTTTTTTTTTACTAATTACTTACTAAGGGATGTCACGGCCTTGGGGACACGGATTTTGATGAAAGTTGGCACAATGGTAGTTCATGGTTGGGATAGCTTAATTTTAAACTCAAACTCTCAAGCGTTTTTAAATAAATCGACCTCAAAGTTTTGAAGGTACCTTGTATTCTAATCATTTTCGTTATATATGCAAGCGAGTGGTGGCATAGCGGTAAGGTACAAGGGTTTAAGAATTGTTGGGTATGGTCTCGATGCTGCGTTGAGGCGATTTTTTGTTTTTTTTATATATATATATTGTTTCTATTTAATTTTTAATTAGTTTCATATTAAATGCTCTTTCTCTAATAATTTTATAGTATTTTGCATCTGATTTGAAAGTAAACAATTTTATTAGAAGTATTTAAAAATAGTATTTAATTGAGGATATGGATATAGTATAATGAAAAATGCAGCCTGTATTTAAAAAATGTTTGTCTTTATTATGTTACAATGTTTAAAAAAAATATTTCATTTTTATTTCAAGAAAACCTCTACACAAAACACATAAATCATCTCATGCATATAGGAGCGAACTGCTAAGAACCGCATAAAAATACTTATACATTTTAAGCAATCGTGTCATTAGTCTAATTATTAATGAATGACAAGAAAATGATCAAAGAATGACAAGAAGAAATGATCAAGGAATGACAAAAAAATGATAAAGGAATAACAAGAAGAAATTATCAAGAAATGACAAGAAAATGTTGAAGAAATGACAAGAAAATGATCAAGGAATGACAAGAAAATGATTAAGGAATGACAGCAAAATGATAAAGGAATTACAAGAAATGATCGAGAAATGACAAGAAAATGATGAAGGAATGACTAGAAAATGATTTACTATGCTTTTGTTTAGAAAAGTCAATTTAACCAAAAACAAAAACAAAAAAAAGGACAAAACGAAATACAATTGAAAAAAAATTCTACTACGTAATAAAATTTCATTTGTTATTATTGTTATTATTGTGACATTCTTTTTGGTATTTTTTTTACTAATTACTTATTAGTACTAGAGTCTTGAGCAAGTAAAAACATAACTATAAACAATAGTCAATAGTGCCACTATAACATTTTCTATTTTAGTAAATATAAACTTTTGAAAAGCAAATGGTCTATTATTCAATAAATCTTAAAATAATTGATAATTCTCTAGAAGTGTTTAGTTAAGATAAGTTTGTTTGGTTTAGGTGGTTATTAGAATTGTTTTTATAGTTATAGTTTAAAAACAATAAAATTATGCGTCAATACAAAGAATGGTGATAATTAGGCTGGTTGTATATATTTGTTGAAAGAAATTTCTACATTCATCTTGTTTATTTCCGCAAGACATGTATTTAATATTTGTTATTCATTATCAGAAACTCTTGTCTAAATATTTTTTATATATGCTCTACTGGATTAGTGATATTTAAGTATAGTTCCTTGGGTCTATTATTTTTAAAACCTTTGTAATGTATATGTATGCTTTTTTTTCAAAATATTTTTTCGCAATTCAGCAGCAGTCAGTCATACGCAGTCTGTTTAAATAATAGGATGTTAATAATCTTAATAACGGAATAATTTCTAAAGTTATTTTGTTAATTGTGGTGTTTTCATAAAATTTGTTTTGTTAATTCGCGGTTTTGTTCGTCTCGTATCGTCTTTCGTAAAAATGTGTGGCGAAAGTCATTTATTTAAATTTTAATCCAGTAGTTTTTGTCTTTATATGAAAAGTCAAGTAAGCTTTGAAAACTTACTTATTTGACTTTTCATTATCATTATGAAAATTCAATTTTCATTGTCATTATGTAGAATAGAGAAAATAATGTTTTGAAATGATTTAAGTTTGTTTTGAGTAAATAAAAATATTTTTTATATAGTTAAATATTAGAAAACTCTCACATTTGATGCAATTGTTTAATTGTTTATTGCTGTCTAATTACAAAGTGTTGTTAATAAAATGAGATAAAATATTACAAAGTGTTACAATTATTTAACTATATTTGGTGACCCCGACTAAAAAGAGAATACGAAAAGAAGTTTAAAAAAAACCGACAGCAAGTAAGGGTTTTGAATGGTCACAACTTTAATTGGTGATCCCCACAGCAGAATATGTTTGGCGTAGTCACACTTTAATTGGTGACTCTGAAAAGGAACATCTCGACCTCGACTTCATAATTGTTACAAGTGCAATTAATAGTTCACGGGACCAAGCCATATTTTTCTGTTGTGAGGCTGCAACAGACGTGACTATTTTATTTGGAAATTACAGCTTCAAAGAAGAAACAAAACATTGAAGATAACTATCAAGTATTTTTAATTTTCACTAATTTTTAATAATTAAATTTTTATTAAATTAAATTTTCATTATTTTTAAATTTAACTTATTGTTGAAATATTAGTAAAATAGTAAATTATATTTTGTGAAAATGACTTCCGCTAGTGGTGATGGTATTATTTCACCATCTATTTCAGCTGTTTCTATTAAACCCCCTCCGTTTTGGTTAAACGCGCCACAATTATGGTTCGATCGCTTGGAAGCTCAATTTGAACTTTCCGGTATCACCGTACAAAGGACCAAATTTAATCATGTTCTTTCGGTTCTGGATAGTGATATAATAAGAGTTATAAGTGATATTATTAGAGAACCTCATCCTACCGACCCTTATGACAATTTAAAAATAAATTTAATCAAGCGACTTTCGGATAGTGAAGAAAGTAAATTAAATCAATTATTAAGTGAACTAACATTAGGTGATCGACAACCATCACAGTTATTACGCGAAATGCGAGAGCTAGGAGGTAATAGAATCTCAGATGAAATATTTAAGTCGTTATGGCTTCAGCGGTTACCGGAAAATATGCAGGCTGTACTTGCCTGCAATCCTGGAAACTTAAGCGAATTAGCCGGTTGCGCTGACAAAATAGCTGAAGTATACAACAAACCAAGTATTTTTACATGTACAGCTCCGAATGTTAATTCATTGACTAATTCTATCATTGAACGATTGGACAATTTAACAAAACAATTTAATGAATTACAAATAAAAGTCAATTCTAAAAATTGGAGACATTCAAAATCTAATTCTAGATCACGATCTAGATCTAAACATTCCATTAATCATAGAGATTGTAGAGGCTTATGTTGGTATCACTTCCGATTTTCAGATAAGGCTGTAAAATGTATTCAGCCATGTTCATTTACCTCAACAAAAAATTCAAAAAATTAAATCGTTTATCATCTCGAACGGCGGATGATAAAAAAAACGTAACTAGCCGTTTAACTATACTCGATAAGTCTTCTGGTTTTAATTTTTTAGTAGATACTGGTGCAGATGTTTCTGTTATACCTTCTCCTTCAACTGGTAAGCTTCCGCCATCAGGTTTTAAACTTATTGCTGCAAATTCTACTAAAATTGATACTTATGGACATAGAACCTTAACACTCGAATTGGGACTTCGTCGTACGTTTTCTTGGAACTTTATTATAGCTGATGTAGTTAAACCTATCTTGGGTGCTGATTTTCTTTGTCATTATGGCATACTAGTCAATTTAGCTGAAAAGTCACTTGTAGATCCTTTGACTTCTATTAAGCCAGTTTGTAGGATGTCCAAAAGTACTTACACTGGCTTATCTGTGCTTTTCGATAGCTCTTACGATTCTCGTACCCATGAGCTACTTAAAACATGGAGTGATATAACCACCGATATTAGTACAGCTACTTCGGTAAAACATTCAATCACTCACAAGATTATTACTTCAGGCAATCCAATTGTGTCTAAAGTACGATATTTGTCTCCTGAAAAATTAATGGCCGCTAAAAAAGAGTTTGATATTTTGATTAAAGCGGGTATTTGTAGGCCATCAAACAGTCCATGGTCTTCTCCACTACATTTAGTAAAAAAGAAAAATGGAGATTGGCGACTTTGTGGTGACTACAGAAGGCTTAATTCAGTTACCATTCCTGACCGCTATCCAATTCCGTTAATTTATGATTTTGCCCATCTTTTACAGAATTGTAATATATTTTCAAAATTAGACTTGACCAAGGCTTACCATCAAATACCAATAGATCCCGAAGATATTCCGAAAACGGCATTATGCACTCCATTCATTTGCAGGGACTACTTTGGTTTCGAAAAGAAAAACACCAACATGGATGCAATTTAAATAGAAATACTTAAAGTTAATACTTTTAGTACATCTATTGTAACCAATACATAGAGTTTTATCCTTTGAAATAATGTATTATTGGTGCAGTTGCCTCATATGGTTATATATTGTTATTTTTAATAGACCTCTTTTTTATTCAGCTATCAAGTTATTTATGCAAAAATTTAATTTAATAGATAAATTTGGATCTAATTCTTTCTTTTCAATTAGTAATAACTACTTATATTTGTTTGAGATAATCTAAGTGTGATGTCTGCTGGTAAACTTTACTTAAAATAATTTTAATCTATATTTTGAGTTTTATATTTTGGTTCTTTTAACCTCATTCTAAATTTAAACTGGAGCTAAATATTTCAAGAATTAATTTCAACTTATTGAAAAGGTTAATGAGTACAACTTATCCTATTTGAAGCTTGAAAAGTCATATTTGACATCATAAACTGATTTATAAAAAGACAAAAGATCTAAAATAACAAAACTGTCCTTTTTTTTGAGTTTATGTTTATAAATAATAGGAAAATTTCGTTTAATGATGTAAGAATAAAATATAGAGTGTAAGGCTTATATACTTTGTAAAATTAGCGTTATTATTGGATTTCGGTCAAAGTCTAATATATGTCATCCAAATATTATGGGCTTGTCATAGAACGCTGTACGATCAATCAACGAATCCAGATAGTATTCAAATTTCAAATTCAGTTACAGAAATAATAAAACATATCAAATAGGTCTAATTTGTCCCTGGTTGATGTTCTTCATCATGTAACGTTTATTTATGGTTTTCTACTAGTTTTAGAATATTCCTACTTACATACTCCCCACCAACCTCACTAAGATAGAAATTTAGTTTTTTAACATAAGTCTTTTTAAACAATATTAAAATTATATGATAAAGCTTTTTTATTTAAGACTTTTACAAATTTATACGTATTTAAAATTTTTTGAAATAAACAACAAAATTAAATCAATAGAGTCAAAAAGGAAAAGTGCTCAATTACAGGGCTTCAAAATCTGCTTTTCATATCTTATCAAAAGACGAATAAAAAATTTCTGTACCGTTTTTTAAATTAACAATTAACTCCATAGGATGGATAGTTAAAACATAAAATAATTATTTTATTAGATTGTTTTTCCTTCATTAAATAAATTTCTCATTCAGTTTCAAGTTTTTTTATACAATAAATATGTACAGAATTAGTGGTTTTGTTAGAATGTCCTTTTATAACAAAATAGTATAACCCTCCTTTTTCAGACAAATACAATAGATAAATAATGTTGTAGAAATAAATTGTTCACAGTTTTGCGAATTGGAAAAACGATATTTCACAGTTAAACAGTTAAAAGGGCATCAAAAGGAATCCAATTTTACTAATAAGGCTAAGATTTTAGGTCAAAATAGCAAAATGTGTACGCATCAAGTCCGTTTATATTTGCGAAAAACCATACTTTATAGTTCTAAATAATTTAAATATATTATATAAATTTTTTTACGGTAATTTTAAGTTAAATCTATACTATTATTTGCTAGGTCACAAGACCAATTTTACAATGAAATATTAGTGCTACTTGTTTATGATCCACAAGGATCTTGTGGTTTTATATATAAAATACTACTTAGTAAAACTCTTAATAATAAATAAGAGTCAGGGTTTTTTGATTTTTAGTATTCAATTCACTTACAAAATTTACTCATATATAAAAAGTATTAAGTTGAAAAACAATAATTTCACATTTATAAATAAAGTACTTTTATTTATTCGTGTTCCTTATGTTCTCCATTAAGAAGCTTAGCAGCTTAGATTTTAGATATTTAAAAACCTGAAAAGTGCTAATCAATATTACAAAAAATAAAGTGGAATAAATGTTGTTTTTTTATTTAATGAAATTAAATGCAGTAATCATAAAACATTTCAGAAAATTTTTACAACTCAAGTTCAATGTTTGTAACGATGAAATCAATGTATTTTTCTTATTTCTTCAACGAAAACTAAACCATGCTTCTTTACTCTTTCCAAATGGTGATACTGGATGGCATACCAACATGACACACAATATTGCAAGCATTTCAAATGCTTTGGTTCCTCGACACACAGTAACAATGTTGCAATACGCTTCATATCGTCTTGCAGTTCGAGGTGAATTCAGTATTTTACATAGTTCACAAAAGTTATTTTTACAGTGGATCGTTGACATTTATATTCGCATTGAAGGAACACGATTGAACTTTTTACGGTTAAATCAATCGACTCTCCGTGCTGAACTTTATAACAATTTAGTAGATCATTTAGCAAGACCAAATGATAATATCCAGCGTATTGGTCGTAAAGTAATTCTACCGTCTTCTTTTATTGGTTCACCGCGAAATATGCATCAAAACTATTTGGATGCAATGAGTATAGTTCAACATTTTGGAAAGCCTTCCTTATTTATTACAATGACATGTAACCCACATTGGCCAGAAATTCAAAATAATTTACCGTTAAAAGCAAAGGCTCTAATTTCCGTCCTGATATTGTGGTACGTGTTTTTAAAAATAAATTAGATGAGTTGATTGATTCCTTAATTAAGCAGGAAATTTTCGGTAAAGTAGCAGCATTAATATATTCAATTGAATTTCAAAAACGCGGTCTGCCTCATGCACACATTTTAATGACATTGGAAATGCAAGATAGAATTAGTGGAGTTTTTGATATTGATAAATTTGTTTCTTCAGAAATTCCAGATTGTCAGGCACAGCCTACACTTTATGAGTTAGTTAAAAATCATATGATTCATGGTCCCTGTGGTGCTCTTAATCAAAATTCCGTTTGTATGCAGGACGGAAGATGTACCAAAAAGTTTCCCAAAGATTTTTCTGAATGTACTTATGATAATGTAAATGGATATCCCATTTATAAGCGAAGAGATGATGGAAAAACTGTTGATATTCGTGGTAGTACTGTTGATAACCGCTATGTTGTGCCATATAATCCATATCTGTTGTCTATATTCAACTGTCATTTGAATGTTGAAGTATGTAGCACTGTTAAAAGTGTCAAGTATATTTATAAATATGTTTATAAAGGATATGATTGTGCCTTATTAGAAATTGGTAGGGTGAATGAGGATATAAGTAGGGAAGTAGAAATAGATGAAATACAGGAATTTTTAAGTGGTAGATATATTGGTTCAACTGAAGCTGCTTGGCGTATATTTCAATATCCAATACACTTTCAAACTCATACAATAATTCGATTAGAATGTCACTTGCCTCAACAGCAAAATGTATATTTTAGAGAAGGTAATGAACAACAAGCAGTTTCATTTAACCGTTCCACAAAACTATTGGCTCTTTTTGAATTAAATCAAACTGAAGAATTAGCTAATCAATATCTTTATACCGAAATACCATTACATTATGTGTAGAGTGATAATAATGAAAAAAAGTGGACAAAACGAAAACGTGGGGGTTTTAAAATAATTTCAAGATTATACGTCATATCACCCAGAGATATTGAACTATTTCATATGCGTTTGCTTCTTCTTCACGTTCGTGGTCCACAAAATTTTATTGATTTACGTACGTATGAGGGAATCACTCTTTCGACCTTCGTTGGTGCCTGTTATGCACGTGGTATTGCTTCAAATAATAATGAATGGTATGCCTGTATAAACGAAGCGAAAGAAACTAATTCTCCTTGCCAATTGCGTGAATTATTTGGATTTATATGTGCTATGAATGTTCCAGCAAATGCATTAGCTTTGTGGAATGAATTTAAAATTCATTTGAGCGAGGACTTCACGAAAGATCACACTCAAGAGGTTGCCTTTAATAGAGCACTATCTATAATTTATGACATTTTATGCTCACACAGCCTTTCATGTAAAGACATTGGCCTTCCAGCTCCAAGATATATTCGTACTGATATTCCAGTTATTAATATTGAAGAAGAAGAACTAATTTTTGCTCAAATATATGAAAGCGCCAATAATGAACAACAAAATATAATTAACAATGTTTTACTAGAAGTTTTGCATCATAATACTGGCAGTAATATATTTTGCTTAACAGCCCATGCAGGTTGCGGTAAAACCTTCGTCCAAACTGCATTAATACATAAATTAAATTCCCTAAATCTTAAATGTATTCCATGCGCATTCAGTGGAATAGCTTCAACGTTATTAATTGGTGGCCGAACATTGCATAATGTATTCAAGCTACCAATTAATTTAGTAGAAAACTCAGTACCTTCCATAAAAGCTAACAGTTCACAAGCGCAATTTATTAAAAATGCTTCATTGATTATAATTGATGAAGTTTCTATGTGTCCAATTTATGCTTTGAAAGCAATTGATCGATTACTGAAAGATATTTGTGAAAAAGATAAATTATTTGGTGTTATAACCATTTTACTGTCTGGTGATTTTCGGCAAACATTGCCAGTAGTTTCCCATGCAACACGCGTAAATCTAATTGAAAATTGCATTAAATCTTGGTCTGAATTTTCTAAATTTCACAAAATAGCATTAACTCAAAATATGAGAGCTCTTCCAAGTGAAATTGAATTCGTCGAATTTCTTCGGGAGCTTGGTAATGGAAAATTGCCAATTCATCCTCATTTCGGATCAGATATTATTGAAATTCCGGCAAATTTGATTCGGAAATCTTTTACTATCATTGAAGATACTTATGGTAACATAGTTGAAACAATTTACACTTCAAGAATTCTCAATTCCGTAATATTAGCTCCAAAAAATGGTGATTGTGCTTTTGTAAATAATGAAATACTTAACCGTATGCCTGGTGAGGAAAAAACATTCTTTAGTTTCGATAAAGTAGTTTCAGATGATATGCGTGAGCAAAATAATTATCCAGTTGAATTTTTAAATACTTTAACTCTTAGTGGTATTCCTCCTCATAAACTAACATTGAAAGAAAATTGCGTTGTACTGCTTATGCGGAACCTAAACACAGGTCAATGTTTAGTAAATGGAACACGAATGCGTGTAAAAAAAATGCATAAAAATACATTGGATTGCGAAGTATTGACTGGAAATGCAAAAAATACACGTATTTTAATCCCGAGAATTCACCTAAATTATTCTGATACATTGTTACCATTTTCATTTCAACGTACTCAGTTTCCAGTCATTCTCGCCTTTGCAATGACAATCAATAAATCACAAGGGCAAACATTCCAAAATGTAGCAGTTCTTTTTCGAGAGCCTGTATTTTCCCATGGTCAACTGTATGTTGCTGCCAGTCGAGTTCGTTCATTTGATGGATTACGATTTTATATCACGGACTCATCAGAACAGGGACATCTATCTAATGATAATCGAACTTACACAAGGAATATTGTGTATAGAGAAGTCATTGATTCGTAATTTATAGTGATTTGAAACTTAGAATATTATTAATATTAAAGACTTATTGAAATTCTCAAAAAAATCTTTTAATTTTGTTAAATATGTTATAAGCTAATTAAATTAAATATCAGTAGCGAAAATGTAAAATCATGTTAAGAGCTAATAAAAGTTGGTTTTTTGGCTAAACGCTTTTTCCAACTAAGATGAATGTGTTTTATTTTTCAAATGTTTATGTTACTTTTGGTTTAGAAAAATATGCAGAAATCAATTGGACTATCGATGTTAGATTATACAACAAGATAATTAAAAAAACATAAGTCTACAAAGGAAGTAATTTCTAGAAACTCCCGTAATTTTAAAATGCAGGAAAGTTGCTCTCGAATTTCGAGAGCTGGGTCTTACTAGTTTATAAAAAAGCTTAAGCGATTAGCGTGTAAGTTGGTACAAGAAATACGCGATAAGATCGCAATTGATAATGCTGAATCTCAACCACATTTAGAGTTCGGAGAGAGCAATCGTGCTGATCAGAATGTCGGTGAACAGCTTCATCAGCCTATTACTGACCGAACAGTTGAATGTCAGGCGCAAGAGCTAAGCTGTACGATAGAACATCAGATATCCAGCGAAGAGGTTGAATGTCAGGCTCAAGCACCAAGCACTGATATAGAAAAGGAGAAATCCATCGAAGAGGAAATTATGGAATGGTGCGTGGTTAACAGGATAAAACGATCCCCCTGTAATGATTTATTAAAATTTTTGCGCCGCGCGAACTTGGATTTGAAAACAAAATTAAACCTAATAACACCCCGGTCACAGTTGCACCGAGCTCATATTATCATTTCAGCATTCGAAATGCGCTTAAAATAATGAAGCCTGTGGTTTCTAATTGAGAAATTCAGATTGATATTAATGTGGACGGATTGCCATTGTATAAAAGTTTATGTTGAGCCAACGAACGGGACTTGTTGATAGAAAAGAAATTGTTGTCTTGAACAAGATGCCTTGTTGTCAACAAGTTTCGAGAGCAGTTGTTCGCTGTTGCTTATAGTAAGCAGATCTAGTGAAGTTGGTCATCTTTAATAATAATAAAATAGTAACTGTTGGATTTAATAATAGTTATAAAGAAATTTCGTTGTTGTAATGAACAAAAAAAATAAACAAATTTAATCTTTGTGCCGTGCGGGACCTGAATTCTAATAAGACATTTCAAGATACCTTCATATTAATAACTACGGTAAAAAGTGTCTGAAATTACCGTTAAAAAATTAACTTTGAAGCTGCCCAGTGTAAAACAGAGATTTAGAATAGCACACGCGCAGTGTAACACTTGTTGTAAATCTGTAGCCTATAAAGGCACTTCAACCTGTAAGGGGAATTAAAACAAACAAAATTTGAGCAAGCACCTGCAACTAACAGCACAGCTGATGTGTCAATAGCAGGAGACCAACATTATAATCATACATTGTAATACCGCATAGAGTTGTTATATATTTATACATTTACTGGGCTACTATGATATAAATATAACTATTTAAATTTATAAGTTAATGCAATTAACTAAATTAGTATCAAATGGTGGTTATTAAAAAGCTGTAATTGAACTTAAAAGTAGTTAAGGTTTGATAAACCTTGAACAATTACTCATTGGGTTATTATTGTAAATTAGCATTATTCAACAAAACACTGTTGCATGTTCAGCATAATATAAGTGACAACTCCTCCTACTTGTTTATACATAGGAATTGGGAACTCTAAAGTTATAAATTCACCGCCAAAAAAGGGGTATTACATGTAACATCGCATCCTAAATCGCACTTCGTAAATTATCATCCATTCATAAATTATCATCCATCCAAATAGACTTTAATAGCCCCAATTACGCTTTCAGTACGAATTTGTTACTGTAAACAAACAACCTTTTTATAGCACAAAAAGAAACAGACGAGCTAAAATTTAAGAACTCCATCAGGTAAAAACTGGTGATTTTTGAAAATTTACTCAGAAGATTGATTAACTTTATTAGCCTTAACTATATACAGATGTATATAGTTTTATTTAATCACACATAATTCGTTTCGTTAGTTGATATCAACTTCGATACACGTTAATGGAGCATCACACCCTAGTCACACAGAGAAAAGAAACTGGTTCTTTTAAACTTAATCTTTTCAAAGAACCCTGTTTTTTTACCCCCATGACACACAGAGCCAATCGGGTTTTTTGATCTGAGCTGTCAAAAAAACATATGTTTTGCTTTTTGAAGAATTTTTGTTTGGTATTTGTTTAAATTTTTATATTACAATTAAAATTCAATAAATTTTGAATTTTATAAAATTAAAGGATTAAAAGGTGAATACTTTATAAATCAATCTAATATTTTATAACCATTTTGTGTGTTTAATTTAACTAGAATGGCTGATCAGCGGCATACTATGCTTTTAAGAGCTTTATCGAATCAGCAGCGCGTTATCCAATTTTTTATGCAAAGTATTATTTTGCGTCAACAAAGCATACTACACATAAATAAGGCTTTATGCCAACTGTACAAAACAGACAGAATTAGGAAACGTAAAAATTGGTCTTGCGTATGTTATTAATTGTAAAGAAAAAAAACATTATTGATAAATCAATTTTTAGGTACGAAAATCCGCATTTTGGGAACAAGAAGTTCCCAAACTATCAGAAGATGATTTTAAGAATTGTTTTAGAGTAAGTCGTCTCACATTTAAAAATTTTGTGGGGAGACTCCAAGCATTGAAGAAGCATGATACCAATTGGCGTAGGTGTATACCTTTAGAAAAAAGAATTGCTATAGCTTTATATGCATTAGGTACTTCTGCGGAGTACAGGACTGTTGCAAAATTATTTGCTGCTGGCAGAACAATAGTTGGAACAATTGTGATAAGTTTCTGCAATGCAGTTATAGAAGAATATGGTGAAATTTATAAAAAATTTTACCCAGCTTCACAGGATAAAATTCAAGAAAATGTAAATGGGTTTAATAAACTTGGGTTTCCTCAATGTTACGGTGCAGTTGATGGCTGCCATATAGAAATAAAACCGCCGAAACGTGAAGCGTCGGACTATATTAATTATAAACGGTTTTATTCTGTAATACTATTTGCAGCCGTTGACTACAGATGCCGTTTTATGTATGTAGAGGTAGTGACGCCTGGACGGTTGAATGATTCGAGCATCTGGGAAGCGTCTAATTTAAAAGTTCATCATATGAATAATGAACTTTTTTCGAAAAACTCTGTTAACTATAATGAAGTTGAAGTACCTGTAGTTTTGATAGGCGACTCCGCTTTTAAGCTTTCAAGATATATCATGAAACCAAACGGTTTTTCCACTGACCAGCCCGAGGATGAATGTAATTTCAACATGAAATTATCCAAATGCAGACGACTTGTTGAAAATGCCTTTGGTCACTTGAAGATAACTCACTTAGAAGATGCTGAACGGGCTCGCAAGCAAATGGCTGCTGATCGAATGTCAACATCAGAAAAAATTCACATATTTTCTTTCGACTTAGAAAAAGCTTTAGCCTTTCCTAAGCTGACCACATCTGTAGCTTATTATAAGCGGAATTTATACGTTTATAACTTAGGATGTCATGAGTTCAGTAAAAATATAAGCCACATGTTTGTTTGGCCAGAAACTGAAGGATCTCGAGGGTCTCAATAAGTTTCATCTTGTCTAATAAAATACATAAAGACTTATGCTACAAATTTTGAAAAAATAATAACATATTCAGATTCGTGTACCGGCCAAAATAGAAATATTAAAACTGTCTTAAGTTTTTGAAACTTGTTCAAAGTGCGGAAATAAGGGCTGAGTCAATTGAAATGAAATTTTTAGTAAGTGGACACAATTATTTGCCTAATGACTCAGATTTTGCCATTATTGAGTCACATGCGAAAAAAAATCAAAACATTTTTTCACCAGATGATTGGTACAATATAATTAAAACATGTAAGAAGAAAGCACCATTTAATGTTATCCAAATGACCCACCAAGTTTTTTTTCCAACAAAACCTTTAAAAAATTCTATCATTAATAGAAAAGTAACTGTTACAAAGATTCCAGTAAATTAAATAGCTTAAAATAAGCTGTATAAAGTTAGATAGATCCAAACCCTACCTCATAAAATTAAAATATGACTATAATAAAGAATCAGAATTTTATGCAATTAATATAAAGAAATCTATAGCAGGTAGACCACAAAGTTTAAAAAATGTAGATCAGCTTTTATTATATACTAAAGGTAGAACTGTGACAAGGGAAAAAAGCGAGACATGATGGACCTGCTAAAATTCATTCCTCCTGTTAAACATGATTACTATAAAAGCTTGAAAACAAATCGGAATGAAGAGTCTTTACAACATACAGATGATGAAGAAGACATTATTTATAATACAGCTGAATTAATCACAAATAATATATTATAGCAGTCAACATTCATTTTTATGGAAAATCTGCAATATAAAATTTAATAACTAACTTTTTCTGTAATAAAAAAACTTAAAAATTTAAACACGAAATTTATCTCTACTTTTTTCAGTTGCCAAATCGATTAACTCCACCAGTCACATAAAAATTATAACATTACTAACGATTTTATTCATTGGGTATTCCTTCTATTTAATTTTATATACCGTTAGATGAACGCTATATCTGTATTTATGTATTCTACTATATATATTTGAATTTATATTATAAAGAGAATTTTAAAAAACAATGTACATTATTTCATCACATTTCTGTAATAAACTAGTTAATAATATAGATGCAACTAAGAAAAATAGAGTGAACAAAACAACACGAAGCGTCCTAACGGGTCATAGAAGTAACGGCAGCAGATAGCAGTTACATGATGAAACCAAAAACATACCGAAAAATAAATCATATCAAATAGATCTAGAACGTTTCTTGTGTGCAAGAATTTAAAACTGGTTATTTCGATTCAAATAGTAATAAGTGAACTACCTATCAGAATGTGGAGATAATGTTTTAGAAAAATTGCAGATCGATAAAGTTATAACTGGGTATAAAGGATATAATACAGATAAACGGTGAAGTTCATATGTACAGCTGACTGTAATAAATTTAAGAAAATTCAAAAAACAATAATAATAATAGCTTAATTATAAGAAAGTAAGTTTATTTATTGAAATGAAAAAAGTTAGTTAAATGCAAGAGTCAAGTTATTGCAATAAAACACGTAATTTCTGTAAGAAGAGTATTCTCGCAAAAAAGTTTTCTTTATAACTTTTTAAAACGCTCAACACTCAACCATTTTATTTTATTTTAATTTTTTAAAAACCTCTGAAGACAACAGTGATTTCGTATGAAATATAAAGAATTACCTTTTTCATATTTACATAAAACTCATAAAAAAATATTTTTAACCCACGTGAAATCTTGTATTTAAATTAAAAAACAAAATAAAGATTTACATAGTATTACAGCCAGTTGAATAATTAAATGATATTTATATTCGTGTTTCTTTAATGACGAACTTAAAATTTCAATTTTTAAATTTTTAATCGAAAATTTAATTTATACCTTCAAAAATATGAAAAACTTTCAATTAATGATTTATATATTTTGTAGCTTACAAATATTCCGTTAAGGATAGTAATGCAAGTATTGAATATAAATAAAAGAAAATATTTTATTAAAAACTGTCTTGAATTGTTGACTTTTTCTATGCTTAATTTTTTTGTTTACTTTAAGGCAATCTTAAAATCTTTTTGGAATATCGCAATATTTTATTACCAGCTGTTAATATATAAGCAATATTATTTTATTTTATTATTTTGTTTTTTTAGTTGATAAACAACAAAACATTATTCAATGTCTTAAGTTATTGTAGCTAATGAAAGAGAATTTTTTTGCACCCCACACCTCTTCAAATCCTCAAAAGTTATCACATTTATTTCTAAATTATTTTTATTCACTTTCCAATATTTTTTAAAAAAATAATAGTTTTCAATTTCAATTCACAATCACAATCAACTTTACTACCTTAGCTTTTTTATCAGCGTTTTAAAGAACCAATGTTTTTAAGAATCAAAAAATTACTTGTTCAATATAAAATGTTTTAAAATAGTGTTAGATTTTTGTTTTTAAACTGCATTGTTTTAATGTTCTTTTCATATCAAAGGCAAATATTCGTTTGTCAAATTACTCTTCTCAAAGTATTTTTAAAGTTAAGTTTTATTTTTTTAATAAATTCACATTTTCACTTTCTTTTTCATTAAGTGTCAATTTTTATTTGCTTTTTCAAGTACATAAGTTTTTTGTTTTTTGTAAAAGTTTTAGTTTCAAGAAAGAATGCAATAAAACATTATTCCTAACTGATTTTAAATTTTCATTAAAGGTAATTTTCAAAGTATGAAGTTTTTCACTTTTATTGCGAGATGTTGGTTTTTCGTTTTCATTCATAAACTTTACTTTGTTTTGCAAATTCTTCGGTCATTTTATAAAGATGGAACTCCACAAATTTTATTTAATCAGGATCTTTCCAGAACTATAAACACAATAATAAAGTATTTTTTTTAAAGATTTATATTTTGTTTGAGTCAATTATTTTGGCTTTAAGCTTCGTTCTAAGCTTCTTCTTTTAAATCGTTCCTTTTAAGTATTAGTAAACTTTCCTTTTAGTTTTAAAAGCCTTAAAAACAGTTTTTATTTAAGCTATTTATATAACTGGAATTTATACTTTTCTTAGTTAATTTTTAAAAAGCAATTATTTAATTTTCACAATTTTAGTTAATTTTGTCATTTATTGGCTTATATAATATTGTGATAGCATCATTTATGGCAATGGTTTTTGAAATTCTACTTAAGCTTGGAATTAATTTGTGGAACAATTCAAGTACACAGTTTTTTTTGTTTTTTTATAAGTTCTCATTTGAAATTTTAAGTTTAACATCTTTTTCGTGATTTTTTTATATTAAGGCTATATTTTATTAAAAAAATCCTTGAATTATGACCGTACTTGTTTCCAAAAATTGAAACCTGAATTTCATATAATAACCAAAGAAAAGTAATGAAGTTATACATATATAATAAATATAATTATTAGATTTATGTTTGGCTTTTCATTTACATTTTTACTTTAAAATCGAAATGGTATCAAATCAAAATTCAAATAACCTGGCTTAGTGTAGTACTGAACTTTTGAATATATATAAAAAAGAACATTTACAAAAGCGATTGATTTGAATATAAATATGAGCCTTTTAATCATTTCATTTCATATAGAACACGCATGAAAATATTTTAATATAGTTTTCAATTTTTCGAAAAAGCTTCATCTTTATAAATTAATGGCAGAAGATATGCTTTTTTTAGAAAATTTAATGCTGGATAAAATTTTCATTTTATTACTTTACTTAACATCTTTATAAAGAAAATATTTTCATTGTATGTCTTCAAAAATGATTTTTAATGCTAAATGAATTTTAGAAATGAAGAAAACTAGTTAAATTTTAATTTAATTTAATTTCAACATTGAATTTTTGAAATTTGATATTTAGTGACGTTAAGAACTTTTTAGATCAATAATTTCAAATTGTTTTTATTTATAGTATTATTCGAATCTATCAATAGCGTTTTCAATGAGTTTTTAATGAGTTGCTTGTGAATTTTTGAATCAGTTTTGTCAGGTCTTACTGTTAGTTTTTAGTTTTGGTTGATTTTGAAAAAAAGAAGATAATATGTGTATTCAGTTAAATAAAAAGTAATAAATTGAACTGAAAAAAGTTTTTATTTTAACATAAAAAATTTATTCCTAACATTTGGCATAGTCGGTTCACCGAACCTTCCCAATTAAAAAAAAATAATAATAATAAAAATAATAAACTAGTAATAAAGCCTGAAAATTCTGTGAAAGAATTAAAAGAAAAAGTATTAAGATTAGAAATATATATGTATGTACCAAAATAATTTCTCAACAATACCTTATCCAACCTCTAAGATAGAACGAGGGAGTACCATCAATTCAAAACTTAAGCTACTCAAAGCAGAATAACATTCCTAATCAAATTGAAAATAGGATACCAGTAAACAATTTCAAAAACACTCAAACCCCAAGTGTACAATTTTTAAACGTACTGGTCATGCTTTCAATGCAGTTAGAAAAACGTATTAAAGCCCTGGAAACGGAAAATTCGAAAGAGGCAGCCGTGAACACCCCGGCCAACATCTAAATACTGAGAAAAAAGGGTGTACGTTAGACTCCATAACTCCAATTATTAAACTACCTTTGAAAATTGCTAAAAACACAAAACCTACATTTATTGTTGACACTGGAGCTGACGTTAGTATATTAAAACAAGAAACACTCAAAAAAAGATGTACCTATTAATAAAAAAGAAACTAGCACTGTAAAGACACCAAATAGTGAGGCATCAACCTCAGCAGTTCGCAAAAGCAAATTAAAAATTGCAAAAGAAAATTTCTTTACATAAATCGAGAAGTTAAGGGAATAATACATATTCTCAACACGTGAACTGAGGAAGTACAATTACGGGACTTATCTCGTAAATTCATCTCTTTAATATAACTTTTTTCATTACAGTGCGAGAAACCGTTCTAGGAAGGGCCGCAATCCCCTAAATCAAAATCAGCTAAATCATTCTAATAATGGGCAAGGAGAGAGGAATCGCCGTATAAGGTATAACTTCATTTCATTTCTTTATATAATTTATAAATTTAATCTTTTTAATTATAGGCAAAGGAGAAATGACAATGGTCATCGTCGTCAGCGCGTCCCTGTAAGAAATTTAATAGATTTAAGAGAAATTATAAGTGTAACATCAGCCTTGGGTGAGTACCAAGCACTAAGTGCTAGAATATAGTTTTTGAATGACTGGTAAGGATATGAGGTATAATGACAGGTAAGAAGAAGACTGACTTTTATAGATGGTGGTAGCTTTAGTTGAGAACACGTGCAGCGAGTAAGATTAAATTAAAATATAATTAGAAAAGATAAACAGGGAGGTCAGGAGGTTTATAGTAAATCAGTTGAATGATAAATGGTAAAGTGTGTGGTACAGAAAAGGAGAATAATGTGCTTAGTGAAAATAAATGGACGGAAACGTAGTGTGTAGTGGCTAGTTTAGATTTATCCATGTGCTGCGTAACCAGGTACCTGGGGCCGGGGAATCCGCTCTGGGTACTTTGAAAGAAGGCCTTTAACTGGAGTAACCGTTCAGTGAGCCTGAGCTTTCAATACCAATACAATTCAAATGTGAGACTTGTTTTCTTAAATCCAATTCATTTAGTAGAATAACTAAACCTAAGTCAGTTATTGGATTCCTTGAAATACCTTTAACAAAATAATAAAGAATTTGATAAAGAAAAAAACCTTAAAGCAATATATAAAAGTTGATGACGGTCAATTATATAAAATTTAATTCATTTCGGCCAAAAATAACAATAATAATTCTGAAAAAGGCTTGAAAAAATTAAATATTCTAATTGCCTGACAGGAATGGGATCAAGAAAACAGTATATGGGTTCAAAGCTCAATTTACTAAAATCAACCTGCATTATTGTAGTAAAACGAAAATTTCTATTTCTATTTGTATATTACAATGATAGAAACTTTTTTTTAAGCAGCCAACAAATGGGGGGATACGAGCTAGAACTAGAAGAAAACCGGGAAATTCTATTGATGAATTTTAAAGGATATGCGCTTAATAGAATTGAAATAGAAACAACCTGTTCCAGGAAAGCTGTTAAAAATTTCCTGGATCGGTTCTACGGCCGAGTCACAGCGTACAACAGAAGAAAGTATGTTTTTTATGGTTTCAATTAATAATTCTTTAAGTTTTTCCTATCTTACTTTTTTTTAGTAACGATGAATTAACGGAATTATTAGAAGAGAAAGATAAGGTCATAATGTATTTCATGATCAAAGTCATGGAATTAGAAGCAAGGCTGAAACTACTCGTTAGCTAATTTAATGGAAAGAGAAATTATTTATTTAATTAATTAAATTAATTTTTTCAGACTGCTAAAACAACCACAAATAAAGGAAAATCCACACATGAGAATCCACAAACACTGACGGGCACTACAGAAACACCTACAAAGGGTAACAATACGTTACAAAGCACAAGTTATGTTGTCCTAACAGAAGCAGTGACAAATGCATACGTGTCTTCACAAACAAAGTGTTCACCCAAAAACAATAACAAAGTCGTAGAAGGAACAAGTTATACTGCATACAAGACTCCACAAACATCGACATTGACGACGACGACTGACTATATTGTCCAGACTCCACAAACATCGCCACTGACGACGACGACTGACTATATTGTCCAGAGTCCACAAACATCGCCACTGACGACGACGACTGACTATATTGTCCAGACTTCACAAATAACATGGGACACAACAGAACCACCAAAAAACAATAGCAAAGACTTAGAAGGAACAAGTTATACCCAAGTTTATTCCAAGAACGACAAGCTGCCGTCAGTAAAACGTAAAAATAGAGTAAGTGAAATAAAATTAAAGAAATAACACCAAATTATTATCTATTTTAGAGCAAACTAGCAAAGTGTTTGATATGCCAGAAAATATTTGCCAGACCATACACCCTCAAAATACACATGAAAAGAAAACACCCAGAAGTCGAGTAGGAACCACAAAAAAAAAAAAGCGATCGAAACGAAGTTCCTTAAAACATTCAAAAAGGATAATATATGAATATTTCATATCAATTCATATTCATATCTATTCATTTCATATCAGAAATAATCAGAAAACGTTAACATATCTAAGAAAATTAAAAAATCAAACAAAAAAGTTTGAATTCACTGTTTATGTGTTAAAATTTTCTTTAAATAATAATTTTAAGATAATATATTATATTATACATTTAGTGTTTAAGAAATGAAAGGTTATAAAAAGATTTTGTTTTTTTTTACTAAACTTTAATTAAAAAATGTCAAAAAGAAGAATAATAAAAAATCATGAAAAAGAATTGAAATAATTATGATTACACATGTATGAAATTGTAATTAAATTACCTCTATATTATAAATAGAGTTATGTATTCCTGAATTAGTCTGAAAACACATTTTATAAATAAAAAAAATAAAAACTTCGTATTTTTTACTAACTTGCAATTTTAATTTTTCTAATTCTTCTCTTAGCTGAAATTAAAGGAAATATAACATATAGTAATAATTAAAAATTTTAATAGTGTTATATTTTTAATTTACTTGTAGGTTCTCTTTGAAAAATGATTTTTTTTTTAATTTTTCTAATTCTTCTCTTAGCTAAAGTGTAAGAAAATATAATATATAATATTCATTATAATTTATAATAGTGTTTATTTTTAGCTAACTTGTATGTTCTGCCTTAGAGTGTAATTAAATAAAACATTTAACATTTCATGTCCGTTCATGTTTGCAATGTTTGTAATTTGTTCTTATAGAATAAATGCAGCCAAGTAGAATGAACGCTATTTATAAAATAAATGGTAACAACATGAAGCGGTAATGACATATATGTATTGTCAAAGTAAATATAAAAATAACCGATTTCAAATATGGAAATTCAAAGCTTTTTGTGATATATGCGATGAATTTAAGAACCAGAGTGTTCTTACACAAAAATTTTTAGTAGTTATAGAACAATTCTGTCATTAGATTTTTTTTCTTTTTGTAGTGGAGAAAACTAACTACTGTTTCAACATTCTTTGTCTTAATGTTATCAACAAGTCCTAAAAAATTTTCTAAAATTAAAGGGCCTGAATTTTAGGATAATTGGAGGAGGCCGAATTTGTAGTTGTACAAGTTCTATGAGGAAAACATGTACAAAATTTTTAACCAGTTGAGTTGACTAGAGATATTTTTTTTATCGCAATTTGTTTTTTATGTTTATATATTCCCATAGAAATAGTTTTTCGTCTGTTAAATATAATTTATTAAATTAAATATTAACGTTTTAAATGCATACGGAGCATTTTTTAGTTTCTAATTATTTTTTAAGTCTTAACATTACTTCAAATATTATGGACATTTTCGTTTCTGCAGCTGGTGATTTAAGGCTTTGAAGGAAAAGCAATTCAATTTGTACTATGTAGCAGAATTTTTATAATTATGAGAAAAGATACCAATAGTGTTACTTATTTTAATATGTTAACTGATTATTTTTTCTTAGAAAGATCGATTTAATGTGCGGAATTAATTTCAAGCAAAGATGCGTATTTACGACATAAACAAATTAAGTTACTATGCGTTATAAAAGTTGAAACAGTGTAGTATTTTTTAATTGGGTTTGAGCCTATATTAAAAGTTTGATACTTACAAAGTGAATTACGCAATTAAAATGTTTTTGAATTACAATAGCTTATTAAAATAAATATTAGTATTAAAATTTTTTATTATAATCAAAAGAACTATTTTGTAAATTGACTAAATATGACCATATTAAAAATGCCTATATAAACAAACCAATTGAATTTGATCTCTCATATATACTTGTATATTGTTATGATCATAAAACCTGTGAGGTCTATCTCACCGGAAATCACAATAAATAAATATGTTCAAATAAAAATTAGAAAAAAAAGGAGACCGATTATTTTAAGATTTTGTAATTTTAAGATTTTATGATATTATTTTAGGATTTTGGTATTTCAAGATTTTATAATGTTTATTTAGGATAGATTATAGATCCAAAAAGGTATATAAGAATAAGTTTAAGAAACCGAAAGTCAGTGTGTTTCGAGATTTTTATAGAAGTATAGTTCTTAGTATCTTACTTTTAAAATTTTTTTTTGTTTTTGTTACTAAATATTGAAATAAATTAAATAAAAAACTAAATTTCTCTGTTTTTTATTGTACAACAATTTATTTAACGTAAAGTAAGTGACAGTTTAGTGTACCTAAGTGTAGTAGAAGCTAAAACTGGTCTCCAAAATCCCAGGAGAAAGGACCAGGCGGACACAACTAAGGAACAAGCATAACAAATTAATTGGTGGCAGCGGTGGGATCCAGATTATCAAGGATACATATTATCCACGATACAGATTATCAAAGATTCAGATTATCAACAATTCAGATTATCAACGATCCAGATTATCAAGGATTCATCATCTACAGCAGTGACGTCAACTCTTTTTGAGAACTAATCAACAAAGATGCTCATCCTACTAATCATAACCGTCTTATTTTTCACGTAAGTACTTTGATTTTGTTTTTTTGTAGTTCAAAAAAATCGTGTAATTAACGTAATGAATGATTCAAAAAAAATCATAATTCGCGACTTAGATTCTAAAAAAGAATACGAAACCACTCATAATTATATCGTATCTAAAAGTGATATTAAAGGCAAAGTGTATCAGGTTTTAGTTCATGAAAAATTTATATCTAGAGAAGAATATCTAGAAAGCTTTGATAGGAAAGAAATTACTACCCCTGATTCTGAAACCTTTTGTGAAAATTTGAGTGAAAACTTAGTAGAAATTATGGAAACCGAAGTTCCAATTCAAGTGTTAACTTCAATGATTCCACTGTTTAAAAGTGACGCTTCAGAAGCTTTTAATTTTATTCAAACCTGCGAAGATGCCATATCTCTTGCGACAGAGAACCAAAAGAGAATTTTATTTTTATTTATTAAAAGTAAAATAACAGGTAATGCATGTACAATTACAATGAATAAAGATATAACCAATTGGTCTGAGTTAAAAGAAGAATTAAATCTTTTATATAGAGAAAAACATAGTAACTTGCAGTTACATAGAGAATTACCAGGTGTGTCGATAAGTCCTTACCGGTTTTTGTAACAGATGTCACCAGTCATAAATATGCAATGCCTCGATTTTAAACTGACGCCATTTTATTCTATTAACTCCAATCTAAAAACTACACGTCATAAGTTCTGTCAAAATAATAGTATTAGAGAATTGTAGTTCTTTTAATGTGTCAAGTTTTGTGCCTGAAAACGTGCATTTGCATATTTACATATTCTTGTTTCACCAAAAGAAAAAAGCGGCGGAAAGTCATCGTTTGCTGGTAGAAACTTACGGTGAGCATGCTCCAACCATAAAAACCTGCGAAAAGTGGTTTCGACAATTTAAAAATGGTGACTTCAATATTCAAGACAAAGAACGTACTGGTAGGCCCAAAACCTTTGAAGATGTAGAATTGCAGGAGTTATTTGATGAAGACCCAACACAAACTCAAAGCCAATTGGCAGAAAAGTTAAGAATTGGCCGAGTAACAATTTGTGATCGATTAAAAGCGCTGGGAAAGATCCAAAAGATGGGAAAATGGGAGCCACATGAATTGAATGACCGGCAGGCGGAAAATCGAAAAATCGTCAGCGAAATGCTACTTGAAAGACATGAAAGGAAATCATTTCTGCATCGGATAGTAACGGGTGATGAAAAATGGATATATTTCGAAAATCCCAAGCGAAAAAAATCATGGCTAACACCTGGAGAAGCCGGCCCATCGACTGCAAAACCAAATCGTTTTGGTCGCAAGACCATGCTTTGTGTTTGGTGGGACCAAGCTGGTGTCATATACTACGAACTTTTGAAACAGTGAATACTGATAGATACCGACAACAAATGATGAATTTGAAGCGTGCATTAGTCGAAAAACGTCAATAATACGCTCAAAGACATGATAAGGTGATTTTGCAGCATGATAACGCACCTTCACATACAGCAAAAGCAGTAAAAGAAGTGTTAAAATCATTTAAATGGGAAACTTTAACGCACCCGCCGTACTCTCCCGACCTGGCTCCATCTGATTACCACTTGTTCACATCAATGGGACACGCGCTTGCAGAGCAGCACTTCGCCAATTTCGAAGAAGTTAAAAAATGAAGAAAAAGCCAAACTCTTCAAAGTAAGACTCCGCCTTTGGGCTGAACAACGAGACATCTATAAAACAAGGGCGACACTAAAAATACAACTACAACTTTAAGTATGAAAATATGTTTTTACAGATATATTCAGCCTAATAATAGTCGGCATAATAACAAAGGATTAAAAGGAAAAGGGTAATAAAAAAAATATTTTCATATAACACTTAGATTTGTAGCAAAGCAATAAAACTGTTTTAGAAAAAAGAAATTAGGAAATTTTGAAGGTGAAAAAAGATTATACCACATGTTTTAGTTACTCTAGATATAGCAAAGTAATAAAACTGTTTTAGAGAAAAGAAATAAGAAATTTTGAAGGTGAAATAGATTTTAGTTACTCTAGAAAGGGATCAGTTTAAAATTGGATTTTAATGCAAGCGGAAGGGTTCATTTAAAAGAATTGAGTTTAAAAAAAAAAAAATTTCAAATTGTGCGGAAAAAGCTCTTTTTTTTTGCTTATTTTAAGAATAATACTTTTAACAAAAGATAATAAACAATATTTTAATACAGTGATTTCCATTTTAAATATAATAAATAATATTTTAATACATTGATTTCCATTTTAAATATAATAAACAATATTTTAACGCCTTATGAACGAAGTTCTTAAAGACTACATAAATAAAATCTGCCTCGTCTACTTGGACGATATCATAATTTACTCAACCTCGTTGGAAGAACATATAGTCTCTCTTTCAAAAATATTCAAAAGACTTGAAGATGTAAACTTAAAAGTACAACTAGATAAATCGGAATTTTTAAAAAAGGAAACTGAATATTTAGGACATATTATAACACTGGAAGGTATCCGACCTAATCCAGCAAAAATTGAATGTGTGAAGAAGTTAAAGGATTTCATGAAATCAGCAAGTGTCGTTTTATCAAATTGTAACAATAATTTCTTATTGCTTTCTGAAAATGTCAACTTTCGTGCCTACTAAAACCAATTTACGGGAAGCTTTGCTTTTCTGCTTCCAATTAAAAGCTTAAATAACACTTTTTTTTCTCTTTTTTACAAATTTTAGTTAATATTTAATGAAAAAGTAGGAGAATAATTTTGAGCTAAGTTGAAATTTCAGAAAATTTGTGTTTATGTCTTGACCTTAATGCTTAAAATATTATGCAACATTTTTTGGCCTTAGGATCCAATCGAAGATTAAAAAACAAAAAATCTCGTAATACATGATATGTTATAGTAAATTTTTTTAAGCCGAAAGGAGCTGCTCCACTTTGAAAATTCTAATTATATGAAAAGTTTGGATAAATGCATTAGAATTTGTGAAAACTTTGGTGAGTAATGAAAAGTTGCAGTAAAACCTATAAGTTACAATGACTAGATTGCTATTGAAGGCAAATTTTTTATTTTTTATTTTAGTGTTTAAATATTAGAATCAAAATGTATATACCTGCAACTAATTTGTAGTCATATAAATTACACCCTCCAAAATTTTATTAAAACGTGGGTATGATAATTTTTAATACTCTCTGATGGATTTTGAAGATTGATTTAGCCAGATAAGATAGTAAGATCATTTTTAAATGTACAAAATTTTGAAATTTATTATAATTTCAGAAAAATGGTTCAGGGAGTAGAATTAACCGAAGAACAAAAAATAATAATAAAACAGTTAATGAACGTAAAGATTCCAGGGGATATATCAGATTATGCTAACTGCTCGCGCTGCGCAGTGCGCAGTTTGATTAAAAAATTGAAAAGTAGTTGTGAAGTAAGAAAACAAGAAAACATCTCAAATTTAATTTATTTTACAGAATAGATTGATTTACAATTTGATAATTTATAATAGAATAGACTGATTGTAAATGAGGATGTAACAATCCCCGAAAGTAATGATGAAGTAATTAAATAGAATAAAATAAATTTTAAATTAATTAAAGAAACATTTGATTCGTTTACAGAACAACACGAATGAATGGAAAATTGTGGACAACCTTGACGAATTTCCAATCCATGAAAGTGAAAATATGGAAGAAGTGGAAAATGTCGTGATAAAACGAAAAAAGGCTTTTCAATGCAAATTTTGTAATAAAATTATAAAAAGACACATTAAGAGGCATGTGGAAGGTTATTCATGTGAGAGAAACTACGAATGTCCTCTTTGTAAAAAGCGCTTTAAAACTGCAAACAATTTACAAATACATGAAAAGCGTTGGTGTAGAAAAATTTTTAATTTAAATAAATTTACAGCAATTTACAAAACTAATAATTATAGAATTGAATTTGGCGCAGCATGTTATGTGGCCAAAACTTTTCTTAGTTGTTGTCTAACTGGAGCACTTAAGAAAAACGTCATCATTATTAACTTTTCGGCTTCTGTAAAGAGCTTGTACATTTTATTTTTGATCGAAATAGATTCGCCAAATACCACAGTCAACATTTTAAGTGTAATTAATAATAATTTTCATTTAAAATTTCAGATATTAAAGAATAACAGATACAATGTTTCATTTGCAGTAGGAGTTATGTGAACAAAAAGGACTGTAGCGGCACATTAGAGCTTACCACAAAAAATGAGGGAAAAGTGTATGTCTGTGGAAAGGAATATAAATACCGAAAAGATCTTTTGAGTAGTATAAAAAAATGCAAATTATAATAATAATCTAATCTTTTCTTCATTTGAATTTCTTTAATTTTTTTTATTCTACAAAAGCTTACAAAACAAATTTCAGGAGTCATATAATTTGTATACAGTTCATTTTGCCAAAACATGAAATTTTCTTGGTTCAAAATATTTCTATTATAAAAAGTCTACAGTTCAATAAAATTTATATCCCTAATCTTAAAATACCAAAATCGTTGTTATTATTTTTTTCTTTAAAGGGAAATAAAGCTTAAGAATTCAATACCCTTTTACGTCAAGTTTATGCGCAAAGTTATTATTTTATTTATTTCATATCACATTCACTTTTTAACTAATGATATTTCAGAATAGGACATCATGGCATCATTTTTGAGTAAACGTTTCTATTACCTCATAAAATTAAAAGGAAAAAAAATTTCTCACAAGAGAATGAGAGAAGCTAAAAATATAAATGTGCAACAGTGCAATTTAATTGACCGGGAATTAATTGATGTGAACAATATTTTATTACTCCTTAAAAATGTTTTTGTTCATTTATGTGAGAAATTATCAAAAGCCAGCTCGTATTGATACAATTACAGGTTCTGATTTGGAAATGAGCACAAATAAAAAAAGTGCGGAATCTTTAACGCTGGTAATTTGCAAAATGTCCCAGGAGTGTCTGGGAACCAACAACAAAGACTTGATAAAAGGTATAGGTCTGGTTGGCTCACGTTATGAAGAATATTGCCATCCACGTTATTTAGAGGTTATTCTGTCCCCATTGGAACAACTTATTTTTCGTCCTAAAGACAATAATATTTATACATACAGCTATTATAACAAGGTGCCCGATTTTTATGTGCCCATGATACCAATGATACTGATAAATGGATGCCGTGGTATCGGGTCGTCTCATTCGACCTTCATTCCAAACTTTAATCCTCTTCACGTAATTAAAAATTTACGTAAAATGATCTTAGGAGATGAGCCTGATGATATCCACCCATGGTATAAACATTTCCAAGGATCAATTGATTACTACGATGAACATAGAGGGGAGGTTCAAGTTTGGAATGAATAACAGCATTGAAATATTAGAACTTCCTATTGGATTAAACATCATGCAGTTTAAAGAAATATTGAAAAAATTAAAGGACCGACATATTATAACAGACTTCCAGGAAAGCTATACAAATAACGGCACAATTAGTTTTGTTGCGAAATGTACTGAATAGGGCAGTACTGAATCATCACCCATTGCTAGAACTGCTACCAACTTAACTAGAAAGATAGATGTCACACAACCAACGCGCTTGAATAAGCTTCTTAAAAAAACCTTTGTTAAAATCCATCTAAAATTTGATAATCGTTGTTAAAAACCACTGTGTATAACCTTTATGAACATGTAATTAAATTCACTATATACAATTAATACATAGTGTAGTAATCTGTATTCTATTTAAATAAATATTTTCATGTTAAGGTACATAGTACATAATACATAGTTTAAAGATCATACGCAATAAAATGTTTTTGTGAATAAATAAACAAATTGAAATTAATGAGAAAGATATTCATAAGACAGCGTTCACCGTTGAAAACGGACATTACGAATTTCTCCGTTTAGGGGCTTGAAGACTGGATCTGGCATCCAGTATATGATATAAAAATTTATACTTTGATTTACACCTCCAACAACTCAATCGGCCATTTTTAATTCAAGATCTTAATTCAATCTTAAAAAAATAAATTTATAATAGGTTGATTTCTTTTTTGATAAGTTCTTTTTAGATAACATAATGTTATAGGATAATTTTGGTCTTCTATTTCCTATTTTACACCACCCAACACAATAAATCAAGATATATTATAGCTAATATCAATCAAAAAATCCACGCTCAACGCGACCAATCAGAAAAAGCCAAACTCTTCAAAGTAAGACTCCGCCTTTGGGCTGAACGATGAGACATCTCTAAAACAAGGGGACACTAAAAATACAATTACAACTTTAAATATGAAAATATATTTTTACGGATATATTCAGCCTAATAATAGTCGGCATAATAACAAAGGATCAAAAGGAAAAGGGTAATAAAAAAAATATATTCATATAACATTTAGATTTTTAGCAAAGCAATAAAATTGTTTAAGAAAAAAGGAATTAGGAAATTTTGAAGGTGAAAAGGATTATGACACATGTTTTAGTTACATTAGATGTAGCAAAGCAATAAAACTGTTTCAGAGAAAAGAAATTAAAAAATTTTGAAGGTGAAATAGATTTTAGTTACTCTGGAAAGGGATCATTGTAAAAGTGAATTTTAATGCGAACGGAAGGGTTTATTTAAAAGAGTTTAGTTTTAAAAAAAAATAATTTTCAAATTGTGCGGAAAAAGCTCGGAAGTGAAAAAGTGCGGAAAATATTTTAATACAGTTATTTCAATATTAAATATAATAAACAATATTTTTTTAATACAGTGATTTCTATTTTAAAACTAAAAACAGAAAAAAAAGTGATTTATTAACATAGGTATAGGGGTAAGTTGTTTTTTCTTTAAATATCAAAATTTCATTTTCCGTCATATCTCAAACTCAAATTAACTGACCCTTGTAAAAATTCATTTTGTAAAGTTAAGTAAAGTTAACGATTGATTTACATCAATTTCTTATTTTGAATTATATAAATTTTTATGGCTTACCATCTCGACTCATTTCTAATTACATTATGGCTTATACAACAAATATATAAGACATATTGCCAAAATTGTACTTCATTGCTAAAAAATAGCTAATATTTTAAATCGATCAGACTATAAAAGCAATGTTAAATATCTGCATAATTGACTTCTGTTTAAAGTTGTTTTACCCTGATTCAATATTTATATAACTAATTCCACTTCCAGATACTGGATGAATATGAACGAGAAAAACGGTTTCGGAATGTTTGGGAAAAATATCCAAATTGGGACACTCTGGTTGGTAATTTATTGTTTTAAACCAATTTATTTTTAGTGAAAACTTTTCTAGGACTGTATAAAGAAGCTAAAAGCGTGTAATTGGAATGAAAAGAAAGCAATTAATTATTATGAAGAACAAATAAACAATATACCAAAGAAAAAAAAAACAAAAATGAAACACAACAGGAAAAAAAGAAAAAAAAATGTTATGAATTGTGTGAAAATGTTAAGGATTATGTTTTAAATTTTATAAATTCGGCATCAAGAAATGAGCTTAGTTCAATTAAATCTTGTTCAGAAAAAACTGTAACTGTAATAATGAATTTACGACCATTTCTCAAATTTAATGAGTGGGTAAGTATAAAATAAATAATTCGGAGGGATATGTATTTAAAAATGTGTTTATTTAAGGAAATGGAACTTTGTAAAATAACAAGAAACTATAAAGATATTATAACCAATTGCAAAAATTATGTTAAACAAAAACGCATAATTTTAAATTTAATAGCAACATGTAAAATTTCATTAAAAAAAATTGAAATGCCCGCAGCTACAAATAGTGAAATGGATAAACAGCCATCAATTTTAAATAAAAGGTTTTATTTAATAAATGTTAAATTTAAAAGAAAAATATATAAACGAATTAATTTTTAGACGCAAGCTTGCCGAACATCAAAAAAATGCCTTGAATTGGCTGTTAGTTTTGAATAAGGGTAAAATAAATGGAATTATCGCAGATGAAACGGGCATAGGTAAAAGAATTCAGACCATAGCATTCCTTGCCTATCTCAAAGAAAATCAATTATCTAAAGGGCCACATTTGATTATTGGATCAAGTTCCACGATTGGAATGTGGAAACTAGAAATGGAAGAATAGTGTCCCGTCCCAGCTTTGTCATAAAAAATTATAGTTTAGATTAGAAAATCTTCGGCTCTGATTAGCCTGAATTTTACAACAACATGTCACATGGATTTAAAACACAAAGTTTTAAACCAGAAGAGGAGGAGCGAACAGTTACTTCAAATAAAAGACGACCAGGAAAAGGATCTCAGGCGCGTAACCAAGAAAAGTTCAAACAACGTATCAACAACCAACTTCTTGAAGAACGTTACAAAGCAATTGGGCTTAATACCATCTGACGAATCTAAACAATTGGAGCAATTAACAGAGCAATTATCATCACCAACTGAATTAGTTGCACTTCCAATTACATTAACAACTCGTGCTGTAGAAATATCAACAAGTTCTTCTATGATAAAACAGTCGATGAGTGGGATTTTAACGAAGCTACAGAACGTGCTTCGATCTATCAAATCTATCGGGTATCACTTTGGCTGTTTCATTATAAGGCCTTCCTTGCTCAGGAGATACAATCCGAATTCCGAAATGGACATCCTTTGGAATCGATTTACATCTCTGGCGAAGTCCGTACTTTACTACAGACAGTTGAATTCAGGGAGATCTCTTATTTGCAAATTAAGACAGAAATAAACGAACTCGCTCTTTTCGTTTTAAACGAGATCCAAAAATCCTCCGAGTATACCACCCACTTGTTTTTCATTTTGGAAGCAATAAGCCGCCACGAACTCAGCCCACTAATGATACCCATTAAAGAGTTTGAAACCTTGTATCGCAATATCACCTTGGAATACCATCGAGAAAACATAGACAATTCATTCCCTATTATCAGGATGGCCACCAGGGTATTTTCACAATCCCAACTAGGAAAAATCCTTATCAAAATTAAGATTCCCCTATTAGAAAATTACCCAGTCACTTTAAACAAAATATATTTAGTCCCCATTCCATCTAAAGATGGAGGTTTCACTCTAATAAACACCAATGCCGTATATTTTGCAAACACTACCCAATCACAAAGACATTTCGAAATGGATGAGTTTAAATTTCAAAGGAATTGCGTACAAATAAATGAAACGTTGTATATCTGCAAAAATAATCAACTGACAGCGAACATCTCGAATAAGGCGAGTTGTATAGCCGACCTATTTAGAAAAACCTCAATCGACCCTCCTCAATGCGAGCACAGAATAATACACCAACTCAGCGATATACTTATCCCTATGCATCAGCCTAACGCCTGGATTTACATTCTAAATAAGAAAACACCTTTATTTAGCCAGTGCAAAGACGGCGAATTTATAGAAGACCTTTCAAAAGTGGGAATCTTGCAATTAAAAAAACCCTGTAAATACCTACTCGCAGGTTATTACATTCCTTAACAAAGAAATACGATAACCACCTTAAGCTATCACAAGCCAGAGAACCCTCCAAAGTTTAAACCTTACAGGGAACCTTCAAGATCTCGCACCGACCTCGAACCACCAAAGCTTGAAATACTAGATTCCTCCTCGTTATTAAATCGTTTAAAAACTCATAGTAAGTCCACCCAGGGAGTTAAACAGGAACTAGAACATCTGGAAAATTTAGAAAATATAAAATCCCTTCATCAAAAAACAAACACAGTCCTTGGTGGATGTAGCAGTTTTATCCTAATATTAATAATAGCCGTTCTTTACCTACTCTTTTCAAGGAAAAAACCCACCCAGAAGTCTACCAAAGACAATCAGAAAACTCCGGAGATCACTGTCATCTCATCACCTATAACTATCCCCAGGCGAGACCAAATCTTAAGAGACTACGAGGTACCCAGACCCCCTTTCCCTCTTAGGTCTACTGACTCGCATGCAGAGTCAATAAAGCACAAAGCTCCATCTGTTCTTTCATGTTTAAAAAAAAAAACTTTTTCTTTTAGGCTAGATAATAATCATTTAAGCATTCCTATATGAATAGAATTAAGATTTTTATTTTTTTTTATATAATAATAATAATAATAATAATAAGAAAATCCCCTCCCCGGGAAATCTACTTACAAAAGGGGGAGGAATGTTGTGATTCAGACTCCAAGATTTGTAAGGAATCTGCATCAAACTATAAAAAAAAGAGAAATTCAAGAAATTGGGAAGTAGGTTACCAATGCAATATTTGGTAACCTACTTAAAAAAATAATTATTTAATATTTTAAAAAATTTGCTGATTGCCGGAAATAGAAAGAATAGTTTGTAACCGCACAATCAGCAAATTCATTCTGATTATGAAAACTAGGTTACAAATATTTCAAATGAATTTGTAACCTTGGTTTAATTAAGAAATAATTCAACAAATAAAAATAGATATAAAAAGAGGCTGTTGAAAGAAAAAAGTTAGTTAGTTTTCATTAGTGAGGTTGTGTGGATTTACTTTTAATCTTTAGTTTTTGTTTTAAGTTAAAATAAGTGATGTAAAAAGTAAATAAAAATTTTTAGACCTTTGTTCCAAGTTAAGTTAAAATAAGTGATGTAAAAATAAATAAAAATCTTTAGACTTTTGTTAAAATAGATGTTGTGAGAATAAATATTTAAAAAGAATAAATATGCGTAAAGATATTAAACAAAATGGTTTTGAAGAAATTGATGTTTTTTTGACAACGTGAGTACATATTATTTCATGTAAAATAATTTATAAATAATCAAATTTAACTTAAAAATGTTCAGTTATTCTATTGTTTGTTCATTACCGAAAGAAAAAGATTTTTCCAATTTATGTAATTTACATTATATTGTTTTTGATGAAGTTAACGTAATTAAATGTATGACAACCTTACGTTATGGTTAATTGATTAATATAAAATCAAAAAAGTGTGTATTAATAAGGGAAACACCTATACAAAATGATTTAGTTGAGTTAATGTCATTGTTATGCCGTCTTATTTCAAAGAAAACATTGAAGATATTAAAAGCCTGCTTTCTAAGGTATAGATTCCAATTATCTTAATACTTTTAACAAATATTAATTTATTAATTGTTTTTTTTAGCAATGTACAGAAATATTTGAAATAAAATCTGAAGAAGTTAAAAATTTATTGGAACCCTTTGTTTTACGTCGTTTTAAAAAAGATGTCCTGAAAAACATACCAAAACAAACACAACATATTGTAAATATAAAACCTTTCACTAATTAAACAATGGCAATAATTATTTAAATTTTTTTATTAGGTTAAAGTGTCAATGGCCGAAAAACAAACTCAATTTTATAAAGATTTGAATAAACATAAAAATGTTTATTCACTGCAAAAATTTAATAAATGGGAAAAGGAAACATCTGATAGTAATGATTACGACATAAATTACTTTAAAGGTGTAGATTCTTCCAATTCAGTAGACCTAAAAAAATATTTCAAGGATTTAAAAAAACAATTGTTGTTAATTTATTGTTTTAAACCAATTTATTTTTAGTGAAAATTTTTCTAGGACTGTATGAAGAAGCTAAAAGCGTGTAATTGGAATGAAAAGAAAGCAATTAATTATTATGAACAAATAAACAATATACCAAAGAAAAAAAAACAAAAATGAAACACAACAGGAAAAAAAGAAAAAAAAATGTTATGAATTGTGTGAAAATGTTAAGGATTATGTTTTAAATTTTATAAATTCGGCATCAAGAAATGAGCTTAGTTCAATTAAATCTTGTTCAGAAAAAACTGTAACTGTAATAATGAATTTACGACCATTTCTCAAATTTAATGAGTGGGTAAGTATAAAATAAATAATTCGGAGGGATATGTATTTAAAAATGTGTTTATTTAAGGAAATGGAACTTTGTAAAATAACAAGAAACTATAAAGATATTATAACCAATTGCAAAAATTATGTTAAACAAAAACGCATAATTTTAAATTAACAGAGCAATTATCATCACCAACTGAATTAGTTGCACTTCCAATTACATTAACAACTCGTGCTGTAGAAATATCAACAAGTTCTTCTATGATAAAACAGTCGATGAGTGGGATTTTAACGAAGCTACAGAACGTGCTTCGATCTATCAAATCTATCGGGTATCACTTTGGCTGTTTCATTATAAGGCCTTCCTTGCTCAGGAGATACAATCCGAATTCCGAAATGGACATCCTTTGGAATCGATTTACATCTCTGGCGAAGTCCGTACTTTACTACAGACAGTTGAATTCAGGGAGATCTCTTATTTGCAAATTAAGACAGAAATAAACGAACTCGCTCTTTTCGTTTTAAACGAGATCCAAAAATCCTCCGAGTATACCACCCACTTGTTTTTCATTTTGGAAGCAATAAGCCGCCACGAACTCAGCCCACTAATGATACCCATTAAAGAGTTTGAAACCTTGTATCGCAATATCACCTTGGAATACCATCGAGAAAACATAGACAATTCATTCCCTATTATCAGGATGGCCACCAGGGTATTTTCACAATCCCAACTAGGAAAAATCCTTATCAAAATTAAGATTCCCCTATTAGAAAATTACCCAGTCACTTTAAACAAAATATATTTAGTCCCCATTCCATCTAAAGATGGAGGTTTCACTCTAATAAACACCAATGCCGTATATTTTGCAAACACTACCCAATCACAAAGACATTTCGAAATGGATGAGTTTAAATTTCAAAGGAATTGCGTACAAATAAATGAAACGTTGTATATCTGCAAAAATAATCAACTGACAGCGAACATCTCGAATAAGGCGAGTTGTATAGCCGACCTATTTAGAAAAACCTCAATCGACCCTCCTCAATGCGAGCACAGAATAATACACCAACTCAGCGATATACTTATCCCTATGCATCAGCCTAACGCCTGGATTTACATTCTAAATAAGAAAACACCTTTATTTAGCCAGTGCAAAGACGGCGAATTTATAGAAGACCTTTCAAAAGTGGGAATCTTGCAATTAAAAAAACCCTGTAAATACCTACTCGCAGGTTATTACATTCCTTACCAAAGAAATACGATAACCACCTTAAGCTATCACAAGCCAGAGAACCCTCCAAAGTTTAAACCTTACAGGGAACCTTCAAGATCTCGCACCGACCTCGAACCACCAAAGCTTGAAATACTAGATTCCTCCTCGTTATTAAATCGTTTAAAAACTCAGAGTAAGTCCACCCAGGGAGTTAAACAGGAACTAGAACATCTAGAAAATTTAGAAAATATAAAATCCCTTCATCAAAAAACAAACACAGTCCTTGGTGGATGTAGCAGTTTTATCCTAATATTAATAATAGCCGTTCTTTACCTACTCTTTTCAAGGAAAAAACCCACCCAGAAGTCTACCAAAGACAATCAGAAAACTCCGGAGATCACTGTCATCTCCTCACCTATAACTATCCCCAGGCGAGACCAAATCTTAAGAGACTACGAGGTACCCAGACCCTCTTTCCCTCTTAGGTCTACCGACTCGCATGCAGAGTCGGGAAATCTTCTTACAAAAGGGGGAGGAATGTTGTGATTCAGACTCCAAGATTTGTAAGGAATCTGCATCAAACTATAAAAAAAAAGAGAAATTCAAGAAATTGGGAAGTAGGTTACCAATGCAATATTTGGTAACCTACTTGTTTGGAGCAATAATGTCAGTAGGCTTGTGTATTAAGTAGGCTATGAAAAATTTACTTAATAAGTCAAATTAGTTATTAAAGTCAGTCTATTAATAAACAGTGTATAATTCAATTAAATGTTTTATTATTGTTTATTGAGAACACTACTTAAAAAATAATTTAATATTTTAAAAAATTTGCTGATTGCCGGAAATAGAAAGAATAGTTTGTAACCGCACAATCAGCAAATTCATTCTGATTATGAAAACTAGGTTACAAATATTTCAAATGAATTTGTAACCTTGGTTTAATTAAGAAATAATTCAACAAATAAAAATAGATATAAAAAGAGGCTGTTGAAAGAAAAAAGTTAGTTAGTTTTCATTAGTGAGGTTGTGTGGATTTACTTTTAATCTTTAGTTTTTGTTTTAAGTTAAAATAAGTGATGTAAAAAGTAAATAAAAATTTTTAGACCTTTGTTCCAAGTTAAGTTAAAATAAGTGATGTAAAAATAAATAAAAATCTTTAGACTTTTGTTAAAATAGATGTTGTGAGAATAAATATTTAAAAAGAATAAATATGCGTAAAGATATTAAACAAAATGGTTTTGAAGAAATTGATGTTTTTTTGACAACGTGAGTACATATTATTTCATGTAAAATAATTTATAAATAATCAAATTTAACTTAAAAATGTTCAGTTATTCTATTGTTTGTTCATTACCGAAAGAAAAAGATTTTTCCAATTTATGTAATTTACATTATATTGTTTTTGATGAAGTTAACGTAATTAAATGTATGACAACCTTACGTTATGGTTAATTGATTAATATAAAATCAAAAAAGTGTGTATTAATAAGGGAAACACCTATACAAAATGATTTAGTTGAGTTAATGTCATTGTTATGCTTTGTTATGCCGTCTTATTTCAAAGAAAACATTGAAGATATTAAAAGCCTGCTTTCTAAGGTATAGATTCCAATTATCTTAATACTTTTAACAAATATTAATTTATTAATTTTTTTTTTTTAGCAATGTACAGAAATATTTGAAATAAAATCTGAAGAAGTTAAAAATTTATTGGAACCCTTTGTTTTACGTCATTTTAAAAAAGATGTCCTGAAAAACATACCAAAACAAACACAACATATTGTAAATATAAAACCTTTCACTAATTAAACAATGGCAATATTTAAAATTTAAATAATATTTAATTAAATAATTTTTTTATTAGGTTAAAGTGTCAATGGCCGAAAAACAAACTCAATTTTATAAAGATTTGAATAAACATAAAAATGTTGAAATTTCCGTTTTAAGAAAACTTGCAAATCATCCTTTATTAATTCAAAACTTTTTTATTGATCACGTTTTAAAGGAATTAGCAACAAAACTAGCAGAGTGTGCAACATATGAGGGAGATAGCTTTGATATTATTTTGGAAGATTTGAGTTCTTTATCAAATTTTGAAATATCGAAAATACTTAAAAAATTGGTATGCAATATTTCAAAAATGCACTAAATATATTTTAATATAAATTTTTGTAATTGTCTGGATTAATTGTTACAAAAGATTCTTTTGAAGAGTTTTTGAAGTCATATAATGAAACAGAATTTCCCAATGGTAAAAACTGGAATAAAAACCAAAATAATAATAACATAGAAAGTCAAAAAAATCGAAATATTGATAAAAAAAATTAAAGGTAATATTTTATTAAATAACCTATGTTAAAGAAAAATTTTTGTTTTCTATTTAGCCAATTCAAGCAGAATAGTATCTAACTCTAAAAAAATCAAAGAAAGGGTTTCAAAATCAACAAAAGGTAAGAAAATATTCAAAGTAAAATCATAATAGAAACGAAATAATAAGACTGTAGTGTTCATAACATGACTGTATGAAGAAGCTAAAAGCGTGTAATTGGAATGAAAAGAAAGCAATTAATTATTATGAAGAACAAATAAACAATATACCAAAGAAAAAAAAACAAAAATGAAACACAACAGGAAAAAAAGAAAAAAAAATGTTATGAATTGTGTGAAAATGTTAAGGATTATGTTTTAAATTTTATAAATTCGGCATCAAGAAATGAGCTTAGTTCAATTAAATCTTGTTCAGAAAAAACTGTAACTGTAATAATGAATTTACGACCATTTCTCAAATTTAATGAGTGGGTAAGTATAAAATAAATAATTCGGAGGGATATGTATTTAAAAATGTGTTTATTTAAGGAAATGGAACTTTGTAAAATAACAAGAAACTATAAAGATATTATAACCAATTGCAAAAATTATGTTAAACAAAAACGCATAATTTTAAATTTAATAGCAACATGTAAAATTTCATTAAAAAAAATTGAAATGCCCGCAGCTACAAATAGTGAAATGGATAAACAGCCATCAATTTTAAATAAAAGGTTTTATTTAATAAATGTTAAATTTAAAAGAAAAATATATAAACGAATTAATTTTTAGACGCAAGCTTGCCGAACATCAAAAAAATGCCTTGAATTGGCTGTTAGTTTTGAATAAGGGTAAAATAAATGGAATTATCGCAGATGAAACGGGCATAGGTAAAAGAATTCAGACCATAGCATTCCTTGCCTATCTATCCCAGCTTTGTCATAAAAAATTATAGTTTAGATTAGAAAATCTTCGGCTCTGATTAGCCTGAATTTTACAACAACATGTCACATGGATTTAAAACACAAAGTTTTAAACCACAAGAGGAGGAGCGAACAGTTACTTCAAATAAAAGACGACCAGGAAAAGGATCTCAGGCGCGTAACCAAGAAAAGTTCAAACAACGTATCAACAACCAACTTCTTGAAGAACGTTACAAAGCAATTGGGCTTAATACCATCTGACGAATCTAAACAATTGGAGCAATTAACAGAGCAATTATCATCACCAACTGAATTAGTTGCACTTCCAATTACATTAACAACTCGTGCTGTAGGAATATCAACAAGTTCTTCTATGATAAAACAGTCGATGAGTGGGATTTTAACGAAGCTACAGAACGTGCTTCGATCTATCAAATCTATCGGGTATCACTTTGGCTGTTTCATTATAAGGCCTTCCTTGCTCAGGAGATACAATCCGAATTCCGAAATGGACATCCTTTGGAATCGATTTACATCTCTGGCGAAGTCCGTACTTTACTACAGACAGTTGAATTCAGGGAGATCTCTTATTTGCAAATTAAGACAGAAATAAACGAACTCGCTCTTTTCGTTTTAAACGAGATCCAAAAATCCTCCGAGTATACCACCCACTTGTTTTTCATTTTGGAAGCAATAATCCGCCACGAACTCAGCCCACTAATGATACCCATTAAAGAGTTTGAAACCTTGTATCGCAATATCACCTTGGAATACCATCGAGAAAACATAGACAAGTGATTCCCTATTATCAGGATGGCCACCAGGGTATTTTCACAATCCCAACTAGGAAAAATCCTTATCAAAATTAAGATTCCCCTATTAGAAAATTACCCAGTCACTTTAAACAAAATATATTTAGTCCCCATTCCATCTAAAGATGGAGGTTTCACTCTAATAAACACCAATGCCGTATATTTTGCAAACACTACCCAATCACAAAGACATTTCGAAATGGATGAGTTTAAATTTCAAAGGAATTGCGTACAAATAAATGAAACGTTGTATATCTGCAAGAATAATCAACTGACAGCGAACATCTCGAATAAGGCGAGTTTTATAGCCGACCTATTTAGAAAAACCTCAATCGACCCTCCTCAATGCGAGCACAGAATAATACACCAACTCAGCGATATACTTATCCCTATGCATCAGCCTAACGCCTGGATTTACATTCTAAATAAGAAAACACCTTTATTTAGCCAGTGCAAAGACGGCGAATTTATAGAAGACCTTTCAAAAGTGGGAATCTTGCAATTAAAAAAACCCTGTAAATACCTACTCGCAGGTTATTACATTCCTTACCAAAGAAATACGATAACCACCTTAAGCTATCACAAGCCAGAGAACCCTCCAAAGTTTAAACCTTACAGGGAACCTTCAAGATCTCGCACCGACCTCGAACCACCAAAGCTTGAAATACTAGATTCCTCCTCGTTATTAAATCGTTTAAAAACTCAGAGTAAGTCCACCCAGGGAGTTGAACAGGAACTAGAACATCTAGAAAATTTAGAAAATATAAAATCCCTTCATCAAAAAACAAACACAGTCCTTGGTGGATGTAGCAGTTTTATCCTAATATTAATAATAGCCGTTCTTTACCTACTCTTTTCAAGGAAAAAACCCACCCAGAAGTCTACCAAAGACAATCAGAAAACTCCGGAGATCACTGTCATCTCATCACCTATAACTATCCCCAGGCGAGACCAAATCTTAAGAGACTACGAGGTACCCAGACCCTCTTTCCCTCTTAGGTCTACTGACTCGCATGCAGAGTCAATAAAGCACAAAGCTCCATCTGTTCTTTCATGTTTAAAAAAAAAAACTTTTTCTTTTAGGCTAGATAATAATCATTTAAGCATTCCTATATGAATAGAATTAAGATTTTTATTTTTTTTTATATAATAATAATAATAATAATAAGAAGAAAATCCCCTCCCCGGGAAATCTACTTACAAAAGGGGGAGGAATGTTGTGATTCAGACTCCAAGGTTTGTAAGGAATCTGCATCAAACTATAAAAAAAAGAGAAATTCAAGAAATTGGGAAGTAGGTTACCAATGCAATATTTGGTAACCTACTTAAAAAAATAATTATTTAATATTTTAAAAAATTTGCTGATTGCCGGAAATAGAAAGAATAGTTTGTAACCGCACAATCAGCAAATTCATTCTGATTATGAAAACTAGGTTACAAATATTTCAAATGAATTTGTAACCTTGGTTTAATTAAGAAATAATTCAACAAATAAAAATAGATATAAAAAGAGGCTGTTGAAAGAAAAAAGTTAGTTAGTTTTCATTAGTGAGGTTGTGTGGATTTACTTTTAATCTTTAGTTTTTGTTTTAAGTTAAAATAAGTGATGTAAAAAGTAAATAAAAATTTTTAGACCTTTGTTCCAAGTTAAGTTAAAATAAGTGATGTAAAAATAAATAAAAATCTTTAGACTTTTGTTAAAATAGATGTTGTGAGAATAAATATTTAAAAAGAATAAATATGCGTAAAGATATTAAACAAAATGGTTTTGAAGAAATTGATGTTTTTTTGACAACGTGAGTACATATTATTTCATGTAAAATAATTTATAAATAATCAAATTTAACTTAAAAATGTTCAGTTATTCTATTGTTTGTTCATTACCGAAAGAAAAAGATTTTTCCAATTTATGTAATTTACATTATATTGTTTTTGATGAAGTTAACGTAATTAAATGTATGACAACCTTACGTTATGGTTAATTGATTAATATAAAATCAAAAAAGTGTGTATTAATAAGGGAAACACCTATACAAAATGATTTAGTTGAGTTAATGTCATTGTTATGCTTTGTTATGCCGTCTTATTTCAAAGAAAACATTGAAGATATTAAAAGCCTGCTTTCTAAGGTATAGATTCCAATTATCTTAATACTTTTAACAAATATTAATTTATTAATTGTTTTTTTTAGCAATGTACAGAAATATTTGAAATAAAATCTGAAGAAGTTAAAAATTTATTGGAACCCTTTGTTTTACGTCGTTTTAAAAAAGATGTCCTGAAAAACATACCAAAACAAACACAACATATTGTAAATATAAAACCTTTCACTAATTAAACAATGGCAATAATTATTTAAATTTTTTTATTAGGTTAAAGTGTCAATGGCCGAAAAACAAACTCAATTTTATAAAGATTTGAATAAACATAAAAATGTTGAAATTTCCGTTTTAAGAAAACTTGCAAATCATCCTTTATTAATTCAAAACTTTTTTATTGATCACGTTTTAAAGGAATTAGCAACAAAACTAGCAGAGTGTGCAACATATGAGGGAGATAGCTTTGATATTATTTTGGAAGATTTGAGTTCTTTATCAAATTTTGAAATATCGAAAATACTTAAAAAATTGGTATGCAATATTTCAAAAATGCACTAAATATATTTTAATATAAATTTTTGTAATTGTCTGGATTAATTGTTACAAAAGATTCTTTTGAAGAGTTTTTGAAGTCATATAATGAAACAGAATTTCCCAATGGTAAAAACTGGAATAAAAACCAAAATAATAATAACATAGAAAGTCAAAAAAATCGAAATATTGATAAAAAAAATTAAAGGTAATATTTTATTAAATAACCTATGTTAAAGAAAAATTTTTGTTTTCTATTTAGCCAATTCAAGCAGAATAGTATCTAACTCTAAAAAAATCAAAGAAAGGGTTTCAAAATCAACAAAAGGTAAGAAAATATTCAAAGTAAAATCATAATAGAAACGAAATAATAAGACTGTAGTGTTCATAACATGACCTAAATGTATTAATATTAAGTTTGTGTAGTTTTAATAAACAACATTTTGATACCTGATTATTCAAACTCTAATAAATTCAAAAGATTAAAAATTGTCATTTATTAATAACTAACTATTTTAAAATAGTAAAGCCCTCGTTTGGTTGTACCAGGGCGTATATTGAGCGTATATTGAGGTATTGAGCGACAGTATCGTGACAGTATCGTGAATAATTATTATAATTACTGTCGTGAGATAGCAGAAGTCGTTATGTCCCACGCTGATATTTGCCTTGGTGGGGAAGGTAAAACAGTGGAAGTAGATGAAATATTCCTCACCCATCATAAATACCATTACGGTCGACGAACTCGGCCAATGTCGACCGTTGTTCTAGGATTGTACTGTAGAGAAGATAAGATCGGTAGAAAAGGTAAAGTTTTTGATTTTTATTCACTGCAAAAATTTAATAAATGGGAAAAGGAAACATCTGATAGTAATGATTACGACATAAATTACTTTAAAGGTGTAGGTTCTTCCAATTCAGTAGACCTAAAAAAATATTTCAAGGATTTAAAAAAAAATCGCATACAAATAAGATACAGGATCTGAGGATGATGAAACTATGAAAATAGCATTTTTTTCTAAGTATACAGATGATCGTAAAGAAAAAATAATTGATTATATGGAACGAATTGTTTTGAACAAAGAAGAAATCAATTTCACCAATTATTACACTAACAGCGAGCAGGGGAGAGTAGTAAATTTAAAAAAATTTATAAATAACAGAATAATACCGTTTTGGTATAAAACCCTTCTACGAACAATAGCTAGTTATATTGATGTTTTAAAAGACGTTGAAAGAAAAATAATCTATTGTCTTATTATTATTTTAAAAAGATGCCATGAGGTAAGGATAGATACGCTTATGGGATTAATAAGAGATTAAGGGATTAAGAGAAAACTGAATACACTCATCGTGGATGTTGATTAATTCAAAGCATTATAAAAATGGTTCAAGGTTATGCATATACTTAATAGTATGGGAATTCTCGATACCTCAAGTAAGATATCACAAAATAGCTAAATTTAATTATAATCATTTTATATTAAATTAATATTCACAGGTCACTTACATTGCGGAAACCATTGGAAACAGCAATTTGCCTACAATTATAAGCCAAATTTTCATAAACGATGTTTTATTAGAAATTAACTGGTCAGGAAAAAACCAAAAATTTTCAATTAATTCATTAAAATTTTTTAATGAACACTTTTTCGGTAAGGGAAATATATATATAATGTTTGTCCTTTTCTTAGTAATTACTTTTTTCAGAAGCTGCAAAGCCTAGAATCACAGGATTCAAAGAGTTCGAAGATGCCATGAAAAAAAACATATCTATGGCTAAAACGAAAATATACAAGGCAAGGTATTTAACAAAAAAAAATCCCTGAATGTTAATAGAACTATATAACTTTTATAGATACATTTATTATATTCTATATTCTTTTATACAATAAATAATTAAAGTTAAAATATTGTACTGTTTTATTGAATTTTAACATTTAATTTAAATAAAACTTAAAGAGTGTATATGTTACGGGCAATGTAATTATTTAGGTCAGTATTCATAATGCTTGGTTATTATGAATAATGACCATTAAAATTTGGCAATTTGATAAATTTGAATTACTTTACGATAATTTCTCACATTGACCGGTCATTATAAATACCGCTATTATTTCTTTGGGAGCTTTGATTAATTGACAGCAATGGGACAACCACATGCGTGTGTCCAATCAGCATTCATTTTCAGTCGCTTGTCGCCTGTGTCGGTACCTGTGGCTTGCGTCGCGTTATTTACTTTTTCCGGTTGTCTTTGGATGTTATTTAGCTTATGTGCGACAAATGTTTATTGATGTATGTCTTAAATTGACTTTGGGTTCTGTTTATTTAGGTAAGTGATTTTTCTATAAAATAAAATGAAGGAAGGGTTAATAACCGATGTCAGTTACTTGAAGCATCGTTTTAAAGAGCGTCCGGATGAATGATGTTCATCAAAAGCTCAGAATACACAAATTTTCACAAAGCCACAATACTTGGAGTTAATAGAAAAGGTTAAAACATCTAGAAGCAAAGTGGTAAATAAAAAACCCAAGGATTATCAGCGTTTACGTAGGTTTGACGTAATGACTATTGGAGAGAAGGAAAAGTTGATAGTTCCTGTAGAGGAAGGTAAAGAGCAGATAAGATTTTACGTACATCGGGAAGAGATATTTCAACTCTTACATGATATTCCGATCAATAACAACAACGCTATCGAAAACGCCCTCATCACTCAAGACCAACTTGATGATCCCGAGATAAAAACCATACTCGACGGATCAAATTCAAAAATCAGCACTTCAGGCAGACAGTAAAACCCAACAGAAGGATTAGAAAGAAACACAATTTCGTCAATTTGGTTCCGTTTAACGAGAAAGCTAGTTCAATTATATAAAATATAAACTTTATATGTAAAATAATAATCAAACTTACGTAGATAAATAGAATGTGTATGTAATTCCACTGTTAAGGATACCCTCATAAAAATTTGTTTTGATAAAATTTGTTTTACTAAACTCAAATTAAATATAATTTAAGAGAATACTTTCTCGGATAAATAAAATTTTTCAGAATCCACACTGTCTTATTTTATTCAGACTAAATATTTATTTTAATAAGAATATTAAAAAATTTGATTTGAGTTTAGTTCAAACATATAAAATATTATCTTTTATTTATTTTAATCTAAAAATGATTGTAACCTTTTTGTATAAAATATAATAATTAAAATTATTGTTATATTTTGATAAGTTTCGTTTTTAAGACGCACTACATATTTTGGGGTTAAATGAGGCAAAAATATAGTTTTTCACTAATATTATTCAGATCACATCAAACAGAAACTAAGGAAGATTTATTTCATTATTCCTCATGTGTAGATATCATTCTTACCAATTAAGATGTACGCTTTAACATTTTTGTGATTTCTAATAAATTCACAACAAATAGTGTTACTTAATATAATTATTATTTTTACTTAATTTTTATATTACTTGTAGTTCGAATACGCCATAAGATGATTTGCTTTATATTTAATATATTACAAATTTAAAAAGAAATAAACGTATAAATAATACTAATATGTCATTTTTTGAAAAATAATCTCTTAAAATATCGATTGTTAATGCCTTCATATCCCTCCCTTCCAAAGAAGAGAAAAAAACGAAATAACATAAAATTTCTACTCACTTTGTTTGGCCTATTCGATGTACACGTCCATTTGCTTGTAGTTCTTCACCAGGATTTAGAATGGGTTTAACTAGAAAACATGTGTTGCTCCAATATCATCTAAAGATTTTTGAATTGGTGTTCCAGTTACAGCCCAACGATGTACAGCTAAAAATATTATTAGATTTTTAGGTTAAGTTTTACTATTAGCAAAAATATATTTAGAAAAAAAAAGATCATACAAATAAAGAATTAGAATTTCTAGAATTATGGGGTAGAGCTACTCTAAAATAAGCCTTTTTTTAGCCCTTTTTTCTACATGGAAAAGAATATGTTAGGTACAAATTGAAGTAAAAACAAAACTAATGTTTAAAAACATTTTAAAAATGTGAATACTTTTTGTGTGAAATTTTTCAATTTTATTACATTTCAGGCCGGCAAAAAAATTTTATATAAAGCAAAAATATTTTTGAAAAATAATATATAAAATTTGTTATTATATGAAAAACAATTTTTATAGTTTCAATTTTTATTCAAAATGTTAGGTATGAAGATCTTCAATCTTCATATTTTCTCAATTTTTAAAATAAAAACAAAAAAGAAAAACAAAACAATTAATTCTAATTAAATATGCATGTATGCATATTATAAAACTTTGATTCATTTAATACAATGAACCATAACAAACTTTGAAAGTGCGGAATTTGCAAATCGAAATATATTTGATTGATTTGCAGATTTCGCAAAAAATATTATGGAACATGAAAAAATTGTATTGAGGAGTGGGATGAAAAATTTCCTATAAAAGTAGAATAATTTTAATAGTCGAATCAGTTCTTGTTACAAATTATTAAAAGACAAACCACGGCCCTACTCGGCAGGTGAGTCTTCCTTTTTATTAAAGTAAACAAATTGCCCCAATTGGCAATGAATAAACTAAAACAACTTGTGTTTTTATTTACCAAATATCGGCTTTTTAGCCACTAATAGCTGCCCTACAAGGCAAATATTTTACATATCGGCTTTTTAGCCACTATTAAATGCCCTACAATGCAAATGTCTTAAGTATCGGCTTTTTAGCCACTATTAACAACAAAGACTGCAGCAATTCTTAGGCCTAGCGCAGACCAAGGCGTCTGTAGCCACTACAGTAGCGGCGTTTGTAGTTTTGTTTGATTATTATTGTGAGTTAAACTTAAATATTGCTTATTTTTGTTATTACTGTTTACAGTTGATATTTAGTGTTTATTTATGCCTCTTGCTATTAAGTTTTTTTTTTTATTTTTGCTAATAATTGCTATGATTTGTAGCAATTGTTGAATTTTTTTTTTTTATAGATCTTTTCTTTTTTTAAATAAGACTTAAATTCTAAATATTATTTTATTAATTAATTTTCTTCAATATTGTGAAGATGCTTTAACAATGCTATTAACGGATTCAAATCCAGAATCTTCTTTGAGCTATTTTGACAAAGAAATGGAAAATGGACATCAAACAATTAATTATCTAACAAATTATAAATTCAATTATGATAAAGAAAGGTAAATTTTTATTATCCTTTTATCTTATTTGTAGCCAAATAATTTCTTATTTGTTTAACCGCTTGAAATGCTATTATTTTATTGAATTATGTAAACGGGATACTACACTTCAACGTAAAAATAATTTTCAGTTTGTTTTTATTATAATAATAAATAATTGAATAAATAATTGAAAATTAAAATAAATCAAACACATTTACATATTAGAAAAATTATGTAAAGATTTTGATTGGACCTATCAGGATGTTCTTGTTTGTCAGGTAAGATATGTATTTTTAAAGAAAGTCCCGCCAAATAATCCTTAATTATTTTATTACTCATAGCTTGCAGGAAAGTGCAAAGGAAAAAATTTTTTAGATTTGGGTTTTTCTAAGCCATAAAATACTTGGAAACATAAAACTAGTAAAAATGTGTTTCTGTTTTATGGCTTAGAAAAACCCAAATCCAAAAAATTTTTTCCTTTTCACTTTCCTGCAATCTGTGAGTAATAAAGTAATAAAGGATTATTTGGTGCGGGACTTTCCTTAAAATACATAACTTACCTGACAAGCAAGAACATCTTTATAGGTCCAATCAAAATCTCTACATAATTTTTCTAATAAATGTGTTTCAATTATTTCTTTTTTCAATTCTTTATTCAGTTGTGTCATAGAAACAAACTGCAAATTATTTTTACCTTTAAGTGTAGCATCCCGTTTACATAATTCAATAAAACAATAGCATTTCAAGCGGACAAGCAAATAAGAAATTATTTGGCTACAAATAAGATAAAAAGATAAAAAAAATTTACCTTTCTTTATCATAATTGAATTTATGATTTGTTAGATAATTAATTGTTTGATGTCCATTTTCCATTTCTTTATCAAAATAGCTCAAAGAAGATTCTGGATTTGAATCCGTTAATAGCATTGTTAAAGCATCTTCACAATATTGAAGAAAATTAATTAATAAAATATTTAGAATTTAAGTCTTATTTAAAAAAGAAAAGATCTATAAAAAAAAAAAAAAATTCAACAATTGCTACAAATCATAGCAATTATTAGCAAAAATAAAAAAAAACTGAATAGCAAGAGGCATAAATAAACACTAAAAAATCAACTTTAAACAGTAATAACAAAAATTAGCAAGATTTAAGTTTAACTCACAATAATAATCAAACAAAACTAATATAGTCAATAATAATAGAGAATATTCCACTAAAAAAAGCAACCTACATTAAGAACAACTTGCCAACCAGATTTTGATACACCCATTCAATATGATTGAATCGGCGTCTGTAGCCGCTACTGTAGCAGCTACAAACGCGCTACTGTAGCGGCTACAGACGCCTTGGTCTGCGCTAGGCTTTAAATCGCCCGGTGAGTTTGGTCCCGGACCCTGTTTTTCTATATTGGGAGGTTACTTTTTGTAACTAAAAAGAGTGCTAAGTACTTTTAGGAGACTTCATAACAAAAAAATATAGGCAGTGTAAATAGAAATATAAATTTAATTACCTGGTAATAATTTAACCATTTGTGCAGCTTTTCTTTTTAATGATTCAACCATTTGTGCTTCATCTAAGCATGCTCGCCACCAATTTATTTTAATTATTTTGTGTTGAATATATTTATTGAACACATTTTTTACAAATTGAACACTTAATGATTAAACTAAATGATTTTTTTCTAAAAATGCAATAAATAATTTTTTTTTCTATTGTAAGTAATAATCTTGCACGTGTTTCATTATTACTTAAAACTTCATAGGAAATTTCTTCAAAAAATATTGCTAAATATTCTAAGCTCATTTCTTCAAATGATGTTATAAAAAAATCCTTGTTCTTTTTTATATCTAAAACAAAAATTAATATTTCAGAAACCAAACCACAATGTCACCGCATAATAAAAAATGTTAGTAAATTACAAAACTTACCATCATATAAGGTTTCCAAATCAAAAGAAAAGAGCTTTACATACGTTTTCTTTTTATGAATAAAACTATTTATTTTCCGATTCATTACTAATTATTCTTCCTATTCTTCGTACAATATTTCTCGCAGATTGATTTTGAAATGATGCTACCGTACTAATATGACATTAGCTCTAACCTCAGCCATAAATGCCTGTGCACACGCACCAAATAATTTATGCGTTCAAAATCTCAGATGCCTGCAAAAGCACATGGTGCATAGATTAATGTTTCTAGGCCTTTTAGCTACGATAATTACATTACAATTGAAAAGTATAATTAGTAATTTATAAATAAATATGCAGATGTAAGCAACTCGAAGATTAATTTGTATAATTTTGATCGAAGTTTTTAAGTTTTATATGATGCATACTGTCGGCCTGCAGAGATGCATTTGTCAAAAACTGCGCTGATTGCATGCATATGCCCCGGGATAAATCTAACAAGGTATTCAGCGATGAAATATTAATATAGTATCGCCACTAAAAAATTTGATCTCACGTATACGTTAGACTGGTAATTAAAGCATAGAGCAACTAAATTAATTTTTATTATTTGCCAATAAAAGGCTAATTTAAGACTTAAACAATACAACAACCAAAATGTATTGTTCATTTCGTTTTCGCACTAGAGGGAAATAATGTCTTCGAACTGCACGATAAATTGAAAAATCGTCATTTCTTAAAAACTAGTGAGCAGAATCTTCCAATACTTAATATTTAACATATAAATAGTAGATTCTGATTAAACAAAGAATATTTCCGTTGTAAGTATTAGTATAAATATAGTTTCAAATTCTTTGTAAATTTCAATTGTATTCTCGCCTTGAGATCGCCTGCATCGGCAATATTTTGAGGTAAGTGCCTAAAATTCAGCAAATTAAATTATTTTAAATAATAAAGTTTTTTTGTTATTTGAAATAAAATTTATTTTATTTTTAATTTGGCAATTTTGCCATATAATTTAAACCTTTTCGGGCTATTTAATTAATATAATAAAATAAATAAAATGAGCATTTTTGGTATTATATTTTATTAGCCTTCTCGGGCAAGTTAAATAATATATCTTCTTCAGATTTTCGAAAACTATATAAATAACATTAACAAACAATCTCACTGAATGGGAATGAATGAGAAATATAAGTAGGGATATACTTTATAAAATTTTTTGTGATCAAAAAGTAAGGTGAATATATTTTTCAAAAGTACGTGCCCTAGAATATTGATGTAAACATTGATTTGTTAGGTTGGTATGACTGTTGTGAGCATCTCACAGAAATTAAATGTCATTTGCTTTGTTAGTTTAAAAATTACAGCGTATTTAGTAATCTTGTTTTTTTTCATTGCTACGATTTTTAAAATGGACAAATTTATTGAACAAAGAATTTGTATTAAATTTTGTATAAAAAATGAAATTTCTTGTGCGGATGCATTGAAAATGTTACAAAAGTGTTATGGTGATGAAACTATGTCACAAAAAAATGTTTACAAGTGGTGTAAGGACTTTAAAGAAGGCCGCGAAGCAGTCGAAGATGAACCCCGTTCAGGAAGACCATCAACTTCAAGAACTGAAGAAAACGTCAACAAAATCAAAGATCTTGTCCTCAGTAATCGTCGGTTAAATATTAGAGACCTTGTAGACATTACTGAAATATCATTTGGATCAATTCAATCAATTCTCAAAGACCATTTGGACTTGTCTCGTGTGGCTTCTCGTCTTGTTCCAAAAACATTGAATTTCCTTGAAAAACATCGTCGTGTTGAAGACGCTAAGGAGATGCTTTCTATGGACGATACTGATCTGAAATGCATAATCACTGGTGATGAAACATGGATTTACGCTTACGACCCGGAAACAGCTCAACAATCCAGTGAATATCGTTTGAAAGGTGAAGCAAAACCGAAAAGAGCACGTCAAAGCCGATCAAAAATCAAAGTCATGTTAACTGTTTTCTTTGATTCCAATGGTGTTGTTCATAAAGAGTTCCTTCCAGAGGGTCAAACAGTTAATAAGGAATATTATTTAGGCGTCATGCGTCGTTTGCGTTAATCAATTCGTCGAAAACGTCCTGAATTATGGAGGAACATCGCACACGGCAATAATTATTCGTCAATTTTTCAGTAAAAATGAAACTGTTGTTGTTCCGCAAGCTCCATATTTACCTGATATGGCTCCGTGTGACTTCTTTCTATTCCCTCGACTTAAATTATCGCTTCTTGGACATAGTTTTGAGTCGATTGAAGCGATCAAAGAGAATTCGCTGCGTGAACTAAGGGCTATACCAAAAATCGATTACAAAAAATGTTTCGATGACTGAAAAAAACGTTGGCATAAGTGTATAATATCGGGAGGGGATTACTTTGAAGGGGATCAAATAAACTTGGATGAAGAAATTTAAATTTTGTGTTTTAATTAAAAATTCACCTTACTTTTTGATCATAGTTATTACTTGTTTTATATGGAACTAGGGGAATGATTAAGATATCAAGTTTCAACTTCTGGAGGCTACGTAGAGGCCGCAGATGTTTTATTTGCAAAGCTAACTTGAATCGGAATCGTTGGTCTTTCATTTTCAATTTTAAGAAACTAACACTTTAAACCCAACTAACTAGAAGTTATTCTATAAAAATTAAATATCTTTTTCGAATTTTTTGGATAGATCAGGCTCATAAATAAAATTTAAATTTAAAATCCAATTTTACTAGTTCAATATAAATTTAATTTATTAACAAAAATTGTTAACGAAATTAAATTAATTTAATAGTGATACACATTCGTATTTAGAAAAAACGGTGAATTTTTGTTTTCTTTGTTAATGATTTCTTAAATAATTAAACTTAACCAGTAGATTTAGGGACATAAAATTTAAAATTTTTAAATTCAATAACATAAAGCTTATATAATCTTAAGAAGTTTAACAAAACATGTGGTAAATATAATGTAAATTATGATACATCAACAATTTAATGTATATATATATATATAATATGATATACTAGTAATAATTGGCCAAGTTAAACAAACACAACTCTAGTAACTAATGAGTTTATATTAACTTATTTTACTATATTTTCTATTTTATATGCATGAAAATATTATAAAATTTGTGCAATGTTGTTTCTACAAAAAATTTTAATACCACTAAATATTAACGTTCATTAATTATGACATTTGTACTTAGAATTCTAATGAATATTATTGAAAAAGACATAAGGATAAAAAAGAGCTTATATTACTTAATTTATTCAAATAGACAAATATGGCGTACGTTTTTGGACTAGAAACCTATTCCCTAAACTATGTGTAAACATTTCAAAGCTATATTCTATCCTTCTAAATAATTTTAAGAAAATGAACTCAGTTTGACTTATAAGAAAATCTTGTTTTTATTTAAATTTATTAACTGAGTAAATTTAGTGTTTTTTTTTTTGTTACTTTGGTTAGAACTAAATCTTAGTAAGCATTTGACTTTTTTAGTGTTATTAGACTAATTTAAAGATTTATGAGCTAAAGAAATTAACGTCCTTATGTTTAGAAACTTATGATTTTTCAAACTTATCATAATCAAAAAATAAATATACAATAAAAATGATTTTGTTGACATAACTTTGTTACAATTCAGTAAATATAAACATAATTCATTCATTTTTAAAATATAAAAATCTTAATAAATTATGTTTACCACAATTTATTATGATAAAATTTAAGATCAAAATATCCCTGATCTGATTTTTCATGTGTTGTAATTCCAGCTGCAATCTGTTCATTTTCTGTTTGTTCATGACGTCGTATTGAATCCTTATAATGTGGTATAATCTCTGTTGGGGACATGGCCAAACTAATATTATGAGATATGTTCTTTAAGCCGGTGTGTTGTTTAGATAATCCAAACGGTAAATTATCTCCATTATTTTTTGTATGATTTTTACCAATATTGAAATCACTTTCAATTTTATATTTATTATCATTAAAATTATTTTCTTCAAAATTTTGATTATCATTATTTAAATAATGCTGAGATAATATACCATTTTCACCATTTGTTTTTTTATCGTTTCTATAAAAAGGAAATCATATTTTTTTAAAAAAAATTCTTTAAATAAATAAATAATTCGCTAAAAAAAAAAATGAATAATTTTTAGAATCACTGCTTCCTTTTCATACCTACTTAAAATAAATGACATAAAAAAATGTGGCAACAATAATGGCGACCTTTAATCGCTTGGTATGCCACTAAATTTGGTACTAATGAGTCAATTAAATTGGTATATACCCTGAGATGGGGTCCAGTTATGGCTCTGGCTTGCCGGTTTTTCAGAGAAGTTTAAAGAAAATTCGTTTGCATAAAATTTGACATGAATAATGATGAGAATTGGAATTATTCTCATTTACTTTTTATCATTAACACAAGAACCCCAGTAAGTTAATTGCGATTGGTTTTAAGAGGAAGGTTCGTTTAATTCGTTGAAAAAAAGGGATGTTTTCAAGAATTTTTTTTTGGAAATCCAAATAATTCTGGTTTATTTAATTAATTTTTATATGATAGCACGAAATTTGAACAATGTTTTTTGCAAATTTTCATTTTAAAATATTAATAAGTGAGCGAGGGGCAGCGAATATCTGGAGGCGATTCGAAAAAAAGTTATTTTGTGATGTTTATCACAACTCGTAAAAGCATCATCAAAAACAAACAGTCAATATCAAAGAAGATGTCTTCCGGGGTAATGACGAAGGGTTTTTTTTTTTTGATTATCCAATTTTTAGTAACCTTTATAAGTCAAAATACTGATTTTGGATAATAAAATCCAATTATTTGTTATTGTAAAATTAATAATTATTAAAACCTAGTCAAATATATGGACAAGTAACGATCGGTCTAGCAGATTTTGAGTTATCGTGAACACCGGCATCGAAAATAACAAGCTTCAGAGAAACGCTTTAAAGTTTTGCCCACTCACTCGTCGCTCTTATGCAAAACAATTTTGCTCCGATCAACTTGAAATTATGATACAAAAATTCTAAGATGTTATACATTAATTTAATAATTTTCTAATTGAAAAATATTTTGTTTTTATTTTTTATCGTAAATAGCCTAATTTGACTTGGTTGAAAAGCTTAATTTACAAACTAAGTAAATAAAAAGTTATACTGATTAAATTTGATTTATTTAATTATTTAAATAAAATACCTGTAATATTCATTTTCATGTTTTAAAATTTCATCATTGTTAAATCCATTTGTTATATCTTCCCTAGGTGACATAGCCATGCTAACATTATCAGAATTATTTTTCAGAACTGTATGCTGTTTTGATAAAATAAAATGTGAACTATCCATATCTTTAATAGTTTCATTTTCTTGTGGTGTTTTTTCCAAATCAAGAACTTCAAGCTCAGATATCAGACAGTCGGATTCTTCATTCATAACGTGAATCTTTTTTTCATTACTATTCAAAAAATTAATTAAAATTTAAAAGAAAAATGAATTATTATTCATTAAATATTTCTATTTTATCCAAAAATAGAAAAAGGTGTTTCAATTAATTATATAGATATTTATCGTAAAGGGTAATATATCTTATAACTAATTCTTAAGACAAATAGCGCAAAGTCATATGATCTCCTTTAGCTTTTATTAGATGTTCTCTATTTAATGTGGAAATCTTCAGTAGGAAACTGTTCTTGTGTTTTCCCTTTTGCTTTGATTTTTTTTATTCTTATTTAATTCTACTATGATATGGGGGAAATTTTATTTTAAAATGTTTTGTTATTGATTTTTTTATGGTTAAGTAAAAAGAAAAAAGACTCAACAACATTAATGTCTCGCCAATCATTTCCCTTAGACTACATACTAAAACCGAAAATAAACTTTTATACTTTGCAGAAAAACGTTGAGGGCATGGTATCCCAATTTTTTATATAAGAAAAAATTTTTTTATATATTTAATACTTCGGATTATTTTTAAAATCAGTTTGAGTTAAATAAAACGTTTAATGACCCATTTTTAATGAGGTAGGCAGAAAAATTATAGTGATTTAGTTTTATTCTGGTAAAGGATTTAGTGTTTCTCAAGTGATTAATTAAAAAATTCTGCATATGCAATGTATGAAAAACTAACTTTTATTGCATATAAAATTTGATGAGTTTTTTTTAAAGATTTTATTCTTTTTACGCCAGCACCCGGCGTTGACTTGCTTCTGAACGAGTTTGCCAATAAAAATACTTATTTCATGGTATTAGAACATATAAATCTGACATTTAAGTTTTGATGTTTTTAAATAACGAATTTAAAATTTTACTCCTGAATGAAGGTCATGTTATTATTTGCCATTTTTTATAAATTTTTAAAAACAATAATGTTTTCTATAAATTTCAATAAATTTTACAGTATAAGTAACTTTATATTCAATTTGAATAATACTATCATTTCGCAAAAAAGGATCTGTTGCTACTTTTGTTATTCTTGAAAAAAACTTATATTCACTATGCTAAAAGTAGTCTTGATTTATTATTACAAAACATATTAAGAAAAGTTTAATGATGATGATTAATTGAATCATTAAGAAAACATAAAATAACTTATTATGCACTCAAAATTGTCACATGTTAGTTTTTGATACTATTTCTCTACTCAAATTTTAGAATTCTACAATGTAAAAATTTTTCATGGGATAAGTTTTCTAGTTTAAAAGTAATATACGAATTTTGTTAGTTTTAGGAAATAAACAAGAAATCTTAAAAAATTATAAAATGTTAAGCAATGTTTGAGTTTGAATATTTTTTTTCTTCTAAACTTTTTATAAAAGTCTGTTAAAACAGCATTTTTTATATAACGCAAAATTTGTTAAAAAGATTATAAGCGATCGAGTTCTAGGCTATAAAAAAATCCCAAAAGTTCGAAAATAAAAAATAATTAATATTGTAATTTGTTGTTTTTTTTGCCGAAAAAATATTTTTAATTTATTTTTTAGCCCCAAGAAGTTTTGAAATTTCATCTTAAAGCCTTTAAATAGTATATTTAAATTAAGTTAAATATAAAATTGCTAACTAAAAAATTTTTTGTTACATTAATTTTATTAATTTTTCTTTCTTCATATTATTTTTTTTTTTGGATTTAATGTTTTTTAAACATTTCAAAAATTTTTAATTAAATTTTTCAATTTAAATTCCATGCTATATTAACAATAAAGTCAAGAATAAATTAAATTTTAAACATTTTATTATAAAATATAATTAATTAATGTCTTTTAAATGTTTTTTCATGTTGCAATTTAGAGATTTCTTTTTTTCTTTTCTAAAAATAAATTAACTACAAATATAATATTTAGAGAAAATACAAAATTCATTTAATATTTAACATAAAGGTACATATTAAAAGATCAAATTTATTACACAAAAAAATTTTACTAAATCAAAAATTATTGCATTTGAACCCATTATAATTCTCTGAAAATAAACAAAAAAAACAAAAACAAAATAAAATTATTAAACATCAATTTTAAGTTATATAAATAATAAAATGAAATATTTCAATACAATAAATATTTGGGAATAATTGCTTAATTTTACACAGCAGAATGTAGTATTAAAAGTAGAAACAATCGAAATTTATTAATTCTAAACAAATTATTTCAAGTTATAAATTAAGTTTCTGATTTTAAAAATTTGAAATGTGAAAATTATATTCAAAAATTATTTTTTCTTATAGAGAAATACAGACATTCAATTATTAATTTGACTTTTATAAATAACGATTTTACTATATTTCTGGTAACATAGATTTTAACAAATTTTTGACAATCTATTTATTTTACTGTGCTTTTAATATCTAATATTTTTAAGTAATACTTGTCATTTAGACACTCTGACGATCAGTTTTTTCATATTACCCCAAAGATAAATTAATTAAATATGGAAAAATTTTGATATGAACTTTTTTTAAAGAAGCTCAATAAAATTTTTTAGAAGAAAACAGAAAACAGTGTTTCAAACTCTAAGATTCAGCAAATATAATAAACAAGAAGAAAAATAATTAGAAATTACTTTTCAATAAAAAAACTAAAAAAAATTTGGTTGCATGTTAAAACAAAATCATAAGAATTAAATACCGTGAAAATCAAAGATTAAAATTCCATTTAATAAACTTATAATACTTTTTTATTACTTTGATTTTATAAATTTTAAACTTACCTTTGTGGTCCTCCAGTTGCAGGTGTTGCGGTGTTATGTATTATCTGAAAAATAATTTAAAAAAAAAAATAAATACAAGATTTATACTCTTATCTGAATATTATTTTATATGTGACAATATTTATAAAATAAAAGTTTTAAAAATATATAACATTAATATTCAAAATAGAATTAGCTAAAGGATTTGAAATCATTTTTTAAATTAACATGCTGACTGCATGAATTATTTAAACAACCAGCTAAACACTTTGTTGACCCGTGACAAGTTAACTCGTCTTTTCATGTCCAAACGTTGTTGACCGGTGATGAATTAACTTTTAAGAATTATCTAATAATATAATTTTGTCTATCGAAAAAGTATAAAGTGCTATAAAAAAACAGCATCCTTCTTAATCAATTTTATTTTGTTTAATACATTCAAAATTTTTTTTAAAAAGTCACATTATAAACTAAGACACAAAAATTTTCTTCTAGAAGTAGCTAGGAAATGAATTTCTGCAAATTTAAATGAATGCAGTACATTACCTGGCAGTTCTTTTCATACTTCTAAAAGGTTTCGTTGCAAAGACTCACCTTCCAGGATTTGAGCAAAACTAAACGACTACGTTTTAAAATAAATAGTCTCTGGAATAAAAGCAAATCCTTCTAGAACAAGTGTAGAGTATGCTCTTCAAAAGAAAAGCGCAATGAAAGGAAATATATCTGCAAAAACCTGTTGAATATCATTACACACAGGTGATTGCCATAGAGTTTATTAGTTACCAAAAAATATTATTAATATAAAAAATATGCCTAAATTTTAATTTCATTTCTCATTTAGTATAAATAAAATTTATTGGAGTTTATTTAGAACGTTTAATTTTTATATTCAATTACAAAAAAAATTGCCGATGACACAGGTTTTGTTTAAAATTGCCGGTCAGCAAAATGTTAATTTCCAAAAAGAAGTAGGTGTAGAGTTAAAGCAATTTCTTAAAAATGTAAATTATTTTTAACATTTCAAAAGGACTTTGTATAGCTGAAATTATTAATCCCAATTTCTAATGAATTTATTATTTATCTACACATTACAAAATATTTTGTTTTTTTCTGGTCTAATGTAGTAATTTCAGCTTTCACAACAACTAATTAACGTAATAAAATAATTGATTATATCATAAATAAATTGGCTACCTACAAAATGTAAACACTATCATATTAAAATTCAAAGCAGTAATCTGAAAATAAATTGCTATAGAACACGAACATTCAAACTTTTCCTTTCATTCAGACTTTCATGGTTCTTTCATACAAATTTTTAGATAACGAAAAGTGTTTCTTATTAACAACGGTCAGTTGGTCAATAGCTTAAAATATTTACATTGATTTTTTAGCATTAGCAAATATTTACCATGGATACTAATGAAAGAAAAATTTAGGTATTTTTGTTATTGATTTTTTTATATTATTAAAGAATTTATTTTTTAAGTTATAATTTTCATGTTTAAACAGAAGTTTAAATCAAATCTACATTAATACTAAAACAACAGTACATTAGTTGCCATAAATTTTTTTACAATTTCAAATGACTACTGTAATGACTATAATTAGCACAAAAAAACACAAAAATACTTCCAATTAACAAGTAAAATCGTGTTAGGATTTTTCGTGTTTAATTTGACGCAAAATTTAATTATTAAATTAGTGTTATAATTTTTTTAAAGTAGATTTAATTTAATCCATTTTTTTAAATTTTATAATTTTAAAATAAATAATTAATAGTGGGGACAATAAATTAAAAAAGGTTCTTAGAAGGCAAAGTACTAAATTTCAAAATATTCGCACACGACCAGAAAAAAAAAAAAAAGAATTAATACTGGACTTGAAGTTTTCCAAACGGCTAATTCTAATCTATCTGAAGATTGATATTTATATTGCTGATATTGTAAATATATTAAAACTTTAAAAAATTGAAAGAGTAAAAAAATTTTTAAATTATTCATATGTTAAAATCCAATTAGGCCTAAATAATATAAGAAAAACATTATTTTTAGTTCAGATAAAATTTTTTATATTGATGAACATTTAAAAGTTCAGCAAAAATAATAAATAGTTCTAGTAAAATAGTATAATAGTTCTTTTTTCAGAATAGAACCAAGCTATTTAAACGTTTGTTACTTTATTCTGTTTTCTGTCAGCATTTTAAACTGTTTGCAAAAGCATTGAATAGAGCTATAGAAATAAGAAAATGGTTTTTATTTTGAGTACTTTGTTTGGAAAATGGAAAATTTTTCATTTATATACCATATAATTCCGATTCAATTATTTTACAATGAATTGCACTAGATTTCAGATCAAGTGCATTAAAAATCAAAATAAAAAAAAACTAAACCTAAAAATTATACAAAAGAGTGATAGACTTGTAAAAAAACATTTAAATAAATGGTTGAGTAATTCTAATATCAAAATTGTCCACAAAGATAGCTAAGTTCAAGCACAATAAGAAAAATTTTAACTAGAAACGCACTACTTAAATCACTTTACTTTTTATATTTGTAAAACTTAAAAACCAATATTTTGTGTCAGAAGTTGATTTGTATAATTTACTTAAAAATGATTTTATAACTAGGATAGTATGAAAAGAATTCCTTTTGAGTTCAATATTATACCCTATTACACATTTTTAATTTATGAATTTTCCGAAGAAAGCCCTCAAGTTCATTACACTTAAAATAAAACTTTTTATAAAATTTTAACAAATATTTGGATTAAAAATCTTACACAAATAAAAATAATATTTTATAATTATTTGAAAATTTCTATCTATAATCATTTTATAGATTTAATAAACTAAAAGGAGAAAAATAATATTCAATAACAGGAATAGAAGGATAAATAATGCTTTCTAGAAAATTAATTTTGAATTTTGTATTACAAAAAATCAAATTGTTGGGCACCGAGAGATTATAATTCATAAATCAATAATTATTGCATTGAATAAAATTCATTAATTTTTGCCGAACTTTTCGACGGATTATATAAATGAATTGTGAAATATTATATTTCATAATTATTATAAAGGATTAATGTTTTCTTTTTTGTTGCTTTTAGTGTTAATTACTATTGTTTTTTTGTTAATATTAGAGTTTTTGATTAGTTTTATCATTTTCTTATTTGATTAATTGTTGTTTTAGAGTTAATCATTTGTTTTATTTATTAATTCAAAGCAGGTTGCAAAAAGATAGAACATTAATGAATAACATCTTAAAAATATTGTGTCAAAATTTTAAATTGATCGGAGCTAAATTGTCAAAGTAATGAGCATTTGAGTATCCTTTGCTTTGGAACAAGGAGTGAATGAATAAAACTTAAAGCGTTTATCGGAAACTTGCCGGTGTCTTAAAATTCTGCACAGTAATTTTTCACATAATGCACCAAGTAATGACGAGAGCTTTTTTTTTAAATTTTTTTTTAATAATTATTAATTCTAATATACAATTATAAATAAGTCAATTTTTTTCTACCGGATGCCCTTAGACATATAATTTATTTTTTGCATTTAGTCAAGTGAAATATAAAACTGGAATGATAAGCACAAAAAAAATGTCCCGGTGTGAATAGAGCTCAAAATATTTCTTGTAATATAATCTAAGCAAACTTTTAACTATTTTTGTAGAGAAATATGAAAATTTTAATAAACATGTTTTTTTGAATTTTAGGTGTATGTATATTAAATTATAGAAAAAAATATTATGATACCTCTGCCATGCTGCTAATAGGCCGTGGAGCTGCATATCTTCCGAATACTGGTGAATTTTGCATTAATGACGGTGATTGTGATTTAATTCGTTTTCTATTTGCATCAGTTACATATTGCGGACCAAAAAGAGCCATGTTAGGACTGTACATAAATTAAATTTGTTAGTAATGAATTATATTAAACTTGCTGTTAAAAACTATGTACAAAAAAAATGTTATTAATTAGTAGTACGCAAATCCTAATTATATTTTAATTAGAATATTATTAAAGGGATTTAAATGCTTAATTAACGCATAACATATGAATGTGGAAATATTTGAGCTTCAGTTCGTTTTTTTAGTATTAAATTAAAAAATTATTTTGTTAAAATTAATTTACTTAAAATTATTACTACGTTTAATAATATTCAAACTAATTGAAAATTTATAATATAAAAAAACGAAAAAATAAAATAAACTAAAACTGCCTGAGTTCAGAAAATTTACACTTTGAAGTCAGATAAAAACAAAACTAATCCAAAAATTATGCTTTATAAATTTCACAATTTTTAACTACAGTGGATTTTAAGTATCGGCCAACCTGAGATATGAAAAACAAGATGAAGTTTTAAAATGTTCCAAACAAACGGCATGAGGCAGAGGCACTTTCCTCACCCGTAAAAGAAAAAACCATTTTGGCTAGTGTGTCTTCTTAATTGAAATGTGTTATTTTATCATTAGCAGACAAAATAAAAATAATTAAAAGATGAGGTGTGACACTTTTAGCAGAAATTTAAAACGTAGGCAGTTAAAAAATTCATTAAAAAATATAAATCATATATTTTAAGCTATATTTGTGCCCTTGAAAATAAAGAAGAGCTTTTCGAAAAAATCAATATAAATAGCAGTAAATAAAAAATAAGAGAAGGCTATTTTTAAATGGTCTTTTTAGTAGAGGTAATTGAAATTGAGAGCAATTTCTACACCAATTATGTCAGACATTTTGTCTGAGATTGAAGTTGGCTAAGAAAATTTAAAGATTTTTCCAATCAATAAAAACTATTTTCTTAGAATAAATTCAATTATTTGTATATTTAATTATTTGATTTAAATTCGGCTAATTGGAGTTTTAATTCAATTAAAAATAAAACTATTAAATATCTTACCTTGATTTTTTTTTTGTTTTTTCTTCCACATTATTATTATTATTATTATTAATATTATTACTGGTATTATCACCGAAAAATCCATCGTAAACAACAAAATTATTCATTTGTGGAATGTTCTTTTCAAGTTTATAATGTTTTTGTAAAAAACCTAAAAGTTTATCAGATGGTCGATCAACAGCCATTTTTTGTGGTAAATATTTTTCTTCTTCAAGCATTCTTTCAAATAACTGTTTACCCAAACCAGAACGTTGCCGTGATTCATGAATATAAAAATCGAGAACACATGGAGCATTTACTACTTTGGTATCACCATTTTCATCAAAAACATATAAAGATTTTTCACCAATTTTTAATAATCCAATTACTGCACCACTGTAAAAAAAAAAAAAAAAAAATAACAATGAGAATAACAAAATAAAATTCAAAATTTTTTATTAATTTTTAGTTTGATATTAAGATTTCATGCAATAAAATTTCCACTTTTTATTATGTATCATTTTACACTTGACTTGTGTGCGATAGTTTATTCAACAATTTCTTGGATAAGCTCAATTACTACTGGTCACGAACCTAACGTATTTAGTTGCTAATTAATACAATAATAATATAAAATGTTGACAGTATAAAAAGAAACCCATAAAATAGTTTTCTTATATTAGAATTTTATATTTCTGTTATCGATTTTTACATTCTTAGAAAAGCTTTTATAGTTGAGAATTTTTTAAAATAAGGAATATTATATTTGTTGTTTTCGTATGAGACGCCATTGAGCGTATTTAAAATATCAAAAGAAATTCTTTAATCGAAGATATTAAAATTTTATACAGTGATAGGAAAAAATTTAAGAACCTTAAAATATTTTTAAAATTAGTTTAACGTTATATTATTTTAGCGAAAATATTTTCAACTAAAATAATATTCAATCGAACTCCTAAAAATACATGTTAATCATTTAATTTCAGGATACTAACTCCCCAAATTATGGTGTTAATTTTTGTTAAGAATTATTGAGAAATAAATTATTGGCAAAGCATTTCTCAAGTCGTCTTTAAAAAAAGTCAATTTACGGTGATCCTCATATTTCAGCCTAGAATAATCTGAAATCAGAAAACCAAATTTCTTTAAATAAAACATAAGTTTTTTAACCCTCCGAAGATATTTTCCTGAATAATTTTGTTATTTTTATATTTTTCGTGGTCTTTTGAAGTCAAAACAGCGATTTTTAACAACAAAATCTGCCATTTTAAAATTTTTAAGAAAATTTTATATGAAAAAGTAAAAAAAACAAAAATGAGCTTCTCTTGCTATTTATGTTTTTCGTTTGGTTACAATAAATAATCTTGAAAACCATAAAAGGTGTTGAAAAATATTTTGAAAAGTTATCCAGATAGGTCTACAAAAGTTGTACAGTATACTGTAAGTTTTTTTGGCTAGAAAATCCGCAATACATTAGTGATATCTAGCGTTTTTTATTTTGTTTTTGAGTGGTTTTTGTTAAATAAAATTTTTGTTTTTTTCAATTTTCATTATCAACGGGTACACAAAGAAAAATATCCTCCATAGCATAACAAAAACCTATAAGAACAAAAAAGACTAAACAAAAGCATAGTTTTTTCACGCTAAAATTATTAAATTGGCATAATATACAAGAAGCTAAGCGAGAATATTTTCTTCTTGTTACGCTGTTGCTTTGTGTAAATAGTCACTTTTACTCTTAACCAAAGTTGTTTAACTGTACTTCCAGTATGTTATTTTGACAATTTATAAATCAAAAACTGATTTTTAACAAACTTGATCATTTTTTTCGCCAACTGAATAATGGACCTGGTTGCTTAACCCTTTTTACTTATTTTGAGTTTCTATAATTCAAAACAAAAACTAATTCACTCGAAGTTGAAAATTAATTCCAAAAAATCAACGAATATTCTAAACCATATTGTATGCTGTTTTTTTTGGACTGGTATCCGTCACTGTAGTTTAAGAAAATATTAATGATTCTAATACTGGTTATGCTCTAAAAATTGCTTTTGAATTACATTTCATTCATTTCTCGATTGCTTTCAAAATAAAGAGAATGTTTTTTGTTGAAGCAAAACAAGAAGCATAAAATTTTATTATTACTAATTTTTATGAAACCCTTTTTTTATTATTAATGAAATCTGTTAGTGATCTTTAGAACTAATCTAGCTTAAATTAAAGATATTTTAATATCTATTTCTTTATTTTAAATTTTTCCTATTTAAATGGAGTTATCTTTGTTCCGCTTATTCCAACAATTTTTAAAATATTAAAATTTTTAAAGTTTAGAAAGCGGAATCAATCGATTTGGCCAATGGACCGAGTTATTCCGCTACGAATGTAGCTATTTTATATAACTGACTTAATTTTTTCGGTATTATTAAAGTAAAAAGCATAATAATTAGTTTCTTAAGATTTAAATATTTTTTTGTTAAGTATATTTCAGATGAAATTATGAAATGTATTACGTTTTTTTTTTGTTTTACTGAAATTTTCAAAATGAATTAGAAATTAAATTAAGCCTAAATATAGTAATTTTCGATTCCTATAACATTACTTACTTTTTTCCATAATCTTTGTCACCAAGAAGATAAACTTTATGATCTGACATTCTTAATTTTTGTGAAGTTGTAACTGGTTTACTCAATTCTTGGGCTTTAGCTGATGCTAAACCAATATCATTTATTATTTCTGAAATTTTTGATGTTATTTCTCTAAAAAAAATATATAATTAACAATAAAAATTTAATAATACTATTGTTTCTATTTACAAGTTTGTACGTCGATCACCTTTAAATCCTTCAGGTAACAGATTGTTATCAATTTTAATAATTGGTTGCAAAAAAAATGGCTGAACATTGAATCTGAACTCCATTTTTATGTTTTTGTGAAGTAGATAATCCTCTTTTTTTTTTTAAATCTATTAAGAAAAAAACAAAATTTTAAATATTTTTCGTTGATTAAAAATTTTGTTTTTGTAGGGACAAGTGATAATAATTTTTTTTCCCGAAGTAAGCCAAAACAAAAAGAGTAAAATATATAAAATAAAATAATTTTATTATAAAACTTATAATTAATGACATTAAAAATTAACAAAAAACAAAGAAAAATTCTAGACTAACTGATTGACTACTTCGCTGATAATTTGAATGATTAATTGAATAAATATCTAAGAGACGTAAAACTTTTACTTGTCCCAAATGGTCAAAAGTTTTCCATTGAAATAAGTTATTTTTTTGTATGTTCCGATTTTTTACCGATAAAAAAAAAATAAAAATTTGAAAAAAAAACAGAAAAAAATTACAATATTTTTTTTAACTAACAAAATCTTAAAAGCAATATTTTTAGTAAAAAACTTTTAAGTATAAGATAAAAAATATCTGTGCAAAATTTCAATTTGATTTTGTAATTACATTTTAAGTCAGGTTCGACAGAATGGGAAAAAATCAAATTTTGGAAAAAACGCGATTGCTGTTTTCGTTCTTGTAAAGTAGAGTTAAGAGCAATTTATAGTTACCCAAGTTTAATTTTCGATGCCAGAACAATAAAGCAAGTCACTTTAAAAAAATCAAATTATGGCTGCAATTATTTTTTTCTGTACAGCAATGGGTTTCTGACTTGGTGAGAAGTGTTTGGCAAATATGTCAAAATCGTCCAAAATCTCATCGAGACAGAATCATACCTTAGTTCTGGCTTTTTCTGGGTAAGAAATTAGTTCTGGAAGATGTTCCCCTCTTAAATAAATGTTCTTAAGATATACATATGTATTTCTTCGCTATTAATGACTCAAAAAATTTTTCTTTCATCATTGAAATAGAGAAAATTAAATTAATTTTTTTGTTTAATAGCCATTGAATTCGCCATCACGCATAAAACTAAGACTGAAAAGTAGTCATGTTGTCTACTCTCTGCATGTTTTACAAATATTTACAAATATTTTATTAATATCAGAGAAACTAACTGATGAGTAATTGGAATTGTTATGGATAGTGAATAATTGCATTTCTATAAAATAAATTTTATACATAGTATATGAGAATAAGCTTTATTTACGGAATGAATCTTCCTGGCACGATTATCAGAACATTTATATTATTGACAAAGCTATTCCTGGAGTATTTGAATTTATAGAACACATAAAACTTTGAAACAAAGATTTTTTCCAATTTTGGTAACACTTTATCAAGCACACTATTTAAGAAATTTAAAAATTGAATAATTTAAAGTGAAATATAAATAAACAATAAAACTAATTTTAATCTGCTTACAAAAAATATAATAAAAAAAGAATTGCTTCATTCTGAATAATGAAGGCTAAAGCAATGACAATTTAAATTAAGTAATGCATTACACAAGAATATTACGTCTTAACTATTATTTTCTCTAATTACATTTAATTATGATTCTTCTATAGAAATATGTTGATAATGAAATACTATACTATTATTTTTCTTTTTCACATGTTTCATTTCAATGGTCTAGCGATTTCCCATATTTTTATACAAAGCAATTTGATTGTATTGAGACAAATTATTATTTTTTTTTTTAAACTTGAGTCCAATCACCAACTTATCACCTTTCGCTGATGTGTGTGTGAGTTTATTCAGATGATGTTTAAAACAGGCCTTCAGCAATAGAAGAAAAACTATATTTTATATCAATCTTCATTTCATTAAGTAAGCTAAACTGTAAATATCTTAAAATTCCCACATTGTCCACCCCAGGACATATACTTTTTAATAAATATATATATATAGAATGTGGGAAGGAATTTTAATTAATTTGATTGATAATTACAAAGCAATATCATAAATAAATGACAGCTAAACTGAGTTTAAAAGCTTAAACTCAAAGTTTAAACCGAAATTTAAACTAATTTTTCTCAAACCCCTAAATGTTACCTAATGTAGAAATCAAGTTAATAATTATAGTTAATAGTTGCTTTTGTTGCTAATTATAATTTCTTCTTAGTATTTTCCTTTTATTATTGTTTTTAGTGTTACTTTTTTTTTTGTAATTTTTTCTATTACTCTTAATAATATTTAATATTTTTTATAATTTTTAATAATTGTTATTATTGTTAGTAATTTAATGACAACTTCATACAATTAATGACAATAAGAGCAACTATTAACAATAATTAACTTGATTTCGACATCAGCAGTCAATTAGACATCAGTCTAAATATAATTACTCAGTAACGACAGTTACACGGGTATATTCAGAACTAAAAACTGCCTCTCGATTGGAATGCTTGATTGTTGGTTTTCTTGTTCAAACAACTTATGTTTTCAGTTAGAAAAATCCATTTGAGGATAATTTCTCGGTGTCAGGCGACATTTTTATCATTTAAGTTTGGCTGTTTGCAAATTTGAAAGAAAAATATGGCAATAATTTCTGTGTTTTATAATTTGAAATAATCTTTGGGTATATAACCACAAAGAGCACGAGAATGACTCGTGGGAAAAAAATTCTGCATAAAATTATTATTTAGTCCAAAAAGTGATTTATTATTTCACAGCTCCTTTGGATTCACATGTCATGAAAACGAAGATTTTGTGTACGGCCTGACAGTTGAATAGAACAGCGCTCGACTGATCTTTTTGTTTACTATAGCTCTCGCAATTGGCAAAAACTCTGTAGTCTATAGAGTTAATTTAAATCAATTAAAATAAATACATTCAAAAATTTTAAATTAATAAAGGAAGTGAAATGTTATTCGATATCAAAGAATTATCCACGGATAAAGTTCTATTCAAAATATACGTGTATCGAACAGGAAAACCAGCAAATAACCAAGTACACATTCCATAATAATTTTGTTAAAATTCGGAGCTAAGTTCGAGTAAAAACTTAAATTCTAAAATCGGGCAGTAGAAATGTAACGATGAAAAATAGATTAAGGTTAAAGAATTATTTCTGAAAAATTGATTTCAAACTCCTTTTTATAGAAAATATTATTTGAGATAAGATAGGTTTCTCTCAAACCAATCGAAATACAACTACATTACTCTTTGAAAATGTATTTCATGAAAAATTACCTGGCATAATTATTAAGGTTTCATAGTTTTTTTAAAATTATATGATTCATTAAAATGTTTTCATTATTTTATTTTTAAGTGTCTTCTGTTTCAGCAATGACTTATCTGATATAAATAATTATTAATGTTTTTAAATTAATTCCTTTTCAAATTTATATAAAATGTTATTTTAACTTTACACTAATAGAACAGAAATGAACAAATAATAACATATACAGTAAAGTTTGGTGAAAGTTTTTGATGAATGGTTAATTTGAAATGCTTTCTTTTATTTCCAAAAAAAAAAAACAAAGAAAAAAATACATAAATGAGCATTAAATGTTCACATTCTACTTATAAGCTTATAAAAGCATTATTACCCTAAAAAAAGAAACAATTATTTTACTATAAGCCATAGCTTTTTCCACTGGTTGCGTTATTCTGTGGTAATTTATTCATAATAACATTATTTTCTATTTTTTAAAAACAAAAAAAAAACCCATGAGGTAATTTTCAATTAGAATGATTAGAATGCCTTCGTTTTACACACATTGATTATCAATTGGATGGCTCACTTGCCAAATCGATTAACTCCATAAAACAAAAAGTCGAGACTAATAATGAAATAGTATATATTTTTTGAAAAATTCTTCTTAAATTAAAAATTTAAAAATACGGTTTTGTCATTTAGTAGTGTTACTACTTATTACTAGAGAAATTTGTTTTGAATATGTACAGTTTGGAGGTAATCAAGTGCTTTGAAATTAAAGTTTAATAATATTCAAAAAATGAAGTTAATCGATTTGGCAAGTGAGCCATCCAATTAGCCTAATTGAACTAATGTAAAAAATGTAAAATGCATCAATTCTCTATTGAATATACTTTAACTAATTTTGTAGAATATTTAAATCTCATAATGTACCGTTAAAAAATGTGTTAGAAACATTATTTAATCATTAACTAAATAACTAAAAATAGTTTTTATAAGGAAATAATTGATCAATAAAAGTATTAATAAAAAATATTTAAATAAATTAAACAAAACAATTTATTCTTTACCTATTTTCGTCTGGATCCTAAATCTAAAAATATAGGAAGACAATCATGTACTAAATCTGAAAATTTTCAAATAAGACCGAGTAACAATCAGAGAATATAATTGAAAACAGCCGATAATGAAAAGTGTAGCTTATAGTGGGTTCAGACAGGGCACTCACAACCAAAACTCACAGCGATTCTCTGATTTTTGTATGGAAAAATGACAAATGCATCACTGTGAGAATCTTCGTTCCCGAACGTTGATTTTGTGAGTTATAGCAGTTTACTCATGGCAGCACTAATAGGAATTGTGACTATTGAAACATATAAACATATAATGACAGTGGAACTTTTGAGGAACGAAACGTTAACTAACAGCATTGGCGCTGTGAAAACACCATTTTTTTTATATGAACTCAATCGTTGTGAGTTTTTACTGTGAGTTGGCCTGTCTGAACCCACTATTATATAGAATTAATATTAATTTATCCAAATATTGAGAAAGCACTTCGAATATGCGTGTATACTGCCCTTACAAATTGCTCTGGATTTTATGATCGTTTTTAACATTATAACTTACTTGGTGTCTATATTAGCACTTTGGACAGCGGTATTATAGGCGATATTATTGGAGTTTTGAGGCGCGGTTATACTCAATTATTTTTTTTGAGTTTAATTGGAAATATATAACTTATGCTTTCTATGTAACTAGTTTTATTATATTAAATTGACTTAACGTAAATAAAAAATGCAAGAAAATTAGTTGAAAGGTACAAATTATATTTTTCGAAAGGACTTGTTATGTAATTATTGTAGTCAGTATACTTTTATATATCGCTCCTTTAGAGCTCCTATAATATTGCATATAATACCACTGTCCAAAACGCTAATCTAGATATAGCCTTATAGAAAATTAATTCAGAATCTCTTTGAGTCAAGACAGATTGAATGCATTATCGCTACTGTCCTTAATTTGTCCATCATTTGAAAATCACCAATGAGTAGTATTCAAGCTAAAGAAGAGAAGATTTGCATTTTTTAATATTTTACCTAGCGTGTATATAGGAGCAAAGATTTTGTTTGTTTTTGTTTTATTTCTAAATTGTTTTAGTCATTAATTGGCTTCATTTCCCTGAAAGGCTTAAAGTTTTCTTCTTGCCCTATTGTTTAATAATTTTAAATATTTCAGGGGTAATTCATTATTCTGAAATCTGTTCAGCAGTGTTTGCTGTAATTAATGTGCGTTTTCAACATAGTAAGTATAGCAGTTTTTAAAGATACTTCAGCAATATTTTGGCTATTCTTCAAAATGCTTGGTGAGTCTGTTATATTTTTATACTTTCTTTTAGTCCAAGTTTTCCTTTGTTTGATGGTTTTCTTCTATCTTTGAAATTATTTTGTGTTTTTTAAAAATTCCAAACTTTGATATTTTCAACACAAAAAAATTTTATTTATTTTGAATTTTTGGATACATATTTGATCTGGTTTTATACATGTATCTCATATCTTGTGGAATATATAAATTAAAAACCAACAGCATATTTTTATTCTAAATTTCAATTATATCGAATTTTCTTTGAAATTCTTTAACTTGAACATTGATTTCTGTTTCTTTTAAAAAAATTATCATAATAAAACAATTCCGTATTTTTCAAAAAAATATCAAAAGCAATTTCTAGCCAGTTGTGTGCTAATATTGTCCAGATACAAATCGAATTCAGTTCTTAAATTTAGAGGCTAGTAATAGTAATAATCAAAAGCATATATAATCATTTATATTTTTGCTCCTATATTTTAAGCGCAACTTTAGTCAGGCCCTGGTATTAAGTTGTCAGGTAGCTAACACTAGCAAAAATGGGTAAAATATTTTAGGTCAAAAACGTTGATTTCCTTTTAAGAAAAACTTAATCACTTGAAAAAATTAAAAAAATCAATTGAAGAATAGAATTATATATTTTTCCGAAACACTTGCACACATTTCTTAAGTGGTCAATTAAAAATATTATTAACCATAAAAATGATCAGTCATTTTCTTGAACTAAAAACAGTTTTTTACACAAAATCAAGAAAGAAACAACAACCACAAAACAAAAACTTTAATTAAGCTGCAATATTAGTTAAAAAATGTTTTCTAAATAATTTTAAAAATTGAGGCAAGGCATAAGTTAATATTTTTCTATAAATATTAAGCCAATTGTAATCAATAATTTTTAGTTATATTACATGTACACAAATCTATGATATTATTTTTAATATAAAATAACAAAACAACACTTACATATTTACAAAAAAAAGTGATTTAAACCTTAAAACAGTATAGTTTCATCAAGGTAAAATTTTACACAATCCTTAAATGTCGATGTTGTACCGCAACTGCAGATTTTTTGTTAGGTTGACAAGAAGGGGAAGAATTGAATTTTTAATTGAAGATAACTCTAATTTAACTAAACTAAAGGCATACACACCTACTTTTATAGTTACTATGTAGTTAAGTAAATTTTCTAAAAATTTCTTCCAACTGAAATTAAATTATTTTTTCACATCACTAAAAATTATTGCAAAAAAATATGAAAAAGAACACAAAATTTTAGGGATTTTGAAATATTTTTTCATTTCCCTATATAATTTTTTGGTTGAATTTTTTGTTGTTGGCAGCCCTGTTTGATTTATGTCAAAGAAACTACAATCCCTCTAGTTTGCAGTTCTATGTTTCCTTTTTATAAAACTTTAAGATGGTAAGTTTAATGTATAAATTTAATAAAATAATCTAATTAATTTAACAGCATCATTAAATAAAATATAATATATAATTGATTATTAACGTTTTTAGATTTATTTAATATCTTATTTAATTTTAATTTTTATGTTATAGGGTCGTGTAAGAACTAAAACAATTAAAAAGGCCGCTAAAGTCATTATTGAAAAATACTACACTAGATTAACTTTGGATTTTGATACAAATAAAAGAATATGCGAGGAAGTTGCTATTATTCCAACTAAACCATTACGAAATAAAATTGCTGGGTAAATAAATGATACATTGAAAGTTTTTGAAAAGAAAAAATAAAAGAATTGGCATTTTATGATAAATTTATACAGATTTAGATTGTTTAGAAATCTCTAAATTTAATATTGACTTGATTAGAAGTATTTTAATATAAGAATAACTGAGTTGTTAAACAACGCTAATTTTGTATTTGAATAATTTTTTTGAGTTGGTTACTTGTTTACTTTTAAATAGTTCCAAATATCCATTAATTAATATTTAGTTCATTGTATTCATCAAAGAAAATTTGTGATGACTTATAATTGAAGGCTTTTTTTATTTTCTTATAACTTTTTTAATTGAATTCATTAATAAATGTTTATATATTATCAATTCTTTTAAGTCTTGCTTTATATTTTGTAAAGATGTTTTATCTGTGATAGGTAATAATATTCTAGTGACGAAATTTGTCAATTTATAATGTCATGTAAATTAAAGTTTTTTGTCTTTATAATCCTTGAATCCCTGGTAGTCCTTTTGAGGAATGTAGATAACTTTTTACAAAAACTACTCAAATTAATAAAATTAAATAAATTTGAAGATTACTTCTGTATTGGAATATATATATATATTTTTTTTTTACATTGTTGATATTTAAATTCAAAAGAAGCAAATTATGTCTCTTGATTATAGGATTGTGTCCTTTTTATATTTTTGCAGCAATCAATTTTAAAAAATACAAATAGTTCGCAAACAAATATATTGTTTAGAAAATTTAAGATAATTAATCTGTTTATATGCTAACTAGAAAATTAATTTTTTTAAATATAAATTCATTAAAATATTTATTATTTTTATAAACAGATATGTAACTCATTTAATGGGTCGTCTACGGCATTCCCAAGTTCGTGGAATATCAATTAAACTACAAGAAGAAGAACGTGAAAGACGTGATAATTATGTACCAGCAGTATCCGCTTTGGAACAAGATATTATTGAAGTTGATCCAGAAACAAAGGAAATGTTGAAAATGTTAGACTTTAATAACATTCGAGGTTTGCAACTTACACAACCAGCAACAAATAATTTTAATAGAAGAAATTAATTTGTGTATAAAAAAAGAATGTATTAAAGATTAACAACAAATTTTTTTTTATTATTTTCAACAATACTAAGTAAGATAATTAAGTTTCAACTATTTTTTCAAAAACTGATAAGAGAAAATTTGTGTTTTTTAGTGGAATTTATTTCGTTTTTATATTAAATCAGAGTTTGATTTCTTTTAATTTCGATTTAAATTTCATTACACATCTTTAAAATTAAAATCATATTAAAACAATTATTTATTCACAAAAAAACAGTTAACCACATGAATATATCAAAATTTACTTTTTTTGATACGGACGGTTTTTTTAAAATTTTTCTAGTTTGGTTTTAAAATTGTTAATTAGACAATTTAAGAATAGTAAACTACTTTACATATTACATAGTTTATAAACTCTCTTTGTAATTATTTTACAAATTCAACTACTTAAGCTTAGCCTTAATTCTGTTAAAAGACCAAAAAAATAATATTATTTTGATTTTTGCTTAATTGCAAGCTTTTTCTTAATTGCTTCATTCCATTCTGCTTCTAATCTAACATAAATACCACCGCGTGGATAATTATTTGTCTCAATTCCAGTCGGTTTACCTAACATTTTTGCTATATTCTTCATCATTTTTTCTTCATATTCTCTTTGGTTATCTTGATTTGTTCGTGCAGACATTTCACCAGACCAGTAACTTCTACTAGTTGTGCTGTTTTTAGGTTTTTATTGTTACATATAAATATATAAATATATTTTTTAAATTAATATATTTTACCACTCCAGTTTTTTCGAAAATCTATTCGGATTTTTTGGTATACAGCCTGTAACTGAAACCTGCTCATCAGTTGTGAATGATGATGAATTTTTTGTAGAAAAACTAGAAATACTTTCACTTTCACTACTAGATTCTTCATAGCTTGTTACACGCTCATTTTTATAAAGTTGTTTGACACCTATTTTAAAACAAAATTAAAAACAGAGAAATAATACTTAGATAAAATTAATCAGAAATACCATCCAAATGTAACATTGGTAAAAGTCCTTGACGTCGGTTCGAAGATTTAAGTAAAATACATGGAAAAAATGTTTCATCTTGGGAATATGAAGATATATTTTTAGGTGGTTCTTCATAGAGACAACCCGCTTCTCCAGCTACTTGTGCTAACGATAATATTGATCTGTCCCGATCATTTTCTACCAATACTGTGTGCTCACGAAATTTACATCCCTTGAAAATTCCAATTTTTGAATATATTTAAAAAAACAAAAAAAAAATTACATTTGAAACTGGTAAAGTTTCAAAACGAAATGATTGCTTTCCACAGCAAGGGTGTCGACCCACAGATCCAGTATCGCTTCCATCAATCTCAGATACCAGGTATTGCATTTGTTCAGAATGATATCGACACCACTTCATCTATGATTGAATTTGAACATGGTTTTCTTTTTAAAGGAAAACAAACAAAAAATGACCTACCTCGTAAGCCGGAAAATAGATTTCACAAGCAGTGCAATATAAGTAATGACAATGTCCCCAGAGTCTCCAATAGACTTTACGCCATGATTTATAGTATTCATAAAGTTTTTCAATATATAATTGCATATTCCAAGTTGAATCTCTGGAATGCTGTCCTAATACTTGTCCCCAACGGTTCATTGTAGTATTTTGTGCGGTACATCTAATGTAAAGGCTTGCAGATTGTGTAACAAGCTTATTACATCTTGAAAACAACGATAAAATAATTTTAAAACATTGCATATCTTATGCTTAGTAAGTTAAAGAAGATTGTTTTGCTTAAAATCAATGTTTATTATGCTTGTGTCTTTGAATGGATGAGGAAAATTTTTTTTTTTACGGCATAGGTAAGCATTGATTTCAACAGTCTCTAACCTAGAGTAAAATAATATCAGTTTTTGTATGTAAAACTGATTTTAAACTTTTTTCTATTAAGAATCAAAGTTATTATTAGCTAAAATGGAAAAAAGAACAATTTACTTCCATAAAAAATGCAATAAATTTAAATCCAACCATGCGTCCGTTGGAAACTTATCGCAGTAGTCAAAGAAGTGTGGAAGCTATCGATTTGGCTATATGTTCTTTTAGGAATAGTTATCCTAGTATTGTACAAATAATGAAATTCCTCGGGATGCAAATTGTAAATAAAACAAGTTTATTTATTTTAACATCCAAGATAAGATAAAAGAGGAACGTGTGTAATAAATCATGGAAATTAAATAACATAAAAAACTTTTTAAAAATAGATTTTTATCTATGATCATTTCAAGAAAAGAAGAACATCTAATACCATTGGAAGAGAACAGAAGGATAAATAATAATTTTAACCAAGTTACTATACATTTTTGTACCACGGAAAAGCAAAAGTGAGGGGAGTCGTGAGATCAATGTTCTTTGGTAACTATTGCATTTAATACAATTCATTTATTTTTACTGACCTTTTCGAGGGATGGTATAAATAAATTGATAGGTATTACACTTAATACAGAAATTAGTAATTACTATGAAGGAAGCTCTTCATTTTCTGTTATCCAATTCTTCAATTTTAAGGCGTTCTAGAGATTTTACTCGGCTAAAATCAACATAGGCTTAAGCTTGGGCGAATATTTTTTTAAAGATAAATTACTACATTTGGTCTACAGTGCTCCCTTGAATTTTTATGTACAGTCGCAGCCCTTAACAAAACTATTGGCTGACTAAAGCTGATCTACTGTTGAAGAATGGCAACAGTGCCGAAATTTCATAATATTTTATTTAATCATTTCTTGATTTTTATTGGAAAACAATCTTTTAATATTTTAAATTTAAGTTGAAGTTGTGTTCAGGAAACGAAAGAAAAGGTTAAAAAATAAATTTTTATTTAAATCAATCACAATTATAAACTTACTTCAAGCATTTATATAACCCTCCGACAGTGAAATAATGTCCTCTTAGTGCTTCAGGATCAGGCTCTAGTAGACTTTGAATTAATTTTGTCCACAATTTAGGTGCTATACGTTTTTTTTTATCATCGACCATTTCAAGTTCAAAATTTGTAAACATAGCAGCCAAACGTGTAATAATTGGATCATTTAAACATGATAAATTTGTAGATGATTTAATAATTTCATTTAAATTTGAATGACAAAATGTTAAACAATCTAAAATAAGAGGTTCCATCTAAAATTAAATAAAATGTTAATTATATAATAATATAAATTTAAATAAGTGTATAAGCTTAAATCAAGATCGATTTAGTTAGTGTGCTAATATAATCAGGACCAACAATTGGACGCTCTTTCAGATGAAAGCCAGTTGTATATTTTTCACCACTTACTGTTTTTATTATGAGCCCCCTATTACCAACACCAGAAGATATAGAGAATAAATGACTGTAAGAAGGTGAACGAAAAAAGACAACAATTAAGTGGAAATAAGAAGATAATAAGAAAAAAACACACGTAGGTCTTAGCCTAACTTAAATAAAAATCCAATGAAAATTTATAACAAACACGGGCTTTCTGTAGTCAGGAAATAGGTTTCTTTGGCCTGATATGTAAAAATTGTCTGATAGATGAGAAAAATGAGTATGTAAAGAAAGCAAATACTTAATTTAACAGGTGAATATGTTTATCTGAATAAGAATTGTGGATTTAAGCTTATACATCTGGTAAAAATTAAATATATATTCTCAGTTTCATCTATACAATCAAACTGTTTTTATTTGGTATTTTTTAAGGTGAAAATGAATTATTTAAAAAATATATATCCAGCCGTTTATTATCGTTAACTGAGAACTGCAAAAAGTTAGGTTACTTTCGCGTTTTAGTTAACTAGTATAATAATGAATTATTAAAATTTTTCCTTGATTAAAATAATTAATGTGAAAACATCTTATGCGGCGATATTTATCTTGGGAAAATTATTTATTGTTTTTATTTCAGTAAAGTAATTATTATTTAAACTTTACATATAGTACTTCAGATAAATTTAGTTTTAGAATTCATTATTTAACAGTTGAAAAAATATTTCCCATCATTCATCTCTCATTTTTTGTATGTGTAATTTTATCTTCAAACCATTTTTTCCTTGCTTCGTAAATGTTTGTTAAATTTTCTGAGCGAAAGAATTTTTTTATTATGTTATGAATTTGTATGTTATCTACCGTACAAAACAGTTTTCCCTATATATAAATTAACATAAAACTAATTCCCACAAACCTTAAGAAAACTTGCTGAAACTAATATTGGTATTACATTACTTGTATTCAATCTTGGCATATTCCTACTATTTTCATTACTTTTTTTAACCCAACTCATTAACCATTCGAATATTTGTATATCACAATGAACCGAAATTTCCATTTCCTCAAGTCTTTGATCAGAAGTAACATCAGCAAAATATTCCATTTTATCAATAAGAAGACTTTTAAGACATGTAAAATTTTTTGTTACACCCTTAATTTCATCGCATACATGAATAGTTACTTCAATACTAAAAAAATAAAAATTTAAAAAAAAGTATTTTCATTTGAATAGTAAAAATATATTACTCAGAAATTTTATTATTAGTTGATTCTTCGCTGATAGTTTTACCCTTTGAATTTGAATATTCTTTCAATTTTTGGGTCGATTTTTTACATACGGTTTGGCTACATGTTAACTCATTTAAATTTTTTTCTGTTTTATGATAATCAATTACTACATCACTAGAATTCACATTATCACCTTTTGGAGATTTTCTACTTTTATTTGATGATCTTTTCATCTCTTTAGGTAATTTTTCATCATCTTTACATATATATGGAAGTATGTATTCCAATATATTTTCATTTAAAAATTCATCTAATTTATTTTTTAAAACTGGATGAATATTTGAATCATTATCTATAGATTTTGTTTTTTTTTTACAACCTAAATTATTTGATTTTTTTGTATTTATATATTCATTTGTTTTTGCAATGGATTTTGTTATATCTTCTAAAGTATTAAGTGCATCTGAATTATCATCTTTAACTTCTTGAATTAAAAATCTATTAATTAATTCATCATTAGCAAGATCATTGTAATCAATTTTATATTGTTGCATTCCATCTGAAATATTATCCATGTTTTTTAATTGATATGAAATTCTTAAAAATTTCAAAAAGTCATTTGTATCAATTTCATTAGCTTTTTTCTCTGTTGATTGCATTTTTCACTTGGTTTCTAATTAATGATATTCTAATTTTGTGATTAACTAAAATTTTTACACAAAAATTGTTATGAAATAAATAAATTTAATTTTTTCACTATTGTTTTCATTACTAGGAAAAGAAACCTAAAAGTTTGACACTCATTGAAAAAATAAACAAAGTCACTATGGAAAAAGTCTTATAAAGGTTTTATGCAGTTTTTATCTTGTTTTTAAAAATGTTTAATCTTCGGACGAGAGGATAATACATACATTACTAATAATTAGAAAAACATGTAAAATATCCATCGAATTTTTATTGGGGTCCAGGCCTACTCAGTCCGTCATTTTTTCAAAAACTTCACCTTTGAAATCTATGACATATATATGTACATCGCTATTTTTATTTTTTTTTTTGTTTTTATTTATTTATTTTGTAATTGAAACTATTAAAAATTAAAGTTATCTTTAAGTTCCTTAATTCCTAATTAATTTGGGTACACTTTTAGCTAGTAATTCAGGCCAGCTATTCTCTTTCTCTTATGTAAACTTTACAAATTGGAGTCGATAGAGGACGGAATATTTTAATCCTAAGCTGCTGCAGCTTGAAGAATTCTCTAGTTAGACTTTATATAAAAATGGTAAGGTTAAATAATAAAGAGGATTTTTTTAAAAAACTACGTTTGCCTTCTCCATTCCGGTTAGTAAAAACATGCTAAAAATTTTTCCATGAATTAAAGTTATTTCCGGCGCTAAATTGTAGTTTGCTCCTTTGATTTGCACTGTAAAAATATCCAGCGTCTTGTAGTTTTTAAAAAACGTAATTAAAGTTTTTGTTGTGTAAGGATGCAACGACAATAAGCAAACCTTCAACTTCGAAAACATCAAAAGACTGTAATAACTTATAATTTTATACAATATCTTTTTTGCACAAGTGAAATCTTTCTGACTAATTAAAGCCAGCAAATTAACCGCTCGATGTTTTGTAGATGAAGATTTGGACGATTTTGTCTTTTGCAGAGAAAAAAAGCAGTCTCAAATGATAATGTTAAGATATACGTTAATTATACTTCTGATTAGTTCTAAGTTTCTATCTTAAGCATGAATTGTAAATGTCTATACTGTTATCTGAATAAGAATTCCTAAATAATTAAATTGAATCGGCTATTTTTATTATCATTTAATCTTTAAATGCGACCATTCGCTGTAGTTTGAGATTGTTTTTAATTTTTACCGTTTTCTTTTTTATAATAGAAAAGTAATCTAGAAGCAATATCACTGTCTGATCTGGTATGTTCTAGGTTTAAGCTAATTCCTAGAAAAAATGTGTTTGCTGCATTTTTGGAATAGCAGTGCATTAAAATGAAGTAAAATTTGTTTTTCTGGGAATAATAAAACGTTTATGTTAAATTCACGTTATGTAAAAATCAAAAACTCCGTTTTTATATTTTGAATAGTAATCTACAGCAAAGGAAAAAAAAATGTTAACATAAAAATCAGCCAAGAACAATGCAAATTTATAGCTTCTCGTTTTAATTTCTCACTTTGAGAGTTAAAAATAAACGAAAATCTAACCGAGATTATCTGATGTTATTTTTTCTTATCGTAGTGCTAACCGCTTTGTATGACTATCAAGCTTTAGATTTTATAATTTAGTTAACAAAGCAGTGCACATAACATATGTGAGTACTTGGAATTCACAATGTTATATACTGTACCGAAAATTCGAATGGTTTCAAAAGTTGTATAAAATTATCTTTTGACTCATTAATAGAGCAAATATAACAGATTTAATTTTTTAATAAGCCTAATAAAACCTAATAAATTTATTCAATTTAAACAAAAAAATATTTTTAAGTTCGACTTTTTGAAGATTTAACTATTGTTTGTTTTTTTCTGCAAAGAACCATTTACTTTAATTTTCATACAGATTCTAATAAGGTAATATAAACTAATTACAATAATCATTATTCTTACATTGTTTTAGAACTTTGATAAAAATTCATACATTTTATATTTTATTGATTTTAAAACTAATTAAAATGATAGTAAATACTATATAAAGCATAAGTTTGCAAATTTTGAAGCCCTTATAAAAATAAACTAAAGTCATACTCAGCCAAATTACAGTTTTGAATTTTTTTTTTTGTTTATAACCAAAAGTTTTTAAAACTAACACTTCAAATTTAAATAGGGACGATCAATTAATTTAATTAATAACAAAAAAAGAGGGAAATAGTTAAACGTAAAATACTTAACTGTACTTAAGTGAATTTTATCACAAAATCACAATAAATCTTCTTTTTTTTTCTTACTCATTTTTATATATGTATTTAATGAAAACTATATAAAAAAAGTCAATTCCATAAGAAAAAAAGAGGTGTCAATCATTATTTTACAGTTATATAATTTTAAGGTAAATTAAGCTAGCTAAAAAGATTTTCTGTTGCTTTCTCTATATTCCAATTTTCTTTTGATAAAACACTTCTTGCAACATGTTCGTCGATACCCATGTCTTTTAGGCGCTGAATTTTTCCATCACATTCAGAAAATTTATGTGGACCTAAAATGAAAAAAATAAAATTAATACTTAGAAATGTATCTTTTTAACAGCCATTGGTATTTTTTATAGCTAATTTAAGTTTTTTTTTTTAAATTCAGATAAACCTACGTAATTAGCAGAAATTCTTTTTGCTCACTGAAAAAAATATCTTTACTAGATTGATTTTTACCAGAGTTTTCTTCACATAATATTAACGAATTGATCCTAACTCTCAAAGATCAGTTTTGAAATGTGTAGTTTTGAGTCATTTATTTTCAGTACTACTTGGCAATTTATCTTTTTTTAGTGAATTTTATTTTTTTTGCAAAAAGAGCTCCGATTAATTTGTCTTGTCGTTGATGCCAAAGATTTATTGGTAAAAAAAGGAAATATGTATAATGGCCTTATTTCATGTTTGCCTGGGGATGAGAATCCATATTTGATAAATGTCTTTCAGATAAATCCGGTTCGAACTCAAAATGGATGCCTAATATGTTCGGTTTATAAGGGTAATATTTATACGTACATCTTGTCTTTGTAGAAAATGAGTGTGATTACTAGAAATGTGTTTTGCTAATATGAAACAATTTCAGGTGCTTTTTTAAAGAAATTTATAATTTTGAAGTAGTTGTATCTTTTTAGTTCTTTTAGTGATACAGACGTTAAATATTTGTGAAAAAAAGAAAAGAAGTTCCCAGTTTTTTGACTATAGGCATTTAATCTTTAAATATTATTTTACGTGAATATCAGGTTATACGAAAGCTATGCGTTTGATAGGGTCTGCATAATTTGATAAAAGCTCAAAAAAATACGTTTGAGATACTTCAAAATAATCTAAAACTTTGTCACATGAGGTGAAACTTTGATATATCTGGGATGAGAGGCTGCCAAATTTGTACTTTCACAAAATGTTCCAAGAAAATTTTCGACTATTATTTAACTAAAAATGTTCATATCATTCCTTTTTTATCATTTTATTTAACTGATGATTTTTTTTTTTAAAATTCGAGAAAAAGACGAGACATGAATCATCTTGCATAGTGAATGTGTGAGCTCTCACACATTTTATACAAAAAAAAAACCAAATATTTTACGCATTGTTCAAATATTGTTTATTAAGTATGCCTACAAAAGTTTGTAGATTCTAATGAAGATGATTTCAAGTGTTTTCTTTGGTTATATAGTTATCATGTTTATTTTCGTTTTCAGTCTATTATCATAATATTTACCTCCAGCATAAGCATTTGTCCAATGTTTTGCAGTTAGTAAAAAACATTGATGGTTTTCTTTATACTGTGAAGCCACTACAGCATCTTGTGGATCATCGGGTTCAGCTGCCGCTAAAAGGGCTTGTAAAGATAGTAAAACAGTCCTCAATGTCATAGCAGCCGCCCTGAAGTAACATTACATTAGTAACATATAAAAATATTTAATAATAAACAGCTTACCAATTATCTTTTAAAATATCCAGACAAATTGCCCCAGTCACTGAAGAAATATTTGGATGCCATATTCTAGTAATGAATCTTACCTAACAAAACAAAAACAAATAAATTAACTATTTTGTGTATTGTTTATTACATTTAAATCTAGCTAAATATTTAACAGTTGATATTTTTTTAACATTAAATAAAAATAAAGAACGCTTTGTCGGAGTAGCTTAACGGAAAGAAAATTAAAAAATACAACTAGCAACATTTTTGTCACTGACTCCAACTCATTTCAAAATATCGTTTTAGAAATGGTTTCACTGGTTATGTCACTAATCAGATTATAGATTCGTTTTATTTTTGTATAAGAAATAAAGAAATACTTTTCTGTAAAAGAATAATTTGGTAAGCTTCCATTATTTTTAGGCTCATTTTTAGTCTAAATAATTTTGGTACTTGATATTGTTGTAACTGTCGTAAACAACACTCTACAAAATACTCAAAAAATGTTGTTCCTTTCTAAATATAAAACAATAAAATTCTATACGAAAAATATAAAATCAAAATTCTCTTAAATCGCAATAACTACAATAGTAAAATGCATAGACATAAGGATATTTTCTCGCTTATATATGAGTTGTTCAGAAGCCAATGTGGTTAAGTCCATTTTTTCATATTTTCTGATTTTTGCAAATTTTAATAGAATAAATAATATATTACTTAGTGTTAAAAGGATTTACTCATATTTTCATTTTTTGTAGGGCAAAAAACCCTTTTTTTATAGCGTCTGAAGGTGTTATGTCTTATGAATGTATTAAGAAATATTAATTTTCTCAATTTTGATTTTTTGGACTTAACCACATTGGCTTCTGAGCGACTCATATACCCACTTTGAATAGATAAGATTAATGAGAAACTAAACGTTATCTTCTAACGCTACTTTTTTTTAAAGTAACGCTGTTCATATTTGGCTTAATATCATTAGCAGTAGCTACCTCTGGAGTATTCAAATTTAAAGATGAGAATGGCATAAGTCTTTGAAGATATATTTAATTTCAAAACATTGTTTCTTTTAAACAACATTCCAGAGTCCCCAAGTTAATATAATCTAAAATTGATTTTAAATCTAAGATTGTTTAAAAAACAAGAACAAAATATATATACAAATGAAATATATGTAAGTAATCAAAGAATTAAAATTTTACCTTCGGTGGATTAAATGGATAAGTTTCAGGAACTTTAATTTCTAAAAGAAATTTCCCGCCTTCGTATGGGGTGTCTGGTGGTCCTGCAATTTCACCTTTTAAATTAGTCCAACTATCATTAATTAATTCAATTTTAATAGAGCATTGATGTATCTGAAAAAAAAAAGAAATAAAAATAATAATAATTAAAATATTCTGTAAATCTATTTAAAATTAACTAAAATATAAAAAAATAAAAATTCTTATCTCTTTGGTACTTAATCAAAGAGGTCGGGAATTAAATTCAAAAAAATAAATTTTGCAAGTTTTTAATATAACTGTGATAACTGATAAACACACGTTGAAAATTAAGAATTTACTCGTATAGTATGGAAAATGAAAATTTTAAAGATACAAATGAAGGTATGTTAATTATTTTTAAACATTTCAAAAACGTAATTGCTAAATTAAATTTAGAAAACAAAGAAAATTATAATTATAAAAACTAATTAAAAATGACTTTTATGCATTTCGCACAAAGAAAAAATGAAATTATAAAAATATATATTATAAATTTTTTAACACATACTTCTTCACTTTTAAGTACTTCCTTAAATTCCCTTTTTATTCGTGAAGCTGCCATATTTGCCATATTATCTTATGTTTTTTAATTTATTATATGTCAAAATTGAAATTATAACACTTAAATATTGAAAATTTTGTTAAATTGATTTTTAATCGATGGTATAAAAATATTATTAAATTTTTTTCATTTTTTAACATAAAATTGTGAGTTACAAGATTTGCAAAATAAATATTTAAAATTGATTTTTAAAAAATTGGTGATATATAAAAATTAAATAAATATGTTTAATCATTCACATAGAAATTAGTTACATATATTTAAAATAAAAAAGAACTTGTCTATCAAACTTTTTAGTGTTTTTGCCTACACACCACCAAGTTAAAAATGTGCTAAAATGAAAAACTGTCATTACATGAATAATAAAACTAGATTATAAGGATGGTGCCTATTAGCTCAATATTTTAAATTTAAAAATAAATATATATGAACAACTATGATTTATATTTAAATAAAAAATTTTGTTTGTTTATTTATTTATCTTAATAATTTCAATTTGTGAAACTATGATCCTATATCAAATATATAAAATTATTATAATTTTAATCAATTTGAAAAATCTATATCTGTCATCCACTGTGATTTGCTCATTTTACCAACACATATATACATATATATAAATTTTGACAAGTATTTTTATACTAAATAAAAACTTTAATCACAGGTTGTGTGATGCCAGTTCGTGCTAATCCAGTACGTGCTAAAATTCTTGTACGGGACAACTCGGAGAAGGCAACTAGTACTCTTCCTATAGAATCTAGAATGCCTAATATTAAAGTTTTTTCTGGTACATCACATCCAGACCTAGCACAAAGAATAGTTGATCGTCTAGGAATTGATTTAGGGAAAGTAGTAACAAAAAAATTTAGTAATTTGGAAACATGGTATGTATTTTTATTTTTTTCTAAAAAAAAATATCTTGTTTATATATTTTATAATTTGTCCTTGATATTAGTTATAATGTCAACCATGTGCGTTATGTCGGCAAAAACACTTGTTTATGCAATAGTAAACTATTCAATTTTGTTTTTTGTTAAAATTCCAAAAAAATAGTTTTAATAATTACATTTAATATATTTTTTTTTGTTTTTTTTAGAAATTTATATCTATCATATACTGTTAATAAATTATTAATTTCTAAGCTCATCTTGTTTTTTTTATTACTTTTAATGTGTTATATATTTGCATGTATTGATAAATTTTTATTGTAACAAATAGATCGTTATATCGGCATGTTTTATGATGTAAATATACACCAAAGTAAGCCTCGTGTAATTAAATTTAAATATTTGTCATAATTTATTTAAAAACTAATCGATTATCGATATTAAATGTATGAAATATTAGTTTAATTAAAAAACTTCATGATTAATTAATTGATTAATCCAATTTAAAAAGAAAAAGTATCGATTTAAATTCATTCTAACAGTATTTTTCTATAGAATCTTATTTACAATGAGAAGAGTTTCTTTTTTTTCTTTGACCAGATTTTGCACATAATTTAAGATGCATACTAATATTAAAAGGTCTAAAAATTGAATTAAAATTTTTTTTTTAAGAATTTCAAAAATATTTTTCATGAATAATATTAAGTAATTTTCTGCCTTGTTAATCGAAATAGCTTCTATTAATGAAAAAATGTTAAATTCACTAATCTAATTACAAAAGTGAAATATCTTTTAAGGGTCAGTATGTCAAATTTTATCATGCTACAAAAATTATAAAAATATTTTTTTAAATAATTCTTTGATAACAGAAACTAATAATTTTAATTAATAATTTAATAAAAAGATAATTACAAGGAATCTTTGAAAACAATGTAATATACATTTATTTTGTAATCTTTGATTTTTTCTTATTATAAAATATGTAAGGCTCCAAATATTTCCGAAATTCGATTTTGCTTTCAAAGTCCTGATACACTATAGTGTTCCCATGTGGTTAGGGAAAATTCTTTATGGATAGCTATAATTTCAAACACGTATAGAATTTATCCAATAATGAATATATCCTGATTGATATTTTGTTTTTTTATATCAAAATTATTATTTTAAAATTTGAAAAAAATAACTTCTTTTTATTTTGAATTTGTTAGTGTCGAAATTGGGGAATCCGTTCGTGGCGAAGATGTTTATATAGTACAATCTGGTTCCGGTGAAATAAATGATAATTTAATGGAACTTCTTATTATGATAAATGCCTGTAAAATTGCTTCAGCTTCACGGGTAACGGCAGTTATACCATGCTTTCCATATGCAAGGCAAGATAAAAAAGACAAAGTAAGTAGTAAAATAATTTTTGTTGTTGTCAAATAACTATGTTAAACATGTTCAAATGTAAATTTTTTGTTAGCAGCATTATTGCAAAAAGAGCAAAAGTTCAACTAAAAACTGCATAAATATTAATTGTTCTTTTGTTTTTATAAACATATATTTTAAGCCGATTATTATTCCTTGTTATATTTTTATTATTGTGTTCATATTTTAAAATTTTTTAATTTGTATTTCTATTCTACAAGAATAACTTTGAACTGTTGATTAAATTACTTTATTTTAATATAAATAAATAATTTTTTTAATTCAATTTTGATAAATATAAAATGATATTTTAAGTAACTTAGTTCTTCCTTAAATTAAACTACTTTGACAAATAAAACGGAAAATTCCATAACTTAATGGGAAAAGGTTAATTTAGTCAATATCAATTGAGTCTTTTATTTTTTTTATCAAAAAATTAATATTATTCTTTATGCTAGATGCTTTATCCTACTTTGTCTTTAAGTTGTTAAAATGTTTAAATATTTATCTTATCTTAGTAAATAAAAACTTTTTAGTAGGTATATAAAACCTTTATATGCTTCAATTTATTTGCTTAATTTTTTAAATTATATACTTTGAATTATTAAGAATGATTTTAATAAACTAATTTAGTGCATTTATAAATAGTTTTGTTATTAAATATTTTAAAGAAAAATATTAGTCAAAAAAACTGTTTTAGTTGAACTTTGCCATATTTTAATGATGATTTTATTTCTAAAAGACTTCCTTAATTTTGAAATTCTTCAATAGGCAGGTGGAGAAGATCTATCAAAACAAAGGATGCCATTGAAATTTCACGAATGGAAATTTAGGGTATATTTCGTAATTTTTATAAAATTAAATAAGGGGTAATTGCTTTGGGAAATAATAGAAAAATAAATATTTAAAATTAAATAGCACTTAGCATGTGTGTTATTTTTAATATATATATTTATTAATATATATATATAAATTAAATTATTTTTAAAATTAGGATTTTCAACTGCATTTATAAATTAAAGTGCAGTTATCTTTGTTTTGATATCTCTTCTAAGTATTTACAAATGAAAAAATGTTGAAATCAACTTTTATTAAATACATTTTACGTTTTGAGATATGTATATCCTGTGTTAGAATATTTTTATTTATGTCTTTTACTTATCATTGAATTATGTTTTTGTTTTAATTTTCAGTTTATTAAAGAAAATGCAAAAGAAGTTCCTCAATCTGATTGGTTTCTTTGATTTTTACATTTTTGAAGTTGTTATTTACGAAATAACGTACACAAAAAAATACGTTGGTATCTAAACAAATTTTTGCTAGGGATTTATTATATATTAGGCCTTCTATAAAAAGCAGACGATGTTTGAGTAATCTATATTACAAAAAAAACATCAGATTTGTCTATGAATAGAAAAAATAACCTCGGAGTTTGCTAAATTATGGTTGGAAATTTTAGAGAAGAGTCATATTTGTTGGCTGACAAGATCCTGAAAACAAATATTTAGATATCTACACTATAAATATCAGACATTTCGTTGTAAAGTAATATTTACCTATGTACGACACAAACGGAAAAGACAAGTCTATGTGTTTTGATATGTTTGTTTTTATCGATTTTATTTGTAAGTATGTCAAATTCAACCAATATAAAGAATTGTGGCTATTTTTCTTAAAATTAAATATAATTTCAAACTTATATTTGATATAAATAAAATGATTCAAGAGTTATTCAAATGAATTTACGTTTCATGATAAATAAAATCAATGTGAAATTTTAAAATACCCTTCCAAAAATTTTTTCCACACAAAGCTTTGCTGATATAAAGTAAAACATTAAATAAGTTAAATCACATCCCAAATACACTAATTACCGGTACAGCAGATAAAATTATATGCCAATAATTTTAAGTGTTTAACACTTTATTATATGCTGAACTTGAAAATAAAATACAGGAAAAGAAAAGAAAAGAATTTCTTTCATTACTGAAATTGTTAATACTTTATGTATCATATTCTCTTGTTTTAAATATATTTTCTATTTTTACAAAAAAAAATAAAACACTTCACAGTGTTGTGTTGTTAAAAAATTTTTCTTACATTTCATAATTTTCTTATCTCATTAGGTGCCTATAAGTTCATCAAATTATCGAAAAAATATGTAGCGTCAGTAAAATTAAAATTTAACAAAACAAAAAAGAAAATGATAAAGAAATATAGTTTAAATTAAAAATTGTAAACAGGGTTAAATCTTTGATAATTTTATAAGTAAAATAAATCGAATTCCATTTTAAGTTTTTTCTTTTTTTGGTTATAAATTTTCAAACGGCCAATAAATATATTTCAGGCGATAATTTTTCTGAATTAATTATTTTTTTAATTTAAAAAAAAAAGCATTTAAATATTTAGGTATTATAAACTTTTATCAATTTGTATTAGAATGAGTTAAAAGTTTATAATTCTTAAAATTTTTTGACATATTTGTCTATGAAGCTTAACATGTACGCAAAAGATTAGCAAATGTTGTTTTTGTTTATATACTACAACTTCAAAAAAATACTATTTTATAATAAATGGTAAATAAATTTTAGTATCTAATGACAAAAAAAAGGAGAGTAAAGAGCGGTGCGAAGTGTGTTTACATAGGCCAAAGTGGCACTCTAAATATGCTTAAAATAATATTTTAGGAATTTAGTTTATGTGACTTTTTTTTAGAAGTGGAATTAACCCTGATCAAGAGTCGGCTGAATTCTTTGTGGAAAGCTTCAAGAAAAGGCAGATTTAGACATACTATTAATATCAAAATTCGTAATTTTAATTCTCATTTTTACTTCCCGCATGAAGTAAAAGTCTGCAACTTTAAAATGGGACAAATGAGAAAATTCCCGATTAACTTGACAGGTAATTTTGAGAGTTTTGAAATGGCGTTGGAAGTCTACTTTGAATACCCTTGTAAACTGCATATGGCAGAAAATAAGTTAATTTTTCACAATGTTAAAATATATTACCAACATTCAATGGCTTCAATCATATATACAGTTTCTAGACTTTATTCGTTTATTGTCTTTATTTTTTTCTTTACCGATAACAGACGCAAAATTTAAAGGGTGAAAATGGAGAGATTGGATTTCACGAACTCCTTTCCCTAATAAAATTAATTTTTTCTTATATTAACTTTTTTAAGAGCAATTGTATTTTCTTAATTTTATGATAAATTTTTAATTCATATAAAACTAGAAAAACATTTTTTTAAACTTTTTTTTTTGTCAAAATTCAGCATTTTATTTATGTCGCAAGACAATAATGTACAATTTAAGCTGCCTATATTACATAAAAATGTATAGTAAAAGTATATCATAAATATTTGTGACTTCATAGACATATCTAGTAATTTTGTGCCATATAATTAAACCGTGAAAAATATTTGTGCACTATTCATAAAAAGAAAAAGCACCAATTTTAATAAAATAAAAATATTTATGTGTGATTTAAAATTCTTACATAAAAACAAAAAAAAAGAAATGCATGAATGTGCTGTTGTAATCTTATATGTGTATACTAAAACATAAAAATCCTAAAATAAAAACAATTGTAAAGTAGAATTACTAATAATATTGTTTATATGTAAATAGAAAGCAAATCATCTTCAATAATTTTGTTAGAAGAAAAAGTATACTAGTTTATTAGAGCAGTGTTATTGTCTTTTATAATTTTTTATTTATTATTTTGTAAAAAAATTTTTGTTAAATTGTTGCGTTTATTTTACGTATTTAATTTCCATACGCTATACATCGGCGGCTGATATTTTTGGGATAATATTTCATTTTTAGTTTTATATCATTTTTTTTTAAATTTATTTTATAAATTTTTTTTTTAGAGCCGTGCACCAATTTCAGCAAAACTAGTTGCTAATATGCTTTCTGTAGCAGGAGCAGATCATATTATTACAATGGATTTACATGCATCTCAAATTCAGGTTGGTTTTTTAATAAAATTTAAATAAATATTTTTTTTAATTAAAACTATTTAAATTGAAGGGATTTTTTGACATACCTGTAGATAATTTATATGCGGAACCGGCTGTTTTGAAATGGATTAAAGAAAACATTCCGGAATGGAGAAATTCTATAATAGTTTCTCCTGATGCAGGTGGTGCTAAAAGGTAAAAAGATTTGAAGACAAATAGATTCACTTAAATATTTTAATATTTCAAAATAATTGGCGACTAATGTTTGTATGATGGTTTAATTTGAATCCTCTCTTTAACAAATCATTTCACACTAATTGTGAAAGTTACGTTAAAACTGGAAACTGTATTGTTCAATTTTTATTTTTTAAACATGGGAAATGCTTTGCCAGGGGCTCATACAAAAATTTTATAGAATGTTGTTAACAAGATATTTAACAATATTTTAAAATATTTACTTTCACAATATAAATTACATATATTATAATTTTTTTAAATTAATTTGTAGAGTTACATCTATAGCTGATAGATTAAATGTTGAATTTGCTTTAATTCATAAAGAAAGAAAAAAAGCAAATGAAGTAGCATCAATGGTTTTAGTTGGTGATGTTAAAGATAGAGTCGCAATTTTAGTAGATGATATGGCCGATACCTGTGGTACAATATGTCATGCTGCCGATAAGCTTGTCGAAGCTGGGGCAACAAAAGTAATAATTTATTTAAATTTTAGTAAAAATTCTATATTTATTAATTTTAGGTTTATGCTATTTTAACGCATGGAATTTTTTCTGGTCCAGCTATATCTAGGATTAATAATGCATGCTTTGAAGCAGTTGTTGTTACAAATACAATCCCTCAAGATGGCCATATGCGTGATTGTCCTAAAATACAGGTATGATAAAAATTATTAATTTAAAAAAAAAATAACAATAAAGTTGTTTTATATCTTGCTATTAACATTTTTTCTCAATTTGTTTTTGTGTAATATATGTATGTTTTTATGTTTTTTTATGGTAAGTAAAAGAAATATAATATTTATAATTATATTTTCAAATTTTTTAACAAATATTAAATATGTCAAAACTTTTCTTATAGAAATTTTAACATAGATTCATTATTCATAAAAATATTAACAATATAAATAATAAAATTTTCATTTTAGTGCATTGATGTTTCAATGATGTTTGCGGAAGCTGTCAGAAGGACGCATAATGGTGAAAGTGTGTCATATCTTTTTTCAAATGTTCCATATTAATTTTAAATCAATGATATTATGCACTTTAAGGCAAAAAAAATTATATTGAAACTTTCTTTTATAACAAATATTAAAACATTTTCCTGGATTTATTTTGTTTTTCTTATATTCAAAAAAATAATATATATTACTAAAGTTTTTCAAGTAATTAATTCCAATTATAATAAATTTAGTGTATTTTATATATTTTAATCATTGAGTAAGAAATAATTAATTTTTAAATTCAGTATCACAAATAACCCAATTATTTTATAGATAAATTTTAATTGATTATAGGTAGCCATTTTGTTATAGTAAATCTATCATCTCTGGATGATATAGATGATTTATAAATAATTAATTTAATTTATAATACCTATTTATTAATAATTAAGTGTTTATTTAATATATAAAAACATGTAGTAATTTAAATAGTGAAAACAAGCACATCCCATTTACTTCCACTCTACTAATGGTATTTATAGTCATTTCAATTAATGGGAATTTTGAGATATATGTCACACGTATACTCATTTCAAATAATTTGAATTCACCACACTTTAAGAAAATTATCGTTTGATATAAACTTATATATGACTAAAATTATATTAAATAAGATTATTAATACTACAAATAAATGGAAACTTTAGAGTTAAATATCATATTCTGGTGTTTAAGCATTTTTACATCATTTCTTATTCTTAAAATTAGTATAAGAAATACAATTATGTACTAAATTTGATATTTAAAATTTAACTGTCGGGGTACTTAATCCAAAAATATCCTTAGAAAATCAAGTACTAATTCTGGACAGTTGTAAAGACTGCTAGATGATAACTCTGAAACCATACGAACGCGATCAGAGAAAAAAGGGCTAACTTAAGTAAACTTATCTGACTTGGCATTAATCTAAAAGTTTTCAAAACCAGTCACTTCTCACAACTTTTATGTGTTAACATAAATATTAATATATCTTATAGTTGTTAACAGAATCGTTTCTTAAAACGAAAGTTTTTTTCTATTTTTTTCTTTGATTTACATCAAGTGACTCTTGTATTTTATAAATGGATCAATGAAAATTTCATGCTTTTTATTCATTCGTTATTGATTATAATTGTTCAATTATTTTTATGGATTCAACCAGATTTTATTACTTTTAGAAAAATAAAAAATTATTTAAATTAGATATTTATATATTTTTATAAATGCCATCTTTATCTGGAACTAGAGGAAATCATTTTAAAATGAAAAATCATCGAAAGACTAACTTTTCGCTGAAGTTAGCAATGTTGAATGGAGAACTTTGTAAAAGAAGCTTAATGGGATATTCTAATGCAGCCATACTCAACGTTTTTTTTCCGGGCATCATACATATAACTCTTTTATACACGGGCGGCAGATTGGTAATAAAAAACTAATATGTATGAATTTATTTATTAAACCAACAATTTATTTATTTATTATATTCCTACTATTGAGGTTGCTCAAAAACCTTCAATTGTTAATTAAATCTTTTCTATTCATCCAATCAAGTTCAAAGAAATTTTGTTGTTTTGGGAGTCCATGACCATTGATGTTTATACAGTTGGTTCAAATATTTTTCTTACGGTTAGCTCATAATAGCTCTCAAATATCTTTTACAAATCAGTCGTTAATTTAACCCTTTTTTATTTATCCAATCCAGTTCAAATAAATTTTGTTATGTTGGGAGTGCATGACAATTGATGTTAATACAGTTAGTTCAAATATTAATTCATTAATTATATTTAATAAACTAATTTTAATTTTATATGAGAAAAAAACTTCCGAAAACTGAATGCAACGAATTAGGAATTCTGAATTCAGAAAAAAGAAAAAACAATCTCAAGTAGGAATATACTTTAAAAAATTTCTTTTTATATTACTTCTTTTATTTTTAATCTCGTGAATATGGGGCTTTACAAGGCACAAGTTAACATTGTATAGCAAATTTTTATAACTGCTTTAGCCTTAAGCAGGGTATTCACTATATTTCCGAATCAATGATTCGGCTCTTAGTTCCCATTTAAAGTATATGGAAATGAAGAATAAGAGAGAAAATATCCAACATGTTGAATATTTTACTCACAAATGATTCAGCCATATACTTTATATGGGCTGAGAGAGCCGAATCATTGATTCGGAAATATAGTGAATACCCTGCTTTAGTTTAGCTTCAATGCGAGACAATGACTTATTTTACCTACCCACCGGGCCACTCATAAGTACTCTGCAGGCCGTAGGTTAAGTATCGCTGGTCTAATGTCATTTTTTCTTCCGTTTCTCTATCACTTTTTATATATATTCACCTCTAAGTGTAATAATAAAACTTAACATGTATCATCTTTAATTTTTAAATTTAAATACACACAAGGTAAAACTTTATAATGTTTAATGTTGATTTCTACAATTGAAAAGTACTGCCATGAAAAATGTTCTGTTAAAAGAAATATAAGCCTTATTTGTTTATGCGGATATTTAAATTAAAATTACTACATTTTCCAGTGAACGTAACCATTCACTTATCTTCTTGAAAATCAAAACCACTGTGAAAGCAATAATAACCTAAAATTTATTTTTTTGAAAAAATAAGTAACCAAAATACATATTTTTTGTAGTTTATGAATGCATGAAAACATTTTCGAAATGAAAATCTTCGAAAAAGTTCCGTTATTTTTTATTGAACCTCTAGAAATAATTTGTCTTTGTTCAGAAGTTACGTCTTAAACAAAAGAATACAAAAAAATGGTAAATTTTAGTTTAAAAATTTAAAAGAAAAAAAAAATTAAAAATAAAATGTGGTTTTAGCGTGAAGTTATATCACTTCAAATTGGACAGGCAGGTATACAAATTGGTAATTGTTGTTGGGAATTATATCTTTTAGAACATGGTATAAATAGTGACGGAACATTAAGTTCTAATGCAGCATTACCCGATGATCATGCACATACATTTTTTTCTGAAACTGAAGCTGGAAAATGGGTTCCAAAGTCTATATTTGTTGATTTGGAGCCAACCGTTATTGATGATGTACGCAATGGGACAAACAAAAAACTTTATCATCCAGATCAATTGATTTCAGGTAAAGAAGATGCAGCTAATAATTACGCACGTGGACATTATACAGTTGGAAAAACAATAATTAATCAAGTATTGAATACAATTAAAAAAGTTGCTGAACATAGCCAGGGTCTACAGGGTTTTCTAATATTTCATTCGTTAGGAGGTGGAACTGGATCTGGATTTACAACATTATTACTAGAAAGACTAGCAGATGAATATTCAAAAAAATGTAAACTTGAATTTGCTATATACCCATCGCCTAGAACTTCAAATGCAGTTGTAGAACCATATAATGCAGTGTTAGCAACACATTCTACACTTAAGAATTCTGATTGTGTGTTTATGGTAGATAATGAAGCTATTTTTGAGATATGTAAAAATAGTTTATCCATTGATCAGCCATCATATATAAATTTAAATAGGCTTATTGCACAAGTGGTTTCATCAACTACAACATCATTACGTTTCGAAGGATCAATGAATGTTGATTTAAATGAATTTCAAACAAATTTAGTACCATATCCTCGAATACATTTTCCATTAATTTCTTATGCACCATTTGTTACAACAACCAAAGCTTTACATGAGAACACAAATGTCTCACATTTAACAAATAGTTGTTTTGAAGAACGAAATTTTATGGTTAAATGTCAACCACGAAATGGTAAATATATGGCCTGTTGTATCCTTTATAGAGGGGATATTTTACCAAAAGATATTAATGCAGCAATAACAGCAGTTAAAGAAAATCGTCAAATACAATTTGTTGATTGGTGTCCGACTGGTTTTAAAATTGGTGTCAATTATCAACCACCAGCATTTGTAGCAGATGGTGATTTGGCTAAATCATCACGTGCTGCTTGTATGTTGTCTAATACAACATCTATAGTCGAAGCATTCTCTCGTTTAAATTATAAATTTGATTTAATGTTTAAAAAACGAGCTTTTGTACATTGGTATGTTGGAGAGGGTATGGAAGAAGGTGAATTTTCTGAAGCAAGAGAAAATTTAGCAATCCTAGAAAAAGATTATGAAGAAGTTGCTGGCGACATTGATTATGAAAGTGAAAATGATTCGGTAAAGTATTGATAAGTATTTAATATTTTTTGTCTTTAGTAATTTAAGAGATATTATTTTGCTCATTTCTTTATAGTTTTAGTATTTGAAGAATATTTTTAATTAATGTCTTTGAATGTTTAGAGCTCGAATTTTTTTTAAAATAATCAATATCCGGCAAAAAAAAAACTATCCTATGTGAATTTGTTCCGTTTTATTTCAATGTCTATGTTCCGAAATACCAACTGTAATTTTCTCACAAATGAAATTTAAAAAGAAAAATAATAACATTTTTGTATTTTGTGCCAGCTTATTAGTTAATTTCCAGTGTTTTTATAATTCCTTTAATCTTAATTTTATAACATTTTAAAATTAGCATAAATTAAAATATATAATCCAGTTAAAAAAGCTTAAAAGCAACTATTGTTTATGTATTTAAATAAATTTATTACGAGAAAGTTTGTTTTGTTAATTTAAATGTTTATTTCAGACTTTGTTCTCATCAAAATCTATATTTATATCAAAACAATTAATTTTTTAGAACTGTTCTTATATAAACGAAAATATCAATTAATGCAAAAAACAAAACAGAATAATAAGCGTATTTTCTATGTCTACTTATTCTAATACACCTTAATTTTATTTACATCTGATCCGTTTTTGGTATTAAAAAAAATAAATTAAATATACCTAATCCTTATTTTGACCAGTTTGTAATGTAATATCGAAAACAATAGGTGGATTATTTGGTAGATAATTAATATCACATGTAGATGCATTAACATAAATTATTTTACCATCTGATGTTATACCATAGCCTTCATGTACATGTCCAAAAACATGATATTTTGGTTGAACACGTTTTTGGACTGTTGTCAATAACTCTACACATCCAGCTCGTACACCAGAACAACATAAATCTCCGTGTCCTACAGGTGGTGTATGTGTAATCAATAAATCAATACCGGCAGGAATTTGATTCCATTTTGCTAAACAGTCTTTCCCTCGCTTTACATTAAATGCCCATTTGCAAAATTCTGGTTGCCATGGTGTTCCATAAATTTTTATACCATAAATATCAATTAGTTCATCTTCAATATATCGACAATTTGTTAAATGTTGTCGTATATTTTCTGTTTGTACAGCTTCTACAATATTTTCTTTTTCATTACCAAGTGTTGGTATTTCATCTAATATGGATCTGCCTGTATGTTTATTTCTAAAAAAATTTTATTAAAAAAAAATTTTAAGATTATCATTAAGTCTAGAAAAAAATTTCTACCTATCGGATGTTTTATTTTGAAATGGATGTGTAAATGTTTTATCAAAGCTTAATTCATGATTACCAGCTATAACTAGTTTATGTTTATGTGGTAAATTTCCAATCCAATTGTTAAATTCAATAACTTCATCTAACCCTCCACACTTTGTAAAGTCACCGGCATGTATAAAAATATCGCCGTCGGGAATATCAAATTTTAAGTACGGCGTCAAAGAATGAGTATCACTCATACAAACTACTCTTACCTTATTGATTGGTATAATATTTGCGGGAGGTTTCATTGTAACTTTTATGACTCTCTGTACTTTTGAAATATCCTTCCATGCCGCTGTAGGGTCATAAGAAAGTGGATGAACATTTACTTCCATATGTAGAGGTCACTTAATTACTGATGGTTAGCTAAAATTCACATCAAAAACGACTGTCAAACTTAGGAAAGTGAACTTAAGTGTAGTAATTAAGTATTTAGTATATGTCTATATAAGCATATAATTTATTTTAAAAGTAAAATTGCTGCTTTTTTTTTGACCATCAGCAATATTTTTTTATAAATTCATTTTTTTTTTGAGTACAATATTTAATAAAATCAAAATAAACATAAAACAAGAAAATAAAATAACACAAAAAATGTGATGCTAGTCTTTCATGAGGAATTATATTGTTTTTACGTCATAGTTTTTCTAATTCGAAAAAAAGCGGTGTCGAAATGACTAGAAAATGTCATTTAAACATGATTCAATTTTATTCTTTTGATATATCCAAATAAAATTGAGATTTTTGATAAAAAGCTTAGTACTAAATTGTTTTTAAAATTAGCTGACATTGTGTATGTTCTTGAAATTATGAAAATAAATTTATATGAATATGACAATTTGACAATTCACCTGACATTTGTTAGTATCAGCTGTTTTCATTACAGAATTTGTGAAGTTTTTTACAAGCAACAAATATAAAATTTTGTGTATGATTTTTATAAAAACAGCCGATATTATCTAGTTTTAAGTATTTATGACGGAATGGAAAATGGTGAAGATAATAATGAATCTCTTAATTTTGCTGAAAATATAATTTGTAAGTATTAAAATATGTTTTTGATTCTAAAAGTATTGATTTATTTTCTTAGTTTTGATATAATTTATATTTTTTATATTTATAACTTTGATACAATTAGGACTAGTTTTAATTGAATACTAGATATCTTCATTATGCAATTTAATATAAGTAATATATAAAAATAATTAAATGAAAGGACATTTTGGTTTAACTTGACTCCATTTTTCTATTATTTAATAAAAAATAGATAGACATAAAATAAATGTTATAAAAAAATATCAGATTTTTTAGTATTATTAAAAATACATATGTCGTTTGATATCCTTTATACTATTTTTCAAAATTTAGAAGAAATATTCTCCTGGAGACAAACTTCCTTCATAATAATTAAAAAACAACTACTTTATTTTATCGGCCTCCTTTATATCCGCTGATTGTAAAATAAAAAGGGCAACCGAATTATTAATATCATAATCTAACTCGATTTGAATTTAAGTATTAATAACGATTTAAAAAAACATTTGTTTTATGAATTTTCTTCAGAGATATGTTTAAAGTAAATATATTCAAATATTTTGCAGGCTATTAAAGAAATTTTAAACAACATTATGTGAAATTTTTGTATAAAAATATTTAGATTTCCCAAATCGTCACAATATTTCAGAAAAGTGAATTTACGGTTATCATAATAACTCAGCCTAGAATTTTTTGAAATCAGAAATTCAAATTTATTTACTTAAAACATAAATTTTTCCCTCTCTTAGCGATCTTTTTTTGTAGTCGTGTGAAATTGAAATAGCAGTTTTTATCGAAAAGAATCTTCCATTTTGTTGTTTTTTTTGACACTCTAATTAGATTTTTATATGTAAAAAGTAAATGTAAAATTTCAGATTACAATAGTTTTTGAATGCCGATGATCACGGAGAAAAACGCGTTTAAAGTTTTAAAATGAAATGTACAAGAAGTGAGAAGATTTGAATGTCAACGAGGTATATTTGAGGGCGCCTCAAGAACATGACTCACTTTGGCTTTTAGGCTAAATATTTCAAATTTTCCCTTACCTGGTGTCTCCCTAGCCTAAAAAACCAAAGTGAGTCAGGTTCTTGAGGCGTCGTCAAATATACCCCAATAACTACGATAGTTTTCTCCTGAATGACTTGTAATTTTGACACAATATTTCTAAAAGATTAAAATTTTCTTTGAATGTAGGTTATATAAGGTGTAAGATGCAAATGTACAGCTACATTTATAAAAAGTTTTCAGTGGTTATTTTTTGAAATGGAATAAAATCCTATCCAGATCCTATAATTTAGCAGGGCGTATATATAAATACAAGAGAGGATATCAAGAAAAATACCTTTATTTTTTCTATTGAGGCCAGGTACAGATTTTTCAAAATAAAATTTCTTCCATGGGTGAAGGTTGGAATGATTTTATTTTTGAATACAAAACTATCTCAAGTGGTAATGTGTAGATATCCTCAATGCAGTGCATTTATCAGATTGTCGCTAAGGTTCTTGGAAATGAACCATAAAGAAGTTTGTAGTTGCTTAATATAAAAATTATTTGACTATTTTTTATTTGATTAACATTTTATGTTAAACATAAATTTAGTTCATTCTCTTTTGGAAAGGAAAAAGTAAATTTCTCCGTACTAGATTTAGATCTTGACACGTGAAAAAGATTTAATGAATTTTTTTGGTTATTATAGACCCTGCAAATTTTGATACAATTCGAATTGCAATTTAAGTTGTATTTTCAACCATTATTCCTTCTGTTCAGAATTTTTTCCTTTAGAAAGCTTTTTTATTTGAGAAATTATTGCTCAAGATTCTGGTAAAAATAACAGTCAGAGCACATTCAAATCAAGTAAAATTTTTTGCTTAGATGAATTTCATAAAGGAATGAAAGGTAAGGAAGAATTAATTCTCTTGTAAAAAACTGTTGATTTTGTGAATTTGTATTCTGTTATTTATGTTTTTTTTTCACTTATCGTTTTCTCCTTATAATATTTGAGATAATATAAAAAAAGTTTATATCAAATTTAAAATTTTTTTCTATGATGCACTAAATAACTAATTGAATGAAATTTATAAAAAAAACAAAAAAAATTAGTCTCATACTCGTATCTATAGTCAGTCGGAAAAGTTATTAATAATTGATTTTGATTTCACTTATCTTTAATTTGTCTCTTTTAATCCTGACCACATTGCATTTAAATTTGATGCCAAAATAATTGTATGATGGGCTGCAATTGAATATTTGATCTTCACCTTGAATATCATTGCTTAGCTTTTCTTTGAAAAATTTTTTTGATATTATTTTTAGTTGTACCTATTTAAGTGCTAGAATTGAAATAAAGAAATTTATTTTTTCTTTAAATTTCCTATTAAATGTGTTCGATAAAAAAAGTTGTTAAATTTTTCCGTAAACAATTTTTAAAAAACTATCCCTTTAGTTTTTTTTAGATAAAATTGTGTTATTGTTTTTCTTTTGAAAACTTCATTAAAAGAAATTATAAATATTGTTTGAGACGCTTGTTAAGAAATTTTATAATTTAAAAAAAAATGCTTGTTTTTGTTTTTTGGATTAGATTCCTATTCCTTAAAAATTGTAATATTTTTTGATATTATTTTAAATAAACAAATTTTTATTTTTATTTTGTTATTACATATGTTAGATATCTTATCAATAGTCCTTAAGTGCTAAAGGAGTCTTTCTGAAATAAGTTAAATATATGGAAATTTTTTGAGATATACTAAAACCAAGGCAGAAAATTTATCGAAATTAATTAAAGGAAATAATCGATCTATAAAAAACTCTGCCAGATTCAGTGTTTTGCAACGAAGGAATTTTTTTATTGCATCCTTATGAAAAACCTATTTAGCTTTATATGTAATTTCATAACATTATTTTGGTAGTTTTCAAGTACATTTTTAGACTCTATTCCATAAGTTTCAGATTTACACACTTAAATTTTCAAATCTTATTTAAAGCTATTTTTAGGTTCTAGGATATAACAAACATATATTCTCGTAATCTGTTTATTTGCTGATATTTTTTGGATTTGAAATTTTTTTATAGATTTCTTAACAAAAAATCGATCGCATACTGGAGTTTATTAATTAAGACACCTGTATTTTTTATTAGTGGTTTAAACAACTCTCAAAACTGAACCCAAAAAGGAAAAATTGTTTTTATAACTCCATTTGTAGTATATTTTTAAATGAAATTGAAAGCTATTACTGTACTTTCGGTTCATTAGAAATTCATTTTTATAGAAAAAAAATCAAAATTTGTGTCTTCAGTTCTCAAATTAAAGTTGAATTATGGAAAGAATGTTGATTTTGATAGAGAATATAAGAAATATGTAAAATCGAAATGAATTTAATTTTTTGAGCAAAAAATTATAAGGTATTAGCTATCCCGTTTTCAAAAAAATTAAAAATTCCAATTCATATCTAAATATAACAATATTTTAATACAAATTCTTAATTTTTTCCTCCTAATAATTTAATTATTATCATTTATCACAACAAGGTCAATCAAATGATTCACATTCAACATCGCCTTTGCATTTGTCTGCTACCAATCAACAAGTAAACAGTGCATTAATTGGAGATAATGTTCAAAGTTCACCTTCAAGAAATTCAGGAAATTCAAGTGATTCATCTCTAACTCCTAAAATAACAGATGGAATATTAAAAGATATAACACCGATATCATATTCTTCGCAAGTGGATAGTTCGTCTGGAGATGGCACATCTACTTTAGTTGGTTAGATTTTTATTTATAATTGTAATATGAACAATTTTTAAAATAAATTTATTTAAGATTTAGACTCTCAACGTCCTATAATAACATCATCAAGGCAAGCACTTTTACCTTGGGGAATACCATCACGTTTTTCAATAATTGGTACAATGATGAACAATTCGAATGATATACAGACAAATAATGATGCATTACGACCAGGTGAAATAGTTATGAGAAATTTATTTAGTGATTTTATTCAGCAGGCTGAGAAAAAAATTGAATCAGTTATGATAGAAAGTGCTGATAAAAATTTAGCTAAATTATTACAACGTGGTGAAGATGCACAATTTGATCAATTATTGTCTGCATTAGGATCTGTTGCTGAACATTGTTTACCATCATTATTACATACATTATTAGCATGGCATAAACGTCAATTAGCTGATAATGAAATAAAAACTGATTCAAAAAAGCTTGAAAAAATAATAATAAAAGCTAATATTGATTTAGAATTTCAGATACAACGTCGTGAAGCAGCTATAGAATTTTTATTTTGTCTTGCATTAATAGAAGTTCTTAAGCAATTACAATTTCATCCAGGTCATGAAGATATTGTTAAAAAAATTGAAAATTTAGCATTTAAACATTTTAAATATCGTGAAGGATTACAAAGTAATCCAAATGCACATAATATACATATGATTGCTGATTTATATGCTGAAGTTGTTGGTGTTTTAGCACAGAGTCGATTTTCATCGGTATTAATTTCATAAGTATTATATGAATAAATGAATCCTTTATATTTTTTTTTTTTGTCAAAGGTACGGAAACGATTTATGACTGAACTAAAAGAATTGAGAGCAAAAGAATCAAGTCCTCAGACAACACAAAGTATAATAAGTCTTTTGATGGGAATGAAATTTTTTCGTGTAAAGGTAATTATATTCTGCTGATTGTTGTTTTCAGGATATAAAGATTTTAAACTATTTTAATCAATAAGCTCGTTTTTTTTTGCAAAAAGGGAAATATTTTATTACTGCACATGATAAAAAGTTCTCAGCTGGCGTTGAAAGACAGATTTTTAAGTTTAAAAATACAATTTATTTTTCTACAAAATTTTTATTTTCTTTAATGCATTTTTCTTTAACGCCATTATTGAAAATATATCTTATTTGGTCTCACTATCACATTTTAATTTAAGTCTTGCCATTTATGAATAAGAATTTTTATTTAAATTTTGGAAGTGATAGAAAATACAAACAGGATTGGACCTTGGAGAATAAGATAAATACACTTCAAATTATTTAATTTTCGCAAAACCAAAATAGTTTTATGGGTTTGTCATGCTGAAAAATTTTTATTATTTTTATTGTATAGCGTCTCTTATGCTCGTTTTTTCACCGAGTTAATTCCAAAGCTTTGAATAATGTTCCCCTTATATTTTTTTTTGTCCTTTTCAAGTTATATCCAATAATCAGAGATTTTTTAATAAAAACAAAAAAATAAAATAACTAGGGATAACGTCACCAGCAAACGAAATCTTAATTAGACTCTTTTGTTGAAAAACAAATTAAATTCTTCAATTCACTGCTGCTTTAAGTTTTATTTAGTTTCCAGAGTAGCATGGTAGAATCAAGTCTTATTTATCTTAACAACTTGGAATTTTTTTGAAGCAATCCTGACACTAAGGAAATTTACTCTAAGAAAGAAAAAAAATAATTTTATTATATTATAATATATCAAGAAAATAAACAGAATATTTTACTTTGTATTTGTAGATGGTTCCTATAGAAGAATTTGAAGCATCATTTCAATTCATGCATGAGTGCGCCCAATATTTCTTAGAGGTCAAAGATAAAGATATAAAACATGCTTTAGCAGGTCTATTTGTTGAAATATTGGTTCCTGTTGCTGCAGTAAATATAATTAAAAATATAAAAATTATTATAAATAATTTACTTATATTTAAATTTTTTGTAGGCTGTTAAAAATGAAGTAAATGTACCATGTGTTAAAAATTTTGTTGATTTATTATATTCACAAACATTGGATGCTTGTACAAAATCAAAACATCGATTGGCATTATTTCCACTTGTAACATGTTTACTTTGTGTTTCACAAAAAACATTTTTTCTTAGCAGTTGGCATTATTTTTTGGCAATGTGTTTAAGTAATTTGAAAAATCGTGATTCAAAAATGAGCCGTGTTGCATTAGAATCATTGTATAGACTACTTTGGGTTTATATGATACGAATTAAATGTGAATCAAATTCTGCAACACATTCGAGACTTCAAAGTATTGTTAATTCTTTGTTTCCCAGGTAATATAAGATATTTACATATTTAATATTTTTTTATTTTTTTTTTTCAATCAAATCAAATTAATTAAATTAATAAAATATGATGAATAAGTCGAGTTACATATAGTGTTTGTCAGCGATATAATGATAAATTTTAATTATTTTTTTATTGTAGAAATTTAACTTTTAATTGAGAAAATTTTTATCCGTTCGTAGTTATGAACTTTAAAGAGTTTTGCCAATTTAAATGTCGCCGTATTAGTACAATTAATGTTTTATACTAATATCATCTGAAATATGTAGTTAAAATAAAATGTATGATAACATTTCGTGTGATTGGAAAGCTAAGTGACGTCAGATAACTGAAAATTGAAGAATATTATAAAAAATAGCGCTTTCAATTCTAGACTAACTTTACGCCATCAAAAATCTTACTGAAAGATGTTAACAATCGATCAAATCAAATCAGTAAAAATAACAAATACTCTGAAATGACCTGGCAAGTTCGTGGTTTTAATTTTTAATCTGATTAATTGTAGATTTGGTGCATCGTTTGACAAGATACAAATCGTAGTTTAAAATGAATTCCTTGACAGTAAATGCGTCAGATAATTTGCATGCTCTATTGAGCCCTTTCTTCTGCTTTTACAATATGCGATCTAAACTTTGAATTTTCTTTTACGGACACTCTGTATTTTATTGAGTTGGCTTTGAACTAATTTTTATGTGCCTTAAGGGTTGTATTTTTTTGTTTTAAAATAAATAAAATCTCGACTCTTAATTTTTTGGTAATTTTGAATTTATTTTTCAGAGGTTCTAAGGCTGTTGTACCTAGAGAAACACCATTAAATATTTTTGTCAAAATAATACAATTCATAGCACAAGAAAGATTAGATTTTGCAATGCGTGAAATCGTTTTTGAGCTTCTTTGGGTTGGAAGAACTATCAAGGTTTCATTTATAGGAAATTATTTAATGAACAAAGGCATATATTTATTTTTTTTTTTTGTTTTGTAGATAATTATGACTCCTGAAAGAATGAGTATTGGTTTGAGAGCATTTCTTGTTGTTGCCGATTCATTACAACAAAAAGATGGAGAGCCACCAATGCCTCGTACAGTTGGTGTTTTACCATCTGGTATTTAAACTTAGCAAAATAAAAATAAAGTATTAAATATTATTATAAAAATTTTTATTTAGGGAATACTTTACGTGTTAAAAAGACTTATCTAAACAAAATGTTAACAGATGATACTGCAAGAAGTATTGGAATGTCAAATTATTTTCCTCATGTTCGAAGAGTTTTTGTTGATATTTTACGTGCTTTAGATGTACACTATGGACGACCATTAATGATGACAAATACACAAAATTTAAATAAAGAACCTGATGAAATGTTAACTGGTGAAAGAAAACCAAGAATTGATTTATTTAGAACTTGTGTTGCAGCAGTACCACGTTTAATTCCTGATAATATGACTGGACAGGAATTAGTTGATATGTTATCAAGATTAACTGTACATATGGATGAAGAACTTCGTATGCTAACACATCAATCACTTCAAACATTAGTATTAGATTTTCCTGATTGGAGACAAGATGTTGTACATGGATATACACAATTTTTAGTACGTGATGTAATTGATACATTCCCTCAATTGCTTGAAAATTGTACTCGTGTACTTTTAGTATTTCTTAATATATGGAAATGTTCAATTGTTTGTAATACAAATAGTACTAATAATAATAATATCAAAATAACAAGTACTTCTGTATCAAATCAAATAAATAATAAAGAGTCAAATAGTTCACAAAAAACTAATTGTGATAAAACTGGAACATCAAATTCGAATTCAAGTGGTACTTCAAGCCTTAATTCTAGTGGTGTTTCAAGTATTACACAAACTACAGTTATTAGTACAAATGAAATAGGAAGAAAAAATGAAATACCATTATCTACAACATTTCATTATGTTGAAGGATTTGCTTTAGTTTTATTATGCAATTATAGACCATTTCTTCGAAAATTAGCAGCTTTAATTTTAAAGGAAGTTAAAATATTAATGAAAATGCTAACAATTCCGGAAACAGAACCACCACTTATAGATGTGATAGACAAATGCTGTCCAGAGGTAAATAATCTAAACTCTAAATTGTTTTATAACAAAAATATTATTTGAAAACATTAATTTGAAAGTTATTGATATTTAAATTGGTTAAAATAGATCGTTTTTATCGTAGTATATGTTATATAACTATTTATTGATTTGTTCTAAGAAAGAGGTATTTTATGATATTTATTCATTTACTATTCCTAAAAAAGGTAGATCGTAAATCGTAAAATGTTTTTAAATTAAACATCAAATTATTGAATTAACAGTGGGAGCAAAGCTAGAGGAAATTGTTAAGAGAAACATTTGGATAGATATGCTTAAAAATTAACTAATCGATTCCAGTATTTTGGGATATTTCATGTTAGAATTTATAATTTCTTGTTAAAAAGGAATATAGGTGACAGTTGTTTGGAATATAAACCTGAAAAGATGTAAAAGATTTTTTTTATTTCTTTGGATTGGAAAAAAAATCCATTTTTAAGGCAACTACTAGTTTCACACCGCCTTAATGTAAAGATTGATCCTTTTCTGCCAAAAACTAAAGCCTTAGTAGCCAAACAGGGCAACTTTTTGTGTTTGAAAAAAAATATAATTCATTCGAATTTCTAAGTATTACAGTTAATAATTAAATAAGTCTGATTAGACTTTTTTTTAAAAAAGTTTATTATAAATATAATTAATGAAATTGAAAACTATGCTAAAAAAGTCCAATAAGAAAATATCTAGATATAAAAAAATATGTTCATTTTAATACCTGAGTAAAAAAAAAGAACTAAAACTTTCATTGATTCACAGTAATGGCTATGGCTTTGTTTTTTTATTACACTATGGCTTTTGCTGGTCATGATAGATGATAGCACCTATGAAAGCAATTGAGCTTTTTCTCGTAAAACTTTGAAAAAAGTAATTTTTTAAATTACTTAAAAAACATAAATTTGATTAAATTGGTTATTATTAACAAAATTAACCTTCTAGAATTGTCAAAAATTTCTGTAAGCAATGTTTCCATTATGCTTAAACATTGGGTAAGTTGTAATTGAAATCCCCTAGACATTTTGATAACCGTCTATGGAGGCCAAACGCTTTTTCAAAATTTCAATTCCTGTATTATAAAAGTGTTTATTTTAGTCTTTAAAATAGTCCTCTATTTCTGCAATAATTACATCATTGGCTTAACTTTGTATACATGAAGTATTTGGTTAAAGTATTTAGAAGAAAAAGTTTAGTTCGGGGAAAAAATAAGGAATAAGGATTCAATTAAAACTCTAAGCTTTTGTCTAATTGCATATGAAATCTTGTTTTTCTTGGTTTCATCTGTATCTTATGAACAATTTAATAACGAATACAAAAATGTATCTTTTATGTATCTTTAGTACTTTTAACATGCCTTTTATAAAGTAAGTAATTTATTTAATTTTATATATAATTAAATTTTTTTGTCATAGGTACTAGATAAATGCTTACCTTTGTTGCCACAAACAGAAAAAACAGCCATTCTTAATGCAACTCTTATTGATTTACAATGGATTACAGATCGTAGTACTGGTATTTGGGTTGCAGGTTCTCTAGATGGTAAAATTAAATTAAATTTAATAAAAATATAATTAATATTTGATATAATATTTCTACTTAAGATACATCAAAATCATCTGTTTCAACTTTGAATTTATCACAATCTTCAAATCAACTACAATTTGATCCTTGGGCTTGTTGCCTCTTTAGTTTTATGGAAAGAAATCGTATTCCATTAGAATGTCCATCTGTTGTTTCACAAGCATGGCCAATATGCTATGCTAGAGTTACTGAACTATTTCGTGTTATAGATCCAACGTAAGTTTTAATGAAATTTTACCAATAATAAGTTTTAAATTTATTAATATCGTATGATTGTGTTTAATTTATGTAAAGTTGAGGAAAATGAATTTAAAAATTTGAAAAATTGAGTTAAAGTATTTGACTACTCGAAATTAAACTATTGAGTTATTTTTTAACTCTCACTCTCACTCTCCCTCTAGCATGTGTGTACTGTAAAATTTTTCATATGCAGGAAATGATTGCTGAGGAATGCTTTTGGAATGTTATTAAATTAAAAATATTATACTAAAATCCGTTTTGTAATTTTTTAATAATTTTTTAAAAGTTTTAAAAGCACAGGAAGCAGAATTCAGTTGATTTTAGATGAAGTAGTTTATTTCCAAGATTAGGCGCTCTGTCAAAAATGTTAAACCAGTCTTCAGGCATATGTGTGAATGTTTTATTCTTTTATGATAAAAACATTTTTGATTTAAATTATATAATTTTGGCTCTGTTTCTCATTTAGAAAAAGGAGTTTTTATTTGGAGCTTAATTTTTAAAGTTCTTTTGAGTTCAGTCAGCAAAACTTAATAGAATGTGTGGCTATGTTATTGACTAGTTAATATTTTAATATTAAATAATATTTTATTTTTAAAATATTCTATAATTAAATATATCTTAGGATTTTTTTTTAAGGAATAATAAGAAAATTCAAAACTAATTCTATTAAATATTATAATTTTGTACTAAATTTGATTTTTTTTTTTTTGTATTTTTGAATATAAATTAGGCCAGTTAATGATAATCGTGCATCACTTTTGAGAAGTTCAGCGCCTACAAGAAAAACACCAACAGAAAGTCAAAAAGATAACTATTTAAGATTATGGAGAAATCAGGTTGCAATGGGAATGCGCTTAGTACCTCAAATTCCAAGTGTTGCTATACGTTGTGCATCACCAGACTTAAGTCTCAGGTATTTTAATTTCATAATTAAATTTACAGATTATTTTTAATTTTTATTTAAAAAGATCATTTTGTGTCATTGTTTATAATCTGATGTAGATTTATTGTGTATATTTATTATTTCTAATCCTCTTATTTTTAAGATATCCTCACTTGCACAAAATTTTTGCATTAGAATGCACATTTTTAATTGGTAAAATTATTTTTAGTGTTTGCTTTTTTATATTGTCTGCATTGATTAAATGTGATATATTACATAAAAGGAATGAGCTATGAGTAGTTCGTAGTAGTTCTTAATTAAAAACATAAAATATTTTATGCTAAAAACATTATAGCGCTTGATTATAAAATTTTCATTAATTTCATCTCATGAAGTTTTTAACTATAAAATTTGTTGATCTACTCTTTTTTAGGTGAATATGTTTTAATCCTTTTAATCAAAAATGTTACAAATGGTGTCTTGGGCATTTTAAATTTGTTGATCACTTATTTTATCGCCTTTTCTGTAATGTTATGACTAGCTGTGTTTAAAATTATCAAAAAGGAGTTTATGCTTTATCTGCATATTAAAAGTCCGGTTTTAAAAAAATATAAAATCATATACTTCAATATTTTAAAAAGCAACCCCATTAGTCAAACATTTTTCTTCCTGTTTTATAGATAAATATATCTTTGCCTCCAAAATAGGTTTCCTAATCAATGTGCCTCAAAGCATATTTTTTTCACAATTTGAATAAAATTTCTTCATACTAATTACAAGTAATTCAAGTAAAATATAAAATATATTTGATTTATATTTTAATAGCTATGCAAATTTATCTTACGATCAGCGAGTTATGTGAAATATTTTTTTCTAAATTTCCTTTGCCAACAGTTTTATTTGGTCTAAAATATTCAGTATATCTTGTGTCTGTACAACCTTATTGAAATTCAGTAAATGGTTGACGGATCGGTACTTTTGAAGTTGTACAGCTGTCAATTAATTTGCTTAGTTTAAAAGGAATTTTTTCTCTAAATCTATCAAAAATCATTTTTATATTATTTACAAAACAGCAAAATCAACATCATTTGTTGTTTCAGCTTTGAAAATTTTCAAAAATTTTGGACGAAATTTTCACTTAAGTCCAAGGACTTTTTAAGCCACATGAAAATCTTTTATTGAATTCATGAAAGTTCAATTAATTTATAAAAAATAGATCATTTAAGTAAGTTTGCTAGAAAAAGCAAACATTTGTTAGAAAATTACATTCGGTTTTATTTTTAAAAAAGGGAAAAGTTTATAGGAAACCGAAATATTTTTGATGTGTAATCAAGTTATTTTTAATTGATGCTTTGAGTGAGAAAAACTTTAAAAAACTTTTAATTAAAAACATTCCTCTAGCTTACATTCTTAAATTTAAAGCAATATATTTTTTTTTTTTTGATTTGAATCCGGTCTCATTGCTTCGTAGTTATACTACTGAAATATTCCTGACGCAATCAACTGCTCATAGACTAAAGTAAAATGATAACTTATTTTTGTTTCTTTAACCAATGAATCATAGCTACAAAAGAATTTATTCTAAAATTTATTAATTTCATATCAGAATCTAGTTACAAAATTTAAATTGCGTGCAGATATTTTGCTATATCCTTCATCAATACCAAAAATGTTGTTAATGTTTTTTTATTTTCAAAAACATTCCACAGAAAATCAAAATACTTTTCAAGTATTGCTTATTCATTACGCTTTAATTAATATAAAACAGATGCAGTATTATTATTTTATTCAGTGCTTTACATTTTTTAATTAAAAAAAAAATTTTATTTTCAAATTTATATGAAATTTTGGAAAAAATATTGAAAATAATTTAAAAACTTCCAAAAACCAAAAGTTTACAAGATCATTCGGATTCTCGATCATTATCTGATTCTTTGGATAACATTCCATCAAATGTATTTGGTGCTGAAGGAATTGTAACCAGATTTACACTACCACTTTCATATGGCCGCAAAGATGCTAGACAAAAGAGACCTGGGTAAAATTAATATTTAATAAAATTAGTTATTTAGTTTTGTTAATATTAGATTGGTAATTGTATTGCTTTAGTGTAATCTATAGATACATATTTTTGAACACGATAAAGTATTAGTTTAAAGATTTGATGTTTGATTTAGTATTGTTAAAATATGTATTTTTTTTATTAATTTGAGAGAATTAGTAATAATATTTACAGACGAGGATAAGTTGAAAAACTTTTGATTTGAGAATGGAAAACAGTTTTCTTTTTTTAAATTTAAAAATACTTTTTTCAACAAAATCCTCATTTAAGTTATTGTTAGTCCTATTATTGTTAGTCCTAAACTTTTCTAATGAATAGATGCAATCCTTGTTATTATTTAATGGAAGCTTTGTAAAATATTCATTTATGACCTTTTTTTTGATAATTTTTTGACCTTAAAAGAATTTCGGTGAAGAATTTTCTGAGATTTATGAGTGAATAGAGGCCAGTGAGGGCCAAATCTGGTGAATGAAATGGATGTCCCAAAATTTAAAACTCTCAATTTTCTAATAGTCAAAATTTCATTGTAGGAGAGATGTGCATTATAATGGTGAAAAATAATTTGTTTTTTGAAAACCAGGCATTTTCTCACCAAACGTCTCATCCGTAAGTTTTAAATAATATTCTCCTGCTATTGTTTTTCTCTTTTCAAGATAGTCATTTAACAGTATTTCTTTGGCATACCAAGAAATACAAGCCATGACTTTACAAACAGATGAAACAGGCTTTATATTGGAGAGAAGCTTGCTTTCTCTTATTGTTTCAACTATTTTATGGTTTAGATATTAACTTCATCCATAGTAATGAAAAATAAAACCCCTCGGATTCTTTTTGAAACGCTTAAAACATTTTTGAAAATGTTTTTCTTGGTCACCAGTTAACAAATGTGCACTTATCCTGTACAATGCTTGTTTTTGTTTAATTGTTTATGTAAAATATTTTTAATTTTTTTTTATATGCTTATTGTCTATCCTTCACACCTTCAATTGGCGATAGTTAAATACACTATTGTGCAACTTTTTGATGTTTTCATTTGTGGTATTAGTTTTTGGTAATTTTTCACATGGGTCGTCCCCGACAGACGTACAATCATACTTAAATTCAGCAACTCATTTTTCAACAGTTAAAAATAAAGCAAAATATACTTCCTTCAATTTTGGATGAATTTCTGATGGCGTTAAATCATTTAAAGTGAAGAATCTTATCCCTTCATGATATGCCAATTTATTCATTTTATAAAACACTCCCGACACGTTAACTTTAAAGAACAGAGCAAACTATTTAATTTATCCAGCTGGCATATATGATCAATGATTATAAAAAGTGTAGAAGAGAGCAAAATATCTCAAAAGCAGGATATCAGCGTACTTTAGTTCTATTTTTCAGTCAATTTTCCAAAATAATTATACTTAAATCTAATAATAAGTCTGAAATTCTTGCATTAAGCAAGCCCGTTTGAGAAATTTAACGTTTCAATTAGCATTAGCTTCACTCACAAGAAGTCCTTAATAATATTATAATTAATTTACATTAATACAAGCCGAATTGTGACACAAAATGAAAAAGTTGCATGAAAGGATCTCTCTTAGCTTTTAATTAATGATCTTTATTTAATGCTGGTAATTTTTCTAATAATATTCTTTATTGTTTGAATTTTATTACTTTTTAAACTTTGACATAGAGTTAATATCTTTTCTGGGTGTTTTTGCATGGATATGAACAAATATTGTTTTAATGTTTTGTGGCGTACAAATATGCAATGAATATATTTTTTGTTATTTACATAAAAAAAAAAAACAAATTTCGCTCTATATTATGATTTAAATACAACCAAAGTAAAATTTCTTAGCAACATAATAAAACTAGAACAGCAGTAGTGGCTCGCAGATAATCACGATAACTATTTTTCTTCTTGTTAAATTTTTGTCTTGTATGGGGTTAGATTAGGGCTTTTATACGAAAAAACCTAAGAAACAATCCAAAGACGATTAATACAACTGTTGCAATATTATAAAAAATGATAGAAGGAAATATCAAATTACTCAGAGGAAAACATTGGGAAAGTATACATCAAAGCAAATATTTAAGACCTTCAAACAAGTTCTCTGTTAGGCAAAAGTTTTCTCTTTTGTTTGATATCACACTAATTCATAGTTATTGATCTGAAGTATCGTGAGCGGTATAGTGTTTCTGGCCTAGTGTCTAGTGTGCACTTTCAGATTGGATTCAGATCTTTAGCATTCAAAAATAACTCCATCACCGTTTTCATTTGAAATTTCTTCTAGTTTAACTCAGAATGTGTCATCTATTACAAGAGATAAAATGTACCTTGAAATTTTTCTCATTTGAGATGGATAAATATGTATATATAATTAAAGTCAAACAACAACAAATTTGAATGTTAAGCTTTTTCGAATTTTCGAAATTTTTTCTTGTTTTTTATTTACCTGAATGATAATAGTGGCAACTGGTGCCACGTTTCACCTGAAGTAGTTAATTTAATTTTCTTTATTTGTGAAAATTGCAACTAAAAGTATGAAAAAACCCAACATTCTCTCTGAGCGTATATGACAAATTAAAATGCTTTCGAGCAAGAATTATAAATGAAAATTTGCTGGTTTTAAATGTATCTTAATTTAACTGGATCAAAGATTTTGAATAGAATATAAAAACCATGATTTATGTTTATGTAGAATTTAATTGCTTCTTTTTTTTTTTTTGAAAATAAAAAAAAAATCCTATTATTAATTAGGACTGTTCCAAATATTAAGCTATTAAAAATAAAAAAACTATTAATAGTGATGCATTTTATGGAATTTAGAATAATTATTAACTTTGCTTATATTTAATTTTCTTTGAAATAAATTTTTAGCTCTTCGCCAGATTCATTAAATGCAGATCGAAGTGATAAATCTGCAACAAATCAGGCATCTCCTTTAGCTTTATATAAGTTAGTTGTCCCATTATTACGTTGTGAAGTTGCTGATATACGTGATGCTGCTGTTAACGCACTTGGCATGATAAATCATGATGCTTTAAAGTAAGTTTTCTTGAATTAGTATAATATGTTATTTTGAATAAATCATTATAGAGATCTAATGGAAGAACTTGTTGTATATATCAAAGAAGCTATTGATCGTAAACAGGAAAATATGAGGCGAAGACGTCGTAGGGATGCTCTTCGATTACAACTTGTAAAAGTTTTAGAAAAAATTGCGGAACATGGGACATTTGGAGTTAGGTATAAGAATATGTTTGAAAATACTTACTTAAGAATGATAAAAAACTTATAGATTTGCACCCAATCAAAAATGTAATCAAAAGTAGTTTCAAATTTGTCCGGTATTAGAGGTTATAGATTTTTAATAATTTCATTTAGAGGAATTAGATAAAAATTCAGCAGAATGGATTGCAATTATTTAATTGTATTTACTTTTTAAATTTTTTATGCCCAAATATTTTCGTTTTTTTGATATGCGATTTTAGAATTTTTTTATTAATTGAGTTTCAACTAAGTTAGTTTTTAATTAACAATAATTTATTTTATTGTTTATAAGTTATCGTATTAGATTATTTATTGGAACTATTTACACCAGAGTTAATTATCTGATGTAATTTCGATCTGTTCTAGAACAGAAAGGTCTGAAGCTTTTACTTTTCACAGTTTCAAGTTTTATCTTATAAATTCAAATAGCCGAGAAGTAACAAATTTTTTATTTAATTTTTGTTGTGTTTATGCAAAGTGAAGCCTTACAGTAATTTAAGTGAAATAAAATTTAACAATTTTTCCCCTGTAAATTGAAAAAAACAAACATGAGTTTAATTATTTAGTAAATTTAATTAAATTTTAACATTAACTAATTATCTTGTATTTTTTTAGTTCATGTGTTTTAGAAAGAGATACAACATCCTTACATCCTACATTTGTTGAGTATATTGAAGGAGCACGATTATATTTAGAAGCTGAAACAGATAAGGACAATACAAGTATACGTGAAGTTAAAACTCATTTTTGTGATTTTATAAGAAAAATGATTAAAAATTTTTCATGTAAGTTTTTCCAATATCGAAGCAATTATTTTTGTAAATTTACTATTTTACAATTGTAGTAGAATCCTGTGCAACTCTTTTATCTCGAGACCTTAAACGAAATTTATTTAATCTGTTTGCATCCTGGTCTGGATTATATTCAAAGCCATTAGATATAATATCACAAATAGGAAATTGTACAGATGAAGAGAAATTACAGTTTAGTGCATTGCAGGTAAAATAATATTAAGTTTTATTTATTATTTTTTGTTTAATCTTATTTTTTCTTCATTTTTAAGGCAATGTCCGCTCTTCTTTGCTGTGGACCATGTTTTGATTCACAGTTCCTTTCTGATGATGGCTTAATTTATAAATGGTTAGATATGCTGTTAGTATCAATTGATGAAAAGGTAATTTTTTTATGTTATTAAATTTCTGTTAAAAATAAAATTCCTCAAACTATCACCTATAAATACTTCTCTTATAGCGGGTTCACACAGGCCAACTCACAGCAGAAACTCACAGCGAAATCGGTTATTTTTCATACAAAACTCATGGAATCGCTGTGAGTATCTTCTGTGTGAACCCGCTATTAAATGAATTGCAGTATGCCTATTGAAAAGCATTTTCTGTAGATCTTTTTATTTTTCTAAAGTATAACAACTTAAGATATTTAAAAAACAAGTCCAAAAAGAATTTTTTAAAAAAATTATTCATAAATTAAATGCCAGAAATTTTTATAAAATTTAATTTATCTTGCTTTTTTCAATTGATTTTTAAAGTATTTACCGGTGAGCTATTTGCTTCAAATTTTGCTAACATAAATTGCTTATATAGTAGTGTAGTCTCTTGGGGAAATTTTTGTCAAAAATTAAACCCATTCTTAGGTCTAGAAACGGATGCAGAGAAATCTACGATCGAACTCTTAACTACTTTAGGATGAGATATTAAAGATTGAATTAATAAATTGTAAACTGTTTAGATAGCAGTGCAGATTCCTTAAAAAATTGTTGAAGAACATTCAATCCATTCCTACTTCTAGACACATACTCAGTGAAACTTGACAAAGAAATTGTGAAATATTAAATAATGAGCTATTTAATTTAATATAAAATAAAGGTTGAAAGTAAGGGATAAATATGACTAAAAAGGATGAAACAAAGCAAAATTAAAAAAGTTCTGAACTGAACGGGGAAAAATAATTTTTAATACCATTGATAATAATTATCAATTTCTTTTTATAATTTCTCAAAAAGTTAAGTAAAAGATAAAAAATTGTATTAAATGCAAAAATTACTAATTTGGGAATTATAATCTCTCGACGACCCACACTTTTATTTTTTAAAATATAAACGGTAAATGAATCTTGTAAAAAGCATCATTTATCTATAATTTTGTTCCCATTTAACGTTATAAAAATTTATTTTTTTCCTTTTGGTTTATTAATTTAACCCATTTGCATCATTGTCCTTAATCCGCAATTTTACTCAAAAATCTGACATGCGCAGCTGGTAACCTAATTTTTTAAAATTTTATTATCTATTATTTTTTTTTATTATTTTATTATTTTGAACTTACAACCAGAAAAGTAGGAAAATAATATTTTACACAAAATTCTTTAATGTTTGTTTACCGTACAGACTCTTTAACGATTGCTGATAAGCTGAAAACAAAAATAATTATGTGCGGGTTTATCCGTTCCCGGTGACAATGATCAGTTTTTGTTTGGGGATTATTCCGTCAAATGAATGCAAATGGGTTAATTAAATTAATGATCGTAAATAAAAGTCTATTCTTTTAAAGAATTTTTTGTAATATGTTTTTCTTTAGTGTAAAAATCTAAAATACAACTTTATATATTGTATTATAAATTTATAACCTAGAAAAATTAACTGTCAGTTTTTTTTTCAACATATTATTTTTTAAATTCAATACCCTTACTTGTTAGTCCAATTCTATTTCTATAAGAATATTTTATCTATTTGGATGCTCTTTGAAATACTGTTGTGTAGTTATTTTATTTGAAAAAAAATTGTTTTTGACAAAATGAAATTTTTTTGATATTCTTGGGAACATAATTGTCACTGGGAATCAAATTTAGTGAATATGGTTAATTTTTATTGACGAATACATTGCTTTTCACATTAAACCGAAAAATTTTTTTGATGAAAAATGATTTTTATTCTTTTGTAAATCGGTTTTAAAATTTTTTGTTGATCTTGTTAATTCAAAATGGTGGACAATATTTCAGATTAAGTTTTTCATTTTTTTTTTGTGTAAGCAACTAATGAGTTTTTTTGGATCAACTTTTGTCGTAAGTTTTTTCTGTTTCTGGATTGGAGATAAGTACAGAGCTTTTGTCCACTTTAAACGTTAGATTTTATTGTTAGTGTGATGCTGATGCAGGCAAATTTTATTCATAGTTTTAAATCGTTGAGCCAAATCTTTTGTGAAAAAGACCGAAATTGTACTGAAATTCTAGTTTTAGGTTTATTTTTTCTTTGATTTACTTTTCGAAAAACTTAAAATATGTTTCCAAATGTGGGACGGGATTCCCACAACTTGCGAAATATTACTAGACATTGAAAAAGGAAAATAATAAAATTTAAAAATAACAATTTTTTCATAGGAGAAATAAAAGAAATGTTAACTTGTGAAGCCCTGTTATGTCAATCAATCAAGCATACCTTTTCTTAATTTCTATGGTATAATTCAGATATGTAATATGAGTCGTTCAGAAGCCAATGTGGATAAGTCCAAAAAATCAAAATTAAGAAAATTAATGTTTCTTAATGCATTCATAACACATAATACATGCAGAGGCTATTAAAAAAAGGGTTTTCTGGCCTACAAAAAATGAAAATATGAGTAAATCCTTTTAAGACTAAGAAATATATTATTTATTCTATTAAAATTTGCAAAAATCAGAAAATATGAAAAAATGGACTTATCCACAATTGCTTCTGAGCGACTCATATATATCTGAATGCTATCAATATATTCTAATTTTATTATTACATGTTATTAGATTTCCTTTCCAATATGATTGAAATTTCAAAATGAATCAGATATGAATAAATTTAAAAGAATATATTTTTATTCTTACAGATTTATCATTTAGCGAAGGATACAGTTGTTTTGCTTTTAGAATGTAATCCAGATATTGGTCAATTACTTGAATGGGTTATTGATCGATGTTATACGGCGACGCCAAGAGAAGCTGATGCATGTTTTGTTTCTTTGGCTGCAATATTTAGTGCAAGGTATGTAAAAAGAAATTTTTTTATTAATATATTAATAAAATATAAAATCTACTAATTTATTTGCCTCTTAAAATATTTGACATCATTCTCATATACTCCTAGTACTTATTTTCAAATATTAAGGAACCGCGATCCTCGAAATAATATTCTTGCTCAAAAAATATATTATGGAATAAATCGATGTCTATATTAAAACTTTTCGCAATGGGACAGTGATTTAATTTTATTGTGCTAGCAAAGATCACCAGTTCAGAATCATTATTTTTTTTTTAAATTTAGTAATGTTAGTAATGTTATTAAAAAAAAATCACTCTTGCTTAGTAAATTGCATCGGTTTGAAGTAAAATTGATATAAAATCGAAAACAAAAGTTAAATCAATTTTTGAAAAATATATTATTTATTAATTCTATTTTGCCAGAAAAAAGCATACATCTCTTTTGTTTTCTTTATAAATGTATTAATAATTTGAGATGAATTGTTAATATTTGAGCTTTAAGATAAAGCTATTTTAATAAGAAAACTATTTTTAGGCAGGGTATTATTTGCGGTAATTTAAACTGAATATTGAAGTTCAATAAATTTTATTATTTTTCCATACTTGCTGAAATAAAAAAGAAATTAGAAGCAAAATAGAAAATAACGATTAAAACGATAATGCAAAATAATAAAAAAGAATTAAAAACATAATTTAAGTGCCACAAGGTATTTTTATAAAAAAAGTATAAATTTTATTCTTTCATTTTTAGAGCACTAAAAGTCATAAAAGCTAATTTTTAATTTTTGTTAATTTACACTTTCATTCATTTAAACTGTGCTGTGGATTTACAGGCTAAAAATTTCATTTTTAAAAGATTTCTTGTTTTTAATAGAGCCATTAAAGATTTGGTATTGAATTCTAAGTTTTTTCTTGTGTAATTGAACTCATAAAATTATGATTCATCTATTCTATATGTAATTCTTTTTATAAATATTTCATGAAATTCAATTTTATAAATTGTGTTAACTTTAGAAGTTCTCTGTTATATTCCTGATATGGTTAAGCAAGAAATTTCATTGTATTAGTTGTTGGACTTCACTTTCGTCTTTGATTTTTGTTTATAAATCTTTAGAACATTAAAGGTATCCAATTGACGATAGTATAACCATCACAAAGTTTTTTAATTTCAAAAGCCAAATTATTTTTATTTATTCCGAAAATCTTATTTAAAGTGCAAAATATTGTTTTTGTAGTTTAAGCTAATATTTGTTGTTCATTAAAAATTTACTGGGATATTTTAAATGATTCTTATTTTAACAAGACAATTTTGTTGAAGAACTTATTTTAAATTCTGAGAGAAAGTCACATTTTATTTTTTATTAAAAATTCAAAAAGTTTCCTGGGAATAAGATTAAGATACATGACGGACACATTTTCTAAGCCTATAAGCTTATATTAATATTTTGATAATATCAAATGATTTCGTGTTTTATGTTATAAAAAGATATTTTATTTTAATATACTAAAAAATTGAGTATTAGAGTACTAGCTTTAGGATTCTTTTTATATTTTAATTACTTTTAATAACATTCAAGGGTCTTAATTATTCTAGGAAACAGATAACTACTTGACATACTTAATATATTTCTCAGATTTTTCTACATTGTGTAAAAATTCTAAATATAATTTTAATTTAGTATGTCTTCAATTTAAGTCAAAAAATGTTCAACTTTTTAATTTTTTTAATCTAAGCAGCATCAAAATATTTTTCCAAATTTTGCAGAGTTTTTTGATTTCAAAATTCAAATATACCATAGAACTCACAAGAAATTTGATTTTGTTTTTGCTTCTAAATACTAACACTTAAAACATGATATAAATATTTCCGTAAATAAATAAGTTCTAATTGGGAAAACGGACTTTTAACTGTGCAATTTAGCGAGCCTATTTCGAGTAAAAATAAGTGGTATAAGCTCTTTGCAGAAGGCCGAAAATAATCAAACATTGATTGCTGTTAAACCATCATATATTAGATGGGTTAAGCAGGGTATTCACTATGTGCGGAATAAAATGACTCGGCTCTTTCATCCCATATAAAGTATATGAAAATGAGAGAGCTGAGTTATTGGTGAGTAAAAAAATAAACATTTACTCACAAATGACCTTTTCCATATATTTTATATGGGAAGTGAGAGCTGAATCATTTGATTCCGCAACATAGTGAATACCCTGCTTTACTGAGCCGGTCAGGATGTAATTTTTTCGTATGCTTTGGGTATGAAGCTTTCGTGCTAGGCTTGTTCCTAATATTACTTATTATTGTTATTATCATTATTATTTTTGCTTATTAATAATTGCTAATTTTTGGAAGAAAACAACATATTAATCATATTTCAGCCATCGTATTCACAATATTTGGAACAATAAAAGTTTTTTATATTACTAAAACTAAAAAGACCAAACTTGAAATGAACAATCTTTGTATATATATAAAGTGGCTTATTAATACAGCCTTATGATTAAGTAAAGTCGTGGAAAGAATCACCAATTTATAGTATTTATTCATCCATAATATAATGGACTTAAAGGGCTTCGACAATAATGCCTTAAATCAAGTAAATATTTCATGTTTCAAATTGTTTTTTTTTGTATCATTACCCTAGTGTTCATCCTGATACTTTGTACTCAAATCAGTACAATCTTTTACATATAATCTTATGTTAAAAGTTCGTACTGAATTGATACTGAAAATTTTAGATAAGTCACGATTCAACACTACCAGTACCAAATCAGTATTAAAGTTACAAACTTTTCAGTACATTCAGTATGAAATCATCATCAAATATTTCGACTCGATTAGGCTCTTAACTAATTTCACATTAAGTGAATTAGTAAAAACTTTTTCATAAATTTTAGAAATCTGAAAATCTTTTTAAATATTATTAATAAATTTGATTACATTTACCTGAAATCCTCCTAAGTTTGCAAATTATTATCTTGGTTTTCAAAAGTAGAAATTAAAAGTATTTCATAAAAACTTCTTCATATGGAGTAAAGATAAAGAGCTAAAAAGAGATTTCGTTTAATATTATTCACAGCAAATCCTTTAAATTATATCTAATTCTGTAACCACATCAAATCTCTTTGTTTATATCATAAGTGTAGCTTAAAGCAGATTTATTATCCCTGTTCACTTAAAGAAAAGAGAGAGTAGTGCTTACTTTTAAAGAAATTTTCAGGTGTTCCCCTGGGATTGCGAAGTATCAAAAATAAAAGTTTAGCACATTTAAGGTATAAATTTATTAAGTCAATTGAGTTATTAGGATGGGATAACTCGGGTATTTTGATTTGCATTGCATATAAATTCTGTTATAGGTATTTTGTCTGTATATTATAGAAGATATTTCATCCCAAAAGGGGTACTATGAAGAAATACCTCTTGTAAATAAATTAATATATTGTACACGTACTGGAGAAAATTTAAAGGATAATTTTATGGGAAACTTACGAAATATAACGCTTGGAAAAGTATTTATTAAACTATAATATTAAAGAATTCTAATATACGAAAAATAACATCAAACTCAAAATAGCAGAGAAGTAAAGGGTTATTCACCTTAATACCTTTAGGCATTCTTTATCCTTTTATTAAGAATTATGATTTTTATTAGCCCCAATAGCTTTTGTATAAAAAGCTTAACATTTTTATTAAATAGTCCTCTATAAATCAGTTTTTTGTTTGATAATGTCCTCTAACTGATTGTTTTCTTTAAATACGCTAAAGTATTAATAAATCAGCGGAAAGTTTACTGTTTGAAGGTCAAATTTATATTTGCAAAGGTGAAAATTTAATTTGTTGTAATTGAATTAGAATTTTGATCACGTTTAAATGTATTAAGTTGCTTGGCTTTTGGGTTTTCTTCAGTAAATCAGATTTTTATATATGATTTTGATAATTTTTATAGTAACATTATACTCTATCGTGTGAAAATTTCTGAATTTTTAATTTGTAATTTAAAATGTAAGGTAAAAATATAATTTACACTTTTAGTAGCCTTTGTTTTAGGCTGCTTTATGCACTTTGAAAGCAATTTTTGTAATTGTTTGTGATAATATATAAACAGCCCTCACTTCTAGTCTAAATCAATTTATCAGTCTCAAATATGATTTTGTGATTATAATTTTTGTTTACTAGGATGCGCAAGGGAAATAGTATCAATAGCAAGTAATGTTGAATATTAATGTTTCATTTAAACGAAAAAACGGAAAAACAAAGATTAAATGACTACATATGTATTTTGATTTTTTAACAAAAAAATTTACCTTGCCACAATCCATTGATTTCAATTGCAAAATTAAATAAAATGTTCTCTCATCCATCATAATATTTCTAGCAATGGCCTGCAGTCTCCAGTTAGAAATTTTTACTATGTGGCAAATAACTTGTGTCAAATAATGGAGCACATGTAGCATTGAGAAAAAAAAACAAACTAGTTTAAATATTGTGGATAAAAAGATTCAATTTAAATTTCTTAGAAGGGAAGCTTCAAACAAACATAAATTTATTTTATACTCTCAAATAGTAATTTTTGATGTCAATATGCTGAATTTAGTTTAAACACGTTCTTTTTTAATTTTTCAAGAAGTTTGCCTTTTATCCCTAAAAAATAAATACTTGTTTAGTATGTCTTTTTCATCATTTATGCATGAAATAATATTATTTCTGGGACTTTTTTCTATTGCTCGTGGATATTTTATATGTTTACTTAAAAAATGGTTATGGAATAAGTTTTCAAAAAAAAGTTTTAAATAAAAAAAGGTTAAAGTTTAATATGAATTTAAGTTTCACTTAAATTTTGCTTGGCTAAGTCAAAGTTTATCGTGTTCCAAGTTTCAAGTATTTTTCAGTTAAACTTTATATGAAACTTATTAAAAAGATTGAAAGAAATTATGTCAGCTGACCTGTCAAATTTTGCCAGTTTATTATATAATTTATTTTTAATCATAACTTTTGCTGTTAAAGCATAAAAATAGGTGCACGAGGAATATTTCTATTTGTAAATAATTACTACTTACAAGAATTATTTACAGTTTATCACTATTTTCCTTTACTATAACATATTTTTATATTGTTACAGGTTATGTTCAGCTGACGTAAAAGTTGCTTCCAAAATGCAACACCAATAAAAAATTATAAATATAAAATGTGGAATACTTTTTGTTCTTAAGGAAAGCTTAAACTTTTAAGGGAGCTTTGCGTTAATTTTTGCCTTTTATGAAAGCCTTTTAGATTTGCCACTTCGATTGAAAGCTGTCCATATCATTACAAAGCCTCCTTCTAAAACTCTTCTGAATTAAATTGTTTTTTCATTTCTCAAATCATGCCAATATTGTTTCAAACCATCGGAACTATCAAGATTCAAACATTTTTTTAACCACTAAAAATGACTCTTGACCACAGTAAATTTTGTTGAATGCATTTTTCAGCGATTTAATTAAATTTATCTTAATTTTAAAAGTTTAAATTATAAATTATAGTTATTTCAAACACTGTACGTCTATACTTTGCTGTTTAAATTTGATTAAAATTTTATTGTTTACCCAGTTAGGCGTTAACATTAATTTGGATGATCTTTATTCGGTCGATTTTAGTAAAATTTAAACTTGTATTTAGTGAAAGCCATTAACATATACTTTGACGATGGGCAGGCATAAATTAATGCAGGTTGCCTTGTAATCATCAGGTTGTAGCATGCAACTTTTTCGAATTACGATACTCTAAGATTAGGTTGAAACTAATTGAAATTTATTGTTTCAGAAATATTTTTTTATTGTAATTCAACATTTCTATAGTCATGTTAATATTCCTTGGCTTATCGCAAAATATGAGTCTAAATTATGAATCAACACCAACAAATAATAACCATGTAATGCAATTATTAAACTAAACATTAACTTTAGTTTGTCTGGTTTTTATTAAAAAGGATTTATTAATAATATTTATGATGGAAAACTTGATTCACAACTACATTTAATAAAATTTTGAAAAATAAAACTGCATGAATTTTAAATAAACAAAAATAATATGATGTAACCCAAAGTAAAGTAAAGAAAGATTTTGCTCTCTATTTATAAAAAGTCCTGTGGTAGTAATATAGTATTATCTAAAGCAGCACTTAAAAGAAGGTTCAAATTCACTATGTCTGATGCTGTTATATTATGTTTTGTATAAAGTCAAGAAAAATAAAGAATGAAATAAATAAATGGTTTTAAAGGATCAGGGTTTAGTTAGAAGGACAATATTTTTTTAAGGCCATATCAAATATTGAGCACGTATGAATTAATGGTGTTTGCAATTGTTTTTATGGGGTCATCTATGGTGATTTTTGTTTGTTTAAAATTTTCTAGAAAAAGTATCTATAAATAAATTTAATTTTTTTTATCTTGTTTTAATTGAATTAATATTAACTAATTCTATTTATTGTCTTGTGTAATAATCATGCCTTAAAAATAAAAATATAAGTAAAACCATTTTAAAAAAAAGTTCCTTTTTATATTATACTTTAATATGTCTTGTAGAGTATTTTTCCAATGAAAAAACAACTTAAAAGCTTTTAGTTTTTTTATTTTATTTGATAATATTATTTTTAGATAATTTTTTCAAATATAATTTTCTTTTTTTTTCTGTAGAGAATATCCTTGTGATCATTATACTTCTGTGATAAATGTAACACTTCTGATGACCGGATGTCCACGTGTTGAAGTTCATTCTAGGGCACTTCAATTATTACAAGTTTTAGATAAACGTTTCTTTGGAACAGTTGGTCCTCTTCAAGTTGAAAATGAAAAAGGTATGTAAATAAATTTAATTAATTTGTGTGCAATCAAATGTAACACAAAAAAACATAATGTCTTACACGGTAGGAACACAGGCGCTAATGGCCATACTTTTAATGACCATTAGCCCTTAATGGCCATATTTCCCTGTGTGAACGCCATATTTTCGCAATATATTGTCAATAATATTACAAAAAATATGGTGTTCACGAACGCAATATAATGGCCATCAGCTTTAAAATGATCATCTGGCAACATTAAAGGCGAAAATTTTCTTTTTGCCGTAGCCATTTGACAACTGAATCATAGCAATATGATTTATAATTACTTGAAAAAACATATATATTAATATTATGCATCTTAAGCGGTAAGTTTTGTTTACTGTATTTATTGAATTCAGTGATTAGATTATAGTTTTCAGTGATCAAATTATAGTTTTTGAATTTCAGTTAGTAAAAATATTTGAAAAGAACATATTAAGTTTGATCAATATGAGGCTACAATTTTACGAATATTTTCTTTCCTTATATTATATATTTTTATAATATATTTTTAAACACTTTAAAAAACCAATTATTAAATTAAACAACTCGTTTTAAGTCTAAAAAGTATTTAAAAGTAAACAAATTCCGCAAATTAAAACACTGTGTAAACTCAAATGACATTAATCAGCTGCTTTGAAAATATTACGTTTCGCCTGTGTGCCACCGAAATTGTATGGCCTAAAATATGGCCATTAGAGGCAAAATATGGTGTTTGAAAGTATGGCCATTAGCGCCTGTGTGCCTACCATGTTAGACATAGCTCGTTTTTTGTTTAAAAGTTAAATAGTTTATTTGAGTTCTAGTGCAATGACTTAACATTATGTAAGAATTAATTAAAATTTACAATTAAGGTACTACGTGGTACAAAAAGTTTACGATAAAAATAATTTTTTTTTGCCATAATAAGCATAAGGTTGGTTCATGGCAGTACTCGATTAGCTACATAAACTAAATTGCATCATCCTATGTTAATTCTAGCAAAAATAATTAAAAATGATAACCTTTTTGAAAAAATTAACATTTTTAAAATCTACCTGTAATACCTGCGATATTTATCACGTATTATCTTAATTTTCTACAAAAGTTCTTTTGTTTCTTGTATGTGCCCAATTTAGTTTAAACACGTTCTTTTTTAAGTTTTCAAAATTTAATTTTAATGTTGTGGATAAAAAGATTCAATTTAAATTTGTTAGAAGGGAAGCTTTATACAAGCGTAATTATTGAGGTCATTATTCTCAATTTAGTTTAAACACGTTCTTCTTTAAGTTTTCAAGAAGTTTTCCTTTTATCCCTATAAAATAAATACTTGTTTATTATGTCTTTTTTATCATTTATCCTTGAAATAATATTTTTTCTAGGGCTATTTTAATGCGAATCATGAGAATTTATAATTTTTTCTTGTTATAGAAAAATAAGGAATCATCTACCCTCCACTTAAAATTCAGTTTGTATGAAATTAAAAAAACCAGCGCTTACTTTAAAATTATTAATATTTCTCTCTGAAAATATTTACTGTAGTTCACAACTTTCCCAAATTAAATTATTGATAATCAAGACAATCTCATGATATTTTTGAACCCAATTTTTCTTGTGGCTACAAACAATTTTCTTTTTAAAAGTTTTGCAAACGTATAATTGAAAAAGTAAAATAAGGAAGTTTCTTAATGGAATTTTATACAATACTAAAACTTTTACTTAACTAAAAAATTTGTTTAGTTCAGCTAATTTTATGGTTTGTTTTAAATTAAATATATTTTCTTCTTGTCTAAAGAGGACTATTTACAATTTTTCCTAAGTCGTTAAATGACTCTCTCGTTCAGGGTAAAGTACAATGGAAATGGCAATTTATGAGTAAATTTTTAAACATGTTTAAATATACTTTACTTGGGATGAGAGCGCCATTTGATGATTTAAAAATTTATAGTGAATAGTCCCCTTAAGCTTAAGTGAAAAGTGTCGAAAAATTATTTCTGATTTTTTATTCTTGTTTGTTGTCTAAAAAATTTGATCTGAAAATTACAAAAATGCTAGTTAAATCTTCTTATTTATATTAGAGAAATTTTATTTATGTGCATTATATGAAATTTTTCATTCAGGGGATTATAAAAATTTCCACTTTTAGAGAGTAGTAGAGGCAGAAAACATCAAATTATAATAATATTTAAAAATAATAACAAATGGTGGAGGAAAAATTTTTCCCGGCTAGTTTTTGACGGTTTTTGCTTTTTTTTAAAAATATGCCAACATAAGTTGGTTTTTTTATTTATACAACACGTGCTTATCACAAGACTTAAACGAAAAAAATTTACTAAAAATATTTATTATTATTATGCAAGCGAGGACACTTGCTACTTATTAGCATTTCTTTTTTTCAGAAATCGTATTTAATTCAATTGAAGATAGCCCCTTGTACTTAACCCTTAAAAAACATTAAATTTGTATGGTTATTAGGAGTGGAAAATATGTTTTCTTGTTTTTATATATGAATTTATAAGTCCTATCGATTTTATGAGTTGAACTGTTGACATAATTAAAGAAAAATTGCGCTCAAGTGATTTTTTGCATTCTACCGATTAAATGAGTAAAGCAATGTATTCAAAAATAAATTGTTTAAACTATTTAAAAAAAGTGTCTCAAATTTTGTTTAATTTTATTTGAAAACAAAAAAACATCTAACGTTTTATGCAGTTAAAAATCGCCTAACATAGAAAATCATTCAATTAGGCTCTTTATTCAAATTTTTTTTTAATATGATATCTTTTTTCTGGAGAATATTAAGCTTAAGTTTATTTATGGTATTTGGTATGCAAATATATAAATGCTTGACTTCAGATATCCTTACATAAAAAAGTATAGCAATGTTAAATCTGGTTAATGTGGAGAGCAATAAAAACCATCTTTAGTGATAGTAAAATATCGATTGTGGCTCGAGCTGTATATCATGGAACACGGTTTTTTTTAAACATAAACGTGATCTATACTACTTTCATGACAAATAGGCATAATAAAATCAAGTATTATAGCCCTGTAATTCACCAATGATAATATTTTCGAAATATATCTGCTACCTAGGTAAAGATTTTTGTACATGAATCCCTTCAAATCAGATCTACTATATATATAGAGCTGTTGTTTTGATATCCAGTCCTGCATAATGTTGTGAATATGAGATCATTATTGGCTTGGATAAAATTTATTATGGATACTTGGGATTATTTAAAATGCTTGTTCGATTGGCATACTGCGAAAAACTTATAACATTGAAGTTTTAAACCCAAGCTTTATTACATCATAAAAAATAAATAAATGGTGCAATAGTGTGGTTCTAACTAATAGGTTGAGTAATATGCCTCTTCGATAAAGACAATAATACTGAAAAAATCAACAATTTTACAAAATATTTTGTAAAAAAATTTTCTCATTATTTTAAATAAAAGTAAAAATAATTTTATGTGATTTATGAACTAGAACGATAATTACATGTGTGGATTTCGTTACATAAACATCCTAGAAAGATTTTTTGAAATTTTAATTATTATATAAGGCGAATCCAATTTCGTGATAAAAGAGAAAAATTGAAATTAACTTTTAAAAAAGAATAAAAAATATTACTACATAACTTCATAAAGAAGCCAATCGGAGCGTATCAACAAGTAGATGTATCTGATTACCTTATAAAATTGATATCTAAGGGTACCTGTTATATATTTGTATTCTTTGTTGATTCTTTGCAGATATTTCGTGAAAAAAATTATATAATCCCTTTGGTAACAAATCTAATTTTAGTAAATCAATTTATAAATGAAAAGAAGGTTCTAGCCTTTTTCTTTCAATTGTTGCTTATATTAGGCTTAGGTTACAAATTTATTAAACATAAATTAAATAGGTTTTTTGTTTTTGTTCTTTGTATTTAAATAACTAGGAATTACGCATTTTACGTTTTGAAGGGAATGAAAATAAGTTTTGTTGTAATGAAATTTATATTTCCAGTTTTTAAGCTCTATTTCTTTTAGGGTGACTGCCCTTTAAATTTATAGACAATAAATTTAATTTATTTGATTTCTATTAAAAAACATACCTTTAAGGTGTTTTTGAAATCTAAAAAAAACACGTATTTTGGGTTTTTGTATTAATGTAACTAAAAAATCAAAATTATGTTTTAAGGGTGTGTTTTCATATAAGGAATTTTTTTTCTGTAATTCGAGCTGTAAAAAAATATCTTTTTTTATGAAACTGGTCTGCCGCAGGCTATAATAACAAGAAAACAAAAATAATATTTCGTAAATTTACAGAAATTTGATTTTTTTTCTTGTTGAATTTTATTCAATAAAAATTAACGTTTATCAAAACCTTAAATATTGATCAAATATCAAAATCATGCTTATTTGTTTTTAAATTAAGTTTAAATAAGTTACAGTTTAAGTTGATCGAATAAAAATTGCAAATGTTACTTTGAACATTGGTTTGAATAATATGAAGTGTGAGGGTTTATAACCAAAAAATTATACTTTCGTAATATTTGAATGGTTTCTTATACAAATTGCCATATATTTAAAGCCTTTGATCTTTAGCTTTTTAAACGATCAGTTTGACATCTTTCAGTTAACTTTAAGATTAGTTAATTATCAATTATTTCTAGGGTGTTTTTGGAGTAAAAACTGAAAGGAGAGCTGGTTAGAATGCGGGATTACATATTAAACTTAATTAAAATGCATGAAAATCACATTTTTCATTAATATACTTTAAAATATATGTGTAAATTATAATAGACTTAAAATAAAATTCGTTTCCACATAAATAAAATATGCTGTATAGTCAGGGCTTTAAAAAGCTGAAATTCAGCTTTGACCGCAAAGTAGAATTCTTAATGAATTCAGCTTCCGCTCTGCAACTCCGTGCATTGTGTTTGACCCTCTTAATCTGTTGCCTATTGAAGCCTCTTGAGCTTAGTGAAATCAATCATAATTCTCACTTTGCCCTCATTATCTTAAAACTTTATGCTGAAGCATTCATCAAACACGATTAATAAATATTTGCATAAATTTTATTTTGCTTATTCAATTCTTAAACGCTTAGCTCTATCCGATCCCTTTTCGATTTCTTACAGTCTTCTTATTCCTTAAAACCTATCCAGGTGTCTTTCTGGCTCCTATTCGGGCATTTATTTAGCTCCTGTGGCATAAAACTATTTAAAACCAAAATATAAAAGCATTATGCTTTAACTATAATCAAAAGGGGAACAAAGGCCTATGGAAGTCATTATAGAAAAATAGTTTCAAGAAAATAATTAAAATTGTTTCCAAGCTTGATGAGTAACAATAAAAATAATTGCATATAAACAGACCATAAACATTGTTCATTAAAAGTATAGTTTTATATTTTCCTTCTTTGGGAACCATAAAAGCATAGATTTAGATTTCTTTTATTTATATTCTTAATTTAATCATTCAAAAAAAATACACCTAATTCTCTTTTTACACGATAGATACGTTCCCAAAAAATTCGTGTAAAAAAAATTCGTGTAAAAAGAGAATTAGGTGTATAGTTTAACAGCACGTGCTCGAGACTGACAACAACTAACGATCAAACTAAAAGACTTAGAATATTTTCGCAACAGAGGGAAATTTCATATATGCTAAAAAGACTTTTATTATTTTTTTATTTTTTTGTCCTCCTAAATGCGATTCATGCATACGGAAATCGTGTTAAATCAAAAAAATTCGTGTAAAAAGAAAATAATTTTTTCGTTTTAGCTCGTGTTAAATCAAATTCGTGTAAAAACAATTCGTGTAAAAAGAGAATTAGGTGTACTAAAATAAAAGTCAACGTATATAAATTTAAGTTAATTTATTTTTTATTCAGGCGAGGAATATGTATAGATGTGCATTATATTTATGAACATATATTTAATCAATTGTTTAACATGGTTTTATGATAATTAATAATTAAAATATTTTGCTAGTAAAAAACGACATTTATATCACATTATTATTTCCCTTAACAGCTTGTATTACTATTATTTGTCTTCCTCCTTGACCGTTTTACCCTTTCATATTCTGTAGCTGAAAATAAAAAATTGAGAATAAGATAAGATTAAAGGCAATAAGTACTTGGAAATTACTGAAGTATATATAATTGGAAAATTTGAAAGAATAACCTCCTGGGTGGGCTATCGTTGAAAAAATATAACAAATTATAACGATGCCACCACCCGTGAATATTTATTATTACTAGTTTTCTTTAATTAGCATCAATTTTTAATGTTTAGAAGTGGATATTAGTTTTTTTTTTCAGTTGATTTGAGTCTTTCCAAATGATTAATAAAATTTCTAAGAGTTGATATTTTCTTATTGTCATTTTTTAATTGCTTCATACTTTTATTATACTCTTCTGTTTTTTCTGATAACAAGCAAAGAAATGTATTTGGAAAACCTGGTATTTCAGTGCGTTTTATATAAAAACCTGATATAATAGACTAAAATTCAATCCTATAGATGTTAGTTGGGCCCAAAGTCTACTATCTCCCTTTTTTTAATCTATACTTCAGCAGTGTTTTAATATTAAATCCATAGATAGACTCTTATGTTAAATTATGTATTTAACCAACTGACTTATCAAAATCCGTACCATTGAAGACATAATACTTTATTAAGGAAAGTAATTTTGACAGAACTTTCCTTAGCATTTTGACATGTAACATGGAGCACGTTCCTTTTAATAGGTAAAAAAAAACATAAAAAAATGAATATTTGATCTACAATTGCCAGTTAGGGAACACTATCCCTGCGGTTTAAATTCACTCTTTACATGTTGCTATAAAGCAAACTAGCATGCAGAAACTTCTCATCATATTTAACACTATGATCAGATTGGAAAATGCTTGCAAAGAGTAAATTTTTAGCATTCTCATGGTACATAAATGGAGGGGATTATTTTGTTTTCTTTTTTAGTTAAATTTTTTATCACTTATCCACATCTATACGAGGATAAATAATTGTATAATGTAATTTCCCCTGTAATGAATTTTATTAAAGTTATTTTAATAAAAGAAATTTAATTTTGTTTAACCTAAATTAATTTAAATAAAACTGTGGTGAAAGAACAACACAACCAATTTATATTTTATAAAATACAAATTAGCCCACACTTAACAAAAACAAAACATTTAGGAAATATATGAAGCAACTAAATGTTCGTAAAAACATGCATATGTATGTGTTTTAAGAGAAATTAACCGCTGACATTAATCTTTTACTGTGATAGAAAAATCATGATGTGATTTTTAAAATCGAAAAATATTCAAGACATCAAGATCCATATCGTTAACATGAATCGTACATGATGTAATATTTCGTCCTTCTTTGAAATCATTCATACATAAATTTCTTATTCGATGTCAAAATACGAGTTAGCTTGAATTTTAAAAGTTTCACACAACTAATGTGAAATTTTTAAAATTTCGATTTTGTTTTTGCATTTTTCTATAATTTGTACCTTTAAAAGTAACATATTAAAGTGTCAAATTTTAAATAGTTTCTGAGCAGCTGCTATTCAGCTAGAAAAGCACGTTACTTGTCTTTAAAGGCGCTGTTATCTAAACTAAATTTTCTTAAATTTGCGGCAGCTGTAACTCGATAACAAATTTTTTTGTACTTGTTTATTCATACAATGACCTACAAGTTTTATGATTGGATAAAAAATATAATTTTGCCAGGATAAAAGCCATCTGATTTTTTTTTAGTAAAATTTCAACTTCTAAAATCCGCCATTTAATGTAAAAAGTTTAACCATCTTTTAAATTTTTTTGATTTTTGGAACTCTGAAGGCCAGAATCAATGCAGCAGTGGTAGAACTTTTTATTTTTACTTAGGAGATGGTGAATAACTTGCTAAAAAGCCAATATTTTTCATTCGGTGCAATGCTTTTTGTTTTAAAAAAACTTACAGAAATCACCCAAGCGATTTGAGAATGATATAATTCTAATAATTAAGTTATATTAATAATTATTAGTAAATATAACTTTTTAATATAAATCCTTCTGTTTGAAAATAGTTTGGCTATTATAAATAATTTTAAAGAATTATAAAGAATTACAGAGAACTAAAGAGCTTCTAAAGCTCAAAATTTATTTATGTTCTAAATTTTTATTTAAAAATTTTGTTTTTAAGACTAAATTCTGAGCTAAATAAAACACACGGTGTTGACACAAAACGATATTGAAACATTTGTTTTATATAAAATCAATGCTAAAAATATATTCAACAAAACAAAACAATTTTATTTGAAAGTAAAAAGAAAAAAATTGTTTGAAAATACAAAAGATTTTAGAATCCAAAGATATTGCATAAATATCTTGATTCGTGTTAAGTCTTTAAATTTAATATTTTTCAATCGAATAATTAAAAGATACAAATTATTTCAATATTAATTTTTGAAGCGAATGCTAAAAGATAAAGAAATAATTTTTTTTTGTTTTTCGCTTTTGAACTTCTGGTTTAAACAAGTAATTTCAATTTAGGTCAAGATCTTGTTATACACTATGCCTGTCCTCTCGTAATTCTTTCCATATTATTATCTTATTATTTGAGTGCATCATTTTATTGAACAGTCAATAAATTACTAGCCAAGAGGGCTAGTTTTGAGAAATCTAATTATATTTTTAAAAAAAGAAATTTTTAGCCTTTCAAACACAGTCATACATTATATATATTTTTTATTCTGCTTTTTTTAAAAAAGAAATTAAATAACTGCTCTGAAATTTCTTCAAAATTTATAAACCTAACTCTTTATTATAAAGAAAATAAATATTTTTACGTTAATATTAACAAACCTGTTGATTGTATGTAAGTTTCTCTTTGCGATGTTCTTGTCATTTTTTTGAACATTGAAACTACGGCTTTCCTTTGGTAAAAAAAAGAAAAGTATCATAATTAATATATAGTAATTTTTAGAAATTTTTAAATTTTACCTAAAATTTTGACCACTCACACAATAAAGTAAGAAATTAATTCCAAAATTGGTTAAAAATAGAAACCAACAAATGTATTGAATAACAATTGTAGCTTTAGATACGTCTGTCTGGAATGTTGAAATAATATTTATATATAAATAGAGAAAATAAGGGGTTGTAAAATATTTCATATTTTAGTCATAATTTAAATTTTTAAGTAAAAAAGAATATCCTGCTACAGTACGCTCTATCTGCTATCGTATTCAATTATTACACGTGATATCATATTCACATTTTTCTTTTAAATTTTTATGTGACATCTGTATACAAAATGCATCGTGATCGGAAGTATGTAACATATAAACCTATTTTTAAAATGTCGTTTTTCTCAATTTAATATTTATTTATGTAAATATTTGAAATTTTTTATAATTTAAATCTAAATTGATTTGTTGGAAAAAATTTTTTTTATTGCTTACTGCATCTGATGCTCTTCACGGTTTTTACTAGAGTATTTTTGGCCCTGCTAAGGCGAATTGGAGACAGTTATATAATAAAAATTTCTTATAAATCAAACTTAATATATTTCTTTTAATATCAATCAAGATTTTTATTTAGAATATATTTCATATCATATTTTTCACTTTTATACAAATGTGAAATAAAATTAAGTCAGTTTTTTTAGTATAAAAGATAAAACTTGAGAAAAACTTTTGTCAAGTAATTTATAAAAATTTATCTATGTACATCATTTCCATACATAATTTTTTCATAGTCTGATCTAGAAATTTGAAAAAATTGATTTTTTTTTCATATTTTCAAAGCATAAACCTTTAAGAAAACGCTCCTAAAAGGATTTTTCAAAATTCAAAGTACTTATGGAAATATAGCTGTTTTAGTGACATATGACTCATACCGTGCCTAACTTTATCCGAAACTTTGAAGCGTTTTTCTCGAAACTACTTTTTCCGAAGCGGTTACCACCGCGGTCAAGTTTCACTGAACCGATTCACTTGAAAATTGGTGTCAGTCTATTTTATACATTTCTAGGAACTAGGATTATAAAAAGAATTTAATTTTTACTGTTATAAAAAAATTCGGAAACGTAAAAAAGTGGTAAAAAACACGGCTCTTCTTTTTTTTCAATTATCCTAGTTCCTGCCATAGCGACACTCCTCTAGATTAATTATTCGTTCTTTTCTTTTACTTCAGATTATTCAAAGGGTTTAAAACTTGTCGGCCAGTCAGCACCATTTTTCTTAAACCCCCCACTTCATCAGCCTGTAACTTTTTGGATTTTTGATTTTTTCATTTGTTTTTTTTTTTTTTTTTTGTGTATTGTTTGGAAATCAATAAATATTATACAAAAAAATGAATACTAAAAATATTTTTTCTTTTTTCTTTATTACTCCTCAAAAAGTACCTAAAATTCATGTCTCTAGACCAGAATACCCCCTTAAGAAAAGCAAACATTTTAACAACAAATGTTCACTTAACGGCAGCTGTTATGAATGTATTTTTCATTTTGTTTACAAGGATGGAAACATTTTTTTTATTTCTTATACAAGACCTTAGACAAATCATTTTGATATTATGCTAATTTGCATTTGAAGTGTTTCCTTTTTAAATTTAATCTTGAAACATTTGATCATACTTTTCTTTATGTATTCCTAATATTTTAGTAAATCTTCCTGGTTTTAGAGTTAATAAAAATTGCAATTTATGTGAGCAGAATCAGAAGAAGTAAATAATTTATAAATAAATTTTAAGCATCATTTTATATATTTAAAAATGAAGGTTTAATGCTCTGGGTACATAAATATATCATTTTAATTGATTACTAGTTGTATACAATTTTTATTGAATCTTTTAAATCCATTTCCTTTGTAATGATTTAAATAAGCTGGCTGTGTATAAAGTTTTACTACTTTTACTCATAGTTTAACCTCATACTTTTATTTTTAATATTGGTTTTTTGTCTAAATCCGGATAAGGGGCGGAATAGGGCTTAACGAACTTGGTAAGCGGATGAGGATTGAAAAGAGGTTCAAAAGGGGCAGTCAAAAATCAGGTAATTTCTGAGTAGAGCTAAATAGGGCTAAATTAATAGGAAGCCAGAGAGAGGAAAATCAATAAACGGACAAAAACTGGTTAAAACTGAAGGGATTATGAAATGGATTTAGACGTGAAAGTGTTAAACAGATAAAGATTAAACAGGTCAAGCAAATAGAGGAAGGTTAATAGAAAAAGATATAGATAAAAAAGACTTCATTTTGAATGAAAAATGATAATGGAACCATATTTTCTTTAAAAGAAATTTAAGAATTTTTCTTTAAATTTACTACTTTAGTTTAAGTTATACTCAAGGTCAAATGTATGTAGTTATACATGTTTTTTTCTTAATCATATCCTTAAAAACAAACTCTCACATAAGTTTTTCCTCATTTTTCCTAAATTTTATCTAATTCAATCTATTATATTATATCATATTTTCAATATTAATATTTTATTGCTATAGTATAGTAGCCATCAATTTTCATAGAATTTCAATAGTATCTAGTTTTAAATGATTTGTCTTAAGGGGGTAGTAAAGTTAATTCGGCCGAAAAAATGTATATTTTCTACAATTTATTCTCAGAATACAATTAATATTTATTTATTTCTATATATACAGTATAATTATATAATATTTTAAGAATATTCTGTGAAAGTTTCGTTAATAAATATTAAAAAATGAGCCGATGGCAGCGAATCTCCGTAGACGTCTCAAAAAAAAGTTGATTCGCGGTGAACATCATAACTCATTACTGGGTCAACTGAAATCAAAAACCCAAATTGATTTGATTAGTTGATAAGTTGCCTCAGGTAACGCTGTCGATTTTTTTTTTTTTGATTTTTTTTTATTGATTTTTCGATTTTTTACAAGACTCGGAAGTCAAAATACTGATTTTTCATTAAAAACATCAGAAATTTTGTTGTTTTAAAATAAGTTAAAATTTAAAAATAAATGTAATTTATGTAAAGAAAGAGTGTGCGAAATTTCATAAGGGCCGGTTTAGTAGATTTTGAGTTACAGGGTTCACCGAAAACGCGTTTGAAGTTTGAATTTTATGTTATAAAGTATATAAAATAAAAGACTTGCAAGTGTATATCTCCGTTAGTTTTACTTCAATTACTTTCAAATTTTCACAGAATAATCTTAGGAAGTTGTACATCAATAAAAAATAAAAAAAAAGTGCAAAAAAAAATACTTTACTACCCCCTTAATAACACTTTGAAGTTACTTCTTAAGGGGATGGTCCGGCTAATTCGTCGAAAAAAAGCCATTTTTTTTCTTTTGTCTTTACTTTTTCTTCAAAATTTACATTCGTGAATAAAACACAAATATTGTTTTAATTTTTTCCTAAAATAATTAGAATCATCAGTTCTTTTTGTGGGCAATAAAAGAATGAATGGAGAAAAGTAAAAACTATTATTAGAATTAATAATAAATTTAAAATTAACATTAAAAACCGCAGAATAATTACATTTTTAAGTAAAAAATCTTGTTAAACGGAAAGGTTATAAATATGCTAGAAAATTTGGAAAAATGATTAAAGAAAAACCAGAAAAAATTTTCATAAAAAACAAAAACCCATGATATAAGTTTAAATTAAAATTGTACTGACAATTTGGGAAATCAGACAATTGAAAAATGAGTGCATTTATGTGTCATTAAAAAAAAAGTAATTGTTTACATTAGCTCGGAATAGGAACTGTGGAAAACAACCAGGTGTTTAAGGAAACCCATTATTATTCATTAAGTATCCCGGTCATTTATTATTGCGACTGATTTAAAATGTAAAAAAAAAAACTTTTCACTTTGTAGTATAAATCTCCAGTTTTGAAATTTTATCCGAACATTTTTATTTTCAGCAATATTTTATTTCACTTAAGTTATTCACAGATACTTCAGGAGTAATTCACTAGTAGGATAATTGTGAAGAAATAATTTTAACCCTCTACATAATAACACAATATTTGCCGATTTCTTGAGCCATAGTAAACAAAAAAAAAAAAAACAGTCGAGCGATGTACCGGTGAACTAAAAAGTAGTTGAGAAATAATAAATCACGTTTTGAAGCAAATAATAATTTTATGCAAAAGTTTTTTCCCACGACTTAGACTCATGGTAATAGGCCAAACGGTTAATCACTAACCCACGGTTAACCTCTCTTAAATTCAGAAGTCCTGAATTCAAGAAGAGGTTCATCGAAAGCGGAATTTTGACTTGTAAAAATCCTAAAAAACAAAGTGAAAAATTTCTAGGTCTTTGATATTTAATTTGAAACATTTCTTTTTGTCAGGAGTTTAGGTTAAAATTTTCATTAAGTTTTTGGTGTTTTATCTAGTAATCTTAAATTATTATTATTTTATTAAACTAAATAGTAATTTATTAAACGTTATACATATTTTAGGACAGAAAATTGCAGATTTTAGTGGTTATATGAACATTTTTTAAATCTTTAAATTTGATTTAGAACAATTTTTGTTGTGGCGAGATATTATTTTAGCAAACTAAAATGTTGTGTATTTTTTTTATTAAATAGTTGAGTTAAATTATAATAGAAAAATTTAAATTTGTGTTATTTCCATAACATTAAAACTAATTGCAAGATCATCAGTCTTAAGAGTATTTACTTTGAATTAAATTCAGGGGTTCTTGAATATCACTCAAGCAATCTTTTATTAAACAAGCTCAACCGCCATTCAAAATGAGAACCAGAATTGGCATTTTCATTAACGTGGTAGCATTCATGCCTTCTGAAAAAGTCCATTCAAAAAAGAAGGGCAAGAGAAAATTTTAATCGTTGGGGAATTGTTTTACAATAACAGAATTTTTTTCTTGTTATTATTTATCTTTTTAGAAGTTATATAAAGAAAATTGTAATTTTATCCAATATAGATTGTGTACGCTGGTCCTTAAAAACATCAAATTAATTTAACAATGTCAACTGTCAAGAAGCTGATTGGTCCATTCTCATTAGTAAAATATAGTTAAAACATACTTTTCGGTCATATCACTTTTTCTCAAAATGAAAATATTGATAAATTTATTTTTGGGATGTCAACTTATGATGTAAACTTTCCTCATGAAATAAATATGACTAAAATGTAGTTTTAATGGCTGTTTTCTTGCTTTCCCTTATATGAACTTTTCAATATGGCCACACATGATGAACCCATTAAAGAGTATTTTTCTTGTTATGATTAATTTTTACTAAACTTAGAATTTCTTTTGATTCTTAGGATCCATTTAAATTTTTGAAATTAAAATCAAAACTTTTTCATATTTATAAAAATCAGAAATGAATGATTTTTATTAAAAAATTTTTGAAATTACTTTAAAAGCAAGATTTTCAATAATATTATCTTCTCAACTCATTGAACAGGGAAAAAGAATTTTTCTAAAGTAAAAATATCATGAACATCTATAAAGATTCTTCCTCATCAACTTTATTTCTGAGGTGTTATCATTTATTTTAAATCTTTTAGAACTTTGTATTCATAGAAGCAGTAAAAAAAATAATGCGTAACTATTTTTTAAGTTATAAAATTTTGTGCCTTTATGAATCAATAAATCATGAAATTGGTTTAAGCTTGAAATCTATTTAAATTCTGATATTTTGTACATTTTAATTTAGTTCGTTAGAAAATTTAAAAGTAAATGATAGTTCATTAAATTTGATTTAGTTTAATCGATTATTATTTAATTTTTTCATGATTTATATAGGTAAACAACAAAATGACAAAAATTTTAGAAAAAACTGAAACTTGTGTATATAGTACAAATGGTTTTTCTAACTCGAAACATAGTTTTCGAAAAGGTACGCCAACACAAGTCATCCAATTTTCAAGTGAAAATTGAAAGTGAGAAACAAATACTTCAAAGTTATTAAGTGAATATAATACAATAAAATAATTACTCCACTTGAGATTGATTGGTAAGATATCAAACGAAAAACAGAAAAATTCTCAGCTTTTCTATACCACTTTACCTGTAAAAGTAGGAAAATTTCATATAATGTGAGTTGGCACAATTTTTATTGACCAATTTAATAAAACATTGAACGAAAATCATGTGTAAGAATAAAATTCAAGCGATTTTCATGATAAGATTTGTATTCTAAATATCATAGTAAAAACTATAATTAACAACTGTTCATAGAACTTAAAATAACGATAAATTCCCATAACTGAGCTTTAGTTAAAGTAGTACAATACGTCTTTCATGGATTTTGACTTCTTTTGGATTTCCGGAATAGCTTTTAGCTTAGTTTTTCATTTGATAACTAGTGATATTAAATAAATTTTTTGTTGTTAAACAAAAAGCTATATTACCGTTTTTAGACAAAGGAAATCATTTATCATAAAATGATATTGTATTAGGCCAGTACTATTCCATCTAAAATTTGATATCCTTGTCAAATAATAATAGAAAGCCTTAAGGTAAATTTTTGTTTTTTCTTTTAACTTGCCACTTTGTTATTTATGCTATAAAAATGTTTTATAAGGAGAAAGTTATTCAGAGCTTTTACATTTCATATAGAGTTATCATATATTAAATTTAACAAATGTACTTATACATATTTAAGTCTAATGGATATTTTATATATCAACATGAAACTAGTATCTCATATGATTATTTTCTAAAATAAAATTTTCTATTCGAGAACTGTATGTATGTTGTTAAATACTAGGTATTTGGTATTAGGTAGGTAATAGTTGAAAATTCAATTGGAAATAACACAATCGTTAAAGATTTCATTACCTTTTTGAGTTGACCATTTTGTCACTTTATTTAATAAACCTTAATTTATATACCAAAATATATCTAGCATTTTATTAGGTATCTGAAAAATTTCGGATAATAAAATAATGTGAAATAGATAAAATAAGATTATTAACGAAAGCTTAAAAAATCAAATTATATTATAATTCCTCTTTAGAGTACCTGATTTTATTAATTATCACAAATTAATGTGTGATTTTTTATTTACTTTGTTTAAAACATTGAATTTAATAAAAAAAAAACTAAATTAGTTTAATGCTCTTTAACAATTTCCTAGCTAGACGTAAACTTGCAAACTATATATGAAAGAGTGTGCATAAAATTTAAAAAAGGAAAATATTAAGTTCTACCTAAGCTATTTTTCTAAATTGTAAGTTTTTCTAAGAATTAAAAAGTTGACTACAACTGAATTTTATTTAAATTCTAAAATTCACAGAAAATTCTACAGACAATCAAAAAATAATTAGATACTAAATTTACTTACATATATCTTAGTTGAATCGTAATATTTTAAACCATAAGTTAAAATGTTAACTCTTATATTTTTTGTTAAGCCGTCAGTGAATAACGAAAATTTCAAATTAAGCTCTAGCCTAAAAATTTGTCTTACAAGTATTTAATTTTTCATTCGATTTATTTTATTTTATCAACATTAATCTTAATTTATCATTTAAAACTGATTAATTTAGTTATTGATTAGTTAAGCACTAAATTTATTTAAAATTTGACCTTGTAACAAATTAAATTAAAAATATTTTAAATTTAGAATTGAATTTAATCGAATTTTTAAAATAAAAACTTATGATAATTTTATAAAAAATAACACCAAAAAGATTAATTGTTAGTTACCTCTAAAAATGCTCTAATTCGTATAACATAACTGGGAAGATTAAGGCAAATAAATACTGTTGAGACAATTAATAACATTTTTGTAACTTTAATTTGGGATGAATACGGAATTTTTTTTCTACCTGTAATAATAATTAAATATTAATAATTATTGTTTTTAACTTAGAATATGATTTTACTTGTAAAAGATTGCCTGTTTCGATCTCTTAAAAAAGTAGTTTTCTCTGATCCTGATCTATGATTGGATGAATTTGATTTACATATACTAGTTGTTCTAAAATAAATTCAATTTAAAAATTTTAATTGCAAATATTTTTATTCCTTTTGAAGGGAAAAATTTCATAATCATAATCTTAGTTTTAAAGAAAGCTATAAGACTTTTACTTTGAATATTAATTTTAAAAAATAAATTAATAATTCTGAATTTTGTAATATTTTCTATATTTTTATACGGAAATTTTTGATCAGAAATGCTAATCAAAATTTTAAAAAGTTTGTAATATACGATAAAGCCTCTCTCGCAATTTGAATTTGAAGAACAAAAAACAAAGGATTATAGAGTCACTTGAAAAATCTCATAGAAAATTTTTATCATCGGTTAAACTATTAAAATAATTGTAAAGTATTGAATTATTACTTCTTTAATTACAAATTAATTTAATTATATTTAACTAAAATTCAGACATCAGAAATTCAAAGTTTTTGTAAAACAAACAGTATTTTGCTATGAAATATGAATGACCTCTTTGATACTTTTTTTTTTTCGAAGGGTTCGAGTGTTTTGATTTAAATGTTAAATAAATAATATGTAACTAGACTTAACAAATAATTATTGACGTTTTTTACAGAGGTGTAACTTTAATAGAACCGTGGAAAATACTGTTTTTTATTTTAGCTTTCAATTTTTTTAATACTTTTTATGACTCTAAAAATCTCAGAAAAATCGATATTGTTGTACTTTTGCCCCTCTATAATTTTCCTTAGTTCCATTTGATTTGATCCAATAAATCAAGAGAAAAAAAATTTTTTCCTAACCCCTCACTTATGAAGATTTTAATAATTATCTTCAAAACTATTAGTGATAAAATACTAAAAATGCTATATTATTGTACAGTTCGACTTAATAAATAAACGACGTAAGAAAGTCTCACGATCTAGGACAAGGGCCACTTAGCCATGCTGATCCCGCTATACCCTTTCAGCTTTTATTCAAAGTTATTGTATTGCAAATAATTTTCATTATTATAAAAGTTCAAATTAATTTTTAAAATATCATAAATGAACATTTTAAAGTGGTTTTACCACTATAATAATTTTTTGGTGCGTAAATCATTGTTAAGCAGGTTAAGAGTGCATGAAATTGATAATTTAATTCTTATTAGTTTTTTCTTGATTAGTTGACTATTTTGCTGGCTGACGGGTTTTTTGGAAAACTAAATTTCGAGATCGGAAAATGATTTGTTGGCATAGTTTTCTGGTGTTTTCTAAAATTGTTGACATTTCTGTTTTCTTGTTTATTAATAATTTATGGAAAATTATTACAGTAATTCATTTAACTTGTATTTACATGTGATTTTCATTAATTAAATCAAATTTGATGAATTACTGTTGCATTTTTCTTAGAAAAAAATAAGCTGGAATACAAGTAATTTGTATCCCAGTTAACGTATTTCTTTACATTTCCTTTTAAATATTTCAGTGCTTTAAAAGGTTTGTTTATGTTAACCCTTTACTATTTCTTTAATTATTTCTGGGATTTTTTGGATAGTAGAACACAGCAATTTTATAAACACCCCAACCTATGAAGTATAATTTAGACTATTAAAATTTAGAACAACTTAAAAAATTTTTATACAATCCTATATGGAATTAGGTTAAGTTATAAACAATCAAATATTTCGGCCAACGTTAAATCAAAAAAATTTAAAATACTTTAATTTCTAATTAAAAAAAAGTCAAATACTCATTTTGTATTATTTTGAAAAGTAAAATTTTATTCTTTAGCTTTTTATTCCATATTATCAAGAAAGTTTTTATTACTGTAGTAAGGACTATTACTTTAAAGTACGCAATTTCAATAATAGAAAAATTGACACTAACGCACGTCCAATCAATTGAAAACTTATTTTTAAGGTTTCCAATTGAAAAATGTTCTTCTCTTCTGCTCTTCTTCAAAAAAAGGAAAACAATTTGAAAACATCAAAAAGTCAATGCCATTTTTAATTAAAAAGTGATGTAATCTCTTTAAAGAAATACAACAAAATTTGTTTAATCAACTCAGAGGACTTTTAGGAAAAATAGACAAAGATGATACTCGTTGAATATTATATTAATAGTAATAGTTTTTTTCTTCTGTTTTATATATTTAAAAAACTTTTCATTAAAATATTAAAAGCTTTAAACAGAAAATATAATTTATTTATTTGAATTTTCAACTTTTAATTACTGGAGTAATTAATAACTTTAAAGAACCAAATTAATCCTTCTGTCCTATTAAATTTATTATTTGTTGACATAGCTTTTTGATACTTTAATGAACTAGTAGTTTTATTTTCCCCTTATAGAGTATAAAATACGCTGGCAGAGGTGTTAGTGAATTCAAATGGGGAAATATCAATTACCATTTATTACGTATGTCACTAGCAATTTGGTTTAAGATGACTTTTAATGCGTTAAAAATTGAAAGTTTTACTTCAAACAAATCAGAGTTTTTATTTAGAAAACAGGAAATAAATGATAACATTTTCAGTTGTAAAATGATTCCAAAATTGTATTTTATGTTATTATACTCTTACATGTCACAATGAGTCATGACAAATTTGATACTAACAAATTTCCTATCTGAAAGGATGACAAGTTAACGCTAACTACCCGAGTCGAAATATTTGATGATGATTTCATACTGTTCATCCTGCTACATTATACTCAAATCAGTATAATTTTTTACAAATAATCTTATGTTAAATGTTCATACTAAATTGATACTGAAAGTTTTGGATAAGTCACGATTCAACACTACAAGTACCAAATCAGTATTAAAGTTACAGTAAATTCAGTATGAAATCATACCCAATTTAGTCAGCATGAAATTATCATCAAATATTTCGACTCGGGTAGTTACCAAATCAGACTGTATGCCAATTTAGTGAAACACAGTGGCCTCCTAATTGTTTAGTGCCAAATTGTATGCAGCCAAACCCTAATGAGCTTCAAATATGGTAGTTATTTTTAAGAGGATAACAAACAAATATAATAAAATTTAAGAAAATGTTTTATATTAAATTGTGCTATTTTAGGAAAAGTTAAAAATAATTTTTCTTTACCATCTCCGTTAACGTGATTCTCAATTTTTTTTTTTTTTGCCCTGTGAATAAAATATTAATATCATTTATAAAGATATGAAGTCACCTGAGATTTGCTTTTATGTTATGTTATCAGAGTAACCCATTTTTTGTTGTTTTTTTTTTCATATTACGAATGTAGCTTGTCATAAAGAATATTGCCATAAATTATATTTAATATGGCATAAGCTCATCCTTAAAAAGCAAGGAAATAAACAGATCTTTAGAAAGGGTATCAACTTTTAAAGCAATTATAAAGTTGCTTTTATAAAAACTTCAATTTGTCAACGACAATTTTTGTTATCCCCTTTAAATTGGAACTCAGGAAAAAATTGGAATTTAGAATAAAAATCATTTGAAACAATTTTGTGTTTCTGTAAAAACATATTTCTATCTAAAATAGAAAATATGTTTATCTGATTATATAATTATTAACAACACATATTTAATTGTGTTATTGAATTATTTTAAAAAAAAAATTTTTATATACAAATTTTTTTTATCCAATTGAAACTTACAATCTTTGCTCCATCATTGGATTTCGGGCCATTGCAAACTTCCAAACTGTGTATCCTATGCAGATATTTAAGACAACAATTGTGGCAAATGGAACCGCAAATACAACAATAGTGTCAATATAGTTCATAACTGTCATATAATGCTGCAAAATAAAATATAATTATTTTATTTAATGTTGTTAGAAATTTTATTTTTATTAATATAAAAATTAAATTTTAATATTTTTATTTAAAAACTAGACTTTAGTGCTTTGCTATGGAATATAATGAAGGATATAAAAAAAGTTTTTCTTCTTCCTATTTAATGCTAACTTTGTTCAAAGAAAACCAAGAATCTCAAATTGTATATTGAAAATTACATCCTCATGAAATTTTGTTAATCTTTACATTAAAACTTTTACTTATATTGATTTTTAATAATATACATAAATAGGTGGGAATAACAATTTTTTACGCTTTTTGTTTTGAATGGGGTACCCAATTTTTAAATCATATTCCATACACTGAATTAATTTTTCTGCGTATTTTCATCTACCTTTTAAACATATTTGATTTTCTTATAACACAACCTTTATAACAATGCGAGTATATACATCGTCTTGGAAAGAAGAATATAAACAAAATGTTTATTCTATAAGTAAGCTATAAGCTTTTAAAAAGAAAGTTAAATCTGGGCTTTATTAGTTTTCCATAATCAATGAAATGTTCAGTTCACTTCACATAACACTACAATAAAACTTTGTTTTGGTAGCTTAACATTTCAATGTGTGGATGTGAAAACGGAAAATTCTTAAGAATTAGTAAATGTTTAAGATTCAATTAAGAATTTTGAGAAGTTGTCTTAATTTATTTAGTGTAAGTTCAAAGTTTTATAAAAGTAATTTTTGAGTTTAATTAAAAAACTAAAGAGTGTCTAACTTTTAATCTTGATTTTTCTTTTTTCCGTTTTATAAAAGTGTAACATAAAATTTTGCATTTAGTATTTGAGTTTTTCTGGATTTAACAACGAGAAGCAACTACCCCGGCTTAAAGGGGGGATTAGGTTAGTTCGGTGAAAGAAAGGCATGTTTTCAAGACTTTTTTTTTTAGCAATACAGGTACTTCTACTTTATTTAAATAATTTCTATATGATAACACAATATTTGAAAAATATTTTTCTAAATTTTCATTTCAAAATTTGAATAAGTGAACGAGTGGAAGTGAATATCTGGAGGCACCTTGAAAAATGGTTGTTGAAGAAAGATGTTTTCAAAGGTAACAACGAGAGGATTTGATTTTTCATTTTTTGGTAGCCTTTGGGAGTCAAAATATCGATTTTTGCTTAAAAAAATGACTTATTTGTTATTGTAATGATAATAATTATTAAAAAAAGAAACAAAGCTCTCATTGTTACCTGGTGGAATATACATATGAATAAGTAATATGCAAGATTTCAATGCGATCAGTCTTGTAAATATTGTAACCAATGCGATATTTTTCACTTTATATTCAAGATAAATGAAATATTATATGTTTCATTAATTCAAAGCTTTGTTTCAAGCATCATTCAATAATTATCAATGTTAAGCTTTACATATTATTGAAATTAATAAAGGTAATTTACTTTCAAAATAAATCATAGATGATTTAATTCTATATAATTCTATAATTCTGTATATTATAAAATGATTAATAAATTTTATTCCTCTTTTAATTAAAACCAATTAATAAAATTCTTATAATGAGGAATATTTTTATAAACTAATTTCACATTTTACTTGCACTCTATAGTAATTTTCTTAATATTCATAGAAATCTTTACATTTATCAAAGTCTATTAAGACATAGAAATCAACTAAAATTTTAATAGCGATAATATATCGTGAGGTGATTTATTTAGCTATTTTAAATGAAAAATTTCTTTACTTTATATAGCAAAAGTAGAATTTTTAATATAAGTTTTAGACAATTACGAAAAATTCTACTAATAAAATTCAATTAGCAATTTGAAAAGAAAAGTTTATTCTCCCTTAACTAAGAAATATTAAATTCATAAATGACATAATTTTCAATTTTCTGCAAATTAAGTTTGATTAGAATTAAAATTTTGCTCAAACTAAGAAGAAATTCTATATAATAAAAAAACTTTTTAGGTTTCATTTTAAGTTGAGGACTCAAAAATAGTATAATTTTTTTTTAAATTTTAAATTTTTTTAAATCTTTTTTCGTCTGACATTTCACGTGTTTGTTAAGCATAACAACAACAACAATTGTGACACAATTATTGTAATGTATAAAAACGTGAATAAAAATCATTTAACAAATTTATTTAAATGGTTTTTATAAACAAAATAACCTTTAATAATAATTCGAGAATAATTCTTGGCATGCAAGTAAAACTCTTTATAATAATTCTATTTATTGATTATAAATCAAATATTGCACACAAGACCTGTCATAATTTCAAAGTTAAATGCTTCCTAAAGGGCTGTTATATCTGTAGTAATGGTCATGAGCATTAAAGGGTTTTCATGATTTTCTTATAAACTTAGATTTTTTCAAATTATTCAATTACAATCTAAAGTATAAATTGATGAATATTTAAGATACCTACATAAAAAAATTTTTATAAATGAATTTTCATTACTGGGGGAGGGCAGGACCGTTATCTTAAAGCTTCCTTTTTTCTTAGAATACTCCACATGTTTCATGTAATATGTTTTGAAGTTTAGAATAATTTGAATTTCTTTTATGAGTGGGTTCTATTTTTCTAAAATGTTAAGAATCCATAAATAAGACCGACAAAGTATAAATAGTACAAAGGGAAAATTTTACGAATAAGGTCTAACTCTTAATATTTGTAAAAAATTTATAAAAAATTAAAACTTTACGAATAGCTTCCTGTCACAAATTTCTTTAAACTTTTGAAAAAGAAATGTTTCTATGACGTAACATAATCTGAGACCATGTGGTATATGTCCTACTACTCAAAAGTTTTGAGAAAACTTTCTTAACAACAACAATGTATGACACTTTAAAGTACATTACATTGGAGTCTAATGGTTTGATGGACATTACTAGATAAATAAGCAAACAGATAAAACCATTTTAATATTCCAAGAGGGTCAAGCATACAATTTATTTATGGTATTCAAATTTAGTTATTTTTCCAAATATCCTTGTGTGCGTTTATTCTTTTGCTTACACTAATTCCTATAGTGAAAATTTAAAACACCTAAAAGGACCTTTTTACTTATTTATTACAGTATAAATCGTGTTTTCTCAACAACTTGAATGAGTTGAGAATCAGCTACATAAAATATTATGTAGAAATATCAAAAATAATCACTGTTTGTATTTTAACGTAACATAAATCTTTTTTACCAAAAAAATCAAAAGAAATGATTTTCTATGTTGAATTTTAAAGTATATTTTGTTATTTTCTTTATGTTGTTTTTTTATGGTTTTTGAATTTAAAAAATAGAAATTTAAACAAAATCTTTTTATTGTCCTTATTTATTTGGCAAAACATTTTTCTAACCCGTATTACTCCTTATTTATTTTAGTTATTTGGAAAAAATTTTTCTAAGCCGTATTAAGCTCGTTTTACATAAATACTTTTTTTTATTTTTGTTTTACTGACATACTTTGAAGGTTTTTATACAAAATGAAATACTTTATTGAATAGAATAGAAAGGAATTTACAATTTTTCCATTGTTATTTAATAGAAACAAAAAGAATTTATATATTAATCTGAAAATAAAATGGTCTGATGGCATTTTAAAAAATATCTTATTTCAAAAAAGATATTTTTTAAAGGTTAATTCTCAATATAAATATATATATATAGTATATATACATATGTCAACAACGAAAATTTATCAACTTTTCTTTTCTAGCAACCAGTCAGTTGTGAAGTTTTATTACTCTGTTTGCTAGTGCAAATATGAACCGCAAATCAAAATAAGATCAGCTAATACGTCATCAAAATATTTATTTTTATTTACAAATATTTCTATCGGAAAGTCTGAATTAAATATTTCAAAAAATTTGAAATATTTTTTTCTATATTTTATTTTTAAAATATTCAATTTTTGAAAAGATATTCACAATTTGATCAAAATATTAGAAGACTTAAACTTTTTACTTAGAATTTTACTCCTATTTTTTTTTAGCTTATTTTGATGAGAAATGGCAAGTCTCTCTATTAATTGTGAATATACCAAGTTGCATTGCTTTTAGTAATATGTTCTGAAAGCGTTGCAAAATCTGGATATTAGAATCAGTGAAACAAGCCGTCATACGCCGAAATTGAACCAGTTTAGAATTGAATAACCAATCACTTTTCATGAATTTTATGTTAACTTGTTTTTTCTTTTCTTTTGATATACTCCTTCGGTCTTTGTTTAGCCTCAAGGGTAATACAAATATACTTCGCTCCAACTTAAATTCCTAAAGTTTAAAGTGCTGATTGCAATTTTAACTTTGGCAAAATTATTTCTCAATGGAACACTTTTACTTTAAGCTTACTCTAACTACAAAATTATAAATATATTTTGTCTATATTAGTTTAAGGTTGCAGTTACTTACAAAACTTATATTTTTAATAAACAACTTTTATAAAAAGAACCAAAAATTCTTGTTTTTTTTTTGCTTTTTATAAAATTTCAATAAATTTCAAACTTTGAGGAATTGTCAGAAAAGTTTAGGACAAACACAATGAACAAGTCATTAAATTTTCCAGCAATTTCCCAGGGTTACAATTAATTGATAAAGAATTTGTCTTGGTTTTAAAATATTTACAATTTTCAATTGGAAATACATTTATTCATTCAAAAAGACAAAAAAATTTCTCACTCTTCTGAAAGGAAATAAATGTTTGTTTATTGTTCTAAGAATTGTTTACTTTTATTAAGTATGAACTCTCAATTAAATTAAATCAGGTATAGATACAAAAATACCTATCAAAAGAAAAATTATTTCTTAAAGTTCTAGGAAAAGTATTTTATAGTACATGTGTTTAGCTTTTTTAACAAAACAAAAGAAAAACACATTCACACGCAAAATTTTAATAAATATTGCCGTGTATTAACCAACAGAAGAAGAAATTGTAACAATCCAGTGGTTAAATTTCTTCCTTTGAAGGCGTGTTTGTGGTTAAATTTTTTCCTTTCAGTGTTAGAAGGTCTATATATTATTTTATCTATTTCAAAAGCGCAATTATTTTAACAGCAGAATGACATTATATAGCAAAACAAAAGAATGCAAATTAGAGAGAAAATTTATTCCAGTTTTCTAATTTTTGCTTTAAATAACCGAGCAAGAAAAATAGGAATGACCTTCGGTAAATAGAAGAAACCCACCATGCAATGAAATCTGTAAAGGAATGCAAATTAGAATAATTTTAAAATATTGCACTCGTATATGCTGTACGTGGAATAGAGATTTTATCTGCATAATATTTGTTGTTAAACTCAATGATAAAAAAACGCTTTGTGGAAGGGTGTTTACATTCCGAAAGTGTTGGTTAGAAAACCTTGAATGATGATCACATATTCCATTATTAAGTGGAAAGCAACTATTTTCATACATATAATACATTGCATATATTTTTAAGGAGGCACATTTGTGTAGGTATTTATATGTGTATAGTTCATAATTTGCAATTTATTTGAAGCATGAAAAATTAATCAATAACAGTTTTTCATTTAAAAAAACATATTATTAAAGGACTTTAGAAGAAATAATAAAAAAATTTTTCCTATAACTGAATTAAAATTTGTCAAATAAAACAAACAGATTTTGCCTTATAAAATTTGCAAAAGTAAAAGGAGGAAATTTTCATTTTTCTATTTAAAGCTATTCGATCGTTTCGTTATAACAGTAATTTTGTTAGCGAACGCCAGGCCAAATGCTGTTTCATACTTGGCAACTGATATAAAGTAATATTACACTGACTTAATTTATTAAATATTCAAATTCCATTTTGGGAGCATTAAATAAATTCCTGCACACTTGAAACTTTTTTCTGTACTCTTAGTTGTCTAGAGTCTAGACCAGAGGTTCCCAACTACCGGTTACTCCAATCGTTAATATAAAATATTAAAATACTGAAAAATTAAAGATATACTCTTATGGTTTTTGGTGCTTTAAGAAGAAAGAAATGAAATTATGCTTTTAATTTTTTATAAAGAAAATATATAAATTAAGCTCCAGTTATATTCACCTTTTTTTTGATACAGTTAATTTTTTTTTCATATTCTAAATGGTATATCTTTTACATAATGTGTAATTCGTAAAATTAGAAACATAAAAGCATCTTTGACGCCTCTTTATTCAATAACTATTTCTTTAGAGATTAATATCAAAAGTCTTAACAGCTTTCAAGACTTTTAATTATCGTTTGAAGTTCTTTTTTGCCTAAAAACCCGATTGGTTTTTATCCTGATACAAAAGAAGCTTAGTTGTGTTGGCGGCCATTACAACAAAGAGACCAACAATATAAAATAAAAAAACGTTATTACTTTCATTAAAAATTCAAATAAAATCCCAAAAATCTGAGAAAAATATTTTTCCGCCCAACTTGTATCGCCTAATAATAGTAAAAAAATTCATAGATTTAACTTTTACTTTTGTCGTTGTTATAAAAATTCTAAGGTTTATTCAGTTAAATTTCTTGTATATCCAAAAAGCTAAATTTATAGCATAGTTTTCTTCTATCATCCAAACGAGGGTAAATAAAAGAGAATATATAAAATTACTATTTTCAATTTTAATAAATATTCAAAACACATATTTTCAAGGAACACATAAAAAACAAATATATCTGACAGTAATGAGTAAAAATATTTTTTTTTTAAAAAAAAAACTAAATAATATTTTATTAATTTAAATTCAAAAACTTACTTTATATTTCGGTTTAATATCACATAAAGTTGAACTTAATTTTTGGTCAAATATTGGACTTGAAAAAAAAATAAATGGAAGACAATGACAACTACCAATTGATGTTAATCCACATAACACTTGTTTAGCACGTCTTACAGTACACATTGATTGCCTTCTTAAAGGATATACCACAGCTATAAATCTTTCAACTGTAAAAGCGACTACAAACCAAACTGATAAAAAACTACATAGACTACTAAAAAATGTAAAAAATTGACAAAATATATTTCGATTATATATATCAATATCGATAAAATTTAACCATTGCACAAATAGTCCAAAAAGGAAACAAGTATCACTTATAGCTAGACCAGCTAAATAATAACTTGATGATAGTTTTCTTAAATTTGTTTTAAATAACACTATAACTGATAAAATATTTCCAATACTACCAAAAAATACTAAAAATGGTGTATAATAAAATGATAAATAATCACCAATTTGTTCAACTATAGTTAACATTGGTGAATATTGTATTTCTGTGGTAAAATTACTAATATTAAACGAAGAATTTAACGAATAACCAAAATCGTCTAAATAAAAATATTCATTAAATTCGATTTTATTATTTTTAGGCATTTTTTATTTTTTTTTTTTAAATACAAAAATACTTCTTAAACTATTTCTTTCACTTAAGCACTTTTAAAACATTACACCTTAAATTCCGAGTGACAAATGAATACGGAAAATGTTTGATTTGTCTTTTAAAGGAAGAACAGTTAAAAAACAAAAAAGAAAGTAAAGACTCCTTGAATATCGTTGAAGCTTTTTTCTTTCTATATTAAGAAAAAACCCTTAGTTTATGAACTTCTTAAAAACTTTTGCTCTTTAGGATGTAACTTTACTTCTCCTGCTAACTAATATAGCGCATGCTATATTAATATTTTGGAATATTTTTTTCCAATTTAAATATCCTACTAATTTTTCATAAAAATTATAATTTAACCAAAATTTGAAAATGTGGTGGAGAAACATCAAAAAAATATTTTTAATCTTTGATACCATCTGTGTACGTAATTTACTCGTAATTGATTCAATTTATTATTAGTTTTAATTGGCAAGAAACATTTTCAAAATCAAAAAGTTTTGAAGCTTATGTAAACAAGATAAAAAAATTAATGGTTTTGTTTACATTAATACATATAGCTCACAAATCTAGCTTACAAATTACTTTGGCTTCTAAAGTAAGCTTTAGTTTTATCGAAAATTTTACTATTTAACGTTGCATTTTTATAGGATCTTCGAAGTAATAATAATCAATTTTGTCATGGAAATATTTTTTAACTATGACACCTTTTTTTCTTAATTTTGTTTAAGTAATTCTATAATACGCTTTATCCAAAATAGTTGACATATGATATATCCTGCGAATCTTTAAAAAAAAGCAATCAATCAATTTAATTTTACGAAAAATCCGGTCTATTTCTATGAATTGAAAACAAAACTACATTTTTAAGGAACTTGCTAACCAAGAGAATGTGATTTCTTGTGAAAACTAAAAAAATTACTTCTCCAGCATAACAATGCACCATGTAAAAATTCAATTTTTTTGATTACGTAATTGAAGACTTGAGATTTAAATTATTTACTCATCCATTATTTTCATTTAGGCTCTAAAAACTGTTGCGTGGAAAATGATTAAGTATAACTTTAAGGGTTCATACGGAATTTGAGGAGTTCTATAAAACCGGTAGAAAATTATTTAGAGCTGTTTGTGTTTCTCTTGAAGGAGGTTTTATTGAAAAAAGGCTTTAATTTTAGCAAAAAAAAAAAACACTGTTTTTTATGTATTAGTTCCACAAAACAGTTGAGTTTTATAGGGTCTAAAATTTGAGTTAACTTAAGTCTTAGGTACTAAAGTCTAATTGCTGCACCCTACTTTTGATTTGAATATTTGACGAGGCATACTGGCATATGAAACTTTGCCTCTTTCAGGACTTTGAATATGGAACGAGATTCAATTGAGGACGATAAGATTGAGGTTTATTAAGTTTTTACTCTAAGATTTTTCTGCAATTTAACAAGAAATAATAAAAAGAACATAAAACATCGTGTTAAAAAAGTGAATTTTGGTTAAAAAGATATTTTAAAGTGAAATTTTTAAGTTTGAAAAAATTAATATATTTTATGAGTTCATTTCAAGCTATAACTGCTTAAAAATTAATGAACTCTTCAGAAAAAGTAAGAACTGAAAAATATTTAATATCGTATTTTTACGTTGCCAGGGAATTTTACGTAATAAAGAAAGATTAAGGACGAGTAGCTTGATATCAGATTCAATTTAGGTTAATTGGTACGAAATCAGTACAAAAAACTTCGCTTCAATTAAATACAAATTAAATTCGGAAAATTTTGAAAACTACTTAAGGTCTTGAAAAATTAATTTTTCTGCGATTTCCTTTTAAGAATTTTACTCATGTTATATGTGATTTTATATTTTCTGTTCCCATCTATTGTAACCATCTGAGTTAAATTAAATAAGACACTTGAATGACATTTAAACTATTTCTAGCTCTAGCTATTAAAAAAATTGCCAAGAACTACCAAATTTTCACCTGAAATTCTTCATAATAAAAAATAATATTTATTTAAATTTGTTCATTCACTTATTTAATTAGTTCTTTTTAGTCCTGGCAAAGCAGTATTTCTTTTAATTACTTTTTTATTAAGGATTTCAAGTACTCAAATAGACGGCAGTATTTAATTAAATTGAATTTTAACTTTACTAAATAAGAAACAGTACAGTACACAAAATATTAGTTAATAAGATTTTGTGGCAACAACAATACAAAGTAAACATAATAATTTATACGCCGTAAATCATAGCTTTACTATTCAATAGAAATTACCTAAAATAATAATTGGGAAATAGAAGAGTAAAATTAATATTTAAGGTAATTTCATTTCTTAGAAACCTTTAAATAAATAATGTATAACATAAACATATATTTATATTATCCAAAAACAAACACAGTTTGTTTGAATATTTTGATTAAATTTGAAACTCATTCTTCGTAGGAATATACGTAGAAAATGAGGCTAGTAAAAGTTTAATCGTTTAATTGGGATAGGATTTGAAGGAATTAAGCAATTACATCAATTTAGTGGCCGGAGAAATATTTATTAATTTACTTTATTAAAAAATATTATGCAAAAATCATAAGAGGTCAAGTAGATAGGATATTCTTATATTTATTCCGTTTTATTAAAATTAAAAGTTTCTTGACTTCGAATCGTAATAACAACAAAACGAAACTTAAAAAAGGTATTTTTTTTTAAAACTAAAAGGGTTTTTTCTTTAGAAGCAAAGTAAAAATTTTCATGAATTCTGATTTTTAAAAAAAAAAACATAAATTAAAAATTGTTGATATTTACAGAAAATTTAATTTAAATTGATTAGAGGGAGGGTAAAGGGATAAATATCTCGTAGTTATTGACAATTAAATCTTCCTACTTCTTATTTTAATTGAACTCTAATTTAACCATTCATCGAAAATATAAAATTGTTATAAATTTTTTAATAAAAATTTGTTCAAAGTTATAATGTAAATTTAACAACAATTAGGCTACAAAATTCCTTGGAAATACATCAAAAGGTCTTGTGTATTCGAGGCTTTAGGGTTTAATAAAAATTTTACAAAGAAATATACGAATTTTATTTACTTTGAGAAAAGGGTCACAACTTTTTTATGGACGCAATTAGCTTTTATTTTTAAAATCAATATTTTATTTTTATGCTCGAGGTGATGATAAAATTTCAGTTTTTTAACCTATAATCAAGATTATAGGTTTAATTTTCCATTTTCTTGTTGTACAAATTTTAAGGCAATTGGGATAAATATCTCGTAGTTATTGGCAATTAAGTCTTTCTGACTCTTTTATCATTTTAAGAGTTTAAACAGCATTATTTTATATTTTATATTATATATAACTACCAACATCTTTTCTTCCACCATTTTTAACTATTTACTGGTTTGTAAAATGTCAAAATAGGGAACTTTTTCATATAAATCAATGTTTAGACTTCAAGCGACCACAAAAAATATAGAAATGACAAAAAAATACTTCGCGGAATGAAAAACTTATTTTTTAACTAAATACTATACAGAACTGTAATATGATCATTGTAACTTAACTTTTTTAAAAGACGATTTGGAAAATGCTTTCCAGTTGGAAATTATTTTCTTAAAATATCTGTACCAAAATTTTTACAGAATATTGTTAAGAAGTTTATATGCAAAATATTCCAATATGTTTTCATATTTAAAAAGATCAAAAGCTAAAATGCTTTTTATTAAAAATTATACCTGACATTTCAATCCGGTGGCAATATTAAATACAATCTTCGAAAGCGAGAAGCGAAGCCTAGAATTTTCTATTTGACAATTTGGCTTTTGATTATCCGGGCTGAGACCAAATATTATCACCTGAAATAACCTAATTAAAATGAAAAATTGTTTCATTTTGAAGGTACTGTAATTTTTTAAAAAAATTTGAGTCATATAATATTGGAAAAAGGATGATTTATACTTTTTTCTGAAAAATTATTAGTGCCCTTGACTTTCAATCTAGTACAGTTCATTCAGTTAGAGGTGATCAAGGAAATAATTATTCAAAAATTAAACGCTTTTATAGGAAACTTCTTAGAATATATTTTTTGAGAATATATTTTAACTTTTAAGGAGAAATCGTCAAAAAAGCTTTCATTTTCTCTTAAAATCCATTGCCCAACTCTTTGGGATGAAAACCACGTGTTTTTCTTTAACACGTGCTATTCAGTAAAAACAATTGTTAATTGCTGCGCAAGATATATGTACAAAACCTAAGCTTCATTCATAGAAATCATAAATATAAAAGAAATTTTTTCTTGCAAAATAAATAAAACATTTTGTTGAAATAAAATTGATTCTCTTATGACTACTAAGTTAAATAATGGCAAATTTAACCATCTGAAAAGGTCTGGAATTAGTTCTATTTAAAAAGATATTGGATAAAGTATCAGCGAAGAAATTTCAAAAATACTTCTATTTGAAAAGCACTTTTAAAAATACTTCCATATTTTGATAATTTTACCAAACTAAATCCCATTAAAGGAAGATAAAAAATATTTTTATAAAATATCAGAGCAATAATCGACAGATTTTGACATGACCCAATTCAATTCAATTCAAAACGCGTTTCATTGATAAATAAAAAAATAAATATATATATATATAATTTTTGTTGTATATCCAGAAATATTTTTCTTTCCATTTTTTTCAAAACTTAACTCATATGATTGGGTACCTATATATAAATTTAATAAAAAGTTCACAAATAAATAATTTTCTTAGAATTCTTCAGAAGTTTAATAAAGGTTTATCAAACAATTAATCTTTTTCAAAGCTTTAGATACTTTATTTTATTTATTACTTTTTAAGTTTTTTTCATAATTATTTAAAAATTTTTAATTGAACTCTAATTTAACCATTCACCGATATTCTAACTCTTATATAAAATTCTTAATAATATTCTAATTTGTTCAAAATTATAATGAAAATTAAACAACAATTAGATTGCAAAATTCCATGGAAATATCTCAAAAAGTCTTGGGTATTCAAGGCTTTAGGGCTTAATAAAAATTTTACAAAGAAACTTAAAAACTTTAATGCCTCCGAGAAAAGGGTTACAACCTTTTTATGGACGTAATTAGGATTTATTTTTTTAATCAATATTTTATTTATTTGCTCGAGGTGATAATAAACTTTCAGTTTTTTGACCTCCAATTATGATTGAAGAGTTAATTAAATGAAGTTTTTATTATTAAAATAATTTATTAATAAATCTGTATTTATTAAGTTTTTGCTATATGATTTTTCTAGTTATTTATTACAAAAATGAATTCTAAGTTTATGTATAAAAATTATTCATTAATATTTCTATTATTTTACAGAAAACGAAAAGGTTGGAACTTTAGATGCATTACTTAGTAATGCTTACTGCCGATCTCAAAGATTTCTCTCAAAACAAATGGCTCAACTTCGACCTGAACTGACCATGTCAATGTTTTCAGGTATGCTTAGAATTATGTAAAATTTAAAATTACAATTTTTTTTACTTCTTTAAATTTTATCATCTAAAAATGCAAAGAGAGAATCCAGCCGATGATGATTAAAATACATATAAACTCGTTATTAGAAAAAATTGGCTGATTTTTTTTTTACTTTAGTGAAGCTAAACACTACGTTACATAAAGAAAGATTGGCTTGTTATAGCATAAATACATCATTGTTTCATGATTTCGAATTAAAAAAAAAATTCAACTTTCCTTTAATAGAAATTACTCATCGATTTCAAACCGCTCGAGAAGAAGTTCGTGCACTATTACTACAATGTCTTTTACCGTGGCTTGAAAATATGGAATTAGTAGCCACAAGTGTTCCACCAGCAACTCCATTATCTTATATTATGGTTGGATATTAAATTAAAAATATGAAACTATTAATAATTAACTTTGAAAATTTAGTACTTTCCGGATTCAGGAACCCAAGGACGTAGAGAAGGATCTGGCTCAACAGAAGCTACTGAAATGATATTGAATAATCTATTCTACATAACTGCAAAAGTATTTATTAAAAATTTTATTCAATTAAATTATAATTAAAACAAGCACCTAAAAAATTGTTCTATTTATCAGATAAATTCTATTTTAACAAACAATTAAATATTATTTAGCACTTAGAGAAAGTTGCAGTATGTTTTTTCTTAGAACTTCCTACTTGTTATTTGCAGATATGTATAACGAAAAATTACGAAATGATGAAATTAAAAAAGATGAGCCTATTATTCATGATCTAGATCAGGGATAACCACCCTTTTTTGCCAGGGGCCAAATAAAAGTTTAAAAAATTTGTTCGGCCCGCACAAAATATGAGAACTAAATAAATAAGCGCAAATTACTTTCATTATAGAATTAACAAAAAAAACTAAACAAAATAAATTATACAATAAATATAGTTAAAGAAAACGGGCATGCGGCCTGTGAGCTGCAAGTTACTCATCCCTGATCTAGAGGTTTGTTGAGATGGCTATTACGCCGATGTTTACATAAAAATCAAAGATTTTGGTTTTTATATTTATATTTTATACTTTTTGCTGCAAAATACTAACAAGTATATTATCTATCTCTAAGAATGGGTCTACACAAGCCAACTCACACCAGAAACTCATAGCGATTCTGTAAGTTTTGTATGAAAAAAACCGGTTTCGCTGTGAGTTGGCCTGTGTAGACGCACTGTAACTTGCAACGGTCGATCATGGTTCTCTTTAAATACTAATTTTTTCTGTCTATGCCGGTGGGGATATAAATTAAAATTTTCTAAAATTTCCAGACATAACAATTTGTCAATTTTATAAATTCTTTATTTATACAAAGTTATATTTTTTATAACCTAAAAACTAAAATATCTTAGTAAACAAATTTCGTGTGAACTAAAATTTTTATTAATCTTAGTTTATAAATTAGCGTGCTGGATAGCATTTCTGTAGGTGTTTTTGAGCCGAGCTCACACTCAAAAGTATATATTAGCTTTGTCTAAAAGTCTTTCTCTTATTTTACATTCAGTATTATTAATTGCCATAAAAATAAAAAATGAAGTTCGAAAAACAAATTCCTCAAAATAAGCCTAGAAGAAAATCATTATTAAACGCATTATACTGTACTATTTTTTTTGGAAATTTTACACAATTTTCCTGCTTATAAATTATGATTTCTTTCGGTTTTTTATTTAGTAATTATATATTTTTTTATAATTACGAAAATATTCATGGGAAAAATTGGTATTTGAATTTAAAGAGTTATGAAAAGCTACAGAAACAATAAGAAATATAACAAATCATTATGCAGCTCATGCTGTGTCTGCATAAATTATCGTCAAGAACTTACCTCTGAATATTTTTCAGTAAAATTTATACAAAATATTTCATAAATATCATTGTATACTATTTACATAAATAAATTTATATAAACCCCAACTTTTTAATGGATAATTAACCGTATCCTTTTTCTTCTATTATTTGTACATAAATAAATTTTGAAATAAATCAAGAATTTAATTAAATACTATAACAAACATAATTTTGATAAAATCTTAATTTAAATTAAGCTGAGTTTTTTTTCTTCTTTTAAAAAAACAATAATTTTGTTTGCAGTTTGCTGATTCACATCCAAGAGATATTGAAGAGCTATGGGGAACTCTTTGTCAATTTTGGCCAAATAATTTAAAAGTTATATTACGTTACTTGGTAATAATCTCTGGAATAGCACCTATTGAACTTCTTCCTTATGTAATATTATTTTTTCTGAAATTTATAAACAAAAATGAATAAAATTTATATTAAAGGCAAAACGTGTAGCATTATATTTAGCTAGAACATGTCCAAATCGTTTACTAGATGAACTTATGACAGAATTACAAACAGTAGAAACTCTAAATTGTTTAATTGAACGTACTGAAACACCACCATTTTATCGTCTTACAAGTATGAGAAAAGCATCCAGCCATTCCGATGGTAGATATAAAATTTAAAAAACCCAAAAATATATGAATTTACTTTATTATATATCATATTGAAGGTCAAAATGCTGGAATTGTTGATTCACGAATTCAAGACTTGACTGTTGAAAAAGGAACTATTCATACTAAACGTCATAGTGGTGAGGACCCATTAAAAACAGGGTATGCCATTTTAAACGTATTTTCATGTTCTCTTATTAAATATATTTATATTTTATTTTTAGGACATGTAAATCTGATAGCGGAATTAGGGGATTTACTTCTCATAATCGACCACCACGTGGCAGTGATAAAATCAGAGCTGCGTCTGGTCCATCGATTCTACCAAGACCAGAAGATATTATGATAAATGATCCAGAGGTGAGATTATTTTATTTAAATAATAAGAATATTATGAAATTTCAAATTAATTCTCAAACAATTATTAGTTTCGTCAGGAAGAAAATGTAGAAATGCGTACAGAGCCACCATCAGCACCACATCCGTTACCAATGCCTGAGTACGGTGGTTATTTTGCTCCATTAACGGAGTTTTTACCTGATGTAAGCCTTCCAATTAGTGGATTTCATAGGTAAATTTTATTTTTTTTTTTTAATAATTTTTTGTTTGTTTTTTGAATACGATATAAACTGCCCAAATTTTAATTTAAGGACATGAATTTTCTTATTTAAATATAGCCCAAAAATATAAAGTTATAGTTTTGTATTTAGAAATAAATTTTTGATTTTATTTTACAAATCAAACGATATACAAAATGAATATCTTTTTTTTATTTCAGATGTAATGTGGCAGTAATGTTACTTACTGATATAATTGTTGATGGAATACCAGGATTAGATTGGACATTACACATACCTTTGATGCTCCATATTCTATTTTTGGGATTAGATCATACTAGACCAATAGTTAGAGATCATTGCAAACATTTGGCTTTAAATTTATTAGTTAGTATTAACAAATTTTTGACTAAATATAAACATATATATATATATATATATATATATATATATATATATATATACATATTTTTAAATAAATTCATACAAATTTTAGATTGCTTTGGCTGAACACAATGATCATTTAACAGTAGCAAGGATATTGTTGAACAGTGAAACTTCTAAATTAGGCTTAGGTCTATCAGTTCCATCACTTGCTGTCATCAAACATAACTTTACTGGTTTGTTTTTTAAATGAATAGTATTAAGGGTTTTTTTAATATAATATTTTTGAAGATTTATTATTAATTTACGCGTCCTTTTAGAGAAGTAATGAGGCAATTTTACTTTAGCATCATGCCTAAATTCTGTTTAACAGCAATACAGGGATTAATATCTGAACAAAATATATTTTATTATCGAATATTGCTTTATTTGAAGGAGAACTTTAATATCTGTAACAATTTATATGACTTTCTTTACGGAATAATAACTTGGTATTCCTATATATATATATATATATATATATATATATTTCTGGAAAGCTTTCAGTCAAAGTCAAGTCCAAGTATTGCAGCCCGAGTTAAAAATTAATCGCTTATTAGTTTAAAAAAAGTAAATGAAATTCCTAAATCTGGTAGGAATGAAGTTTCTTAAGTTATACCCTGCAACAACCTGCTTTCAATTGACAACTGGAAATCATAATAATAAATAAATATAACAATTAATCAAAGAATAAAAAATTAAGAAAAGCACCAGTATTAACTAACAAAAACAAGAATTAAAAATAATAAGAAACAATAAATAATTAACACTAAAACCAGCAACTAATCCAAAGAAAAGGAAAAAAAATTAGCTAAGAAACACAATTTCCTATTAATTAACAATAATAAGATAAAAAATTATTATCTTTTTGTATTAGAATTTCGTGTTAAAATTTTATTTAGGAACTTCGTGTTAGCATTCCTTAGATGCCATTAAATATTTTGGTCTAACTGTAATGTAGGAACCCGTGATAAGGAACTTCGTTCCAATAAAATCTCCACTTTTTTTTCAAAACATGTATTCCATTTTTTAAAGATTGTCAAAGTGTATACTTTGACGCATTCTCTTTGTCATAAAAAGGCTTCTCAAAGCATTAATGGATCTATTTTTCTCAAAATTATAAATTTAAAATAACTATAGGGACAATATCTATTCCACTTATTTTGTAATAATGGCTTTTTTGTTATTTTATTAATACTAATTGTCGTGTAATGCTTGCACTTATTTATGGTACTCGGTTATGTTGTTAAATGCATTTAAAATTTGTTTTTTAGTCTGCAATTTGATAAAAGTAAGAAAATTTGATATTTGTTAATTTTGATCAATAAAAATCTAAAATTAATTCTTTTTTGGTTTCTAAAAGACTTCTGTTATATGCCTTATATTAAACTATATTGAATTATATTAAAAATATTACCTGAACTTTTTTTTTTTTTTCTTTTTTGAAAAGAACTAAACCAGGAATTTGATAGCTATTTATATGGAACTCCTGCTGTACAACAATTGGCGAATAACATTATAACAAATCCAAATATAACCGAAAATAGTGAAATTCCATCAAATGTTGTCGAAGAAAATTCTCCCCCTCAGCCAGGTCCAACGATGCTTATATCTCATGTCATTAAAAGTTTGATTAAATTTCTATCACAAGAGTCTTGTCAACCTCTTTGGAACTATGAAGACATAACAGCTAAAGGTAATTAATATCTTTATTATTTTATGATTTATTTTAAAAATTTTCCGCTTAATTAGTTTGGACAATTAAGTCATATGATCAATTAGCTTGTTTTCTTAAACATATGGTTAAAATATTTTATGAAAGTTTTCCACATGCCCGAATATCAGAACGATGGGCTCAAACAGCTTTACAATTAGGTCTTAGCTGTTCATCTCGTCATTATGCTGGACGTAGTTTACAAATTTTTCGTGCATTAAATGTTCCAATCAATTCTAGAATGTTATCTGATATATTATCTCGACTTATTGAGACAGTAGCAGAACAAGGAGAAGATATGCAAGGCTATGTAACTGAATTATTATTAACACTTGAAGCAGCAGTTGATAGCTTAGATTCTGATTTTCGTCCTCTTGATGTAATGAAAGATATATTCAAGAGTACACCTAATTTAAATAATAAAGATGGTACAAGTTCTGTAATTCCGGGAAAAAAATCATCATCGGGTACAACACCACAATCACCTAATTTTGTTATACAATCGGGTCATGCCCGAAGTACTAGTTATTCAGTTTCATATTGTACAAGAAAATCAAATAATTCTCCAAATGATAAAACTGGTTAGACAAATATTTTCTTTTTTCTAAATTAATAAAAATTATAACTGAAAGTTTATTAATAGTTGAACTACGTAATCGAAGCAATGCATTGGATATAGAACGTAACGCTCCTAAATTTGGTTCAGCATTATCACGATCGAGAAGTGCTCAAAGCCTTAAACTTTTGGGAGATACAGCAACACAGGTAAATCATAAGATTTTAACTATTTCATTGTTTTCTTTTTTTTATCCAAATTAAGTTAAAGATGTGTAGAAGGTAGAAACTGTTGTTTTCTTATAGTTTTTTAAAAATAGTATTATTTTCTTATTTATGAGAAGAAAAATGATTTCGACGAGTCTTATTTTCCATTCAAAATAGGAAAGCTTACACCAAAAATATGTTTATGATTATAATTCTGCTTGGTTCATACCATTCTACGTTGATTTTGGTATATGACAAAGTTTTTAAACAAAATTCCTTATCCCTGGTGTCTAAATGATGGCTAGGCCAAAAGTTTTAATGGCATCTAAGGAATCGTAACACGAAATTCCTTAGCAAGATTGTGTTATAATTATTATTACAAAAATTTAACACCAAAATGGAATAGTTCCTTATTATTGTTATTGTTAATTTTTGAATGTATGGGATAACTTTTAAAACTATGATTGGTACTTAGAACATTTGTTTGCTTATTTAAATATATTTTCACTAATTTAATATAAGTATAAATTTTTTATTTTAGGATGATAAAATGACAATTTTAGCTCAATTGTTTTGGCTAGCAGTATCTCTCCTAGAAAGTGATTACGAACATGAATTCCTTTTAGCATTACGTCTTCTTACTCGAGTATTACATCGTTTACCACTAGATCGGCCAGATGCACGTGATAAAGTAGAAAAACTGCAACAGCAATTAAAGTGGACTGGTTATCCAGGAGTACATGCTTTACTTTTAAAAGTATTGATATACTATTTTAATATTAATATATTATTAAATTTTTCATTTAATAAATAGGGTTGTACTCATTCAGGTACATATGAGCCAACAATTACTTTATTATCACAACTACCTCCATTACTTAGTTTACCTGTTTGTGATCCAACACAAAGTTCTGCGTTCCCAATGAATGTAATAGCACTACTTCCATATATGCTGTTACATTATGAAGATGCAAATGAAATATGTATTCGTAGTGCTGAAAATATTGCACAAGTATCATCAGAATTAGGTGCTAAACTTGAAAATTTAGGTACAGTGATGACACTTTATAGTAGAAAAACATTTTGCAAGGAATCATTTCAATGGACTAAATGTGTTGTTAAATATTTACATGATACATATGCTCATATGGGTGTACATATGCTAGCATTTTTAATTGAAATACTTGAAAAAGGACCTCAACAAGTTAATGTTCCAATTTTAAATGTTATTCATTGTATATTACACTATGTTGATTTGTCAACACCACAGGCTCAAACAATTAGCAGTGATTTGCTGAAAATAATTGGAAAATATTTAGATGTAAATAAATTTATTAAATTAATTTTTCTATTTTATGATTTTATTTAATTTTTTAATTTAATTTTTCAAGACGGTTAACTGGAAGGAAGCTTTAAAAATACTTAAACTTATAGTAACAAGAAGTTCAAGCTTACAAGTAGCACCACCAACTGATGTAGGAATATCATTTCATTTTCATAGCAGTTATCCGGAATCAGAATTATTTTGTAAAAAAGAGTTAGCTGGTCGAACTATGGAATTTAATTTTGATGTAGCTCAAACACCTTTAATTGGTCAAAAGATTTTAATTAAATCAGACATAGATAATACTGTTGGTTAGTAAAATAATTTGAAGTATATTATTTTATAAAAATAGGAGATTTTATATTGAATCCAGAAGTGACATAATTTTTTCAAAAATATATTTACTAATTACTAAAAGAGTTTTAAGGTTTTATGAAAAACATCTAAAGACTTATTTAAAGCCAAAGATATTTTAGTATTGACTTATTTTCTTTTATATTCCAAAAATTTTATTTCTTAGGTATTACTAAATTTTTTAATTATAGGCACACCCAATTCACCTCGAAGAAGTGCTAGCTTATCACCTGCTGATACAGTAACTTTGAGTGGTTGGAAACGTCCATGGATGTCACAAGGACGTGTTAGAGAGGGCTTAGTAAATTTACTTACAACATGCGGACAAAGGGTTGGCTTACCTAAGAGTCCTTCGGTAAAAAAATTATTTTTTAATTTTATCTAACACATTTAGCATGAATACCAAATTCAAATTCTGCATGTTTATTTATTTACAAAATTTCTTTTAAATAATTTTTCTAATTGTTAACTTTTTTCTTTGCTAAATTTATGGTCTAACAGGATGATTATATTAACTCAGTTTGCTCCAAGGTAAATATTTTTCATATGGTTTTTACTAATTTCATATTTTAGTTTTTCATTATTTGGGTTTGATTTTGGATTTGCATTTCAACAATGATTACTAAATTAAGTGTGTGTGTGTGTGCGTATAAACTTCTTGGTTATTAATTTAATTGTATATAAATTATTTTACGATTGGAGTAGTTGAAAAAATTTACATTTATATATTTATCTTACAAAGGTGCTTAAAGTACTAATATTAAGTTGAAATTATAACTCAAATTTTATGAAAATATGAATTAAAAACATGCAGGCAAAATAACGAGCTGAAATGATTCGGAAGAAGTTCTTAAAGTGGCATTTATTTTTTTATTTTTTTATTTTCGGGGTTAGAATATTTTCCCCAAACCATAGATCTATTTTGAATCATGACGTATACATATTAGATAAAAAGTCAATTCTAATATTCTGTTTCAATGCTATAAATTTTTCAAGGCCCACATTGCTTAAGCTTCCCCCGGAGATGATAGAACAGTAGTATTTAGCTTACTATTCTTAAGAGCATTTTCATACAAAAAAGAAAAAGGTGATAATCTCAACAACAATCTAATTTTTGTTATATTTTAGATTTTTAATAGTTTATTAGTTAGATGCTTTGTTGAACGAAGGTAGTGTATTCCGTTTTGCCTAACTTTACTGAATTTTTGTTTAATAGAAATTAGAAAGAATTTTTCCTTCGTATATTACTTACGAGTTTAACTTTCCTAATCAAATAAAACATATATAACATTTTATTAAATTCGCATGTCATTTATAACGCATGTAAATATTTGTTTTAGTGGTTCTGCATGTCTCCTATACCTGGATCAGTTCATACAAGCCACACTGTAAGATATTTTTACATGAATTAGTATTATATATATATATATATATAAACAAATAATAATTTTTTATTTGCTATTTTTCTTAAACTTATTAGGTGATATTTAGCCAATCATCAGATCTTATGGAGCGTCAATCATCGGCAGCATCAAGTACAGAAGAAACATCAGGTCCACAAGGTGATCTCAGTGGTGGATCACGTCGTGATGATGGTCAACCAGATTTTGGAGTTTTTAAAGATTTTGATTTCTTGGAATATGAAAGTGAAAGTGTTGAAGGTGAATCAACAGATAATTTTAATTGGGGTGTACGCCGTCGTCCTCTTTCTGAAGGTGGAGATAGTGAACCATTAACTGGTTCTAAAGGATATTCAAATATTGATGAAAGTTTAAGTGAAAAGACACCAATATTAAGTAAAAGAAAACGACAACCTGCTGATGATTCTTCAGATGAAGAAGCTGAATCAGAATCTCCAATTGATGAAGATCATCATCGTCAATCATATTCAAAAGCTTCATTTTTAGTTGGGCCACCAGTTTCTCTTAATTTACGTGAAAGACGTCAAAGACGTGATTCCGTATCAAGGAGTGATACTAGTGGCTCTAGTGCTGGTGATTTAGGTGATATAACACCATGTAATGCTTCACCACATTTACCTGGCCTTATATCATTTAGAACCTCGATACGTGATGAAGGTGAAGAAAATTGGCGTAAACAATTACAAATACTATTGGTTAATCAGCCATCAGCACATGCTCCTGATTTATTGAATCAATTAAATTGTCTTATAAAAGAAATAACACTTAAATCAATTTCAATATCAAAAGATTCACGAAAATATTTTGCGGGAATTGGTTCACAATTGGGTAATCGTTTATCAATATTAGTTGAATTATTATCAACTAAAGCAGATTTACCAAGAATTTGGTATAGTCAAACACAACCAACAACACCGCGTCTATTTGAATGCTTGCGTTTTAATGTACTAGAAGTCCAAGAACATTTGGAAACGTTTTTTGATCGGAAAGATCATGTACTTGAGGTATATAATTTTTTTATATTTATTTTTTCTTTTTCGATTGTTCAGTATAAAAAGTTGGCTTATGGTACTTTTTGAATGAAAACTTGAGAATTTTATTCGGCCTTAATTATTTTTCATCAATTACAAGCAACTGTTTTTCTTCTTTGTGAAGTTGTATTATTTTTCTAAAGTTAAAAATTAGCTTTCAAGCTCTATTTTATTGCTTATGCTAAGGATTCCTCAACAAAAGTATTTATATTACTGTTATTTTTGCCATAGATTTTAACAATTTCTAGTGTTCTGAGTTGACTTAATGTATTCTAGACTTACACCTACTTTTGATTTAGTTCAGTTAATAAAATTAATCTTAATTATAGAAAATTTTTTTCATGTCATAATTAATATTCATAAAACATGAAATTTAACTCTAGCTAAGCTAAATTTTTCCTATAGAACTATTTATAAAAAGTATTCCACGTGAAAACTCAATTAACTCTTCATTTACAATTTGTAGATTAGTAATTTAAAGGCCCATTTCTATTTTTAAGGCTTTACTTACTTTCGACTAAAAAAAAACTTAATATTTTCTAATAGAACAACTTTATTTTCAGTGTTTAGATGCAGTGAAAACTTCCTCGAAATTAGCAATTTTAGGGGACGTTGATTCAGAAACAGCTATTACCGGTGGATTTATAGCATTTGATTCAGCTACTGCAGAAATGGTCTTAGAATTAGGTCGAGCTCTCTACAAACTTATGTTTCAACTTTTACTATTGATTGAATCAAATCATAAAATTACCGTTAATGTTATTAATAATATTAGACAAAATGAAAAGGTAAATATTATTTTAATTCATGTTTATTAGTTATTATATTATTAAAGCGATAATTTATGTTTATATTGTAAGTAATACTAACCCAGATACACGGACATAAAATAATAGAAAACAATGTACATACTTAGAATCCTTTATCCATTAGCACTTACTTAATCATTTAAATTATAATTTAATGATAGGTTTTGATTAAAGATAATAATTATTTTTTGTTAAAAACTAATTTTAAAAGTTTTGAAAAGCTAATTTTGTTTAAATGATAGCTCATAATTTTTTAGTGATCACCAGATCACTATCGTTTGGAAGTTTTTTAATATGCTTTAAAAGTAAATCTTTATATTTTTATCTTTATTTATTTTGTTTCCTCTATTATTTTTATACTTGGCAAATCTGGTGGAATTTTCAAAACATTTTTGAATTTAACAATTATAATATTATTACGAAATATTTCAATAAGCTTGGGAAAAGAGTTTTAATTCTAAAAAAAACAAAGGAATGTTGTTCTTAGAAAAAGTATGCAATTTTTAATCCTAGATAGAAACTTTTATGGATTAAGCAATGCACTGAATTTTGTGCCAAATTCCACGAAAAAAGTTAAGAATGTATACAGAAAAGTAGCTGTAATTAAAAAAAGTTACTTCTATATTTAAAATAAATAGTTTTAATCTAAAATAACAGAAATTTGTTACATTTCTATTTCTACCTATTATTTCGTAAATTAATTTTCCACAAGGCAATATACATATTATTATTTTTTAGATGCAAGATATGACTGAAATGTATACATTAATCCGTGGAGCACTTTTACGATGTATAGATGATGCAGAAATTGATTCTTTAGATACATCAACATCAACTGAAGGTGAACATACACCAACTCCATCACCAGGCTTACCGATGAATACTTGTGATTTTGAGAATATTCTTTATGAATTAATTGATAATGAAAAATGGTCGGATGCTATTACTCATGTTCGTCAATATAAAAGGACTTCACAGCTAACAGCATCGAATGTAAGCATTTCATTGTTAAGTGCTGGATCAATATGCTTTGAAGGGAATTTAAAAAATCGTACTGCCGATGAAGTATCTATAATTTTGAATGTTTTTTCGGATAAACTAACTAAGGATAAAAGTGGTAAGCTTGTTTTATATATATACTCGTATATATTTAAAGAAATATGGATTTCGTTAAATTTATTAATCAAATGAGGGTTTGTTAGCTATTCGATTTTAAGTTACGTAAATTCTCTTTGAATATTTCTTAATGTACCATTATTTACTAGAGAACATATACTTTAATAAGTTTCTCTTTGATGAAATAGTTATGATGAAGTAGTGCACTAGTGAGAAACTAATCAATTAAGAAATAATTTAGTAGTTAGCTAAAACGGTGACTTTAACATGCTAGAAAATACTTCATCAAAGTTCTCTTTAATAATGAGTTTTTAAAGGGGTTATACGCAGTCAGGATTTTTTCAATTTTATTTTTCAATTGTACAGTTATCAAAGATTGTACACATTGGAGCTCAATCCAGCAAATATTCCAGAATTCATATTCAAATTTCTAAAGACCCCTCGACGGAAGTGAAAGTATGAAGTGTAAATTTTAATGACTTATTCTCAAACACTGGTTTTTAAAGTCAATTTATACGATATCTCAAACACAACTATACCGATTAGCCTTAAATTTAAAACAATTTTTTTAAATATGTTTTATTAAAAAGTAAGCAGTATAAGATTAAAAAATTTTCTTAAAAATCAAGTCGCCATTTTGTTAATTTTTAAAATTTTGCTTATTCCTTATACTAATTTCTAGATAATTTCAAAAATTTTTAATTGCAAATGTACACTGCAAGGAACTTTTTTTTAAATGAATTTCCGAAGAGCATAACAATAGTTTTAATTGATAAAATCAAAAGTTTTGTTTTATATTTATTCATGTTTTACAAAAGTTTTTCTTTACCTTTTTATCAATTTATTACAGAAGCTTTTATTGTATCAAAGACTGAAACAGAATTGTTGGAGATTTACACAGTTCTTACGGAAAATTTATATCATGTTTCTAGTGCACTAATTGCTATGGAAATAAATATGAAAAGTTTATGTAGTGCTGGTACTAGTGCTCTCAAGGAAACCAATGATGCCGTAACAAATCTCTAATAAATTTAATTATATAAATAAATTTTTGCACAAGTTCAATAAAGATTTATGTGTAAATTTTAAATACATAAATTAAATAATAGAACTTAAGGTAAATTATTAATATTATTAATTTTTTGATTCTTTCCTTTTAGCTTATGAAAATTTTATTTTTGTTGTTTGGGTAAAATGATACTCATATGAAACTGCTAAATTTTGATTTTGAATTTTTAGTTCAAATATTGAAGTCTTTTTGACTTAAAAGGGTTCAGAACAGGTCGGGCCTCATATACGATTGTTGGGTGACATGCAAGTCCTAGGGCAAAAATAAAAATCTAATCAAAATTGTTGACTTCCCCTTGTATTTAAAACTTTACTTATTTAAAACTAAACAAATATTTTTTCAAAATCATATACATTTTTTTAATTTACCATATTGGTAAATATCTGACCACTTTTAGATTTTTAAAGTTTTACTTGTTGAAATTTCCCTCCGTTGTGTCAGTTACATGTAAAGTAAAATAACTTAAACTTAAGCAAAAACATAATGTAGCTTTTAATAATAATATTATGTAAGAACTTTAAAATCACCTTCATTAGAGTTAACCTGCTTCACCAAGTTTCCTAAATCAGTGAGATGGAGGTTAGTTTAAATAATATCTTACTTGGTGTCTAGATTAGCGTTTAGGATAGCGCCTTTATGGGAGTTTTGAAACGTGTTTATACTCAATAGTTTGTTTGAGCTCGACATTTTCATTGAAAATATACAATTTATGCTTTCTAATTAGTTTTATTATATTAAATTCATTTATCGTAAATAATAATTAATGATATTGCAGTCAGTATACTATTGAGTATTAACTTGCCTCAAAAACTCCTATAAAAGCGTTGTGGAAAACGGTAATGTAGGTACCAAATTAAAAACCATGCTGATTGTATGCATTTGTTAGGGGTTTAATTGCTAGGGGTTTATAGATGATTTGACCGGAAATTATTAATAACCGAGTTCGAGTCTTCTGTTGGCCATTGGTGTGGTCGGTCGCGTCTAGTACTGGCATAATTTTCATACACGAAATCATATCACAGAAAGTTCTTGTTGAAATATAAATAGTGTCTTTTTTATAAATAGAAAATTCGGGGGTGTTTATATATGTTTGTGTATGTGGACAAAGCATATATAAATTAATAAATATTAAAAATATTACCAGTGTATAAGTGTTTCACGTAGTGAAAAAAATATCGGGATTTAAAATAAGAAATGTATTGTATATTTGGCATAATAGGCTGATGTGTTTTCTGTTAACAGTTCAATTTATTTAATTTATAATTATCACTTTAAATATGGCAAATTACTGCCAGCTTTACCTTCACAGGTATAATTGGCGCGTTACGCCAGTATGCAATGATAAGATAAACGAACGTATATCTTTTTGAATTTGCTAAAGGTCTTTGCCGGCTTTTGGCAGGTCTTTAGCTATTTTATTAATAACAAGACTCTAACAATAAGTAACTATGTCAACTTATGATAATAACTAACTTCTTATAGAAAACTTAAATCTTTTTATATCTAAAATTTATTAAACAAAATATATACAAAATCTAATAACATTGATAAACTTCCTCAACTTACTAAAATTAATGCTTGATAATTAACAGGTGTTCTTATTGCTAAATAAAATAAAAATTAATATTATTCAACATTTGTTCTTGAAAAATGTTGACATACTTAACTTACTAAATTTAATGCTTACCAATTAACAGTTGTTCTTATTGCTCAAGTAAATTAATATTATAAAATATTTGTTCCTGACCTACTTAGAATTTAATGTTAAATTAAAACTTATTCTAGATGATCTTGTTGTTGTAAATCATTAAAGATTTACTGGTCCATTACAAGGCTTATAGTGCGTTTTCACTGAACCTATGACCTAGTATTTACTTAGAGTGTGTTTTTTTAATCAACTCAATTTGGGACGTAGGTAAGTTTCTAATAATTTTTTCTAACATTTTTTAAGAGTCCTTACCTGTTTTGAAATAATTTAGTCATTTTAGTTTTTCTTGTTATGATTTTGTAGGATATAGCAGTGGTTTTCTTGTCATATTACGAGCAAGGATTCTGGGAGAATGGTAGGAGCCGTTAATTATTTGTTGGCATATTTAGATATCAAGAGTTAGTTTCAAGTTTCACACAAAATTTAAAATGATTCTGCTCATTAATTTTATGGATTTCCGCAGTTCCTACTTTCGAGTAGCTTAAAAGTGGTTATACACTTGCATTGCCAAAATTGCAAAGTTTATTTTAATTTTTCTTGATATATTTGAAAAGCCTTAAATGAGCTTTTAATAATTTAGTTATTTTTATTACGTATTTTTGACTGGATTCGAAGGCATAAGATTGTTCTTCTTACTTAAGCTTATACCCGGATGTTGGATAAAAGGAAGAAGCCGTGCTTTTTTTTCGGCACATTTAATTAGAATTAGCTATTTATATGTTAAATATTGCGCATTGGAGGATTCTACTCACTAGTTTGTAAGAAATGAAGATTTTTCAAATTTTCGAGCAGTTCTAAGACATAAATCCCTTCTAGCTATTCCTCATGTTCTCTTGGCTTTCTTAAATTTAGCTAGGTATTTCGAGAACAGAACTTTTAGGGCATGTATCAATAAGTTGCTTTCCGATTCAGTAAATGTTTATGACCCATATTGATCAATTTTACTTTTATTATTTTTCCGTTAAAGGGGAAAACAGATGACATCCAACCTTTCAATTATGCGGACGATATAATGATTATATATGATGAAAAAAAAGCCCCACAGACAGCCAATAAACTTCAGTGTGTAATACCTAAAATTAAATAATTTTTGTTGAAATGAGGTTAAAATGTTAACATTAATAAATGCAACCTGATTTGTGGTGGGAAACTTTAATTACTTTTGATGCTGTACTCTTGGAGACACCACAGAAGTCATCCGTAGAAATTTGGATCCCGCCACTAGCATAAAATCGCAACGTTAACAAAAACATGATTTATGATGTTAAGGCATGATTCCTGCAATACGTTAGCTTTATTTTAATATACCAGTTGTGTGTAATACTAACCAATTTGTTGCGCTTTCAGTTTGAGGAGCAATATGGTTTAAAATAATTCTAGCCGTGGTTTTGCTAAGACGAAATCGGTTATTTCATATACTTCACAAAGTATAGCAACTAAATGCACCCATCCACATATTCGCGTATTTGCTAAAATTGCATAGTTTGCCGATTGTGTAGAGGAGGCATTCAGGGTATTCACATTGAGTCCGGTAACATTTAATTTCGTGGTAAGCGGAGGTGAGAAATATTTCTGCCTCAGGAAGGGGTTAAAGATTTTTCGAAATTTGCGAAAGTCCGTCTTACCTCTCACCTCCGCTTACCAAGAAATTAAATGTTACCGGACTCAATGTGAATACCCTGATTAGGCTATATTATAGTAGCTCTGAGGCGCGGTTATACTCACAAGTAAATACTGACTGCAATAATTACACTACAAATCTTTTAGAAAAGTTTAATGTGTACGTTTCAACTAATTTTATTGCATTTATAATGCATTATTATTTACGGTAAGTCAATTTAATAAAATAAAACTAGTTAGAAAGCATAAGTTATATATTTTCAAACAAAATGCAAACTCAAACTATTGAGTATAACCGCACCACAGAACTCCAATAAAATCTCCTATACTCGGTTCGTTTTTGACAGCGGTATTATTAAGTTGAATAAAGAAAAAATTTTGTGTTTGGTGTAAAATGAAGTTTATTAAAGCAATTAGAAATAATTGGAAAAAAACAGTTTTCGCATTTGGAGCGATTGGATATGGGTTATCTTATGGGAAAGATCAGTATATGTAAGCTTTTTATTTTTTAAATAGATCTTTATAAAGGGATATATATTTACTATATAGTTGTATGTAAAAAAATACCTTTTAAGGATAGATGTAATGATGCGGGATTACTGTTCCAAGGCAATGAAATATGGTGAAGCACCGGCGTTAACAATGCCTAACAAAGTTTTAGTTCTACTCAATCCGGCAGCCAATAAAAAGTCATCTGAAAAATTGGTTTAAAAATGAAAAATAAAACTTATTTAATTTTTTAATAAGTGATGGTTCTTTTAGTTTGAAAAGTATTGTGAACCAATATTGCATTTAGCGGGATATATGGTAGATATAATAAAAACTGATTCAGAAGGACACGCAAGACGATATTTAGAAGATTTAGATAAACTTCCAGATATTCTTGTTGTAGCAGGAGGAGATGGAACTGTATCAGAAGCTTTAACAGGTTTATTACGAAGAAAAACTTTTGATGAATGTCCCATTGGAATTCTTCCATTAGGCGAAACTAATTCAATAGCTAATAAAATATATAATTTTTCATCAAGCAACGGTCGAATTGAAAAAGTTAAGAAATTAGCAGAATCAACTATTTCAGTTGTTCATGGAAAGACTAAATATAAAGACGTAATGAAGATTGAAGTTATTACAAATAATGAAAACACAAACGCTATATACGCTATGAATTCAATAGTCTGGGGTGCTTATCGTGATTTTAAATCTTGGAGAAATAAATATTGGATATTTGGACCATATAGAGATTATGCATCAATTTTGTTCAATGCTTTTGGGAATGATGTAATACAAGCCTGTGAAGCGAAAATTAATTTAACACCCCCATGTACAGGTTGTAGTAATTGTTTTAAACACAAACAAATTAAGATCACACCAGTACGTTGGTGGTCTGGTATTTTTAAAAATCATAAATTAGAACAAGCGGCAGCTAATAGTGTAGATTATTCAAAAGTTATTAATGGAGAATGCAATAATATAAATTCCTTGGAAATAAAGTCAACAGATGTTATAATAAATACAACTGATATTGAAGATGAACCGCCCAGTTTAGAAATACGTGTAGGAAAATTTATTGATTCCACATTTGATCTTATTTCTAAAAATTTTGAGCGGGTAAAATCTAACGAAATTTCAGAAGAGGTTTTATTAAAAGCTCGAACTATTGAATTAATTGCTAACACAACACAAGATACTTCCAAAAAAGAAGAATTTTACTCAATCGATAGTGAAGATTTTGAGGTACGACCAATAAAAATTGAAATTATTCCAAAAGCTGTAAGTGTATTTACATTGTAAAAAATATTGGAATCTATTAATTGTGAATAAAAACTAAAGTTGAATGCTAGAAAACAATTTTTAAACATTTTACCGTCACATAATATTTTTAGAAAAACTAATCAAACTCTTATGATCATCAAGTTTTTAATGATGTTATGAGTAATATGAATGCAAATGTAAAACAAATTACGTTTAAATTTCAAAAAAGGATTTAGATTTTTAAGAAATCGTTTTTATATATTGTCATAGTCAGAGCTAGTACGACTGACAACCTTCTTACGAATAATAAATAAAACTCGCAATTTATGCTTTTATATTCAAACTTTACTCCGCTTCATATGAATTATGTCCAGCAAAGTTACGTTTTGTAATATGTCCATAATTTTTTAAATTCCCATATCAATTGATAAAATTATATATAAAACGTAAAGCACATGTAACAAAAAATTAAAGAAATTAAAGAGCATGTGAATTAAGAAACTAAAATCTTTTTATAATTTTAATATTCAACAAACAAATTAGCTTTACAAATATACATATTTTAAAAATAAATAAGCTAAGCGCTTTCGGGACCTCCAGGCACATGATCTTCAGATATAGTCATCATTATCCAATTACATATAGATGGTCCTAACCAAAGTAAATTGAGCAATATAGCCTCGAAAATTCCAAGCAAAATACCACATATTATATCAAGTATATGATGTCTGTATAATAATAAACGTGAGATTGCAATACTTGAAGCCCATGTAAAAATTGTTGGCCATAAAATCCAGTGTACAGGATATAAAAATGTGAAAAAGCTTAAAATATAAAACGATCGTGATGCATGACCAGATGGAAAACTAAATTCATCAGGTCCAATACAAAATATATCTCCTGTAACTTTAACAGGCCTTCTTCGTCTAGTTGCTGCTTTTATAAGTGCAACAAATATAATATCAAGTAATAAACCTAATATCATATTTACTTGCATTTGATATAGGCTAGAATATATGTTTTATTTTATTTTTGGAAATTGATTTGCACTATTTTTTACGTACTCAGAATTATCAATTATCCAGCAAAATGCAAGCCATCCGACTAGCCAAGCAATACCATGGCATGAATATTCTAAAAATTGGCAATAAGTTTTTAATGATTGTATGGGTATAAAGTTCAAAGTAAAAGCGACGAAATTTTTTGTTAATAATACATCATATTCTAGAATTTTTTTTATAATAGGTGGCACAATTCTTTTATTGCTCTCTAATCTGGTTTTGTGGTCGATCTAAAAAATAAAAAAATAATAATAATAATTATAAGCAAGATTGTAAGCTATTTTAATACTAATTTTACCTCAGCCATTTTAAATATTATTAATATCGGATAAATAACTTTGTTCCCGCGGCATAATTTTAGTCAGATAAGAATACCTGAAGTTATGACTTGATCAGGAATAGTGCTACCAAGATTACGATAACATTTTTTCACCTTTTATAAGTCAATTAATATTTAATTTTTAAAAATTTTGTTAATATTTTCAAAGTTCTAATACAATTAGAGTTATTTGCAGTTGCGTATGTATACATAATATTTTTAAAACTATATATATTAATTTTCTTATTTGATCGATTTGTCCATGTTTTTTAAACCATATATCTAATCTTATCGATATCGGCTTACTAAAATCATATTTGTTAATATATTCGTTTGCTTTGAAATATTTATGTAAATAAAAGATTTCAAAAAATTGCATAAATAGTTTTATGTGCTTACAATTATTTTCTTAATCATATATAATAAAATTGTCGGCTTTTAGCTTAAATATAATAAAAGTATTTAGTGAACGTATATGACGTCATTATATTGCAATCAGCTGATTAAAAATCGGCCGGCTTTTTATAATCTTTTTTGTAGCCTACGTTTGACATTTGAAGTGGGGTAAGTGTTGATAAAAATCAACTTTGGACTTAAAAACTTGTCAGTTCCATTTTTATATTCCATAGTGAAACTATTTTCATAAAAGTAAGTGTCTTTGGTTTTTAGTTCTATTGGTGGTAATAATATTCAATTAGCTAAAATGAGTTCTCGTCAACCTGCTGATGATCAACTTGTTAACTTTAAAAAAACCTTAAAGGTATGTGCTGATTTTAAGTTTCTAAATATTAAGTTTATGATTTTATAGATTAAATAACTGTAATATATGATATACGCCTAATATAAGTATTAACTATTTAAACTTGCTATTGCTTATTTTTTTGATGCTGAATTTAATCTTACTCTGGGGGCTTAAATCGGGTTTTAAAATTTATTGATACATATTTAATGAAGAAATTACATAAAATTCTCTTTTCAAGAAATTTGTTAATATCATCATGATTTGACATTTTTTGAAATTTTATGATCAAAAATGCGACAGTGTTTATGGTGCCTTTCTTTTAAAATTTGCAATTATATTTAACTACTTTGCAACTGTTAAATGTATTCTAAAGTTGAATGCCTTGAATATAATTGAAAAAAAAAAAGACTTTTAAATAAATTAAAACTAAGTGATGTTTTTTCAATATAATTGATTTTTTAAATATTGTTTTTCTTCTTTTCTTTTTTTAAAGCTTCCAAAATTAATGATAATTTCTTTTAAAATTATATTTAATAATCGATATTTGACCAAAAAACTATCGTAAATAAAAAAAATATTTTGTATACAAATTTTTCGTTAATAAAAAGCTCGACGGTCATTCACTTGAAAAAATATTATTATTCATTATTTTTTTCTTGCTGTTTTTAATTTGTTAGTATCAATTTAGTAAATAAATAAATTTCAATATAATTGAGTAAACGATTTTATCTAATAATTGTTTTTCCAGTTGTAATAAAAACTATATATTGTTTATTATATAACGTAAAATGTTTGTTCGTATAGAGTTTCTATTTAAACAATTAATTCAATTAAACATTAGCTAATTAGAATAACGTGCATGGAATTCTTTTTAGCTAGAATAATCTTATTATTTATATTTTTATATAAACATGTTTTCTAGCTAAAATTTCATTAAAAGAAAAAAAATAAATAGAGAGGAACTATCATTTTGCGGTTTTAGATATATAGCTGCTTGAATTTTGTACTCTCCAGTTTTTCCTGTAAATATACTTAATGACCTTTTACATTCTAATCCTTATACCGTGGCTCTTATGGAAGCATTTTCAGCGACTAGTGACTTTTCTTATTTTATAGAATTGATTAAAATTTAACCCGCAAAAGTATGTATGTTATTAATAAGTCGTAATATGAATTAATATATGGCAGGCTGTATTTAAAATTTTGGAAAAATCACAAGGCTTGAAGAAAAATAATTAATAAAAACAACATAATAGCAAAAATCTTAATAGAACCTTTGAAAAGTGAAAATGTACTAATATATTACTTTCCTATGACTCCAAAGAATACCATAAAAAATTTCAATTAAAGAGATTGCAATCCCACAAGATAATTGAAATTTGTGTATCACCATCAATTTAGATCAGGATCAATTTTTAGAATTTTACAATTTTGAGATGTCTTAGGATTGCTATTAACTACGGATGATAGTAATTCTACCCTACGTGTTGTGTGATATGTTATTCTATTAAAATGGATGGATAAGAATTTGCTTAGAAAGACTTAGGCTGCCCACAGAGTGCCGGCTTACAGCCGAGCTTACAACCGAGCTGACATCGATTCCCATTGTGATTGGTAGGCTTGCACTCTGAATACTTTGAGCATATTTGTATTGATTTACCCATAACGACTTTATAATCTTCGGTATCGGAATCGGCGTCAGCTCGGCTGTAAGCCGGCACTCTGTGGGCAGCCTTAGGTCTATTATATCAAAATAATAATAAAAAAACCATTGAAAAGTTACAGTAAAATACTAGAATTCTGACATTAACTTTTACTTAAGTTTTTTCATAACGCAATTACTAAACAGCTTTTTTTACCTAAATTTCTATACAGTAAGGCTGCCTGCAGAGTGCCGGCTTACAGCCGAGCTGACGCTGATTCCGATTCCGAAGACTATAATAAGGTCGTTATGGGTAAATCAATAGGAATATGCTCAAAGTGTTCAGAGTGCAAGCCTACCAAAGATTAGACTATCACAATGGGAATCGGTGTCAGCTCGGCTGTAAGCTCAGCTGTAAGCCGGCACTCTGCAGGCAACCTAAGTCCTAAAAGATTAACTTATTTTAAATATTGGCATTTCTTTCTTTATACTTTATTTTTTTATTTTTCATTTATACTTAAATTTAAAAACGTTCAGAATCTGGCGGATATCTCGTTTGCTATTTATAATCAACAGGAAAAATATTGAAACAAACTTTGTATCTATAGATGACACAGAGATGTGTAAAAGTTTTTTTTATTGTAAAAGAAATTTATATTTTGTATTTCGTTCATTCTTTATTAAAAATTAGAAATTCAACTCCTTTTGTAATCAAAATTATAAACCTATCAGCAATTGTTTTCTTTTATTTTACAATATGTTTAAGTTTTATCTCACAATTATCTGATCTTTTATTAAATAAAAACAATTTTTATCAAGCGTTATTTTTTAATTTTTTTTGTTTCTGAATAATCAATTGTTTTTCTTATTATTAATATTAATAATTCGACCTTGATAGCGAAGTGCTATCTTTTCTTATACGCATACATATAAGACCAGAATATAATCCAAATAAATTGTGCATTTGTGCATTAATGAAATTTCGAGAAGATAAAACAAAAAAATCTTAAAGAATGTAAAATGTTTACTAGTTCCGCGCTTAATGTTGAATTAATGTTTCTTTTATTATGATAACAATGATTCTTGGATTCTTATTTGAATACTCTCAGATGATTAAGTGAAAAAATCACGAGAATTAAATACTTAAAGTTTATTATTTCAATTACACAATAATTTACTTAAGGCTTTTTTTTGTTGTCTTCGAACTTTTGTCTTTAAAATACCGAAAAATATTACTTTTATGATAAGTCATTATTATACCTGCCTTCGTCAAGCATAATCTTCTTTAATAACAAATAAAATTTGAAAGTTTTAGGGTATTTGCTTATTATCTTTGATAGTTTCATTAGTCTTATTTGATTATTTAATTACACACGGACGGTTCTAATGCAGCTTTATAAGTCAGAAAAGTTTTTCTGAAGTCAGAAAAGAATTTCATAAAATTTGAAATTTCATAAACTGTGAGGAAATTATTTCTATAGCTCCTATAACTATTATATAGTTCTCTGATGATTATAATATTATTTTGCCAAAAATTTATTATTGTTGCTGTAAAAAGTATTTTCCACAATACTTATAGTAGAATTAACCTTACTTAATTATTTGGTAAAAGTAGACGAGGCCAAATAGGTAAAGTTGGTAATAGTCATTTATTATTTAGGATTAGTATTTTTGAAAAGAAAAGTTGAAACTTTAGTATTCTAACCACTGTGAACGTACAATTACTTCACTTTTTTCATTTTAGTTAAGAAGATTCACTGTTAATGCTGGTCTCAAATCGTATATAAATTCGTCTGTAGTCTTAATAAAACCCAATTTTTTGTGATTTTTAGTTTCAAATTCAGTAGTTTTTCAGTTTATGATAAAATTAATCTAAATTATAACTTATAAAAAATAAAAATTTAATTGCAGTACTTTGAATTTAATCAAATACAATTTCTGATTGTAATAAGGAGAATAAATATCCTTTAAATGTAGTAGTGAGAGGAAAGTCGTTAAGTGTAAAAAGAGATTTCGATCATCCCTGTTTTTTTTTTTAAAAAGGTTTTCGGTTTTACCTCATGCTTCTTGCAGTTTAGGTAAGAATTAATGAACAGCAACAACAATCATAAAAAACTATATACAATTGCCCCCATGATCTTTTTTTTATTGATAAAAAGAGAAGTAGTGAAATAGGTGCTAATTTTTCCACAAAGTTAACACGAGCTACTAAAATAATGCCTTAATTTACAGATAATTACTGAAATTATTTAAAAAAATATTAAAACATGTAATTTGGTCCCATAATAATAGTCATTGGATAAAGAAAAAAACGAGGTTGTTAATTTTAAATAACAAAATAAATACCGCGTAAATTTTTCTTAAATATTGACAGATTTCATAATTATCAGATATATAATACTCTCAGATGATTAAGTGAAAAATTCACGAGAATTAAATTATGTCAGATCTTTCAATCGACGCAAAATCTTGTGTTCACAATTAAATCGTTTATATCGGTCTAGAGTAAATGCTTCTTTGATGAAAGCAGATATTAGAATGTTTTTAACCAATATTTTTTTGCAAAAGATAATAATAATAATTATAATTTTTGATCATCCTGGTGGAATTTAAAATAAAATCATTATAAACAATAATAAGTTATAATGGATGACTTTCATTGAATTTGGCGTATTAATATTTTTTCATATCAATAACATATGCAAATTTTTTGGGTTGGGTATTTCATAAAAATAGCGATATGGCACATTATTAGTTTATTAACTTCTTTTTGAAAAGAATTTACTAGCTAAGTTTCTATAAAAGTTGCATGTAAGCATGATATGGATCATATTTAGTTTTTATTAATTTTATAGTATTTTCTTCAAATTAAAATTTCTCTTTATTTAGAAGTTGATAAAAAATTTTATTAACAACTTTATTAAAATTTATCAGTCTGTTTTGGTCTTTGCTTTTTTGCTAATTTCTACGCATTTTTTTGAATAAATTCGCTTTAGATCATTGAACACAAAACAAAAACTTTGAGTTATTAACCTAAATAGTGAATGTTGTTTGCACACTAATTCAACCTTCATAATTTTTTGCATAATTGTTCATCCATTACTTTATGACTTTAGTTAAAAAAAAATTATTTAATTTTTCATTGTAATATTCTCTGAAGCTTTTATAATTGAACTAACTTTTTCTTAAGGATTTGTATGTATTACTAAAATGAATTTTCAGGATTCTTGTAAATGAAAACCTTTTCTAGCTCCAATTTATTTTATATTTAATAAATGAAATACGATTTGTAATTTAATTTTAAATATTAAGTCTTGAGTTGTTCGATTTTTTTTTGCTCTCTAGAGGCTTAGAATCAATTTTGGTAATATTTCATAAATGTTAATTACATTAACTGCTATTAGTTTTTTCAAATTATTTAGCACATTTTGAGTTTCAATTTCTTTGAATATTTTTAGTAGATTTGGAGCCATTTTCCAATGAGATTTCGAGATTATAATGAAACTACCACATAAATCCTAGTCAAAAATTCTAACAAGCTTAAAATTCTACTTACAGATGTAGTTGAATTTTTCAATCGAATTATGAACAATTTGCAATAACCTTTTGCGATTTAATTTTTCGGCTTATTGTAGGAAAAAATTTTTTTTGGAATGCATTTTATCCAGGGAAAATTCTGTAATACTTAAAAAGTTTTTGTAGCCAGTATTAACTATGCTTTTAATTTTTTTTGGTAAAAATTGTTATTATATTAATGCTATTTTATTGTGTTCATAAAATGTATTCGTTATACATAAAAGAAATTGTTTTATGCATGCCGATATTTTGGAACGCACACTATAAATCTCCAAAAATGTCAACTGTTTTTTGGCCAATTCGAACATCTTCGTAAATTTGGCCATAACTATTTGTCTACGAAGAATTCTAAAAGATAATTATTTTGTAGAAATATAGGTCTATATAATATCGGTGCATGCCGATCAAAACACGACCCACAACTAGCTTACTATAACATGGCTTTAGTCGCATTAAAGTGTTAAAAAATAGGGTAATTAAAAATATGGTAAATCTTTTCAATCGAGTTATGTATATAATTTGGAATTGGTTTGATAATTTTAAGCATATCCATAGAAACACAGGTGATGAGAAAAAAATCGTACAAAAGAAACCGCTAACCAATAAAATATCAAGAAAAATATCAAGAGTAAAAATATTTTTAATTTTGTCTAAAAATTTACTGCAAGATAGAGATCCTATTGGTTAGCACTCAGCTAAAAACGATAACGGGACTGTTATTAGGCCTATTTAAACGACATGCAAATTAATGATAATTAAGAAAAAAAACCTATTCAAAGTATTTTAAAAGTTTTGAAAAGTATAAAATGATTTTCTTTTAATGTATCAGTGAGTAAATGCCAATTATTGATATTAAAATAAAAAAATAAACAAAATATTGGGTAAAAAGTGAAGGAAATAATCCAAAACACAAGATCCACCTGACATTCTCAGGTCATACTATGAAGTAATATCTAAAAACAGAAAACAACAATAAAAGTGTTTATTGTACAGTAACAATTAAAGAATATTTTTAACAAGTAACTGAGAAAAAAATTATCATATTTAAAAGGAATTAAAATTCTGTTTTTCAATGCGCATTTTCAGAAATATAATTAAATTATCATGAGAAAAATTAATTAAAATACACTTTTCTCTTGCATTAAGATCTTTAAAAATAATGGCAGGAAAAAGATTTTTGACAATTAATGACGTTAAATGTACCAAAAATTATTATTTTGATACACTTTATTAGTTAAATAGTTCAAAATACAAAAAAGTATCAAAACAATATTGAACCAAGTATTTTGACTTTTTAGAAAAAAAATAGGTTGAATTTAGTCAATAAACGATTATTTTTTGCTCCTTAAATTTTAATCTTTAACTTTTTATTTGGAATCAAAATACTTTAGTGCTTTTTTCTTGGAAACGAGGAATTATTGACAAGTTTAGCCACTTGATGGCTAAATGCGTGGATACACCATAAATTTTTTTTTGATGAAATATTTTAGTTAATTTTTTTCAAAATTACTTTTTCTAAAATATAAATAAAAGTTTATAGAAAAGCATAAATTAATTAACTATAAAAGATCTTCTTTTATTTTTTAGGGGGGAATATCATCCGTGACTACAGGTAGTGGGGCGCCAATTGGTATTAAAGATGCCACTCAAACTGTTGGACCAAAAGGACCAGTTCTACTCCAAGATTTTAATTTTTTAGATGAAATTTCTCATTTTGATCGTGAACGTATACCTGAACGTGTTGTACATGCCAAAGGTGCAGGAGCTTTTGGTTATTTTGAAGTTACACATGATATAACTAAATATTGTGCTGCAAGAGTTTTTGAAAAAATAGGAAAACGAACACCTATTGCTGTTCGATTTTCTACAGTTGGTGGTGAAAGAGGTTCAGCTGATACAGTTAGAGATCCTCGAGGATTTGCAGTCAAATTTTATACTGACGAAGGCATTTGGGATTTAGTTGGCAATAATACACCAATATTTTTTATACGTGATCCGATATTGTTTCCAAGTTTTATTCATACACAAAAACGTAATCCTGTAACTAATTTAAAGGATGCTGATATGTTTTGGGATTTTGTAACATTAAGACCAGAAACAACACATCAAGTGATTTTAAAACATTTTATATTTTATATATTAATAATTTATTAAAGTTTTTTTGATTTTATTGTAGATAATGATCATGTTTTCTGATCGTGGCATTCCTGATGGACATCGTCATATGAATGGTTATGGTTCTCATACTTTCACAATGGTTAATTGTGACGGTGAACCAATTTATTGTAAATTTCATTATAAAACCAATCAAGGTATTAAAAATTTGGATGTACAAAAAGCTCATGAACTTTCTGCATCCGATCCAGATTATGGTATTCGTGATTTGTATAATGCTATAGCAAAAGGAAATTATCCATCTTGGACATTTAGTATACAAGTAATGACATTAAAACAAGCCGAAAATGAAAAATTTAATCCATTTGATTTAACAAAAGTTTGGCCACAAAAAGAATATCCTTTAATACCAGTCGGAAAATTGGTTCTTGATCGTAATCCAAGCAATTATTTTGCTGAAGTTGAACAAATTGCATTTAGTCCATCACATTTAGTACCAGGTATACAAGCATCTCCTGATAAAATGTTACAAGGTCGTCTATTTTCTTATTCGGATACACAACGTCATCGACTTGGTGCTAATCATTTAGATTTACCAGTAAATTGTCCGTATCGTGTTGCAACCAAAAATTATCAACGTGATGGTCCAATGACATATACAGATAATCAAGGTGGTGCTCCAAATTATTATCCTAATTCATTTAGTGGACCAGAAGAGAGTGAACGTGCAAGAATAATTGAACCACCAGTTCATATAAGTGGTGATATTTATCGTTATAGAAGTTCAGATGCAGATGACAATTATACCCAACCAGGAATTTTCTGGAAACAAGTTTTAAATGATGTAGAAAGACAACGTATGATAACAAATATAGCAGATCATCTCAAAGATGCAAGTGGATTTATTCAAGAGCGTGCTGTTAAAAACTTTTCACAAGTTAGCGCTGATATGGGTAATCGCTTATCTGAAGCTCTTCAGCTTTGTATGTCATCGAATTTGTAAAACTTTGTTGGGTATCGATTCACTTTTTATACTATGCATTTTATATTACTTTTTGGGGGATTAAATAATATTTAATTGATTCTGTTATTTTTATTAAATATAATCTTTTTTATTATTAACAAAGGTAATTTTACTTTAAAATATGATATTGATTATTGAGTCTCAATAGAATCTGCTCAATGCTCACAATATTTTTAGCTTACTCTTTAGATTATTTTGCATAAATATCAAAATATAATTAATGTGAAGGTTTATTTTAGAAATCCTAGTTTTCCCCTTAAAGTTACATAACAGCTATAACACGGAATTCATGATTTAGTTTAGTAAAGTTCGCAATATATTATTTAATAATGTTCTAATCCTGTGAATTCAAACCTATACCTTTATATGTGATAAAATCTAGCATTCTATATAGCCTGGGTTTTTATTAAGACTGCGTAAATGTAATTCATACACTGAAACTTATAATGGATAATCTAGGTAAGTAATTTTGTAGTAATAAGTTTGAAAGTGAACATCAAAGATTTTTAGAAAATATGAATATGTACGCTGCGAAACAGACAATTTGTTGTAATGTGTTAAACTAAAATTTATTCTTTAAATAGCGTTTATTTGAAAAAACAAAAATATGTTTAGAAATATAAAAACAATTAATTCCAAGCTTGGTATTATGAAGTTTTTACTACAAAGTATCCTAAAAGTAGCTAACCAAATGTGAACCCATTTTTAAAATTAAAATAAGTAATTTTATTTATTCAAGCCTTTCGTTATAATAAAAAATAAATTAAATTAAATGTACTGCTTTAAAACTTTCAAAAACTCGTTAAATAGAAAAACTAAATTTTTCTAATATCAAAATTTTTTAAAATCAAATTCTACAGCTGTTAACTTAAAAATTATACAAATAAGTTTCAAGAATTAGATTTATATGCTGTAACTCTTACTTGTGTTCATTCTAATAGAACAAATAATCAGTGTTAAGTTTTCTATAATTACTATTTCTCTATTTTGATTCACTTGGTATCATTTAATTAGCACTTTCAACCAAAAATCTATTAGATATTTTTGGAAGTGCTGACTCATATATTCACAATCGAATGCAAAAAGTTTGAAATAAAAAACAATTAAAGAAATTAATGTTACACCAATCATTCTTCATAAAATGTAGTCTCAGAAATTCCAGAATTCGTGAATCCATGTCAAGTCACCGATTTCATATTTGAATTGCACGATAGAATAACTGAGATTTGCCGACTGCTGACTGTTTTGGGGGGGTGTTACACCTCCCACACCCCCCGCTCGATACGCCACTGTATAAGTCGGAAAGTCTAATTTGGTTACTGCAAATTTCAATATAAATTTCGTGAAAAATTATCATTGAAAGAAACAATGAGAAGTTAAAAACATTTGTTTGTGCACGCGTGAGAAATAAAAACTACTTAAAAAATTCATAACCCGCTTTTTGATCGTCTGGTACAGTGTGCACATGCGGCCCGAAATAGATTTTTTTGCGACCCAAAATAACAAATACTTCATCAACAAAATTTTTCATTAAATATGATAAAAAATAGTATAGTACATGGGTATAATTTTGTGACTGAAATTATTACTTTCATTCATGAGCCATATGCAGTCTATTTTTAAATTATTGTTTTTAACACATGGATTTTATTGTTAGTTCTTTCTGGATCTTTGTCAGTGCATGACGTTTGTTAGTCGATATTAAAAAATCTCCGCTGTACTGAGGATAGTAACCACAAACATTGAACCCGACATCAAAATGCTTGCTGCCAGTATGTAGTGTCAGAAATAAAATTATGTAATTATTATAATTAAAAATAAAATATAAAATTTATATCTCATCTAGTATAATATAACAATATTTTTCTTCACTTTTACCCTTTGCGGCCCGCGAAAAATTTTGAATGGATAAATTGGCCCTTCTCTCGAAAAGCTTGTGCACCACTGGCCTAGTACCTGGTTTCAGGCTTTTGATCAAATCTAAAAGCTAAGGGATTTTCTTCAAATTGGACTTATTTTAAGTTAAATTTGGAAAATGCAAGTTTCATATAAATTTCTACCAAATTGGATCGAATCCCGATAGTTCTAAAAAAAAGTCCCCCAGTCCTGACGGCTCCAAACTACTCCAGAATCCGGGCATCTATGGGCAAACACCCGAAGCATCGTATTCGTTTTTCTTTCCCATAGAGCAAAAGTTGAATTAAATTAAATCTGCCATCTATTAGTCAATCTAATAACAAAGATATGAAATTTATTGAAATGTCATTTTTACCTTAGGATTTGTGCAGAATGTTTACATATAAATATAGAATGTGCTTACGAATAATTTTAAATTATAAAAAAATGTGAATTCGTGAAAAGTTGCTGTTAAAAAGAATTAAAAAACATGAGCAGAAAAACAAAGAACGAGCAAGAATGCTGCACTAATATTCCTGGGCAGTTTGTACTGTTAAACAACAAAAGAAAGTCATTAAATGAAGGACTAAAAATAAAAGTAAATATACAATTCTTTAATTTCTGTCTAGCTATTAATAATGATGATTTTGAATCCGAATTTGAAATGAGTTCCTTTGTTAAAAAAGTTGAATTTTTTGTGTTAACTTCACTTATGAATTACTGAATTTCATCAAAGGAAGATTTGAATGACAATGACCTAGAACAGGATAAAAGTATTGACGAAGTTCCTACTTTACAGCCTATAGATAAAACTTGTAACGAAACTAATATTACAGAACCATCTACCAATAGTATTCAATTCAATAGTAAATTAATTTTCGTCTTAATAGTTTTTATTATTTTAGATGAAATAAAGGAGAACCTCAAAATGAATCCATTATTTAGTTCTTTAGACAATTTAGTATCAGAAGCTACGTTAAAAGCTATAACTGATATGGGTTTTAAAACAATGACTGAAATTCAAATAAAATCAATACCACCACTTTTAGAAGGACATAATTTAATTGGTTCAGCACGTACAGGATCTGGAAAATCATTAGTTTTTTTAATAACAACAATTGAATTAATAAATAAATTAAAATTTATGCCACGTAATGGTACTGGTATTAATCATCAAACCACTTAATACCAGTTAAAACTCGTTCCATTTCACTGAAAACGAAAAAATTATTCAAAAAAATAAAAATGAATTTGTCTACATACTTGAACGTGGTGAACGAAACAAAAACCCTACTTGTTCTATATAAAAATTTAACCTCAACAACCATGGCATATTTCGTACATAATTCTCTTATATCACTTTCAGTCATCTTCTTAGGAACAGATTTTAGGCAAAGTTGAAAATTTTTATTGTTTAAATTGAAATTTTGTTTGCCGGTCGATACTATATTCTCATCTAAGACTTCATCTTTGACGTTTTCAGCAACAGATTCTTTGTCTATTTTATCTGGATCATTTTTAATACAAAAACGTGATAGGTTGGCACCAACACGTGAATTATCAATGCAAACATTTGGTGTATTAAAGGACTTAATGACATATCGTCATCATACATATGGTTTGGTAATGGGTGGAGATAATCGAGCTATAGAATCTGAGAAATTAGCAAAAGGTAATTTAAATGGTTAACTTTTCTGTGTAACTTGAAATATTGAAATTTTTAATTAATTTCTGACAGCAATCACTTCCGTTTTAAAAAGTTAAAAGAATTAACGGTTTATCGAAGTAAAATCCATGTAAAACTAAAACAATTGCTTTATTAAAAGAAAATTATGTTCATTCCAAACAATTTTTTCTCTTAAGTAATTGAGAATTTTAATTTTAAACAATTTCAAAGTAATTTAGTCTATGTAAACTTTATAGTTTCCATTTCAGACGCTAACGAATCAAGTATAGTTGAAATACGAAAACGCCCACTGCCTGCAAATTGGGCGGCAATGAACCCAAATTCGTTATTAAGTACGGTAAGTAATTAATTTAATGGATTTGAAATGCCAATCGGTCAACACCAGCCAACTGTTCAGTCGTCATTAAATCAAGCAGCATCAGCAGGAAGGTAATATAGTTTATATTTATCATCCTACATACATAATATTTATATTTCAGGTATAGTCAATCGAGCTTCCGTACTTATGTTTCGAGCGTTTCACGTGAAGAACGTGAAACTTTTCTCAACAAGAGATACCATCTTAAGACATATCCAGTTGTGCGTTGCAGAGCCATTTATTTACGCCTGTACTCCGTGTCACAAACAATTTACGAGGAAGGACACATTATTGGGGCATATGAGGAGACATTACAATATTAAAAAGAAGGAAAAGTAACTGAATAGTACTATCTAAAAAATGTACAAATAGAAAAAGAAGTATTGATTTACGTTAATCATATTAAAATGATAATTGTAATAAAACTAAAGAGAAATATATTAAAACAAAATTAAATGACATAATCAAAAATCCAGTAACACCACCTAAAATAAATAATATAAATAATTTTTTAGATAAACAACTTCTAGTGGTGGTAATAATTCTAGTAATTTTAGTAATATAAGAACAATTATTTTTCTATTTAATATAACACCAAAAAAACGAAAAAAACGTCATAAATGGAAAAAACATAAACGTAATAATACATATAATTTATTTATACAATTAATGCCATTATTATTCTGTGAAATTTTATGTTATTTTTCAATTGTTATGTTTATGTTAATTATGTTTTGTAGTAATGTAAATTTAAAAAAAATATATGAAATAGAAGAATTTTTTTTTAATTATTTGTTTTGAGAACGATTTACATTTACAGTTCATTATTTATAATTAACGTGTTCTTATTTTTTCGATAAAAAGTTGTAAAATTTGAAATGGATAATGAGATTTCATGTATATTAAATAATTTATATAATATAAATATAAATTATATCTTAAACGATACATCTAAAATTCAAACAATTATATTCGCTTATAAATTATATTTTTGAATGAAGGGTGACAAAATGTGAACGATTTTTCTGAAATATTTCAGTTTTAAAATTACCGAAACTTGCTTTATTCACATAAAGCTAAATTAGAAACAAGCTCATGAAATATTCAAACCGAAATTTTAATTTACTTTCTAGAAATCATGTGTACAGTCAGAACATTTATGATAAAAGTTGATTCGGAAATAATCGCATATAAAATTTTGAGTTAACATTATGGAATACAATAAAATAATTAAATAACTCTACTTCTTATAAAGAATCAGTAAAAATTCTTAACCTTTCTGAAGATCTTTGTATATTTTTTCTGATTGTTGTTAACTTTCACGAACTGTAAACTTTCTGAGTGGATTACTAGTTATTTTTGAAATGTTAAGTTTTGTTGTCTGGTCACGAATAAAGTACATAAAATCTAAATTTTTTGTAGTGTTTAATAAATAAATAACGTTCTCGAAAGAAGGTAATAGGGAAAGCAATTTAAAAAATTTAATAAAGTACAATAATTTTTAAGTGATTTGAAAACAGTATAAGTTTTGATAACATTAAAATTTTTCAAGCTGAAATAGGTTAGATCAATGGAAAGTCATGAGAACACATTTGTTGGTGCACGCGTAAGAAATAAAAAGTACTTAAAAAATTCATAACCTGCTTTCTGATCGCCTAGTACCTGGTTTCAAGCTGTTGACTAAATTTAAAAGCTATGGGATTTTCTTTAAATTGAACTTATTTTTAGTCAAACTTGGAAAATGCAAGTTTTATACAAATTTCTGCCAAATTGGATGGAATCGCGATATTTCTAAAAAAAAAAAAAGCCCCATTTATGGGCAAATACTCGAAGCATGGTGTTCGTTTTTCTTTTTCATATAGAGCAAAAGTTGAATTAAATTAAATCTGCCATCTATTAGTCAATCTATAATAACAAAGATATAAAATTTACTGAAATGTCATTTTTACCTTAGTATTTGTGCAGAATATTTACGTAAATATAAAATGTGCTAAAATTGTCTTTAGTATTAATTTTGGTAATTCTTAAATAAAATTTTGTTTTTGTTTTTATCAAAATTTAATCTCAAGAGCGAACCTATTATAATAAATAAATAAAAATAACCATAAAGTATCGTGAAAATTGCGGGAACCGTCTGCTTTTGCAGTAGTCGGATGGTGAACGAGAACGAGCAAATCCGATGATGGAATCGGATCTCGAACTGACGGACATTACCGAATCTAACCAATTGACTGAAAGTGAAGTTGTTGAACACAATGAAAATGGCGAACAGGTAAAAAAAATAAAATACGAATACGATCCAGTGTTATTTGATATTTTTTTTGTTTTTGTTTTTTTTTGTGATATGTATTGCTAAAGTTTGGGAACCTTTCAAGTAAAGGTATATGCATTCACTGTCTGCAATAACTATACCTAGAATTTACTGTGTAAATAATTTCTAGTGTCTTATATTTTCCCTTTTATTTGTTAAACGAAAAAAAAATTGTATTTACATTTTTCATGGTCAACTAAAGACAAATAATAAAAATAAAGTACGTCATTTTTTAAACATTATTATTATATTGGTATTTAGTGTCAAATTGCGTGGCTTAATTTATGTAGTAATGTGTGTTTCTGTTTATATTTTAGTAACATTTATAATTTTTATAGCATTTCAGTTTAATTAAGGGGATTTTAATATTTTTTAATTACTATCTTTATAAGAATGAAATTAAAATTTGATATGAAATGCTTGTTTCTTTGGGGAAAATTCGAATAAATGATAGCAAGCCCTTTGGAAACATTTATACAGAATTTCTGAAAATAAGTGTTAAAATTAATTTAAACCTTATATCAGAAAGCTTTTATGTGTAAAGGTACAAGATAATGGTTGTTATCACACAAATACAGTGGTTCGTAAAAATACTAAAAGGTTTTTAGCAACCAAAAAGTTAACATGTTCTTAATGCTCACTATAATTTAATTTATGTTTTTAATTGCTTTAACAAATATGAAAACATTTAATATTTTTTATATATATATTTATATAAGTCCTGTTTTATTTTTCGTACACATTTAAGTCAAACTTAAAAGAATATAACAAAAGCAAAAAGAGGCTATAAATAAATAAAATATAATAGACCGTGGGATCAATGTATTTCATGAAATATATTGTCACGTTTCTTTGAAGTGAAACTTCTATTCCCGGGGTTCTGAAAATATGTGAGTAAAACCAAAGCGTTACCAAAATCGCCGTACAGGAGACCAAATTTTCAACTCTGAATATATATATATATACAAATAAAATGAAAATCTCGCGATAGCATACGAATAAGTTTCACTTCTGTCGTACTCCAGCTTGACAAAGGAGATTATATACAAGTTTAGACCCTTAGCTATCTGAAGCCTTATAGTTATCTTGAATAGTTCAAACCTTATATATTCAAATTTTTAAAGCTGGAGTAAACTTTTTCGTTACATATTTAAATAAAATTTTTCTAATAACTGTAAATATTCCTTAAGAATGCGTAGAAACATTAAAATTAATAAAATTTCAAGATAAGTAAAATCCGACTCTCAAAGCTTAAAGTAGAAGTTCCAACAAAAATTTGTTTGTTTATCAAATCCATGCATAAAAATTCAAATAACTTCTAAAAGTAAAGTACCTTTTGTCTTACATAATTTATAACAGTAAGCTTCATTGTCTCTTAAGAGACTTCTATTTGAATCAAATTTGTCAATTAACAAAACTTCATAAGAATTTTTATTATTTTTTGTCAACGATTTTATAAATTTATTTTTGATATTAATTAACACAATTTTAATTTTTATAGTCTAATAGTCGTTTGGTTAAGACGGCTAATGCAACAACAAATGGTGGTTCTGTTGTTTCAGTTCCTGTTTCATTACCAGTTGGATCCTTAATAACAGGAACTGGTTTTAATGTAATCACATCAGACCAGTTACCACATTTTAAACAAATGTTATGTGTAGATAATAACGGTTTCATATCAGGAAATACTGTTGTTAGTGATGTTGGGGCAGGTCTTAAAACAACACATATAGTGATACAACAGGATCAAACTGATTCAATCCTAAATAACGGACAAGAAAGTAGTACAATGAGTGATCAATCACCAAAAATGTCACAATGTAATTGGACAGATACTGGAAGCTTAGAAGTATTTCCTGTACGATGTAAAACAACAACAGCTGAATTACATAAAAATAAATTAGGTTCAGGTGGCCGTGGACGTTGTATTAGATACAAAGAACAATGGTATACTCCAAGTGAGTTTGAAAATCTATGTGGTAGAGGTTCAAGTAAAGATTGGAAACGTTCAATTCGATATGGTGGTCGAAGTTTACAAGCTTTAATAGATGATGGTATTTTAACACCACATGCTACAAGTTGTACATGTATAGCTTGCTGTGATGATGATTCAGGTAAATTTTATTTTTATTAAATTATTTTTTTTCCAAAAGAATCAGATATAGATTAGTTTTAATCTTATAGGTGCTTCAGGCCCGGTTAGATTATTTACACCATATAAACGTAGAAGACGAAATCAAGTTAAAGAAGAACTTGATTCGGCAAAAAGAAAACGATATTTATCGTCAATTAAAACTGAGGACACAATTTTTTCAGACCAAACAATAGTTTCGAAAGATGATACGTGGCAAAATATATCCGATAGTTTAGAGGGGGCTGCTGAATTTTTTGATCAAACTTCACAAACGGGTCAGTTTAATATTACTATTGTTATTTTTTTTTTTTTAGAAAAATTTAGAGTTCTGTATTTGTTTATATCTCGAATTTACCAAAAATTATTACAATATATAATTTCCCACCTTTTTTTTTAAAGAAATTTGGTATAATATGAATTCCTTAAAAAATATTACTGTCTTTTATTTTCCATCTAGCAGTATTTGAACAAAAGCAACAACCTTCTGTTGATGTAAATAAAATCAAAAATTTATCCGTATAAATTTTTACAGTTTATATTTTTTCGTAATATAAATTCTAAACTTTTTATGTTTGTAGGTCTAATATTTTTCTAGTAGTAAACTTTCATCGAAGGATTTTCAGATTGTGTTGCTAAGCTCCAGTTTACCAGCACTTTTATTTATTTCGTTCCTGATAGCATGAATTCCAAGATCTTTATGCAAATTATAATTTCATATATATAACATGCACTTTAATAACTTGTTTTGATATCTTTCTATATATGTAAACAGCTGTAAGACCAATTATGGCCACTTTTTAATTAATTTCTTCTATTGTCCCAGTCTTTCTTTAAAACTTAATCGATTTTCTGATTTAAGAAAACTTTCTTCTATTATTTTTTTAATTCCTTTTAGTTTTAAAATCGAGAAAGCATTCCCAAGTCATCTTTAAAAAATACCTATTTACGATGATATCTCAGCCTGGAACTATCTGAAATCAAAACATCAGATTTATATAAATAATGTATATTTCTTGTACACCCAACAATCTTTTTTATTTTCAAATTTTTTGTGCTCGTTTAAAAGCTAAATAACATTTTCAAGACACAAATATGTCTGCATTTTATAAACGGCACGACACAGTTAACTGCTTAAGGGACCCCTATCCCCCTATCCCTATCCTTGTTCATCCAATATTTGAACACAGGTTTAACACGATACAATCACGCAATCACAGTATTGTCGTATCACATTATGTGATGGTTAAGGGGCCACTTTATAATCCGGAAAAGGAACAAATGTAGGGGAATTTCAAATGTCAATAACTACGAGAGTTTTTTCCTGATTGACTTGTAATAAATAAAATTACAAATTTTTGAAAATTGTCATCCCTTAATGTTTAAATACATTAAAACTACTATAAAAAATATTTCAAGAGTTAAATATTATTTTTGATTTTATCAAAATTTTGTTTTTTTATTTTCTTGTCTAGGTAGTGATTTTAATTTATCATTTAAACGGTTAGAAACTGTTTATACAACTATGGTTAACGCAGCAAATGATTTTAAAAAATTGTACCTGGAAATAAAAGATATGTACATACGTCAAGTTGATAGATTGCAAAGGGAAAGAGATACAGCATTAATAGCTGCAAGAGTATATGTTGATTCCGATGATCAAAATATAGCATCGCAAAATGCTGGCAATGATCTAGTACCTACCAAAAAGGTGAGTACTAAAAATTTTAATTGTTATGCATTGTTAAATTTACAAATTAATATATTTTGGAAGTGGATGATGTTTTTATTTATTTATTATTTATTATTGCTTTCTTTATTAGTTTTTTATTTTTAATAAAGATTATTTTCGTTTAGCACAGAAGGGGTTTATTTTATTTCAATTATTTGTATATAATAATTAGAAAAATGATATTTTTATTTTAATTTACTTTAATATTATTAAAAGTTTATTAAATATAATTTAATTTAATTTAGCAGCAGGTCTCTTGTTTTGATTTGGAATTGCCTTCTTCAGAAGTTTTTAAAACTACGTTTTTTCTGGTTAGTAGCTTTACTTTAAAAAAATTTGAATATATGGTTTTTTTAACCATTACTAGAAAAAAATTTTTATATTTTTATTGTAATTTTTACTGTTGGATATTTAATAAATTTACTCAGGACTGGCTCTCTTCATACATAAAACAATTTTAAAATTCTAAATGGCTTCAATATATATATATATATATATATATATACACCAATGTGTCCTGAGAGTCAAAGATATAAAATAAATATACCCGGACGAAATTATGAGCCTCATTTACTAAAGAGGCCGATGAAATCCAAAGGAGGGTAACCTTTCTCATTTAAGCTCATGTAAAAGTTTTTCCTACTTTCAACGCCTTGAGCCTACATAAGTCCCGATTCAGGTCCAAAAGGCCCAAAGGAGGGTAACGAGAGTTTGCATTTTTGAGCTAAAAGAGGCTGAAAGGAGTCTCAAAATTTAGACTCGGGAAAGTCTACGAAAGCTCACATTTTTGAAGTTGAAGAAAATGAAAGGAGGCTCAAAACAACTCGGGTATATAAAGGATTCCTTACATTTTTTAGTTACCTATTTTTCATAAGAATTTGTTTTGACTAATTTTTGATTTATCCTGAAACATAAATAAAATTAACTTCTTGCTTTTTAATTTGGTATTGTTTTCCAAGTGAATCTGCTCTTTAAAATGCTGGCTTCTGTAGAAATATTCCAAAAAAATTTATGATATCGTATTTCCATGTTATAGTCTTTATGGATTATTTAAAATCGGAAGAAAAAACAACAGGATAATATTATATAATGCTATTATATTATTTAAATAGTAAATTTAAATCAAGTGTCATATTTAACCATAGAAAACAGCTCTTATCCTAAGAGTTAATGCGTTATCTCACAAAAAAACCATGGCTTAAATTAATAAAATAATTTTTAAACTGCTTTTTCACATTCACCAAACTTTCTAATATTAAAAGGTATTTGCTAGATAAAAGATTTCCATCAAATAATGATGTGAAATGCATAACAAACGCATAATTTGATGCTCTTGACAAATCATACAATTTGAAAGGTTTCGAAAAACGTGTTTTGTTAGCCAATGAGCTCATATTGGGTAAGGATGTAGGCAATCTATTAATTAAAATTTTTCACTGATATCTTCAATTCTCATGTTAAAGTTTTTCATGTCATGGTAACTTATAAAACTTCCAAGAAATCTTTACTTTGATATTTTTATTTTCTCTTTCAATTTTTCATAGTTTGATTTTTCTTATAACTGTTGCTTCATTTTGATTTACAAAATATTATCTAAAAGTCATCAAAGGCGACAGCCTCTTCTAGGTTAACAATGCATTTTAAAAGGCTAAATGTATACATAATGTAGAGTGTACTTAGAAATCCCAGACGCGGTTATTCTAAATATGTTTTTCTTTAATTTGAATTTTGTTATATTTTTCACTCTTAATTAAGTTAAAAAAAAAAAATATATATATCTATATATATATATATATTTAATTAAAATCTTTTTTTTATAGTGTGCAAATTGTAATCGTGAAGCTTTAGCAGAGTGTTCTCTTTGTCGGAGAACTCCTTACTGTTCAACATTTTGCCAACGAAAAGATTGGAATGCTCATCAAGTTGAATGCACACGAGACCTTAATGAAAATACCCAACAAATTATGCTACTCGTTGATGATCAAGCATAATGTTTATAAAACATCACACAAATAATTTTAAATTAGAAAATGAAGGCATTGTATAAAAGTTAAAGGTTTTATAGATCATAATTGTGTTATTTTAAAGGATAAGAAATGTTTTATATATCACTAATACTAAGCTTTAGTAAAATTTATGCAATTGTTTTAATTTAAAAATTTCCTATTTGATTTGCCGTAATCAAGACATTTACTAAGTTTTATTAAATTGTTGATGAAAACATTATATTTTTGCTATATTTTCTTAAAGAATGAATATAAATCAATAACATTTATTTATTTTTTTTTTACTAGCTTTAACAATAAAGATAACTACCCACTTACACAAGCAGTATAGCTAACCGAGAAGAAGTGACTCGCATAATTTTAATGAGAAATTTCGCTTATGCTTATGCTTCTTTTTAGCTTTTCATTCTTTGTTTGTGGGTTGTGGGTTTCTGTTATTTTTTGTCATTGCAGCCTGCGAATTGAAATTTCATTATTTTTTATACTTGAAAGTATGTAATAGAAGATATTTTATTTATATTTTTGCATGGATATCAAAGTTTTTTCCGGACACACAAGAATATAATGGAATCATTGATTTTTATTGACATAAATAAATAAGTTTTTTATTGTTGGGATTAAAATAAAATACAAAGTTGAGTTGCAACAACATTTATCAAGGTCAACAAAGGCAATCATCCAATATTGGTGAATTTTTTGGCTTATACCTTTAAAGTTCTCTTAGTTTCATTCTGCTAATTCGGTTGGCATTCTTGAATACAGTCCATTTTATGGTTGTTTACCTTGCTTAATATGTCAAATTTCAAGTTTTTCATTCACTTATCTTACTTCACGAAGATAAAACTTGGCCCTGAAAATTGCATTTCGTTTCACTTATTACTTGTCTTAAATAATTTTGTTTGGTGTTATTTAAACTCGTTTCTACATTAATATATTTTGCATTTTGTCTCCATCATTAGTAAATTTCTTTCTAATTTCTCAATAAAAGCATTTTAATCTAGCATTTTTTTTTCTAGTTCTAACAAATTATGATAATAATTTATCACTAATATAAAAAGTTTATTACATATTCTCACATATTAACTGAAAATAGAAAAAGGCTCATATCCTCTAGAAAAAATTAAAAATAAATCAAACTTGTAACAGATACTTAATCGACTGGTTGGCCACTGGAAGACCTTCTTCAATCTGTTCGAAGTTCTGAAGATATGGGAGGAAGATATTCAAAGACGGAAACTCTAAGGTAGAACCCAAAAACTTCTAGTTCTTTAGAACATCTAAAATATTCAGTAATTCTATATAAAATCTTCGGTAGTAGTTGACACCGTTTAAGCCAAACTTTCCTACGACTGTTCATATTGTTTGTCTTGGTGTTATAGAAACATTTTTTTCCAATAGTAGGAAAGTAACGCAATTAATAAAACTATGGCCAGAAAATAACTGATATTAATTAATGGTGACGCTTTCTGCGAGTAAAATAAATTTGAAGTTCATAGAAGTACGTAATAAAGAAATAACATGTCAGATAACGTCATAAAAAAATTGTTTATGTTTACCATTGTCAAAATTTCCTTCAACTGTGATAAACTTTTTTGTACGTGTGCTAATTTTGCCAAAAATAATGTTTTTTAAAAGAATAATTTTCTATGAATGAAAAAAAAATACTGAATAATTTCCTTCATTTATATTTTTCTTGTAGATAATACAATATTATTTTCAATTTCATTTTCAATGATTGAATTCTTTAGCTGAAATTTTAACTGATGCTTAAAAAATTATTGTGAAAATATTTTTCCAAAAGAAATATTACATATAAATTTAAAATTCATTTTTATTAAAATGATTTTGAGTTTTTAATTTGATACGAATAAATTAGTACATTTATCTACAGAATTATACTTCCACTAGTCATTATTTTATTATTTTTATTATAATTCCTAAGTTAACTTTTTTAAAGTTTGTATACAGAAGTCTTAAATACTTAATATAATACCATTTAATTATCAAAGACTTCATTATACAGATAATATTTTGGTTTCCATTATGTAATTTTCTTATAATAATTGAGAATAAAAAGTTTATTTAATTAGTTAATAATCATTCTTATGTACCTTTATTTTAAATAAATGGAGCAGTCTTCTAACAACTAGGTTATTATCAATTAACATTTGACTTGTATGACTGTTTTGATTTTAATTTTTATTTATTTTTAATAGTTATATTTATTGGGTCACAAATATCACAACTCTTGATTGAATCTATATACATTTTGGTTAATTTTCTTTATAATATATTAACATAAAAATTTAAAAAACTTAATAATTTTATATAAAAATTATTTTGATTATTAATGCAATTGTTAACTGAAATTTTTCGTTACAAGGTTATTAAAAATCTATATCAAATAGCTAACTATAGAAAAAAATAAAACTTTCAATAATAATTTTTCAATGTTTTTTTTTTATATAGTATTGTTAACTAACTCAAATTTAACTATTGGGAAGATGTATTGGGAAGATGAAAATCGAGTTAATTCGAGCGCGCTAAACTGCTTTAAAAAAAACTGTGCCTTAAGGGGTTAATAAATTTTTTTAAATTTTATATTTAACTAAATAAATTTCGTTTTGTTAATCTAGCTAAGCGTTTATGTTGAAAAAGCTTTCTTTAATATTTTGTTAGATCGAAAAGACTTTATGTTATTAAAAATAATTATTTTTGTTAAAACATTTAATTTTTTGCTAAACAACATTTTGTGCAAGGCGCCGCTTTTTTTCCCCCGGATGAAGTGAAATAGAAAAAATTACGCTGTCCTCAACGTGTTAAGCTTTTAAAATAGGGTTACATAATTTGGAGCTTTATGCTTCGCTTATGTGAATATATAACTTTGAGAAACTAAGTACATTCGAGGGATTTTAAGGGAATAACAACTTTTTCTATTTTGATAGAATCTATTGACACTTTTTGCTCGAATCTATAGATATCGATAATTTGTAAAATTAATAATCCCTTTAAATCGTTTTCACTATTACCACAGGATTTATTCATCGCACTAAAACACAAATGCCAAAAGATGGAGGAATTATTTAATATTTATATATTTCATAGAACAATATCAATATGAAGATATTCTACCAGATATTTTAGTGTTTATTTGTTTATTTTATTTGATATGTTTTGCTAAATATTCCAATTAAGAGAAATAAGTTGACAAAAAATGAGCTATTAATATGTCAGATGTTTTCACATGTTGCTAGCTCTCGTACTCTTAGTGTGTATAAAATTTTAATACGAAGGTTATTTTATCTAGTAATATTCTATTTGGATACTTTTTCAGTATGAGTTCTTACACATTTGTTTTCTTATGATTACTACTTAATGCTTAAGGCTATAGACTTTATAGGATCTACCATTAGCGACTCACAAAATTTTCCTTAAATATAGATTTTATCAGGATTTGTCACTTAAATGTATCAAAAAGTCGCACAATCAAATATCTATTAATTAAATATCATTTAAAGCCGCTTCCATAAAAACCGTAGACTTAAGGTAAAGTTTCATGATTGTTTGGCTCTTGAATTTGTTTAGCTTAAGAAAATGAGTTTTCCAAAAAGAGAATCAAAAAATGACAGTTTAAACTATAATTACTAATGGAGTAAAGTATTAAAATTCGCTAATGCTTTGTTAAGCCCATTAGCAGTCAGTGTCACAGCCAAAAAACACTCACTCAGTAAGGAAAGTAGCTTTACTTTGTCAGTCATACTTTCTCGGCCCCAAAAGTCGCCGTCATCACAAAATTCTGTATAACAAAATGGCTGCAAAGTAGTTATAATTGCTACTTTCTGTATCCTGTGTGTTAATGAATGTTGCACAACTCAAACTTTTCAACGTGATTCACACATGGTTCATGCATGACACCACTCACGATGGGTAATTTTACTACTAGAGAAGTTAATATCCGTCATATACAAAATTTTTATCATGATTAAAAAATTCTTGATCGATAGAAATTAGTTAAAATTCTGATAAATCTTAAGGTGGGCACCCACTTAGTGCGTATATCTTAGCGGGTAACTTTTTTGACGTCATAGACTCACGCTAAAGTTCCCCCTCATATGTGGATACTTCAGCGTGAAATTCATTTGTACGTCATTTTGACGTCAAAAAAGTTACCCGCTGAGATATACGCACTAAGTGGGTGCCCACCTTTACACACAAATATGGGGTATTAAATACAGACAAAATAAAAGATATTTTTTGTTTTTGTTTTGAATTAGTTAACAGTATTTTTTTGTTTTTGATATTTTCGAGAAATGATTTGATCTAAAAGAAACGAAAATTTTTTTTCAATATAAATAAATTCGATATTTTCGATGTTTTCATTTATTATTGTAGTGTTTCTTGCTTAGTTGAGAGAGCATTAAAAATGTTATGTAAAATTAAACTCGGAATCGAAAAATTTAGTTTTGATAACGGTATTTCGTGCATTTACATTATAAAATAAAATTTCTTTATCTTAGTTGAATTTCTTTGTTTTTTGTTGAAATTTTTAAATCATTTAAAGATATATATATTTATATTGTTTCTTACATTGAGATTTTTAAACACAGATAATTTTTATTATTATTATTATTATTAAATTATATTTTTCTGTTTACATCATTTTGGCAGTAGCAATTAAAAGTGTTTTTATTTTGTAAAAGTCAGTCTTTGTAATAATATTTTATAGTTTTCACGAAAAAGTGTTTTTTAGAAGAAAAAATTATTTTTAAAATGAAACATTTTATAATTTGCAAAATGAACCTAATTTATTTCCGTGTTTGCAAAAGAAAAATAAAAAAATTATTACTTTAAATTAGTTCTGTTTAGCCATTTAAAAAAAATTAAGACTTTGAGTTAAATGTTTAAGTCACTGACTTATTTTATTTGGATGATTTTTTTTTTAGTAAAAAGATTTGGTGGAAAATTTTTTATGCTTTGCTGAAAAAACATAACACTTACATAGAAACTTTGTTAGGTATAGATTTTATGCTGGATGTGTAAGTTTTTTAAAAATTGTGTTAATCAAATTTTAGGGATAAATGGAGGTTGATATGAAATTTTTTGTGAAATCAGCTTGATAGATCAATATTGAAATAATGTAGTATCAAAATGATGATGCTACATGGAAGATACCAAAATAAGCCATTAAATTATTAAGTGAAAGTTTTTATGTCGTTTAATTTCTAAAAAAAAACTTTTGACTTTACGCAATGCAATTATCTAACTTTTAAAGTAAGGAAATTCAGATATTTTATGAGCTGAAAGTCCAATCAAAGGGGTATGGTATGACACGTGAGTATTCCTCATATTCATAATTTTTCGGTAGCATCTTTACTGCTTGCTGGTACACGAGGATGTGTGAGACTAATTTCAGGCAATATACCTAAAGAGCAATTAAATTGTGAGTAAATTTTTCGTAATAAAAGCTGTTGATTATGTAGTAAATTGCCCAATTTATATATTGTAGTTTGATAAACTTTGGACTCCGGAAAATGGCTAAATTCCCTCTGCTCTTAATAATTCTTGCCCAAAATTTTGAAGAACTGTAAATGTGGGGAATTATCGTGTGCCTTGCCCCAAAATGATTATAATCAAACTTAAATTAAATATTTTGGGGAATTTATTTAAAAATTTTATGGAAAGGACCAGATTATGTTATTGGAATTGCGGGTGTTATTTTAGTTGTATTATATTAATTTAGCTACTACATTTTGATCATTTGACATAATGACTAAAGTTCATTTTTTTTTAATGATTACAGAACGAAAAAAAACCTTAAAAAACCCAATACATAAAAAAAAATAATATTATTGACCTCTAAAAATTACTTTTTTGAAAAAATTGATTCGTTTAATATATTTACAAAGATGAAGGAAAATATATTCTTAAATGCTGACTTTAAATGCTTTAAAAGCTAATATCTCATCATTTATTTAAAAATTGAGTAATTGTTAATTTTTTATTTTAATAGAAATATATAATTTTATTTTAAAATACTCAAAAATTTGTTTATAGTTTTTAAAAATTTTGGCACCTTTTTTTCCGAAAATGTTAAAATTAATTAATAATAAATTTGTATATTGTTTTGTATTCTTTTTTAAAGAATAATTTTTGAAAATCTTTTAAAAAAAATTTTATTTGCATTTAATAAATATTTAAAAAAACAAAATCAAAATCAAATTCTTACTGTGAGTAATTTGGCAATTTAAACAGCAATTGAATAATCAGATGGATGTGATGATGCTGGTTGAATTGATGGTGATTGTTGTGCTAGATTTTCTTGCTGTTGTTGTTGGCTATTACCACTGCTTGCAGGTCGTGACCATAGTGTTGTTGAACGCATCCCTAATTTTAACTTTTTCAATGTATCCAGATCACATTCAGCTTCTGAAAGTTCTGGCATTTCCATTGTAGTACTATCCAGTGTTATTTGATGAGGAAAGTTGCCATTTGTTGTATTGTTGTGTAATTGAAGCGGCAGTAGTGTCCGAATTGCACCCCTGTTCATAGGATAATCTTCATATTTTATATCGCTTTTGGCACTATCATTGTTTAGAGGTATTGAATTTGTTTGATATTATGTATTTAAATTGTGCAGGCAAAATTTAATAAAGACACACATTTTTTTTAATAATGGGATTTAAATAAAATAATATTTAAATAGGCATAATAGAAGCTGATTTATAATTGCATTTAGCAGTCAGTTTTTACTATATAATTATTATATATATATAAATAAATATTTTTTTTTGTTTTGTGAATATTTGAATAGGATATTGAAGGATAATGCGTTCTGATCATAATTAAATATATGATATAGATTTTTAAATTAAATAATTATGAGCATGCTATTGACCTTTACGAAGTGTTGATGGTAATAGTTTAATTGATGTGTCTGTTGGTATTGTTTTATGTGGTATAGGGCGAAATTGGGACGGCATGCGGGCTGTTTTGCAAAAATTTGATGATTTACTACTTAAAATTGGTGAAGTTTTCGTTGTAGTATTATCACGTTCAATTGAATTTGATTGTGCTTGATTAATAAATTTTTTATTAGTTTTGTGATTATTACTACGTGGGGATGTAACTAAGAGCGTTGTCATATTATTAACATTCAAACTAGAGTTCTTTGTGTGTCTTGGTGTTGTGTTTGTTGAATAGTGATGTTGTTGATGGTACCTTGATCTGCCACGTCGTGGCAAAGATTTTTGTTCAGACATTGGTGAAAGATCAGATGATGTACTTGATTGAGTACCATGATATATAATACCTGAAAATAGTATATATATAATATTTTATGTTCAATTTGAATTTATTATAATATTTTTGTAATTTTGAAAAATTGCCAAGAGTTATTAGTATTAAATAAAATATTTTGGTTAAAATATTATTTTATTATTCTAATTGTGATGATCCTTTTTATAAAAAAGACATTTTTAAGATGTTTTTCGTATCATTTTTATATATTTTACTTTGGGTCCTATGATGGAGCTAAAGAAAATCTATTTCTGAATTATATGAACAGTCACAAATACAAATATACTAAATAATTTCCATCTCGACGCGGTGGAAACCGAAAAAAAAGAATTGTAGCCTTTATTGTCATTTTTATATATTGTTAGAAGAAGTATTTTTCTTTTTGTCTTTTTACTGACAATTCAATCAAAATTTCCAACTTTTATAATTATTACACTGTTAAATTATGGTGGCTAACTCTTATGAGAGACAGGAAGTAAATTTTTATGAAATAACTATTTCCAAATTTAGATTAATTGTAACTATCAATTTTAGAAAGAAAAAAATCATAATCTAGTTAATTTCTTTATGGTACAAAATTTTGCGATGATGTTAATGGATCGAAAATAAAAAATAAAGTTCATTAACTTAAAAAATTTTTTTAAATTTACCCTGCTTAGGCTTAGCTTCTAATTGATTAGATGATTCTGTTCTACTCGAAGTTAGTTGATCAACATCTGAATCAGATTCTTCACTTTCAGGTTCTGTTTTTCGTGATCGTCTACGGTTCTTTGATGCCTAAAAAAATTATAAAATATTTATTATTGAAAAAATTATTTTTATAATAAAATTTTCTAATGTAAGTTTTGTTTAAAAAATTGAAATTTTGCCAACTAAAATACACCAAGCAAATTTGCCAATGATTAAATAATAAACGCACAATATTATAATAAAGTGATGAATTTTGTTTATCTTTTACTACCGCTGGTGGTGGTGATGTACATCCCTCAACTAAAGCTCGTTCATGATACATAAAGGAATGAAGTAAAGTATTTGCTGGGCCAGTGTGATGAGGTTGGGCTAAAGTACTCGATTCTGATAGTTGAAATGTGGCATAAGGTGATATATCCTCAGATGTTTCTATATTTTTATTTTTTTTTATAGAAAACTTAGAAGTGTATAAAAATAAATTATTGGTACTTTTACCAGGTATTTTTTCGTTGTTTTGTAAGGATACTTTATGAATTGTAGCATAGTATCGTTCTCGTTGTGCTTCAGTGTTTTGCTGATTTTCGATTGATTCTTTTTCAATTCGATTATTGTGTTCTACAATGAAAAATATTAATTTGAATATTAAAAATAATATTATAAATATTTTTTTTTTTTTAGTAAAAATGCAAAAATTATTTTTTTTCGCGCTGTACTAAACGTAACTTTAACTTTCTGGTTTTATGTTGTTTTAGAAAAATTTTGGGAACTTATAGGTGATAGAATTAAGGTGAGTAACATACATAAATCTCTACTTACGAAAATAAAGAATTTTTAAAATCAATTGTTAATTTAATCTTTTAGCTGCCGCTTGAAGACTTGGAAGCATAAAGATATAAAATTGATGCGGCTTCTTTTGGAAGATTAAGTACAACAATTGTAGGACTTAGATTTATGATTTTTTTGCACTAATTTAATTATAGTAACCTGGCAAATCATAACATCCTTACATCTTTAGGAGTAGGTTCACCCATCAGCTTTTTCTACAAAGCAGTTTTTTCATTGTTTCTTTTTGTATAAACAAGGTCAAAAAAGACATTTATTAATAGTATTAAAAATAAAGACATACAACTTTGATGTCTACATGAATCGATGAAATAAAATTAAGAACTTTAAAACTTAGGTTTAGTCTTTTTTTGGTTTGTTTATGATTATTTCTACACATATGTAGAAAGAAAATAGAAACTATATTAAATATGTAGATAATTACATAAGTTTTTCTTTTGTTTTATAGAAGTAATTTTTGTAAACTTGAATATCGTGTGATGTTTTTTCTTATTGACGTATTTGAATGTGTGTACGCCATAAGCAAAAAGAAAATTGGGTTTGATTTGTGATTTCAGCGAAGATTTTTAATGGTTTTAAGTGTGAATTATGTTGATCGCCTTGTTAAGACCTTCGATATTGAAAGATCATTAAAATAATTTTAATCATGCTTGTGAATCGTTTGGAAACAAATTCTGTTAAGATAAACTAAAAACATACATTTAAATTTATGAAAGGTATTTGTTTATCAGAATTATTTTCAAATCTTATTAAGCTATTTTCGTTAAAGACATTTTCCAGTACCCATGCTTCCTTTCTTCAAATCTAATACTGAATTTAATATTGCAAGTCGGTAATTAAATTAAAATAGTTCAACTTTTAGTTTAATTATAAGATTGCAGCTCTTATAGCAGACAAGCGCAAAAGTTTTTAATGTTTTCTAAATGTATCTAATTAATATAATTCAAACTTACTATATCTGTAACAGATAGCAAAAACAACAATGGTACAAATAATACCCGAAAGGGTAGCAATGGCTGGAATCAGTAAATTTACATCTCCATAGAAAACAGTAGCTTGTTGTCCCCTTTGTATCACTTCAGGAGGAGGTGTCTCACCATTTTTAGTTAATGTGACAAAAGTGAATTCTGCATTTGAAAAACCCGCTACATTATGTGCTTCCATTTTTAATTGATATAAAGTTGATGGACTTAGGCCAGTTATAGTAAATCTTCTCTGTGGCTTAAGAGCATTTGATACTAAAAATACAATAATTAAAAGTTAATAATAAAATAAATAAAATTTAATTACCCAAAATCCATTCATCATTGCTATTATCTGAAATGGCTTTGTATTGTAAAACAAAATATAATATTGGGCAGCCATTATCAGGCCATGCCTGTAATTTAATCACAACCGATGTAGAATTTGGTGCTAAGAGAGTATCTGTTAAAGGTATTCCTGGTGATTGTCCTTGTGTTCTTACATTTAAAGTTGTACTAGGCGGTGATATACCAATTTTGTTATGCGCTGTCAAATAAATTTGATATGTATTACCGCATACAAGACCTTTGAGTTCATGACTAGAGGCATGTCGTGATAACATTTTTTCTTCTAGATTTCCATGTGAACGTTTATAGTGTAATGTATATCCAGTAATTGGTGCATTACCATTTGAACTACTTTTCCAATGCATTAGAATACTACTTGAAGTAGCACTGGTTACATAAAGTACAGGTGTACCAGGAGGAACTTGTACAAATAATTGATGGGTTAAACGATCTGTACCCACTCCATTATCTACTTGACAGCTATAGTTTCCACTATCTGATATTTGTAAACTAGATATAATTAAATCACCAGATTCTAAAAATTGTGTATTGTGATGTCCACCCTGACGTAAGGAAGTATCACCTTTAAACCAATCACGTCTTGGTTTACCTACAGCTGTGCATGGTAGTGATACTGTAGATCTCCAGGGACGAACAACTGGCCCACCAAATGACACGATACGTGCTGGTACACGATTTGTTGTTATTTGTGAAGCAACACGTGAACTTTTTCCTTCACCCACACGAGTTGAAGCTGTTACCCAAAATTGATATTCAATATGGGCTTGAAGACTTTTTGCTTCGTAATAAAGCTGTTGTGAAGGAAGATTTCGTTTTTCATGATTGAGTTCCTCTCTTCCATTTACTACACGTGTATATAAATTATATTTTGTTATTATACCATTTGGTTCATTTGGCGGGAGCCATGAAACATAGAGAGATTGCGGGGAGCTTACTACTACTTTAATATTTGCTGGTGCTTCTGGGGCATCTTCTTCTGTATGACAGTAGGTAGGTTCGGAAAATACACCATCTCCCATTCTTGTATAAGCTAATACTTGAATACTATAATTTGTAAATTTTCTTAGACCTGTCAGGACGGTAGTTAATGCTGTAGTTTTTCTTGTTTCTACTTCGTGATTTGTTGTAAAAAGATCATCTAAAATAGGCTCAAAGTTAAGCTTATAGCCTTGAAGAAGGCCATTCGTATGATGAACTGGTGGTGGCTGCCAAGAGACTTGTAAAGACTGTGATGTTAGAGCAGCACAACGGATATCTTCAGGTGATTTGCTAGGTACTAAAAATATAATTAGTATTTAGAAAAATTATATAAAACTTTATACCATCCTCCATTGTTTGGGCAGATACAGGCTCAGATAGAGGTCCTGGACCAATTTGATTAAAAGCTTGTGCAACTATTGTATATCTTGCATATTTTTGTAATCCTCCTAGAATTAGCTCTCCATTACCTCCATCATAGTCACCCGAAACTGATGTAAAATTATAGGTACTACTGCTAGATGTAGATATTCTAAATCCAATATTATAACCTTGAATATCACCATGTCTTAATTCAAGTAGTGGAGCTATCCATGTAACTAACATTTCAGTCGAAGACAATGGCCTTACAGCAAGATTTAGGGGAGGGCCTGCAGGTCTTTGTGGCTCAGTTTTAATAGTGAGCTCCTGACTTGGAGCACTTTGACCAGCAGTACCTTCAGCTATAACACGAAATGTATAACGTGTTGCTGGCTTTAAGTTTTCAATAAGCACTGTATATTGTGGTGGATCAGATATATCGATTTGTATCCATTGGCTTAGTAATAAAGCTAAATTTAAATAGAAAACAAATATAAAAGACTTTGATTAATTATTTGATATATTTTTCACATACGATCGAGTTCTTTGTATTCAACAATATATTTTGTAACTTCAGCAGAATCGCCAGTACGAGGCTGCCATTTTAAATTAACTGAACGACTTGATACCATTGCTGCTTCTAAAGCTGATGGAGCTTGTGGTGGTTCTTGTACCTGTAACTGTACTAGCTGTTGATCTCTACCATAAAGATTACTGGCTTGACAAAAATATGGGCCACTATCACTACTTTCAACACTACTTATTTGTAATTCAGCTGAAACTCCTTCGGGTGTTGCATCTTGTTTAACAGATACCCTAAAACATTAAATAAATTTTAATTCAATATAAAAATAAATTTTTTTAATTATTTAATTTAATTAACCGATAATTTGTTGAAGGATTAAGCTGATGTTTACCAGCTCTTAACCAGACAATATTTATTGGTTTATCGCCATTAACTTCACATTGTAATGTAGCTGTATCTCCTTTTTTTACGGTAATTGAACGGGATGGTGCAGAAAAGAAAGGTGAAGCTAAAATAAAATCAAAACGAAAATTATTAATTTTTTTCAAATATATACATTTTGAACTAATTAAAAAATTGAAGAGGATTTTATTGTATTGGTTTTATTACAGGAGAAAATCATAATCTTCTGGGCTTGCATTGATATTTTCTATGACTTTTAAACTGTATGAAAGTGTTGATTTTCTTGATATGAAAATTATTTATTTTTCGTGAAAATCATGTCTTCCAGTATAATATTTTTGATTAATTTCTTAGCTAGTATAAAAGTAAGTAATTCCTATTAAGTGAAAAAAATTTCTATTGCATTTCCAAAACTAAAGCTAAACCTTTTTTGTCAAATATCTGGAATCTGATTTGCTTTTTGGAGTAAAAGTTCCAGCTTCAGACTTTAGCCTCTTGTTTTGATTCAGGATCATAATTAGATTCAAGTCTTTTGAAACGATGCGTAAAATCTTTTTTATCTTTTTTAAAATCCTCTAAATGTTATAAATTTATATTTGAATGTGTTTTATTCCATTGTTGGCGAGTAAAATGTAAGGATTATAATTCGATTTTGCCTCTTATAACCACCACCTTATTCTAGCTAAAACTTTTGGTCATATAGAGCAGTGTTTCCCAAATAATTTTGGTCGTGGAATCCCCAAATTTGTTGCCAATGAGCGTGGAACCCTGAATATTTTTTAAACAACCACTAATTATTAGTATTATTTTGATATTTCGGATTTTATTGAATTAAACAAAATTCAAAAATGGGAAACAATTCACCATAGAAAAAATGAATCAAAATACAAAATATTAACTAAAATTAATGAAAAAACTTTAATGTGAAGAATTCATCTGCTTCTTTGATTTCATGATTCTCTTAAAATTTGGCGTTATATTTCATAACTGAACTCGCATATCTGGTTCAGCATCAAGTTTGTAACGATAATTGGTTTTTGTCACAACATATTTTGAAAACCCAGTTTCACACAAATAAGTGGATACAAACGGCAACAGAAATCAAATAGGTTGTTTTGATGAATTTGGATATTCATCATCGAATACATCTGACCAGAATATTGTTAATGAAACTGTTCTAAATTTGGCTTGAAATTGTGTATCCAAACTCAACTGAATCAAATTTTCATAATCCATGGAATGAAATCCTTTTTCTTTTATTTTGAAAGGATTATCTTAATTCTCTAGGTTTGGAAAGTAAGCACTGAGTAATTGCTGTAAGCTGGACACATGTGTTTTTATACCATAACCTATTTGCATACCTAAATTCACTTCAGATTCTTCGAGAAAATCACTAAGCATCTGGAAATACTCAAAGTTATTTTGCTCCACAGCTGAAATCCAATATTGTATTTTCCTTAAAAAGGCAACCAATTTATCTTTTGCTTACAAAATGTTGACTTGTTTTCCTTGCAGAGCCAAACATAATTCCCTCAATTTTCCAAATATATTATTTATATTATTATATTAAAGGTCATCATAGGGGCATGGCCTCGACCACGAATGCAAGTACAATATAACAAAAATGTGAGTATATTAAAAACAATTCTTATTTTGAAATAAAATTTGTCACGCGGAACCCTTTAAGTTTTTGTGAGACCCGAGGGTTCCACGGAACACACTTTTGGAATCACTGATATAGAGCTTACATTTGAATCGTTAATAAAAACAGCATCCAGATCTATTTTGTTCATCAGCACATTAAAGACGAATATACCACAACCTTATTTTGTATTTAAGATATTCTCTGTGACCAAAGAAAAGCATATTCTGGCCAAAACTTTGGTGTTTACAAATAGTTAGTTATTATTTTGAAAATAACTCCTTGAGACCAAAATATTCTTCAGTGAAAATATTGCTTACACTGCCTGAAGAGATTCTTAAAGCTTCTACTTATTGTTAGTCTCATTCAGCTGAATGAAGTTCCACACTATATCCGTTATTGTTGCTAACGACTATGCCTAATTTCATTGGAATCCGTTTCCCCAAGGTCGTACATTCTCCTCGTAAGATTTCTGCTAGTGATGCATTTTTTTAAATCTTTTACATTGAATATCTTTAAAACTTGTAGGTGTAAGCTTAAATTCAGTATTCAAAGTTTCTCAAACTACTCTAAATGAGAGCTCTAAATATACAAAGGGTTCATCAAGCAAATCATGTTTTAAGTATTAATTTTTTTATTTAAATTGTGTACAGGTGTAAATAGATTTAAAAAAAAAACAAAAACTCTTGTCAATCAAAAGAGCAGCTCAACCTTTTGACTTTGTTGGAGAAATTTAATTCTCAAACAGCCAAATTCCAGACGAAACTCAATATAGGCTTCTTTAGGGGAATGAGATTAAATAAAGAATGCAAAACATCAATTTAAAATTTCACTAAGGGTAATAAATATCGACACCATTTTTTTCTTATTTATTTGTTTGGTTAGGAAAAAAAATTGAATAAAATTGAAAAGAAAATAAATGTCTCAAACATGACAATGAATTTGAGACATGTTGAGTAAGGTGACAGCAATTGTGACAAATAATAAAAAATATGATAAATAGTTGCCAAGAAATTTTTTTAAATTTTTATGAAGTTGACACAAAATATAAAAAAAAACAATTTGTTTTCAAATTTTTTTCGGAAATCGAAAAAAATCTTCAGTTTTCTTTTTTTGGTAAATATTTTTTTGTAAATATAATTTTTTATATTGTTGTTTCTGCTTGCGTGTGTTAAAAAAATTCTTTACTTAATTTCAATTATAGACTCTTTAAATATAATTTCTAATATCAAAGAAAAAATAATTTCGATAAAGTATTTTGAATATTTCTGGATAAGTGATTTCAATTTTCTTTGATGTGTTTTTTTTTATGAAGAGAAATAATCTTTATCACATGATTGTTTTTTATATTTGGAAATTTCAATTACTGTCATGCTCGTATATTTTATAAAAAATTTATTTTTCTTTGACAATAAAAGAGAAATGAAGTGTATACAAAATAAGTAACAGCAATAAAGTTTAATACATACGTTGAATGTTTTTGGTAAATATATTAACAGAATTGAATTTTATAAAAAGAAAGATATCTTATAAAAAAATTTAACTCTAAAGCGATTTTGTATTTGACAAAGAAAAATAAAACAAATAGAAGTAATGTTACTGACTTTTAAATTGTTGTCTAGCTTAATTTAAATAAAAGTAACGCATCATAAATTGACTGTATTATTTTTCTGTAGAGCTATTCGAATTTGATAGGCTATAAATTGAAATAAGTGCTAGAAGAAATGTTTTTAAATATTTTTAAAGGTATTGAAAAAGGTTCTGTTTTTTCAAAAGGTAGTTAGAATATGTGAAAGTTTTTAGTCTAATAAAAATGATTGGATTGAGAAATTCTCGCAGTTTAAGTTCATCAGAAAAAATTTTAATATATTTTGTTGTAGTTTGCAAATAAAAAATTAGTTAATTTTTATTATTTTTTTATGTTGGTTGAAAATTAATAAATTTCTTACACATATAAAAGATTTACGTATTTCAATGTTTCGGAGTATAGTCCTTAATATAACGTAATGCAAAGAACAAGTTTATTTTAAATAGTTTTATTTTTTGTAGGGGGGCCACATGAGCTAAGTTTTAGCTTAACAGCCTCAAGGCCAAGTTTTTAAAAGAAGAAAAATTGTTACTTATATTTATTAATATATTTTTGACTAGAGATTGTACATTATAGGATAACAAAAAGCTTACTGATTATTCGTTCTTACATGTGCTTAATTTATATTAGTTTGCCCATGGCTTCAACTACTGAACAAGATTTTTTTTGTCAATAAATTGATTATATTCATACTTTCAAGGACTCATGCTTTATTTAAGTTTCTAACCAAGCCGCAGGCATTTTCAGCAATCAAATAGCATTATTGGGAGTGAGCAAATTTAATTACTAAATTTGTTATGATGATACTGTAGAATCATCGGACGTCAAAAATATGTTTATGAGGGTTCATGAGCTGTCAATTAAAGTTTCAGTATAAGGAAGACCCAAAACTACTAAATTGGAAAGGATCTTAAATTTATTCTATTTCAATATAATGATTTAATAAAATACAAATAAAGTAACATACAATAAAATTTATATTTATAGTAATAATAATGAATAATTTTAATATGTGCAGTGATGAATTGATTTGAATAAATTAAATATGGAACCCAAACTCTATTATAAAAACATAACCCTAACAGCCTTGTCGAATAGACAAAGGAACCTGGTTCCTTGAAATCTAGATTTTTTCAACAGACTAGACACATGGCATTGACAGTCATTATTGTGTATTCAGCAGTATAAAAATATAAAATTCAGTTTTACGTTTTACCAAACTAAAAAATAAAAGAAAAAAAATCACGTTCTTGTTTCTAGTATAATTAAACCAGATTATAACTAATATAATAGGGATATCTTAAAAAAAAAACTAGACTAGGCTGTAAGAGACCATGTACTGTTTTTAATGCTATTCTCTCTATTTTTTATGTGATTCAAAAACACGTTGCTAAAGACCAAGTTTAAGAATAAGAAATTTGTTTTTTCGTTTTTAAATTTGAATTTACTTGTAAGAAGAAATACAATCATCCTAATGCTTTTCTCTTTTTCCTATTTTGTTTTATTACCATAAAAACAAAAATTATTCATTAGGATTTAAAAATTTTACACAAAATCATTTTATACAAAATAAAAATTACTTTTCTAATTTTTTCATCCATTAACTGCTTAATTTGGAGCGCCAGAGCATGCAACTTCATCTGTGTTTGTAGAACTATATTTAAGCTTAGCAAAAAAACCGACAAAATTCAAAAAGTTGTGAAGTTCATTGTGAAGAAACGCAGCATTCAGTTAAAAATATTTTTCATTGAAAAATTATGCTTGAATTTCAACGATATTATTTCCCATCAAAAAGCAATTTTTTACTTACTTATTTTTTTTACATTATTCACAGAGAAGCAAAAGTATTATCAAATGATCAAAATAAAAAATGCACAACAAAAAGCCAAAAAGGATTTTTTGTCAGTTCCAGGTGGTATGTTATTTCACCGGTTTTTTTTGTTGTTATTAAATTTACCAATGCAGAAAATCGTATAAAATGAGATTTAGCACGGAATTAAAAGTGGAGAAAATATAAAAAGTTTTTTATATGATTTTTTCGAATATATGTACATTCAAAGTTAATACTGAACTTTTCAATTGCTTTTACTGTTTCCAACTGTATATTTGAATGGAAATTTTATTGAAGGTTGCACACTAATATTTCATCTTGAGATTTTAGGTTTCTCTATTCCTGCTAAATTTTGGGCATTGATTGAAATAATTTACAGAGTCTTTATCAGAGATTTTAATCAAATTTCAAAATAATTAATTTCTGATTTTTTGATTCCAACAGATTTTTGGTTTTGATTAGGATTCAAAACAAGTTTCTAGGACTTTTACTAAATTTGGGGCGCTAAGCTTTTTAAAGTATTGATCTAAAATTCTTGCCTGCTTTCGAGTATTAATTGAAATATAGTGTGAATATTAATTTTTCAAAGTTGTAAAGTTAATTAAATCTTGCTCTTTGGATTTAGTAATAGAATGGGAAATATCAGGCTAGTAATTTTGGTTTTCAGCAAAGAAAAATAAAGAAGACTTAGAAATAAATAAAAAAGGTATTATAAGATCTCCATTTTGAACATTTTTCATTTTAATGCTAAAAGTAGCCAATTTTTAATTTATTTATAAAATTCCAACAAAAAATATATTTATACTGTTGACATTTTTGGTATTTGTATAATTTCATCAAATTAAAGATATCGTTAGCTATAAATGTTAATTAGATTAAAGTTTTTATCTTTGATTTTATATTAGGCAAAACAGAAAAACAACAATAATAATAAAAAAGTTTAACTTTCAAGAAAACTTTTCTACAGGAAGGGAAATAATTATGTAAACAAAATGTGAAAAACATTTTATTGTTGTTATACTTACAGTTAACTTTAAGTTGTATAACTTTTCCAATTCCGGTTCCAATTCCATTATATGCCTGACATAAATAAAATCCTTCTCTATCCTCCTTAACATGTTGTAAAAGTAAAGAACCATTTGATAGTAGCTTTGTATATGGTCGTTCACGAACTTCTTCATATTCACCAGATTTGCTTCCTGTTAAGGAAAAATTGCAAAAAAACAAAGTCAGTATAAATATTTTTATATAATAAAAAAATAAAAATATTTTTCATTAATATTTTTAAATTAGTTTTTTCAAACACCTGTTGCCTTTTTCCACTGAATTGTTGGTTGTGGAACTCCTTGAGCCTGACAATGTAGTGTAACATGGCGATTACGTTCAACGCTTACATCTCCTGGTTCAACAATCCAACGTGGAGGAACTAATATATAAATCAATAGTGAAATTAATTAATTTTTCTTAAATTTTTTAAGTAAATATATTTGATTTGAAAATAAAAAAAAAGTAAAATAAGCTGATTACATTTGGCCAAGCATAGTTTTAGTAGTGTGCATAAAAGCTTTTACAAATTTTTTGTAAAAAAAAAAAAAAATCAAAAAAGCAAAATTAAATTTTGAATTTTTATTTAATATTAAAACAGTGATAATTAGTAGAAATTTTTTTAATTTTGATCCTTATGGAATATAATTTTTATTTGTATTCAGTTTGTATTTTATTCATTTTATATGTACGTGTGCAAATTGAAATCAGTTCGTTCTATTAAATACAAGCAATAAAGTAATAATACGTTTGCATAACGAAATACTAGTGACAATTAAAATTTACCATAATAAGATACTTTTGTTTGATTATTGCAAAAGTTGGGGGAAAAGGTCTTAAATACTTTATGCTGCTTAGTTTTTTTTAATGCTGATACAAGCAATCATGAATAAGTATCTAATTTTCTGAGCATCATCTTTTTAATATTGCTTAGAGAATATTTTTTAATAAACATGCTTTTAGATTGTTTTAAAACTTATTCTGAGTATAGTTTGGTGATTATAAAAGTTTAGTTATTATAATTGTTGAAAACGCAATTATAAAACTCAGCATTATGTTCCAACATCTTTAAGATTTTCAAAAGTTATTTGTAGATGAATATTAGTCAAGTCAGCAGGAAGTAAATTGTATTTGAATTGATTTTTTTTTTGTTCTATAAATTGTACTTTAATTCACTGTTTGGAAAATTTTTTAGAAATCTTTATAACATATAAAAGAACAGAAGAGAACATTTTTTGGGTTGAAACACGAAAATCTAAGGATTAATAGAAAAATTGTGGTTTTTTTCGAAATTCAACTTTTTGGGCTATGGGATATGAGTATGTTTTACATTCACAACTTTTTGGTAGTAGCTTTTCTGTTTGCTGGCATATATGTAAGAATATTACAATTAAATTTCATGTAAAAACCATATTTATGGAAATTTTTATTAATAAAAGCTCTCAAAACGGTTAATTGTGTTTGTAAAGCTGTCCGAGAATCCAAGCTAATAGAGGATTCTTTTAACTTTGAAAAGTGGCTATATTCCCTCTACTCTTAATACTTTTCGAGTGTAATTTCTAAAAGTTTTGTGAATGTGAAGAATATTCGTGTGTTATATTTCTTTGGATTCAAATTATGTAGTAAAATCCAAATCAAAAAAAGGGAACAAACCGTTAAAATTCTTTCTATTACATTTCAGTTTTCTTTGACCAAATCTCAGTCACTATAAGTTTTGACAAAATATTTAAGAGTCTATTAAAGCCAATTTGGAAGTTAATGAACTAATTAAAGCCAAAAGTAACCACAATTACCAAATCATTATTTTTATATTCTATGTTGTTGAATTTAATTGCTTAATCGAAGAAAAAACACTGTTTTTATTAGTATTAAGAAAACTTCCGTTTTTGAGGTACTGTTTTAGTTTTACATTTTAATTAAAATATAAGCAAAAAATACTTTAAATAAGGAAATAGCTCTTTGCAATTTCTAAAATTTGGTTAAACTCTAATCCAATATTATTAGCTAAGAAAATTCTCTTATATTTTAACAAGAAGAAAATATATGTATTTAAGCCTGATTTAGTTTTTTTGCACACGAAACTGTCATCTACGATGGGCCAAATATTAATTATATTTATTTAAAACTCATTATTTTAATAAAAGAAAATGAGTTGATTGAAGTGTGTATTAAAATTATGTTGATATTATGTTTAAAAAAAAGTTGTTAAAGAAAAAAATTTAATAACAATCCAAAAAGGTAAAGCGCATAACAGTAAGCATTACAAGCAAATCTTGAAGCAAGCAAAAAATACATTAAAAAAAACTAGTGTTATAGGAAGGTGTCAAAAAAACTGGCAGGGATGCGAAAGCTTAAATCATTAATCTTTGTCAAGAAAGAGGGTTTATTTAAATCATGTTTTTTGTTGCTGGTGTTTATGAATGCTTTTCATTAGAAGCAATTTAATATTTTTTAACTTATAACTTTATATTTTCATTTTTATATTTAGAAAGCTAAAGGTAATAATTTTATTTAATCAAAAAATTTGAAAATTAATTAATTTTCTTTTAAATTTGGAAATATTTTACAGGAATTTTCAATAATAAGTTTTGATTTCTTTAATAATACTTTCAAAAATTTGTGCCAAGCATGCATACATGCAGTGTATTTGATTATTAGCTAAAAAGCTAAGCCTAAAAAATAAAAAAAAGTATTGCTTTTGGGTTAATATATGGGTTAAGTGTTAATAATTTTCGTAATAAAATAAATGGACTAAAACTTTTTAAAACAATTAGTTTCAAAATAAATTTTACTCTCATTAAAATACATTATTTAAATCTACCAGGGTTCAGGGTTTGTCCAAAATATTTTATGAAACTACTTTGTGTGCAAAATTAAATACAACAATTTAATTTATCTGATATTTTTTTAATGACTTTGTTAGATTTTTGTAAACTGTTTGCTAACAGTTGAATTTTCTGTATATATATTTGAAATTGGAAAGCTATTCTTCTCGTGCATGTTGCTACCTTAGATAAATTATGCTTTTTTGTGTACTTGTTAACTAAAGTTATTCCTTTTGTTCCTTTTTGTCCTTTTGTAAGGTTACTCTACCATACTAACATAGAAGCTATACAGCTGCTGGACACAACAAACAAAAATAGACGATTACAAAGAAGTAAACCACATGACTTATCATATTAGATAAAGGAGGAAGGATCACTTGGATCCAACCACTGTGAACTGTTAACAATGATATCAATATAACAAAAATCAGTCTTCAATACTAATAAATTAATATGATAATTAAGATTGTAGTAATCATAACTACCAAAAAAAAAAAAAAAAAAAAATTCCTTTTGTTCAACAAAATTCATTTATTGAATATTCGAATAAGTTTAAAAGTATTACATATAGCCTGAACAATTTTGAAATATAAAAAATAATATTTGTTTCTTGCTGTTAATACTTGTTGTATTTCGGTTGCAAAATTTAAGAAAAAGCAGACAATGTAGTTGATATATAAAAATGTTAGAAAAAATATAAAACTTATGATTTCCTTTTTATTGATCTCAAAAAATGGTTAAGAGAGTTTTTTACTTAAGACTTTAACATTATTTTCATATAGCATTTAAGGAATATTTTTTCATTGTTTATTTAAAACCAATACAAATGATTCCATTTTATTTAAATATACCAAAAAATTGTTATTTAAAAAATATATCACCCAAAAGCAATATAAGGAATAAAAATATTTACAAAATTAAGAAAAACAAGAAAGAATTTTATAAAACCAGTGCAAAATAATTACCTGGTGATCTGCCGCAAACCCACTGCGTGCCAAAGCAACTGGGAGGGGAAGACATATGTGAACGCAATACGCGAAAAGAACATAATATTAAATAGAAATTATAAAAATAAAATAAATAAACAAATAATAAAAAAATAAATCAAAAACAAGCTAAATTAAGCTTAAATAATTTAATTCGTATACTATACCTTTAACCAATAATGTAGCTGTATATTTGGTTTCGGCTGCAGGATTATTCGCCACACATGTATATTCACCAGAGTGTATTGCAGATAAGGAAGGAATACTAAGGAGTGAGGAATATTGATCTAATAGAGTTACATTAGTTCCCAATTGTGTGGGTAATGGCTCACCATCCTTGAGCCAATGTAATGTTAATGGAGGATCACCACGTGATACCCCGCATACAGTACGCGTTCGCATACCCTCAGCCAGTCCGTCTTGGAAGGAAAAAGGCTCAATAATAGGAGGTACTGGAATATTAGACAAAGAGAAAGTAGAAAAAGTCAAAGAAAAAAACAAAACAAAACAAATAAAATTTTCAAAAATATTTAACATAACGAACTCTATACAACAAATACTTAAATATGTTTTTTAGGTTTTGTAATCAAATTCTACAAAAATCAATTACTTATTAAAAAATTTTTTTACTTTAGATTATACTAAATTGGATTAATTTAAAATATAATAAAATGTTTTTTTTTCTGCATTTAGTATCAGATTTTTTAACACTTTACCAATTTCACCCATTTGATATACAAAATGCCACAAAAGTAGAAAAATTACGCATTCTCTGTTTCAAACGATATCAGATAAATATCAAACATGTATGTAAAAGTTATGTATGTATATATATGTACATAAACTTATATATATGCATATATATATATATATATATATGTATGTATATATGAATGTATGATTAGAAGAGAAAAAAATTAATAAATATCAATTTTCAAGTCTAGAAAAACTTTTCTAAAAAAACTTCTAACTAATATGATATATATTTTTTGTGTAAATTCCAATGGTTACCGTTCACCAAAAGAGATTGTGTATTTTCCATTTCGGCTGCTAAATTTCTAACAACACATGAATAGTTGCCAGTATGATCGGATCCTAGATTTTCAATAACTAATATGCTATTATATTGATCAACTTGTTTAACTGTCATATGCTGGGATGGATCAATTGGTTTACTATCTTTTCGCCAAATAATTGTTAATGGTAGATCACCTTTAACTACAGAACATGTTAAAGAAGCACGATCACCCATGTTCAATTGTAGTACGGATGATTGAAAGGGACTTAATTTTGGTGGTACTGGAATAATATGTAAATATCTTTTAAATTAATTTAAAAAAAAAATCTTTTTTTTCATTCATTCATGTTTAACAGAAAGTTTCATATGATATTATAAAACTATTAAGTTTTTTAATATATTTTACAAAGCCATGACTGATGTGTTCATAGATTTGCTGAAAATAATTATTTGTTTATATAAAGGACTAAATACTTAAATATTAAAATAATTATGTTGCAATTTTTTATTTTGAAGGGGTTAATTTTTAATAGTAAATTCACTCATTATGATTTTATAATTGCTTGATGTTAGCTAAACAAATTTTTGTGTTTTTTTAGTCAACCTTCATCCTGAGTTTAGTTAAAGCAAATCTACATTATTTTCTAAGCACTTTTATGAGAACTTAATATTATTTTTCAAGTGTTATATTATTTCATTCAGGTCATTTCAAATACTTCAGAAATGGAGTGGGGTAAAAGAAAATATTTGTGAAAATTAAAATTTTTAAATTTAAGCCCTAACAAAAATAAAGACAGTTACAGGGAAGAAAATCATGAAGAAATAATTACAATAGGAAAGAAAAAATAACAATACGAAAAACTATAAACGATAATAAAAATAACTAATTTCATTTGTTTTGTTGGAATGCAATCTACCGCCAACTTTTTAATAGTAATAAATTTTTAATATGATAATTATACCAAGAACTCATCTAGTGACCCATCACATTATGTAAAAATACATAAATTTCACATGTATTAATGGTACTATGAATATTAATACATGTATAAATAATTTTAAATAGATTTCCCAATATTTTAGCCAATTCTCCACTTTATCCTGATACTACTGTAACCATTTTGAATGTCTGCCAGCTTCGCTTTAAGTTAGCACTCTGAATATGGCTTTAAAGAGTACAACAAAATTTCTTGCCATGACTCTTTTTACCAAGCTTTGAGAGAAAATGCAAATTAAAAATAAGGGATAGGCTTGAAATTAAATTTAAAAAAAATATATTAATTACTTCGTTAAAGGACTTAAGTATTCATTTGTAATAAAAGTTTTTTTGAAAATTAAGCCCTTTTCCCAACATGGACCTTTGGTATTTAGCTAATATAAATGTGCAAACACAATGAACGCGGTTGCATTCAGAATTCTGCTTTACTGTTACAGCTGAACTTCGGATTTCAGAATGAAACCACGCTCCGCTCCGCACCTGCGTTTATTGTGTTTGCACTTTAAGTGTCTGCTGGTTAATGTATTATTAAAATGAATTAAAGATTTTTAGAGTCCGGATGCCGGAAATTCAAGTAAAACTTTTCAAGCTTTATCAATGATCATGATTAAAAGTCAGAGCTTCTTATTATTAATATTTCTATAAGGTTACTAAAATAAAAAAAACGCAATGAGTTTTTTGGGCGTTGAGGTATAAATGAACTTGTGGATTTAATTTAATATATTAAGTATATACCCCAATAATTGTAAATCATAATAAGGAGGAAATTAATTAACGCACTATTTCAATTTTTAAATATCAAAAGTAACAGAAAGACTTTCATGCACCTCTTAATCCTTTTGTTTTAATCAAGTTAAAATATGCTTTTGTGATATGTTTCCCGAAACATAAATTCAAAATTATTTCATAAAATAAACTAGTACTTAAAATAATATAATGTGTAAAAGCATTTAGGAAATAATAATGAATTTGTGTAATTATTAAATATTTATAAAAATAATTCCATTTTAACAATAAATCATCAATTTAATATTATATAAATCCTCCCTTCCCCTCACCCTTCCAGTCAGCAATGGTATTAAATAATAACAAGTACATCGTTGATTTCTTTGTCAACCTGTAGGGGATTGAAAACAATAATTAAAATTATTCTAAACCCTAAGGCGTATTGTGTCTCGTCTAGTAATATGCGGGAATAAAAAAGTGAATAATACAAGCAAAAAATTTTCTACTACTGTCATATTTTGCTAGTACTGCATATTTTCCTGTCTTCTTTAAAAAGGTGCAAACCCTGTAAAAAAATTTATATTCCTGTGGTGGAACAAAAAAATAGATAAAATGCAAAAAATCAATAAAAGCGCGGGTTGATGTCGTTTAAAACGTATAATCCATTTTAAGTCCAGTCACCTGTATATATGTAGGAAGCTCATTTTATATTTATTCGCTAGCCTAAAAAAATTAAATTAGGAATTTTTATTTTTTTACTTTTTTTAAAATTATTATTAAGCATCAAATAAATTTTTTACTTTTTGGAAACTTCTAGTTTCATTCACATTAAAATTAATTCTGTTGTGTAATTAAGTTTTATAGAAGTTAAAAGTTTCAAGGGTTTCTTTGGGATTACTTCTTTAATTTTATGTGCATTAATGATTTTTTTCTTCTATTTTTCACATCGTCAAAATTTTTTTCTGGTCTTTTAAAAGGTAAAAGGTTGTTTATTATAATTTTATTAAGGTATTTTTTCCTAGTATTAGTAATTGATAAAATTAAGGCTGTTGTTATGTACGTATATAGTAATTTTGAATTTTATAATAAATGGAGGTTGCCAATTAGAGAAAAATAATTTATGTTTTTCAACTATTATGAAATTTTGAAAAAAGTTTTTTGAATAATATTTTATTGTAAGGATAAAATGGATTTCTCTGAAAAAGTATACAAAAATAATAAATGAAAATGTTTTTTTGTTTAAGGAATAAATTATATTGTGGAAAGCTGTAATATGTCCCTGTCAACAATAAAGTCAAAGTAGTATATAATTTGAGATATGCGTTCATATTATTAATCAATTTTCAAATGATTAAGGACTAAATCATAATAACATAAAAATAAATGAATTATAACGATTTTTAATACTTCTGCAATTAAAGCTGAAATATCAATTTCTAAAGAAGATTTTCCGAAATTTTGGGCTACATAAAAATAACAAACCCTTACGCCAAACTTTATTTATATTATTAATTTTAATTATGCATGCATGTAGGGTATCCTGAAAAATTGTTTTGTATTTTTAACGATTGTTAGTCATGGTAGTTTGTATGTTCTCATTTTTAGTAAATATGTATCCTGTCCTGCTATAAGGCAAACACATGTTCGCCTGGAGATAATATTAAAATTATTTTACCATCTCTATCGATTGAAAACCACAATAAATTTGTAAATTTAAGCATATTGCAGTCTAACAATAGTTAAAAAGTGGTTTTGTGAGAGAAATACGAGTTATATGGAGTGAAAAATCTGCCAATAATTTTTTTTTGTCATTAAAATTTTAATTTTTAATAAAAAATATTCGTTTTTTGTAAAATATATAGAAGATGATGTACCAATATTCATTTTTTATTTTGATTTTATAGATATTGAATGGTTCAGGGGTATATTTTTTTAATGGGTTTTATTTTTATTGTATTAAATTTTTTTAACTGGGATTATGAAATAATTACATATTATTTTGGAATTGATTTATTATCTTACAAATTTTGAAGCAAAACATGTGGATAAATGTAAGGATAAATCACAATGGATTATTAAAAACGACATTCATCTAAGTTGGGCGTTGACGTAATTAAATTCGTATAAATTCTACCTACAAATTTAAATTCTAAGTTTTTGACATTTATTATGATATGGCATAGGAAGAAAGTTAAAATGGCATCGTATCATTTTTTTTTGTTAGAAAGCTAAAGAGAATATTTAAAAATTATTTTAAAATTTATTTCTTTAGAAATGTCTTAGTTCAGAATTCATATTATTTTGATCGGAAGAGTAGATACCCAACTCAAACTTTCTGCTCGATATGCCTAAAACTTGATAAGGACCTAATTAGGTAAGCAAAAGCCATACATAAGTACATAATGCCCTTAAAAGTCTACTTAGTTTTGCTTAGTTGTCATGAAAAATAAAAATATCATTTTAAATATTTAAGAAAATGTTTTTATTTACCATATCAAATAGAAATGTAAAATTATTTAAAAAAGGAACATAAACTAACACATTTAAGAGTTTAAAGAAATAAAAGACTTTGCTGAAGTAATTTAGTTAACTTTGTTACATAAATATTGTCCAACAAATATGATAATTGATATTAAAATAGTTATTTTTAACTATATCAAATCCATATTAGGCGTGGATTAGAAAAAATATATACAGTAAGGTCAGCTTGTCTTTTCCCATATAAATAACCGCACATCATTCTTGCCTAATAAAAGCTGCATTAAGCTTTAACGTTACAAGTCTCTAATGATGCTAGTTGGAATTGCCAAAATTGACTGTAATAAAAATATTAGACAAGCCTTACTAGGACCATATATTAAAACTCCAGTTGGGTATATAACTCAACGTTGGTGAAAAAATTTCACTATCTTTAGTCAACGTAGTAAATATAATTAAATAGGTTCAACAAAATAAAATTTTGATCCTACAAATCCAAGAATTAGAAATCAATAATTAAAGTAAATGACGAATCTGACATTTGACTATCTATCTATCTCAGAATCATCAAGACAATCATCAAAATGCAATTCAAAATGCAAAATGTCGATGACAAATATTCTGTTTTTAAAATAATGTATCGTTTAATAAATATTAACTTATCAAACAAATTTCTCCTTTTTTCGTGGAAATCTACCTTATCAACCGTATAAAGTTGAAATATTAGACAAGTTGACTTGTTAAATATTTAAAAGAATCTCTTTTGAATTTTGAAATTATAGTCAAAGCAAGCGGATATTCAATTTATTTAACTTTATGAGGAAATGACCTATTTACAGGATGAAAAAAATTTATAAAATATTAAATTTATAAATTGGCAACCTCCATTTTTAATCTAAAATAATAAAATTTACGATTATTATATATTACTGACCTATAACAGTAACTTCTCCACTCCTTCTAGCGCTATGCCCTTGTTTATTACGTGCCCAGCATGTATATACCCCAGAATCAGCATTTTTTTGTACAGGACTTATAACCAAAGATCCATCTGGTTGTACCTTTTGTCGTATATCATCTGGTAATTCCCTTCCACTTCGTTCCCAATGGATTTCTTCAATAGGATATCCGGCCACAGGACATTTTAAATTTAATGTCTCTCCAGCTACTGCAGTAACTTTTGGTATTAGACGAATATATGGTAGCCCTATGGGAAAATGCATTTAATATTTATATATAAACAATACAACAGAAAAAAGTTAAACCATAGCATATAAAACAAGGATGAGGACAATGTAAAATTCTGTTTTTTATGTACTCTTTTTCGTTTTTTAGTTATGTCAAATGTAAAATTTAGACTCATTGTTCTGGGTGATACCAACGTGTACACTTTGCATATATAAATCTGGTTTGTTTGCTTTCATATTAATTTCTGGGTCAGTAACAATGGATAACAAATCTTATACAATTTACATGATTCGACCCATACATGACCAAGTAACTTGAAAATGAACTTTATTTTTTAGTAGTCAGTTTTTTTTATACACTCAGATAGTGAATGTTGTATTTTATATATTTATATATTTATAGTTTTAGGATTTTATGATTTTTTATACAAAACATACCATAAATATTAAGTCGAGCAGAATGGGATATTTTTCCAGCTCGATTTTCAGCATTGCATGAGTATTCTCCGCCATCTTCAACCATAACATGACTGATATTGACATGACTTATTACATCACCGTGTATTGTGACATATTGGCCAATCATAAATCTAAAATAACCAATATTAATAACTTTTCAAATATTTTTTCATTTTTTCCAAAATGTTTTTTAATAATTTCATAACTTTACCTTCCATTCGATGGCAGTTGAAATCCATCTAAAGTCCATGATATTTGTGGGGTTGGATTTCCTGTTGCTGAGCATTTTAAACTTACAGCAGGGCCCGGTTGTAAAGTTTGCTCAATAAAACTATATAAAAGAACGGGTGGTGCATCTGTAAATAATATATTCAATTATTTTTAATTTGTATTTCAGATATTTTTGATGATTTAAATTTTATCACTATTTTCATTTTAAATATATAAAGCATTTATTTCGCTGCGTGTATGCCATTACAATAGCTACAATCAGTTAGAATTTAGCGGATACAGATTGTGAAAATCTAGATTCCTTAATTGTTTTTTTTATTACTTATTCCTTAACTAAATTTTTATATTTCTAAGTAATGATTGTAGGTTTTATATTATGCTTAATATAAGCATATAAGCATTTCTGACCACAAGTAATAGTTTTATATCTTTCTATAGTATTCAAATTATGTTGGCAGCCAACGTATGTTAGTATTAATTGGATTAATTAAAAAAATGGAAATATATTAAAAAAAAACGGGAATGAAAAAGAGGGAATCTCTCTTTGATAAAGAGCGAGGTATATTTAAGATTTTTTTTAAATGAGATCATTTCTTTAATTTTTTCAATATTAGTAAAAATCATTACAAAGAAAATTTAAAGAAAATAATTTCAATTAAACTTAGTTATGAGTTTTATTATCTAGAACTAAATTAAAGATTTATTTCCTGGGAGCTTTACTAATCACCATTTTCTTAAATTCAGGACTTCTGAATTTGAGAGAATTTTACAATTGGGAAGATAATATATCACAAGAGAAGATAAATTATTATTTTACTTTTGTTAAAATAAATTCCTTTAGAGTCTTTTATTCATTCACTTTTTAAGCAAGAAAAGTTCTCTATAGTTATACCTTCTCATAATTTTTCAATAGGTCAATGTATATAATAAAATTCCGGCTGTTAAAAAAAGATGCAGTGCAATTATTTTTGCTCAAAGGAAAAAAAATTCTTTTAATTAAAATTAAATTTTAGGCTTTCCTTACGGTTTATTGTTTGTTATAAACAAAAGTTAGACAATGCTTGCCATAATAAGAATTTTCGTAACTATCTCGACTTAAAAGCGCATTCAATATAAATATTTCTTTTTACTAATATTTTTATTAGGAGAATTGCAATAATCAATTGCAAAAGCCTTATTTGTCTCCGGAATCGTTTGGTATTGACCTGGCAAGACGAGCAGATTTTCCCTAGTTCTAGTTTTAATTGTGTTTTCCTTGAATGCTTTTATTTAACTTGGTTTGCATTTGCTTCTATACTTGCACCTCTGATGATCTATCTCAGAAAAAATAACACGCTGTCAGTAGATCCTTGCAACAAATTTTTATGCTTTTACTTCAAAAAATATCATTTGAAGTATAACAAAAGAAGTTTACTTTCATGGACCTTTATTTACCTTGCTTTATGTTATATAAAGGCTTGAGAACGATACTTGGTGATAGTTTACTTGTTTCAAATTTTAAAAGTAGTGGCAAAAAGCGAGAAAAATGCAAAATGTTTTGGATGATTTATTATTTATGGCATATATATTGAAAGTAAATTATTTTGTCTAAAAAAGATAAAGCATAAAAAACATTTTAAAAGTAGACTTTTATATATGATCATTTCATACAATTAATGAACTAATAGGATAAAAATAATTTTTAAACCATACAATGGGAAAAAAAGGATAAATAATGATTATGGCAAGATTCATTTACAATTAAATATCATGAAAAATAAAAGTGTACCGCATTGTGAGACTATAAATTCTGACATAATTACTATTGCATTTAATAAAACTTATTAATGGTTATTGAAAGTTTCGAGAGATTACATTTAATGTAGGAATCATTAATTATTATGAAAGATGCATTCATTATAATCCATATGCTCCCATTCAACAGTGTAATAAATTGGTTTTCTTCTTTAAGTTTATTAATTGCATGAAATGATCATAAATAAAAGTTTATATTTCTTATTTTTACTAGTTTTTTACTTAAAGAGTATTTCTCTTAAAATTTTACCACATAGTTTTAAATTTTGAATTTATAAATTTTAAACAAAACGAAAACCGAAAACTCCAGTTTAAACCGCATAATAAGGTTTGGCATATTACTAGATCTTTCGCAACAGTAGTTTTCTATATTTGACGTTGTCATTTATACATTCTCATTTTTCTAACATCATCAAAACTTAAGTATTATGCTTTAAATCATTAAATTCTTCAGCTTTTTCCTTAAAAAAGTAAGGTTTCTTTTAGAATTCACTAAAAAATTTAAGAAAGAACCAAAGATTTGATTCAAACCTTAATTAATATATAAGCGAAAGTGATTTATCAAAAGCAAAAACCAACAAAATTAAGAAATCTCAAAAATATGAAAAGTATCCTGTTAACAAGTAAAATTTTTCATAAGCAATTTTTTTTTTGTCAAAATAAACGAGTGCCTTAACTTTTCAAATACTCGTCTAAATATAAATATTTAACAAGAAAAGTTTCCCCCTTTTTAATGAAATTTTCACACCAAAATAGAAAAAAAAAATTGTGATGAAGGAAATTTCTTCAAATTCAATGTATTTCGTATCTATCCTGATGCCACTATAGGCAAATAAAATTTGGCGTCTCTATGAGTTTGACAAATGAAATACTTATTTGAGCAGACATCCTTATTATTTAGAGATTGAAGAGAAATTGCTTTGTGACATTTCTCATTTATCATGGGTGAATATTTCTTGTTGCTGTTACTGAAATTAAATATTCGTGAAGTGGTAGTCTAAATATTTTTAAGATATTTTGTTCTTTTTATTAAAATAATTAACAATAATTTACCTCCAAGTTGTAGTTCTGCTGATGCTTGAAATGTATCACCTTCGGGACGTCTAATGACACATTGATACATTCCTTTATTTTCTCGGCTAACAGTAGTAATTATAAGAGTATCTCCAACACGTCCAGGATTTGGAAGTTGTCTTCCATCTTTATACCATGTAATATGTTGTTGGCTAACAGGTGCTCCATTGCTAGTTACTATGCAGTGAAATTCTGCGGTTCCGCCCATATGTACACTAAGTATAGCTGGAGATATTTCAACTTGGATAGGTGTTGCAACAGATAATCTAAGTTCAGAACTAGCTTCTCCACCAACATTTGCCGCAGAACATTTATAGGCGCCAGAATCTTCTGATGTTACTGCTTCAATAGCCAACACTGGACCAAGTAGTCTAATACGTGGCCCACTTAGTACTGGCAGAGATTCACCACCGTTATGTGTATACCATCTGTAAGGATTAAATAAAAAAGGGAAAATTAAAGCAAAATTTTTAAATTTATTAGTTATGCAGTAGAATTTGTGGTTTTGAAATATGTTTTTCTACTTGTATAGTCCTTTATACATATATATATATATATATCAAGGACAATAGTGAAATAGATAGTTTCTGAATTTTTGTTATTTGATATTGGGTTTTGCTAAAATTTCATAAAAAATTAAGCTAGCTAATGTCCTTTAGAAAATAGAATAGAAAAATAAAATTTCTGTTTTACCATAATTTCAGAGTACATTATTGCTTTTGTTGTTGTAAGTTTTCCAAATGGTGTCATAAACAAAAACTTTATATGATTTCAAAGGACATGGCTATGCATAATTCAGTTATTCAGGAAACGTTGGGAAATATTGAAATAACATTTCTCCAATACATCTTGTCTTCAAATATGCAGAACAGGTGAGAATATGAAGGAATGAATGTATACTAAAAAAAAATGTGAAAATAGAATTTTTCTCTTTTGTAGTTTTAAGAATTTGCATGTAGTACAGATGGTTTTTGATTTTAGTAGCATCAGCTTCATTTGTATGCATTATTGTTTACAATAACATCAAACCCAGAATTTGCATGTCATTTTTAAGGATGTAAGTTCTTGTTTACTTTGAGAAATGTCCTTTTTTTGTTAGTCACTATATGCATACGTTAATATTTAGTTTGATTGTATATTAAAAACAAGAAGATTAAATTTTTTAGCTTTTGAATGACATCAAATAGAATTTGATTATTTTTCTTTTAGGTTGGCTGGATTTCATTTTTAAACTTAATATAAAAATCGAAGAAAATATTAAAGGGTGCTTACAGTGCTACATGCAGAGTTAATAATTTAATTAATATGTCTATACATACATACATATATAAAGTTCAAATAATTTTTAGTTAGAAAAAAATAATTGGTACCTCTGCGAAAAACTCTTGCCAAAACTGTATTGAAAAGGAATCCATAATCATTTTCATAGACTTTCTTAAAAAGATGCTAATACGCTTAATTAGAATACAAGAAGACATTCTGTATGGAGATCTTTTGAAAACCTGGATATAGGGAAAGTTAGACATTAATTGAAAGTTTTCTGCCTAATTTTCTTATTTGTAAATTTAAATAATTTAAGTATTTTAATCAATTTTAATAATTTGATTAAATTTTATTATTATATTAAAATAATTTTTATGTTGCGAAATTTTCAACGATATATGATTTCAGTGACGGTCAAGTTATCTGATACTGTCAGGTTAATTAAATTTGGTATTTTGCACATCAATTCTATATGATCAAAGGCTTTAGCTAGTAAAAGCTTGTAGCATAGGTACCCCAACATCCAAAAACTTTTGATAGGCAAATAGCTTGGCCAGTATATAAAATACAGTTTGAGGCAGCAACACCAACTCTAACCAATCAGGATAAAGTGGAAGCTTTAGCTATTACATTTAAGGGGTGCCAACAAAATCACTACAGATCGTATCAAAAAAGGGATCAAGAGGAATATTTTGCAATACTCGAGATGACGGGTAATAGTAATCTTGTATTGTCTTGTCAAACAAACCTAGAAGTACTAAATATGTCAATTATAAGAAGCAAAACATGTGTGTTTCATTATGTTAAGGATTATGTTTGAATGAGAAGTTTAAAGGAATTTTTTTTTTATTTTCACAGTTTGTTTAGTACAATCTTAATTATGATTAATTTATTAGTAATGTTAACTTAAGCTAGATTATAATGCTTATGCTACTGTTGTGTTTATGAGATGTTGATCCATTGATCAGTCTCCAAGTGTTAGGTCGTATGGCTTGCTTCTCTGAAGTCGCCTGATTTCATCGGTGGTGTCCATCAGTAGGATGGCCACCGTGTTTGAGTGGTATAGCAGTCTCTTCTCATGCTTGATGGCATATTCGAATATTACTTCTTCGACCCGTTGTGTATTCAGGTCTACAGGCAGCTCCTTGTTTGTCACGTATCTGTACGCATTTGTGATGAGGTGAAGAACCTTTTTCTAACTTCTTTGAATTATTGCTCGGTTTGACTTTCTGTTACAACCCCAGAACTGGATTCCATAGGTCCATATTGGTTTAATGATTGTTAAGTATATTGTTCTTTTGTAACTGAGGTTCAATTTGGAGTACTTCGATATGACCTTGTCGAGTTTGTATGTTATTTGTTTTATCTGCTTAGCCTTTTGTTTTACATGATGTTTCCAGTTTAGCCTTTTATCCAAGTGTATCCCAAGGTATTTAAAAGTAATGAATTCATGGAATAATTACAGGAATAAAGTATGGCTATATAATCCTAGATAGGAAAGGCAAAAATTACCAAAACTAGCACAGCTGTGGGAAGGAAAATAAACAACATTGTAAACAGAGTCGAACACTCTTATAAGATAAAATTTAAGCATTTTGCGCGATCACAATTAAAAGAAACTTTTAAATTTAAGTTTAAATCCAAGAGCCAAGGAATGAAATCAAGTAAACTAAGCTATCAGATAAAAGATGCAAATAGACAGCTGATATGAAAATTGTATGAGTTTCACAAGTCTGGGCAGTTATGAAGTATAGAATAAATAAATTGGTTTTTCTAAAACATTCCAAAAGCTTTGTTTTGAGTTTTTATGGAAGAATTTTATGTAAACTGATTTTCTACTCATTTCAATAGAAAAATCGATTAAAATATTTTTTCTCAGAATAACAGAAATTTTAATTCAAGAACTATCTGTGTCTTGATTCTTTCCTTTAACACTGAATATTTCAAAGGTTAAATGAAAAAGTTAAATTTCAAATTAAAAAAAAATTTTTGAAATAAGAAAATTACCTATATTCCGGTGAAGGACATCCCTGAGCAATGCACAAAAGAACAGCACCCTCATCTTGTGCTACGGATACATGAGACGTGTGTTCAACCACACTTGGTGAAACAATTCCTCTATGATCTAAAATATATTAGAAATATATTAGAAAAAGAAATTTATTATCTTAGCTCTTATTTTAACATTAAATAATCATTAAACAACTATTAAATTTATTTAAGCAGAGAACCCCGCTGCTTATTTTATTCAAAAAGTCAATTATTTTATTTATATAGAAAGTAGTTTACAGCTTGAAATGTAAACAACAAATAATTCCTTTTAAGGCAAAATTGATTATTTAAGATTTATTGCTGGACTTGTTTCTTTTTTAATTAATCAATTTGAAAACAGGGAGGATTAAAAAGATGACTTACTTACCATTAATCCTTACTTTTGCAGGCGAGCTAACAACAACTTGTCGAGTTAGTCGGTGCATAGTCCGACATCTATATGTCGGAAATCTATCATTATATTCTAAATTATGGATTAGTAACTCTCCTGTTGGAAGTAAGTGAAATTTTCCATCTGAAAAGTAATTCTATTTTAAATAAAAATCAAAAATAAAACAGCTGAATTTTTTGCACAAACCTTAATGCTAATTTTTTATCTATTAGGTTTCTTTTAAATTCATATAAAGAAATAGCAAAGGTGGAGTATATGTAAATGATTTAAATACAAACATTAAAATCTAGATTGAAATAATTTCTCATTAATTTTAGAAAGTAATTTTGACTGTTTTTGGTTTGTTTTATAAAACAAAATTCATTCTTTCTCTATTTATATCTTAGTCTAATTTTTCATTTGTGTCATGAATTTTAATCAGAAAGTTCTGAAAACTTAAATTTTTTTGCAAGAGGTTCATTTACATTCAGTAAATGCTTTTGCTATTTTGTCTTGCTCGAATTTTTTGCCATAATCATAACTTGAAATTGAGTTATAAATTGATAGTTAACTACTTTAGTGCTATGAAATTAGACTGCGACAAGAATATTTTACAATTTATTTTTATATTCAAGGTACATTATCAAGTACTAAAGGATATTTGAACCCTAATCTTAAATATTCGTAAGATTGCTTAAAATTGAAGTTGACATTTACTGAAAAGTTTGGTGGTAGTAGCAAAAACGAAAACAGAAAATTTAAAATTAATCAAATAGCTTTTTTTATTTTAAATATGGATGTAGTTCCCATCCAGTGTGTTTTAATTGATATAAAAATGTACTTTTTCCTTTCAGAATAATTATATCAAGTGCACAATATAAATTGGGAAAAAAATTGCCAAGGAAACTAATTAAAAATCATTGTGCCGGGTTGTCCATTTTATGGTACAAAAACTTATAAGCTAAAAAAATTAAAAATATGTTTATAAAATATATAAAAGGAAAAATTAAAATTTTTAAAACATCTTTTAAACATTGGAAAAATATTTTGGAAAAAGAGTTAGGATAAATTTAAAAATAAAAGTATGGATGTATTGAAGACCCAGTTTTAAGAACATTTTTGACAATTTTTTCGAACATTTGGTTTGGTAGCTCCATCCGTCTAAGCTTACAAATATTCAAGAGTTTAAAAAATTTTTCGGGTAACTTCTTGCTTTAAGAATCTTACAAAAGACCTCAGTGGTGTCATATCCGAATAGAAATCAGATCATAAAATTTTACAGCATTTTATGCAATTAAGCTGGAATTGATCATATTTTTTGGGTTGTGATACTTTTATACTGCTTATCTTTTAAGGTTAAAATAATAAATTTTTAGCAAAAAATAAATTTTTCAACGACTAGTCCTATTTTATTTTTAGAAAAAAGTACGAGCAAATGATACTACTAGAGCACAGTGCATGGCAACTGTTCACATTTCAAAGGTGTAGCAGTAATTCAAGCCATTCAGAACCTTCGTTATAGAAATTACAAATAACAAAACTTGAAACATTCAGTTGTTTTGAACTGTTAAAATGTTGATATAAATAAAAGTTTGTAGAACTTTTTCAGCAGCTTCACCGACTTAAATGTAAGCATCCACCAATATTCTGTATACTTTAATATTTTATATAACTAAATTTTTTTAGTCCAAAAAACAAGGAGTGAGCATTATATATCGATTAAACTATACTTTAGTAAATGAGTTAATATTTGTTTTCATTACTTAATAATTCTTTTTATGTCCTTAAAACCTAAAGTTAAATCCAAGTTTTCGTATCTAAATGAACGCTTTTTCATCAAACCACTCCACCTCCTAAATATTTGAATTGTCTGAAAACTTCCGTATTCCAACAAAATCCCAAAGGCATTTTATTCAAAAGCTTTTTTTGCATATACCATGAAACTTTAATTAAACAAAAATTTTCTGCATACAAAAAATAGTCCTGAAAGAAAAACTAATTATCGTAGCTATATATATATACAGATATCATATATTTGCATGAGTAGCTTACAGGCTTATAATATAAAGCACAGAGATTGTAAAAAGAAGAAAATTTTAAAATAAAATAAAATAAAATAAACTAAAAAAAAAAAAATGAAATAATTTTGTTAAAGTACATACCTCCTTGTAGTGATGGATATATATAAAATGCTGGCTCCTGAACCCATGAGACTACTCGAACTAATTCTTTTACAAAAGTTGGAACTACACACCGTAGTATTGCTGTACAACCTCTTGAAGCACTAAGAACTTCGACATCTACTTTATATGCCTGTGCTACAACTGTAAAACCGGAAAAAAAGAAAATTCAGGAAACTAATTAACACATGGTTAAGTGATTTTATTTTTCAAGATAACTAAATTGAAAATTGAAATTTTGGAAGAAACTAAAAAAATAAAAAACAACACAAATATAATGAAAAATATTCTTGTATTGGGTATTTAGTATGCCCTGTAGCCTGTGTCAAATTTAATTAAATAATTTATTCATTATTTCAATAGCCAGTTTGAGATTTATAAGCTGATGAACTGAAATCAAAGGATTCAATGAAAGGATATTTCGAAAAAAAAAATTCATCAGATTAAGCTTTGAAATGTTAAATTTTTGAAATGCATCGTTAATTATTTTACTATTTAAAAACAGATTTTTTTAAATGGTTTTTGTATTTCTTCATTCAATTGAATAAAAACCAGATATAATATATTCCATATATATTTGGTTTTTCTCCTTTTTTCTTTCCAGTGGACATTAACAAACGTATTTTCATGCGGCTATTGTCATCTCTGATGATTTTGCTCTTTTTACTTTTTTCAATTCCTATTGCTAATCAATTGTTTTAAATGGTAATTTGTTTTTGAAGTGCTCATTAAGAGTTATGAATCTAAAAATTTTCGAATTTCGAAATCAGGGTGAAAGTTCATAAGTCAGCACTAAAATCGATTAAATGATTGCTGTCCTTAATAACAAAATTTTACATTTATCTTAAAGATTTCATATCTAATTTCAATGCAAAATTAAAAAATGTATAACTTTCAAACTTCTGGAAGGAAGTCAAATAAAATTTAAGAAAATTGTAGACAAAAAACTTTTGTATGTAATTGTGTTGTGTTGTAATTATTATTTTGAAATTAACCGAAAATTTTATGATAATTTTTAAACTTAAATAAAAACTTTTAATAAATTCAATGGATTTATTTTTCGCCATGCACATTTCTTCTATTTGTTCTATGTGTGGCAGTTTAATTTAGAACCGAAATGGATCATAAAATTAACTCGAAATTTTAAGTAATAATCAAATGTGACTGCTTGAATCATATTGATAATAGACGAAGTATTGGGAAAAAATTCTATTTCTCTCTTAAACCAATTTTGCAGTCTTCATAATTTTGTAATATAATATGAAAGCCTAACGGCAGCGCTAATTGTACAGTTTACTTGGTGAGTTTGTAATGAAATGTCGTAAAAATCATCAGAATTTATGAAACAATAAACGAAGCCTTTTATTTTGCTATTTCAGATCAGGCTTTTTGGTTCAACAGTTTTGACTGAAATGAGGAAAGGATAAATAGCTTAATCGCTAATATCATTTTTTTTTTACTTTTGTTGATTTCATGTTTATTTTCAATGAATTTAAAACATAAAGAAAAGATATCAAAATCTCTGATTTAACTTTCATTTAATTTATTTAAAGTCAGCCAACTTAGCTTCAAAAGCTCAGCAAAGAAGCTTATCGTCTCTGACTAAGCTACATATATTTCTATTTTCTTTATCAAATATTCAGTATATTTTGTTCGATTTCCTCATTTTAGACTTATTATTTTTTTTTTTTTTTTGATTCCATTTTAGTAATGAGAAAATCCAATTTTGTCGGTGAAATATCCTCTAACAACCTCTTAAAACTGGCTATAGCTACCTCTTAAAATCCGTACGCAAGCAATGTATGCTTGAGAATCCTCAAAATACATAACTATATTTTTGCCAAGAATATTATTTCCAGAATATTACTAAATAAATTTTACGAGGTATATCCTGTTTTAGTTTGTGGAGTGTCCCTTACAATTATTTATAATTAAGTCAACTAATTACCCACAGTAACTTTTATTTCTATTATTCAAAAACTATAAGGCTTTTCGTAGTATTTACTTTGAAAATGATATACGATTTGATCAGTTTTTTTACCCAAACTGCGCTGCTAGATAAAATATATATTTGTCTTCTACAATTGAGTTATCCTTAAAATAGTAATTCAACATTATTTTCAAATTGAATTTTATTCAAAGGGCTTAAAAGGTAATTCCGAAAACTAAAAGCGGTAACAATTTTTGTCTAAAAGCTTTTAGTTTTTTCAGACTCTTCTTTGAAACTAAGTTTATTACCTACCATTTCTATACAATTTGAGGTAGAGATTTATAAAAATCCCCATTGGCTTAAGTAAAGAGATATTGTATCCGCAATTTGTGTGCTATTCATGATTGTATTCCCTAAGTGTCCAACACATAAAACCAAGGCTGATGAATATATTTCACAAATGCAATTTGGTTGAATAAAAAAGATTTCCTTTTACCAAAAAAAGCCTTATACCATGCAGAAGTATAAATGGAAAAAATAGTATGAAAAGGATTTAATAATAATCAGAATTGATGGATATGTCCATGTTAATTTTTTTTAATAGTGTACTTATTACAATTTTCTACTTATAGAGCAGAATTCTACGAATATAAAAGAAATTTCATAATGATGAAAATTCACATTACTACTGGAAATTAAATCCATTTAAAAAATTTTAATAAAATGTAATGAATTGTAAGAAATTCAATTACACTAAGGCTTAAAAGCCGTATTGGATCTTACGGTTTTGGAATTCTTACAGGGTTTCTAATTATTACAAGGAATTCTTGTTAGAATTAGATACATTTTTGTAGGTAAATTTTGTATAAACTTATTTTTATATTAAAACATGATAAAAATGATTTGAAAAATTAACCCTAACTTTATTTACACAAAATATCAATTATTGATGTGGCACTTTAGAGGCATATAGTACTTTTATGAAATCTTAATATATTTTAAATATACATACATATATATGTATAACAAGCTCAGAAACACTTACGCATAAAAATATAATTATTTTTTGTTGTTTTAATAAAGTCAGTAATTGGAAATGAACACTCACCAGCTCTTACTTGTACATCTCTTGATATGACACGTCCAACGCTATTTGATGCAACACACCGATAAATTGTATTATGGATATCCTGTCTATAAGCAGCTGCAGGAAATGGAAGTAAAACTAATGTACCATTACGTAATACACGTCGTACACCACCAACATCACCAATTGAAGTTCCATCTACAGAAAGCCAATCAACTGTTGGCTGAGGACTACCAGATGCAGAACAATCTAGCCATCCTCCTGATGAATTTGAAAATTCCAAACGTGGTGGGGGTTCCATTACAAAACCTGGTCCTCTTAAATGTGCTTCAAACATTTCTGAACTTATTAAATCTGTAATTGAAATAGAAAAATTACAATAAGTCAGCAATTATTAAGTTTTGTGAATTTTTTTCCAATAAACATGGAACAAAAGTAAGAAATTTTAAAGAATTGCAAAAAAAAACAAAAGTAAATGTATAGTACTTGTAACTCTTCAACAAATTTTCCCTATAGCTATAGCAATTGAACTTGCAATTATGGTTTCCTTTATAACTGTGGTTACTGTTTATATCATATTGGTACGTGTAGTAAGTGCAAAATTATAGTAAGCATTTGAAAAAAGTCTCTTATCATGACAAATCTGAATATTTGCTTGAAATTCATATAAGCATTTAGGGTAGACAGGATGTAAAGTATTTAATTATATATGTAGTTCTTTTTCTCCCTTTAATGTAGTAGTAAAATTAAGAAGGATAATGGTTGTTGTACACAAAGAAAATATATTTTAGAACAAAAGTAGTATATATAATTTGTGCATAACTATATAGCTACTATCAATTTAGAGAACCATCGTCCTCTTATGCACATTTCAATATGTGCTCTGAATACAAATTTCTATTTTAAGACTAAAATTTTTTAAAAGTATTCACATAAGATATAATAAATTGTAGTATACCCCATTAAAAAAATTTTTAAGGCTTTTTTAAAAGAATTTCAGTATTAATTTTTGTTTTATAATCATAAAATTTTGAAATTGGGGTAAGTTTATTTTTTGTTATTGTGAATTATATGAAGGTATGAATTTCAACAATTTTAAACATTTTAGATAAACATTGATAGAAGTCCTTTTTTTGTTTCTAATATAGCCTTTTAATATCTAATATATTGTACTATCTACCGTACAAAAAAACAAAACACCAAACAGGGCAAAGCTAATACACTGTATTAAAACACATAATTGAGAGGTCAAAATAAGGCGAGAACTACCAAAAAAGAAGTATGTAAGCAACTATAATTTAGGGATCACATTCAGTTGAGTTGAGTTCAGTTTGGAGTTAGTTCAGTTTGGAGTTAATTCAGTTTTTAGTTTTTGAATTGATTGGTAATGATGTTCGTACAACAGTTGATTTTTGTTTGAAGAAATTGTATATATAGTCCTATTGATCTTGATAATAAATTAATTAAGATCAAATTGCATTAAAATATTTATTAAAATAATAATAAATTAAATTATTATTTGTGCGAATAAATCGTAGTAGTTTTATAAATATGTAGTATGTTAAGGCATCTATGAATTGTTTACTTGTTTGTTTGTGTTTTACAGGGGTCCATACCCCTGAGGACCAGACATAGCACGATCGTTCAGGTGTCGTTTTATCAGCAGTCGTAGTGAGCTCGCTAGCCTCGGCTATTGCAGGAGAAATAAAGGGGGTGGTTCTTGCCATAGACACCTGATATAATTTTCGCTGTTAAAGGAGAAATTTCGAAGACAAGAGCGCGAGGCTCGAAATAAAAGGGGGGTTAAGGCCACAGATGAGTAGAGAAATAATAAAAAGGAGTTCAAAAGAGCTCGAAAGAAAGGACTGAAGCCCCTTTAATCGTGCATCTCATGATTGGGCCGGCTGACCTGAAAACAAAAGAAAAGGGAAGGAAACGGTGATGAGGACATCTTAATTTTAGAAAAATTTAATTGCTCATGTTTGCCTTTGTTTTATTCAACAAATTCCAAGAACAAAAAAAAAAGAATTTAAACTTAGATAATATATAAAAAGAGGACATTTTATCTAAGGATAAAATAAAATAAAAAAAATTTAAATGCTATTAAAAGAAAACTTATCAAATTCTACAAATAAAATTCCACTATAAAATTTATATATAAAAACAAAATTTAATTGAAATATAACACAAAAAAAATTAATTAATATGAATATTTTAAATTGAAATTGAGTTATATAAATTCTATATAGTTTAAATTATTAAAAAATTAAATTGAAATTATTAAGTTACTTATAATCAAAACAATAACAAGTAAAATAAAAAGAGGAATGTGGGGATTTATTTCTAACGCTAGAACTAATTTAATAAGAATATAACTGAAATTATTAAAGTTAATAAAAATATTTTAAATAAATTTACAATATACTATCAGGTAGCTGTATAGGCCTTTAATTTCATTTTGTTGTACAGTATGATAATTCCCAATAAACGTCAAACTTTTCTTTTATCCACTTTCTTAAAGACGGTATTTTTTTAAACCATTCTAACCGTTTATAACATGATTCTGAATACAAAATATTTTATAGTCTTTTCAGACAAGTGTCTAATACAGTGTATGAGCTTTCGTATAAAATAAAAGCTCCTAGACAGCCCAATACACTGTATTAGAACGTATGATGGAAATGTTAAAATAAGTGACATAATTAATTAACTCAGCTTTAAAATCTTCTTAGATAATTAAATAAATAACATTTAAAGGCAAAATAATGTTATCCTAAAATTTATATTACAATTCTAGCAATCTGTATACACGGTTTTTCATACAAAATTTATTTTCTGTGTATTTGTTAAAGGGATGATTCGGCATTTAACTTTTTTCCCATTCTAGAGCAAAACTTTAAAACGTTCTCGTTTTTAAAATGTTGTACACTACTTTTCCACATATTTCACCAAATACTGACGAGAGCTTCTTTGATCATTGTAATAATTACTAATTTTACAACAACAAATTTGTCAATTTTTTAGGTGAAATGCGATGTTTAGGCTTCCAAAGGCTACCAAAAATTGCAAAATCGAAACACAAAAAATCCTGTTATCATTACCTCAAAAAATATCTGCTTTAATAAATAAATTTGGAATTTTCGGTTTTGAATGATTCTGTTGGGAGTTGTGATTCATACCGCAAAACAATTTTTTTTTCGAGGCAGCTCCCATCATTGCCCATCACTCACTTATTATTATTTTGAAGTGAGAATTTGGAAAAAGTATTGTTCAAATGTTATCTTATCATATAAAAGTTAATTAAATAAACTTGAACTCTAGTAAAAAATTTTCTTTAGCGATTCATATGCAAGTCAGAAAAGGTGTATATTTTGGTAAATTATATCCAATAAGGCTACTAGCAATTAAGAGATACAACATTAGAGGCTGGGTTACTGCTTACTAATTTGGTTAATGCCTTCTCAAGGTTTGTTATTTTTACCAACTCTATCACAATTATTTCAGAAAGAGAATAAAATATATGAAAACATTTGCAATTACAATCTGATTAAAATTTCTGTCAGTGCTTTCAAGTCAAAAACGGGAACAACTCAAAGTGAGCTTTCCATCAAATTAATCAAACAACGGAGAAGAGGCATGCTCTTTCCTGTAGTATAAAATATCTAGAGGAGGCTAAAAAATAAAAAGTTGAAATTCGATATAATTGTCAGATAATCATACGTATACGATTTACACAAATATCTGTCTGGATATCTCATTAAATAATTTACTGTCATTAATGATAAATTTTTCAATTTTCATTTGATGAATAGTATATTCTGTTGTAAAAAAATTGTTGACACCTCCTTTTATAAATTCATGAATTCTGAAATTGTATAATTAATAGCCACTTAAAGCTTAATGAATGATTCAAACGAAAGGAAATTTCGATGGTCGTCATGTTTTAGCTGGCAAAAATTGATTTGATCTTGAAAATGAAATTTATGTGATAGTGTCAAAACCTTTTCACATACACTACCTTTACTATCGTCTTTGAAAATTTTCGTGTTGACCTTAGAGAGTTAGTTTGGACCCAAAAATTTTCTTATAGACAAAACAATAAACACATTTTGGTTATTGTTTTGGGTACTAAGCGTGTCAATGCTATACTCGTACCAAAAGACCTGAAATTTTTCCAAAAGAATATCGAGTAAAGATCAAAAATGAGATACTTGTCAACGTAGCTGTTGACCCTACATTTATCAATCGCATCATTATATGTGATGAAAAATGAGTCTATGAATATGACGTCAAAACTGTGCAACAATCTGGCGAGTGGCGCACTAAAATAAAAATAAATATTACAACTTTCCTGCTATTTATTTATTTTTATAAGTGAACCTGTCGCATTTACCAACTTTATATAGTGTTCCTGTTAGTAAGCCTCATTGCAAGGACTACACACTTCACGGAAAAACCAGAAAAGGTATATTATAACCCCTAACTTTTAATAACCTTGCAGCCGATATAATGGCCTTAGATGAAATGTAACATTTGAAAGTTCTGTGGATCTATCCTAATAATTTGGAGTGTATACTTTATTGATTCATCGCAAAATAGTTAAAAGTTTATTCACAGGATTTAATTAATTATTTACAGAAACTTGCTACCTATATTTCACTTTATCTTAAATAATAATTTTTGTTTAATAATTCACGCATTAATAGCTCAATGTAAAGCATTTAAAAGCCAAACCAAGGTTTTTACAGAAAGAGTTTCAAAGAAAGTAAAATTTTTGCATATGCAGATAAATTATTTTCCTTTCTACAAATACATAAACAATTATTTCATATATGACCTCAGGTTCCACTGGCTTACTTATCATAAAACTTCGGACAATGTTTTTCTTTTTATGCTGACATCAAATTTCAATATTAATTTGCGAATTGTTTATATTTCTCTAACAATAGGTTCTCCCTTAATAATTGTGGCTTGCATAAAACTTTATCACTTTTCATAGAGAATTTCTCTAGTAATAAAATTCCATTTCAGATAGATATTTTCTCTAAAATATAATTTTTAAAATATAGTAAAACAAATTTAACATACAGACTTAATTACTTGTTGTTTTTTTAATATCCCAAAGTTATTATAGCTTAAACAAAATTCTATTCATTTTATAAGTTATTTATTATACCTTAAAAAATTATGAAATTTTGTTTCCTTTATACATTAAAAAGGGTTTACAAAATAAATTAGAAGTAAAAGATTTAATAGCCTGTTTTGATTAAATTTCAAATAAGAGATTTAAGGGTCGAATATTCACCCTTTAAATTAGATTCGAAAATTATAGAGAATTGTGGTCATAACTTTATTTCAATTCTTGATAAGAAAATTTAAGTTTATTCAATTCAATTATTTTTCAATGGATAGCCAAGGGATTTTATAGCCAATTTTGTTGTTATAAAAAAATATAAATATAAATATGTGCACGTATATATCGAATAAAATGGTAAATAAAAATAAATTTATAGAAAATTACAAAAAAAGTGAAGAGCTGAGAGAAAATTGATTTTTAAACGAAAAGGTGATTGAATATAAATTTGGTTTTTTTATTATTAAAATGTGCAAATTCAAGACAGAATGTTCAAAATTTATGAATTGACAATTTTAATACTGAAAACTATAATTAGACTACAGCTGTTTTATATTATCAAAAACTTTTGAGTTGATGCAGTTCGCGTCTGATTAGAAAATTGGCAAATGGCATAAAAATATTAAAATTCATCGATATTACAACTTAGAAAATCACAATATTCTGAATCGTTTGTAATCCGTAGAAAAATGCATTCAAAAAAATTTATGTCATTTTTAGTGACGAAAAAAAGTTTAATCTTGATTGTTCCAATGGTTTAAGACACTATTGGCATAATTTGAGAAAAGAAAAACCGACTTATTCCAGAAAAGTTTTAGAAGGAGGCTCGATAATGATATGGGCAGCTTTCAATCGAAGTGGCAAATCTAAAATGGCTTTCAAAAGGGCAAGATAAATGCAGAGGGGTATGAAGCCATATTACACAAATTTTTGTTACCATTCTAAGAAGTTTACTGCGAAAAAATAGTTTATTTAATACATACGCTCTTATACGTAATTCTATACGACGAAAACGCTTGGTTTTCAGAAAAAGGAATTTCTGTTCTTAGGTGACCAAAATTAAACCCACATTTAGAATTCACTGCAAAACTATGGGATATTATTACAAATGTATGACAAATTAAGATACAGATTTTTTGATGAGTTTAATTAAAAGTATACCGAACAGGCTTATACAATTAATCAAAAATAAGGACGAATGTAATTGAATGGAATTATTACAAAAATTGAAATTCTAAAATTAGGACAAAATTGTGTGTTTTATGGAGAAGAAAGTTTGATATACAAAAGATATATGCAAGTTTTTCTGTTTTTATTTTTAAACACTATTTTCTACATAACCAAACTTCTTTTTTTATAAAAGAGAGCTAACAAAATATAACAAAATAGTACCACGTCTTATTTTATGAAATTTTCTGTTTTGTTTTTAATTCTTTGAGGTTAAAATTGGATGAAATGTGTGTTTTTGAGAAAAAAGGCTTACCACAAGAAAGTTAATTTAAATTTAAAAAATATTTTCTATTTTTATTACTTTTTACTGTATTATGCATAGGGAAAACTTTCTGGCATAAAAGAGTTAGCAAATAAATAACTTTGAAAACATATTCTTTTTTTTTAATATACATATATAAAACTGGAATGATTTATGTATGTGTATGAATGTGGAAATAGTTTTATAGTTTTGTAATAAAAAAGTGCATAGAAGCTCAAAACATTGGTAAGCACATTCCCGAAAGTTTTGTTGTTTTTTTAAATATTTTTCCACCAGGCTCGTAACTTTTCAATTAAGACACAGGGAGAAATGGATACAATGGATGAATGCAGTAGTTTTTAATGATAAAGTCTGCCATTTTTACAAATTTATATGCATTTTTTGTTTATTTAAATTATGGTAGAAAAATCTGTACCAAATAATTTCAATTGAAGTTATTTAAATGACAAATGGCAGTCTTAATTTTTTATTTTAATAATAGCAGTAATGCAGGATTAAAAGATTTCATAAAATTTTATGAAACTGTAGCATAATTTTTGAATATTTTTCAAATAAAATAAAGATTTTTTATTCAAGAAAATGAAAAACTTCATTTTTAAATTATACAACCATGAATATAATGTTAAATTATGAAAAGAAAAAGGCTGAACAGGGTTTAGAAAAGGTCTGTAAAAGTTTCTTTCTTGGCATTTTCAATTTATTTAAAAAGAATTCTATCAAATATTTTAATAAAAAGTTAGTTGAAAGCTGAATTTTGAAGATCTTTTTTCAGAACATTAATATCCAATGATGTTGAGAACTGGTTAGAAATCACTTATTTTTAAAGACTTTTTGTCTTGAATTTGCTTGCTAAAAAACAACACAAGTAAATTTTTGAAAAACTGATATTTATTTATGATAATTAAATACAACTAATTAATTAAATGAAGAAAAATAGTTGTCACTAACGGTAAATGGTTATTTGTAAAAAATACAATAACAAATTATTTCAAAATTGTAATCTTTCGACATCTTAAACTTTATTTTTCATGATATAAAATTGTAGATGAATTTTGTAGAAAGCATTTATTGTACTTCTGTTAATTAATGGTATTAAAAATCATTTTTCTCGGTTTAGTTCAATAGTTTTATTGAATAATAATAATAAAAAATCTATTTTACCAAAGATTTTTGTTATTCAATTTTTATTGTAGTCATATTTGTTTACATTTGATTATACTATTGCCTAAACGAACGTCTAAACGAAATCGATCACAAGCTGTCTGTAAAAATCTATTATAAAAGACACTTTAAATTTCATGATTCACTGATTTATTTAAAAGATTTGCCCTTAAATTTAAGAAACACAGCAAAACTGACTTTTTTTCAGTTTCATTCTCTGATTATGTTAAGCGATTCTAAATAAAGTTCTTTTTTTTTTATTTTATATTTCAATAATCGATATTTATGTTGAAGCAAAGTGGAAATACCATACATATTTTATTAATTTTATTTTTTCTGGTTTATTTTACTAAACTACTAAATATAATTAAATCCTATTAATATCCGATTTTTATTTAAGGCAGTAGTCGGCAATGGCTACAAGCGTATCATAGCAACATAACTTATTTTTTTCTCATCATTTTGTCATTTGTTCTAAAATATCACTATATCACATTGTCAAAAATACATTTCCAAAATTTGAAATGAATAATTTACTAAAAGTAGTTTAAAATTTGGTGGAAAAACTTCATCACATACGTGTCCAGAATAGACAGCCAGTAAATCTCTATCAAAAATTGTTTGTAAGAAATTTCATTCCCTTTTAAGCTCTTTGGGTTTGTTAAATTAAAATCATGAGTTCATACTGCAAAATGGTTTAGAGTTTATTCGCAAGAATCCATCACATCTGTTGTTGAGACTGGGAATTGGTTAATTTCTGAAAGAATTTTTTTGTATTTTGTCTTCTTAGCAGTTTATACTTTCTAAATTTGTTTCTCAATTGCTCATTATAAAGTAGTTTAGAATTTTAATGACTATTATTGAGAATAGTTTATATTTTTTTAAAATGTTTTTTATATCACTTTGTATTAATTTGTTAGCAGATCATAATTTTTTTTTTATAGTCCCAAAAGCTTTTTTATTTATTGGCAAGATTTTCCAAAATCTATAATTAAAACTAGAGACAGACTAGTTTTTCTATGCAAAAATGGTTATTTTACATTTTATTAGAAACAGTTTATAGTACTAATAGTTTTAGTTAATAGGTAATTGGAAACCGCTTGAAATTTAAAACAAAAGCCTCTGCAGAGTAAAAATTGAAAGTATATTAAATAAATATAAAAAATACTAATTTACTATTTTAATATATATCAAATAATTAATAAGACAAATACAAAATATCAATATTTTTTCGTAAAGTCAAAGCTCACGTCACATTCCAAAAATCATTTAAGGTCTATTTAAGATTAAATTAGTTTTAGGATTTTAAAAATAAGTTCTTTTTTCTTATTGAATAGTCCAAAAATTTCAAATCAATTAAAAATAAAACTCATGATGATAAAACATTAAGCAATTCTGTTCATTGTATTGTCTGTCTAGTGCTGAAAATCACGTTTTTCTTGAAACTCTGTACTTGAAGTCATTTGCCATTTTTATTAAAAATTAAGGAATTTATCTTTTACAAATTTTGCACAAATTTTAACTGTAAGATTTACTGCTGTTGAGTTTAACTGAGTGGTTTAAATTATACTAAAAATAGAACTATATTGTCTAAAATTTTACTAGAAATTTATATTTCAGGTTTTTTTCTTTATCCTAGCACAAATTATATATATTTACCAAAAGAAATAATTTAGTTTTTTTAATTTCAAATCATAGCGGAAATTTGGAAGGGTCACCAGAAATGTGATCTGAATCGTTGAATTTTTAAATTAAAATTTTGTAAAATATTTGCTTATCCTTGCTATATTATAATTTTTGAATGAAATACATATTTCATTTATTACCCTGACACAAAAACAAAAAAACTAACAAAATATGCTTCCTTTCAGCCTATGAATCCCTTAAAAAATCTACTGAATAAACAAAAACTATTTGACAAAAATTGAACCTGTAATATTTCGGGTACTAGAATTAGCTTTAAGTACTCATAAATCTCCAAAAATTTAATATCTTGCCAGCTATAGTTCATTTGGAGTACCCATAAATTCCAAAAAATTGATCAAATTGCCGAAACACTAAGACCATGAAAGTAAACAGTTAGTTATTTTCTAGCTTAATTTAAGGTTTTTTTTTCAGTTTCGATTAACAGGTCTTCAAATTAATCTACTCAGAGCCCTTCATCAACACTTTATCACTTTAAGGGTGACTTTTAAGAACTAGATAAATTATGTTTTTTATTTTGAAAAAAAACTTGAGCCCGGTAAATTTTGCTCTACATAAAATTTTATCTGGAATTTTTTTTTTTAATAATTTGCATTAAATTTGATAAAATATTCTTTTGCTATAATTCTATTTTATACTACATAAAAGTTTTATAGGAAAGGTGAATTATAATCAATAGAAATTGGTTTTTTAAAATTATTCAATAAAATTTCATTCTTACAAGTTTGAAGCAATAAAATTGCAGCAATCACATGGCAGCTAATCCACATTTTTGGTATTTTTGATTAAAACTATATATTATATAACATAGATAAAATAATTTAATCCATTGCATTTATATAATTTTTTTATAACTACATTTATTTTAATACTTTAAAAATATATTATAATAATTGTTGAACTATTTTTGCATATCCAAAAACACTTGAGTAAAACTTTAAGTTATTTATAGGCCGTGAATTGTGCGAATAATTAAAAATTTTTCATATACATATACACTCAAAAAAAAAATCTTCAGCACTGATTTATCCTTCATGATTTACTGTATTTTATATCAGGACATTGCATTAATTCACACTTAACCGCTCATTTCTAGACCGTGAACATATTTTAGACTTTATACTACAAAATTCACTCAACAACTAATTGGAGATGAAATACCTTATGCTAGCATTTGTTACTATTTGAGACCATTTTAATACGCAAACTCACCACTTTCACTAAATCATCAGCTAGATCCTTAAAAGCACTTTATATCCCCATGTATGATATAAAGAAGGATTAGAGCTTTATTTTAATACTTTTTCTCCTATTGTAATTTTTGTTTGCAATATATTAGAGTGACATAAAATTGTTTATGGTAGCGATATGTAGGTTAGGTTATAGCTAACTGATTTAGTGAAAAGTTATTTCAATTTAATTGAATTATTTAAAATTAAATTCGTGTGACATTCATGGTCTTGTATCACAATTTAGTTTACAGGGTGAGAATAAAATTTACATAATTTCTGTCGTGCTTGAGCTTTTCTATGTCAGAATTTTGTATGAATTTTAAGCAAGTGATACTATGATTCTATTTATTTTTTTTTGGCTATAGATATAGGAATAGTACAAGTATTATATATATATATATATCTATATCTAAACTTAATCCTGAAGATTTCCTTTAAGGAAACGATGATACCTCTGTAATTGCATAAAATGTTTTCCTTATACTTAAAATATAGAAGCCTGGAATTCAATTTGCTAAATCCTTCGAACTCTAATACAATTTTTCTATTGATGTAGAAACAAAAAGGAATATATCGAAAGATTATGAGATAAAACTACATTAATTAGTTTAGTCTTAGGTTAGATAGAGAATATGAATTTTAGGAAACATTTAATATTATAAACTAAAGAAAAAAGCGGTCATTTAATATTTTATTATATTTACTTTTAATTAAAAATATAATTTTAAATTGAGAATATAGAAACCAAGCCTTTCTTCAAGAAACAAAGTTAAAAAATTTCTTTTTCTCATTTCCAATATCTAATTCGACTTCAACTAATGGTATAAAAGTCACATTTATCAGCAGTTTTAGAAGTATTTGGAGTTTTTGTAGTAATTAATGTTTGAAAAGGATCAAAACATAGAAGAAAGAAAGAAAAAAACAAATTTTTTTGTCGTCTTTAAAATGAAAATTTGTCAACAAATTAAGAAAACCACACAATAAGTATATTAAAATTGAGTTCTTTGTTCTTTCTGGGTTGGATTATTTATTCATGAGATATAAAAAGCAGACTTTATTCAATGTTGATGACTTTCATAAACCATAATTTTATTTTTATACTTATAATTTCTTTGAAAATAGTATATCCTAAGGACGAGGTACATTATTCATTCTTCAATGGAATTTTTTGACTCATTGAATCTCATGACACTTTAATTGTATAACAAGTGAACCGTAAATAAATATACTTGGTTGTGTTTGGTCGACTGTTACAAAGAACAAAGTGATAGAAAATTATGGCGTCTTTAGAAAATCAATATTAAGTATCCAAGAAAATATTATACAATTTTATAAATATTTTCTAATACCCCATTCTAAAAATTGTCTGTCTTGGGATTGGATAATAATCGAAGCCAAAAATGTTTAATATTATCAGAGGTTAATGATAAGTTTTTATTTTACAAATAGAAATGTGTTTAGGTTTTCAGAAATTAAATCAAAGAAAGCTTGATTATATAGTAAAAAGTACTTGAACTACCAATTTTTATAGATTGAATCCGTTAATGCTTAACTAGCAGAATACCCAGCGCACTTTATTACTTAAATGTCTGTCTTTTATGTCATGCATAAAAGAATAAATAATAATTAAAATAGTAAAAATATCGTATTTTTAATTTAATTTTTTGTGTTAAGGCTTCTTTTCGGAAGCACTATGTCCAGTTTTGAGCTCATAAAACATATCAAAAGGGAATGGAATATCTTTTGTTTTTATTAACTCTCAATTAGGGCATTGCACACGATTATTCTTTAGACTCTCAACTTTTAATAGCAGATTTCCATTTTGCTAGCACACGAGAATGCATGAGCCTATTTTTAAGTAATTAACCATTTAAGTGTATGTAAATTTTGAGTAATAAAAGTTATTAAAATAGTTGGTTGTGTTAATAAAGCTGCTAAGAATCTAGTTTGATAATGGATTTTTTTGGCTATGATAAGTAGCTACATTACCTCTGCTCTTTATATTTTTCAACTGTAATCTCGAAAGGTTGTGAATATGAAGAATACTCGTACACTGTGAGAAGATTATAAAGTAAGAAAAATTTAATTTTAATCGTTATTCTTCACATTTTGTCAAGAAAAATTTCTTAATCATACGCAGTAGGGAAATTGCTAATCAATGAATTTTTCATATATAAATTCATACGTTAATCATGTTGGAAAGCTCATTTATGAAACGTTGAGAAATAGCAGTAAGTAGCCATCATAGCGGACTTTTCCCTTATATTTTGATGCAGAAAGTTGCCATGATTATATTTTTGGCGGCCATTTGTTAACAAAATTGATTGATATTTTCCCCGAAAAAGAAGAAGAAAGCATTATGGCTTACAAGTAGTTCTCTTTCATTAAAGAAGTAGAGTTATTTTCCGTTCAGTAATAACCACACATAACAAGAATATTATCATAAAAACTACATTAAAAAACTCTTAATTAGGTTTAAAAACCATACTCCAACTGAATTTATTTTTTAAAAAATATATATAATTCTAATATATGTTGATACCAAATTTGAACATTTTTAATTTTTTCTTTATATTTTTCCAATACTTAGAGAGAAGATTCTATTTTAATTTTGTTCAACTCCATTAATGAATATATATTTATCTTTGAAGCACTACTCACGTACAATCACCAGGAAGCAATTTTAAACCATAATTATTACCAGTTTTATATTTTTTTATGGCATCATTAAAATTATTTAACAAAAACTAAAAAAAAAATTATTTTTCATTCAGCAAACGAATTGCCGCCAGCTAATTTAAATCCTATGGAATATTTACAATCAAAGGAATCTACATCAGAGAATGTCTAGGTTTTTAACTGAAAAAAAATGTATATATGTATATATATATATATATATATATATATTAAATTAGGCTTATGGTAAAAATTTTACATTTAAATGAAAAAACCAACTGTAAAGATCCTACCATACCTATATATAAGCACCTACAAGACTAAATGATGAAAATGATGAAAATAAAAATACTTCACTGAAGTATTAGATTGTATTCCCTTTTTCCAGCTTTTGTGTAGTTAAATGTGTGTTATACATATATATATATTATATAAATTGCTTGAAGATGCCATTAGGACATCTCTAGAATAGATCACTTTAATACTGCTACCTCAGACAATTCTTAACATCATGGTGAAGATAAAAAGTACCATTAAGGCTTTTGTTATGTTGTCGGTTTGGTGAATTTTTCCTCCCAGCTAGGGTCATATAAGACAGATCTGCTTAACAATTTTATAAAGGTTCAGGTATTTCCTCACAATATATAATTTCTTTGAAAATAATAATTGATGTATTACAAAATACATTAATTTTGTTCATCCTATGAGTATAGTATTTCTACAATAGCCATTCTATTGTGGCTTAATGTCCTTTACGTGTATTATTATTAGTAATATTCTTTGGAATTCTTTGCTATAATAACTTTATTCTTATCGCAACAACAACAAAAAAAAGTGAAAAAAAGGTGTAACCTGTCCAAATAATAGTATCAGGATATGAAATTATGATGTTAAATTTTAATAAGATATACACAATAACATTAATTTGACTCTGTTCATTTTTACACCTAAAGTTAAAATGGGCCAACTTTAATTATTTTGAAATGTGTTTGTCTTCTTTCTTTTTTTTATTATTGCTATTAATATTAAACTGATATAAAAGATGTATGCTTGGAATTTATGGTTTCATGAGATACACATTTTTATGTAATTTTCATGTTTTAAAATAGCTTTAGATAAGACTAAATTTTCATAGAATATATTTTATTTTTATATACTTGAATGAAATATTCCTTTAGGATGATTTGGATCAGAAAATAATCCTAGTATGAAAAATATATGATTTGATTATAGCTTTAAACCTTTATTTTTAGACTAGGCATGGGAGTAGTGTATATATTACTAAGGAGGTATTGTGACAACAAATTTTAAGCATTTATAAAAGCACAAAAAATTAAATAATTCTTTTTTACAAAGTAATCTTTGAATTGCTTATTTGCTTGACATATTAATCAGTTCTGTAGAGTCGTTATTATTTTTTGCTGTGTAAACAATGTTATAACTTAACAAGATTTATATATAAATTGTAAAAGTAAAATACAAAAAGTTATTCATTGCTGAAATTTGTGTGGTATTTTTTCAAAACTAATGAAATACGTAAAATATTTTAGTGGTATGCCACCACATATTCCGGTAATTCCAATGATATCTGACTGGCAGTAACAACAAAATAGATAGCTGCTACCACAATTAATTGGTTACCCTAAATCCGATAAAAAGTTATATATTCTTTAGATTGTATCTATTTCACACTAAACTAATTCCTTTTTAGCTATTAATAGCAGCTTATTTGCATTTGAAGAGAATTTTCTCCTTTTTTTTGTTCATTTTTGTTTAGCACGTTATTATAATTCTTACATTTTTTATATTACACATTTTAAAAAAATTAGCAGACTTTTTGTCACAAAACAATAATTTTGTGCTCTTATGAAAGCTTGAAACATGTCACCAAACTGAGGACTTTTTTTCAAAATTTATTTAAATGAAATTGTTAGATAAAGCATAACTTTGCAAATAAACAAAAGAGTAGGGAAAAGAAAGAGCGGGAAGCGAGGTGAAAGAATATTCACTCACTACATTGCGTGCAGATAACTTGTACGTACCGCCTCGCGACACCCTTGAATAGCATACTTTTGGAACCCCTGTAATAATCCATATTCATTAAATTAAATATATAAAACTTCTACAACTTATTTTTACACTTCCTTCATATATATCTATCATCATAGCCTGTGGAGAAGCTCCCTTTTGTGCGGGAGGCTAATACAGTGTATTACACTTCAGTGAAGAAAGATTATAAATTGTAAATTTATATACATGTTTCCAATCAGCTATGAGAATTAAATTTAAACTTATAAGTATGTATTCGTAACGATGTCCACAAAGTAAAAATAGTTTTGAGAGACATACTTGGATTTACATTTTATATTTGTTTCTCTTAAAAAAAGGAAACAGATTGGTATTTTTAATACTCAAAAGTGTTCAATTTATTTTATTTAAAAAAAAGTCCGTTTCAATCATTAAAAAGTCAATGCTCTTTTGCAATTTCTCTTAAGGCTACCAAAAACATGTTAAATTCATTTATAATTGCTTTTGCTATGTTATTTATGTACGTGATTCCATTGAAATTCAAAAGATTGTTACCCAAGCATGATTTATATGTTCAGCATTAATTTTGATTTAAAGCTTTTAATTCTACAAAATTTCAATAAAATTTTATCCAAAAAAATATATAAATACATAAACAAAAAGAATTTGTTGTTTTTTTATTTTTATGAATATAAAAATATAAACATTCATTTTTTCAATAAAAAATAATCCCTGGCGAATATATTTTTTTGTAGCATCATAAACTAACCCTGGAAAATTCTGTATGGCAAACAAAATACTATAAACAATAGGGAAAAATGAACTGAAGTACTCCTACTTGACATCGAACTCGCTTTTGTTTAAGCTTGTGTCTAAAACTCATAGTTGTATTCCTTGAAAGTGCTACCTTTGAATGATGATATTGGGTGTGTCTTAACATTACAAGGTTCAAAAATTAAGGGTGTAGACCCTCTCTTTTGTTTTTGTTGTTGATGGAATTACGGGAACAATTTATGCTATCGTATGCTTTCATTGAAAAAATATACAACAACAATTTGACTTCCTTGTACTTTCCGTAATTTATAAAATCCGCTGAATACATTTTATAATAATTACGGGAAAAAGGGTTGTAGACATCTGATAGTATGTATAGACACTTCAATTAAAATGTTTCTCTAGGATGTGTTTTAAAGCTTCTTTTTTCTTTATGGGATAGAGGATCAAAAATTGATTACGAGGCATTTGTAAATCTATAAAATTGTGTTTTATTTGTTTTATAGTGAAATTTTTAATCAAATATTTTTGGTTATGTAAAAGATCGTAAGAATTTCTGCCATTTAAAAATATATTACTTCAAAAATATTAAAAAAATATTTTTATTAGTAAAAATAAAATGTTAATTTTTAGCATTTTCAAGCTGTTAACGATAACTTAAAGCATGGATTCGCTCAAGTTTGTAAAACAAGTGTTTTATTTTTCTTAAAAGCAGATGTGGTCTGGTTTCTCAAATTTTATGAGGAATTGATGGCTAAATTTTATTTATTATACACATTTTCTATTATTGAAAAACATAAAAGTTATTGTAGTTTTAGAGATACCGTTATAGTTGTTATTGTTTTTAATAAAAAATGTACAAAAGATTATGGAGAGATTCGACATTTAGAAGATAAAAAGAAAGTAGTTGACTCTTAACTTACATTAATGCCAAATAATATAATCAATGATTAATAATCTGCACAAACAAGTTTAAAGGGTATAATTCTGAGTATACCAAGTGTCAAGTATCATGGTGTCAAGTATTTGTTGAATTCCATGCAAACTTAGAAACATGTTTTAACATTACTTAAATATTTTTGACATTAACTTAGGGAAATAAAGAATTAGTAATACTTTATTAATCTCAAAGCCAAATCCTTTTAACATTTATAAAGCTTAAACTGATTCTCAGAAAAATAAAGCAACTATTGTATACGTTTGAGAAAATGTCACGGGAAGCTTCTATGAACAATTTTTTCGCTGTTTTTAAGCACAATTATTGTTTTATTATAATAACTGAGCTGTAAAACAAACAAAAAGCTCTGTTTTACTATATTTAAAGCGAGATGCTTAAATTAAAAACAGGAATAACCAAAAAAAAAATTTATTTAAATTTAGAAAAATACCTTTCAATCATAGTCCTCATATCTGATGCAGTTAAAGTCCTTAATATGAGTTTAAACATAAATGCCTTATAAATTATTTAGTAACCTAAGGAAGGATTCTCAACATTAACTTTCTAATTTTATTTAAACTGTTGCAATACATTTAAAATAATCTGCTGTTATGCATTTGAAGGGGATAAAATCTACCCCCAAAATTATCCTAAAAACTGTATAACTTATAGTAGTAATTAATAATTTTGTATTATAAATTTAAGTTTTCTAATAGGAAAAAAATTCATTAGGGTTACATTCCCTAATTTTGTTGCCCAGTCTTTTTTCAAATCTTTACAAGCTTTGAGCTCAGTATATGATTTTAAATATGCCATTTTACCTTTGACGATTATCAAATTAAATCCATTCTTAATGTGTTTCTTTTGGGATATAAAGTTGGCCCTGATATGTCTTTAAAATGGGTATGACCAGGAAGTCCACCAGTATTTTTATCATCTTTTAGTGTTTTTCATAATATCCCGTCAGCAGCTTTTTGTGGTAAAATTTCTTTATTATTCGATTCACTTTTGGTTTCAAAGTATGGAATATATTGTACTATATTTTTGCTAGGACTTATAGGAGGATTACTATCACTTGATTTTGTTTTCCGATAGGAAACAAATTCTACCTTTTCCAGGAGATGTGTGATGAAGATTTTCATTTCTGCTACTCAAAAATTTAAACCTTTTAGCTTGATTCTTTATTTCATTTAGCTCCGCATCGAATTCAAAGTCTGATTTTTCTGTCATTTTCTTTGACAATTTAAGACCTCTGCTATTTTTTTTACTGAAAACTCTAATTAGTATTTAAATAAACCTTTTAATTCTACTAAAAATCAACATTTGTTTAAAAAAAATTATCTAAATTTTTCTCTATAAAATAGCAATAGAATCGCAAATAAGTCAAATTGACTCGCTATGGCAATCTAGTGTGTTGAAGTAAAATTGTTTTAATTATGCCTACTAATAGAAGATTATTCGTTTTACATACATAATATCTTTGAACTGTCGTAAATCCTTATTCAAACTACAAATAAATGAAATATTCTTACTGAGATATAGAATTCTTTCAACTTTTGAGATAAAACTCTCTAAAATGTCATCAAAATTTGCAATTCCTGTGAAAAAGGCTGTCAGTAGCACTCATGATATTATAATATCTATACATCTAACAAAATACTGTCATGACAGCGCATTCATTTTTAGTTATAATGTTTGCATATTAAATATGCTGCTAACGATATTTCTTTATATTTTGGTTTAAGTTTAAGTCCATTTCCTCAAATCTATCTTTATTTATGGCATCACTTAAATCTTAAAAGATTTTTATTGCATGAAAGAAAATATGTAAAATATTTACTAAAAATTTAAATTTAGTATACTTAAAAAAATCAATAAATTCCAGACAATTCTATAAATTCTTTATTTAACATTAAATACTCCTTGAAATATTCGGACATTAAAAAATGAAATTCACAAACTATATGGAAGCTAATTTTAAGTATTCTTGTAAGCGAAGTTTTTGGCTCTTGTTAAAATCTGCAATGCATTAAAACTTATCAAGTAAAAGTTCATGTCATGAGTTTTGTTTGAAGTTTTTGTCAGAAATGCTAACTTTGGATAGTTTTAAATTAAACTTGAAAGCCTTGTTTTAATTTTAATTTCTCTTATACAATTGTGTGAATTTTAATAGATACATATATCTTGTAGATATTATAGAGTATAATTTCTAGAGTGGTGCTTTTATGGTTGTTAAATATTATTAATCAACTCCTTAAAAAATGAAATAGAATGTTATGAAAAAAGATTTGATAGGTAATTTTAACCGTCAGACCATTTAAATTTGACTTGAAGAAAAGTGTAAAATTTAATGTAATTATATTTTCTTCAAATTATAATTTGGTTTTTTTAATTTTTGTTGTTGATTTATTTAATTTGGGTTTTGTTCTTACTTTTTAAATGCATATTTAATCAGTTAAGTGGATTATTCCTGTGTATGCATCAAACCAAATCTCTATTACGTACGTTACGTTCAACGTATTTACTCATCATCGTTACCACTAACTATGAAAACAATTTTATTATTTTTGGAGAGTTTTTAAGTTTATAACAAGAATAACTTTTGCAGAAATAAATTGTTCATTTTTTCTTATATAAAAATCCAGTTCTTCGTTTTTCATAAAATTTGCAATAGGACAATTTTGCTCTGAGTTCATCGTGTATACTCGTCATCACTTGAAGACCATCAAGAATCTTATACGATAAATCATAAGAGAAGTGCAGGCAAATATGGAAGTCATAAAAAATTTGTTTTTATATTATGGTCTAGTGGTGTGAGTCCTTTTTATACATTTCTCTATCGTAAGAACTAAAATTATAAGAAAACTTATGATTTTTACTGTTTTCAAAAAATTTAGAAATGTAAAAAAAATAGTAAATACAACTTCTCTTCTTTTTAGACAGCCACAATTCTTGTTCAATTATTTTAGTTCGTACGATAACAGTACTCCTCTAGATAAATTTATCTTTTTCTTTACTTCAGATTTCTAAGAGGATTACATTCGTGCATCCCTTTTAAAGATCCTCCACTTTATCATCCTGTGACTCTCTGAATTTTTAACTTTTTCACTTTATTTCCCATGTTGTTTGTTTTTCCATATTGTTTGTTTTTTCTTATTGCTCCTAAAAAAGTACCTTAAATTCATGTCTTTAGACGCTTCAAAAATATTACTCTTCTAACAAAAGGAAAGATGATTATTTAAGCAGTTATAGTCATTTTTCTTTAACAAAATCAATTTAACGACCATCTCTAGCACAATGAACAAAGTAATTTAGAAAAGAGTTTTTATATCTTTCAAAATATCAGAAAATTCTATAATATCCATGGGTTTAACTTCTACAACTTACCTTCATTTCACTTCTTTTACTATATTTTCTTGTTCTAATAACATTTTGACGACGCCATGGGGAATAGTGATGATCTAATAAATAGCAAAATGTTTGTGTTTTTATTGACACACACACACATAATATTTTTGATTAATTTCAACATTATTTACAAAATGAGAGTTATTAAGTAAATTGAATCTTATAAAAGATCACCCAAGAGATATTCTTATTTCAATAATCATATAAAAACATAATCCCTTACCTTAATCAAGGATTATTATTTAAATTCAGATAGCTTAAACAGATGCAAAATCTTTTATTATTACTAATGTTAATTCATATTACTTAAGATACAAGTTTGATTAAATTCTTCTTTAACATTTTTATTACAAACTAAGCTTTCATTCCTTAAATTGAATTAAGTGATTTCCTCAGCACATAATTTAACTTCTTTTATATTAGCAGGGAGTTAAGTTTTTTATTGTAACTTAGAGAAGTTTTTGTTTTTACACTTTTAATATCATAATATAAGCTCTAATAAGGGAACCACCTAAGCCAAAATTCATTGATTTCCTTGAATTTAAGATATGTTATAGTCCATTAAAAATTACCTTAATAACTTGAGTTTGAATTTTTATTTACAAATCAAAATAAAATCAAATTATTGGCTTTAAAAATTGAAAGCTATTTCTTAATATAATATATATATATATATCAAGTTATCGGAAAAGGCTTATTATGCTGGGTTTTTATTACACTATGAAAACAATTTACATTGTACCAATTTTATGTAGTTTGAAAAAAACAAAAAAAAACGCTAACTTATGTAGCCTTTTTTTTAAGAAAAAAGCAGAAAGCCTAAAAAAATTCCCGGGATTTTTACGAACGGTTCTACTTAAAAATTTTTTTCTCCGCCATTTGTAACTATTTTTCAACTTTTACTTTTAAATAATAAAATAATATTGTAAATTTTAAAAAAATATTTTTTTTTGTACTCCTTGTCACATGGATTCAAAAGTTATAAGTGATCGAGTGTGTGGGGGTAAAAAAGAAGGCTGAAAACTTCAAGACGCGGTAACTCGAAAACGGAAAAAGTTAGACCCCCACTTTTTATGCTTCTTGTCTATAAAATTTTATCTACTTTCTACTCCAAGCATACTATTTTGGGACACCCTGTATTTATAAGTTTATAAGTTTATATAATTTACAACTTTTCTTTACTGAAAATAAGATCTGACTTAAGACTAATTAAAAAATATATCCAGTAGGGAGAGTACACGTAATTATGGTTTACTAGTTAGAAAATCATCAAAAGAGAAATAAAAAAGTAGCCATCGTACCCAACTCTTGGTCAAAATTCACAGAGCAAAATGCTAAAATTTTGACTTTGGCAAACATCATGGAACAAAGTCATGTGGTCTTTTTTTAAAATCAAACACGTTCATAGTACATATTTTTAAGTATTTCCAGTTACGAAAAGTCAACCTTTGGTGAATATCTCCAAAACGTAATATAATTTTAGACAACATATTTGCTTTTAGAATCGTGTCATGCTCTTCTGCAGTGGTCTAAAAAATGTTAGATAAAATATTTTGAGATTAGAGAAATTTACTTACTAAGTTTTTTTACTTAATAAAGCAAAATGCAGAATCCAGACTAATTTTTAAAGTAAAGTTAACTTCAAAGAAATTCTAAAATACTGGAATTTACATCAAATGTATAGAAATATATTTTTATCAGAGAAATATTCCCACTAAGCATACCCAGAGCATATGAGCACAAAATTTAGCTTTAAATTTGTAACAGAATTTAAAAAGAAAACTTCTATTTCTACAAAAATTTTCTTCCAAAAGCCTACAAATTCAATATTGTGAAAATAACTTTGAATTTTCTCTGAAAAGTAGAAACCTTAATAATTTAATTTCATACTCTTTGTTTGATTTGAACAAAAATTCTGATATTCGAAATTTTAATATTCACTAATTAATTAAAGGCGTTGCCAATACTTTTAAAATATGATGGCTATACTAACCATATGTCATGAATCGATGATATGAAACATTTGCCATCAGGCAGTCACTAATTAAAAGTGAGTGTAATCACCCTTTATCGATCCCTGAAATTCCACAACAAAAAACTATAAAACGAACGAATTTTTCTTTTTTTGGTTTTTTATTTGTATAAAAAAATACAAGTCGTAAGCCTATGGGTATGAAAGTAGTAAACAAGCAGTCTCCAGTTCGGATTTCCGGCCTACATAAAGCTCCAATTCACAAAACGGAATATGGGTAGACAGACAGTGGCAGGATGTGGGTGGCTTTAATTACCTGCCAATATTATGCAGTCAAATTCAACTTATGCCAACTGAAAAGCTTTTTATAAAACTTTCCTTTATTAATCAAAAAAAAATTGGATCTGAAGTTTGTTCATACCTTCGCTGAACAGAAGCGTGTAATTAGTAGTAGATTATCAGACTATGATTTTTGGAAATTGTATTTTTTAAAAGGTCAGTGGCTTAAGTACTTGACCTATCCACTTTTAGATCACAAAAATTTACATTGTATAAAGGCAAATAAAATTTGTTGATTTTCATATTAAATGTGATTTGATGATTTGTATAGAATTTCTAATTCTTTGGTAATACCTAGAAGTCCCTATCTCGATTAACATTTTAATTAGATAATCTGGTGTGCATATAAAAGTACACATTTAACAGATTTTTGGAGATTCGATAAATAATTTGCAAGAGCTTTGTGAATAGTAATAGCATTTCAAGTACAATATCATCGAGATGTCTGCATTTTAAATAAAATTAACCCAATTACAAATTAATTAAAAATTCGATGGTTTCCACTAATGTAAAATTCAAATAAATTTATTTTAATTATTTTTTGTTGAGGATTGATATCCTTAGCATTAAGACAGATATAATGGAGTATGTAATAACAACTGAGCAGTGTTAAAATTTTTAAAATACTTACTCTCTCATTACTTATGCATATATGTAACTCTCACTCAGTTAAAGCTTGTGGTAGTCAGATTTATTCCAAGAATTATAAAAAAGTTTTATAAAAAAATTCTTTTTTTTCCGTACCAAATGAGTGTGCTGCTTAAATATGGTAGCTTATGTATTCATTCATGATTCTTCGAAAATAAACTGATCTGTTGGATTGGAAAAATGTTTCTCTTGCTCCATCAAATTACCTTTTACATTGATGCTCGGTAATTAATGTATAACATCTTAAAAATATTGTGTCAATAACTTAAATTGATCGGATCAAAATTGGCAAAGTTATGAACATTTGAATGTCCTTTGCTTAAGAGCAAGGAATGAGTGAGCAAAACTTTAATGTGATTTCCTGAAACTTGTTATTTTTAGAATCGGTGTTTACGATCATTTAAAATCTACTTTGAAAGCTTACACATATAAGTCGATTTTTTAAGCGAAAATCAGTATCTTGACTTCCGAAGGCTACAAAAAACGAAACAAAAAAATCTCTCGTTGTTACCTTTAAAAGCAGCTTTTTTGACAAATAAATACTGATTTTTTGATTTTAGATGATTGTGTTGCAAGTTATGATGATCCGGGAAACAACTCTTTTCAAAGTGCCTTCAGAAATTTACTTATTAAATTCTTATATGAAAATTTAGAAGAATATTGATCAAATTTCATGTTATCATATAAAAATTAACTAAATAAATTCGAACCAACTGTATTGCCAAAAAAAATTCTTGTGAACTGACCTTTTTTCCACCGAATTAATCGAACTCCCCTCCTTAAGAAGGGAAAATTTTGACCAATTCCTTATTGATTACACCGTTTCAGAGGTATCGATACCCATTGATCGTAGTATCAATATCAGCTTATAGTCAAAATGTCAATTTTTTTGGTAATTTTTATGGGGGATTGTATTAAATAGAACTTTATCATAAAATGTAAAAAAATACGATTATAATTTCAGCTAAATTAATATTATGAATAATAATCTAGGATTATTTCATTTAAAAATTTTAAAAAATTCACAGTTATTTACATTAGTTCATGTTTAATTTTTATGTTTTATACATAAAAAGGCTAATATAAAATTTTCTTCCTATTTTTATTCAGTTTTTCCCTTAATTTGTAAATATTTTCTAATATTAAAAGTAACCTATGAATCCTATAAACAAATTTTGAAGCAAAACAATAAAAAAATTTTTTATGTGGCTCCTTTACGGGATTTCTATGGTTTAAGTCATGGGTGTCAAACTGGCAACCCACAATCAGTATTTCTGTGGCCCGCCAATATGTTAAGCCTAATGTTCCTGCCCAAGAAAAATTTTAAGTTTTCTTCTGCGGCCCACTTTGACATAAATCTTTTAGTTTTGGCCCATATAAACCTTTCAGTTTGACAGCCATGGTTTAAGTTCTTTATGTGTGATTTCAAAATTTATCATAACTTAAGAGAAAGAAACAAGAATATAACGGACAAAAGCTCAACATATTAGATATTAATGAAATTTATAGTTTTTCTTTGCTATTTATTAATTGAATTTTTTTTGTTTACAAAAATTGTCGATTTTCTATTATATACTTATACATATATTTGTTGTTGTTGTATTGAAATTCAACAATAACACCAACAAATAATGTTATACTGTCACTGTAATAGATAACCTTATTTTATTAAGTGGTCAAATTGATTTTTAAAATCCACATTTTATCCACACTTTTTACAAATCTGGTTTTGCCAAAAATTTGTATACAAAGTTTACAAACCCGGTAATAATATCACAGAACTGATTTAGTTTGAAACAGGTATAAGCGGATCATTTACGAGTAAATGACAAATTCTGAGTTTCTATTATGCATATTCGAATTTATAATTTTAATTTAGAAAATATTGCATACATAATACACTAGAAATATTAAAAAATATTTATTCCGTTTCTGGCAAGAAAAAATGGTACTCTAAAAAAAATTTCATTAAATTTCATACATCATTTCACCAAAATAAGTTGCATCTAATGTAGAAAACCTAAAATGCAATATAATACTTAAATTTACAAAATTGAAAATGTAATTAAATCCTTTAAGCAGATATTCAACTAATTTTAATTTCAGTAGATTGCAAATTTTATACCCCATAGCTCTGTGCTAAATTTAAAATTAAATTATTTATTACCAGGAGCTTAAGGGAACATGATTATATCTGACTGAAGATTAATTGAACTACGAAATTTATACTTACAAAGCTTAATTAAAAAGTATTCCCATTTTAAATTTGTATTCATCTTAACAGAGTGCACTAATTAAAAGAAAAAATTGCATTTCCTAGTCCACAGGTAAACAAATTAAAGGCAATATGTATTGATTGTTAGTTTCATATAGAAATTATAATGAAATTATAAAAAAAAAGAGAATAAATTACTCTTCTACTACACAAGGCTTAAATTATATCAGAAACAAACGTGCTAATTATAAAGTAATAAATAATTTAAAAAATCCTTTATTAAGCACAATTCTAAGTCTACCCTTAGGAGATGTTATCCCTCATTAGAAAAAAAAAAACAAAACACAAACTTCAATAATTTAACCCTTTAAAATCACCCACCGTAATGGTAATCAAAGCAATTGTTTTTATCAATATCGATTTGCTTCTGAGAAGTTGAACACTTATGGCTTCCTATTTTAACAATACATATAAAAACCACAATAGATTTACAATAAATATATTACTCTTATAGGGCTAACTACAGCTATTTAACCCTTTAAACTTTGTTAGCTGATGTAATTTCAAACAAGAAGCCCCAAGAATGTTAGAAAATATTTCTCTGACTTTCTCGTTTGTTACTGATTTATTTTATGTATAAAAACAAACAAAAATAATAAAGTCATAATATATCTGCATACTTTTAACAATAAGTGAAATAATTGGAAAAAATGAATTCAAAACTTATAAAGGATATTTGTGTTTTTTTGGATATATAACAATAATTAATAGGCGTGTTTTAGCAAAAGTTTGTTAAAGGATTAAGTTTCAGCAAAAACTATAATTTATTTTTAATAAAGTCTAATTCATTAATTTTTCTTCTTTTTTAAACGATTCATAATAAAAATGAGGACGACGTTAACAAAAATATTAATTTTAAGATTTTTTTTTGTCTAAAAAATTTATAAATTAAGCTTATTATAAGTTGAACATATTATAAAAAAAAATAGTTATAATAAAAATGATTCGTTTATATAAAAGAGACCAAAGTTACTGTCAAAACTGTCATTTTTCTAACTTTTTCTTTAGCTGGATAAGACATTTGGCCCAAAGCTGTTATTCAATTCAAAAGCAAGCTTGAAAGTCTATTCAAATATGTAATGGTAAATGGAATGTCTATATTTTACGCAGTCGACATCACGAAGCAATGAGCCAGGAGCTATCAAGCAGTTGTATTTTATAGCCCTCTACCACAATGTATAGGGCTTTGATGTGCCTCCTCTTTGATTATTATTTAACAAAATATATATATATATATATTATATTTTATATTATGTCTATTTTTAAAACAACTTGGCTAAGTGGAAGGTCCTTCATATCATCAAGTATAGCTCTTAGCCTTTACTTTACTTTTAGATAAGTTAACGCCTTTGGTTATGACTTCAACAAGAAATCAAAAACAATAGAAAAAAATCATTTATTTCATATATTTCTTTGACTCAAAGGAATTAGATTTTCATATACCACATAAAAGTAATAAGTTTTTCATATTCTAGCACCCTATTTTTTTTTCCTTCCTTTCATTCAGAGTATGAATTTATAATATTTTAGGAAAAAATGTTTCTATTTATACGAGTATATCAGAAAAAAATTTATTGATTTATATGTCATCATATTGGATGGGTAGTGTTTTATTTGTTTTAGAACTAATTAAATAAAATTACTTTACTAGAAAGAGACTTTAAGATTTTTAATTTAGCAATACGAACATTTTTAATTGTTACTGACAAGGGGTAAAATTTTATTAAGATTTAGACACTAGCTGCTGTATTTGCATCAAATCATTATGCTTAGCTTTATAGATTCCAAATATTTTAAAATTTTGATGTGATAGAATTGAGTTGAACAGAGTCAGTTTTCAGCTGTTACTATTCATCTCGTGTATCTGAGAAAGTATAATGATTTTGGAGTTAATTGTATTTTGTGGAAGACATTAAAATATACTCCAAGAAAATATCTTTTTATATCAAAAACTAAAAAATAAAGTAACTGAAAATATTTTTTTAAAAAAAAACTAAAATTTCCGAACTACACCAATTTTTATATGTTTTACACAAATTTTTCAGTTTTAAAAGCAATAAAGAACTAACATTGCTAGTCAGCTACTACCTCCTTTTAGAGATATGAGTTAATAACTTTCTATAAAAAAAAAAATTAAGAAAAATTCATTTTGAAAATAAGTATAGCTTGAAATTAAACTACTAATAACGGTGAAGCTATTAAGTAATAGAAATAATCAAGCATAAGTTTAAAAATTCATAAATTTTAAAAATGTTTATTAAATAATAAAAAACCTAAAAATTCCGAAAATTTTACATACATCTCTGGTTATTAGTCTTGTACTTTCTAACAAGAAAGAGATATAATAAATGGGTATCTGATTTTAATTTTAATTATAAAAATATAAATTGGAACTTAAAAAAATCTATAGGTTGCTTTCAGCTGCACTACAGAATGTAGTTCAATTTTCTTTTACAAAGAAAGTGTCCTTTACGAGTATATATAAAGTTTTCTATCATTATATTTATCATCATTTCTAATCTTTAATAATTCTTTTTTTCTGATTTATTTTTGAAGTAGTTTTTACATAGGGAAAAAGACAGAGAAAAAACGTTTAAACTGCCGCCATTACGTAAAAGAAATTTTTTTTCTAAAAAACTTTACTTGGTGCTATAATTACATTCTTCTTCTAGAACAAAAAAATTTTTTTTGTATCACTGGAAGAAATGGAATCTTACACACCAGGACATACCATTTTTTCATGAGCCCCATGAGCCAGCCTAGAGATTTCGATTTTTTTTTTAATATTATTAATACTTCATAATTTTAAAATATTAATAAATAAAAAGTATAAAAATGGATGGTAAAAATAATGATTGGTTTTTTTTTATGGCGTTTAAAAGAAAAATTCGGGTGTCTAAGCCAGAATACCCCGCTAAAGTGCTCTCAAGGTTTTTTTTCTTCTTAAAATAAATTTTATATCACACACACATATATATACTAATTGTATATATATTTGTACACGCGGTAATTTAAGTAATTTCCCTTGTAATGAATTTTAAAGTTAGTTTAATTTTGTCCAACATAAATTAATTTAAATAAAACTGTGGTAAAAGGATAACCCACACTCTTAATACAAAACATTAAGGACATTTTTCTAAGGCCTCGAAAAATGTATGCAAAAGAACTATAATTGCAAGTGTTTAATTTTCTATATTTAATAAATTTATTTCAAAAATACTTTTAAATATTTAAACTATTTTATAATACATTTCAAAATTAACAGACGAATACACACATACAAATGATTTTTTCGAAGTATAAAATTAATACTGAAATTTAAAGAAAAACTAAACTTGTATAGTATTTGTTAAAAATGTCATTCATTTTTCAAATTTCAAAATATTTTAGTTAAAACAGAAAAGAAAAAACAGAAAAATCCAAGAGCACAGCAGGATTATTTTCTTTTAGTTTGTCCTTTCAAAAACAATCTTTCATCTCTGAGATTTACGCTTCACTTTTGTAATTAAAAATTGCAAGTGGAGTCAGAGCTAAATGTTAATGGATCTAAAAGAAGAATAGCATAGCATGTTTAGCTTAATAAAAATAAAGTAAAAATAAAAAACTACAAAAAAGGATGTCCTTGTCCTTGCAATTCATACAAGGATGTCTACATTTTGAAATGGTTTTGGCATTTAGCCATGTATATTGTTTACATTAAGATTTTATTCTAATATTTCATGGAAATGTAGACTTGATGAAACCACCAATTGTCTACAAAACAGAAACAAAATCATTTTTTTTTTTTTTGGTTTTTAAGTGGAAGTGGAAGTTTGTATAAAACTGATACGAAAAATTTCTAATTCATCTTTATTGACATGCTAATTATAATTCAAATATTCCAGCAAGTAAAACTTCCATTGAAATTGAAATTTTGGAACGGACGCTTGAATCTTAAGACTTATCACGAATTTCCTTTTTAACTATACTAGTATCTGACTCCAATTAAAACAGGCAACCTTACAAATAAATTTTGCAAGCGTATTTTAATGAATACCAAATGTGTAAGAGAAAAGGAATTTCATATAATCATTGTTAGATTTGAAGCAGAAAATTAATCACAAACCGCACTAGATATTAGCTCAATATCGTAAATAAATTCGTGGGTTATTACATTTTCAAGAATTATTTTAGTGATTTTAAATTTTATTATAAATTTTGGGCTAGTTTTTTTTATACGTAAGGTTATAACCAATAAAATATATTGAGGCCAAAAAAATCATTGAAAATTCAAGATACCTCCGGGAGTGTTTTTTTTTAATTTGGGAATAAAATTTCTTTATTACCTATATAAAGTTTGTGTACTTCAAACTGCAATATTTTGCAAAAGTTAAAGCACAGAGACCATTATTGGTTAGATTTGGTAAATATTAAATCTAGAAAGTTTGATTAATTTAAAAAAAGCTGCCAAAATTGTTTATGTCCTTAATTGGTTTACCTCAAAATCATCCAAATATTAGCTAAATTTTATTCTCTATTTACTACATTTAACATAATCCTTACTATACAAAAAGTAAGTAAGTATATAATATTGATTTTTTTTATCGTTATAAGAAGCAGAAATCAAAAAATTGATAAAAGAATGTTCTAAGGATAAATTATAGGCTTAAAAGTTATAAAAACAATTTAAGGAGTTTAATTAAGCAGAAAGTTAAAAGAAAATGAAAGTCTTATTAAGTCTGAAATCTCAACAAAGACAGACAACATATTCGAACAACCAAAAAAAGTAAACCCTAGATTAAGTAAATTATAAGACATTTGTTTTTTGTGTTGTAAAAACACAATCCTTGTATACTTGTTTATTTTGTAAAATTAATCAACATTAATTTCACATAAACTCTATTGAGAGAATTACCTCAATTGATAATGGTTTCCTTGATTAAATTGTTTTCTTTTCGTACTTTTGGTTTTCTAAATTTACCCTAAATCCAATAAACTGACACTTTTCCTAACATTAGAGTGATTTTACTCACACTTTTAGTATTTATTTGGCAATTAATTAAAAATAAATCACAATTGATTAAAGATGATAGAATTTATTTAATCAAATTGTTTATAGATTTAATATTATAATCTTTCGAAATTTATGATAAGATAAATAACAAAAATTTGAAGAAAAATATTTGTAAATTGGTTTTAATATTCCAAACGATTTATATTTAGATTTAAAACATTTTTTGAATATAAATCAGAAAAGATTTTATGAGTCAACAAACATATAAAAAGAATATAAAAGTATAGCCGAAAATCATTGAATATTAGAGGAATTGATTTTATTTATAGGATTGTTTTTTAAAAGTTATGTGACATTTTTAAATTATAATTTAAGAGTTTTTTTTTCAAAGGAATTTATTTATTTTTTATGATTTTATTACAAATTTATTTTGTATTTTAAAGGTTAAAAAGAAGATTAATACCAGTTAATATGGAGCCTATTTTTCTTCTACTAAAGTCCAAATAAGAAAAACTTTTGTTAAATATTTGTAGAATAGTCACTAATTACTTATAGTCTATCAAAAGTTTATCAATATTTTCAATTAAACAAATAATTCTCATTAATGTTATTTTTTTCGACTATTTTTTGGATATTAGAAGCAAATGGTAATAATTCGATATGGCATCTTTCCATTCTGACCCAAATTCTTTTCGCTTTGAAGAAACATTTTTGATGTATGAATAAAGCATTGAAAAGAGAAAAAAATAGGACTTTCATATTTTTTTGTAGTTTCAAATTATTTAATGATGATGTTATTGATTTTTTCTTTATATGTATTAATAAGTTGAAGTAGGAGTGAAAAAGTTTAAGCTACTCATTGAACGTGTGGCTATATCTTTCGTTCACAGTACATAGAATTAAAGTAAAAATCAAGACAGAATCCAATTGGAAGATGTCAGCTCAAAAATTATCCTTAATGAAATATCTATTATATCTACTCTATAACAAAAATTTTTGAGATTTCTTCATAAAAATAGTTATTTCATTGAATACATAATTCCTAATGGGTGTCTTTCACAATCTTTTTACTTTAGTGATATTTTCGGCTATTTAATTAAGGAAAAATATACGAGATAACATTTATAACTGACAAGTAATTAATTAGTTTGACAATAAGATTTTTCACAGGTTTTATTATTATTGTCATGATATTTGCTATTTGACAGACAATAATTTCAAACAAACTTAAATAGAATAATTGTTGGCATTTTTGTCTATTTATGACAATACCAACGAAACCATTCACCTGTAGTATTATATTAGGGAGCTTCAAAATATATTTGTGATTAACTTTTCTGTAAAGATGTAAAATAATTATTAAAAATATTTCTTTAATTATGACTGACTTTTAGTAAAAAAAAAGCAATGCATTTTCATACGCTTTTATTTAACCTGCTTTATTGCTCCTTTGCTTTCTTGTTTGTTTTTTATAAATATATGCTTTATATTGGACATACTAGATAAAATAAAAATGAGTTATTTTTCTGCTTATACTAAAAAATTATAGCTTGGTCCATGAAAACTTGAGATCACGAAATGAATTTTTACCATTTTAAGCTTTTTTCCTAAAAAAGAGTTGATTTTTTAAATAATGTATGTAATTAATCTATTATTTATTAATAATAGACTAATTATTCTAGTGATTAGTTATTTTGGCTAGTCGAATTTTGCAGGTTCAAGAAAAGAAAAACTCGAAATTTTGTTTTATAAAATCTTGAAGTTGAAATAATGTTCATATAATACAACTAAAATATGCTTTTGTGATTAATAGTACCCTAAAAAGCAATAAAAAATCTATGCTTTCAATTAAACAGTTGATAAGAATCTTGTGAATTAAGTTAGGTACATTAAAAAATAAAAGCCTAGCACTCTAACTTTAAACGAGGACATATGGTACTATGCAACGCGCTCCTACTACATGCAATCCAAGTTATCTTTTGAAACCAATCCTGAAGTGGTGTCTTGGTGAGAAATGAAAAATTTAAATTTTGACACATAAAACATGCATATATATATATGTCAAATTCGACTTTCTTATTTTCACGCTGACTTCTCACTGAGACAGAATCCGACCTCTGATCTCTGATGTATATTATATTATTACTAAACAGTTTTTTTAAAAAATTTTTATTTTTTCCATTTTAGTACACTATAAACCAAAAAAGCATTTTTGGATATATTAAAAAATAAAAGCATAACTAAAAAAATTTCACAGTTTTTTTTTTTTTATTTTTATTTGGTGCTCTCAAAATGAAGTATGCAGATTTCATGGTCTATAACTCTTTAATATAATATTTTAGTAGAATAAAATCACATTTTTATTTGATTGTGCTCACTACCAAGTATGCATACAAAAATTTGAATTTTTTGAAGTCAAAATTAAGTAAATACTGCCAAATAAACAAGCAGACAAGCAAGTTACATGAAAATTATTCAATTTTTAATTATTCAAGCATTGGTTTCTTTCAAAAATTTCTCTAATTTCAATTAAATTTAATTTTAATGAAGCATCTAAAAAGCATTATTCCTAAAAATCTTTCATTTAGTTTTCTAAAGTCTCTACTGAAAATCTTTAATTTATCTTTAACTTTTACCATAATTATGTTATAATATTTCATATCTACGAAACTGTTTAGATTCATCTATGGTAAATTTAATAACAGCCTGACAATTTTATTATAATAATAGGATGAACAAATCCAGCTCCAATAAACCATTGAAAATTTTGTTGATAGAATTATATAGAAAGTGTCAAAAGATATTTAATGTTATTTATTCAATAAAAATCTTCTATTTTCTGGTATTGACAATTCAGTAGCCAAGCAATTTATTAATAATGTTCGATTTATGAAATTGCTCACCCAGGCCTCCTTTTCACCTTATAATATTGTTAGGTATAGTAAACTATAGAGAATGTAGAGTAGAAAAGAGATAAAATATTCCACTTTGTATATCGATTAATAAAAAAAGAAGTAGGGATGGTAGTTTAACATCTTTATGAAAGTGGTGAAATATCTATAAATTGATTTCAACACATACTACACATCCAAATACACTGAAATTTATGTTCACACCCTATTTTAAATGATGGAAATTGAAAGCATATCGTTTAATGAAATATTAAAATTATACTTTTTTTAGATTTTATGCATTAACAATTTACATAATATATTTTAAAAGTTCTCTTCTGTAAAGTCATAAAAGGATATAAAAGGTGAAAAGGTTTTATAGTTGCTTGGATGATCAAAACATTTTTTAGTTAATAGTTAAGTAATTTTTATTCAAAGCTTCATTTTCGTAAAAATTTTAGTATGGAAATAAATAGAAGCTGAATTTGATGTTTCATATCTCAAAATTTTGATTTAATGCTTTTTTGAAAAGGTTTTACGTTATTCATATTCAAAAAATATATTAATAGTGATAGTTTTTTGAATTTCTCTGAAAAACAAATGTGCTGAGCCTTTTTTAAAGAGAAAAAGAATTGAATATATTTTTATAATTCAAAAAATTATTTATGCATTGAAAATTTCTAAAATTTGTAAATGAAGATCAAAACACGTATGCTACTCTCTAAAAAATTTTGAAAGTATCAAAAATTTAATTTTAAAATAGAATTTTATGAAAACTGTAAAAGTTTTTTTTTTAAAATAAAAAAATTTCCTGTGTAAAAATCAATTCTTTATGTAATCGGAAGAGTTTTTATTTTCTGAACAAGTTTGAAAACAAATACTTTAGAATTTTAAAATATATTTAATTTTAAAAGTTTTATCTCAAAGTTAATCTGAAACTAATTCTTTTTTAATGGAGCTACCAATCTTCCAATTTTTTATTTATTTATATAAAACAGCTCACATTTCTTTACATTTTCTTTACATTTTGATGTTAAAATTACGAAAGTGAAAAATTTTTTCTATAGTTCAAATTGTATTTAAGCTAAATTGTATTCATTTAAATTAATTTTAACGGACTTTTTAATAAATGTTTAGCCAAATATCAAATATTGTAAACACTTCTTTTTTTGTATTCAAAGTAAATAAATTGTATTTCTCGAACACTTCAAGAGTTTTATTTTAAATCTTGTTCCAAAAATTCTGTTTAAATTGATCCGCAAACTTATTCCAATATAAAAATTGTTTAAAGTAATATAAAATTGGCCACAATATCCATTAAAAGAAAGCTAAATGCTTCTTTTTGTTATTTTTCTGTACTTGAACTTGAAAAGGTAAAAATTATTAGGAAAATTAGGCTGTGGCTCTCATGAAAGTGATTTTATACATTTACACTAGCAGATTTTCTCATTTATTTGGGTTTCAATGATATTTATCGTTTGAACGTAAAGCGTCGATAAGTCTTACGAAGAAAAATTTGCTGAAATTTGCTTTTATCAAGACTACAGACTATAAGACGTAAGTTTGAGCTATTTTACAAAAGAAAAACATGATGGAAAAACCTTAAATTGCAATTTATATTTTATTTCAAACATGTTTAATGTTTTTTGTTGTTGTTTCATCCTCAGTTTATGCATTGAATATTAATAAATATTTGTCGTTTTTGTTATTTTTACAAAATTGTTTATTTGACTGCTTATAATCGTAAGTATTACATGCCTAAAAAGTTAGAATTATTAGGTTTTTGGTTTACTTCGTACCCTAATAAATTAGTCCAATTAATTTTTGAGATTAAATACATATTTTGAGTACACAGAACTCAAACTACTATAACTTTTAGAAGTATTAATCTGACTAGTTTTCAAAGAACCAACTAAAGAAAATCGATATTAATTTACATCACAAACAATTAAAACGTTTTGATCAAATCACTATTTTCTTTAATATTTTGTATATTTTTTAGCTTAAAATTTTGCAAACTACTTTAGAGTCTCATTTAAATAAAACTTTATTACAGGAAAAATTAATTTTGTTACCTTCTGGTATATAAATGGAGAATATAAAATGCCTAACTATGAATGTAGATAGCACAATAACCTTGTGACATATATAAATCACCAAATCTCTCCAGAATAAACCATTGTTATCAATTTTAACATCTGAAATATTTGAAATAATTTCTTACAGCAGAGATCATAAAGTTTGTATAAATTTAACGTTCTATTTCACTAATTTTTTTTCCTCTTCATTTCTTTTGGCCACATAAAGGAGCTACCTGTTGAAATTTCTTCCAATGATAGAAGGTAAATTTTCTTGTTCTACTTGTAAAGAGAATTGTGAACGTTCTTTGTTGTCGCTTGACTACACGAATATCTCCTGACGGTATGTTTAAACACTTAAATGCTATTTATTACTGAGAATGTACAAGAAAAACTTTTACGTACTTTATGTCTTTTATTTAGTACATTTTTCTCTTGTGAATATTCTTGTCTGACATTTTTAATAAATTCATCACATTTTTTATAATAAACGATAGAGGTCATTAATTTTTATATTTTTATTTATGATAACATAATCTACAAGTTTTTTAATAAACGTCATCTTTCTTGAATTTAAATAAAGTTTGTAAGGAAAGTTACTGCTAAAGAAAGTAATTGCATAAAACTACTTTTAACTAATTTTAAAAATTTTATATTTACACCGTTATTTAGTATTTATTAAATATACAAGTAAAATGTATTTTTGTAATTAAAACTAATGTGGAAGATTTATAAAAAAGGCTATTCTTCACTGGACATATTGGAAGCTCTTTGGGAGTGATATGCAAAGTTTGTATAGTAAGATGTTAGACAGTAATCGTTATAATAATAATTTATAATAATTATATAATTATTATTATAATAATTATATATTATAGTTATAATTATATAATAATTTATTTCTGTTAAAATTAACTTTTTGATAACTTTTAAGAGAGTATTTTGGTAGAGAAATTTGAATAAATCGTTTTTTTTGCATATTTTTATAGCTTAACCCTTTAAGAAAATGTTCCTGAAGAGGCTTTTTGAAATTTAAATAATTTTTGGAGTTACAGTCCCCTTTTGATCTCAAACTTTAAACGGGTTTTTCTCTAAACTACTTTTTTTGAAATGGTCTGCATGATATCTCAAGTCGTATTCAACCACTTGAAATTTGGCACAGAGATTATTTATATATTATAGCATTTTTAGTGAATTTGTATTTTTTTTATTTATAAAAAACTTTAGAAAGGAAAAAAAAAATATGGAAAAACTGTAACTTATTTTTCAAACCGCCGCAATTTTGTGGAAAAATTTTTTTAATAGAAAATACCTCTCGTAGTGCTAGAACTACATTCTTTTTTTGAAGAATTAATAGAAATTTTTTTTGTCAGATCAATGAAAGTGCTAGAATCCTGCACACCAGGACTCGCCATTTTTTCGTTAGCCCCCACTTTGCCGGCCTGTAATTATTCAATTGTAATTTTTTTTAATATTATTAATTTTGTATACTCTCAAAATATCAATTAATAACAAGTAAACTAATGGATGGTAAAAACATTTATTGGTGTTTTTCTATGGCATCTAAACCAGAATTAAGGCCAAAAGAAAATTTCACTTATATAAAAGCCATTTGCAAAGCAAAGCAAAACTATTCACTTTAAAATAATCAATTATAATAATTTTTATCTTTCACTCGCTTTAGAAAGGAAATAGATTTTCTTTGGTAGAGAATAACTAAACAATTGATTTATCCTTGCTTTTAGGTTAACTAGAAAAAATATATCACACTTTCATTTGTGTTTCGATATTTAAATCAATACACAAGTTAATTTTTTTAAGTAAAGTTCTTTGCAAGATTTTGATTAAATTTTTGTAAATGAATATTGTGCAAATATTCAAAAGATATAAAATATGAATAAAAGAAAAATAACTTATATATACTATAAATTAATTTATGTATTAATAACACAAAAATAAAGAAAATTAAGGTTTTGAGCTTGACTACTTCTATTATTCTAGCTTATATTAATAGAAAAAATACGCCCTGCAGCAGGTACCGCACAAGCAACTTCTCTTGAGAAAAAAATTTTTCTTAATGTTCCGATACCTTGAATATTAAACGAAATTTCAAAATTCATTTAACATTTCGCTACCTAGAGGACGGGATCATAAAACTCTTACTAGATAATTACGGTTAAATGTGTACTATATGCATTCTATGACTCATCTATTTCCTTTTCTGCAGTTGAATCGAAATCAACATGCTCGAAAACCCCCATCTGCCCGTCAATACTTAAAATTACGCTCACATGCATACACACACTGACATACATCACTCAGAAATTGGCTGCAAATGATGCTCCAGGTCTTGAAATGTAAAGAAATTACAAAAAAACTAACTATTTCGATTTTTGAACCAATTATCATAACTTTGAAACGAAGCTTAAAATTGAAAAAAACAACAACAACTTTTCAACATTACACAATATTTTATAATTATCTACTTAGAACCCAACTTAAAACTAATATTCATCCAATTTGAAGAATTTTTACAAAAAAATTACGTCATATTGGATCCGCCATCTTGAATTTTTAAAAACTCATAAAAGATTCAAAATCAGCACCTTCGAAAACTCCCGTGTACCCCTCGATAGTTAGAATATGATGGTTACATAAAAATTTTTGTTCCATGCTTGAGAACGTTAGTTTTTTATTCATAAAAAACGAACCGCTTGACCGACTTCGCTTAAACTCCTTACAGATCTAAGTCATGATGTGGCCTATCGATTGATATATTAAAAACGTAATTTAGTCCAGTAGTTTTTGAGAAAACGAATCTCATAAAAAAGCTCACATACCTACATACATATATACACACACACGGACAGACACCACTCTAAAAATAATTGCAAATGATTCTCCAGACCTTGAAACGTAAAGAAAACAAAAAATTATTGATTTCGATTTTCGGACCTAATATAGTAACTTCCCAAGAGAAGTTAATAAATTATTCAAAAATTCATCAAACTTGCTTAAAACTGAAAACTATTTGCAAATTTTTGGCATAACGTATTGTATAACTTTAGCCTTTAAAACTTTTGGAGTTGGGATTAAGAATAAAATACAGCAACTTCATAACAAAATAGTAAAATTAGTAAAATATAACGTAAATATTTGTTAAATTTGATATAAATCCAAGATTTTATATTCAAATTGGCGAAATAAGTAGAAATTGTGGTGATTATTACTATGAAACCAGGATATTTTCTAAAACATAAGAAAAATTACAAAACAATTCATGATGAATAAGAGAGCCGTCTATATTGAGTTTTGGACTGCATCTGAAACTTAAGTAGAGAAAATACAAATCAGTGCGTTTTTTATATATGAGATCCTGCGTTTCTAGAATAAAAAAGTGTTAAAGTCAAAAATTCATTAGGATTTACCCTTTTATACTAAAATTAGCCAAGGTGGTGAGCTTTGTGATCACTCTAGAATTAAGATTATTGATGTTTTCCTTGAGATGGTCATAATTATGTCTGATAAAGTAATTCTTTATCATTGATGACGGATCTGTGTTTTAAATACAGTAAAACTAGTATTTTTGGTAAAACTCTCGTAAGTCTCGTAAGTCTAATAACTACAAAAAAGTGCCATTGGTAACAAAACTTTAATGAATTGCATGACTTTGCACAATTTTTACATTTTCTTCGCACCAAAATATATTGGTAAAATTTTATACTATAATACTGGATATTAACTATATTAAAGCGTATAAAGTTGAAAACCTACACATTTAACAAGCATCATACATATTGCCTACATTTTTGTAGCTTTAAATAATTCTAACAGTGCATTTAATGCAATTAAAATCTATGAAGAAAACACAATTAGAAATTCAAATGTTAAAAATTCTCAAATCTATAGTTTTTGTAACTGTATTTAAGGCATATAAATATGTAATATGAAACTTAATGAAATGAATGAGCCTTGATTTACATAAATTTCAAGATAATTGTAGTCGCAGCATAAAATTTTCAAATTTTTATGATTTAAATACAATAAATAACTTTTCCATTTTTATCCTCGACTTCTATATATATATTGAAATTAAATTAAAAAAGGTAAAACACATTTCCTTTTTTTATAGCTATATTATCCCCAAAATATGCTTAAGTTTGCTGAAAATTGTCAATCACGTTTTACTTAGCATGCAAAACAGAGTTATAACATTTTAGAAAATGGTGCAATAAAAAAAGGGAATGATATTTAATTAAAGAAACTAATAAGTGATATTAATGTGCTTTAATATTTAATTTTACAATACAACCATAATTTATACAACCAGCTTTAGTCAAGTATGTATATTTAATATCAATTTGGCTAATGAATATTACTTCTAGACCCAATGAACCCAGTTTAATAGTACATAGTTTACTTTTAATTAAATTAATTGAGCCATTATCAAACACTACAAAATATCTCTAATCTACAAATCGAATTTCAAAATTAAATCCTCTTGTAGAAAATCTATTTATTATAAAATTTTCACCAATAAATTGGAATGCAAACAACAAAGCCTACTGGTATATAATAAAATAAGCTTATCTCATTCTAATACTTTTGATTTGCATCATAACTGAACTTATTACTCTTTAGAATATCCCAGGATTCTGATAATACAGCCTTTATTATTACAACTCATACATAATGTAAAGCAATAGAGAAACACACATGTGACATCTCCAGAGAAGTTTAATAAATAACTTTACCTTACCCTTAGGGTAACTGATGCTTATAGTACCATAAATATAGCAGTTGGAAAGTGATTGGCTTCTATAGGGCTTTTGAAAATTTGAAATTCTAATTATATGTTTGCTAGTAACTAAAGGGATTTCATGATATTAGTGAGATAGAATTTCTTTAAAGATCCCTAGTAGAATTCTTAACAATTTTCAAGTTTAATATATACTATGTGTAGAGCTAAGTAATAAAGAGTATAATATTTACAGTGTATTAGCCTCTCATGCAAAAAAAAATCATTTCTCCATTAAAATAATCTGTATTAGAAGATATGATGGAAATTTTAAATAAAGTAAACATAAAAGTATTAAAGTGTCTTAAAGGTAAACATTAAATCATCTAATTGCACTGAAATAATATTTTTAAATGGTTTACATTATGTAATTAGATAACAAAAAAACAAAACAAATAAATAATAAATTAGATAATAAAACATATCTAAACATATCTAGTGACACAATAAATAGGGAAATTTTTCAATTTTATTTTGTTGGACAACCTGTAAATTTAAAATAGATTCGCAAATTAACTCTTATACATGCTTTCAAGGCTATATTTTATACACGATTGCAACACATACACGTGTATTACATGATTTTCCATAAAATAATGTGTATAAGCGTCAATGCAGAAATTCTATAAGCACTATAAATATAAATAATATAAATATATTAATCAAGAGTTTCAGTATAGTTATGCAATATATAATAAATTAGTACAGTTGGAATTATTGAAGTTGATTTTTTTTGAGTATTAATATATGATAGAACTTACAGTGATTGCAATTAACGATGGAATCCGTGAAAATCATTCACCTTAAAAGTCTAGCATAGAATAAAGCGACAACTGCACTACAGTTGTTAATTTAACTATTTTTGCTGGGTGTATGAAAAAAACTTTTCAACCAGATTTTGATACATCCAGCAAAAATAGTTGAATCGGCAACTGTAGCCGCTACCATAGCGCAGCTGTTGCATTTTTACTCTCAGTTTTAGCAACTTTAATTAATTTATTATTAAGAATAAAAACGAGAATTGCTCAACAAATTTTAGAAAAATCTTTCAGAATCTAACTAGTGTACAAATTTGATACGTGCAGATTTCTTCTTTAAGTATAATAGGTACTAGACATACAAATTTCTAAGTATGTTTGATTCTCACTGTACGCTATATAACGGTCTTAAATGATCGCTTTCTTTATAGCGTCGACTTTTAGACACCCTTATTAAACTCATCACCAAGGAATCATATTTACAACATTGCTATAAACAAGCCTTTCTCAGCGGGAAAATTGGAATGTCCTTCCTAGGTGAGTGATAAAGAGAGCATTCCAATGTTCCTCGCCTGCCGGCAAACCATGCCTGTACTCGTGCGGTTGAAACTCATGATAAATCTGTCAACGATAAAGTAATAAATATATTGTTGGCACTACCTATTTTTCAATACTTTTAAAATAGACATGGAATCATCGTGTAATATCTCTCTTTGAATTCTTCCAAAAATACCACAAATAGTAAACGAAAACACTTTAATTTTTTTATATGGATATTATTAGGAATTTAACAAATAAATTTCAATCATTACTTCAAAACTTTTTGAAATATTAGGTGCAAAATTGTTCTTTATAAAGTAATGAGAGACGCAAAAAAAATGTATTATTTACGTGAATTTTATTAACAAATAATTCTTGGATATCCATGGCAAAAAAAATTATTCTTTGAAAATTTTTAATTCTCATATGAGAATTACTTGACGTACTTGAAATGCAGAAATCCAAGGTATGTGCTATATTATATACAACATGATCATTAGTGAACGGATGCACTTTATATTTGATAAAACTTCTATAACAAACTTTCACCAGTTTTGGTAAGCCTCTCTTAAACTAATGAGAATACTTTGAATTTCTATGTCATAATAGCTAACATGTCGAACTAATTAATTTAAGGAGCTTCATCATACTTTAAGACACCACAAAGCAACTAACTTTAATTTATATAAGGTTTAAAACAGAAGAAAAGTTATTTGAATTATGAGACCAAAATTAAGTTTATTCGATTAAGTAAGTTTCATCTTGCTCATTAATGCATTATGAAATATTTCTTCTCCACTATTTGATAAAAAAGTTGTGTTATCTCTTTTTTTTTAAATTTTTGATAAACATATTTTAAATTATTTCTTTAAACGAATATTTTATTTTATTTTATTTTTTGGAAATCACAACTAAATAGAAGCTCTTACTGTTAAGATTTTGTATGTTAAAGCCCTTAAAACCATTGAAAATAGACAAATTTTTGATTTAATTCTTTCTATTTGTGATGAATTCTTTAATTTGATTTGTGTCCTGTTGAAAATATTTCTAATTTGATTTTTAAATTATTCCTTACATAAAGTTCTGCCTAATAACTGACAATAGTTAAAAATCATTAGTTCAAATTTTTTTCCAAAATTCTGCTAAAAAAATCAAGGCTAACGCTTTTTAGTTAGTTTTGCTGAAACTTTTATCAACAATGGAAAAACAGTTTTTCAATATCTTCTGAAGAATGGGGTTGGCAAAAAGTTAACTGTTTAAAAACAGTGAAAATGAGACAAACAGCAGCCCTTAAAAAATTCTTATCAAATTATAGGGAAAGGCTTACTTTGTTAAATTTTTATTGCACTATGAAATATATTCAAAAGTTATAGGTGATAGAGTGAGTGGGGGTAAAAACGACGCCTGCAAAATTCAAGAAGCTGTAACTCGAAAACGAAAAAAGTTAGATCCCCACTTTTTGTGTTTTTTGTCCATGAAATTTCATCTACTTTCTATCCTAAGCATTTGTACATACATTTTTGGGTCATCCTGTATAAGTATAAAAAATTATTGTTTAAACAATATAAATAATTCCGTCCCCGTTCTAAAAGGATTCAGATAGTAATTTTTTGAAAAAAAAATCATCAAAATCAGAGCTGTTCTTTAGAACATGAGTTTTGCCTGTTTTTTGTATTCATTGACTCCATTATTGATTTCCTGTGCGAACACAGTCTAAAATGATTTTAAGAACTTTTCAAACTTTTTCCTGAGTTTCTTCATAGTTTTTATAAGGTAAATCTTCTTTATAACAACATGAAATTGAATTACTTTGACTATTCAGAGATGTATTTTTAAATTTAGGAATGAAAAACTCTCACAGATGGCAAGCTGATGGTATAAAAAGAATTAAATCCTAGGAAATATTTGTGAATAGTTCAGTTAAGTATGATTTATGTATGTATATAGATATTATATTACATTCGCATTTAAAATCTCTCTATGAAAATTTGGTTAGTTGTCCTAATTATTAATCCTATCTGATGACACATCCAATTTCGTTGAAATTGCTGTGACAAATAAAAGCTCACAGCATGGTTAAATTACATTTATTAAGCTAACGTCCTCCCTAGGAAAATGTAATGGACATAATTCACATTTACTAAAAACTTGAATATAATAATACTGGGGTGACCTAATTTTCATAACAAGAGGACTGCAATAAACTGGATATATAATATAATTGAGGATTTGCTTCCCTAGATTTCTATAGGCATAATTGTACTTGAACATAGTTTCGATGTGACATCAGAAAGATCAATATTGACCCACATGCGTAATTCGGCATTGAATTGTGAAATTTTGGACACTTGTATTTCAAATCTACATTTTTTTAATTAAATTTCTATAGGGAATATTTGATATTAAATAATTTAGTTGTATTTAGTAATCGAATATTGTAAAGTACTGAGAAAAATAAAATTCAAATTAAACAAGTTCATATGGTAAGAAGTATTTAAAAATCTAATCATATTGAATGAATTTTTTTTTGTTGATATCAAAAAAAGAAGTAATAAAAATTAATGATGCAGATAATGCTTCTTAAAATGTCTACTTTATCATCAATTCTATCCCAGGAATAATCGAAGAGTAAAGAAAATATATAGAAATGAAAAAAGAAATTTAAAAAGTTACTGAAGCATATAATTTTTACTTGTAATTATTGCTCGACAATTCTATCTTACACTAAGATTAATTAAAAATTTACTAAGCTTAATATAAATAGGAGCAAATTATATTTACCATAATTTATCAGGATGTTTAAAAAAAAATGCAAAAACATAGTAACGTTTCTTTTATCTAAGCTTTTAACAATGGAGTACATTAAGAACATAATAAGAATAATGAACATAAATAAAATGGAGGCAGGCAATCACAGCTAATGTGCTTAAATTCTGATTTTGTCACAATATAAAAAAGCAATGTATGCAGCATTACAATTTGGACAGATTGTAAGCTCTATTCATATCGGACATTGTAAAGTCAAAACAGAATTTCCCCTGTTTGATTGTTCTCTCAGGAAATTATTTTTCGTTGTACTCGCTTTTTGCAAAGTATCATGTTTTTTTCATTAACATTAATTAATTTATTCCTTTTAGTAATGTTTATCATTTGCAATTATTTACATAAGCTATCATGACTGTAAAATTTTATTGACAAAATGTCAAAAATAATGCTTTTTTTCACATTTCTAGGTCTAGCAAGAATATTTTTCTACTACTTAATAACGTTTAAATTATAATATTTAAAAACTATTATTTTTCTTTCAAAAATAATATGATTACTCCACAATCAACAACTTCATACAAAGAGAATAAATAATTTTTGAGTTTAAGGTTATAAAAAGAACTTTTTGGCACAGTTTTTGAACTAGATTCAAGGTGTTAAGTTATTTAACTCTTTTTCAATTAAATTAAAAGTTCTCTTATCATTTTACTAATTTATTGCTATTCTTTATTTTCAGAAATTAAAACTAAAAACTATTTGAATAATTCTTACCAATATTTTAAATTTAATTGAAATTCAAATCATATGATATACCGCAATATTTTAAAGGAGACTTGTGTAAACAATATATCCAATGAGTTGAAGAAAATGTAGAGATTGATTTTCTGAACTCTAGTTTTTAAAAAAATCATAGGTACAATTATATGATTCTATAAAAAGTTTTGAAAGCAATTGAAGCTCTTCAACTTTTGCTAGTTAATAAAATTAGCCGACTTTTTAGAAAAACTGTTTTCAAAATATTCTTTAAATTCAAAAACAGTACTCTTGAAAGTATTACTACATTAATTTCATTCAAACATTTCAGTTTATAAAAAATAAAAGAAAAGTTTGAACAACATTTTTCTTTATGAAACTTTTTATCAACATTCTGGAATTGCACTCACAACATCAAAATTAATAATAACAAAAAAAAAAAAACATGTTTAAACCTCAATGTAAATGAACTTTGATATCTTTTTGTGGGCATTGAACCCTAAATTTTTTATGTTTAATTTAATTTGTGCATCTGCACATGACAGCTTTTGTGACACTAATAATAAGAGGCGTTTATTGTTTTATAACATTCATAGTTTTTTATTTTTTAATAAAACTATGAAAATGCAGAATGAAAGGATTTATCTAAAGAATCGATAAGTCAGGTTCAGTTTTACTCATCTGCTACCTCAGAGTAGAGTTCATCGTTGTGAACAATTGCAATTTGCTGATTGAAAAAAAAATAATTTTCTAGAGAGCTTGTAGGCCTTTGTATGCACATTTTTACCTCGTGTTAGCATTTTTGTCAGTTAGTGTTTATTGTTTATCCTTTTTATTCTTATTCATTTTCTTGTAAGCGTAGGTTTTTATCAATTACCATAATCCATAATAGATTTTGCAATAAAATTCTAATAAAGACACTTAATCACTTTTTTTGTTTGTTTTTAAATAAATTAAATTAATAAGAAATATTCTCTTTTAAATTTATGTTATAAAGTTGTCATTCTTATTTTTGGTATTAAATCTTTAGTTGGTTTTGATTTTTTTTTAAAATAAATTTATTTCTATATGAAATATTAATCAAGACAAAAAATTAGGGCATTCTAAGAACTTAACAGGCTTACTCGAAAGGAGGCTATTCACTACAATTTCCAAATCATCTAATGGCTCTCCCATTCCATGATAAAGTTAATGGATGTCGCGATTTGTGAGTAAGTTTTAAAATATGTTAGAAAAATTACTCATAAACCGCCATTTCTATATATTTCATATGGGACCTGTTTTGACACATGATGATGCCTTAAATGTTCCGATTAACACCACTCAATATAAAAGCATATAAACGTCGTAATTTTTACCAATGAAGTATCGTAACTTATTGTTAATCAAAAAAATCCATTAAATAAAAGACGGTAATAAAAATGCATATAAGTTTTGCTAACAACTTTTTTCTATGGTAGGCCATTTGCATGCTAGGAAAAAGTTACACAAAGCAATTTCTGGTGAATATATGATACTTGGATGATTATATTTGTTGAATTTTTGACCAAACCTTACATAAAAATTAGATACAATTTTTTAATACATGTTAAAAATCATTTTGTCTAGACCAATAAAAACAGATGTCAAAACAATACTAATAATCGAATCGTGTTTTGAGATGTTACCAATTTATGATAACAAAATTTTAATGATCATAAAACTCGAGAATTTTCGTTATAAATTACGTAAACATTTTTAACTGTACAAACATCTCATAAACCCATTATTGATATGAAACTTCAAAATCGGAAAATCTTTATTATATGCCTAAAGCATTTTCTAAAAACGTTGTGGAAATTTGTGGAAATTGTTGGCAAATGCATTTTTAGTGAAAAAACGATTTGATAATTGTTGTATAAATGTTGTTGTTCGATGAAAAATTTCAAAGTTCAAATTACTTTTAAAATGAACAATAAACACTTTAACGATGAAAAAATGAATTCTTTCTGTTTAGATATGTAAAGTTCGACAGTAATCCACTATCTCTTCCTGTATTTTTAATTTTAAACAGCACAATAAACATGGCCTACAATTCGGAATTCTATAAAATTAACACTCATGCAACCATCTAGTACATGTATGCGTGATTTCCTAACAACATTTAAAGTATTAAATCACTCCATTTAAATACGTTGGAAATATTATTCAGCAAAGATGAAAAAGATAGGAAATTAACCATATACTGGTTTTACTATAATTTTTCATTTTTTTCTTGGATTTTATAACTCAATTTCCTTGACATAAATATTTTCTTTTATAAATTTCCATGTTAAGCTTTCTTTGAGATACTAAATATATTTTAAACTAAATGAAAGTATTTCAATAGCTCAAGTTAAGTATAAAAAGAAATATGAGGGAAACTTGATAATAATAGCTAGAAAAAGTTAATGTATAAAATTTTAATGCAACTTTTGCAAAAAGCAACAAATCGGCTTTAAAAAACAAAACAACAAAAATTCCAAGTCTTCATTCAAATAATAATGTGTACTTTCATATATTTTCATTGTAAGGATTTAACCGTTTTGTCATAAAATATTATCCATGATTTCAGTTTTATTATTATATTTTTAGATTTTTACCAACAATTTTGTTCTTCTACCCTAAATCCTCAAGGCATGAAAAACTTTTCATCAACAAGAAAACTTTTCATGAGGTTCTCGCTATCAAAAAGTTTTTCATTGACTAAATAGAAAGTGAACTCTCTCTCTCATGAAGCTGTATTCCAATGTAAAGATGAAAGTCAGGAAAGTTTGAAAGGTTTATTTAAGGAAAATTACTCTTGTCACACGTGTAAATTATAACACCAGTACTTCAATTTACTTAAAATTTACGATCCCCGAAGGGATATAAAATTAAATACAGATACAAAACTAAAATTTCTGTCAGAGATTAAGCAATAGAAATTTAATATTAGGTTTAACTAGCAAATTGAGAGTTTTTATTTTAATTTTTTTTTTTTTTACCAAACTTTAGTAAAAGTATCATTAAAATTTAATGTCAACAATTTAAAATCGATAATGTTGTAATCCACAAAATAAAGTTACAATCTTACTTAAATTAATTAGGAAATAAAAGAGGTTGTTTTGAAAATGAGATTTTAATTTTGTTTAACTATATTTAAACAGTGGAACAATTGAAATGACACAACTTTCAAAACGAAAATATGATTCGATTCCAAGAATGTTTTAGTATTGGAGCTCAAGTTGTCATAATAAGTTTATTTAAAAATAAATAGTCAAAACGAATATAAAAAAGTTATTAGTTTTGACTTTATTTCTAATAAAAGTGCTAGATCTGTTACAAGCAATTCAAATTGTCATAAAAATTTAAAATTAAACTATACTAAATGACTGTTAAGTAAAATTATGCAAATTTACTTTTTTTAAGTAAGCAAAGCTTTGAAGATATTAAAAGGATATTCTGTATGATTTGAAAAGAATTTTCAACTCAATCATTCGAGATAATTTGACAAGGATTAGAGTTATTGAAATACAGCCCTGATTTTTTAACTCAAAAGATGAAACATAGATTCAACTTATCAAGTTAAGTCTACTAGCGGATGAAGGATTTGGCTATATTTAAAGTGTAAATAAGCATCTATGACGTTATCCGGATGGAATTTAATGCTCTATATTTGAGTCATAGTAAATTAACATCACTGCTTATATGTGGACGATGCCCACTTGGCTTCAGGAGCATCTGTTATAAAATGAGATGTAGTACAATAATCAAATATGACATTAGGTAGAACGAAATGAATTTATTTTAGATAAATTGTCAATCTGTTGTCATTTGTAATTACTTTGGTGATTTTTATACATATATTGCTTGAGTTATGTTAAAAGCAATGTTAAAATAAGTAAACTTGTTCACCAATTTTTAAGTAATTAACCTCCTGGAATCATTATTTTAAATTAGCAATTATAAACTTTCAAACAAAGCTCTGAATCTATGTTATTTTTTCATTTGGAAAATTTAAATTTAAGACCTGCTATAGACGAGGAGATATACATAATTCTAGATTATATTCAAAAGCTTACTGATAACTTTCTATTTTATAGCACATTAATAAAGTCTCTACAAAAGGTAAAATAAATAAAGTAAAAAGATTTTCATCTCCTTTCAAAACGTTTGCACCATTTTCTAGGTGTAATGCATATCGACCACCTTAATGGAACAAGGAAATCAATAAAGGGAATAACATAATAGAATCCAAAATATGCATAAAATTTTTTTTTTTTGTATCAACACAAAATTATCTTGCTATGTCTTTACGAAACCTCATGAACTAAGCTTTAAAATACTCCTGGGTATACAAGACTTGACTAACAGCAATGACTTTCATTTTCAAAGAGCAAAGGAATAATTTAAGTGATGTAAACTTACTTTGAACAAGAAAGTGGTGGAAAAGACAAATGTTTATATTTCGAATAGTTGAATGATTTACATTTTGGTGTGATTATCAACAACTTAAAAGATTGTTTTACACACAGTTTTCTTAAAAGAGTGTCTACTTAAAAAATATAAATTTTTGTTGAATTTGTCCAATTTGACCAAAAATTGATTAATGGGTTTTCTATATATAAAAATCTCGTGTCACGATGTTGGTTTACGCTAATCTCCGAAACTACTGAACCGATTTTAATGAAATTTTCTAAACATACGTCGTTTGGTGCAACTTGAGAGATAGGATAGTTTTTATCTCGATTAATGACCTTCAATATTTTTTATAGAATATATCATTATTAATTCTCAATTTGACAGGTGAGTGTTACTTCGATTATTTTCTTTTAATTTTTTTAAGTCAAAAATTAAATCAATGTCAAAGTATCAACATTTGTAAGTTAATTTGTGAAAAATATTGAAGCCAATTTATCTCTGGAAGCATTCAAATATCGTGTAGACTGCGATTATAAGCCCAAATGTTTCTATAAGTCGAATGAATAAAATTTGTTTGTCAAGCTCTACTGCGTTTTTCAGGCACTTTTTGATAAATATTCTGGTATACAGTTCATGCTTATAAATGACATCCTTAAAAAAGTTTTATGTCCATATTTAAAGTTCAAGAACAAGTTTATCATCAGATCCACCAAAGTTATGTAATGGAATAAGGATCTCTCTTAAGACTTCAATATTAAATGTGATGAAGGCAACAACCAATAGTTGTAAATTGTAAAGGAGAAGATGTACTAATTCCATGCATTCTAATGATTTCGAGAGATTTCATTTCTGGAGTACAATTTTCAGTGCGATAATAACATAAACATAACATACATAAATAACATAAATGTTGTTTATCCACTTATTCTAAGATAAAAAATTCAATTAGTTGAATTACAAGAAAGAGAAAGTAAGCCGTGAGTAAGGTGTTGATGTTGTTGTAAGCCTTACTCAAACTTGGGATATATCCAACTAAATATGGGTAATGGAAGCCAGTTTCTTTACCAAACTTGAAAACACAACCTTCAAAAAAAAGATTCCTTCCGGGACGTTTGGCTTTCTAAAATGTATTATGAGGTAACCATCAACCCTTACATACTATTTGCCTTATACGACATCCGTTTAGTAGCTAACACTACAGTAACAATGGTCTTCCCTTAAGTTCGACCCTGCCGGACTTAAGCTCAGTGGCTAAGAAACCAATGCTCTACGTTGAAGTTGCCTTGCAGGGCAGCTAAAAAGTGGCTAAATGGCCGATATTTTTATAAGTCAAAACTTAAAGTTAAAACTTAGTTTTCTTGCGTTGAATGGCAGAGTTAAAGTGGCTAAGAAGCCAATATTTTTACAAGTCAAAACACACTTTAATTAATTTCTTTATTTGCCAATTGGGGCAAGTTATTTGTTTTTTTATTTAAAAGATAGCAACTTACCTGCCCAGGTATGGCGTGGTAATTCGCTGAAAAAATTTAAAACAGACTAAAACTCTATAACTAATTGTTTTCAATTTATATAACAATTTGTTCCCTTTCTCTTATTAAAATTTTCATTGATTTCTATATTTCCGCAAAAATAACAATTTATTAACTTTTAATTAAACTGCTAATTTCGCGTTTCTTTAAATGAAAGTTCATTGATTCCAAATATGACCACATTTATTAATTTATTAAACACGTATGTGTTAATGGGCGTAGTGAATTAATTATATTTAAATGTGTACGTGTTAGTGGCCGTAGTGAATTAATTATATTTAAAAAATTAACCCATAATTAAGTAAATTAAATTTATTTAATTAACTAATAACTATTACCTAATTTTATTTATACCTAACAATATGAAGAGAAATATATTCTGTAAGAACTTGACTATTTTAGACTTATTACTGCCTTATTTTTTTTTATTGACGAAAAATAATACGAATTTAAATTGCTGTAAAATTATAGTAAACAGTTCAATCAATAATTAATAAATTAAAAACAATTGGTAATGTGCTTAATAAGCGTCGAATGGGCAGGCCAAGAGTACTGAAAGATCGTGATATTCGGACATTATTGATGACTATTAGAAAAAACCCCCGAACAAGTGCACCGGAACTTGCATCACAGCTTGCGTTGACAATAAAAAAAACCCTTACATCCTAAAAAAATATGTGTAGAATTTTACGTTTTCATGATGGTTATCATGGACAAAGACCTAGATCAAAACCGCTTATTTCACCAATCAATCAACAAAAAGTTTGAACTTTGCCCTAAAGTATAAAAATGAAGATTTTAATTTCTGGAAACAAGTTTTATTTACAGATGAGAGTAAATTTAATGTTTTTGGAACAATTAGAAAACATAAAGTGTGACGAAAAGTGAATAAGCAATTAAAAACCGAAAATTTACTGCCTACTTTAAAATACGGTGGTGGTAGTGTTACTGGTTGGGGATCAATGGCTGCTTCAGGAGTACGGGTTTTGGTATTTATTGAAGCTATTATGACTTCTTTAACATATCTCAGTCTGTTACGTTATCATTTGTTGATTGATTTTGGTAATTTAGGTCTTGGAAAAAACTGGATTCTATTGCAAGATAATGATCCTAAACAAAAAGCTAGGAATGTAATGCATTGGTTGTCAAAAAAGTACCAAAACTTCTTGATTTTCCGCCTTAATCCTCGGATTTAAATCCAATAGGATATCTTTGGGAAGAATTGGATAGGTGTTTGCGAAAACCCAAAGTAATGAGTAAAATTAAAAATCAAAATTCATTGAGAACTGCTCTGTTATAAACCTGGGAAAAAATTTCTCCTCACATTACGGAAAAGTTAGTGTTATCATTGCCTAAACGTCTCAATTAAGTCACAAGGAGGACCAACAAAATATTAAAAAATTTTTTTTTTAAATTATATTTCTTACTTTTAAAAGTCTATGATGACTTTTGTGAACCATAAAAAAATGATTTTTCTTTTAATTTTCTTTCTACAATGTAATATGCCACCAGTGAAAATATAAATAAAATTAAATTTATTTGTACTTTGATTTCATGGGTGCTTGATTCCACTAAAAGTATTTGTTTATATGTTGATAGTATCATTTCTCAAGGTGTACGAAGACTTCCGTGAGCAACTATATATTTATATATATATAAAATTTATAATAACTAAATATTTGAAATTTTATTAGTGGCGCCAATGAGACATAACTTCTTTTTTTTTGCATGAAATTTCTAATAGAAAATAGAAAATTTGTGTAAATATCCGGCCTCCTTGAGTCTAAAATTATACTTGTGCGGGTTTCATATACCAAATTATATAGTATGTATTCCATTTTTGGCAGAATTTTACAATATTTTAATTATAAAGTTATAAATTTTTTAAAGAAATTAAATCAAATTAAATCTAAGACTTTCAAATTAATATTGTTGCTAAACAATTTTAGTTATCTTAAAGAGCCAAAAATTAACCATTATAATGACAGACTTTCATTTAACAATTGAAGCAAAAAGATTCCAATCCTGACACAAAGGCACCCGCTGATTCGCTTATATTATAAGTGACGTAAAAAATTTTATTACATAGTTTTAGCTTTTTAGTTTCTTTAAAACTTATTCTTTGACGTAAAAAAACGATATTTTAGATTTTTGAAGTTTGCATAAAGTAAACATATTTTGAAAATTTTTTTCTGTATTAATATATGTCTCTGCAAATATGTTTTAGGGCTGTTTTTTTAAGTTCATCCTAAGAGAAAGCTGAAAAATTTAGAAATGCCATAATATAATATATTCCCAAACGATTAATTGGTGGTATTAAGCTTGGCACTAATAAATGCTAAGGAATTCACTAGTCTACACTCAATAAGTTTATATCCTGAATTCACGTTTAGTTATTCCTAGCTTTTTGGTTTTCGAAGAAAATCAAAGGGAATTCATTTGTGTAAAATATGTCATGAATGATGGTAACATGTGTTAGAATAATTACATAAAATACAATTTGAATAACATTTGGCAGTTGTAACTGCCATCATTTACCTGTCTTGTCATTAACTCAAAAATTAGAATATATTCTGATTGGTTTTAAGTAAAAAATCTTCATTTAAATTTAAACTATAAATCCCTCCAACATACCCAGGATCTAGTATGTCCTCAACAAAAAGTTTTACGTATTGTGTGACATATCTATTATATCAAAGTATTTTTTAAAAATGTGATCTTTCTTAAATTAAAAGTCTTTAGACTAAAAGCAACAATGACAAAAAGGCAATAAGGCAATGGAAAGTTGCTTGCCTGATGGCATAGTAAGCATATGCCTAAAAATTAGTTTTTCCAATTAAAAAATTTATATATGTGAAGCTCTTAGTGAAATTCTTAAGAAGAATTTATTAAAAGTTTAACGACTTGTATAAGTATTATTATCAATCAAATAAACTAAAATAAAATTCAGGATGGAATGTTGCAAATCAGAATTACAATACGCGATGTGGTGATTAAAGAGCCGGAGAGTTTGAATTGTTAATATTGGCCATCTACAATTTTGTATCGTTTACTATTATTCACTTTGTAAAAGTCATATAAAAAACAAGAGAATGTGTACTTAAGTCTACACAACGTAAAAGACAATGAGCATATCCTAATTAATAAAATATTTATGAAGTTTTATGTGAGCACTACAGTCTCGTGTATAAATATGTAAGATATTCTCTATGGCATCACTGTCACATGCAGTCTCTTTTTTGTGCTTATTACAATAATAAATATAAAATTAACAATAAAAACTAAAATCTAACACTAGTATAAAAAAGTTTCAAAACAGTAATTAAAGACAAAAAGCTACACTAAAAATAATAACAAACAGAAATTAACAATCAAAAAGTTAACTAAACAATAAAAAAATGAAAATGATGATTAAAACAAACAAAATAAAACGCTGCGACTGCATATAGCTGAATCTTATACGTAAATCGTTGACACCAAACGACAGTATTTTCTCTATCTCAAAAAGCTGTCCTAGCGTGCTCAAAGAAATTTTTACTTCGAAATTGAAACACAATTTTAATACTGTTATCTACCTTGTATATATTTTTGCGTTTATTTTCTGTAATTTATTTTTATATCAGCTTAAGGAAAGCTCTGTCTGATTTTGGTAAGTGATTACAATAAATATAAAAAGGCCATAAAAGCTTGAAACTTTATTGAAAACTTTTAGAATAATTTTTATTTTGGTTTTTAACATTTTTTGTAGTTGCATAAGATCATTGCATATTTAAGAGAATAACTGTAAAATATTTTTATTAAAAAACTAATTAGAAAATATTTCAAGGAATTTATAAAATTATTTATTTAACTAATTTTTGTTGCTATTTCTGTTAAAAAAATAAATTTGTGTATATGAATATTAACCATTTTTGACTTTCAATTTAATTTTTCCTTTTAAAATTCCCTGTAAAAATTCAATTTCTCTCTTCGTAAACAAACAATTAGAATTTCTTTTTTGTAGTTATAACTGAATATTTATTGTTTTTTATTATAACAAAACTACAATCTATACAATTGTAAGGCCCAAAGGTAACCTTTAGCTTATGACATGAATAAATTTAGGCCAAATGTAATCAATTATTTTTGAAAACTGCAATTGCATGTGGATACAAAGCCTGTAAATTCAATACAATTTATTATCCAATGGATATGCTAATATGTATTCCTGAATATTTATGATGTATTGTTCACGTTATAGAATAAAGGATTGAAATTTTAGATGAAAGATGGTCATACCAAGCCTCATATGAATGTATTTGGGTATATGTATTATATAATATGTGTAGTAACGAAAAATCTTCGTAAAATTCTAACGTCCTACCCCGTATATCTTGTGGAATATATTTTAAGGCATATTATATGTATGTATATTTCAAATTCATGGCATTTTGCCAATGTCCTAGATATACCGAAAAAAAATACTAGAAGACCCTATAAAAATATAATATAAAAATATAAAAACACAGTTGAAATATTCGAAAATAAAAATTTCAAATATTGTTAGTATTAGTAGAGGAATAGGACTAGTAAACATTTGGTGGAATTTAATAAAATTAAAGATTTGATGTATTATGAAAAGTTTTTTTAAAGTGGATTAACAAACTTTTTTTTAAGAAGCTTAAAAAAGAAATCTAGATTAGATTAGATTAGATATTAAATTAATTTCTTGGCAGAGGGTGAATTAAAAATTTGACTAAATTTTAAGAAAACAATTTTTTAGTTTAAGTGTAGGATTCAGTTTCATTTTAATCATTAGTATTTAAAAAAACTCAAAAAGTTGCTTTGTAAATATTTTACAAAAGATTTTATAACAATAAAAATTTTCGTGGCGCATCAGACCAAGCATAATATTAAATCCAATTTACTTACTTAAAAGAGGACTGTTATTTAGGCAGTCAAAGAATTGATTTCTTTTATATTATTGCTCAAACTAATGTCTAAGACTTTCTACAACATGTATAAAGCTGAATAATTCTTAATATTTTCAAGAAAATGGTGTCCAAAGCAGTGGGATATTAAGCCACTGTGTTATTCAGAATTTTTAGAAAACTTGGTATTCATTTTCAAATTTATCCCTGAAAGAGCTCTCAAAGTAGAATGGAAAATATTTAGAAAATGGAAGAATTGAAAATTGTATTAAAAAATCTTACAATAAAAATGAATTTGAAATGAAAGTGTTTCTATTTTCATTGTGTGATAGAATATCCCACACCACTGGCGAATTAATTGCCATTGTAGTAAAAAGTGCTTTCTTTCAATGAAGAATTTAAAGATGTTAAAGAAAATTAAAAAAAAAACAAAATGGATTCAAATGGATTTATTTCTGGAAATATTTTTGAATTATGGCGACAAATTTGATGTGAAATATACTAAACTAAACCAACAAGGAAAATTTAAAAACCTTCGCAGCTTCTTAGAAAAAAAATAATCATTCAAAAAGAGAATTATTAATATAAGACGCCCGACTAAAAGTTCAATGAAAAAGCTTACAATCTATCATAATTTGGCAATTAAAATAAATGCTAATTTTATTAAAGGGAATGAAAAAATTATAGTGAAATCATTTGTTTTTTACCGAGTAAATTCCCTTAGCAGTTGTAAATCCAGGGACAGTAGCCAAGATGCAAATCTATATCCATAAACTAACTTAAATCTTTTAAGCAAGCTCCGATAATGTTTAAATATCTGCATTTTGGAAGAAAGTAATTTAAATTAGGAATTCTTAGCGAAGAATTTATTTTAACCTTAAACATCATGCAATATAGATTTTTACGTTAAGGATCAGTTACCTGCGACTAAGAACAAAAAGCGCTGGCCTTTATTTTTCATCACAGAAACTTTTACTGCTTGTAAAATTGAGCATATAAAAATTAAGAAATTGAAGCCCATTTATATGGAGCAAGAAAAGTTGATTAACCAATATAATTAATGAAAGTAATTTTATTTTTATTATTTTCTTAATTTAGTGGCCTTAATTGATCAAAAAAGGGGTCTACGGATAGGTTCGTTTAAATCAAAATTGAGTATATATCAAATTATATTTAATTTATCTAATAAACACTTATGTTAAATTTTGAGCTGTATCTTTCTCAATAATTTAAATATTGCATAAAAATTTCATATTGAGCCCAAATTTACGTTTTTCCTTCTTTATTATACTCCCAAATTATAATTTTTTTCCAAACTGTTAAAGTATGCTTTAAGAATGCTAAGTTTTAGCTCTTTTATTACATTTATTACTAAAGTCAATATAAAAGGCCAAGTTTTGTACATTTATATATTTTTTACGCCAAATTCATCCATTTCCATTATAAATTCGTCTTTTTCCATTTCGATTTCACCTTTTTAAACAAGAATTTCATTTCATCAAATTGTTATTACAAGTATCATAGATGTATTTAAAACTGGTGACAGTTCATAACATGAATACTAAAATTTTAATACAAAATGCTGTGTACAAATTTATTTAGTGGTTTGCTTGAATTTGAATAACATCCTAGACCCGCAAGCAAAGTTGTTGCATACAACTTTGTTTTTGACAAAGAGCTTTTTCAATAAAATTAAGCATTGAGGATCAAAATTTAGAAGGTGTGGTTCAGTTGTCGGTAGAAACGGTTATGCCAGCCGATTGCAATAATTATTATATGGATATATTCATGTAGCTACAGTAAGGAAACTGTTACTTTAATTCATAGACATCATTTTGTATTAAATTTTCATTAATTTCATCCCTAAATTAGTAAAAGTTGTAATTAAAATTTGATAAAATGAAACTTTTTTCTTAAAATCTTAAATGAAATTGGGAAATAACAAATTAAAAATAAAAAACGATCAAACTGAAATGGAAAAGTATGAATTTAAAAAGGAAAATGTAAGAATTTAAAGTGGAAGGGTTTGAATAAGGAATCGGAAAGATCCTGAGAAAGATTAAAAATAATCATAAGACTCAAACATAATCGACAATATGGCATATTAGTCAATAATATCCTTACTTACACGATGATAATAATTCACATAATGATCCTAAATTAAATCAATAAAAAACAAAATTTTTAAGTTTATAACTTGTTAAAATTCCCTTATGTGAATTCACATAAAAAACTTCAACTAAATCAATAGCTTATTATAAAAAGAAAAGACTTTTTAAAAGGATATTCAAAACTTTATTTCAACAGCAAAAAAAAAGAAGCATTTTTATTATTAAATGGCGCATAAAAACATTCCAACAAATTGCCTTTAAGACTCAAACCAAATTGATTCATTTGACGAGAGGCTCCTTCAGATTTAAGAAAATTCAAGAATCTAAAGCTAAAATTCCAAGTTTTTCAATGGAGCTAAATACTTGGTTACGTGCTATGAATTGAATAAGTTCAACATTCTCACAGCTATATAACATGAATGTGACTAGCAAAGTGATTTCAAGCTGATTTCTGGTATTCTAGGAATGGATAATGATTTTGAAAAGGATGTTGTGCTTCTAGGAGGTGAAAATTTTTCAAGGTAATTACTTTCTTTTAATGAAAATTTACTACATAATCATTAATTGCAAAAATTTAAAGAAAATATTTTGTAGAAACGATCCTATTAAAAAGATAAATATGTAAATAAAAATGACCTGTTTCAACTTAAATTAATTGTTATGATAAAAAAATTTGTATAATTTTTAAACAGATTAAAAAAATGATAAGTTAAAGCTTAAGGAACATAATGAATGACTTATTAAAGTGAATAATTGTTAATTAAACATCTGGCTTAAAAAACTTTATAGAATAAAGTATTTTTTATACAATTGGACTTTAGCAGTAGAGCCCACCCTTTTGAAAATTGTGATCCTATCTGAAAAAAGCAATGTTTTTTGGGCTCTCTTAGCCTTTAAAATAAAAAGTTATTTAAAAATTACCTAAAAACTTACTTAAAAAAATAAAACGTGAAAAGACTGATTGTAAGATTTTCATACAAGTACCAAGTTTTTTATCTAAACTTCTAGGTTTTAAAAACATAGTGTAAGGTTTTTATGGTTAATAGCAATTTCTCAAGTTTCAGTTAATTTATCCTACAGCAAAATTAAACATCTTAAAAATAATGATTTAAAATTACTATTCAACAACTAATAATAACAAAATTTGATTTTTCGGCTTGTAAGTCATATTTTTCGGCGTTTGAAGTCCATATTTTCTAATATTGAACAAAATTCTGCCCTAGTCCTAGTCTAAAACAATATTTGACAGCAAAATAATGGTAGTTTAAAGAAATTGCTTGTTGATACAAATTTATGAATTTCAGCATAATTTATCATACTTGCAATTCAATTAAATAACCAAAGTTTATTTTGTAGTGTATTACTGTACTAGAGGACAATAATTTTTTGAATTTCAGATATATAAGAACAGATATATGTAAAAAGAATGTGTATTTGACATAGTGAGACTAAAATATTTAATTTCTCACGATAAAAGCTGGACAAATTTTACAAAATTTGAATTAACCTTTCAAATAGCTTGAATATAACAGGCCATCCTCTTTAATTTTTTCCAGAAAAAGCCACTGAAGTTATCATATATTTGAATTTAATCTTTTCAAGCCCATGGCCAGATATATGGACGTTTGGTTTTTTAAAGTCATAGCAGGTATTAATAATAAATACATCAAAAAAGAATAAAAACAGTTTATTAACGACAGAGTCCCTTAATAATAGAAGTAAACATTTTCAATTTGGGTACACTGATAATTGTAAAATTAAAAAGAAAATCGTCCTTGAATAGGTTAAAGAAAAAACCCTTGAACTTTTCTAATTAAAATATCTTAAATAATAATAATAAAAATAAAATGACAAATAAAAATTATTTCAAGAAATATAAAAAAACTTTCTATCCGGCTAAGCACGTAATAAGATATTTTATCTGCTTAAGCACCTTCTTCATTCTGTTTTGTTCATTTCAATTATATTTTTAATTTTTCAGAAATTTCCGCACCCATAGTTAAAAGTGGTAAACATAAGACAGGAATATCTTTTATAGTATTAACTGTGATGTCATGTGACACCAACATGTGTAACCAATGACTTTTTGAGCAAATATAAGTATCTCTTCTCTATTTGAATACAGATTTTTCTGACAGGCCAACAAGAATGAAAATTCATAAGAAGCCTCCCGTATAGTTTTTGTTTTGTCCTTTTTAACCTCTGTTAACAATTATTGTAAACTAAATAATTTTTTGTCATTGAAAAAATCTGTCCGTTAGTGTAATTAAATAATATATTTGCTTTCAAATTTAAATTTATCGAGCATGGGTAAGCAAAAATTATGGTTTTCTAAGTATACATAAGTCTAATAAAAGGAAACTTCAATATACTTTGTTAAATATACATTATGAATATTTTAATTTTAATGGCCTCGGCTTCCGCGATATTTTGTATACACATAAAGACTTCTTCTTAAATTCGCAAAAGTATAGAGAAACACTTTGCACTCAACAATAGGGATAATTTATCCAAAAACCTATGTTTTCTAAAACTGAAAACAGATATACGTGGCTTCTTATTACACAAAAGGATGTTTACATAAGCTGTGGCATAAGTTAATATCATCCAACTCGTTGTTTAGGAAAGTTTTCGAAACGAGTAGTTTTATACATGTTAAGTATTATTGAGAAAAAGTTTTTTTGTATTTTACAACTGAATAAATGGTGCATACCTTCAGATGATGTTTTCTTTACTTCCAAAAACAAGCTATCAACGAATGCTTCATAATTTAAATAATTTTTTAAAACAGCTGATGTGAGCTCATAATAATTCAATAAGCCTCGACTCAAAAACTACGGAAGAATATATGTATGAACTTTGCATCCGAAATAATAATTTAGAATTATTTTATATAAATTAGGCTTAAAGTTTATTTTCTATTAAATAGAGTACAATTCAGTTTTCTCAGATCTTAAATTAATTTATTTTAAAACCCTTCTAGAGACATTGAAAATCTTTCTTCGCTTTACACCAAGTTTAAAACTTCCTAATAAGTATTCTAAGCAAAATCCAGTCTTGAATTTAAGTTATATACACATTTTGCGCTCAACTTCCTTCCTCCACTTTTAAAATTGTCTGCAATGATTTCCTTAGCATAAGGAAGACGATGAAAGTCCTTGTCTTCATTGCAAACAGAACTTTATGGTGTTCTTTTAAATTTTATGAATTTAAAAAACTTTAGTTTGAACATATTTCTTGGAAAAATTTTTTAAAGCCAAAATTTTATATTTTTTTTGAAAATTATTTCTCATTGAAAATTTTCCCAATTGTCATTAAATCCATTTTCATTGCTTCCAAAAGTAAAATAACTACCACTAAAAACAAAATATCTCAAGCAACTCAAAAATTTGAGTTTAAAGGTTGGGTAGAATAATAGTTCTGTTTAAATACTTGAATTTTCGTTGACAGCTTTGGGCTTGTGATGTAAAAGTTAGTTTTAAAGCCTTAGATTTGATATTTAACAAAATAATAAGCTTTAAGGAACTTTTAGAAAAATGTTAGACTCATTTTTTGCTATTCTGATAGTTAAAATGAAAAACTATATTAAAAATTAATAATTCAGGATGTTCAATTAAAATTTGAATACAGTTATGATAACTGTTAATTTTTAAAGAAAAACTTACTACATAATGAAACTCATTGAATAATATGATGAATTATTTGTAGGCATTCTATATTAATTATAATTATTAATAAAAATAATTTTCAAAAAGTCCTTTCTCTACTTGAACTGGTAGGACAAAAGGATGTGAAATTTCACCTTTGAAAAGCTTAGTACATTATAACCCTTAACTAGTCGTTTTTCAGCTTTAATTTTCATGATGTCTTAAAAAAAGTTTAACTTAATTGCAAAATTAATTAATTATGGCTTTAAAAAGTGCAAAAGTTTGTCCTCGTTGAATAAATAAAATAATTTTGCTTAAAGCTATAGCTATTATTGATTCTGATGGCAACTATTTATTAAAGAAGTCATAGATAAAATGTACTAAATGAGGAGTTGTAGAAAAATGAAAGTATTTTCACCGCAAAAGCTATGAGCTCTATAGTAAATGTTTTAAGTATTTGTAAAGGTGGGCACTCACTTAGTGCACATATCTCCGCGGGTAAATTTTTTGAAGTCATAGACTCACGCTAAGTTGTTGATTCTGTTCCCTTCATATGTGGATATTTCAGCGTGAAATTCATGTATACGTCGTTTTGACGTCATGAATATTATCCGCGGAAATATGCGCACTAATAGTGCGTTTTCACTGACCTTAGTACTTAGTATTTAGTACTTTTTTAAAAGTATTTTGATTGGAAATCTCTAGCTTAGTTTTGAAATATGTCAATAATAATTATTGAGTAGGTACCAGGCACTAAGTTCAGTGAAAACGCACTATTATTTGAGAAATAAACTAGATATTTCCCATAAAAATACTTTTAAAAAGTACTAAATACTGAGTACTAAGGTCAGTGAAAACACACTATAAGTGAGTGCCCACCTTAATATTTAAATAAGTTCTCTAAAACAAACTAAATATTTCCATAACTTTTAACTACCAAATCCAGCCAATAACATAAGTGACTGTTAACCAACAACTGATACCATACTTAAAGTAAAACTTTTGAAAACAAATAAAAAATTAAAATACAAAATTTCATTCCTCTATTTTAAAAATTATAAAAATATTTAAGCCCAGATTTATATTATAGCCAGTAATGAAAAATATATATCATAAAATATGGTATTATATATATACACACTATATATATATATATATATATATATATATAGTGAAAAATTTTCGAACTTTTTTCAGAACTTAAATAACATCAGAATAATATTAACTAAGAAATAATTTAAAAATGTCCTATGAAAGTTATTTTCATAGGGATATAGTTGCAAAAGAATTTTCTAAACTACAACAAATCCTAGAAAAATCTGAAAAATAATCCATTATACTACAATTGAATCCCATAATTTATTTAAGTGTTGTCAAAAACAAAAATCAAAGTAAATTATTATGTTTAAAAAAATGGGAATTTAAAAATACAGCACATTTACTGTTTTTTTTTTAATTCCTTTAAATTTTTAACGTGTCTTAGTCAAGATCATAAATTCCCCCAGGAAATCACAATTGTCTAAATAAATTGACTTTAAATTGTATTACAGTAGTTCAAATTGCTCCTTAAAGAAAAAAAGCTTTTCTCTCTTCTCAGCTATGCGCAAACTCACCTCTGTTCATTTTATTTACCTAAAAAAATTACTGGACAGAAATATTGTCTATTTTAATAAAATTCCAAAGTTGGCGCAGGTTTACTCCTTTTTTAAAGAGTTGAATGACATTAATAAAGAATCTTGAGTTAAAACGTATACAACCAAAAGTAGGTATAATTTTGGACTAACATTGAAATATGACAGCTAATTTCAAAAACTTTTACGCTAAGGTTACAATATGCCTCTCTTGTTATTCAGTCATAGCTTTTCTGAATTTATTTTCTTCAAATATTAAAACTCCCACACAACAAAAGTAGAAACTGATTTAAAAGTCAATTTAAGATTTTTTGTCCTATTGTCAGATTAACTTTAAAAGTCTAACATGGCATATAATAAAAACTGTTACCCGTACAACTCTTATTATTGTAAGAATTTTTTTCCAATAGCCCAGAAAAAAGTATACATTTCTATCTGTGATTTATTGAGCTCCTTAAATACCTTAAGTACTTGGCAATCCCAAGTTAGAACGATAGCCAAATGTTGCTAGTGAATTTTCATAAATTCTAGCAATTATAGCACACAATATGTTTTCTAACGCTAAATTTTTACGTTTTGCCGTATCTTATTAATTACCTTACATTTGATCTAAAACTTCCTCTTTCACCTTCACGTTGAAGTCATGTACCACCGGTGGCTCACATCGGCTACAGTTTTGTTAGATGAAAAAAAATTTGTGTGCTTAAAAATAATTTTTTACTTAAAGTCAACATTTGATTTCTTGCTAAATAACATTTTGTACAATGTGCTGCCAGATGAAGCAAATAGAAAAAACTTCGCTGTCCTCAACGTGTTAATCTTTTAAGATCTTTAAGGGGATATTCTGATCAAGAAATTTTTTTCATATTTTCAAAGCATAAGCGTTTAAGAAAACTCTCCTTAAAGGATTTTTCAAAATTCAAATTACTTTTGGAGATATAGCTGTTTTAGTGACGTATGGCTCATACTACGCCTACCTTTATCCGAAACTTTAAAGGCGTTTTTCTCGAAACTACTCTTTCCTTAGCGCGGTTGCAATGATTTCTCAAGTTCAACTGAACCGATTCACTTGAAAATTGGTGTGAGTCTATTTTATATCAATTATCCATAGCGGTACTCCTCTAGATTAATTATTCACTTTTTATTTACTTCAGATTACTCAGACGGTTAAAATCGTGGCAACCATTGAACACCATTTTTTTTACACCCCCCACTTCATCTGCCTGTAAACTTTTGGATTTTTGATTTTTTCAATTCTTTTTTTTGTGTATTGTTTAGGAATCAATAAATATTATACAAAATAACGAATACTAAAAATATTGTTTGTTCGTTTTTTATTGCTCCTCAAAAAGTATCTAAAATTCTCTAGGCTAGAATATCCCCTTAAGCTTAATATTTTCATGCACTTCTAATGCTTTTTTCCTATTAAATTTGGTTTCCCAATTTAGTTAAAAACCTTAGAAATTAATCAAAACCTAAAATTTATAAAGTATAAATATATTTTTTATTGATCCTTGCTACTAAAAATTTGATATCTAAAAATAGCCTAAATTAACTTCATAGAATTTAACAAGAGGTAAAATTCTATATATGAAACCAATTTTATTTGTGTCTCTCTTTCAAAAGAAAACTTTTTCCAAGAACATCGGTAAAAAAAACTTTAAAGCTGTATATGTTCAATTGAAAAACTGAAAATTCAATTGGATATCAAATCTTATTTTCATTTGTATAGCTTAGAAGAGAAACCTTCCTCAGGTGCTTGTTCTGTCTTTAACAATATCGAGCACTTGAGAAAATTGGTACAATTTATAATAATAATAAAAATTGGTTTTTTAAGAATTCCCAATTGATAGGTTCTATTGTTAAAAGAAATCAATAGTTTTCCTAGCAATGTTAAGGTATAATTAATTAAATTTCTGACACTTTGGTGTTATATTTAGATATTGAAATAAATAGAGGTTTAGAATGCATTATTTGGTTTACTTAAATTTTATCTGCACAACTAAGAAGAAGCATGTGCTCTGGATGAACCATGTACTTCTTTATTTTACAAAGTAAATTAGAAAGTATTTGAATATTTGAAGAGATTATTCTACATTATTTTCTCTTAATTCTTTCTTCCGTTCTTCCTACTTGTTTCTTCTCATCAAATTGTCCCCAAATTCTATTCCCAGCAGGAAAAATACTCATCTGTGAGTTTTTCATATGTGAAATCATATATGAATAATAACTGAAAAGGGATCCATAACATGTTTGCATCTGTGAAATAGAAAACATAGCAAACTAGGAAAGGATTAAAACAAGTTTTTATGCTGTACTCTCTATCTGTACATCTGTACATGTATCTAACTAGTACAGTAAGTTAGAAATGTATGTGAATAATAAAAGGCTTAATTTTGTTGTTATGTTGTGTAGTGTTTGGGTTTTCTTTTAAATTTTACTATAAATGTGTTAATATTTTTGATCTTATATTAAATTTAATTCTTTGTATGAAAAATATCCTTTTCAGAGGATATTAAATACCCTTGGTTAAGTATTTTCCAACGAAAATATTTATAATAAGAAAACTAATCAATTTTTATGCATTTAACGCATAAACTAATGTATATTAAACAAGTAAAAGTATATTCCTACTTGAGATTGTTTTTTCTTTTTTCTGAATTCAGAATTCGTTATCGTTGCATTTAGTTTTCTGAAGTTTTTCTCTCACATAAAACTTAAAATTAGTTTATTAAATATAATTAATGAATTAATATTTGAACTAACTCTATTAACATCAATTGTCATGCACTCCCAACACAACAAAATTTATTTGAGCTTGATTGGATAAATAGAAAAGATTTTATTAACAATTGAAGGTTTTTGAGTAACCTAATAGTAGGAATATAAAAAAATCACTTATATTTTAAATATTTAGTTAATAAAATTTTACTCAATAGATTTGTTTTATTTTATTTCTTTTGTTTTACATATGCAAAATAAAGTCAAACAGGAGTAACTCGTATATCAATATTAATACCAGAGAAACTCGGATGTGGTTTTATACAAGAGAAACGAATATATGAATTCATATGTTGCGAAACTACTACATAGAGTAGCTAGAATGGCCACTTAGGCGGCCATCCTTGAACAAAACTTACTGATGTTTTCACCGAGAAAGTATCCCCATTTCATTGATGAAGTATCTCTACTTTTTCTACTGGGATTACAGTGTTCGTGTACTCTCTTTATATATTTAGTGATAAAATTTCGTCAGACATCATAAATTACCCCAGAATTCTGTCATATTCTGTTATGCTTTATAGCCTTTACTCCCTGATTTTTGAATTTTGCTGCATTTTTGATTATCTAATTTTAAATAATTTTATTTTGTGAATTATTAATATTATTAAGATAATAATAATATCGCGAAATATTCGATATGATTTCTGCATTAATTTATTTCATAAAGAATTCAATATTTAATATAAATAAAAGCCATATTTATTTATATGAAAATGTTATTAGAATTGAACTGAAAAATTCAGCTTGCGCTTTTAATTAGCATAAAAAATTAAATAAAATTCTTAATTGAAATCAATAATTAAAGAGTATTAAACGTTGGTCTGGTAGTATGCATCATTTGCATTTTCAATGTTGAATAAAATATATTGTGTTTGAATGATTCGTGATTAAGTCTCCAATTAACAGAAAACTCTATTTTAGACGTCATAGAGTTCATTTGAAATTCAAAGTCATTAACTAACCACACACTCCAGACTTAATTAGCGAATTTCAATAATAATAGACAGATGTTTTATATATAACACAGCTGTTATCCCTTATTCACTTCTAACATTTAATTAATTTCTCCTTTAGTATTAGAGTACTATTCAATGAGATATATTTTTATGTTTCAATATCGTTTATTTAATATCAATAAAATCTAAGAATCTATATTATCTATAGATAAAAATACAATAAAAAACTTCTTTCCTTTCTTAGAACTTTCCCGTTTTGATATGTGCATGAATCTAATGAAATTGATGTACCATGCTGCAACCCTTTTGAAATCTATTGCACGATTTATCTATGAAACTAATGCATTGATGGCTTTCAAAGACAATAGAAAAACATACAAGGAAAAGTTTGTTTCCTTTTTTTTTAAATTTTCATACATATGTACCAAAGTACTTTAAATTAATGAATACCAATGCCTACTGGGAGCAAAATGTAAGAAGCTTTTAACATTATCTAACTTTTTTAGGATATACAATCTATTTAAAAGTACTCTTAGCATAATACATGAATGCCAGGAAAGATATGTTGATATAAAATATCCATTCAAGTATCTCTAAAATATTCAAACGATTTTAATTTTATTGTTTTTGTACATTTAACTTATTGCATTGTCAAATATTTATCACTTTTTTATATGCTTTTAACTTAACCTGCTTTGTGTGTATCTACGGATAGCAATTCTATCTCAAATGTAATATTTAAGAGATTCTCAATATTCCCTCAAACTTATCTTTTAGTGTGGTTTGTACAAAATTAAAGCTTAATTGTAGTATGATGGCTGAAATGTGAATAAATATAAAAATAACTATAAAGAATCATATGTATATAATCATATAAATCTCTGCAATGTCTATTTATAGAGTTTCTAAAAGAATTCAAGGTAATACTCTTGTCTTGCATGTCTATTGTACATTAAATAAAAGTAAGTAGGAACATGAGGCGCTTATACAACTACAGAATCATACTACTTTTCTAGGGTATTATTCAATAGCAAGTAGTCCCTTTTTGTAAAACTTGGACAGCCAAAATCCAGTCTTCGCTCTAATTTTTTTTATTCTATTTAAACTTGAAAGAAAAATGTCATCCTGCTAAACAGAACTTTACAAATTGTTTTAATAATTTGATCCTTTTGTCATCCATCCATCACAGAATTTGTAGATATTGCTCATTTTTATGCCAATTTTGAGAAAGGAAAAAATCATTAAAATTCTGCAAACACCCGTTCATCAATTTAATTTACACTTCTTATTAAAATTATTGCAAAATTGCCTTTAAATTTAATTATATAATATAATACCAGCAAAGAGAGGAAATTTTTATTGTAATATTTACCTAATATACCACTTTAGTATAATCCATTTTATTGACTCTTAAACTTTTGGATTAATATCGTTGTCACAAAATTTTCAATGTAAGTAATAACAAAGTATTTAAATCTTTTTTTAAGACATTTTTTCCCGCTTATGCTGTGTAACGTGTTGGTGTTTCTTTCTGAAAAATTATACATGGCATTATATGTTTTGAATTATTCGTTTTAATCTAGAAAGTTATAAAGCTGCGTATGTGTTTTACGTAAAAGCTCACATTAAAAGTATTGTCAAACAAAATTTACATCAACTATACAACATACATGCAATAAAATTATAAATCTTTTAAGTTTTTCTTGAAAATAATAATAACAATTGTTTAAATAAATACACGACCGCGAACATCATTTGAAAAGTTATCAAAATTTTAAAAAAATGGATAAAAATTAGCTTTAACTTTTTTTAATTTTATGAAATTTCAGATTTTAATGTAATTTACGCCATGGATGGACGCTATGGATGTTTAGGAGCATAACTATGTAAAACTCAGCTTCAAACACTTTCTTTTGGAATTTAAGGAGCTATTGAAATGTTTAATTTGTGATTTAACTGCTGTCAGTCTCCCTAAACAATCATTTATGAGCATAATTAAGCAAAAAATAGTTTAATAAATAATTGAGAATAGGTTTCTTAGCTCAAAACTTCATTTGGAAGATTTATCAAAATGTAATGTAAAATATTTTTCTTCAATGCATTAGTTTCATAGATAAATCGTGTAATAGATTTCAAAAGGGTTGCTGCATGCAACAACAATTTCATTAGATTCATGCACATATCAAAAGGAAAAGTTCTAAGGAAGGAAAGAAGTTTTTCATTGTATTTTTATCTATAGATAATATAGATTCTTAGATTTTATTGAAATTAAATAAACGATATACAAACATAAAAATATATCTCATTGAATAGTACTCTAATATTAAAGGAGAAATTAATTAAATGTTAGAAGTGAATAAGGGATAACAGCTGCGTTGTTCATAGTAGTTAACTGTTTCAGTCTTTTTTCGCTAAAGCTGCAATTACAAAAAAACGTCTGATCAAAGTCCACAGAAGTTAATCAAAGCGCATTACAAAGATCTTCTGAAAATTGGACTTAAAACTGTTCGGTATTTAAGTGTTCACTTTAGCATTCTCATTTTGAATTAATCTTAAAAGTTTTCTCATCGATTCCAGAAAAAATTTTTTATTATTTTTAAAAGTCCAAAAATAATATGACATCAAATTTTATAATTTCTATTGTTTAAATTTAATGATCATTACTACCTTTAAAGTTCAAAATAATACCGCATTACAAAATAAATTTAAAAGTTAATTATGTAAAACTAATTAGAGATATTTTTGGTAAATCAAACGATATAAAGCCATTAAGAAGGTATAATAGGAAGGAATAAGGAATAATGTGTTACTATCATACTTACAGAATATTAATATTCTGTATTTAATATTCAATTAATGTTTATTATTCAGTAAACCTTTTAAAAGGCAACATTAGTTAATACCAATAAACAAAGTTATTCTAAAAAGTTTAATGAATTATGTAATAAATTTAAAATATTAACATATTTCTGACTTCTATTAATTTAATAATTTGATAACTAAAAATATTCACACACCTAATTATTCCATTAATCATGGTAAAACGAAAAATCCAAATCTTATTTTGAAAATTTTAATTCTCAATTGAGATATTTCTTTCTTATTTTAACAAATTTTTCATTAAACTGAAACTATATAACTTAAGTGTACATAACTTTTGAGCTTTATTAAACAAATTTTCAGTTTTTTATGAAAAAAAATACAATAAAATTATTCCTTGCTTTATAAAAATAAAAAAATTTCTCTAACAATTACTTTAAATATAAAATTGGGAAAGTTTCCTCCATAGAAGTCTTGTATAGAAAACTATTTAATCTGGAAAAGCTCTATAGCACTTGATAATTTCTTCTTTTTTTTGATTTTTTCTATTTGTTCAACAGTTCTTATTTACCTAATAACTCAAACCAAGTTTCAACTTGTTCAACGCTTTTTTATTACGATTGAAAAAGTTTTTTAGATGTTAAGTTTTACAGAGTAAAACTTTATAGCATTGAAAATCTTCAACAATTTCAAAATATCAAGAAGCTATATTTATAAAGGTCATTCACCTTTAACTAATGAGCATCTTTTCTCTTATAAGATGTGAGAAGAATTTTGTTTTTACTACTTTATTTGGATAGAAAACAAAAAATTGCTTTTGGCAAAAATATCGAAATAACATAGGATAACATAAAACTACATACTTTATTGACGTTTACTAGAATCACAAAGAGAAGCAATCAAATCGGTTTCCAATAGACAATCAAGATATGAAACGATTATAGAAAACATAATTAAGGAAAAAATCATTAAAATAGATTTTTTAACTGCAACACTTAACCAAAAACTATGAACAAAGAAAGGTAAGCCCATAAAAACTACACCTATCTTGAGCTGTTCAAGCTTCTTACAAAGTATTCAAAATTTTATAAAATCACCAATGTTGAATTAAGCTTTATAGTTTACAGTAAAATCACTCTGTTTGACACTTGAGTGTAATAAGTAATAACTGGAAAAACTTTCTCCTTCCAACTACAATTATAAAGCAACAAAAATTACTTTCTGACACAAAGGCATCAAGCTTGGTAAAGAAAATTACTTTTAAATATAATTAAACACCTGTTGAAATATATTTCTATCTTGAGTCCAATTTCCGTCCGTTGTGAAATCAATTTATATTCAAACTATACTTAGGTCGTAGATATATTGCTTCAAAAATGATAAATTTCTAGGAATATCAAAATGAGATGTCTGCTTCTTAAATTGAGTTATAGAGTTATAGGAGGATTGGTAGCTGTACCCTAAAGCAAATGCTTAAAAGCATTTTAACAGAAGTGTCTAGCTGTGAGGTCAACGTTATACTACCATAAAATCTATCCTAAAAGCTGTTTATTATGTAACAACTAGGTTTAATAAATATATTGGATCAGATAGTCTTAAATTATATTTAAAAGTATTGTTAAATCATTTATTTAAAAGATATTTCATTTTTCTTGAGATTTTAGTACTTTTCAAGAAATTTCATTAATTCCGGAGTTTTGTATTAGAGAAGAACACATAGTTTTTTAGTTAAACTTTACAAAAAATAAAAAAATAAATCACAACAATATCACGCAAATAACAAGAGCTTACATTAATCCTTAATTAAATATCAAACACAAAGAAATCCCGTAATCTAAATTATGTTAAATATAATTAGGTGACAGAGAGATAACTACAAAACTATTTTAACTTTTAAATTCTTCTACAAGTTATTTAAACATCCCCAAATGCAATATTTAGGAAACTTTTAATACATTAGCATACATATTCTATGTCTTTTATGTCATAAATAAAAATGTTGTGTTACTAACTCACCCATATATACAAAGAAAAACTAAAAAAAAAAACATTATTTTCACACATACCTACTAACAATTTTGTTTTGACCATATCAAAAGTGTCCTAGCTTTTTTAGAATACCATTGGATTTAAGCTTGTCAAAAAAGCATAAATATTGAAAAGAAATAGATAGAAAAGATTTCAAGATAACCCATTTTAAAGGGCATTTGCTACTTAACTCCACTTCATACTTTATGCATATGTATATATGTATGTGTAGTATCCTCATTAAGACACACCCATAAGGCATTCATATAGCTCAAGTTTTACTTTTCAAACAACTTATATTTGTCTACCCTTCTTAACTTAAGAACATTGGTAACCTTTGCCCTTATGAATAAAGATGATTCACGCATAATTTCAGTCGGCTTTTTTTTAGAAAATACTGAAAAAAAGTACAAGAAAAACAGCATTATTTTACATAAAATTCACAAAAATTTTAAATTCTTACAAAATTGTCGTCATTGTTATAAAAAAAACAATTCTGTAAAATTTTTAAATCTTTTTTCTTCAATTATGCATAAAAAGCAGATATTTTTATAGAAACGAAATTAGCACTTAAATGGTCTTTCTGCAACATTACTTAAGCTTGTAAAATTGGTGTTTCATTTGTCCCTAAACCAGTCAAATTTGGTTTCCTAAGACTCTTTTTCTAAAAAGAAGAAAATATAACAACTGAATTTAACGTATCACGCCATATTTACCAGATAATACATGATTTAATCATTAGTTTTTTAGATCCATGATGGCTAAGCTGAATTTTGCATGATGGAAAGAGATTAAAGTTTAGTTCGCTTCAAAAGGGTATTCTGGTTTCGAAATTCAAAAAAAAAATCGATTTTCATAGTTTAACCCTTTAAAGCGAGGTATTCACTATGTGTTTAATATTTTACTCACAAATGATTCAGCCATATATTTTATATGGCCAAGTCATTTTATTCCGCACAAGTGAATTTCCTGCTTAAGAAAATTTTCCTGATAGAATTTTTCAAAATTTGAATAATTTTCGGAGTTTAGCTCATTTTGTGACGCATTTAGTACTCCAGTTCAATTCAGTCTTTAAAACTTTAAACGGATTTTTCTCGATACTACTTTTCTCAAATCGTTGTGCATGATATCTCAAGCTATACTCAACCAATTAACTTGAAATTTGGCACAAAACTTTTATATATATTATAGCATCGCATTACTAAGAGTTCTTTCACGATTGTTTTGTCTTTTTATTTTTAAAAAATTACGAAAGGCAAAAAAAACGTAACTGCCATTATTTTGTGAAGAAGTTCTTTCAAAAAAAAAACTCGTCATTCTTTCATTCTTCTTCTTAAAGAATTAAAAACAATTTTTTTTGCCAGATCACTGGAAGGATTGGAATCCTGCACACCATGGAACGCCATTCTTTCGCTAGCCCCCAATTCATCTGACTACAATTTTTTCAATTTTGATTTCTTTTTTAATATTATTAATTTTTTATACTTTTAAAATATCAAAAAATAAAACGTTCAAAAATGGACGGTAAAAATATCTTTATTTGTTTTTTTTTTATGGCATCCAAAAAGAAATCTAAACTTCGGACGTCTAAATCAGCTAATATCCACTTAAAACATGAAGAGTTCTTCTATCATAGTATCTATGTGATGCAAGAAAGATGGCAAAAAATAACGAAAAATACATACAAATAAGATACCGTTATTTCACAATATATGTCCAATTTTTATTAAAAACGGGGAAAAGTTATTTGTACACCAGATATTTTTTGGTTCTTCAAAAACAAAGTTTTTTAAGGAATAGAAGGCTTTCAATTCATAAAAAAGAAGATGCACTCCGACATTATAAAGTATTTTTTTGTAAAATAACAAGAATTGGAAAAACAAACATGTGTAATTTAAAGAAGAAAAGAATATCTGTCATTGTAGTATATACCACTAAATAAGAAACAAGCAAATTTATATCCCAAGAATAGTCCTTTATCTATCTAAATGAAGATGTCTAAATGTTATTTAATTTTATGATACATGTAAATATTTGTTACATGTAGAAACATCTTGTATATGACTTAGGTTAAGACAAGTATTAAATATATATTCCATAAATAATGTCTTCTTATTAATCTTTGGTATCAAATTGTCTTATTAAATGTAAATCTATGTTGAAATTTAGATACAACGTCTTAATTTGATGGAATCTATAATTATTCATATGGAATACCACATAGATCCAAAAAGCTTACCCTTATCAACAGCAACATTTCCTAGTTCTTCATCCCAGACAAAATCTCTTTATTTAAGCTTATGGCAATACATTATTGTTGAATATATATAAATAATTCCATGTTAATTCAAACTTTATATAGAACTTAGTAATTAGCTCTTTTAGTTAGATCTGCCAACAGAGAAATGGCGGCAGTGTGTAATTAACACAAATTCTACCATCAAAGACTCATTTTGAATTTATGTTTTTGAATGAAAGAACCTCATTTAATGTAACCTCATCTATGAAAATTAATCTTTAACAATTACTTTAGTGTGCAAATAGTAATTATTTTATTAAAGTAAAGAATATTAAAATTTTCTTTTGTAGAGAACATATGAAAATTTTGTTTAAAAGCAGTCAACAAACTAATCCTACCATAATTTTACTTTGATTAAGTCAAGTAAGAAAGTGTTCTTAGAAAATAATGAAGGAAGGTTAAAAAGTTATTACATTTTTTTATAAATAATTAACTTCCTTTTTAAAAATTATTTTATACTTTAAAGTTAAATTTGGCTTTATTAACATAAAATAATATTTTCAAAAATTATCTGTACATTTTTAGATATATATAAAAATAAGCTTTTAATTTTCTAATTTATAATATTATTATGAGGTTAAGACTGTGCCGTATACACACCTAGACCCAAAAGGAGTAAAAGTTTTACCTGGCGAGTTTGTGCCAAAACCCGTTACCCTTTTAACAAAGCCACAATTCTTCCTCAATAGTTTACGCTTTTTATATTTATATCTCAACAGCATATCGGAAAACCTTTCACATTTTGTTTAAAAGTTTCCACCAAGGCAATAAGTGGATTTCCGGAGCTTGTGGACATAATGAACGTGAATTCAAGCAGCTTCATACATTTTTGCAGCTTTAAGCGATGTTATGAAATCTTTGCAGTCCTTTAGGTTCCAAAATCATTAATTATTCCAAGATCTAACATAACTATGATCCCGGAATATTAGCGAGATAGGCATCTGCTTAAAATAAGATGGCTGATTCAAGACATTCTTAAGACAGGTTAATAATTTTAGTTCTAAGTCAATATTCCAACTACTTGTGAACACCAAAGTCTTAGCCAGATTAAACGTGTCTTTCGTCACAAGGAATATCTTATAATTTTGTAAGTTAAGCTGTATATGATCAAAATTCTTAGCTGATAGAATCTGGTCTTTGATCATATAGCAATTTTGTTTTTACCAACTGTCGTAATTCACTAAGTCTTATACTATAAATGAAAAAAATTTTTAGCCAGAATAAGCTGGTCTTTGGTCATATAACATTGGTGTCATTTTTTCATTTGTTTGAGATTGATCGACACCTGTCACTCAAATGTAAAAAACCGATAAGTCACACAATCAAAAATTGCTCAAATTCGTTTTCATAAGAATTAAATTTCTTACTGAATTTCATCAATAAATGAAACTTTTACTGATAATGCCAGCACTCAGGTGAATCCTAAACTATTCAAAATAATTAAACTTAACAAAAGGGATTTCTGCACTGCATAACAAGCATTACTGGAATAAATTGTTACACAATATTATATTAAATATTCTAATAACTAAAAACAATAATAATTAATAAAATCATTTCTTGTAATTATTTGTTATAACTAACTTCATTTTCGGTATATTTTTGAAATTTTTCGTAATCATATCAAAAAGTTGCATACATCAGTAAAATCTTCTGTAATCGTTCTGGGTATATGAAGTTTTTTATATACTACATTTATCATCAGTAAAGACGTCAATAGTTTCATTTGTAATCATTTTATGTGGATATATATTATAAGCAGTTTGTATAAAAATATTGCCGAAAACATCTCAAAGCAGTAAGGTTCATAACTCGCTCACAATAATTACTTTTTTATTTCACTTTTAATCAAAGCACATATTTAAAGTTTGAAGTCATTAGATAATTGGGAAGTATTTCATAACTGACAAAAGATAATATACAAAGAAATTAAAGTTGTTCACACATAGGAAGACCTTATTTAGTATGTTAAAAAGAATATAGAATAGTCAATCATGTTCCTAGGGAACAGTTTGTGAATATAAAATTCTTTAATAAAAAATATACAAAATATTGCGTATAGATAACTGACTTAAGTCTAAAGGCCCAAACACAATGCACGCGGCACGCGGCAGCGGCGCGCAAACGGCAAAGTAGAATCCATACAAACAAATGGGAGCTGACACAATGCGCGCCGCGCTGGAAGAAAACCGCGTTAAAAGTAGACCTAATTTCTACTTTGACACGCGGTTTCCTTGAGAAAAATTTAACTAGATGGCTCTGCTTGTGTAGCTTTGAAAATTTTCTAGCAGGATCGCTCATAGTTGAAAGATAATTACTTTTATGCCGACATATTTGTTGTTTACTTTTCATGTTGTGTTTAAGAAAATATTTTCGATGCTTTTTTCATTCAAGAGTGTAATAAAGTGTTTTAAGTGGACTAATTGAATGTTTATTGAAAAGCATTCTTAAGGCCATCTGTTTGCTTCTGATAAAATACACTAGCTAGATAGCGGAGTCATCTATTTTTTTGCTATTAAAGTTGGTAATATATGTCAACCGCGCCGCTTGCATTGTGTTAAGTAACCGCGTTCAGGTTTTGTGCACAACTTCACAAAAAACCGCGTTTGCGCGCCGCTTGCGCGCCGCGTTCATTGTGTTTGGGCCTTAAGATACACGGTTAAGGCTACGATCCATATGGTAGCGAATTCCTGCGACTAGCGAATTTTCCCATATCGATGGGATTGATCGACATTTATCGCAGGTTGTCAAAATAATTTATATCGTTTTTTTGATGCGTTTACAAATAGGTAATTTTTTTATGAAAAATATAAATTAAGATTTCTACCAATTTTTAAAATGAAAAACTTACTATACAATAGAGTATTTTTAATTATAAGAAAAATATTTAATATTGTATGGTAAGTTTTTCATTTCAAAAATTGGTAAAAACCTTGATTCATATTTTTCATAAAAAATATATATTTTACCCGACAATTTGTAAACGCATGAAAAAAAACGAAATAAATTACTTTGACAACCTGCGATAAATGTCGATCAATCGATCAAAATTCGCTAGTCGTAGGAATTCGCTACCATATGGACCGTAGCCTAAGGAAATTCTATTTGAGAACAGCGGAATCAGTAAATTTTACTTGAACATTTTTTAATTTTCCTTAGGAGCCTACAGAAAAAAAATTTTCAAAATATATTAGCCAAAAAGTTAATTCAAAATTTTACTTTCGCCTTAATTCCACTTTTTACGGTTGAGACTTGCATAGTTACATTCTCACACAATGCTTTAATTTAAAATTTTAGTCTTTATGTTGCTAAACAGAAATAAATTGTCACGTCATTTGAATTTGATCTCTTTTTGGTACTTAAGTAAAATTTACATACTTTTTTAGAGTAATTTTCATCATTTGATGTTCTTCTGACGTTTTCAGTATGGTATTTTCTAAAAGAAATAAAAATGTTTGTACTATAGGAAAAAATATTTTAGTTTTTGCTTGATATTTTCAGAATGAAATAATCTTTTAATTTGCTGAATGTAATACCCACTGAATTATTATTATTTATGTAAAAATTCGACCAACTTTATTTGTGCGATTTAAAAAAGTGAACATTTTTTGGAAATGTTTTGGCAGTTTTCAATTTAGCTGCTTTTATAATCAGAATTATTGTAAATGGTCTAATGCTAAAGTGAGCTACCAGGTTTTGTTTTAGTATTATAACTACCCATTTTTAAATCGTAGCAATATTGGAAAAAATATGAAAATAAACAATAAGCCTTTATGCCTGGGACTCACTAGCGCTTAGCGTGTGGAGACGACTTAGCACAGTAAAAATGGAGAGTTTTTCTTATATACCAGTGGAGTGGAACATCAGCGGAGACTAATGGACTCATTAGCATTTAGCACTAAATTTTGTGCCGCTAACATGGTAGGCACACAGGCGCTAATGGCCATACTTTCAAACACCATATTTTGCCTCTAATGGCCATATTTTAGGCCATACAATTTCGGTGGCACACAGGCGAAACGTAATATTTTCAAAGCAGCTGATTAATGTCATTTGAGTTTACACAGTGTTTTATTTTGCGGAATTTGTTTACTTTTAAATACTTTATAGACTTAAAACGAGTTGTTTAATTTAATAATTGGTTTTTCAAAGTGTTTAAAAATATATTATAAAAATGTATAATATAAGGAAAGAAAATATTCGTAAAATTGTAGCCTCATATTGATCAAACTTAATATGTTTTTTTCAAATATTTTTACTAACTGAAATTCAAAAACTATAATTTGATCACTGAAAAATATAATCTAATCACTGAATTCAATAAATACAGTAAACAAAACTTACCGCTTAAGATGCATAATATTAATATATGTTTTTTCAAGTAATTATAAATCATATTGCTATGATTCAGTTGTCAAATGGCTACGGCAAAAAGAAAATTTTCGCCTTTAATGTTGCCAGATGATCATTTTGAAGCTGATGGCCATTATATTGCGTTCGTGAACACCATATTTTTTGTAATATTATTGACAATATATTGCGAAAATATGGCGTTCACACAGGGAAATATGGCCATTAAGGGCTAATGGTCATTAAAAGTATGGCCATTAGCGCCTGTGTGCCTACCGTGTAAGCGCTAGTGAGTCCAAGGCATTAGAGTAGAGTATGTAATTTCGCTTATTTTCTGCTCTGCTCGTATTCTAACACACAGATACAAAATACCTCCAAAAAACAATGACCTTTCCCACTTCTTTTCAAACACAAATGACTTAGAAAACTTGGAAGAAAAAAAAAATTCTTAAAAGTCCATCTTTTTTCAGTTGGCAAGTCAACAAATTGAATAACAAGATATAACAAAAAATTTTATTTAATCCTATTACAACATAATTTATGAATACCTTACTTAATAGAACCAAAAAATCTAATTTTTTGTAGAATAATATAATGGCAGAAGTAAATTTAAACCTTTTTTGCAAAAATTGCCTATTTTGCTTCCTATTGTCTTGAAATAAATTCTGAAGTTATTAGGGTCAACTCTAACATAAAATCAATACAAACACATGTTTATCTTATAATAAATTTTTATATACATTTCTTTCATGTATGGGTTGAAGAAAAGTATAAAAATTGTACTTGGATTCCATCCCTTAATCTCTGAAGAAAGGAGATTACCACGTAGAGCTTTCTTCTTTTTTCTTTTCATTATATAAATTATGTTATCAATAAACTCACTCCTCTTTGTGCCAAAAGATTTAAGGACGATGAAAAGAATATAAATAAACAGTTTCAAATTCCTAAAAACTAAAAGTTAGAATTGTTGACATGTATCAAATTACTCAATTATAATGCTCAATTTAACATTTGTGTGATAACAGTGTAAACTTTGAAACATTAAATTTTTGTAATCTGAAATAATTCTACCAATTCATTGCGAGTTTTGTTTAAAATTGTCTTTTGGTTTGTCTATTTGTATATTAAAGGCTTATGTAATAAATCCAAACAATACTTTAAAATTTACAAATAATTTTTCCATAAATATACAGCTAAGCAGACAAAAAACATAATCAAAAGTTTTAAACGTGCTTGGAAATTCAAATAATTCGGTTATATTTCTATGATGATACAATTTCCATAAATTATAAAAATTTGTGTTTTGATAATTTTATAATATTTCCTTTAGAAGAACACACTTATCCATAATCCTTTGATTATTTCGGCATAACCGCTGAAAAGAAGCTCTTTTAATTTAAGCATTCGCCTCAAAATGCTAAATTATATTTTCCAATTAAGTTTGAATATTTTTTTTTCAAATTAAACCAAAGAGTTTAACATCCGTAGTAACGAAATCAAGAGACTCGGTCGTGACTTTACTTGGACTAATGAATTAAATATCTAACATAATTGATTCTGCTAAGGTACCACAATATTTTTTATATTTCTTTTTATTTCAAATTAGCAAAAACGTACAAAGCAATACTTTTGATTCATGTTTAATTATTATTCTTATGAATTTTATTAAAAGTTATGATGTGACAAAAGGATTTAGAACAATTTTTTTTTGAAAAGTTTTCAAATAAGTTGTGACAAAAGTGATAAACGTCATAAAAGAATAACTTCAAGTATTTAGAAATAAATAATTTGTTTTTCGCAAAAGTATTTCTGTAAAACCCTGCATATTAGGTGTTAGTTACAGCTGCTGATAATTATCGACCGCAGAAAATGCAATCTGAAATTTATTTAGAAGTGTTCTTTTAAAAGTTTTGAAATATATTTAGAAATCTTTTGACCAAAACTAACCGTTTTTTTACGTTTTCAATGCTTTTTTCTCTGATACTCTTAAAACAGGTAAAATTTGACCTACTAAAAAATTTTTGAATCCATCCATAAAAAAAATATTTGCATAAAATTTAATAATCAAAATATCATCTCCAGTATTTCCATCCAGTAGGAATGTTAATTTTCTTCGAACATGATAAACAAAAACCAATAATTTGGTGGTTAAGAGCACAATTTTCAGCGCTGGAAATTGGGTATATGTGATGATACTTTTTTGATTACGAACTTTGCTAAGTTTGATAAAATATTACACATGCAAACACACCAGAACTGAACTTAGCAGGTAGCTTAGTGCGAGCGAGAGTATACAACACAAAGAAAATAAATTCTTACCAAAAACGGAAAGTGTTTTACTACAAATATTAACAAAGGAAAGCACTCTTAAAGCAAGTTTTATGTCTAGTATTTTTACTTAAAAATTTAAACTGTTTTCAATTTAGAATACCATATGTAAATTTTGATATAATAAAGTGCTTTTATACTAAGCTTAACCTTGGTATACTTTTTATCTTCACAAACTAGAAGACTCCATTCGTTACAATAAAATCATGAATCCAATATTTTTCTTGTTAATTTTTAATTATAAAATTATAAATTATCTTACGTAAATTTATTTTCAGTAGAATTTAAGAAAAATTTAAGTTCGCAAAACCAGAGTTGTTGTTTGTAATGTATCAACAAAAATCAATAAAATACATTTGCAAGATGCAATCCTAGTCGATGAATTCATTTAACAATAAATCTTTTTAAATTGAATTAATTGGGCTTAAGAGAATATTCATTTTTTACATTTTTATATAACTTTCTTTTTCTTTCTAACTAGAAAAGAATACAGCAAAAAGATCCTTTAGAAAACCAAAATCGATTTTCCAGTACATTAAATACAACGTTAAGCTTTATATCAAAGAAAATTCAAGAAACTTCTTGTTCAAATGGCTTGAAGTATATTTTATTTTGCTCATTTCCTCAGCTAAAATTTTTGGTGGAAGCTGTTATAGCATAGCTACAGGGTAAAGTAGTTTAATTGTCTTTAATCTAGAGGTTAATCTCAACAAAATTGTGACTCTTTGTTATCAAGTCACTTTTATAAGCTTTAATTACATTTAGTAATAATACTTTTTATTGTCATTTCATTGTCCAAATTGTTATTTGTGTGTATTATGTCCTTTATTAAATATACGCATTCCATAACTTTTGGTTTATCTATGGTTTTTATTCTTGACAATTTACAAAATTATTTGGGATCAAATACATAAATTTTATAATTTTGTGGGATATACAGAAAATATTATTCCTACTGAGAATTTATATTCAAAATTACTTATGGTCGAAAAAAAATAAAGTAGGTACTGAAAAATAAATTTCATTTTAGATGCTAAAAGTGTAGCTTGCTTTTTTAGTGTATTTCTTTCATTAATAAATAATTTTTGTTTAAAGCTTTTAACAAAAATAATTAAAATAATTTCAATCCAGTAACAATATTTTTATGTTTATTCCTTCAAATTAAACAGAAGATCATTTTTAAATATGACTTCAATATTTCAGACCAAGAAATTAGCTGTAAAGGTTAATTTATAGCTTCTGTTATGATCAAAGAAAATGCCTCTATGTATTTCTCCGTATATTCATGTAAAAACATGAAAAACAAATTATATCTCAGTAGAAAAAGTAGCTCTACTTCATCAATATATATGGACTTATAGTTAATAAATGGCCCCAAAACCCGCCGTCATGACGACTTTCTACATGAAAATATGACTCAAAAGTAACTATAATGATTACTTTCTGCATTAATGAACATTTCCCAAGTGAACTTACTGACATGGTTCACGCATGAATTCATGAACGAGAAATCCTGATGAGTAATTTCCATCCTGGGATATCACATTTCGTGACAGTGGAGTGCTCTCACTATGCTTGGCCATTTGGGTAAAACTCAAAGGTATGGTTCTTGCTGCTTATTTGTGTTGGTTTTTTAAGCTGCTTATTGTCGTGACAACATGGAAGCAACTTTTTATCAATTTATGCAATTTTTGCAATAATTATCATTCAACCCCACAAAAATGGAAAAGTTTGCTTGTCACTTAAAGTCAAACATATGAAATCACTGAAAATAAATTAAAGTCACTTCCAAAGCAGATGATGAGAAAATGAACATCATACTTAACAAAAAAGATGCCGAAAGTCGAAAAAAGAATTTGTAGAATCGTTTTTGGGTTTCTAGGCAAACTACTTAAAATTCGATTCAAAATTTAAATAAAAATCAAAGTAAATAAATAAATAAATAAAAATTTAGCAGGTTAATAATTAGTTTGATGTGTTCTCCTCAGTCTGATTTTATTTATATGCTTTAAATTTTTGCCAGTTGTTTCTTTTTTTTTTATTTTTGAACTCAAATAATACAAATTTGTATTAACTGCTAAAAGCAAAAACTTTGATAACGATATTAAGCTAAAATTCATCATTTTTTAATTTAGATATCTTGATCTCTTCTTCTTAATTAGATTTCCTGGTTAGCCAGTCCAGTTACAAGGAAAATAGATAAAGGCCCATAACTCATTTTGCATAACCATCTTCATATTAATAATATTTACTTTCCTTTTCTTCTTCGGTTTATGGTTTTAAATCCCTTGTTTTGAGCTTAACGATCCTTTTTTCCAATTCCTGAGTATATTAGAAAGAAAACTTAGTATGGTTGTAATAAAAACTGTACTAAGGAACTTTATTTCATAGAGAGCTCACTATGCTATCATATTTCAGAACACCTGGAACACAATTTAATGTCTGAATCCTCGTAAATGCATACGAGCACATAGAATTATGTTAAGAAACTACAGGTTAAGTGAAAACTTGCTAGCTATATTAGCATAAGACAGTTTTAGCACTTAATTATTTGGGTAATAAATCTGAAAACGTACTTAGAATATTAAAAAAGAGTGGATACTTTTGAAACAGGTGATTTGACTTTTATTTTTAGACAAAATACTTTCTTATGTTTCCTAAAATTATCAAATTTTTAGTTTCTATTATCCTGATTATTATGATTTTTTTATTAAATTTGAATTAATAAACCGTCACTTACTTTTTAATGTAGCAGAATCAAACTGGTAAAATTTTATTCAAATTAACCAGCAAAATACAATTTTTATTAACAATTGTCATAATCTAACTCATCAACGTAATTTCCAAAGCCCTTAATAGACAAGAGGAAACATTCGAAGTATAATTCATCGTATAGACCATTTTTAGCCTCCCGTTGCACCTACATAATAGCACTACTTCATTTCTAAAATATAATTAATAAATTTCTTAGCAACAAATAATAAAAAATGAGAATCATAATGCCATCGTCAATAAATTGATATGTCATTTCATAAATCCAATATACAATAGTATTTTGATGCTATCATATTGTATTGAATAAAATTTATTGGAAAACTTTGACAAAATAAGGCGTAACATTTACTTATAAATGAATCTAAATTTCTTGTCCGCCACGTCCTAAAAAAAAGTTTTTTTATGCTTCATAAGCTTTTTTATTTATTATGTAATGAAAGCAAAAGCTATGTTTTCAGCTCAATGTAATAACTTTTCCTTAATATGGAAGAATTTTTGAAGTAATTTACATAATTTTAGTTAAATCTATACCGAAATACAAAAACTTTAAATTTCAAAGTATAAAAAATATAAAGACAAATAGAATAATAAAACATTTATCTGCATGGAAAATACAAAAAGATTTTTATTTAAAAATCCAATAAATATTAAGTGCCTGAGTGATCGAAAAAAAAAAGAAATCATAGAAAATCACATCAATTTTATATGTATAGCAAATAAAATTATTACAATAAAAATTTATTCTTTTGAAGAACTTTGTTCTGATTTATATGTAATCGAAATATTTTCAGGAACAACAAGAGCTATATAAAACACAATATTTTACACATGACTCGATCCTTTGCTATGTTATAACCCATAATTTTTATAAATTTTTTCTTGAGTCCTTAGCAATTTGCTAAGTAAAATTTATAGAAATTTCTATAAGATCATTTTCTACTTAATATACAGGCAATTCAAGGGGAACATATTTAATTGGTTTTGTGTTCTTTGAAACCGCGTTGTTCAAGACTAAAAAAAACACAAGATTCTTTTTCAAGTGTGAAAATAAAAAAATCATTATGTTTTAAATAAATTTTTTTTATGAGAAATAATGGTCGTCGGGTATTTCCTTTATTGTTCACAAAATATTATTAAAATAGAGGGTAAAATTTCAAAGAAAATCAAAACGAAATTACTTAGGCTGCCTACAGAGTACCGGCTTACAGCCGAGTTGACACCGATTCCTATTGCGATAATCTAATCTTTGGTAGGCTTGCATTCTGAACAATTTGAACATAATCCTATTGATATACCCATAACGACTTTATAGTCTTTGGTATCAGAATCGGCGTCAGCTCGGCTGTAAGCCGACACACTACAGGCATCCTTAGAAATATACATATACATACAAGTAATATTTATATAATTTTTATTTATTTCAATTATAATTGAGTGGAACTAACAGTTCAAAGACTCAATTCTACAAATTTTATGATAAAAGTTATGACTCCCTTTAATTCTCAACAATTTCACCTTTGATTAGCTCTTTGAATAGCTCTTTATTTCATCAAGCAACAACATATATTTGGAAATAATTTTATATTAAATAATATATGCATGTACGAGTATTTATTCTTTTTAAAAGAATTATTCAAAAATTTTGTAATTTGAAATCTTGTAAATTGTGGAAATGTATCCGTATTCTTGAAAAATATACACTGTACCTCTAATTTTACTTAAGGATGGAAGGACAAGCTATGAAAAAAATTACTTTGGGAAAAAATTGAAGGCTTTTAAGCTCTTTCATTAAACTAAAATTTCTGTATTACTTTTAGGTAATTTTAGATCTGTCACTAATTGTAAATCATTAAATTTTTCTGAGCTAATAAAATGGTGTCTGGAACTCTCTGACTTTATCATGAAATCGCTGCCATAACTTTTAGTAAAAGTTTATATTTAAAAACTTTTTACCTCTGGTTTCGAAAAATTTATACTGTGAGAAATAGAAAAAGAGGTTGAGGTAGCTGTGGCTACCTTAACAACATTTCTAGGCTTCCGCTATATTTTTTGGATAACAAACTTCATATAAATTTTTTCTCCCCGACATCAAGCTAGATAAAACAGCAGTATAACATAAGTTGTAGAAATAACAAAGTTTTTATCAATCTAAACTAAATTTATATTTGTATTTTCATCTTCTAAAGTTCTTTACAGTTAATAAACAAAGAATAAGGCTACCATTTTTTATCTTGATTTAAGAAAGATTTAAATACATTTTATAGGCTTCACAAAGTATAAATTCGTTGTCAAGAAAAATTCATTGATTTTAGTTTTGATACCTCCAATGAAATAAAATACATTAACGTCCTCTTTAAAGTGTCAATTATACTGCTGTGAAGTTCGGACATTTTAACATATAATAACAATTTTTCAATTTAAACGATAATTTTTTTTTCGTTAACGTCTGTAATGTACATAAATTTAGGATAAAACAAAAAATTTTAATCATTGGTACCAGGGCTTAAACTCTTAAAAAGTTAAATTGGAATATTTACTGTATATAATGTCAATATCTGCATGACGTTTTAATTTTTACTCTCACTTTTCATGAAAACTGACTCTGGCTCCTGCCGGAAGTTTCTTAAGGAATAGATTGAACAATGTACATATATACATATATATATATATATAGTTGATTTTATTAAAGAAGTGAGGAAATTTTATTTTTAAAAGGTGTTTGGCTAACATACTTCTTGAGTACAGAAACTGAGCTAGGGAAAGTGTTCGGTAAATACTGTATATATCATTGACTTTCTAGGATATTTCAATGAAGGAAAGAATTTTTTGCGTAAACACAAAACAGTCTGCTATACATTTTCACATTTTAAAGGTAAAGTAATTCATTTTAGCAAATAAATAAAGTAAACATAAGGCACCCTTTTTGGATTTCTTTGAAACAAAATGAAATCAATTTTAAATCTCTTTACATTTAGAATTATTTAGGTGTTGTTTTTTGTTTGGTTTTATAACTTTACCAGTTCATTAAACTTTTCAGTATTGAGTCTTTAATTGAAAGCTGATTCTAATTCTTTATAAGTAGATTATTGTATCAAATTTGGTTTTTTACACTTTAAGATCTAATATAAATTTCATAGTAAGCTGACTTAAAAAATGTATCCAAGTAAATATTTAGAAACAAAGGCGTAATTGATATAAGTGACGGTGATTCTCTTCAGAAATATTTAGGTAAAAAATTAAGAACTATAAAAAAGACTGTGTTGAGTTTCATTCTTCTTAAGTTCTTAAATTTAAGATTATGCTATGATAGCACCAGGGTTTCTCACTCCTTGAAAGGTATATAAGTAATAATATATAAAAAAATAAATATGGAATAGTTTTCCTAATAATTACTCAACTTCAATTCAATTCGTATAAACAAGACAAAACCTTGCTCCTTTAGTCCAACTATTTAATGTTATGTTTGTAGCTTGTGTTCTCCTTTAATACCTAATTTACTTCAGCTCTTCATAAAAATTCTTTCCGAATTGGACCAACCTCACTATTAAGAAATACATTAAAAATTTTAAATTTCGAAATAGAATTTTAAAAAGCAAATAAAAGTCTAATAACTATATCAATACTCAACTAAGTATTCCTTAAAAATGAAAACTTTTCACCTAGTTAAATTTAAATATCCCCCATCCTTTTCAACCATTAAGCAATTTATTGAACATTTATTTTCAATTTCTACTTTACACGATAAATTAGATGTTTACAAATCACCCTTAGCTAAAAATATATTCTTTCAAACCCCATTTATTCTCAAGAAAGTTGGAACAGCCCTATTTAATAGGACTTTTTTATATTCGACAAAAAACATGAACCCAATTTATGAACATATACTCGTATATCAATAAATTATTAAACATTTTTCGTGAATATTTTTCAAAATTTATTCCAATTTAAAAAACTATGTCTCTTGACCCAGCTATAATAATTCTACAGTAAATTTATTTTTATATGAAAAAAACGTGTTCTACAATCTTTTTGCTCATTAAACAAAGCTAAGTTTGCAAAAAATATTAATAGCTGTTAGAAAATAATAAAACTAAAGAAGGTAAAAAAGTAAAAATTACACTATTTCAATTTTAATTTTAATTTTGATACATTTATACGGGCTTAATGCAAGTGTTATTACTTGCTGTAATAATAATATCGAAAATACTGAAGCTACTATTTTTGTATTAGATATCCTTTATATTCTTCTGTGATTACTAATCTTAGCATTAGTTTTTTTTCTTTAGGATTTTGAAAAGAATACTATGGAAATCATGGTAGTACAGAAGGGATATTTAGAGAAATATCTATAACTCTCTCATTTAGATCCATTATTACTCAAAAGTAGTTATTTTTCACAAACTATTGATACTTGCCTCATTTATTAAATCATTATGAATTAATATCTTTAGTTTTTTAAACTCAAGCTTAGTTCCTAACGTATAACTTGATATTAATCATGTAACTCAAATAAAATATTTAACTTGTAAATGGTCTAAAAAAGAGAACAAATTAGACATACTAAATATAAACCTGATAATATATATCTGGTGCTACCAGAATTTTTATAACAAGAATATCTCCCTATAGCCTTTCTCCATTGAAATGAATACAGTGTATTACCCTCTCGTACACAAAAATCGTTTCCCCATTCTGTATTAGAGCATACGATGGAAATTTTAAAATAACTGCAGTGAATTAATATTTTAAAAGTGTTTAAATTAATAAATTAAATAACAAAAAGGCAAAATAAACAAATAATAATTTAGACAATAAATAAAAAAGATATTTAAAAATACAATAAATAGGGTAATTTTTAATTTTATTTTGTTGGATAACCTGTTAATTCACAATAAATGCCAAAATTTCTCTTATACTCCATTATAACCATCAAAACTCTCCATTGAAGTTTGTACAGCGTATTAACCTCCCGTACAAAAAAATCGTTTCTCCATTGGCAATTGCTTGTATGAGGGAAATTTAGGGAAATTTGTTGGAAATGTCAAAAAACGTGTCATAAAAGTAAACATTGAATCATTGAATCATTGAAAATACAAAAAATAATTTCAATGTGCTTAATTTATGAACACACATAATTTTTAAAAGTCATAAAAAATTATATAAAAAACTATAAAAAATTATTTATCTTGTACGAAGACAAATGATAATTTCTTTTATTTTAATAACACCAACAAACTTTGATTTTAGTAGCCTAAAATATTTTTAATAAAATTGTGGTGGTATAGTATTTAATTGTCATTTCATTTTATATAAAGCCTTAATCTATATCTACAAAGTGAAGTTATAACAAGTTCACTGAGCAAATATATATATCTATCAAGCACATCGCACTTGTCTTAAAAACATAAGAGAAAAATCTTATTCGCAATTTGATTTAAATAAAAATTAATATTTTGTATTCCAGTTAAATTAATTAATATATAAATTAAGTAAATATTAAGGAATAATTTGTTGGGCTTAATATATATTATTGGGTAAGTCGCCATTTTGTAATTTTTTGGTTACAAATATTTATCACGTTTTTGAACAGAAGAGTGTAAAAATGGTTAGAGGTCGAGGCTATAGCCGTGGACGTGGTGGAGGCTCATCATATCGCGGATCTAGTTCTAGCTATCGATCAAGCTCAGGACGTAATTCTAGTTCTGGTTTTGATCCGAATTATAATTCGCGCTCATATGGTTCAAATTATGAAAACTATGCTTCTCGCAATCGGGAAAGAATGTCTTCAAGACGTTCCGATAAACATGATGACCACAAAAGATCCTACAGTGTAAGTAATTTATTTTTCCATTTTTTATCAAATTGGTCTTTGACTTAGCCATTTTGTTTTGTCATATTGGCAAGAGCTTGAAAACAGAATTAAATTAATTAACTTTATTTTCAACATTATTTCAACATAATGTAAGTTTTACTTCTAATATCGAATTTTAAAGGTATAGTTAAAATATGAGTATATATAAAATATATGTCAAAGCTCTAAATTTAGAGTAATTTTATGCTGTGAGCATTCTGCATTTTTAATGATTATTACAATAGTTCTTTGTCTTTATAATATATTCGCATCTAATTTAAGCTTTATACCCATAAATAAATAAGAATATATTAAAGCAGTTTGGAAAAGTTTAATTACAAAAGCAAATATATAGATTCCCCTTTACAGTTTTACATGAGCCTGTACTTGTCTATTTATAATTTAGCAATTGATGTAAAAATTGTAACCCATAAAAGTAAATATTTGGTTTAAAATGACAATAATTATTTTATTCGTATTTCAAGTAATAATGTTTAATTTTGACTTTATGCAATCATTTATAGTATTAAATGCTATTATATAAATAAAATGGTTATAAAATCATTACAGGCTTCTTCTCGTGATAGGTCACCAGATAGAAAAAGATCTCGTCATGAGGTAAGCTTTTAAAAAGATTTTACAATTTAAATATTGTTAGAAATTATTCGATATTATGGTAACAAGTTAATACAATCGCATTCTTTTGCATTTACACGAATAGAAATTAATGACAAGCGAAACACATATTACTCTTCAAGATGTAATATTTTGACAAAATGCATCTAAAATGGAAGGAAATAGATTGAAAATAGTTTTTAAAAATGCTGAAAAACTTAACTGTAATAGAAAAAAATTATAAATAATTTCAATCAATTTCCATATAAAAGAGTAACACTCAAATATATTTGTATTAAAAGAGTGTCCTAGATTGTTCCGTTATTTTATTCAAGAATGATTTGAACTATGATTATATAAATTATCTAAAAACTGACAAAAAAAAAAAAAAAGTTTTATAATGGAATATTATTCGTCTCCAAACAAAATTTTTCCTCCCCTTATATATAGGATTCGAGAATGAGCTCAAGCTATTCATCCTATCGTCGAACTGATTCACGTAGTCATCAAACTCCCCCGCCTCCTTCTAACAGGATGTCATCGTCGTATCGTCATCGTGATGATTCCTCGTCTCATAGGAGAACACCTACTAATAATGAATCAATGGGTCCACCAAAGAATTTGCCGCCTAGAAGTACACGAATGATTCGATCAAGAGGTGCATCAAGCAGTTACATAAGAGGGCGACCAACACGAGGAATACGAATTATACGACATAGAGAGTCAAGAGACATGTCAATAATGAGGAGGAAACTTTTATTAGCTCACCAAAGGGATAGAGCACGAAAAATCAAAATTGCCAAATTGACGAGGTAGTGTATATATTTTATTTTAACTTCTGAAGACTATTAATAAACATGATGAATTTAAAAAATGTCATGTTATTGTTTATATATGAAATTTAAAATTGTGGCCGAAAATGAATGATCTTGAAAACAGATGAATGCAATTAAATGTTTCTTTGGATGAGCGAAATCTTAAAGTTATGCTTATTTATCACTGACCATATATATGATAATAATAGATGTTTTCTTTAAAAGCAAAGTGAAAAAACAAAAGATTCCTCCTGCATTTAGTTCAATTTTTGTCTGCAAGGATAATTTTATTAATGGGAGTAAAAATAAAATAAAATTTCTCTTGTTCGATCAAAGATATATATATGTATATATGTAAATTCAGTTTCTCGCTGTTTAATTTTTACTTTACTTTCTTTTAATGAAAAAACTCTAATCACTTGTTTAAAAAGTAAAGCAAGATACACACAAGTGAAGCAAAATGTAGTTTTTAAGTTTTTTCAGTACAAAAAAAAGCAAAGAAGACTTACGGCCATTTACAATGTTTTTATATATTACTAGAAAATTCTCATTTTAAAATTTTATAAAATTCATAAAATTAGTTCGCTACGTAAGCGATCAGACTCTTCGCGAAAATCTTCCCATAAGTTGAAAAAAACAGACGATGAAGATGATATAAAAAACGAGGATAATACAACTAAAAAGATAAAGGTTGAAAGCGAAGAAGAAAACTGGGAAGAAAAGGGTGAGGAAACAGATAGCAAAGACAAAACTAGAAAGAAAAGAGATGAAAGTGATATCGAAACTATTGGTGACAAGGAAGATGAAGATAAAGAAAATGACGATGCCAAATCGAAAAGTACACTTAATACAAGAAGAAGACCAAAATTTATTAAACTTTCATGTACACATTGTCACATAAGTTGCTTAACTTTTAAGGTAATATAAATAAATTAGAAATGAAATTATTTTTAATTTAAATTTTATATAGGATTACAATAGTCATTTATATTCCCGAGTACATCAGATGACAATGCGTAAACTAGCAATGCGTCAAAAAGCGCAGCTATCAAGAATGAGATTACAACAACGCAATAACCAAAGAGATATTGAAGAGAATTCAAAAGAAGAAACTGCTAATGCTAAACCTCAATTTTGTTTACTCTGTAGATTGAATTATCGTCAGCCTAAAGCCATTCATCAAGCTTCAGATGCTCATCGTAATATGAAAAAATTTTTAATGCCATATTGCAGAATTTGTCACATTGCATTTAAAAGTCCAATGGTATATGAAACACATCGATGTTCATTAGAACATATTAGGGTAATTAAAAATTTTTATTTTCAATTTTTTTGTAAAATTTATCAATATATTTATATAAATATTTATCTTTTAAACATAGTTAAAAGCTAGAAATTTTGAAACAGCACAAAGCGAAGGCAGTAGTGATGAAAAAGAAGTTGATTTAAAAAATTTCTTAACTGTTGATTCAGTCGGTGAAATTGATGGTAATGAAGATGATGATAAAAATGATGAAGAAACTAAAGAGAAAGTAAGTGTTGGATCTGAACATGTTAAGAAAACTGAAGCATATTTTTGTGATCTATGCTCTTTTTATTTTGCCGTAAAAGATAATGAAGAAGACAATACAATCAAAAAACATTGTATTTCAAGAAGTCATCTTAAAGCTTATTTAAGATATAAGAAAGATCAAAATTTACGTCAAGAAGCTGAAAGAGTACAACGGAGTCAAAAAGATACAAAAATAAAAAAAAGAGATTCTAATATTAAGTCAGAAAATGCTGAAAATGGAGAAGTTAATGACGAAAATGAAGAAACAGCTGAAGAACAATCATGGGAAGATGTTGATAAAGATCTTGGAGATTTATTAAATGAAGATGGTCAGGATGATGGTCATGACGATGATGAAGAATATGAATCTGTACTAGATATAAACATTGGAAGGTAATTTCATATTTTATTATTTATTGTCTAGAATGAAGTTTTAAAAAACTAAAAAAAATTTTTTGCAAAAAGGTATGATCGTTTTACAAATACTGATAAAGCTAAAAAAGAAGTAAATGGTGATGCTGTGGAAAATAATAATGAGAATAATGATGACATCGAAAATGAGCCTAAACCTTCAACAGTTAAAGTTAATGATAATTCAACATGTAATAAAGTGAAAAAAGATATTGAAACAAAACCAATTTTAAATAATATAACTGAGATGGAATCTTAATTTTTTTGTTTTTTAAATTTTATTATTTTTAAGATGATTATCTAGAAAGAAATTTAAGGTATATATACTTTAAATAATCATTATAAATTAAATTGTATTTAGACTTTAAGCTCAATTTTTAAAAACGTATAATAGTATAATTACTAACTAATGCTTTCATTGATTTAGCTGATGTTGAATTTAATTAGAAAAGAAAATATGTTTTCAAAAGTTATCCTTTGTCTTGGTATAATAAATATTGCATTAAAACACAAAAACAATTTATATAGTAATTACGTATATTACAAATAAAATCATAAATACGAAAGATTGTCAATTTTTTGTACTTTAGGAAAAATGGATTTATTGATTAATTCCTTCAATCGTTAATACAATAATTAATATTACAGATTTATGGGTTTCAAAATTATTTCAATTCTATTAAGTTTATTATATTAAAAAAGACTAGCTTCCTGCTATTTATAAAAAAGAATTTTATTATAATAGAAAAAAGTACACTTATAAATAGCCTGCAATTTGTATAAGAGTTTTTATTTTGCATTGTAAGCACACAATTTAATTGTGAATAGCGCCTTATAAAAATTAATGGTTTTAGGAAACTAAAAATAATATCTTTGTCAAATTATTTGATTTTAAAATATAAATTTTAAATATATATATATATGAAAAATAGCAAAATGAAGTTTATTTTTGTAAAAATTTGTAGCATATATTATTTAAATTTCACAACTAATATCCAAATTAGTAATGCCATTACTATTAAATTCCACATTTTTGACATGTGGAATGTAGAAGTCTAGACATGTATCACTAACAAAAACAAACATTTTTCGGTCATGCTCTAAAGAAAGCTGTCAGTATTGTATTTAATGTCATCAATACAGAAACTTTTATATAATAATTTCGGTAGCCCCCCATATACATGTTTGACAAGCGCCATCAGAATTTAATCTATGATTTCTATAGTAGTGTGAAATTTGAGCATCTCAAAGCCCCAAACATTTATTTAGTAAAACATATCTGGTACTTGAACACTTGAACGACAACAGTAGACGGGAGTTTCTCATCCATCTTGTGTGCGCGGATCTAGTTTATTTTTCTCCAAATGAATTTACTTTATGCATTTTCAAGTTCAATTTGATTAATGATTGTTTGATACCACCAGTATTTTAAAATCAGTTGTTTAATATAAAAATTAGTGTTAATTAAAATGTATTTAATTATATGTGATTAATTAGTTTTTAAAGAAAGAATTATTACTTTTCCGGTTATATATTTTAACTAAGAATTTCATTTTTTTAAAAAAAACTGTGGGTGTTAACTTTTTTGCCTTGTTTGAGTTTGATGTTATATAAACGACATTTGTATAAATTTATTTTGACCTTTTAAATAATTATTTGTTTATCATTTAAGAGTATAAATTCCAATAAATTGTTATTTTATAAACTACATAATATATTAACTTAGTTTAGGAAATTTGTTCATACAATTTTATTATTCATAACCCAAACATAAATATTTCGTCAAAGGATTATCATAAGCGGCACTCGTTCTAAAGATACAACAAAAAAAAAAGTAAAAACATATCTAATAAAACGACAATACATCTATATGGGATACAAGAAGTAAAGGGAGATGTCACCAAGGATAATGCCTGGAATAAGAATAAAAGCAACTGGCGACATGGATGATAACTTGAAAAGGATTTAATACGATTTCTGTTCACGAAACTTTTTGTCTACACAGTGGCTATATATAATCAAAAGTATTTTGAATTTGTTATTCAGCCGTGTAGCATTGAAGGAGATCATTGCGCAAAATTGTGAGTTGAATTTTTTTTTTTTTTTTTGTTTTTTTTTGTCTTCTTATTCTTGGATTATCAGTTAAGTCAATCTCATCTCTTATTCCTTATCTATATATGCAATAAAGTATATGATTATTGGCATTCATTACAACGTGAACGAGTTTAATGCCAAATTTATTGCGTAAACTTAATAATTTTTCAGTGAATGTTATCTAGTTTGTCGCAAGGATATCTAATAAATATAATTTTGAGGATTCAAGTAGAATACATATAATAATGATAATAAAAAGGATAACAATCCTCATATATTGTCGCTTATTTTTTTACAAAATTGATTTCTATATCTAATTTTATTATTTCTTTGAAATAGTATATAAAAAATATTGTGTAATAAACATGAAAGTGTCTTTATTATTTATTAATTTGAGTGTCCTTTTTATAAAATAAAATTACAAACTATATATATTTATATGTTTTGTCCTTAACTTTAACGACAGGTTTTAATAAAATTCATAATTCATTTCTTCAAAATTTAATGTCCACCTAATTTATAATATTTTAATTAGTAGGTTTATTATTCAAGGAGTAAATTTAATCTAAAAAATGGGATTAAGTATTTAACAAATTTACTAATCCACAGCAGTATAAAGTAAGAGTACGGTCTGTTATATCTGCAGAGGTGTATCTAACAAAAGCCTTACAAGATAATCTGCCAGTCCACACTTGGGACAGAAATGCTTTGGACTTATAGAGTGGGTCTACACAGGACAACTCAGAGCAGAAACTCACAGCGAAGCCGGTTATTTGTCACACAAAACTCACAGAATCGCTGTGAGTTGTCCTGTGTAGACCCACTCTTAACAAGTGATACACAATAAAATTAAACTATAAAGCTTCACTACTCTTGAGACCAATAAATATATATTGGTAATACCCATTCTCCATTGAAGTTTGTACAGTGTATTAGCCTCCCGTACAAACCAATCTTTTCTCCATTGGCAATTGTTTATATTAGGGAAATTTGATGAAAATGTCAAAACAATAAACATTGAATCTGTGAAAACACACAAAATAATTTCAATGTGCTTACTCGCAAAACTAGTATTAAACTAACTTCCAAATATTATATTAAAAATAACCTGAAAAAAAATTGATTATTTTTAAATACATAAGATAATTTTAATATACTTACAAAAATGTCATCATTTAATTCCTTTTTGACACAAAAATAGGGGAATTTTTAATGTTGGACAACCTGCCAATTCACCATAGATGGTAAAATTTTCCTTATGCAGCCCTGCAAAGGCAGTATTTTATACAAGATTGCGGCATGCTTAATACGCGTGTATTACCCAATTCTCTATACAAAATATCCGTCGTTGTATTGTAATAATGTGTATAAGCTTCGGTGGAGAATGGGTATTAGCAATACATATTTAAAAATTAAATGAGCTTTATTTTGTATCTTTTTGTTGCTAAATATGGAAACAGTTCTGCCGTCGTGTGATATGTCTCCAGTTGTTATTTGAAAGGTTTTAAAAATTTCGAAAATCTATCCTGCCTTTCTCCACCTTGATTCGTAATAAGGTAAGAGTACAATATTCCGGTCTAGTAAGGCATTTGTGAATTCAAAGTATTATTGCAGTTCTGTTTTAAAATAAAATCATACTAAACTAGGAGTATAAAGAAATTAGAATATTTTAAATAATTTTCGACATCCTTTATTAGATTTAATTATTATTTTATTTGATAAAATAATTAATTCGTGTACTGCTGAAATGTTCCTTATTCCGGACTAAAATTTTGTCGGTGTCCCTAATTCCGGATTTGAATGTACATTATTCGGGCCTTTGTCTATAGGTATACCATCTTTAAATTTATTTGGACGATCCATTTTTTTAACTAATTTTGACACATTATAAATTAATTGGTATTTGGTAATAGGAAAACCAATCTTTGCTAAATGTTGTATCCATTGCACTATCTTCTCTTCTTCATGCCTTATCAATGCATTAGGAACCCCTGCAGATGACTGTTTTGTATATTTATTTCTTAATTTGTCTGATAAAGCTTGCTTTGGAATATTAAACACTTTAGCAGCTTTATATATGGTCATTGTTCCATTTCGGATAGCTTCAATAGTTTCCACCATAGCCCCTTCGCTATATTTTTTATTTGGCATATTTCACCTAAATACCGAAAAAATTTTTTACTTAAAAAGATTGGTTGTACATGAAGTTTTTGATTACTATAAAATTGATAGAACCCAATTATAGACATATAAAATTGTATGCCATGATTATTTATTAGTTAAATATATAAGGATAAAGAAAAATGATTATAATTATGAAAATAACCTATCTTTGGAATTTTATAATCTTAAATATATCCACACAACCTCTTAGCCTCTTGAATAACTCAAATGCTCCAAATCACAACAGATGATAAACTGACGACTTGAGACAAGATTTTTATTTAACTGATCGTCAAAAAAACAAAAGCGCCCGATTTTTATGGAAACAAAATATAGTAAAGACAAACTATTGTATGAATCACATTTAGAACTTATAACTTAGTTTTGTTATTTTTCGTACTTAAATGATATAGACCGGAATAATGTACTAGTCCGGCATTATGTACTCTTACCTTAATAGCCAAATTTTCCTGTCCGTGTTATATGTCATGTCGAAAAAACTTGTATCAGTGTTTTAGCAGTAGTTAAGGGGACTATTTACAATAAATTTTTAAATCGTCAAATGGCTCTCTCGTCCCATGTAAAGTATTGTAAATGGAAATGGCCATTTGTGAATACATTTTTAAACATGTTTAACTAACAATAAGACCATTTTTCCTGCACAAATAAATTAAAGGTGTCCAAATAATAAGAATTGGGATTAATGTTGATTCTGAATTTACATTATTTCCCCGATCACTACTGTTCGCAGTTTTTGAATATATGCTCATCACCTAACCTTAAAGAAAGGGGGGGTTAATGATGTGGTGAAAGTAAATATCTTAAAATATATAATTTTTATACAAAATTATCAAGTAATAGACCAGTGGCAAAGCATTTCCGAAGTAACCTTTTAAAAAAATCAATTAACTTTGATTACCATATCTTATCGTTAGCCAAAATTATCTGAAATTACAGAAGTTTTAAACTATGAAAACCGTACAAGAGTTGGTCAGAATCAAATGTCAATAACTACGACAGTTTTTTCCCGGTTGACTTGATACTCTACACATTTAATTCCATAGTCAGTCTATGACTGGAAATACAGCTACTCGTTTACAATTTTTCATTTTATTTTCTTTTGTAAAAATTAAAGCTTTTGTAAAGTTCTTCTTTCAAGTACAAGCAGAAATTTTTTAAAAATCACATGGGTCATTATCACAACTAACAAATGATTTTATAAATAAATGTTGAATAGTTTCAATATTTTTTATCTTTTGTTTGTTTGTTAAATTTAACTTTAATTAAGATCATTAAAAAGAAATAATCTCTTTTATTCAATTAATACCTTTGTTTGTTTTCAAGATGTATTCAATTTGAGACGTATAGAGTCAAGAACTTAAATTGCTTAAATTTCAACTTAAAAAGTTTTAATTGATTTGAATTGAATTAAATTCGCAGCTTCCTTAAATTTTCTTCGATTAGCAGATGCCTAATTGTTATTTTTGATTAGTTTTTTTTATTTATTTTTCTTGCTTTCCTTTATATTTTTCTATAACAGGTTCAATATCACAATTGAAAAAATTTACCATACAGCAACACAATTTATAATTAGGATTCATGTATTTAGCTGTTTGTAGTGTTCTTCAGCAATCAAAGAGGAGCATGTTTGAATGATTTGATTGGGCTTTTCGTCATTTATTGATTTAGAAATTACTCGACTATTAACTTCTATAAATAGTTTTATGTAACATACCCTGAATGTGAGCGGTCTTAAAAGTTTTTTGGTTCTTGTTGTAAAAAATTTTAACTTTAAATTGATAAATTGCACAATGCCGCTTTTATGCACTAATTAATAATATATTAGTCTTTTATTGAAGGAAAGCTCTATTGAAAAGAATAACAAATTGTAAAAAAGGACAAAAAGAACCTTCATTATGAAGTAAAGAAACTACATGTTGTTAGCTAGTGAAAAATAAGGCAATCCATTTTATATGGATCAGTGGCGAGCAGTCTGTAAAAATAAATTGACGTCATTCTGAAATCAGTTTGGCAGGTCACGTCAAATGTCAGAAATGTCAGCTGACTTTAAAATTACCTACAAATTCAAGTAGCAGTGGTTCAACTATTTGGAGCTAAAACTTGTACTGTGAAACCGGATTTTAAAGTGCCAAATTTACAACAGTGAAATTACGTTCACCAATTAACAAATTCAGAGAGCGAGAATTAGCCACCAAAACTTTGTTAAAGTAATGTCTACGAAGAGAAGTACATTAATTCATGCGATTGTTTGGAAGCTGTTATGCAGTGAGTCGTCCCCTAGTGTTTATGTTTATGATTGGAGTTGAATTGCACCGATCTCATAGAGCTGAGTTTTTAATTTCACGAAACTACTTATTATAGAATCGTTGTTCATATTACCATCGCAGTGAACTTGGTTTATGGTTTGGTACTGCCTGTTACAGAATTAAAAAAACTGTAAAAGGAAAAGGGGCTGTTTTTAACGCTTCTATATATCATTGCATTAATATTGAACTAATATAATTATTTTTATTCTAATTATTCATTTTTCACAAATTTTCCCATTTTACTTTATAAGACCTTTAAATTCTTACATGTAAAGATTTTAATATTTCAATATTAAATGTCAAAATATATGTATTCGAGTTAGCCAAACTAATATTCTTCTCAAAGAAATAAAATCCAGTTTCTGTCTAGAATATCTTTAGGGTTTTTTCATCCTATTTGAACTTATAGTTGTATCAATTTAAAAATTTCTACTCTATATTTATTATTTTTTAGAAACTTAAATTTCTAGGTCATTTAATTCTTAAACTAATTCCATTTTTCTTTTCTAAATTGTGTTCAAAAAGCGTAAATCAATTGAAATTTTGTTTATCGAAGAAATCATGCTCGTAAAAGTATTTTTTTTTTAAATTTATACAGTAATGTAAAATTATTTTAATATATCTAGGGTTTATTTTATATCTATGCTTTCCAACGTCCTTGAAAAGGGAGGCATGATAAGAAACAAAAACAGAAAATCCCTTGAACATTTAAAAACACTTTCTTTCCTAATAGAAAGTGTAACGGGCACAATTTAAAATCTGAAATGTAGTCCCTTTTATATATTATTTGTTAGCTTTGAAAAAAAATGACGCAATTAATGCCAAGGAAATGAAAAATAAAAAAAAAAATTCTTTTTCTATATAGTATTTAATCTAAACTCTGACTGACTAATACAACAGTAAACAAACTTAATAAAGTTTTGATCAAAATCAAGACAATTTAAAAATTCTTGAATCATTAATGAAGCAGAATGGTTCTTAAAAGAAAAAAAAAATAAAATAATAATAATATTACGTGAAAGCGTTTCAAAAATTGTGAAAGTCAAGGCAAAATAGTAGGAGGATTCTAACCAACTGAGGGTGACTGAAATTGCCAAGAAATACAATTAACATAAAATAGAGGAAAACTCAAAACAATAACAATAAGACCAGAAGGAAAAGCGGAAAATGCCAAAATAAAATTATATTCATTTGCTTTCCACCTCAGTGGAATTGAGAATATTAGACAAGCACAATGTATGGGGGATGAATTGAGGCGCTAAGAAAAAAGCTTTAGGACATTTCTAATAGAACTTTTTGTTGTATAAATATATTTATAAATCCTTTTCTCTTTTATTCTATCGAATTAATTAAGTACTAGCAAAAAATATACAAATAGCTGATTAATTTAAATTGTTTAATTCAAAAATATTCCTTAAATATCTTCTCCAAAAAGTATTATAATCAAGAAAAATTACTTAAAACAACAGTGAATAACCATTGTAAAACTTAAAAAGGGTATGAATTTTGCAAATTTTTTTATTTAATTTGTTGAAAAAAAGACTCATAAAACTTTTTAAAGCATCATTTTTGTTTTTGGCAATAGAACATTTAAGTTTACTTTTAATTTTCCAATGAAATCATAAACATTAAGAAAAGACTTTGTTAAAGTTGTTAAATTACATATAAAGTGCTCAGGATTTAGAAAAACTACTAATTGAAAGGATACGTTATAAAGTAGACCTTTTTAATTGAACTTATTTTTATGGCATTATTTAAAATTTCCTTACAACAAATAAAATCAATTAAAAATAAATTTAGATCAATTAATGTCTCATCTCTTATTTTTTCATCTCTTAAATTCTATTCCAACTGCTAGTTTGAACACAATAAAATTGTTCACTCGTCTATAAATTCTAAGGCTGAAATATTAAAATAAAAATTGTTTGCAAATTTCGTCTTCTTTTTCTAATTTAATATATATATATCATGTTTTCCTCATTTCAGAACACTGATTACACTAACAAAAATGTAAACAACAACTAATCTGTCATTTAACCCTTGTTAAATTTCAATTGTCATATAAATAATGCAAATTGTGATCTGCTGAAATATTTTGGTCAAGCAGTTCTTTATTTTTAATTTTTTTCACGATTTCTTTCAAATGCATCAATAACACAACTTAATGATTGATATTGATAGTTTTGTTTTTCTTAAGGGTTACACACAGTTGGGAAATTGAAAAATGACGTTTTTTAACAAATTTTTAACAAGGTGTTTTATTAAATAAATATAAGTAATAATTTCTAAAATAGTGTCTTCCTTTAACTAACCAATGACACGTAGATGGAGTAAAATTGTTGAAGTCCACTGCTCCTGTAAACGATCTTACGAAGGTCCTCTAAAAAAATTGTGTTGGGCAGCGAATATTTTTTTATGGACCTAAGATCAAGGGCTCTACGTGAGCATATGAGAATTATCATCAGCTGTGTGAATCTTTAAAACCTTTTTTTGAAATTTGTCAGTTTTGAAGGTTTATACCTTAACTTAAAATCTTATGTATCGATTCTTTCAAAATTCAGTACATAAATCAATTAATGACTAATTAGCGCTAGGACTAGTAGCGCAAAGGAATATTATAATTCGGGAAGAATTCTGTCATTGAATATTAAGATTTTGAACTTAAAGCAAATAACAACACATAAATCACAAATAGAACTGTCACTTTGGCATTTTGCTTTCTGTCAATGAAAACATTAATATACTAGTGAGTCCACTCCGGTTGGTATTTAGAAAACTCTCCATTTTTACTGTGCTAAGCGCTAGTGAGTCCTAGGCATTACACAATAAAAAATTTTGTCGATTTTTTTCTAAACGAAAATCGTATTAATAACTTTCGAGCTCTAAAGAAAACGAAAAAGCAAAAAAAATTGACATCTAATAAACTTATTTTGATTTGTATCTCTCGGATGATCCAATGAAGAGTTAAGCGGGGTATTCACTATATTTCCGAATCAATGATTTGGCTCTTAGTTCCCATTTAAAGTATATGGAAATGAAGAATAAGAGAGAAAATATCTAACATATTGAATATTTTACTCACAAATGATTCAGCCATATACTTTATATGGGCTGAGAGAGCCGAATCATTGATTCATATTTATAGTGAATACCCTGCTTTAAGCTGCCTGCAGAGTGTTGGCTTACATCCAAGCTGACGCCGATTCCGATACCGAAGACTATAAAATCGTTATGAGTAAATCAATAGGAATATGATTAGACTAAAAAGAATCGTCGTCAGCACGGCTGTAAGCCGACACTCTGTAGGCAGCCTTATAGGGTACATCACAAAACTACTTTTCTACGAAGTACCTTCGTCACGATGACGTGGTTTTTTCGACTTCTGATTGGCTGAGACAAAAGAACTAGGTTAAAAGAAACTGGTTATTTTTCTGTGTGACTAGGGTGTTACGGAGATTTGTAATTTAATGGAATATAATTCGAATGTTATAATACTGTGTATTAATTAATTAAATAAATCAACATTACTTTTTTTACAATTATTTTTGCAACCGAAAAAAAGTTTAAATGTAATTTTCATTTTGCAATACCCAACTTTTCACATTCAGATTTAAAAGAAAGGATTGTATGCATACAAATTTCTTTTTTTCTTCTCTAAAAAATAACAAGGTAACGATAACTATCCAACAATTTATACAAATTTAGTAGAGACTCATTACGATCTGGTGCCAAATTTTGTGCTGCCAAGTGCTAGTGACTACTAGGCAAAAGGACTAACACTTTCACTTTATATGATTCGGAATTACTTGCTCTATGCAAAATTTCACTTTTATAAAAAACAACCAAAATTAGCAAAAAATTTAACTAATTTAAAACTTATAAATTTCAAATAATTGATTCCTATCTTAATTTAATACACTTCTTATTACACAAAATTGTTTTTTCTTTTGTTTTTATATTTTTTGATCACGCAGCAACAATATTGATTATAATTTGCTCTTTAAGAAAATTAAGTTTTCTGAACTAAAATTTTGTTAATAACCCAGTGAATATGATTATTAGATGTTTCTAAGCCAAAAATTCGTGTTTTAATATAATAACAACAGGCAAGTTACCATTTCCTTCGAATTGATTTCATTTATTTTAAGCAAGAGTCTTAGAAAAATTGGACGGCTTCCTTGTTTAATTTAGCCTTTAATTAATAAATATAAACATTAATTGGGGGCTAGAATACTTTTGGGCACATTTTATGAATTAATTAAATGAAAAATGGTACATAATATAATTGAGTTCTTAAGTGAAAAACTTTACCGAAAAATTTAATATAAAATATAACAAAATTGCTGACCTAAACACATAAATAAAAGTCTGTTATTGGTTGACTTAAATAGGTTTTTGGTGTTTTAAATAATAAGGGTATTATTTGTTTTGTTACATATAATAAAATTAATTTTCAAATTTGAAATAATATTTAGAAATTTTCAAATTAAAAACAAATCAATTGTATTTACTATTAAATTTAACAATAAAGTTGAATTTTAAACATTTGCAACTAATGGAAAATATACACATATGTACCTATATTTTAAAAAAGAATTTCGAGAGTTGCTTCTTTTTTTCTTAAGTAATCACTGCCAAAAATATCGCTTGTAAAGTGGAGTCTTTCGCGGTCTATATCTATAACACAATGCTTTCTATTATGAGTTTTCTAGAGAGGTTATAATAATTAGTTAAAAAAATATTCAGCTATTTTATAGGTGTTAACTGTTGAGACATGGTCTATTTTATAAGATACATCGTGCTTGTATATTTTATCAGAGATTTTTTTTTGTTTTTTTACCATACTAATATGTTTTTTATTTTTCTGAGAATAAACATGTAAAGTTCTCCCAATTAAAGTAAAAATCAAATTCAGTGGTGTAAATAAAATAAATCTTTTAATTTGCATTTTTTTTTTAAAAAAAATGTAAATTGCACAATATACACAAAAAAATAGAAAAATTAAAGACATCGTCTCGGTTAATTAAATTGAACGCACTGACAGTTCAAGGGTTAACATTGGAGATGTCTTCAATTTTCGATGCTCAATTAAAGGAAAAGTGTGGATCATTTTTACCCTAAACAGTTTTATTGTTATTTGTATTCTTGGTGTAGTGAATGGGTTGAGCTCTAAAAAGACTTAATGACTGAAACTAATTAAGTTTTGGTTAGAAAATATTATAAATTTAAATAAGTTACATATAAAATTCAAATAATTCCGGTTAACATATTTCACGTAATGATAGTTGGTTTTTATTTTTATTTTTTTTTTCTTGTAGTCGAAAATTTTTTTAATGTAAACAAAATAAATTTTGATGTAGTCATAGTTAAATTATTTTTCTCCGAATAAAAAGTAGAATTGATAATCAAACCTAAAATTTTTTACAATATACGACATCTTAGCAGGCACTACTATCCATAAATGGGCCGATTATACTCACATTTCATTCGTAAGTGTATCCTTAAAAGGTCAATATATGTATGTATGTAAACTAGAGCTTTTGAGTATTAAAGGGAACTTTTCACTATATTTTAATTCTTTCTAAAACAAAATATATCCTCAAAAATTTTAATTTAATAAAAATGAGGAAATAAATGAGTTATTATCAATTTTAAAAACATAGTAGGCAAATTAAAAAGTAGTAATTGTCGTGCTATTTCTAGGAACTAAGTTGCACCATAGCTCATAGTATATATCATCGTGTCTGGATAATTTTGTGGAAAAGAAAGTATATCTTGTTCCCTTTTTAACAACTATTAGTCAAATATTTAATGAGAATGTGTCTGTTTCACCTCATGGTAGCATCTCCAGTTCGCTGTTGTTGATTTCTTTAGTTTACTAGGGTTGTTTTTTAAAACCATCTAAGGTTTATCCAGTTTAATTTTCTTACCTCGTTTAACATTTCCATTTTTATTTTTATTTTTTTAAACTTATTACCAGTCATATTTATACTTTATATATATAGATTAACATAACATCTAGTTTTAAACTTGTTTCGGCCATTCTATAGCCCTCCTCGTAACAAATTAGATAAGAAATCCAACACTTTAGCATAAGGGATGAGAGATTTTAGCCATTTAGTATTAAAACTCTTTATGAAAATTTTCGCAACTTATTATTGCAACTTAAATATAAAAAGAGGAATTATTTTTCAATTAAATTAAATAAAATATTTTATCTTTAATTTAAATTGAGATCAATTAAAAAAAGTTTTTTAGCCTATGTAAAGCCAGGTATCCATAAAAAAACGGAAAAAAAATAAAATGTTTAATATATCCCAACAAAATTAACCATGACATGTATAAAATTTTGCTAAAATAGTCTACCTTTAAAAAAAAATACAAAGCACAAAATAAATCAAAGTATTTCACATCCATTTTTCTTCTTAGTACGCTATTCTAAATATGTGTCTATCCACTTGGATTCATAACAGACTCATTATTTTGTATTTATCAGGTGAAAGTATTATAGCACTAAAACTATAATGATTTCTAAAAATATTTTCCATCTTAACTGTAAGCAAGAACTTTTTAGCAGCAGAATCAATAACAAAATTATTTGCTACTATCAAGTTTTAAAAGTTAAAATTTTTGTCCAAAAAATTAATTCTTGTGTTTTGAATGTTATTTACTTTTGTACGGATATCTACTTTTGAACAAGTGAAAAATTCTTGAATGAAACTTCTTAGGTGGATGTTTTACTTCTACTCTTAAAAACGCATTAAATCTAACAAAATTAAATCAAAAATGTAAAAATTTCGCTTCTCATCATTTTTAAGCAAAATTCAGTTATTTTAGGAACATTTATCCATTAGACACATTATAAATGCCACAAAGATAAAATAGCTAAAGATATTAAAAGGTAACTTTTCCTGCCAATATAACCTGAAATTTATTTGTATTATTTTTCGCAAATTTAATCTGAATCGACTGTCTTGTTAATTCAATATTTGCATCCTAAATTAGTTTTTCTTCTGAACCTATAAGTTATAGCGTATTGAAATTCATATATTTTTTGTAAATTTAGATATTTAAATCAAATGAATAAAAATCATCCTTAAAGTTTATCATTAAATTACACAAGCGATTCTTTAATATAAATAAAAAATGTAATTTACGCCAAATATTCGTCTGAAAATACTCCATAAATCCCAAACGCATAGTTTTTAAAATATGCATTTGAATTGAAGTTAAAAATTTGTGAGTAGCAAAATCTACTGCCATTCAACCATAATTGATTTTTTGTTTTTTTAGATCCTCTGCATACAATTTTAACGTCAAACAAAACAAAACGAAAAAAAAAAACAATTTAATATTTATATAAGCATAAATATTTATATCCAGTGTATTTATTTAAACAAGATATGCTTTTGCACTTTTGGCAGTTAGGAGCCAAACTCAGGTCTAACATAATGCGCAGAGAAGAAAAAAATAACTAAAAAGTACTTCCAGTTCTTTGAAATAATACAAACTACAGCAACTTTCTATCTACAGATAAAGTCGACATGTTCACGTTTTCTTCTATATTAAAGCAACATTTGCGTTTTATTGCACTTTCTTTTACATACCGCGATGTAGGATGATGATGTGGGCCTGTTCAGCTCTGATATTTCTCGTCCATCTACTACTATTACGATATTCTTTTTTATTCTCAGCTTTTGTTTTGTATACCAAAGACAAAAAGTATTTCATATATAATAAAATAAGTATATACCATATATATATATATATATTATCTTCCTTCTGAATTCCCCCCCAAAAAAAAAAAAAAAATTCCATTTTCTATGATGCTACTAGGTTCAGTTCTTGTTGACTTTTAGCACACTTGATGCCTTTCTATAGAAAGTAGAAAGGGTCTGAATGTTTGCCATCATTTTATCTGATAAAAACGAAGGCACCCCTAAAATGCCGCCACAAGAACATGAGCCACATGGTTTTAATATGATTTTTACATAAAAATATGATTTAATACTTTTACTTAGTCTCTTGACATATTTCTAAGCTAATTTTGTAGGGTGTTTTTTTTTATGTCTAAACTTACTATAAAAGTCGCCTTCAGAATTTGAATAACTTTATTACGTCGCACTTGTCACCATTGAAGGCAAAAATTAAATGCGATAATTTTTTTTAATATTGCAACTGTTGCATTATACATATTTTAATTTTATAACCGTTGCGTGTTACACAAGTAAACAGAAAAAAATTCAAATTCTTTTGTTTTATTCGAATTGTCCTTATGTATGTAATAATATATCATTCGTTTCAACTTTGAGAGCTTTAAACACTGAAAACAATTTGTAGTAATATATTTCATGATATTTAGATAAAGGATTTTTAGATTTTTTAAAACAGTTTTGTACCTTTGAAGACTTTACTTTTGTATATAGAATTAAACTTAAAATTACATATATGGTATAAAATAAGGAGTAAAATCTATTAATAATACATATTTTCATTCATTCTCTGCTCATAAACTTTACCAAGAATAGAAATGTTTTCTATATTAAAAATATAGCGTATATTTCTATTTCCGGAAATATTGAGGGAAACATTTGTTTGTTAATTTCAATTTTAACCAACCACCAACCTTTTAAACTTTTTTTACAACTCTTATCCATTTTTATTCTTTGTTTTATCCTCATTTGTTCTCTTCTGATATGTCGAATAAATATATCCCAAATCTTATCGTTCGTTTTGAAAATTTTTTGAATTTTTACATTTATGTCTAGAAATTAATATTGGTCTTGTTTGGAATTGGCTCATAATTCCTCTACTTTTTCATATAAGGTAAAAAAGCATGCAAATCTTATGCAATTATGCAGATAATTGCATAATGTTACTAACAGTAATTCTTCTTTACAGCATAATAATATAGGTTTTGAATATCATAAAATTCATGAGAAAAGGACATAGTAAACAAAATAAAATGGCAATTTAAGTGGAAGCGACAGTTTTAACGCCTTAAATGATTTACAGGACTTTAAAAGAGCGTTTTTTTTTTGTTTTTGTTAATATTTAATAGTTCAATATGTCTTATGTAGGTGCTTGAGAAGTTCCGGCCATTATATTGCATTTTCTCGAAACTCTATTTTTGAAGATGATTACTATGATTTCTTAAAAACTAATAGACCGTACTTTTTTAAATTTTCCACAATTCTGCAGTATAAAATTAACTACTTCTTAAATGTAGGATTCTTGTTTTTGTTTTTATCCAAACAAATTTTATAAGGAAATACGTGGTAAAGAAAATAATACCAAAAACAAACTTTTTTATACGAAAATCTACCAAAAATTCAAATTTTTCCTCATTCATGCAAGAGTTATATATCTAACACTAACAGAAATAATTTAGTTTTTAATTTTAAATGGATCCACCATGAATTATTGTGGTAGAAGCAATTTCAAAAATTCACAGGGAATGAAGCTCCAATAGCTGAATTTTGAAAATGTTGAAATAAAAATTTCACATTTGTCAGATGTTTATCTTTGTTATGTTAAAAAGTTTAAGTAAAATATTTCATTTATAATATTTAAAAGAGATTATAGAAAATATGCCTTTTTTTAAACATGCGAAGCCATATAACCGCTTAAATATTGTAAAATATGCTTTCAAGTTGAAAAAGTTCCAAAATATTATGTATTAACCAGTTTAAGTTTAATTTTTAAGGGTAAGTAGTTTGTTAATCGAAAACACATAATTTCACAAAATTAAATTTTTTTTTAATATTTTCATTGTTATCTTTCCTCTCCTCTTAATATTGGCGAAAGTTTAACCTTGCAAATTATGGCTTAGAACTAATATTACAAACAACAAGGATAAGTTCTTAATTGAACTCTCTTATTATCTTGAAATTCAGATGCATTGTAAACTACTAAAAATTAAGAGACTTGCTTTTTTTTATTTATCTGCGAATATTTACTCCAAGAGATAGAAAACCTCCACAAAAATTGACATCATAAAATAAAGTTTCCTTTTTTAATTCTACTTTAGGTTAATTTGGTGATAGATGGTTTTTATCAATCTCAGTTTGTAATTTATAAAATTTCTTTATAATTATTATTCTTCATTTTTGTTTTATTAATTATTATTATATGTAATTAAAACTATTTTTTATTAATTAATTTATTTTATAAGAATTTTAATTTAACCATATTTTTTTTAAATTTTTTAAAATTTGTTTGTATTTATTATCTGGTTTTTTTTTTTAAAAAAATTTATAAAATTAAGATGTCGCCACACAATGTTAAGAATGGTATATGTCACCCTTAAAAAAGAAACGAAGTTAAAATTGCATAAAAATCCAAAAATAAATCAAATTAATTTTATTTTTACTCAATAAAAATCAACAATAGAAAGATTTTTTTTTTGGGAGGGTGCTACTTCGTCTAAACTCGGATAAAGAAGATGAGAGGAAGTTCAAAATTTTGTCTCGGGTTGCTAGCTATTAAAAAGGGCATTAAGAGAAGTAGGGAGACCAAAACGTTATTAGGCCTCTAACATGCTTCTTTTAATTTTATAAAAGCCCTTTGGAGCTGACCTTAGCTTCTTAAAAGATTCACTTTATAACCCCTTCCTCTTCAGCTTAGAAAGTACTCCAAAAGTCCCCAACTTTTATTCTAATAAATATCAAGTTTTTTTATTAAAACCAAATGTCTACCATAGCAAAATATGATCAAGGCAGATGAATAATTTTATTTCAGAAAGAAATAGAATATGCAGCATCGGTCTTAAAATAAATTTTTAATATTATATTTTAAAATAAAACAATGTTTACTTGAGTCACTTTATTGTATGCCTATGTATTTCGAAGCATATATTAAAGCACATTTTTGAATTTTTTAGTCGTGTCCAAAAACTCACTTTTTTGTAACTTATAACAGTATCTATTAAACTCGTTCGAGTATAAAAAAAAGGTTTCCTAAGTGCAACTTATCAGTTACCTAGACTGCTAATCTATTTTTTAAGCTACAACAAAATAATTAACAAATAAATTAAAATGTAGAGTCTGTCCTTTAAATAATTCTTTTTTTTTTGTAATAAAATATGTGTAACGTCTAAAGCCATCATTTGCATTCATACACAGAAAAATTAAATTACTATAGCCTTCCATTTCCAGTTAAAGGTTAAGCAATTTAAAAAAAGCTAACTGCAAATATTTAATAAAAATGAAGAATGGTTAAATATTTTTTTACTGCCATTTCTGCACATCCTTTTCTATTATCCACTGAATTCCGACCACTGATTTGATTTCTTTTCTATAATTAGAGCTCACGCTAAAGAATTTGTCTAGGAAAATACTCTGATGGATATTAAATTCTTATAAATTACCTCCAACTTAACTTACTTTTAGCTCAAATTTCAAACTTTTCCATTTTTTTTTTACTCTCTACTACCAATTTAAAAGCTTAAAGTTTCTTTTTATTGAAAAGTTTCTTTTTTTTTTCAAGATCTAAATGACTTTTATTTGAGCAAGAGTTTGATGTTAGCTATAATATCTGGGGTAGTATAGGGTAAATATGTTCTCATTGCCTGCCCTTTAGCAATTGTTTAGTTATACTTTTTTTGGGAGGTGGAACGAATGAAGGGTTAATTTATATGCAAAATATTTTTTGATGGGAGGAGTTCAAATGAGATAAAACTTTTAAATTGGATGGTATGCAGTCAAAAGTTGAGATTGAGTCTAAGAAAAAAAAGTTTTTTTTATTATTTATTTTATATATATGTATTTGTAGGAAAAGCTAAGATTTCCTTGAACAAATTGAAATATTTAAAGAAAAAATAATAAATAACTTTGATAAGCAGTTTTTCTTAAATCTTAATGAAATTTATAAAAATATTTATTTAAAGATTCTTTTTAGAATAAATGAGTAATAATAATTCAATTATTTTAATATATTGTATATCAAATACGGCTTAAAAGTAGAGTGGGAAAATAATATATATATATATATATTTTTTTACATTATTTCAATATTCAATGCTTGATAGCATAAGTGAAAGCACATTATTACCATTGATTTATTTATTCAATTTTCAAACATGACTTCATTTTCTTATGTTGATTTGATAAAAAACCGCTGAAATCAATTCAAAATTTATTCAAAGGCTTGTAAAATGATAAAAATAAAAATCTACCCTTCTAATGCTCTGCCTTTATTCTCATCGATAAAAAATATCTAAATAAATCTAAACTTTCAACGAATAAGCCATGATTTTTATTTTTTTTAAAAGTTTATATTACCCGTTTATTCAAGAAAAATCTGTTTCAATTGAAATGAATTCTTGTTGAAAATCCCCAATTGTTAGATAACATTATCAAGCTTTATTTTATTTATTATTTTTTTTTTTATTTTTTTTTTTGCTTTTTAATAATAAAAATTTTTCATTTGTACCACATCTCTCCTGGTAAACAAGAAGATATCATTGTGCCGCTTATTTAACCCTTTTCGGCCTTATAATCTACTTTTAATGCCAGAATGAAACCCCGTGATTTATGGGGTATTAAAAATAAAATAAATTAGAAACATTTCTGAAGTTTAGTAACAAAGTCCTTAATAAAATTCTGTTAAATTTTATTTTTTATTCTGAATTTGAATTGACTTAATTTTTTTGAAATTAAATTAAGATTTTTGTTTTCATATATATGATTATTAGGCATCAAGCTAAGGTAGTCTTATCAGGAGCAAGTTACTCAAATCTAATAATATGAATTTTCTTGTACTATAGAAATCTTTTGCCAATAAATCTTTGGTAAATGACAGAGAAAGCTAACTTAAATATAAAATATATAATAAAGTTTTTGTTTAAAGTAAATAAAGGTTTTTATTTTAAGGATAATGTAAGTCCATTTTAAGGTTCTGACCAATAAGCTTTGAGAAAGGACTGTACAGGCATAAATTGCTTAATGGTGAGGAAAAGAAAAAATCGTTTAGTATTTAACCAAGGACAGCAAATGACTAATCAATTTAATTTTATTCTATTAAGGAAATGCATTTGTTAGAGTAGATAAGTAAAAGCAAGCATTGCTTTGATGTAGGTAGATAAAGGCAACCTATAGCAAATTCTTTTGGTAAAGAAATGTGCTGTAAAATGGATATTGTTGATAAAATCATTAATCATTCTAACTGATCAGAAAAGATGATCTTAGAGTATTATCGAGACAAAATCTCTGTTTAAAAGCCTTGACTGATATAAGCCAATCTATGATGAAACAGACTAAAATTTTATCTCTATGTCAATAATATTTTTAAGTACCAAAAGTTTTAGCTAGAGTAACTGGCCACACAATCTGTTGATGATTGGCCAACATTAAGCCTACATTTAGAAACTTTTACAAACTTATGGCACATATGGGACATTATTTGTCATGAAATTTGTGCACCTGAAATATCGGAAATTCGCACTGTCAGCGAATCAGGATTACAAATGTATGGGAAAATTTAACTTCAGATGTCTTGTTTAATTAAGAGTATATAAAATCTAATACTATTGTAAATTTTATTTAATTAACACCACAAAATTTAAAAATTTAATCTATTGGCTATATTTTTAAATACACTTGAAATCCAAATCCTTAAATATCTTGCAATAGGAAAACATAATTTTATTCAGTTCTGATCTTGCTGAAAATTTAATCTTCTTATATGGCTATAAAAACTCCTAATTACATTTTAACAAAAAAATTGCATTTCTAAACTTGAATTTTATACTTTTTATCGGACAAATTACCCCTAAGCTTCGTTTAGATAAAATTTGATACGAAATTAATACAGTTGAATTCAAAATAAGTAGAAAGTAATTTGAATTTTTCTATTAGTTTTATTATTTCTTTTTTAAAAAAACATAATGCCTAATAAAACTATTTTGAGATATTTGTCAATTTTAAATCTTTTTACGTAATATTATAAGTCCAAATTTAGTTTTAGAGTTCATGTTCTCTAAAAAACTTAATTATAATTTTCAACAAGTAAATTTTATCCCAAATTGTAAACAAAAATCATCAGCATTTAATTTTCAAAATTTTTGATTTTAGATTTCCCGCTGCGATGTTGAGAAGCTAAAATTTTCAATATACGTCCGAAGCACACCATGCAAGACAATAACATCCCAGCAATTCCAGCCACAAATGGTATCGATCAAGCGCAATTTGAAGCCGATAAAAGAGCCGTCTACAAGTAAGCCAAATTCAGATATAAATTTGATTTTTGTAGTTTATATATATAAATATATGTATGTATATTTTGCTGAATTTAATAAACTACAGAGAAAAATTTTTAACGTTATTAAAAGCTCGTCGGCCATTAAAGGAATGCAAATTAAAATATTCACATGTGAAGAATGATAATTCCGTGACATGCTTCTGCATTTCAATTTAAATATTTTACTAACACACAATATGGGAATATAACATATACATATATATGAAAATGAATTAATATTAAATAATATTGGTTTTTTTTACAGGAGATTTTTATAGGAAATATGCATATGCAAAAAAAATAAAGTAATATTAAATTTTAATGTTAATAAGAGGATTTTTGAAAAATATTTTCTAAATGCATGCAAAAATTATTTTATAGTTTTTAATCAAAGCCATCTCTTGAAAGTGTTGTTAATCATATTCTTGAATTTTTATTTTCTGTAATGGTACATGGTGTATCTAGCTTGGTACAAACATTGGTCTTACTTTTAAGCTTTAAGTAAAGCCTTATTCTTTGATTTTCAAATAAATCAAACAGTGTAAACAAGATATTATTCACTGAAAGTTATTCATTACTTTAGATAATTAATCTGTATTCAAAGCTTTAATAAAAATAGTTTCTTCAGAATTTAGCCTTTTGACATTTTATTTAACTTATTCAATAAATATCTCACATCATTACACTATGGATTTTCTATCTATGAATTTTCATCTATGAATTTTAGTTTTAAAGGATTTAAGCCTATTCAAAATATCACCCTTTTTTCTAATTTTACCACCACATCCCGGTGATGCACATATCTTTAAATCCTATTAATTTTAAAAAGATCCCCTCATCATGTTCTTATAGATTTTTCTTGTATACGTTTGGATTAAATACAAAAATAGTATAAAACAGAAAACAGAGAAAATACTTTGACTAAATAATTATTTGATTGGAATGATAACTTTAGAGAAACTCCTTTTGAGAAATAACTAATCAAAAATATATTTCGCTACCTACACATTTCATAAAACATTTTATTTATACAAAAACTTTTAATTTATATAACAGGCATCCACTATTTTCACTGCTGGCCCTACTTTTAGAAAAATGCGAACAAGCTACACAAGGTTATTTACCCAGTTCAACCACTAATTCATCTGCATCTAGTCCAAATGGCACAAATAATAGTAATGGAGAAGTTGACAACTTTTCAAGAGATATTCAGGTAATTTTAAAGAATTTATCAAAATAATCTTTTACATTCGTCTTTTGAATATTATAGACATTCGTTCATTTATTAGAAAAAGAAAAACGACCACTCCTCACAAATAATGCTGAACTTGATGGACTGGTAAAAATTAAATGCTTAAAATGGTTTTAGATTTGAATTAAATTTTTAATTTTTATAGATGATCAAAGCTCTTCAGGTACTAAGGATTCATTTACTGGAACTGGAAAAGGTAATAGTCTTTTTAAAAACAAAAATTAATTTGCTTGTAAAGGTTTTCTTTAAATTAACCGGATGTAGTTGAGTCTTAATAAAAAGTAATTTTTTGTAAAGGATGTAATTTCATTTGAACTTATACATCTATTATTTAAAAATTTTTCTTCAAAAAGAAAATCTTTTCTATTTATACAATCAAGTTCAAATAAATTTTTTGAGTTGGCAGCGGATGACAATTGGTTTTAATATAGCTAATTCAAATATTAATTCATTAATTATATTTAATAAACTAATTTTTAGAGAGATAAACTTCAGAAAACTGAATGAAACGAATTCTGAATTCAGAAAAAAGAAAAAACAATCTCACTGAATGGAAATGAATGAGAAATATAAGTAGGAATATACTTTGAAAAATTTTTTGTTATATTACTAGTTTTATTTGAAAATTGCAAATAAAACACAGAATTATTTTCAAGGTCGCGTATTTTGTTTGAAGACTTATATTGCTTTTTTGTTATTAAATTTTAATAATTAAAAATTATTTTTTATATCAGGTTCAAGAATTATGCCGAGATTTCTGTACAAGATACATAGCTTGCCTAAGGGGGAAAATGCAATCCGAAAACTTACTTAGATCAGATTATCCTCTTGAAAATAATAATAATCTGTCTAATTCAAATAGTCCAATCAATAGTCCAGAACAGGTAAGTTTTTTTATACCTTGTTATTCGGTTAAATTTTAAATTTTATTGATATTTTAATCAGGATCATCATTCTAATAATCCTAGTGGATACTATGGAACTAATGATTTTATTTCTAATACTGATGCAAATAATTTTAATTCAGTAACAGGTTTGTTATTAATCAAATCAAATTTCAACTATATATAATTGGAATTTATTTGTTATTTTAAGCTGGATTTAATTTAACTACAAACAATCAAATTACGGATTCCAACTTTAATAATAGCTCTAGCGAAATAAATACAAATGGAAATACGATTCAAATTGGTAGTATAACACCACAAAATCTATCAGCAAATAATATGCCAGCGCATCAGACAACTACAGTTGGAACTTCTGCAAGCAATGGCTTAACAGCACCTCAAATATTAGGATCAACACCTCTTAGTCAAATTGGTTGTCCACCATTAGCTTTAGATCAGTTTTCAGGTATTAATATTTTCTCATAGCATTTTTATTATACTATAAACAAAAAATTTATTTAAAAATATTTATAATTTAAGGTCAACTTTCACCATGTGGTAGCTCTGATGATATTGATTCTGAATTAGATTCCAATAATGATGATCTTAGTTCGACATTTTCAAATAATTCGAATTCAAAACGTCAAAAACGTGGAATTTTACCAAAGCAAGCAACTAGTGTAATGAGAGCATGGCTATTTCAACATTTAGTAGTAAGCTACAGTATTTTCTTTTTATTAAATTATTTGATATTTATAACTTTATTTTCATACAGCATCCATACCCAACTGAAGATGAAAAACGTGCAATAGCCGCTCAAACTAATTTAACACTTCTTCAGGTAAATTAAAAAATAATTAAAAAAAAAACGTTCGGTTTTTGCGATAAATTAAGCAAGGCAGGAATGAAAAACTTTTCGCGTTAATTCGTCACAAATGAAATTAAGTATCGAAAGTTCTGGCTCACAGAACTAACATAGGACAATACTTTTTCCTATTTATTTCTGGGTATTTATATAGTGTAAGAGCAGCAAGTAAATTTGTGCCTTAAAACATTTACAAAAAAAAATACTTATTCGTTTTTTAAAAAAATTCTAATATCTATCACTTAGCTGTATAAAGATTGATACATTTAACTCTAGACAGTATATAAAAAACTTATTATAAGATCAAAAATCTGTTAATAATGTCTCGTGCAAATCAATACATTTTAAATTTATAAATATTACTTTAAAAAAATAATTTGTTTTTATTTAGGTAAATAATTGGTTTATAAATGCCAGACGTAGAATACTACAACCAATGCTTGAGCATGCTAGTGATAATGGTTCTAATCAAGGTAAGAAGATATTTTGTTTTTAAATATTTTCACTAATTTTAGCTAATCAGATGTTTCTACATGAAATAAAGCTCGCAAAAAATCACCCTCAATGAACTCATCAACAAAACGATATTGGCCAGAAAATCAAATAAATCAAACGGGTAATAATATCTTATCCGATCCAAATATTGAAAATATTAGTGAAAATGCTAACAAAGCTAATTTAATGGAAAAACATCTACCACAAAAATTAGATGAAAATTTTTATAGTTCAGAAGAGAGTAACGATAGTCTTGTCATAGATCAAGAATCTTAATTTAAAATTTATGAATTTAAGTGTATTTCAAAATATAGCTTTTATAAAAATTTTACTTCGTCGTTGCTAAATAAGAGAGCTTGAAAAATTTAGTCTTTACAAAGTGAATGGGTTTAAGACATATTTGCCAATCAAATAAATTTATGCAAAGTTCATTTTAGACCTAATATTTTGATTGTTAAATAGTACCTACCTATTATTTATCCTTTATTTTAAAGGATATATAAATAAAGTAATATTTTCCTAGATTTGACCTGCACAAAATCGTAAATATAAACAATATCAATTGTGAATATTTTTCCTTCATAACACAATTTTTTTAAATAATTTTTCTCTTTATTATTGCAAGTTTTAAATGTTTAATAAATAAATTAAGGTTATAAAGCCTTCCAATAATGGCTGTAATGCAGTTCAAATGAATTAAATATAAAAATAACACATTTCACCTCATCAAAAGCCATAAAATATTATTTGTATAAAAAATTTTCATTAATGGTAAACAAACTCTTATGCGAATAATTTAGCAAAACGAAGTTCCCCTTATCACCACACAGAAACAAACAAATTTTTGACGCTGTTTTGATGAAGGTATAACAGTTAAAAATCCTCAAAAATTTCTACCAAATTAAAACAGTAAATATAAAAGAGCTGATAAACCTTTAAGCCAAAGAAGAAGAAAGCCTTTATTATACCAAGTTAATAACTAAGAACATCCTTGCCATGCGAATAAATATGTGCAACGTCCATACACCAATTATTTTGACGATTTATCTTTTAATGATTTTGGCAAAGTGGAATGATCAAATTTTTAAATAAAATTAACTTAATGAATTTCAATGTAATATGTCTTTAAAATATGTTTTATTGATCGAATGCAACGAAAATCAAATGATTCTTTTCTTAAAGTAAAATTTTCAGATCTTTTCATTTAATTAATATATGTACTTTATTAAATTACGGATCATGATTGGTAGTATAATTCGTTAATGATTTTGAGATGCTTAATTTCTGTGTTAATTCCTTAATCTTTGTTTTGTTTAAGCAGAAAAATGTTCACAGAAAAGCTATATTTTGATATACATTTTAAATTTCGATTTAGAAAAATTTTTAATAGCTGACAGGATAAAAATTTTGTTTCAGTAAACGTTTAACATATGAAATAAAAAGTTTTAAGAATTTCTTCAGTTTAGCTACATTGCTAAATTTTAGTATTATACTTAGTTTTGTTTATTCTGAACTTCCTGTTAAATTGATGAATTTTTAAATATTTCTAAGTGTTACTTCTAGTCACGCTAATAGTCTTTTGAACTAGTTCTACTATGAAAGTTAAATTCACTGATAAAAGTTTTTAAAAATTAAATGAATGACAAAGACAAAAATTATTGTTAATAGTAAAACTTGTTATTATTAATTTAAAAGTTTTGTGTATAAAATGTGACATTTTATTTTAACAGACAAACTATATTTTTAAGGTTAAATTTTACTGGTGCGGGTTCCTTAAATTTGTCCCACTTGAACAAGATATTTGAACTTTTAAGCATGTGAGAAAAATATAAAAGGGCGGATTTTGAAAATTGTCAATTGTTTTTTCCATGTAAATTGTTTTAAAAAAGGTTTTAATATGAATCAATAAACATATACATACATACTAAAAATGAACCATAGAAAATTCACGTTTTTTGAAAAAAACGTAAACTACTGCTTTTGTTTTTTTTTTTTGATCGAAAATACGATAATATTTCATTTACTTACTATCCGCTTACTTTTAGTCATCGATATCTCTTGAAAATATCATACTATTTCCTCTTTAACTTCTATTTTCTTCAAATTTGGCATTTCCAAGATCTTCGGCGCATCTGTGACAATTTTTCGATTCGCCTTAATGCAGAATCAAATGGAAATATGAATTGAAATTTTCGAAACACACTTTTACTTTACAAAAACAGAACTATTGTGTTGTGTTGTGTAACAATATTACAGAAACCAAACGACATGCTATCGAACTTTCTTAACTGAAATTTTAGTTTCTAAAGCAATTTTAAATATATTTACAACAAAAATGTGGTACTGACCCCTTAACAATTTTTACAAAATAAACAAATAATTTAGAGAAATTTTTTAAATTAAAAATCTGTCAGCTATTAACAAATTTTCAAGATAAAGATTTTGTTTAAAATAATATTTAAGCATATTTAATAAAAAAGAAACACTGTACATGGAAGCCTTCGCAAATAAAAATAAAAAATGTTCTTCTACATGTGCCATACTAACATTTTAAGTCCTTAGTAATATACTCGCAACATTAACAAATATAAAATATATAATTAAAAATATATTTCCTAATGTATATATAAAAAACACAAAAAGAAAAATATAAAAGGACAAAAAATTTATTTCACCAATGTATACGTAATGATTACCTCATATTTTATTGTAAGAGTACTAGTGATACTAAATTGTTTTTCCAATAAATGTATACCATTTAGTTTAAGAATAATTTATAAAGCTAAAATTGTTATTAACTCTTCTAATCGACAGATAGTCAACTACTTTTGAAAATAATTATTTACATTAATTTTTTTACTATATTAATAAATTAAACTATTTCAAAACAAAGAAACAAATCTTAGTGACAATTATTTAACAAAATAAAAAATAAATACAAGTATACTTTTTTAACATTTAAACATTTCAAATGTATACGTCAAATAACTAGAATTAGTATATGTTTTTGTTGTGCTTTGGATATCAAATGAAAAATTTAATTTATTTTTTCTTAACAAAATTTATAGATACTACAAAGGAATGTGTTAAAAAAAATTATATAAAAACTAAAACGAAAGCTTGAAATTTATATCAAAATATTCCTAGTAAAAATTTTTTCATTATGAATTTCCTTGTAAATTAGATCACACTTTATGGTGATTTTATAAATATGAATTTTGTTGAAAATCAAACTAAGAATTATAGATATGCTAGACAGAGTAAAACGAATTAGTAAAGTAGTAAAGTAAAATGACAAAAATTCATTTTGTTAATAGTTATATTATCATTTCTTCAGAATATTATAGAACTGGTCAGTCATTAATATAATATTCTTTCCTTTGAAAAATTAAAGGCATTTTAATAATAGTAAGTTATATTTGTATTTAGTATATTGCTTTAATGTTTACGTTTACACAGAAACCAAACATACTCTTAATAAAAACCTATATATTTTTATTGATGGAAAAATTAAGTTATTGCTACTTAATGTGATAAAAATATTTATAATTTGAAAGATAATAAGGTCGAAGTTGATGCAGTGAAACTTCATATTTGATATTTTCGATTATTTTCGTCAAAAACAACAAACAAAAATTAACAACATTAAAACAGTTTTTCTGTTTATTTATAAAATAGTATTAAAATATTAAATTTTTTCCACAAATAAAAACATAATATTTTTTAACTGATATCTGCTTAAATCAATTTCAAATCAAACTCATCATTTTATATTGCTTTAAATGACTGACAGAGCTTCACCTTATTATTGCTTTAAACAACAACAAAAAATATATGAAATTATCGTAAAGTGGTCTATATTGCTCATCTTTTGCAATAAATTATTAACCTTAATTGATGATGAGTTAAAACTTTTACTTGGGTTCTTTCTACAAGACGTTTAAGGTAATATTAAAAGCTAGAATTATTTCTATGGCAATTCATTTACTGTAGCCTAATGTAATATTATTTTTTTCATAACAAAAGTCATGAACAGAAATAAAAATATCTTAAGTGAATACTAGAAGCCAAAACTACAAATAGTATTAAAAAGAAAGAAACATATTATAATAATATTATAGAAAGTATTATATTTACCAGATTTCAAATGTAATGGAGACTATTCACTATAAATTCCAAATTGTCAAATGGCTCTCTCGTTCAATGTAAAGTATATGGAAATGGCCATTTGTTAGTAAAAATTTAAACATGTATAAATTTTTAGTCACAAATCTATGCCGCCATGGGACGATTTAGAAATTTATAGTGGATAGTCCCCTTAAGGATCAAAAACAACGTTTGAAAATTTCACTGACCACCAAGAAAGTTTAATCGACAACTAGTTAATAGTTGTGACAATTTGACGACTACTACGAAAATACATAATATAGCATTTTGCTTACAAAACGCAAATTGATTTCAAAGTAATAGTAACATAAACAGCTAAGACTTTTTTAGTTGACCATTTAAAAGACTGTAATCATATTTAGGATGAGGTTTTTATACATAACAATTTGTTCCGTCATTCTAAAATTTGTATACCATTTAAAAAGAACGCATACTAGTTATCAAAATCTAAAAAAATTAATTTTTTTATTCATTAAATAATTATAATAATTAATAATCAAAACAAAAACAAAACGATAATATATGTAAGTTAAATTCAAAAGAGATTCCAAAGCACAAAAAACATTTGAAACGAAATATACGTAAAATTATTCCATCCTAAAATTAAAAAAAAAAACACTAATTAACCTTATGCATAGGTATACAATTTAACAAAAAGTTACTATATTAAATTATTGAGTAAAATAGTTGATAAATTTACAAAAAAATTGATTTTGTAACGCTTTTAAAAAAGAAAAAATAACTTTCAATTTATTGCAAGAAGGAAATTATTTATAATATTAAGATTAAACTCCGTTGATATTCATTTTGTAGATCTAAAGATATGTATAAAGCAAACAAGCGTTTTATTGAAAAAAAAGTCTGTGCAATAAATAATTTTTCAATAAAAAAAATTATAACTGAAAATAATATAAGATGATTATAACACTATAAAAATGTTTTTTTGTTTTTAACCTTATTAATGGCGTTAAAAATTAAAATATTATTTTTAATGTAAAGTAAAACAAGCAAAAGTTTCAGAGTTCGAATTACACTCAGAATTGCATTTAGAGTTCTAGTGTAATTGAGCCAAAAACTGAACACATCCTTTAAACAACTTTATTTAAATGAAATAATTTTATAATCGGTTATTAAAATCTTAACCGATTGTTAGTGTTTTTTAGACAATTAAAATTTTAGATAATGGTAATAAATCACAATATCTTGATGGAAAATTCCCATCCCAATCACAAAAAATAGAACGATCATTGAAATTTAATTTTAAACGTGTTTCGGGACTTGATAGTTATGTTATTCTGTCTTGTTGAAATCAAGTATCATTCACATTCAATTAATTAAATTGTGGGCATAAAATTATAAATCAATACGATTTTACGTATTTTGCGCTTTGAAGTTTATTAAATCAAATCAAATAAAGTAAACACCAAATAAAGGAATAAAATCTATTAATATATAATTTAATTTATTATTTACTTTTCACTCTTAAATATAGTAAAGTATAATCCAAAATCGATATACCCTCTCTACTATAATAAACCCTTTTTTTTGCTTTTTTATTTTAATGACGAAGAACAAAAATGTTAGAAGTTTTCAAAAAAAATGCATGTATTTTCGCAAGTGTGAGTAAATTTTGATATGAGTTGATATTAGTATCTTTATGTGATTTACAGGATTTTGGCCTATGTACACAAGGGGCAATTTGTTCCTCTTTAATCTAATTAACTGGAAAAAAAAGTCTAAACTAAGAGCTCTAAGCTCTTCGAATAAAACTACTCAATTTTGCTATCTATAAATTTTTTCAATAATTTCGATACATTTTTTTCAATTATATTTTAATTAATTTAATATTTTTAAACAAATTTTAACAAAAATATTTTACAAATTATTCCTAAATTTATTTTAGATACAATTGTCAAATTAACTTTAAAAGTTATACGTTTAATAAAATATGTAGATTAACAAACTAAACGCGTTTTTAATCAGTAATTTAACGAATAATATAACAGATAATTATCTTTAAAAAAAATATCAAATATTAATGATTTACCTGCAAACATCTGCGTCTATTTCTTTGCAGTTTATCAATACTATGTCTAATTGAATAATATTCAGAAAATTTCGTAGCAATTGTATTAGCAGATAAAGTTGTTGCTATAAATTGGTTGATAGAAATTTGCCAATTATCTTGAGAAGAAATAGTTTCATTTTTGGACGAATGTCCTAGCATTAATCCAGCATTGTTTCCATTATTGTCAGCCTAAATTAGAATTAATTTAAATTATATCATATAAAAATATTAAAATCAGGAAAGTACATTATCTGATATTGTAGAAAATGGGATTTGTGTAAAACTTTCTAAGCTTTCTTCTCTGCATATCTGGTTATGACTATCTCCTAATTCAATTAATATATCATCTAAAAAAAATAGCAAAAATGTAATCTTGCTGACAGAAAAATAATAATATAAAATATTTATAATTACTAGCTCTAAACATGTCTGCATCTTGATACTCAATGATTTCTATTAAAGTTTGCCACAAAGCACTAAAATTTTTCCTTTTCATATTCGGTATGGAGCTTTGAACAAATGTATCTGGCTGATCTAATATAATTCTAAGACTGCTAAGACTTTTTGAATCTGACGATGAAGTTGATAATTTATTATCTATTTTTACGAAATTAATATCACTACTTTGAGATATATTTGATCCAGAATCTTGATTTATTGGCTTTCCACATAAATCACTTAGATCAGAAAATGTATCTATTGATTCAAATCGTTCTTGATTTTTTATATTTGGCAAATCTACATAGAATATTGATGTTCTACCATTACTGTAACAATTTGATAAATTCATATTATCAAACTCTTTATTTAGCTTTTGTAAATTTGGGCTATATTTAACAGGTTTTCTTCCATATTCTTCAATAAAATTTTGATCTGTTGGTGATGGTAATGATTCAATTGATTTTATAGGTTCCTCACTATAATTACAACAACAAATATTTAATTTAAACATAATCATAATAGAAGAATTTCTATTTTATGTTTTAAAATTTAACAAATAACAAAAAATAAAATAAAAAAACAAACTTAATGATTTTATTGAATTGAGAAAATTTTAATTTTTGCAAAAGGCATAATGAAACTTCTAATTCTAATAAATCTCTTAAATTTTTCAATCAATTGTGATGATCAATCACTGAAATTTAGGCTCGTTGTTAGCCTGTTTAATAAATCCAATGGAGTGCAAAACGCATCTCCATTAAAATAAGTTAATCATAATGATTTGCGTTCTTATAACTTCACGAAAAAATTACTACCGGAATATTTATATAATTTAATAAGAAAACCGTCATAATTATAAAATAAATATTTAAATGCATTTATTTATTTTTAATAAATAAAATATATCTGATATTACCTAAAAAAATCTTCCGCTTCAACTGCAAATTCAGGACAATCTTCATCTATTTCAATACTATTAAATTTTTCTAATTCTTCTTTTCCAAGTAATGGTGGTAAATGCAAAATATACAAAAGTTTTAATTTTTCAATACATTTATCAGAACATATAATTCCAAAAATATTCGCAAATTGATAAAAATTCAGTACACCTGTACACTTTTTATCTGTAAGCTAAAATAATTTATATCAATATTAATAATAATATTATATTAATTATATTTTAATATTTATACCCGAAATAATTTTTCTGCAAGATCTATTGTATAACATTTACCCCATGGTGTCAATTCATAAAATAATATTCGAAATAAATCATAACTAACATTATAAGAATCAAATTTACTAAAAGGATCTTTCATAAATGATGTTCTTGTATCTACTTGATTAGGTATTTGTGTAGGTAATTCACTTAATTCAAAATCGTTTTGTTGATTTTTCTTAAGTCTAATTTTTTCTTCACGTATTATTGTAAGAATTAAATGTAATTCTTCGTGTTCAAAAAAAATATTTTCAACAAAATGTTTAATAATACTATTTTCATCATCGATTCCAAACTGATGAACTATTTTTCTACGATGTTTATTTCGAAGTTCTTCAATTTTCTGTGGTGATATTAATTCTCCATATTTTGAATATGCTTCGCTAATAAGAGTTTGTACTGACTGGCTCTAAAGTACATTCAAAAGCATTAAATTCGAATCTTAAAAAAATATTCGAACTTACTTTATTCTTTGATTCAGTAGAGTTAGACATATCATTATCCAAATTATAGATTCCATTGAAAAATAAATTTAAATGTTGCATTGCTTCTCCATCATCACGACATGAAAGTAATTCATCTTGATTCCAGTCCAAAATTTTTAGAACAATCTTAAATTATAATAATTTAACACACTTTTTGCTATTTCTAACAAATCAATAAGGAAACACAATATATGACTACATATTAAAATGTAAATTTAAAACTATAACTAGTTGAGTTTTAAGGGATATTGTGTGTAATTTTTATTAGGACTCTGGTTTTTATAAGCTCTAATAAAATTTTAAACACTTAAAATAAAATAAAAAAATCGAATAATTTTGCGATGTTAGTTATAAGAATGAAATAAAAAGGAATTATATATTTTTTAAATGAATATTTCTATCATCTTAAAACCTACATAAATTTAAGTATAGTTCTTAAAGTATATTTCTGTCATTTCATTAGTTCTTAGATGCTTCCCTAAACTAAGCATGTAGACATCAATGCTATCACTTCGGAGGGAAGGGGGAGGTCACGAATAATTCTGAGAGCCGCTATATATATAATGCTTTTGCATTTTTTCCAATAAATAATATATATATACATATATATATACCATGTATGTACAAAGTTGAGCTTTCCCTTAACTGACATGAACTTAAGTGGTTTAACTCTCCAGAAATTTTACCCAACGCTCTTCAGCCGGATGTATCATTGCAATATTTCCAAGATGTTAAAATTTATGTTTTTCGCGCAATCAAAAACTGCAAAAGCAATACGGGAAAATATAAAAAGTAACTCTTATCTCAACTCAACTTCAGCGGGGAAATTAGATAATAATAATTTTTTCTTACTCTCCGACAAATAAACGAATTTACCTATCATTAATGAAGGCCACACAATTTGAATGCTGATAATTTTAATGGAAAAATATCAGCTCAACCATAACATTTGCTAAGGATTTCTTTTAAATGTAATTCTATATTAATTGATATAAACATTTGACTACTTACCATAAAAATAACTTTAGCACCATCGTAAAAAAAACAGTCCATTATGTGTAAAGCACTATCATAAGAGGTACAACTTAAAAAAATTGTCATAAACCATGCTAACGATATCATTTTAATGATACCCAATTTATCTAAATGCTTATGTAAATTTGGTAAATACGTTGAAATTAATTCATCTAAAATACTTTGATCAATCTAAGCAAAGAAAGAACAAAAAGAGAAGAAAATATTGTTTAGAAACAAATACAATAATAATATTCTAACCTGTACTCCAATCACTTTATCATTATAATAATCAGGTAATAAATTTTCACATAATGTAGCCAGCGTCCAAAATGCATTTTCTTCATTACAAAATATTAGTAGGACAGATGATACAATATTCATAGCTTGACAATAGCCAACTTCAGGATTACGTAATGCATACGCTTGTAAAACACGTCTAAGTGCATTGATACCATCACGATGCTGGAATGCAGGATGTTCAGGAAATGAACGATGAAGATCACGTTCAATTTCTTCATGTGTTGTTGAATTTTTCGTAGCTGACTAATTAGATTTTTACTTTTAGTTTTCATATAATTTCAAGAAAAAAAATTTATCTATTACCTTTTCAACAAGATCCTCATATAAGCCAGGATTCATTTGTTTTTCATGTATAGCTCCTGAAAATAACATCCAAATTTCTTGTCGGAGAACATCAGGTATTCCTTGAGCAATTAATTTTAGAGTATCATTGGTCCGATACATTGTAACACCACGACCAAATTCACGAAAATGATTTTCCCATTTCTCTAACTAAAATATTAAGGAAAAAAAAGTTTTTCTACAACATCCTCAAAAAGGTTAAAACTAAATTATACAGTTATATTTTCTATTTGCTTTTGCCATTTAAATGGCAGTGGTAGACAAACCTTTGTGTGTCAATGAATTTGTGGGAGATCAGAATTGGCTGAGTTCAATTCTTTTCCTATCAAAAAGATTTTCATATAGCAGCAGAAGTCTTCTTCGATTTATTATTTCAATTAAAAAAGGATCAAATTTATATTTCATTTAATCCGTCTGGAACCCACTTGCACCCACCCTTGAACTTTAAGTATTTGATTTAAATGAGTTGGTTTGTTTACACAATAAAAGAAATCATACTTAACCGTAACATTTAGTATAGCATTATTGGCCTTTGATTCATATTAAAATTACCTCATTTGGTAAACACAAGAACAAAATCCATTTTTACTCTTTTGCATGTTCCGCGAGGCCATGGTTTTAACTTAAAAGTTATAATTCATAACAGCTCGAGTTTAGTGTTTGATAAAAGTATTTAACATTTTTTTAGCATTGACAATTCTTTCTTTAATCAGATAAAATATGCAGCTTTTGAAGAACGAAAATGGATAAGGAAAAAAGGGCTAGCTAGATGATGAGGCTTTTTTTTTATATGCGGGAAATAAAAGTCAAAACTGGAATTTTGAAAGATCGAAACATTTCTGTCACACAATTAAATGACTGACTTTCACTTGATGTTAACTAATCCTATATTTGGTGACTTTTATTAGGTGATTTTATTGGGCGTCAGGTACTAAATTCGACATATAACAATGTCACTGATGTGCGCTTACATAATTTCAAATAATAAGCAATCAAAATATTATTAATTAATTATATCCCATTCTGTATTACATTTATTGGTAAGAACTTTATTTTCATACCTTCAACTTTTGTTGTTGTACCATTTCAGGACTTTTATCTATATTAAATGAATCCATCAAAGCATTCTGTTTACTCCATGAAATATCGTATTTTTGGCGTTCTGGTTCTTTTGGACTGCAAAATTTAAAACACTATAAAATTCTATTTAAACTAAAAAATTATATAATAAATTTACATTTCTCTTTTAGCTAATAACTCTGAAATTCTACTTATTAGCACATCTCTGACAAGGATTTGAGCAAAAATAAATAATGAGTTCTCCGAAGTCATTACAATCATTTGGTTGTCCAAGCGATTTGGTCCATCATCTTTTTTCTCAGCGCTCTTATATTAAAAAAAAATATTTAAAAACCAATGAAAATTAAACACTATATTACCTGTATTAAATGAAGTGGAATGACTAAGCTAACCAAATCTTTTTCATCACTTCGAAAGCAAAAAAAATGCGAAGATAAGTAAATACTACCCGAAATAAACCTTTTATTATAAGCTGTCCACAGGTTAGCTGCAACGAATTGAATTCAATTAAATTTTAAATTATTTTAAAAATAATAATCAAATAGATACAGACTTAAAAAATTTAACTATATTATATAATATTTATATATGCGATTGCAACTATAAGTAATTCAGGACAAAATTTTGGTATTAACCGTGGAAAAAATTATTAAAACAGTTATTTTTCTTCAAAATATTCTCCTCTAGTTATAACATTTCTGTTACTGCACCTTAACAGTGATTTTTATTCGTACAAAATTTAAGAAACCACGGAATGATAGACCGAAAAAGACAGGATTTAATTTAATTTTTTCCGTAGTAAACAATTTTATAAGCCAAAATCACTTGGTCACTTGGATGAAGTAAGCAGGATACGGCAAAAGCCGTCCGCAGGATTCTTCAATTTAAAATGCGGACTACATGCAAAAACCTATTTTTTGCAATAGCTTTATTTAAAAATATTAAATCAAAATTAATGAAAAAAGAAAAAAATCATATAGAAAAAACTATTTGTAAGTGATTATCTACTTTGTTTTCAGTAAGAAAGCTCGCCCCAAAAAGTTGATTAGTATATGGAGATCAGACTGGTTTTAATATCTTTCTTCTCTCTTCCATCTAAATGTCTGTATCCTTTTTCTCTCTGTTCTTTGCTATAATCTCCTGTTACTTAAACCAGAAAGCAAATTATATACCAATTCCTTCTGGCTACAAACCTTTAAAAGTTCAAGAGCATTTTGGCAACAGTATTGGAATATTTTACAAATTTGTGCACAACTTTATTATTATTAAATCTCAGTTGAAAAATCTAATAAATACCTTTTATTTTTCCATCAAGTAATTCATCTTTCGGTAAGCGAAAATATAACTTGTATTCATCAGACTCCTGTCGTGCTTTAAGATCTCTGAATAAAAAAGGTTTCTTTGAAATCTTGTTTAATTTCTTTTGTAAAATCGGTATAGTTTCTATATCAAGCTTAGGACTTTCGGGATCCTGTAAAATATTTTATGATATCATTTTATAATAATAAAATTAATTACTTTCATAATTCTTTGCAATGCCATTTTATTTAACTGATCAATCAAACTATATGCCTCATTTATTGATATCAAAAAGAATGTATATTCTTTATTATCGGAAGTTTTTATACTTAAACAATTTACTCCATGTTTCTTAATATCGATAACTTCTGAAAACCTAAATAATTGTAATATTAATAATTGTATGGTAAAATTTAAATACAAAACCTTATAGCAAGCTTAATTTCTATAACACTTAAATATGATTTAAAGCATACATAATTGAGAAATACATAAAGATGTCCATGATGTGGAATTTTATTTTTTAAAAAACTAAAAGAAAAATAAATTGTTTTAATAAATTTTAAAAGTTTTGTAATAATAAAAAATTTTACCTGCAAGTGAAATTGCAAACAAATTCATCTTCTTCGTGTATGTTAAAAATTTCTTTTAGTGTTGTTTTAGGTTTCTTATTATAATGTTTAATTTCTTCAGGTGCTTGATGTGCATGAAGTGATTGAACTTTACAAAGAATGAAATTTGTAATTTCACTTTCGTTTTCCATTTCATTTAATACATTAAAAATATATTCAGACAACCAATTCCAATCTTTTATAATTTCATCATATGTATTGGCAATTGCAATTTCTACAAATGATTATTACAATTTATTATTAAGATTTAAATGTCTAGTAGAGAACAAATTGTAATCGTAAGATTTATCATTAAGAGAAAAGTAAATTATAAATAAGAAAAGCTGTTAGTTGCTTGAAATCAATTAAAATCATTTTATTGTTACAAAATTTTTCAACTAATTACATATATCTGGGATAGGAGCAAAAATATTTAACTTGAAGCATTTTATTTAAATAGAAGATCCACAAAGTTCTCTCATATGAGACAAACTAAGAGATTTTAAGTAATTATTTCATTCATTTGAAAATCTTAAGCACTATGAATGACAAAAGAATATTTTACCAAAAACTGAGAAATGGAAAACTTTCCAGAAATAACAGAAAGTAAAAATAACAACCTTTTTAATTAATTTCTATTTGCTAATTTTTCTCTTTTAAAAAAAATTGACATGTAATTAACCATCTAAAAGTTGAATGCATTTCAAAAACAATAATCATTTTATAATGAGTTTCAAAATTTTTTCTTTTTGTATTCAGATTGCATAAATCTAGTCTGATATTGATTCATCGGGAAAATGTAAATTTCTTATCTTAAGTTTACAATAACTAACAAAAGAACTATTATTCACAAAACTGTTATCTTAATAACATTTGCTCAGAGAAATACATTCGAGTTTTTTATTATTATTTATTCCTTAAATAATTAAATCAATAAAATAATTAAATTCAATGATCTTAACATAAAAAATATCAATAGTTTTTTTTATTTAAAAATTATCAACAATTTTCCTATATAAAATATAAAAAAGAGATCAATTAATACTTACGATAGTATACTTCATGGGCAGTTTGATGAATAATTCTAAAAGATCCGGGTTGCGAATCACTCAAATTAAATAAAAAAGTACGACGTCTTTGAATTACAAAATATTTTGAGCAATAACTTTTATCATTTACCCTAAAAATTAAAAATTTTAAACAAGAAATGTCATAAGATATAAATATAGCCTTTACCACAATGCAGCGGGTACTAAAGTTTGCTTAGGGTTAATCCACATTTTAGCATTAAAATTAAAAAATTAAAATAAAAGGGTTTCTCTAATATATTCAACAAACTTTTTACAGCATTATCAACAAAATATACAAATGTTGACATCTGATAGATGTTTATCGCTTAAACAATCAGATGTTAAGTTTGTCTAACTTCAGATCATTATGGCTGCGTTTATAGATCATTAGCTTGGCCGTGGTCGCTACAGCCTACAATAAAAATTATATTATGATAAGCTCTAAGTATAATTGTTTTTGGCACCCAAAGAACACAATATATTACGAGAAGTGATATACTTAATCAGCTTCTTGCATTTTATACATTAAATTTGTCGATTGTTTTTGTGCTGAAATTGACATATAAGCCTGTGAGTATAGTAGAAGCGATTTTTGATCTTTGCGACTTACCGATGCCATATACAATAGTTTGGCAAGTGCCGAACATCCCTATACAACTTGGAACTTCGCTAGATGCTTGAAGTGACATTACGCCATTTTCTGCAACGTCATGCATTAACGGAAATAACTTTTCCCATTAGTATTGGATTAATCGACAATTGTCACGTAAATGTATATCAACGATAAGGCTATGGTCTTTATGGAAACGGTTTTAAGTGATTTTTGTTTATGTAATTTATCGACTTTGCAAATTTATGAAATCACTGGAAGTCGCTTCTATGAAGACCATGGCCTTAGTCGTACGTTCAAAACTCGCTTAAAGTTACTTCCATACGAACCACAGCTTAAGTCTGTGGGAAAACAAGATTCTGGGACTTATGAGTTTTCCTATTTTTATTAAACTGATGGGAAGCTTATAATATAGACAATCAAAAGCTGTTCCTATATTCGTCACTGCCGAAAGATATTTTCAATAGAAAATTGTGGCTGAACTGTAATTATATAGTAACTTGAAGGGTCTGCTTCGAAAAAATAGTAGTATAAAAACCTGCAGTATTTCGCAAAAAGAACCAAAGCTCCACTACAATAGCCCTTGGACATGAAGAAACGGAGAGGAATATAACACTTAATCCATCTAAATAACAGCTTCGACAAGGTCTTCAATGATATAATATGGCCTTAATCTCCTGCCTAATTTAAATGCAGACATTCTGCTAATACAATACAAAATGCAGTCTTAATGAGATGATAGAACTAGATTTTAAGTTGCGTTGTCCTTACCCACGGCAGAGAGGAAAATTACTGAGTGATATCTCATGAAGACTAGCTTTCAAGTCTCACTTTTGATTTTTGCTTAGGGAGAAAAGGGGGAAATCCCATATGAAATACGTGAAATATGGCTACATTTAAGAAATATGTACTGTAGATTTAGCTAAAATCTCAATTTCCTTTGACTTTTCAATAGAGAGCACTCTTATAACTTTTTCTTTACCAAATTGTATTACTAAAAGAGGCTATCAGATATTTTGTTGATTTTATACATATTAACCTAAAAAATTGGTTATTTTATGAATAAATAAAGAAATTTTCCTTTTTTAAAACTTAAAATTAGGACGCTAAAGCCTATTTTTAAAAAAATCAAAGAACCCATAAATTTCAAAATTTCAAACTGATCATATGTCAAATTTCAATAAAATACTTAAATCAATTGACTATATTTTTGGAAGATTTTAAATTTTTTAAAGTTTTTAGAAAATGTCTCAAATTGTATATCCACCCAAATGTAAGCCTGTTAATAGGTATCTTATTGAATCTGTTTTAGAGAAGCGAATTGAGGTACCCTGAATCTAAAAATTAAAAAATTAAGAATAATAACTTTTTCTTTAAGGATATCTTAAATTTTTTTATCAATTTTCCCAAAGAAGAAACTAATATTTCAGAATATAATGAACTTTGTACAGCCTTAATTGAAATAGCACAACACTACAAGGTGGATAAAATTATTATATTGGCTCTTTGTACAGTAGCAGAGATCTTTAAACTTTATCGGAAGCATCAAACATGTTCAAAAGATCTTTTTTCAAATTTTTATGTATTCAATTAAAAAATTTAATTGACAAAAAAATATATCAAAATTTTTACTTTTAGATTTTTTATAAGCTTTCTGCACAATGCATTTCTGAAATTGATGAAAAATCACCAAATTATTTATTTACTTTACATTTAATTAATACTATGAATAATGCAGGACTCTTTAAAATTAATGCATTTCCACATTTGAATTTTGATGAGTCTACGTGTGATTACTGTTTTTGCCTAATGCTAGAAAAATTAAAAGATATTCTAATGTATGTGAGAAAGAAGGGAATTAAAATCAAAATAAATAAATTTATACTTTATTTTTTGTTTTTTAGAAAAAATGAAGTCAAAGAAAATGTAAGGAATATAATTAATGATGGGCTACAAAAATTAATTGAATCATCAAATACAACAAATATTAGCCTTTCTACTGCTTTGAGGTCTTTATTTTTACCATTACTGAATGGATCATCAAAAGAACGTCAAATAATTAAAAGTTATATTCCAAAAGTTCCAATTAGCTTTTTTCAAATTATTTGTGCGGTATGTCTCATATTTTCAGCTACTTTTTTAAAATAAATTTTTCAAATTTCTTGAATATTAACTAAATATTGTCTCAAAATTTCAGGGGTTCTGTTGTTTATTATATATTTAATAAAAACTTAATTAATTTCACAGATTGTAATTCGACGAATAGTAGCACAAGAACGTAGTGATTACTTTGAAGCCAATGAACTGATTATAGCTGAAAGAATTGCGGAAATTACATGCAATATTCATGCTTATGAATGCTTGACGGTTGTTCTTATCAGGTAATGTAATCAATTTTTATTAGGTAGTAAATTCAATAAATGAACTTGTTTCTGGTTTCACTGACCACCACATGTTCATTGAATCAAAAAAAAACCAACTATATAACGTCAAATATACTGAAGAGTAGAATAACGGATTGTTTCAAATACTACAAAGTGGTGTTCTGAATATATTTAAAAGTCTCACAAAATTTTTAAGAACATTCCAAACATAAAAATAACAAAAACCTGAATTAATATTCATTATAATCTCCTTTGATTGTATTTTATAGATTTGTTTTAGAATATACACATCCTGACCATGAAAGAATTATTTATTTATGTGCTGCCGTCATTCTTTTATATACCAAAGGTGGAAAAACAGCATGGAAACGGCAAAGTCTTAGTTCGCGTAAGCAAATTCAACTAATGGTATCCCGTTTTGCAACAGCGTAAATACTAAAATATAATTTTTCAATAATAAAAACAAAAAAAAACTTTTCTTTTTATAGAATGACTAGAAAATATAATAAATCATATCCTAATATTTTATTAAAATATGGGAAAAGATTGTTAGAAAATGTACCAAACCCAGAAATTAAGTTTCGTTATTTTGACATCTTTCAATATTATATTAAAACTTATGATGGAGAAATAAGGAAAAATATTTTAGAAATATTTCAGGAAAATTTAAAAAGTTTAAATGAAGTCGAAACAAATAAGAAATTTCTTAAGAAAAATTAAATAAAATCAAAAAGTACAGTTAATATTTAATAAAAATTTATGCTTTTGTTTGTTGTGTATTAAAAATTTTGAATTATTGTAATGCTTAATGAAAATTTGTTTATTTAAAAAAAATTGACATCCTTATTAGTATAAAAATAATTAAATACTTATAGGCTAAGTCTAGGCTATGATCCCTGTAGTGGCTTATGAAATACAACCTAATTCACCCGAGCACAAATTCACAAATTTTTTTAAGGTTATTATGTTTAAAATTTTCTTTCCTATTTTTCATAAAGTTTTGGAGAAGCTCGTGTATAGTTGCTTATTTTATAGCCCGCCACAATTTATTTTTCAATAGTTAAAACTACTGAAATTCCGGAACATTGATAACGAGGTTTTTTTTTATATTTGAAAAAAAAAAAAGTTAAAAACTAACAAAAATCACTACTTTAATCCACGAAGGCAATCCTTAAAATAAAAATAAAGGCCGTCTAAATTTTAATCAAAAATATCGCATATTATTTAGATTTTGAGTTTTTCTAAATTATAAAATAATTAGACACAAGATTATAGTCGTTTTGATAACATTTTATTAGTGTTGCCAGAATGAGATATGCAAATGCATAATAGACCTCTTAAGGCTTAAACTACACGTTCGTTTACAAATAAAACTAAACAGATTTTGATACACCCAGCAACTACATACAGTAGCTGCTAGTTTTGCACTTTTATTGCTTATTTGTTCTGCGCAAAGCTTAAGGTGTACGAGCATACTTGTCATCGTTAGCATTGACTCTGAAGATTGTTGAAGATTGAAGATTATTATATTATTTAGAAATTTTTAAGAAATAAATTGTTAAATTTCTCTTTAAAAAAATTTAGTTCTTCGTTTTTCATAAAATTTATAATAGGACCTTTTTTGTTGGGTGTACACATCATAGCTTCATTATTATTCCGCACACTGTGAGGGGTTAATAAAATTAAATTCAACGATTATAACTAATTATTGTTTGGTATAATAAGTTAAATTTTTGTTTCGTTTCTAGACCTTTTTCTGAATTTATTCTTTTGAATAACTAATCATTATTCAAAATTTATTTTAAGCTCAAATTCATTTGAGAAAAATTAAATTTATATAATACAATATGTTTTTCTCTTTATAAAATTATAATTCAACAATACAGTGCAAAAAGACCGTACATTTACCGGTATAAAATTATTAAATTAATTGATAGCTTATTTGCATGATAAAATTAATTTTCATTTGAATTTTGTTTTAACTATGAAATTAAATTAAATTCTAGTAATAGCTTTGGTTATTTTTCTATATTGTATACCTTTCCAATCGTCATAGACAAAAAGTATAATTCTCCTACAATTCTTCTCTTCTATTCAAATCTAAATATAAAAATAAAAGTGAATTACACATAATTCTAACAAAAACTAAAGAAGAAGAATTTTCAAGGGAGTTTTATCTTTGTCCTAGAAATGTTTTTTTTTTCGAGAAATGAACGAACCGTCCTCAGGGACGGTGGGATCATAAGAAGCAATTTGTGTTTGCAATTGCCTTTTTACAGTAAGTAAATTAAAAAAATTTAGTGTTTATATTTTCTATTTTATGATATTTCTCTGTATGTTGTAAGAAATATTTCCCAAATTTCTGCTATTGATATTGATTTAATATTTTGTTGTTTTTACTTGAATTCATTATTTTTTATTAATGTACATATTTTTTGCCTTTTCCCCATTATTATTTTAATACTAGCTAATATTCTTCATATTATTCTTATTCAAATAAGCATATTTTGTATAGTATAAAGCTGAAGTCTAAATTGAGGAGATTTAATCTCAAAACTTTAAAACTTTCAATTTTTTTTTTCCATTTCAAAAAATTATAAATTTACAAAAATCAACGTTTTTTGGATTAGTTGAACTTTTTGCTGGAAGTTAATTTTTTAGAAATTTTATTTTATTTTAAAGAAAACTCCCAAGTAATTAAAAATATATTTTAGATGTATGCATTGAAAAAAAGGGTGTGAGGTGTATCAAGACAAAATAAAGAAATCCAATATGAGTAAAATAACAGCGGCAAATAGAATACAAGAGTATCAAAGTACGAATAAATCAATCATGCCAATGGCTCTAACTATAACCTATGCGCAAGCAACTAAGGAAAATATGATAAACAAGGAAGTCTATGCCAACAGCTCAGCTCCAACGGTTTCACCTGAAACTAACGACAAGGAAATAATCAAAATATTGAAACAAATACAAAGTTCAATAAAAAATCTCGAAATCAGGGTGGATATGCTAGAAAAAAATACACTCGTGTTAAATCAATCAACATCAACTTCACAGAAAATCAGTAAGAGAAATGGATAAAAAACTTAAGATAATCACTTGGAATGCAAACGGGCTACTTGATAGAGCTCAGGAACTAGAAAACTTCATACACTTAAATCATATAGATATAGCTCTAATATCAGAAACCCACTTCACATACAAAAACTTCTTAAAAATAAAGGGGTATTATATATACTGGACAAACCATCCCAGTGGTAGAGCAAGAGGTGGTACTGCTGTAATAATAAGAAACAACATAAAACATCATCTGCATCCGGATATTAAAGAAGAGTATATACAAGTCACGGTCATTACCATTGAGGTAAACAATGCGGAAATAAATATAGCGGCAGCATACTGTCCACCAAAACATAAGTTCAATAGAAAGCAAATGGAAGAAACAATAAGGAAGCTAGGTCCTAAATTTATCATGGGAGGTGACTATAATATAAAGCATACAGCTAGGGGTACTACTGGTTAATTGGATACAAATCGCAACTGAATCTAAGGAATAAAAGATTAATATATATGACAATTATAAAACCAATCTGGACATACGGAATACAGCTATGGGGATGTACGCATGAATGCAACATAAAAACTATCCAAACTTGTCAAAATAAGATCCTACGACTAACAACTAACGCATACCGATACGTGACGAACAAAGAGATAAATGAAGACCTAAAAATAAAATGGGTAAAAGAAGTCATCCAAGAACACGCTGCAAAACATGAAAAAAGACTCCATCATTACCCTAACATAGAAGCTGTACTACTGCTGGACACAACAAGCCAGACAAGACGGCTTCAACGCAAGAAACCGCATGACCTAACATAGGAATACAAACGCTTATAGGGAACTGATCACTGGATCTTCACTCCCGCACACGTCACACTCACACACACATAGATAATAGTACTAATAAACTAATTGTAAATAGATTAAGATTGTAGTAAACACTGGAAAATTAAAAAAAAAAAAAAATTTTTTTTGAATGGTTCATATTTTATTTTTATATTAATATCTTTTTCAATGCGAATAAAAATATTTGCAAAATCATTTCATTTCTCCTTTTATAACTCATTCCGAGGTATTTAGAGAAAGGAAAATAAAATAATCCTTTACTTTATTGATAACTAAAAATGCGAAATTTTTTTGAAGATTATGAAGAAAGTAAAATAAGTTTACTATAATGTCATTAAAGTGCTTATAAAGTTCTGGAATCATAGTGGTTGTGGTCTCAATAAAGGAGATGATGTTCCACGAACTATTTTGTTCCGTGTTGTTTTGAAAAAGGAGTGAACATTATAACTTATTTAGTTTATATAAGTAATACTTGGCTTGCAAAATTACGGTACTTAAAAATAAAACATTTTTGTCTAAAATCGGAAATAGTTCTTAAAAATAATACAGCTGAAAACCCAAAAAATCAGTGCAATGCTTTTCAGCATTACTTTTTCAGTTATTTTTTAAATGAATTGTAAACATTTCCGACATGTTTGATAAAAACTTATTTCTTATTTGAAAAGTGTTGAGCGTTTTAATGATGTGTTTTCAATTTGTAATGATTTTTTCGGGTTTTTTTGTCTGCAAGGGCTCGTTCCTAATTTTAAAAAATACATAACAGCATCCTAAGTATACACACATAACGCCAGCAAAAAATGGGGGTTTTGTTGGACATGTTTTATACAAACAAATTTCAACTATAAAAAAATAAAAAAAAATCCGCGGCGCTGCAAGACATGTACAAAGCACAATAAGCGATATAAAATTACACTAACAATAAAGTATGAAATGTTCCTCCTTCTATTGCATTTTCCTTATTTTATTGAAGTTTCTCATACTCAATTCAATTACTAATAAAGTTCTTTTCGACATCTGATTATAGCTTGAACAGAAAATATTCCAAACAAGATCTCATTTGGAATTGAAAGTCATACATTAGTAAGTTGATTGTAAAAATTTCTTCACTGTACCCCAATGTAGATAACATGTGACTTAATTTTCATGCTTCAAGTGACACTACTTTTGTGATTAATAAATGACCAATTTAATAAATCGGATATTTATGATAGCTGCCTTCTTATTATTACTTATTTTGGTCATATGTGAATCATATACAGCAGCTAATTCTGCATAAGTTAATGGTGATTTCGCACGTCTTATATTAATATATTCTTTGTGAATGTTCCTTAATTCTTTGATGAGTTGACTAGAAGAATGGAATCTTTTTCGATTATTTGAGCTAGAAAGAGATAGGAGCTAGAAGCTAGGTCAATGCATACATCTAAAATATATTTTTAATTACTTGGGAGTTTTCTTTAAAATAAAATAAAATTTCTAAAAACTTAACTTCCAGCAAAAAGTTCAACTAATCCAAAAAACGTTGATTTTTGTAAATTTATAATTTTTTGAAATGGAAAAAAAAAATTGAAAGTTTTAAATTTTTGAGATTAAATCTCCTCAATTTAAACTTCAGTTTTATACTATACAAAATATGTGTATTTGAATATTAAATAAATCCATGGCTCAAATCCAGCATAGCTGCTTAACTTTGGATAACTTCTTTAATATTAGGTAACATTTTTGGATGAACTACACATAAGGCGTCATATTTTCTCATACGTTAATTTCAAAATGGCGGATCGATGCTTAAAACATTTTAAGCTTAGTGGATATTTTGACAATTAACTTACTTATATATAATTTTCAATTCCAAATGAGATGTTATTTGGAATATTTTCTCTTAAAGCTGTTATAGGATGTAGTAAAGAACTTTATTAATAATGTAAGAAAAATGCAATAGAACAAGGAACAGGGGGTTTTTTGTAGTTAAAATTTCGCGTAGAAAACGTCCTCAACATTTTGCTTACCAACGTTCTTGTGAGTATATTATATTCAAGGATACTTAAAATTGCATCATGGTCCCAAAACTCCATTTTTTTCTGGCGTTATGTAGAAAATATTCAGTTTTAGTGTTTTACTGTTAGACAACCTGTCTTTGGTGTTTGATAGTAAAGTTAGAATATTGTGATCACATAATCATTTACTTTTCCTAATGTATTTTTAGCCTGTATCCTAGAGTATAGTGATACATATTCAAAGTTACATTGAATATATTTTTTACTTATAGAATAGCGTGACCGGAAGAAAATTTAAATTTCTCTTCATGTAAAAAATGGCAATTGACAACCTCCGAATTTCTGAAAAGCTTAATAAAATATATTTCTAAATAAATTTTATTTTTAACTTTAGTTTCGGATATTTTTCAACTTTCTGATTGCATAAAAGTTTCACCATCAAAAATGGTAATACAAGCAGATAATGTTGTCGATTTTCTTGTTATATTTAAACCACATTTTAAAGATATAAAAAAAATATCAAAGCAAATACTAGAAATATTAAAATTAGCTAATATTAAAATAATAATTGGGGATAAAGCAAAATGTCAAAGAATATATAAAAAAATAATGAATTCAAATGAAAACAACAAAATATTAAATCAATACCAATAGCAGAAATTTTTGAAACATTTCCTACAATATATAAACAATAATAAAATAGAAAATATAAACACTTAATTTTTTTAATTTACTTACTGTAAAAAGGCAGTTACCAACACAAATTTTTACCCAACCAATATCTATATGGATAGTTCGTTAATTTATCGAGAGGAACATATTGTGGCTCCACAATCTTTAGTTTCCTGTTTAAAACAAAAAAAACCCACAAGTCATTTGACATTTTTTTTATAATGTGTAAATATCCTTACTTTTCCATGAATTTTTAATGAATATCCCATTCCTGATAATGTATTCAACTGTACTGGACACACAAAGCCAATATTATGAAGTGTATTTTTTTCTTTATTAATTATTTTTGGTATTCTGTTGAGTGTTTGTGATGTTGTTGATGTATTATTTTTAACAAAAACAACCATATATTTAGGTATTGTGCACATTCTAGATTTTCTGACCATACTAAATTATATATTTTTAAAAATACTTCACATATTCTTGCTGATTCACATAGACTATAACACGGTGGTATCGGTTTTTCTAATATCCCAGTAGGAAATTTTAGCATACAAAAATTCATTTTTTGATTCTTCAAATAAAAATTACATTAGCTTGTGTTTTATTTTAAAATGAAGATTGCTCCTTAAAAAGGCACTCAACACATATACGCAAGTATTTATAAGTACGTAATATGAATTGGTATACTTTGTTGTTTGTTGTCCATGTATAGACTAGCTGATATTGGTATTCCCAGTTGAGAATTAAAGACTTCTTTTGGATGATGTTGATAAAACTTAGTTCCTAAAATGTTATTTTCCATCAACATATTTTAAAAGTTTTTCTTTTATTAATTTTTAAAAATATTACATGTAAAGTTATGATTCTTTTATAAAATATTAATCAAATTTATCTTACATGTATTTAAGTACTATTTAGAATTATAATATCAAAAAATATTCTAGTTCCAATATTTGAATAATGAGAGGATTCTGATTTTAAAAATTTTTCATGTTTTTGGTGCCAGATTGCTTATTTTTCAGTTTACATATGTGAAGTTTTACATTATGTTCAAAACGTCTTATTCAAAAGTCCTTGAGTAAACTTTCAAGATAATAGAAGAAAAGTAATTTTTAATTATTCTAATAAGTGAAAGGATTTTAAAAAGTACGCCAGACTTGTTGTAAATTATAAATAGTGGCGAAATCATATTTATTATGTTTTCTTCTTTTATTTCATAGTAAATATATTCAAGTATATTTAGGAGATTCGGATTATATTCTCGCTATTTCAAAATACATATGTATTAGTCAAAAAAAAAAAAAAAGCTGCAAGGGGCAATTAACAAAAGGGTTGTTAAAAAACTTGTAGCTGATTCAGATATAAAAATAGGAAATTCTTTTAGCTCCTCATCAAATTCAGAACACCCATTTATCAAAATTAAAAAGCTTAGTAGCACTCAAAAAATAACAACTTAAACCAGAAAAAAAAAACAAAATTACCGGTAATTTAGTTTACCGGTGCGAGAAATAATAATTGTGCCCAAAACTGTAAAAACACAATTTTTAAAAATTAAAGAAAATTATATGAAAAAATTAATATTAAATTAAAAAATTAAAATTAATCGAAATCTATTTTATTTAGAAATAGGGAAGCATGTAATGCTTTGTTAGAAATTTTGCGCCACTCTAGTTTGAATCTTCTCAGTGACAAAGAAAACTTTATTAGGCATAAAATATAAAAAAATTACACCAACATTAATTATTGATTGTTTGATTAATTTATATGATGATTATCTTTTCTTTTTATTACGAAAACTACGTCACGTTGCAATTAAATTAATTATTTTTAGATATGCTGGCCATTGTATCAATTGGAACAAATGAATATCAAAGTAGAACTTTTTACATATTTAACAATAAATTTCCTTCAAATTAATTACCTTCATTTCATAATTTATTCTTTACACTAATTTAACTCACTTAAATGATTAAAACAACTAAACTTTAAAAGAATTTTATTTTATATTCCCGTAATGTACGGCAGCTTCTTCAATACGAATCACAGTTACATTCCCACCAGAGATATTGCGTATATTAAAATTGAAACTATGGGTTTATACTGATTTGGGTTTATACGATTTTTTTCAGGTCTAATAAAAAATGATTGCTTATGTGTTTTGTTTGTTTTTTATTGGTTATTAATTTTATTTTCGATTATTTTAAAAAAAATCAACAAATTATGTTAAATATTAATTAAAGTTTTTATTTCCGCTGAAAAAAAATTAATCTTGTATTTAGTATAAACTAATCTTTTCGTTTCAAGTGCAAATGCTTCTCTCTGTATAGCTTTCCATTTGTTCTAGGGCAGAGCTCAAATTCCCCTCAAAATACTTCACCGTTAGTTATTTCTAGAAATCATTTGTATTGTTCAATTTAGATTTTGAATACAAGAGAAGAAGGGAAATGTACTTTTTAACTAAGAAAATTCGAAAGGTATACAATATAGCGAAATAGCTTAGGATACTATCACACAAGATCACTTTAAATTCATAATTTAAACAAAATATAAATAAATTAATAATTTTATCATGCAATTAAACTAACAATTTCTTTGATAGTTTTATACTGGTAAATATAGAATTTATAATAAGAATATTTACCCATATTTGTTATTATTGATAATTATCAATTTTTATATAAACAATTAATAAATCAATTAGTTGAATAATCAATTAATAGCTAGCAATGATATTATATTAACTAGAGATTAATCTGAATACTACAAAGCCTACCACTGTCTACTTTTACAGACTATTAATAAGAATATATTTATTAACTTTTCGATTAAAATTTCGTTTTATAAAACGCAACTACAAAGCAAGTTTGACAAAATCAAAGATTTCAGTTGTAAGCAAATATTATAACTTCTTCCAAAGTATTTAGTCGCTGTGTCAGCTCATGTGCAAAATAAAGTTTTGGCAACGTAATAAAAATATACAGCCAAAAAACTTCCTATTATGTTAAGTTTATCAAATTATCTAAAGCAATACAATATGGCTCTGATCCTACTATTTACTATACGACTTGGAGCACTCCGTCTCATAAGATCAATTATGTGTTAAAAGAAAAGGTCCATAATGATTAATAGCCATATAGTTAATTCAATTTCATCTTCACTTTTTGATAATCTAAAAGCCAAAGCTATTCGACCATTGTGTATTAAGGGGTTAGGTCTACTCAGCATCTTAAAGTATGATATCTTAAAAATATTCTCTGAAAACATGAAGTGAATCCGACCAATAGTTTTTGAGTTATTTACTAATTAAAAAGGGCTCTAGGGCTCTACATATGTACTTTAAATGCGTTTTTCTCAAAACTATGTTTGTTGAACCGGTGAACACTGTAACTTGAAAACCGTTGGTTAGATTTCAATGAAATTTATACAGCTTTTGGAAAACATGAAAAACTCGTTCCTGATCGAAGGATTTTTTTTTTTTTAAATTCCAATTTTTGTAAACAATTAACTGCTGTTTTTTCCCCGAAAATATGGAAAAAAATTTCCTGAGGCCGCCATTTTGTTGGTTTTTTATAAAAAAAAAGCTTCGATCAGGCACAAGATTATCTGATAATAAAACAAATTTTTTTTGTTCGTATGATTTTAGATGAATCCTCAAAGATTTATGATGTTCACCGCAAGGAGCTTCTTTTGAAACTGGGTCAACGCAAACAGTCATAACATAAAATTATTAAATTTTTTTTTTCAAATTTTCGTGAAGTCAAGTCGAAACATTATGTAATGATGCCATATTTTTACTTTTATAAAAAAAATTATTTAAATTTATCATTTTTGCATGTCTCTGAGTAGACCTAACCCCTTTAAACATCAAGTTAATTTTCTCTTGCATTTATTTGTTCTGCAAAGGGACGTACAAATTTTTGAAAATTTAGGTCCAGTTTTTTGACTACAATATTGTCATTAGAAGTTTTCTTAATTATTTCATCTAAAAATGTATCTACTCGTAATTATAAAAATGATTTTTAGTTGTGAACTATAAAACCTTTGATGGCATTAACTGTAACAATATTTTGGTATTTGATTTTTTATTTTTCTATTCTTTTAAAACAATTTTTGAAATAATGTGCAGCATCTTAAAAATATTGTGTCAAAATTTCAAGTCAATCGGGGTAAAATTACCGAAAGTATGAGCATTTGAGCGTCCTTTGTTCTAGAGCAAGGAGGGAGTGAACAAAACTTTAAAACGTTTTCCTGAAGCTTGTTTTCGAAGTCGGTGCACGATAACGATAACTTATAATCTAATTGACCGATCGTTTTGAAATTTTTCAATCTACATAAACATAAACTTTAAGGGCGTTACATTTTAGATATGTTTTATGAGCTAAATAAATAAGCTTTGGTGTGGCTTTGGTGAGGTGTAGGTGTGTGACATATTAAATATTTGTCTTTACCGGCGCGGAGTGGAATAAGTTAGTTTTATAAGTTTTGTAGGTGAGGTGTTATATTTGATTCATTTGAGTTGTGCTGTTTTAAATAATGTGTGTTTTATTTTTTAATAAAGAGCGACTAATGGCTACCTTCTCGGGACAAATAGAGTGAATTTTATTCAAGAATATCTGCCAAAATCGCTGTCCATCAACTTATTCAAATTTACACACTCCTATAAGTTTCAGATTAAAATTAAAATTGTATCCTGCTTAAAAGAACTTCATTTACCCAAATTAAACAATTTAGTAAGGATCATTACTCTGCATATCAAAGAGTTTCAAATAATGAAATTAAAATATATTGATTTAAAATCAATTACAGCTAATTTTCTTTGAAAGGAAAACAAATAAAAGAAATATGCCTTATATCTAATTGTAAAAAGAAAGCTAATTAAAATTTTTTTTAAACATATAAAGGCAATTTTAAATGGAAGACAAATTGATAATCCTAAATTTTAATTGAACAAAATAATTAAAGCTCTTTTAATACTGTTCGGAATGTATCCAAAAATATGTCTGCATGACTTTTTTGAAAAACAAGTGCTGGTCTAAAACGAATAGCAAGCTCACCACATCCACCAGTTTGTATACCCTTTTGTTTTAATCGATTAATTAAATCATCGCGTAAACAAGAAGTCTTACAATTAATCGCTAAAAATGTACCACGACCCCTTGTCGAATTGAGAATATGTGAAAATTCTTTTTCTATATCCAATAAGCCATTTTTAAGATGATTTCCTGTTTCAGTAACATTTTTTAAAAGTGCATCCCTTTTAATAACATTTAAAATACACTCTAGAAGTAATAATTTTCCTGGATCACCCATCCATGTATTAAACACTCTATAGCCTTGTTTTGGTTTTAAATCTTCTGTGTGAAAATAACCACCAATTTGTAATTTCTTACTGAATGTTACTACATCTGGAGGTGTTTGTAACTCAAAATGTTCATGACACCAAAATTTTCCAGTTGGCCCCCCACCAGTTTGTACTTCATCAATTAAAAGAGCAACACCATTTTTTTTTGTTATTTGCTGCAATCCTTGGAAGAATTCTTTAGATGCTTCATTATCTCCTCCTTCACTTTGTATAGGTTCTATTACAACACCTGCTACGTGGACATCATTCTTTTTACCTTCATGTATTAATTCTTCAACTAAAGCTAAACATTCTTCATCTTCTTTGGCATTCTCTTGCTTATTTTCTTCTAAAGGATATTTATAGGCAGGAAATTTTGCAACTGGCCAGTTAAATGCAGGTATATCGATTTTATGAATGTATTTGGAACGTGTTGTTGATAATACTCCTAATGTTCGTCCATGAAAAGCTCCTTTAAAGGACAATATACTAAGATCAGGGGAGCCAGGCTGTTGATTTAACATACAGGAATCTTTTTCTTCTGCTGAAAAGTCAATGTTTTCACCTCGTTGTGTTTGGCAATACCTAAAATAAATTTAAAATATTTAATATATATACATATATATATATTTCATTGCGAAATTAAAAATTTGGGATAGATTGTTTCTAATACGAATTAAATTTTCTCTGCCAGGAGAAAGTAACAGTCAGAAACCAAATCATGCATGCTATATAAATGTATTTACGACAGTGCATTCTAAATCCCCTTTTGTTTTTATTAGATTCAAAAATTAATCAAAAAAAATGTAACCGTAAATTTCTATAATCAAAATAATTAGTTAAAGCTTATTCTCATTCTTAATAAGTTTTCTTTCATTCTAAGATTTTTCCAAAGTTTTTGGAACAGGAAAGTGACATCTTACCAAATAAATATATTTTTAAATGCATTTTCATTTGAACATGAACCACACATCATTGTCGTTATATTTTGAAGACCTTTTGGAGCAATTGATAGTAAAACAGTTTGTAACTTTTCTGGCCAATCTTTACCAGGGAATACTCCAAGTGCTGGACGATTTATTAAAGCTAAAATTACAAATACAATTTTATTCAAAAAATTTATACTTCATAATTTAAAATTAACATTTAAGATTGTGCTCATCTTTAAAAACTTGTAGTAAATCGGGATGATTGTAACCCAAGGGAACTGAAGAAATTTGTGTAAATACATCCAAAAGAACATTTCCGTCTACATCAACAAGATAGTTTCCAAATGATTTATCATAGTCTGCAAAAAGTTGTACAGTTTTAGCATTCTGAAAAATTAAAAATAATAATTTAAAAAAAATAATTTTTATTATTGAGAACTTGGTTAAAATTGATAAAAATGTAAATAGAGTTTATGACCTTAAAAGAATCGATATTCAATAATTTTATTTTAGTTAAATAGTTTTGAAATTAATTTCAATAATAAAGAAATAAAAACTATAAAAAAATTTTTTTATATTTTCTTATCTCTTATAGACTGTTTTCTCTGCAAGTTAGTTCTCCTCTATGTTTGAAATTTCAATATTTCAGGAGTAGCTAAATATTTAATGGAATACTTTAAAAAAATTTCAAACAAAACTATTTAATATTAATTAACATAAAAGAATATAAAATAATTTCACGGAAAAAAAACAGATTGAAAATTGTATTTTTCTATACCCAATTTATTCGTTTACTTAATTTTCATTTTGAATTTATTCTTTTTAAAATTAATTTGCTTACTTTCGAGTAATCAGATCTTGTTTTGACTTAATACACGTATTTCACTAAACAAATTGTTTTGCTTTTGCGACCGTCATTATTTTTTCCGTGGAGTTTTGAATTCCTATAACATCAGCATTTTTGTGGATTGCTAGCTTCTTATATAATTATGAAAACTAACCAAATTATTCTTATATAATTATATCATAAAAGGGCATAACGTTTTTTAATAATTACTTGACCTTCTGTTAAACAAACATGTATTCCTTTTTATTAAATTAGATTTTAAAAAATTTGATTTTCTAATCATCAGCCTTAAGATTACCATCAAGGTTAAAATTAAAAATTTATAAAAGACTGAAGATAAAAACAAAGCAAAAATATAATTTTTTTTTTAAATACTTGAACTTGTCCTAAAAATTGAAATCTAATCATTACGATTAGTCTAATTTGGATTTCATACACCCTTAAAAAGATTAAAAGATATAATAAAAAATTTTAATTTAAATGCCACATATCAATATCTTAATTAAAAATATATTTATATAACAAGCATTTTGATGAATTGTAGAAACACAAAAAACAAAAAACATAATTTTACCTGTAACAAATTCAATTCCTCTAGCAGTTTAGTTGACTTAGGACCTGGAATTTTGGTTTTAACACAAGGATAACAAGGCTCAGCTAATGTAGAAAAGATCTTAGCATTCTTTAAAAAGTTATCTATAACAAAAGTAGAATAAAAATTTACATTTAATTTAAATCAATTAATTAAATTTCATCACATATTAACCTACTTGCTCTGAATTGATTAATCACTTTAATTCCAGCAATTGATTGAAACATTATGACACAAACAAAAAACAAATTTCACTTAAATTTAACCAAAACAAAAAAATTTCTGTACAATAAAATTAAATATTAATGGCTTCAACCACAATTCACTGCAGACTGAAGCCTATAGAGTCAACAGAGCACATGGAATAGCTATAAAGCAATCCAAAAAATTATATATAAATGACCTTATTCTTATTATTATTTTTTTTATTTTGTTTTTTGCTTGTACAAAAATATGTCAAAATCTGTGAGAGTCTCCTTGTTAACTAAAACATGCGCAACAGTGTTTTTTTAGATGGTATTAGGATCAAACTCCTTGATAAAGATGATAAGAGCTAATACATGCTTATAAATTGGGTAATATTATATTAATATTCCCCTCCATTTTTATTGCACTATTTTATAATCGACATCAATTGAAAGCGGGATAAATTTGACTTGAAGCAACAAAATTATTTAACACATATAATTTCGTCAGCAGGTTGTTTAATAAATTGAAATTACAAAATTTTATTGATAATAATAATTTCCAGCTATGAATCATCAAATTGTTTTGTTGAAGAAAATGTTTTAATAAATTATATTGAAAGTATACCCGGAATTATTTAAGAAAATTATAAATGTCAAATGTAAATTATTTAAATAATGTTCATTTAAAATAAATATATTTTGTTTTATTGCTGTTCTTTTTTTTATGCTCTAAAAATATTTCCATATAGTAGGCCTCTGTGGATAATATATTTCCTTGATTTATTACATTTGGCAAATTATGTGAAAACAATTTGATAAAAAAATAATGAGTGTAAAAGAAATTGGGAATCAAGATTTTTTTCTATACACTATTTTCGATTAATATACAAAATAAAATTGAAATCAAGGCCAATTTAAATGAAAAGTTAGTCTTTTTAAATAAAAAGGATTTCACATTAGATTCAAGCTTTTTTAAATTAATCATTTGTAAAATCAGATTCATCCTTTTGTAACCCGTGTTTGAATATGTTTTCAATTAACAATAATAAGAATATATATAGCAGCGGATACATTTTAACATAAATATTTATCTAACAATTAAAGTATTTGGTAGAATTATTTATTATTTCTACAAAATTTCTACCTTTTAAACATAAAAGTAATAAAAATTTTTCGTGTGATTTAATTTATTAAAAATATTTGTTATATAAGATTCATCATTGGTAAATATTGAAGTAAAAAGAATCAAATTATATCTTGTCTGTCAAACAAAGTCACGTATGTACCTACGTGAGGTAAAAACTAATTTTTCATTTTGACTCTAACCAAAATCAGAATCTCTTCGTTACTCTTTATATGAAAATTGATGTAAATTTTTTGGTTTTTCTGTTGACGAGTATGACACAAGTGTATCTTTTTATCTTAAATTATGTAAGAGAAGCTCACTAATAAGTATTTTACTTTGTGAAATATTAAAATAATAAAAGCCAAGAAAATAAATTTTGGCAAAATTTTGGAAAAATCAAAGTTTTCTTTTAAAAAAATTCACCAAATTCAAATAAAAGTTATAAATAAAAAATGTTTGTTAAAAAGTAAGTTGAGTGTTCAATTTGTGAGAAAGATATTTTGTCTCTCATCATGTCATGTCATCATGTCAATAACAAATCCTAAAAACTTATGGGTACAAAATTTGAAAACATTCACATTAAATATGAAATTAACGTAACGGATATTATTAAACAGCTACAAGTTTACATAAATTATCAAAAAAAAGTAAATTTAACTAACTTTATGTTTAAGTAAGTTTTCGAAACTGTAATTTTCAGCTAACCCAACGGTTAATTGTAAAAGAAGGTTTTATAGAGCTAAAAGAAACTTTTACATAAGACTTCGAAAATGCCAAGATATGCCTGAAAAATAATATTAATATTTCCTCTTTAGCCAGACACATACAAAAACAAATAAAAACATTAAGGTTTTTAAAATTTTTGGAATCAACTATGCTTTTATTAAATGTTCAATCGCAAGGATTTCAATATATCTTGGATTTCTCGTGTTGAAACCCGCGATAAGGAACTTTATTTCAAAAAGCACAAAATATAAACTGAAATATCACAATTGCACATATTCTCTAGGCCTTTTATTCAAAGTTGAAACGGCCTAGAACAGTGTTTCTCACTGACCCACTAAAAACTTTTTTGCGTATTTTGGCTCATGAATACAATAAAATAAGTTTACTTGCCTATTATTATTGGTTGGTTTAATAATATTTCAATAATAAACTATTAAGTCTTTCAACTATTTAATTTAAGCAAATTTAAAAAAAAATCAAAATATGCAATTCTTTATTGTCAACTTAAACCAACTGAACGAATGATCTGAGTGAAATGGGTGCAAAAAGTAGTGTCGTAATATCAAAAACGCCGTTTGCATCTCTAGCTACTTCACGAGGCGACTCGGCATTTAGTTGTCCTGCGCAGTATCGCGATCCACATTTGGGAGATTCCAGCTTTGAATACAACTTTAATTCTAATAAACTAAGACACTAAGACACCCTTGATATTTTCAATAAAAACAAACTTCATATTTTTCAGCCGACACAAAGAATTAATAAAACATGAAAATAAAATTCAAATTTTTTTGTTTTTTTATTATTTTAAACATTAAACCAATCTACAAAAAAACCATTTACAATAATATTATGTAGTTATATATCTTAAATAAAACTAAGAAAAAATCTGTACAATGATATATTGGAAAATTTATCATTATTTACAATATACACCATTTATTGAAATATTATAACTACGTAATACTAAAATAACATTACAATAAAATACAATTAATTCTATAATTAATTCTAAATTTTTTATTACATTTCGATCTTTTTTTATTTATTTACATTCATTAATTTTATTTTTGTTTAAAATTTCTTTTAAATTTTTATTTTCATGTTGAAAATGGCAACTTATAACTTATATATAAGAAATTAATCTATTAAAACTTATGATATTAATTTATATTTTTAGAATATTAAAGGAAATTTAGTTAAAAATACTTCACACAATTAAATCCAAAACTAAAACATTTCCAAAAGAAAGAAAATTCTTAGAATTTACGCGGTAACCAGACCTCGTCTAAATTTTATTTTTTTGGTATATAAAAATTATACCATACCATAGATATACATAGTTTAAAGCGATTTATATATATATATATGTATATATATACATATTATTTTTAGAATATCAAAGAAAAATTTAAAGTTACTATATAAATAATAATATAAATTTCCATTAATATTTACTGCAAAGTTCAAAAAATGTTGACAATGTGTTAAAGAAAAAAGGATGTATAACTGTAGATTTGTATATATTTATACATAATTAGTTTTTATTTAAATTTAAATATTAAAATAGAAAATTTTCAACTGCTTAAATGTTATATTTTAGTTAAGTATATTCAAATAATATTAACAAATTGATAGTTAAAAAATCAATCTTTTAGCCATAAATTCAAGCAAAAGTAAAATATTAAATGTTTTATTTAGCATAATATAAAAAAAACTGTTATACCTAATATTACATTAATTTATGGTAATTACAAAATTTTTTTTTTAAAAATTAAACAAAATTTTGTACATACCATATACACTTTATATTTAAATTATTTTATAATATGATTTAAATGAGGAAGATTTAAACCTTTAATAAATTGATTTGGATATTATACCTAAATCAAAAATCTATTTCTTTATATATTTCAATAAAATTATATAGGCTTTAGGATTGATCTACTAAATTTTCCCGAAAATGTTTTATCTTTTGTACAAAATAAGCTTCAAGACTTTCTGCACATTTATAAAATGGAGATTCTTTTGAATTATAATAACGACAATTGTCAAATATTTTTGTCATATCCCCAATAAATTCTGAAAGTTTTGTATAAGTTTGCGTTGTAATTTTTGTTTCAATTTTTTGCAAATCTGTAAAAAAAAAACAAATATTTTTATTAATTATATATAAATTGATTCTTAAGTCGCGAGAATAAAGATATTTTTAATTATCCTTTAATCCTTTTGAGATTGTAATAAAATTACATCATGAATTTTATTAATTAACTCACATTACCCATTATCACAAGCTAAAAACTTCTTCTTTAGAAATCTTAAATAATATTTTATGTTATTCTTTGGCTCTTTTCATATAAATCAATTAAAAGAATTGGATTGACATCTCCAAGCAAACTAATCATAACTTTAGGAAGATAAAAAAAATATTTCATCAGAAATTCTGTTAAATGTGCGCAAAAAAACAATAATTTCTCTTATTTAATTTTCATTGTTATCATATAATTTCAGTTTTATCAACAAATTAAAGCTAATTATATTTTTTCATTGTAAAATTTCAAAATTAATTAAAACTTACCCATCGGTTCTTTTATTACTTTATAATAATCTGGTGCTTCTCCGGGATCAACTGGTTCCATAAATGGCCATGCATTTTTATGACTCTATAAACAATTAATTTAAATATTAAAGAAAATATATTTTATATAATAAATTAAATAAAAATATTTTACCTGTATTTGTTTAATTAATTTCCTTAAATCATCATATTCTTTAATGGTTAAATTTTTCATATTAGCAAAATTAACAGAATTATTTCTTTGACAATTAGGACATATATATTCATCAATATAATCAGCTTCACTTTGTAATATACCAACACAACGCCCATGAAACCAATCTTGACATTTGTCACAACAAATATAAAATTGTGATTCATCGTATGGCTGCTTACATAAGCAATAAAGTTCTTGTGTTTCTCTAGCATGTGTACATTCAGTACATATAAATTCAGAAAGTTTTTTCGATTGTTCTTCAGTGATTCCAACACAATCGCCATGAAACCAATTATTGCATAAATCACATCCAACATAAAATCTTAAATAGATAAATTAATAAAATTTTATTGCAAAAAAAAAAAAAATGCTTTTAAATATATTTATACTTTGTATCATCATAAGGTGTTTGGCATATGCAATAAAGTTTCTCTTTTTTCCTCGATGAACCTGAACTAAGTGAGCTATTTGGTTTGTTCGAATGTCTTCTTGTGCGGGTACTTCCAAGAGTATTTGTAAAAGATCGATTAGATGTAGTTGTACCTGTTGCTTCTGTTATATTATTGTTTATTATTTGTTTTGACGGTGAGGCACTAATCAATAAATTATATACATTTAGATATATTTATTAAAATTAAAATCTTTTTACCGTTTTTTGGGTGTTATATTTGCATCTGAAGTTTTTAAATCTTCTTGTTTTATTCTTTCAATTTTTGCTCTTACAGAAAGCTCAGAGGCTAGTTCCTTTTGTATTTCAATATGTAATTCCTTTTCAAGTATAACCCTCTTCTTCAGTATATCCTTTTTAAGAAGTTCCTTGTGGCGATAAAGTCGTTGCTTTAAATTATGAGATACAAATATTTTTTGAAAACTACATCCCAACTTGTTTTTTTTTTTACAAGTTATGAATTATAACAATTAAATGTTGGGAGCAATATTATAAATAAAAAATAAAAAAGAACAGATTCATAGATTCATTTCTAAGCTCTAAAAGCACGAATTGATCGTATGCTTAAATATTTTGAATAGATTTATATACCTAATCGGCCATTTATTTGCTAATATTAAACATGTTGGAATTATTATTACAAACCGGATGAAAGATAAATTACTTTTAAATAAAAGACATGAAAAATGGAATATTAGTAAAAACAAAAATTTTATTTGTTATAAGTTTTTAAAAATAATAGAGAACTAAGGAAAAGTCTCAAAGGGCTTCTCGTTTATTAAGCAATAATTATCGAAACTTTGCTTTTGTTACAGCATAATATTTGGAAATTTACTATATAAGAAATCTTTTGGATTTCGGATCTAATAAGTAAATTTTATATTATATTAAATTATCTAAAAAAGTGTCGAAAATAGTAAAATAATTTCTACTGAACAGTACCCTATCTCATAAGAGGAAAATTACATAATTATAGAAATTATGAAATACGATTTTTAGTAATAAGATTTTACTTGATAGTTTTTACTTGATAGTTAAAATTATAAAAAAAACAAAAATAATAATAATAAATTTAAATACATACCGTTAAATAATAGTTTGGTTTCTTTTTTTCTCCTTCCCTTTTAATTGCTGCTAATTTTTTATTGTTGACCGATTGGGGTACTTCTTCATTTTCATCACACATAGAAAGTCGCCTAGAAACTGCTGTTGTATTGTATTGTTGTATTTCATTAATTGGCTTCTTTTCACTTGTACTGGTTGATAATCTAGGATTTCTTCTTCTTGGGGTTTCTAAAATCCATTCATCATCATCATCGTCATCATCAACATCATCATTATCATCATCTTCATCATCCTCATCATTTGATTTATTTGTTGATCGTCTTCTTTTGTTCCTATTTCGTACTGGAGATAAAGAAGGTGAAGTATTACTGAAGTATTCAAGGCTCGTATTATTAGGTGCATTAGTATCACATTTCATCTGGCGTTCTTGATAACGTTGTAAATTTAGTAATTTTTCTTCAACATCAGGATTTAAATTTGATTGTTTAAGTGCATTTTTAATTGCTGAAAGTAATGGAAGACCGCGTTGTATAACATAACGAATCAAGTTTAAGATATAACGTGACAACACAATGCATATATTCTTAATATACTTTATAGTCTTTTAATTTTAATATAAATACTTACTTTGTTGTATATAATCTGGTGTTAAAACAAAAGAATCATCATCTCCACCAATTGATGAAATTTTTTCAATTTCATCAATAGTAGAATCTGATTCTTGTTTTTGTTGATTTATTATAGCACGTTTTTGTATATTAGCAACTATAACTTTTTGTAATAATTCTTTTTTAACATCAGTATTTATTTGTGCGCCATTCAATTTTTGTTTAATCTGTTCTTCGGTTTGATCATTTTGGGAAAACGAGGAGTTTTTTGTAATCTAAAAAATAAATATTTTCAATATTTAAATAAAATCTTATCTTTTTTCAAATAAAAATGCCTAGTATTTGTGTATATTATAAAAATGTGATAAAAAATTATTCAAATTACACAAAATATGTAATAAGAAAACTTTAAATTAGAAAAATTTAAAGTTTAAATATTTTAAGAAAACATAATATACAAAATTAATTCAAAACTGAAGAAAAACGCTTTAATTAAATAAAATATATGGATAAATATGTTAAATCTTTTTCTAAAGATATTTTTTATTTTTTATAAATATTTAATAGAATATGTCGCGGATATTCAAGGTGGATACGAAAAGTTATATTATTCCTTGACAACTCAATAAACTTTATTATAGAAGTCATAGCCCATAGTTGTACATAATATATTTTGTTTTTCGAAGTTCTAAGCTTTTGATATTAGTAATAAAAGATAATAAGTTTTTGGTACATTTTATGGCACAAGTTATCTCTTATTTCCAAAAAGTTTATCTCTTTCTTAAATTACTTAAATCCTAGTAAATTTGATTAAGAACGTATTTAAAAAACACCTTTGATAACTAAAAACAGGAATAATGTTTTATTTATAGGTCAAATTTCGATCATTGATAATTTCTAGTTTTCATGAAACGTGATTCATAAATGATATTAAAGTCAGATTACTTTTTTGAATACTATTCAAATATTACCATAAAATTATTATTTAAATAAATTAATTCTATGTCATTCAGTGTGTGGAAAAGTTGGTCGCCTTTCATTGCCTTTACAGAAATTTAAAATTCAAAATTTTAACATATATTATTTCTAGAATTTCCGATACATCTTTTAATCGATTAATATATTAAATTTACATGTTGCAGTCACATTTTAAAATGAAGAAATTCAAAAAATCTGTAAAGATCAAAAGTTCATTTCACAAAGATTGATCCAAGCAAAATATTTATACCTATTCAGTTAATCGTATGCAACTGTAAAAAATTGGAGTTGTTGGCTTTAAATGCGATCGCAGTAACATTAAAAACTAAACAAAAAACATTTACAGTGTACAATAGCTATATCTTAGCTATAAAATAAGCAAAGAAAATGTTTTGCAAAAGAAATTATGACATTTCATTATTTTGAATTTTCAAAAAAAATTTTTACTAGTTTGTTATCTTAAAAATGATATAAAATAATTCATTTGGTTTATAATTCTAGTTTTTAAATTGATAAGAAAATGAAAAGTTAAGCCTCTGGTGATTTATCCCTTCATAAGTCTAAATACTTTATTTAAATAAAATATTGTTCGTCATAGGAAGAAAGACCTGAAGGAGATGTAGAGTATTATTTTTAATAACTTTTAGAATATTATTTCCAAAATAGAAATCACTTAACAAACCCGAAGTTGACTAAAAAAAAGTCAATTTCATCTAAAAAAAAAAAAAAAACTTCTTAAAAAAACATTTCTACAAAAGAATGTATAAAATATTTTCTAATATCTTGACAATGTTAAAATTATGCTCTACTTGAGCAGTTTTTAATTTTCACTTCCTTTCTTCGAAAACATTTAATATTGTTATTCAGATTGAAATTTCAGATGTAGTTTCCTTTTAGAATTAATTTACGATATTCATAATTTAAATATTTCTGACTGTCTAAAGCCAGGTATATGCCATTTAAGAACATTCCAGCTTTGAGTTTCTTCTTCTATTAAGGTAAATAATATTAATATAAAAGAATGATAGGCAAGACTAATTTTAAAATCTAAAAATATCAACAATATCAATTTTAAAAAAACAAACGAAATAATTGAACCTCTTTTCATTTACTTTTACTAAATTTAGTTCCTTATAAGCTTATTATTTTACTTAAAGAAAAATTTCGAATCTTAATATAAAAAACCCTGTATAAAATTTTGTACTTTTTTAGCACATATAAGAAAAACTACACATAAAAAAAAGGAAAACTATAACAACAGTCCATATTATTCCAAAAAAAACAAAAATATTATTTAATTATTAATACTACAAAACAAAATAATTTTGTATAATTCACATTTTCCATTTTGATTAATTTTATAATTTTATATTTTTACTTACATTTTAAAAAAAAAACAAACAAAAACAATCATATAAACCTACCTTAAATACTCCTGATCAGTGGATAAGTTTACTCCAGGATACCTTTGGACGAATTAATGGAAAGATTAGGGAAAAAACTAGTATAAGCAGTTTTAATTATTATTTTCAAATAAAATAATAATAATAATTTCAAATTTCCACATTCTTGTTTCTTTTTTTAATTAACTCGAAATTTTTAAGTCAAATATATAAACAAAATAAAATTTCGCGCATTAAATACTTTTTTTTAATTAATAAAAAAAAAAAATGGCTTAATTCAGTTCATTTTGATATTTTATTAAAAGTTAAGATGATTACAATGGGTTAAGCCTTTGTGTTTTAAACATTTTTTTTGTTTGTTTGCTGTTGAAATTTTATTTCAAATAATTTAGATGAATTAAAATAAAACGATTTACTGCTCATACTACATTCCCTTGAAATCTCTTCATTAAATTCATTCCTAAGATTTTTGTTTCTGATTTTTTTCTTTTTTAATGCAAGTAAAAGTTAGTAAATAATTAAAATATTAATTTAGAGTAAGAGCGCTTTTTACAACACAAAGGCCAATTGCAAATAATCATCTAACTTGTTTGAATTTTCTTTAAAGTTTTTTATATTTTGACGCGCTTATTAATTATATATTTCAAATGATGTAAAGCTCAAGAACTTTTAATAAAATATTTTAAAAAAATATATTTTTTTTTTGAATTGTACATTAAAAATTGTCTAAAAAATTAAAATTAACAGCAAAATGTTTTGTTTTTTGAATGTTTTATTTTGTCTGTTCATTTTTAAATCAGTTTTCTTTTTTTGTTGTATCATAATTTTTACTAAATAAATAACTACTTTATACTGAATATTTTTTGACTTCGAGTTATTTAAAAAACTAAAGAAATTCAGGTAACTAGTTAAATGCTTTTAAACAATTGATTAAAAGTTTGATACACTTTTATCAATTTCATTCAAAAAAAAAAAAAAAGAAAAAACAATAACAAAATAAAGTGTGAATAATTAAAAACGTGTTTATCAATTGTTAAATGCAATTTATTGCAAAAAGCGCTTTACATTTACATTTTAGCCAACATAATTTTTTGTTTTCGTATTTTATGGTGTTAATGTACTATTTTTCTTTTAACAAGATTTGTTTTAATTTACATAAAATTATTTTAATTTATCAATTTTTGATAAATACTGTACAAATTTCTAAAATAAATTATTTTAAGAAACAAAAAAAATATTATAAAAATAATTTAAGAAATAAAAAATCTTTTCTATGGTCAATTATTTGCAATTTTATTTAACTAGAAGTATGTTTACTATTGGTGCAACCTTTATATTTTAAGGATATAAACAATTTTAATTTTCTACAAAAATTACATCTTAAATTAGAAACATTCTAAATCCGAAAAATTTTGCTTTGTCTTTTCTAAATTTCTTATTTGAAATTCCGTCATTTTTCTAACATTCTTTTCAGTCTTACACTTTTATCTAATTTTTTTTCTTCGTTTTTTTGTTTTTCATTAAACGCAATAATCTGCTATTTATTCAGACTTTTAGATAATTTTAAAATCCAAATTACATATAAATCGTCTACATATACCATAAAATGCAATTAAATTTATAATCTTTTCATTTTAGTTAGCTAAAATCAAAAACAATAAAAAAAAAAAAATAATCATAAAAGAATTTAAAATCTACGTCTTTTTTTCAAGAGTAAACATACTTTTAGAATCTGAATTTTGTCTTAAAATTTCAATTGCTTAAAAGACTATATATAATTATTTCATATCAAACTAAGACGATCAGAATAAATAAAAATTATTAGTTATAATTTTTTTTAAACAAAAAAAAAAATTATTTTTCATTTTTTGGTGTAACACACAAACACAGCTTTTAAAATAGATTTATATAAAATTATTAGTTTTGATATGAATTTCAAGGACTCTTCATTATGAGGTTCAATGTTAAATTATAAATTTAATAAATTTAAATACAAAACAACCTAACATATACTTACTTGTTGCGATGTAGACGATTGTACAGGTGCTAATGGTGGAGGTTGTGATTGTGTTGTCGTCTGTTGTTGAATATTATTTGGTTGAACAGCTAAGTAAATTTTTGTTGGTCCTAAAACACCTTGTTTACCACTTGATTCTTGTGCTTTAAAAAATAAATAAAATAAATTTAAGTATACATGAAATCAAAAATAAATATATATATGTAATACCCTTTAATAATTGCTGTTTAACTTGTTGCTGAACAAGAGCTAATTGCTGTTGTGTAAAATCATTTCCTGTAAGACCTTGAAGCACAATTCTAGGACCATGTTCTGTTTGAATAACTTGAGCAGTTACACATTTAATAACAGTTCCTGGTGGTTGACCCTGTAATAATGATTGTTCAATTGATGGAGATGTCATTGCTGCTGATTGTTGTGTTAATTGTGAATTCATTTCTTGAATATGATTTTTTTGTTGAACATTACTAACACCAGCAGTTGATGTAATAACTCTTTGTTGTACTAGTCTTGGAGATGTATTTGCCTCTTGTGTAGTGGTATCTGTTTCTCCAAGATTTGAATTTGTAACTATATGAGAACTACCATCACTTTGGGTTTTAATATGAGCAACAATTTGTGCTTGATTATTTCCTATAGGTCTAATTATAACTTGTTGACCATTTACATTAGCAACTTGTAGTTTTCCTTGGGCTAATTGTTGAGCTAAAGCAGAATTTTGTACAATCACTTGTTGTGTAGTTTGTCCCTGTTGCTGTTGTTGTACAACTTGTTGGACTTGTTGCTGTTGCTGAATTTGAGCCTGCTGTTGAATTTGAATTTGTTGTTGGGGCTGATGAACCTGAATTTGTTGTTGCTGTTGTTGCTGTTGTTGTTGTTGTTTTACCTGGGAAAATGATTGTAATTGATTTTGATTTTGCACAACTATATGCGGCTGAACTACTTGCTGATGTTGTTGTGTCTGTATCATTTGTTGTTGTAACACCTGAACTTGTTGTTGTGAAACTGGAGTGTTTTGTGGTATTGTATGCTGTGTGGTAACTATTCGTTGCCCTGGGCTAAGTAATATTCTTTGACCACCTAAAAATAACTGCTGCTGTGTATTTCCAGTTAATACCTGTTGAACAACTTTTTGGCCTGCCTGATTTATAATTATTTGTTGTTGTGGTTGATAATGTTGTTGAGCATTTTGAACAATTATTTGTTGCTGGATAGGTTGTGTAGTTTGTTGTTGTTGTTGTGGCTGAGGTGAAATTATCACTTTTTGACCTTGCATATTTTGGCCAACAATAATTTTTTGTCCACTATTTGATGCCTGTACAAGTAATTGCTGTAAATTTGAAGATGATGTAATTATCTTTTGTGTTGGTGTACTATTTCCACAAGTTTGCGAAGATGATGTTATCGTCTTTTGGATAGAGGAAGGTTGTGACACTTGTACTTTTGTTTGGGAATTTTGAACATTTGTTACCAACTGAAAAATATTCACGATACGGATTTCTTTTTTTAAATGACTCTTCTATAATCATCATTTCAAAATATAAAAGAAACTACTTCAACTAAATAGATTTGGCAATAGAAATTCACACGTGTTACAGATAATTGCCAGGTAATTAAATATTGGATTATATAAAAGAAAATATTTTATTTAGTAGCAATGCTCCTAAATGGTATGCAAAATTCATTTCTAAGATAGAAAACATGCTCAAGCTTAAAGAAAATTCGTAAAGTAAAATTTTATAATTGATTCCAGATTTTAAAACAGAAGCTAACAAAACTTTTATATATGAAAAATTTTAATTTGATTTAATTTAAATATAACCCTGAATATCAATCTTACTAGAAGTCAATTCAAAATAATTTCAATTGAAAATGTTATTCAAAAGGAAAAAGTATAAATTTTATTTTAAAATAAAGACAAGATTAATTAAACTTAAAAAAAACAGAAAAATAGTAATAAGAAATTCCCAGGAATAATTTAAATTTTTTTCTTCTCACACATGGATTATAAAGAAATCCTGACATAGAATATGTAAACAAAAATTCTCTAGTTGGCAGATTGATATGGATTAGGTCATAAGACTAATAAGAAATATATCCTTATGTTCTCGAGTTCTGTTTCACTAACACCTTTGTTTGGCATAAAGACATGTCTGGTTGTAATCGTGAAATAGAAAAACCGACTAGACTAGAGTAGTAAAGTTTACTAGCGTTTTTAGCTAAAATAAACTACATGCCATTGATTTAAGTTAAGATAAAAATTTCAGCTGGATAAATTCAGAAAAATCGACAAAATTTTGACACGATTTTTCATAGGTCACAATTTATAAGTACTAAAAAAAAAAAAAAAAAAAAAAAAAAAAAAAAAAAAAAAAAAAAAAAAAAAAAAAAGAGAGAAGCCAAAGTAGGAAATATTGTTCAAAAAGTTAAAGGAAAATGTTCAAAAAAAACAAACAAAAAACAAGAAATGAGTTTGTAGGTCCAAATAAAAATTACAATTATCCAAAAAATGATTCTACCCAAAAAATAAAAATAACTACCATAAAAACTTCGAAGTGTTACAGAAATGAACAAAAAGTTAAAAATGCTATTTTGAAATATTTTTTCAGAAGTGTTTTGTTATTTTGAAATTTTACTAAATTACAATTACTAAAAAAATAAAAAAAAGTGGTAATTTTTTTAAAAATAAATCTAAATTTAAGTTTGTACTTTTAGTTGTTACAAATGTTTATAATCAAATACTAATACATTACCATTTTTTAATTAAAAATTACAGTTAAATTAATTTAACTGTGTATAAAATTACTAAAAAATGTTCATATGCAGGCTCTATTTATATATTATGAAATTGTAATAGGAAAATACACAAAACAAATGAAAAAAATTGAGTTTCTTTTTTTGACTTACCTTTTGATTTGGAGATTTTGCTTGTACAACTTGTTTCATAACATTTTGGTTGGTTTTATGTATTTGTTTAACTATAACTGGCTGCTGTGATTTAGCATTTATTACTGTTGGTGAACTCTTATTAATTGTAGTTACTGTCTTTATTTGATTAGATACTCCAGTTGGTTTAATTGAAATAGTTTTATTACCAGCTCCTTTAAAAACCAAAAACAAAAAAAAAATGTATCAATAACTATAATTAATTAATTTTAATCAATAATTAAACCTGGTGTTGCTGTTAAAACATGAAGTTTACCATCTGGCATTTGAATTAATTGTTGTCCTGGATGAAGTCCACGTACACTAACTTTACCATCAGGACCACGAATAATTTGAACTTTATGTGGTGTTGTTTGTTGTGTAGAACTTGATGTTTGTTCACTAGATTGTTTATGTGGAGGTGCTGATATTGTTTGATGAACAATTCTAGTTGTTCCATCAGGATTTTTAACAATAACTCGCCGATTACCAATTATATTTGATTTTCCTGTAGTCACTTTAATATTTGAAAATTAATATTATTTAAATATATTTAAGATATAACTCTTAAAATAATAGGACAGTAAATTCAATGACCGAAATTAGAATGATTAAAGTCTTCCTAAGTGCATAAGGATTAAACAAAAATAATAATGTGATAATTTGTTACTACCGTATGTAGGCTAATTTTAAGGAATTTGTTTCTCTGTAGGAAAAATAGAGATCTATTATCAATGAAAAGGTATGCCTACACTTATGCCTCTTCAACCTACAGTTTCATTATCAACACCAATAGTAACGCCCTGTTTCACAGTATTAATCTTTTGTTCTTGTTGTGTTAACATCATCATATATAAGTATAAACAAGGATCAAGAAAAATTTGCGTTCCACAGTTTGAGTTTAGACATCAACAACGCTTAATTTCTCAACTATTTGGAGTTTAACTTATTTTAAACTTCAAATAGAGTTTAAGTTAAATCAAGTTTAAACTTGAACTGTTTAACCGGGCGTAAGAGTTTATTAAAAGCTAATTAATTGAAGCTAATTGATAGGATGTTAAAATTTTATCTTATTAGTTTCTCTCAAACAGATTTGATTAGAATTAAAATATGTGATATGTTACAAAAAGAAAGAAGAAAAGTATTTTTTCTTAGATTTTAAAAAAATTTTTCCACTAAAATAAATTAATTTCTATTGAAAAAAGATGATTAAAATATATTTTGCTTAGTTAACAGATATTTTTTTAAAGGGAATTAAGATTTTTGAATAAGTTTAGTTTTTGTTAAATCTACGGCTTTAGCGTTAATATTTTTATGTAATAAGAAAAATTTTGTCATGATTATCAAAGACCAGAATTAACGGCGAAAATTTTTGATAATAAAGTATCATTTTAACTTTAGGTAATATCTATTTGTAATTGCCAAAGGCGAGTGTTACCCCCATATCACAGAGAATTACTTTTCAATCATAATCACAGCTTTTTCGGAGAAAACATAAATGAATTTTATTTTAGAAAATATAAAAATTCAAATACCTTCTTCAGTAACGCGTTCCTCATTTGAAGAAGCTTGCATTTTATAAAGACAAATTAAATAACTTTTAAGGAAAAAAAGAAATTTTAATTATTATAAATTTACCTTGTTTTATTTCAGTTGTACGTTTTTGATTATGAATATTACGTTGTAATTTAATTTGTTCCAATTTATCTTTTCCTTCATCTGATGAATTTTTATTAATATTTACCATCGATTTAGTTATAATTGGTGAATTTTGTTGATTTCCAGGAGAAGGATGATCCATTTGACGTTGTGGTGGTAATTTACCCGTAACAGTTCGTGTTATTGTTTTTTCTTGTCGTTCACCAAATAATTTAATCTCCCACAACTCAAGTTTTTCTTCATCTACCCATTCTTCACTTACTTGGGGTTCTGTTTGTTGTGGAGATTCAGCTCGTTTCCTTTTACGTAATCCAGAACGAATTGATGTTACTTCTAAATATATTTATTTTTTTTTTTAAATTTTAACATATTATTATTGAGAGAAAAAAAAACTAACCTCGTATGGTTTTAGGTAATTCTAATGGTATCACAACTTTTCGTCTTAAATATTGTGTCTTTTCTGAAAATCTTCCAATATAACGATGTTTTAATAAATCTAATGTAACTATTTCTGTATCTGTTGTTATCTGATGTTTTCCATCTACGGATGGAGGCCTAGCTGACATATCATCCCACCGTAAACAGCTCCATAATATTCTTAATTGAAGAGCCATTGCCGATAAACTTCTACTATTTGCAGTCCGATATAGCCAACATGTTTTAAAAAGTGGCCTAGAACAAGGATACGGCCATACTGATGTATTATTTTTAGCTAGATGATGATATCCAGATACTTGAATTTTTCCTCCATGTTTTGCTAGTTTTAATAATTCATAACGAGGTAAAGCTAATATTGTTTTTCCTATTTTTCTATTATTGAAATTAGCAACAATAGGAAATTTTAATAGTGTCAACTTTGTATCATTTTTACGTTTATTATTAGTTTGTAACCTTTTCAAATATATTTTTCTTTTTGTCGATGAAGCTGTATATATTCTTTCAGAACCATCTGGAGCTAATTCTTTTTCTAATGCTATTGGTTCTTCTTTTTTAATATGTTTTGAAATCATAAACCTTCTATTTGGCTTGTGAACAAAACCAAAACGATTTACAACTCCTGCTTTTTTATCTATTTCTTCATCAAATGTATTTTTAGTAATAGAACGAGGCATAGGTTTACCTCGACTTCGAAATATTTTTCTTGGACGTTTTGCTAAACTACTATCATCATCATAAAAATCGAACTGAGATTCAGGATTCTCAAGATCAATATTATCTTCATCAACTGTAGAATCAAGTCGTGGTTTTTTTATGACTGGTATTTTCATAAAATCATTAGTATTTCCATTTTCAATATTTAAATCATTTACAATTTCATTTTCTTGTTTTACATCCTCTTGTTTTTTAACTTTAAAACATGAATCATTATTAATTTCTTCAATTTTTTGTTCATTAACAGATTGTTCCAACATTTCTAAGCTAGATAAAATAATCGATTCATCAAAAGTAATTGAATTAGCAAGAGCATTCTTAAAATCTTGTTGAACATCAATATATTCTTCAGTATTCTGTGTATCATCATCAAATGATGTTGAATTTTCTTTTTTACCCTCCATTAATTTTTGTTCAAGTATCGATGGTTTTTTAACAGCACCCATAATTGCTGCTACAGTTTCCTTAGAACCATTACCAGCAGCATGTGCTTTCTTTAAAAGAACTAATAATTCCTTTTTAGCTTTTACTTTTTGTAAACATAACGGTGAATAGCAAGTATTTTGTGTTATCTGTGCAACTGAATTTGAATTTGTATTACATTCTCTTGCATAGCAACGAAATGTTTTAGCAAAACGATTAATTTGACTGAAATGCATTCTTACCATTTGAATTTTTTTTGTAAGTGAATTAACAATATCTAAATTACAATTTGATTGATTTGGTGTACCATGAACTTGACCTAATTTACTTCCTGCAAGACGAGTTAAATGTTTTTCTAAGAAAGATTTTTGATTTGTTGGATTTTGTGATGATTTTAATTCACCAGTAATTGGTGTTGGAACAACGGGACTTGAATCAGTTACTACATCAATATCATCTTCATTTTTCACTCCCGATAATATACGTCGTTCTTCTTCTTCTTTTAAATGTATCCTTCTTATAATAAATTCATCTAATTTTGATTTTTTTGCTAATTTTGGATATAATATCCTACTAGTCGTAGCTAATGCACTAGAAACATCAATTGTTTCAAATGATTTTGAAAAATTTACAAGTTTAACTCCATTCATTTCACCTGGTGGTTTAAATTCTGGATCATATTTTAATCTTTCTTCACATTGACAAAGGAAAGCATATGTTTTAGGATTTAACGATACAATTTTTTCAGTATCGTCCTTTTTAATCTGTACCATAATTTTATGACAGTTTATTTTATTTGATGCTTTTGCTTTTAATGTTCTTCGACTATATGACATCCATATCCATCCCCATTGTCCATGAACTCTATATTCTTCACCTTTTTGTTTCCATACTTGATGTTTTAATCCTAATGAATATTTAACATAGTTAAAAGCAAGACGATTTCTTTCTTCTTCATCATCACGTTCTCTTTTTTCACGTTTTTCAATTTTCTTTTTTTCTTCTCTTTCAGCTGATGTTATACGTTGAAGTTTAATATGACCCAATTGTTCATGCCAAACATTAGCAAAAATACCATTTTTAAAACAAGCTTGTAAAATTATCATTACACAAGAAAAATCTAATGGTTTTAATGAATTAGTTACAGCTGATACCCATAATTTTCTTAAATTTTGCCAATTTGGATTCATTAATGCTGAACAAATATTTTGTTCAAGTAATAAAAGTGTTTGACGTAAAGTTGATACAACATTTGATTCTAAACCATTTAATGTTCCTGTCCATTTAAATTCTGAAGCTGTTGTTAAAGAAAATTTATGTGATAAATGTCGTTTTTTGTCTCTATCTTCATTTCTTTGGGGTTTATTTAAAGCAATTGGATTTACCGTATATTGATTAATATATGTTTTAAATGAATTTTCCATACCCAGCTTATAATAAATAGCTCCTGTTAAAATTTGATTTGATTTTTGACGTGTTATTCGACAATCACTATTCATTTCATCATCATTTTTATCACTTTCATCAGTTGATGGAGTTTTTTTTCTTATACTTTCATTACTTGATTCACAATTATCAATTGTATTAGAATTTGTATTTTCTGTTTCAGGCTTATTAGAATTATTATCGATTTCATCTTGTTTTGTGCTTTGATCAATTTTACTTAATATTTTATTGATTTTATTACTTTGAATTTCTAGATAAGCTTTTTTATTACCTTTATTCTCTTTTGTTAAATTTTCGGTAATTTTCATTTGTGAAATTATTTCTTCACGACGTTCATTTATTTCACGACAAAGTGACATTTCAAGATCTTTTTCATCTAATTTAGATAACAATAAATCTAATTGAGATTGTGTACTATAATACCACACTTCATTTGAATTTGTATCCTCTACAAAAATTCTTCTAGCAACAAACCAAAATTTTTTACCATGTCTATCATAGCCTAATATATCATGTCTAATTAATATTCCTTGTTTTTCTTGAACTGATATACAATCAGAAACACCACTTATTCGATGTGCTTTACAAATACTACATTGCCAATCTTCAGATGGAACATCTACAAGTGGTGGATCAACACATTCTAAATGAAAAACTGCAGGGCATGTCTCACAACACAATAAATCACCTAAACGATGACATATACGACAATGATCATCATAATGTATTGGACCTTCTTGTAATATATCATCACGTACATTAGTTGTTATTAAAAATTGATCTGTTAAAAATTGAAGAACTGTAAGACGTTCTTCAACACCAGTATAAGGATATTCTTTTTTTGATAATATATCTAAGACATCTTTATCAAATGAATTATCACTTTCAACATAACTACGTAAAACTTCTGGCCATGTTATTGTATCTAATGAATATAGCAATATATTAACACTATCTTTTTGATCTAATGGACCAAAATGTGTTGCTTGTATATCTTCTTCACGAAGAATTGCTTTAATTAACATTATATGTATTTCTGATATAAGTGGACTTTGTTCTTCAGATCCTAGAGCAGCACAAAAATCTTCTAAACGAAAAGGTGATAATCTAACCAAATTTCTAAATCTTCGAAGAACTTCATAAATTCCTACAGCCTTTAAAGCATATTGCTTTAATATTAATAAATCTTCTGATGAATCTGGTAATTCTAAAGCTGGATATTCTCTACCTTGTAGGAAAACAGGATCAGGACTTGGAGGACGTGGTGGTCTTCCTAAGCCATTTGTTGGACCAAAGCTACTTAATGAAAAATCACTATCGCTATCATTATCATGATCTAAGCTTTCTTCTTCACTTGGTGAAAGCAATAATGGATCATCATCTGCTTCACTTTTATCAGTTGAATCTCCAAAATCTGAACCATAATGATATTCTGATTCATAGCCTATAAACAAAAAAACAATTTTTTCAAAATTGAAAATTACTAAAATGTGTTGTTTTGTTTTTTCTATAAACAATAACTCATATTTTATGATCAGATTAAATTTTAATGAATCAAATACTTATTTGATTGTTTTGGCGAGCGTATTAATTACTTTTTCTTAAATTATTACAAAATAGCATATGAGAATATAATAAATAACTTCGACTTGACACGTATGCTAACAACAGGCACCATGTCTTTATATTTAAAAAAAAGGGAGCTGTAAAAGTATTTAAATTTTATATAAGATTAAGCAAAAGGATTCCGTACTTTGTTAAAATAAAAAAAATTACAAGCCGTAAGTAAAGAAGTTCTACTTCACTGATAAAAGTGAACTGTTTTCACCCAAAACACCCAGTTTTCTGGTGAATCCAACATATTTTTGCCTTGGATAACAGACAAAGTCAACGATTTCCTTTTGCAAGTTATGACGTGAATTTCAGCATATTTTACGGAAAAAAATGAAATATTGAGGCATTGGTGAAATATAAAGGGTAACAAAAATCGGCTTTATTCATCAACATTCATTTCTGATCTCTCTAAGTTTAAGGGATGGGGGTGTTTGGCACTATTTAAGTGAAGAATAAACTTATTTGAAAGAATTTTTTTCTTGGATAAAGGTAATGATGATTTACTAAATCAATTTTTACACAATAATACAACATTCAAACTATATTTGATTCAAATTTTACTGCAAAATCTCCATAAATAAGCCGTTGCCAGCGAATCTCCTAAGATGCCTCGTAAACAAATAGTTTTGCATTTATCGTTATAACTCATCATTGCATCATCCGAAATAACAAAATCAAAATTATTTTATTAGGTGAAACTTTTCTCGAGGTTACCAGCCTAGATTTTATTTTTTATTTTTCAATTATTAGTAGATCTCGAAAGTAAAAAAAATCGACTAATTTTCGATTGGGTAATTAAAAAAATATAAAAATAACAAAAATCTTGGTGATTCAGGTACAGAACCAATCTACAAAATTTTGAAAGAATCGGAGTTATACTACATCTATACTTCCTTAAACACATTTTTAAACACAGCTTGAAAAAACAAGAATAAAATCTATGATTCTATAATGTTTTTGAAGATCTTTTGCTACTTTCATAGATTTATTTAGTCTCGTTTTTTTGACTACGTCAGATTTGCCTTCACTTCGACATTCTTCCTTTTTATTTTTCTCGGTTGCTCCAAAACTATATTTCAATCTTCTACTCCCCGGTTACACAATTGCAATTTCGTTAATTTTACTCCAATCGAGTTGACATAATAAAATTAACACGGTGCGTTGTTCTCATGTAGCAGTACTTTTTTAGTCTACATATAGGGCTAGTCTTTACGATTTCTTACTTTAAACACATAAATAATATAATATAATTATTCTTTTTGTTATCACTGTCGTGGAACCAAACCCATAAGCAAACCAACATACAGAGTTTTAGACTTTAACTGTGTCAGCCTCGAGACTTATTGACCAATATCTTATTTAAATTGATTAAGCAATTTTTATAGAAATTGCAAAAATAAAAAATAATATTTCATTTTATTTTTATTTCAAATATTATAATAATATTTAAATTAAGAAATTTACCTTTTCTTGCTGAAAATGAATTTCCATATGTACTACTTGCACCCCGTCTACCTCTTCCTCTTGTTGATTTAGTTTTTATTCTGGAAATACTTCTTCTACTTCCATCACTACCTTGTGGAGATGATGCTCTAGACGCTGAAGGTGTACTGAATTGAGAATCAGAACCTTTTGTTAAATATTTCGGTTTTTTTAGAAGATTATAATTAAATTTATTAACGCGATCTGACACTGGAGTTTTTGGCGGTCTGCCACGTTTTCTTGTACCTCTTCCAGACATATTGAATCATTAATTTTTTAATAATTTATTATTTTCAATTCAATATAGTTATTTTAAAAAAGTTTAGCGTTCAGCTGAAAAAAAAAGAATAAGATTAGAATATAAAAAAATTTTTTAATTTCAAATTAATTAAAGTTTACATAAGGGAACATGATAACTAATAAACAATGAAACCTTTAGCAGAATTATCTAACCCAAAATTGATTTGTTTATATTTTTCAATACTATTTCAAATATTTCAGCATCGTGTGAAATCGTGTGGCCATCCAGTGGACTTTTTTGATCGACTTCGTAAGAAAATAGATATAAAATACAGAAGATAATTTAAGAAAATTTTTTGTATAGTTAAAATAATTGAAAAATTGAAATGATTACATTTTATTTAATTACCAAAGAAATTTCATAAGAAAATGTCTGTAGAATAATTGATTCGGATTAAGGCAGTAGTCATAATTAAGGAGAAAGAATTTCCCCTTATGGGTGATATAATAATTAGATCTCACTATATATTCAAACCCGGATCATCGAATATTTATGGAATTTGAGTAAACGTCTTGGATCAACTAAAATAAAATGTCCAAGTAGGAAAAATTAGAAAGACCTTTTACAAAAAAAAAAGTATCCTATTTCCCAATTAACTTCGCAAAGAATATAATTATGAATAAATTTTAAGCATTTTGAATATAGATTCTGTATGCGGCAAAATAGTTTTCCAGCTCACAGGCATACAAGACTCTAAAGTCTTTATGTTAAATGAGTGTTTTTCGATAGTAAAAGAGAAAATCATAATTCCAGTTGGGTACATTAAATCCATATATAAATAGAATATATTATGAAAAATTACCGTTGACACTCGAAACTTTCTGTCCTTAGCTAGAGCTCACGAAACATTAGTAACATTAGTTCTGGTAATAATGGGCATTACAGAGGCGAATTAAACCGTTATTTAAGTGTAGTAAACTGTATTGCTATCATCATTTAACTATAAGTACAATTCAATTTAAATTCAATTGAAGTCTACTTCATTACATTGAGAATAATCAAGAAGACTTTATTGGTTAAGCGAATTTCACTTACAAACCATATAATAAATGTCTCCTTTTACGCCCGGTTTCAAAGTTCATTTTTATAATTGACTTAACTCAGCTATTGGTGCTGCATTTCGTGAACCCCTTTTACTTTAGAGGACCATAATCTGTCACATTTTGTGCTATCAATTAACATACAGATATGTACATTGGCGATAAACTATAAATAATTTCTTTAAAATTAAAATTAAAGCATTTTCCTTCGTTGGGCGGCAGTCAAAGTCGTGCTTGACATAATCTTGCGTCGCGGGACATTTCACAAAATTTTTAAAAAAAAACTTCATACTTCATACATAAAATTTTTTTTCATTTAACAAAGCTATAGCCGATGTGAGCAACCGGTGTTACACGCCGCCCGATAAACAATTCGCGTGTGAGTCACCGATGTTATACGTCGTCGTCAAAGTGTTAATTAACTTAAAAATTCTACTCAACTAACGGCTAGCCTAGAAAGTTAATTTGATCAATGCAATAAGCCATACTTAAGTTTCTACTGTGAAACCGGGAGATAATAATTCGTATTTCCCTTTTTTAATGCTTAAAAAAATTGTTAATTAAATATGTAAAGAGAATTATCTATACTGATATTTTTTGATTAAAAGATGTAAAAAATAAATTTCATTCAAATTCATTTTATTAATAATCTTTTGGAATATTTATTTTAAAACTGCAGAAATTTAACAGCAATAACTTGTTCTAGAGTAGAATAGAGTAGAGTAGTAAACTCAAATAGGAGTTTCAATGAAATGATAATAATAAGTTCTTAATAACTCTTTACATAAAGTAAAAACTTTGCTGTGCTCCTACGTTTAATAATTTGGTAACTATCGCAAAGCACATCACACCATGAATTCGTTGGGAAGCTAAATTTGACTTAATTTTGTTAACTTGGGGCCAGTATCTTTTGAAAATGGTATATGGCCCATAGGCTTTATGCGAGATCTCTTCCTGCTTTCTTCCCCTTTTTTTGCCATTTTATTTACCCAATTAAGAGTTGATAACAAGATTATTTTCATCTTTGATTTTTGTAATACAAAAAAACTTCTTAACTAGATTATATGCAAGATGGGAAAAAGTGTACTTCACTATACCAAGAAACTCACTTTTATCTTCTTTATTAGGATCAAGTGTAGTATACCCAGCTTTTCTTAGATCAACACTATTAGATAGATAAGGATTGGAATAATTTTGAAAGCTGTCTCACGTGATAAGGAAATCATTTATAACGCTGAATTTTAAAATTATGAGCTATGATTAAAAACAAATTTATAATTGTAATTCAAAATTGATCTTTAAGTTAAATATAAATATAATTTCTGTTAGAGTTCACCTAATAAATTAAATATAAGTTTAATTTTAAAAATTAACAAATATAAAAACCAATTTTTTTTATATTAAAAATTCGATTTATCACAAGGTTAGTTTAGTTTTATGAATAATAAAAAGTTCTACTTTATTTATTATTATTATTATCTTTTTCTTTTTTAAATGATAAAAGGCAAATTTTTTATATATCTAACTGAAAAAACTAAACAAACAATTTAACTTGCTTGTTTTTATCAATTTTATGATAGATTTAAGTTTTTAAAATACATTGTTTTTAACGGAAATGAATATATGAACTAAAAATAACCTTTTTTAACGAATTTAATTATTTTTTGATGTGTTAAATCTGTCAAATGTCTTAATATCACTGTAAGAAATTTTAAATTTTAATCTATTTCTAATGTCAAGACAGCTGATTTTCTTACCGCCAGAAAACAAGTGTTTACTGTCAAAAACAAAAAAAGTTCACCTGTTTTTATTGCTATAAAGCATATACTTTGAATAAAACTTTAATTTTATAAAAATTTAGTGAATAATAAAATGGCGTTTAATGCTTTGGCTTTAATCTTAAGCAAAATCTAATTTCTATGCTTACAAACCTATTAAACTTTATATCTTGTGTTATTAGTTGCTTTTCTTAATAACTTAACGTTCGCTTTCTTAAGAACAAAATCATTTGTCAAAACTTGCCACACAACACAAGAAAAAGATGCACCACCGCAAAAAATTTTAGACGCGAATGAGAGAACCCAAGCAAAATCCAGGCCAAATGCAATAGAACAACTAATCTGATTGGTTGAATATCATGCCGCCATTAAAATATTTATAACAACATTTTTCTTAAAAAATGAATATTCTTCGTAAGAGTTATTTTTAATTAAATTTCACTAATGATTTTTTATCTTAATTAAAATGTTTAATACATGCTTTAGTTATAAAAAATTCTATTTAACTTAAATATGAATAACAGATCGAAAATGGCTTATGAAATTTTAGACCAATCAGAAGCGTTCTTCTTTCAGACAACTATCAGTGCGACATCTATATTATGACTTATTTCCATTAAAAGTTAAAAGTAAATTTAAAAATGTAAACAAAACTTATGAGTACTTACATATTCAATATTATTCATTTACGATATTATTACACAGCTACCCATATGATAAAACTTTAATGATGAATTTTCACATTTTTTAATATATCAATTAAAGATAAGTGCAATTAATTGAAACTCCATATTAATACTCGAATTTTGAAAACTCTTACAAAAATTTGAACTTTTGATTTAGTAATTAAATAATTTTACAATTAAAATCGCGTTTTTATTTCTGCAATCTTCTAATAAAACATCATTAAATTTTACTATGCATAATCTAATTTATCTGACATCTTGTGGCAGGTATATAATTCAAAATACAGGTATACCAACTACTTAAAATTTATAAAAAGTGCCATCCACATGAAGGCGATTCACAGAGTTTTTCACAAATAAACTAAAGTGGTTAAATTTCGTTATATATTTTTGATGAGTTGAAAAAAATAGTGAATAGCCCCTATTAAAGTGGGTAAAATATGCTAATTTGGTGAGAGAAAAAATTTGGTGACACACGAGTTGTCATGACATGCATAATTTTTCGCTAGCAGCTTTTCTATTTGCTGACACACAAGGATGCATTAGTCCAATTTCAGGAAGTGTATATATACGATTTTATGATTTATTTGGAAAACAAGTTATTTAACTAGGTATCCATAATGCAAAATCAGATTTATTCATTTAATGCTGGCTTACGTAAAGCAATAGACATTGTGTAACTTTCAAAATCAAAAACAAAAAATGAGTTTAACATTTTTATTGAAAATATAAAATTGAAACTTTTCAACTGGTTTTATTATATTTAAATGACCTATACTATACTTCTATATTTCTTAGGATAATTGCGGCTAAGAACTCTTATAATATCGCCTATAATACTGGTGTCCAAAACGCTAATCTAAACACAGCCTAACAGATTCTGTGGCTACTTTTATGAATAAAATTGGTAAATTTAAATATATTGCCTTTATCTTTAATTAGTGTTTAGATTAGCGCGCTGGACAGTGTTTTGGAGGCGAGGTTATACTCATTATATTATTGTATTGTATAATTACAATACAAGTCTTCCAAAAATAGAATTTGTACTTTTCAATTAATTTTATTATATTTATACTTGGGGTCTACATTAGCGATTTGTACAGCGAATTTTTATAGGCGATCTGAGGTACGGTTATACTCAGAAGTATATTGACTGCAATTATTAAATTATAAGTTCTCTCGAATAGTATAATTTGTACCTTTAAACTAATTTTATTGCATTAATAATGCATTATTATTTAAGGTAAGTCAATTTAATATAATAAAACTAGTTAGAAGGCAGAACTTTTATATTTTCAATCAAAATGTCAAACTTTGAAAACTATTGAGTATAACCGCTCCTCAAAACTACTACAATTTCGCCTATAATTCGCTGTCCAAATCGCTAATCTAGACACAGCCATAAGCCATAATTATTTATTAACTTCTCTTAAGAAGTTATTATAAGAGGTCCGAAAATCGAAATCAATAATTTTGTGTTTTTTTTACGTTTCAAGACCTTGAGAATCATTGGGGGTATTCACATTGAGGCTTGTAACATTTCGGAAATGTTCCCCTTCGCAAAATGACATTTGTTTAGTTCCGTTCTTTTAGGCAGATGGAAATTTTCCTGCGTACTACCATATGATGATATGGTAAATTTTTATTTACCAACGAAATTTGAGTGGTAATTTAGCGCAATGGACTTAGAATTTTTCATACAAATTTGCTGTTTACCAGTAAATTCATCAGTAATTATAGAATGGAAACGCATTATAAGCGCTAGTGAGTCCTAGGCATTATATGTACAAACAATTTTTAAAATTAAGAATTATTCATATAGTATTCAAAGCATTAATTTTTCTTTGCACATTTTAAATTTAATTTAATTGTAATAGCAAGCTTGATTGTTTGAATAAGAATTTTTGGTATGAAAATTCATAATTTATAAGCATTTTGAATTACATATTATAAGATATTTTTAAAGTTGTAAAAATAACTAAAACTATACATCTGTTTTTTAAAATAAATTTAAAGCCAAGATAATATTATGGAAAAAAATACAATAAATTATCTACTAGATGGCATTGAATTTATTTTATTTAAAGAACGAATTTTCAAATTGTCAAATGCCATTTTTAGAAAAATTTTTACATATTAAAAATAAATATGCTGAAGTCGGAAATGCAACACCAATATTGGTTAACGAAAAAAACCGTTCAACGTAAGCTAGGCGCAAAAGAAGATGAATGCATTATTTCATCAGATGCTGAGCTGGATGCAAAAATAGAATTATTTAAATCTATAGCAGATAGTTGTAAACACCTTTATCGGATTATTGATCAATATCAAGAGAGACTTTGCATTTTAGCACATGAAGAAAATTCTCTAGGTAAATTTCTAAAAGAATCGGGTAAAAATAGCAAATCATGTGGTAAAGTTATGACTAGCACTGGCAAAGCAATATCATATTCTGGACAACAAAGAATGTCACTTCGTGGTCCTCTTGTAAGGCTACATCATGAAGTTGAAATTTTTCGTATCAGAGCTATATCTGATACACAGGCAACAATAATGGCAATGGAAAAAGAACGTACTGAATATAGAGCTGCATTGAGTTGGATGAAATCTGCTAGTGGCCAATTAGATCCTGATGCTGGTAAAGGACTTGAAAAATTTAGAAAATCTCAAAATCATGTACGGTTAGCTAAAGCAAAATTTGATCGCCTAGCTTTAGATTGCTTGGAAAAGGTAAAAAATTTAAATTTTAGTCTTTTTGTTTTTTTAATTATAATTTTCTTTAGATTGATCTTTTGGCAGCTGCACGCTGTAATATGTTCTCCCATGCTTTAGTTACTTACATGGATACATTATTACAATTTTCACAAAAATCTTCGGAAACATTTTTAAATACAGCTTCAGGTCTAACGAGCAATTTACATTATAATTTTTGCATATTAAAAGATTTAGCTGAAGAACAAAAACCAACTGAAACGGCATATGGAAAAACGAATTCTGAAGCTATTGATAATGATCAATTATTATTTTTCATGGTATGATATAATATATTTTCATAATTATTTATTATTGAAAACTTAAGGCTTAGATAATTTCGTGAAATAGGATTAATTAGTTAAGGTTTAAACAACGTAATAAATGAATATTTATTTAAACACAAATTAGCCTTAAAAACTTGGAGTATAGCCGAAATAACTAGATGCTCATTTATTATACAAATATTATTTGAAAGATTACCTTTAGAAAAACGTTTTTAGGAACTTGCTTTTTTTTTAAAAACTTATTAATAAAACAATGCACTAGAAATGATATTAACCTATTACCCTTCTCTTTAATTCTATCTCATTAGAATTGTTAATTTTTTCATATAGAAATTTCACTCTAAACAAATTTTCAAACATTTCTTTGCCAATGTATAGCATAATTGATCTAATTAACACCTGTGTCGCAAGGCTTTGTAACAATTTTATTGTCCAGAAAATCGTAATTTAAATTGTTCCAATTGCTCTATTAAGAACAATTCAAGGTTCTAAAACCTTAAAATTATATTAGGGTTGTGTATTAGGATCTTCTCGAATATTAACAAACTTAGGTGATCAATTAAGTTATTAATTTTTGATTTCTTCTTGAATTTCCTGGTCTTACAAAAATTTCTTCAGTTTTTAATTCAATTTGGTAAAATTTGCCAAACCATGGAAAAATAAAATGTGGAATTGTTTTTACTGAAAAAGTTTATTTATTATTATTAGTTTTTACCTCATTAAGTCAGGTATAGAATACACATCTATTGTGTTTCCCAATGGACACTTCTAAAATAAAAGGTCAATCCTAATATCTCAAGTCACTTGTAAAATCCACCGAAGCCAATATTTTTCTATATCTTTCTGATGTAAAAGCTTTGAAATTCAATCAAAAATTATTATATATTTTTAGGATGATTACGAAGATAAGAAAAACGAAAATGCTGATCAAGACGATAAAAATAAAAACTCATCTAATATAGAAGAAAAATCCAAGAATCCTGAAAACTTAATTGATATTTGTAGCTGGTCAGATAACAAAAATATTACTACATCTACTAAGAATAATTTAAATATTCTAGACAAAGAAATTTCTAAAGAATCTATTAATCTTATTGATACTTCAAATGACTTAACTGATTTTTACAGTGAAAGCTCAAAACCATTATCTTATATGCCGTCACAATTACTTTTAAATCAAGAAGGAAATATTCTCAATATAAAAAATAACTTATTGAAAACACAAGAAAATACTAATTCAGACAAAGAGATGAATAGTATTTTAAATATTTTGGATAATAAATCATTTAATAAAAATGATATTTCATCAGCTAACGAAAATAAAAACTTATCAAAAATAAATAATAAAGATAAAGGTAAAGATATGTCTGCTTGGTTTCAACTTTTTTCAGAGCTTGATCCATTATCTAATCCAGATACACTTGCTCAAAAAATTGATGGCAGAGCAAATAATAGTCAAACAGCCTAAAATTAAAAATATTTTATCCTACACCAAATATACATACCAAAGAATTAAACTATACATTCCTTATAAGCTATTTATTTATTTTCAAGGCTTAGTTAGTTAATTTATTAAGCTATTAAAATTAGTGTTGATGTTTTTAAATATATATATGTAAAGTAAAATATAAATGGCGATTTTTTTAAATAGAAAAAAAATATTATTAAATAAATCTCTAGAATATGCCAATATATATTAAAGCTTTTGTTGTTAAATCTATACAAGCCATATGAGAAAAATTTGCTTAAAATTAAGTTTTTATTAATTTTCAATTGACGAAAAACAACCTTAGTAAAATATAACGAAAATTAAGTTTAACAATGAAAAAATGTTTCAATGTCTACTTGTATTAATTTTATTAGTTACTTATGGTTCTCATACCTGTCAAGAGCCTTAAAGCTTTCTTTTAATTCCAGATAATCTTCATGCAATTAATAGCTCAACTAGTTCTAGTAATAATTAAAACAAGTAGAACTAGATGTTCATAATTTAAGACCAATATATTTGTACGAAAATTATACAGAAAAAAACTTAGTTATTCAATTTTATTTAATTTGACAGCTTTCTATATATTTTTTGTTTTTTTTTAAGCCTACTTACAGCAAAGCATTTATCGCATTTAAATTAATGATTTAATATTAATTTTATTAATTTGAGACATATTTTCAATAATATTTTCTTATTAGGTTCATATTTTTAAAACATTTTTGAAAATAATTAAAATTTCCAATGTTGCACTTTTACTAATTATTAATTTTAAATTTCGTAAGCACCTTCCTCAATACAATAATTAATTTTAATTTGATTTTGAAATTCATATTTGATTCGAATTTGAGTGATAAGGTGGTTGGTTCACCTACAAGAAGAGAAAATGATGACATGAATACCCTGTTGAGTACATTCAGCATGAAATCATCAAATAATTTTACAAAGAAATTTTGCTAATTATCCTTTTAGGTAAGATGCTTTGATTCTCCGAAAACTAGGTAACAAATGTGTTACATATTGAGCATAATTAAAATATTGCCTAATTCTTTGAGATAAGAAATATATTACCTAGGTAAAATATTACCGGATAAAAATCTGTGTTCATGGATGTTCTCGATTTAAAGTGGATATTTTCAGTGAGACACTACTTTAATATGCTTCAATAATATACTTTTTTTTAGGTTAATAAGATTTTTATTTTATGGCAATAGGTTAATAAGATTTTTCTTATATGTGTGAAAATTTTTTTTTCACAGCCTAAATAAAGGACGAATATTTTGTTATTGGCATAAAACAATTGGCTCGATTATTATTCTCCGGGTTTTGCCAATTAACACTTTTTTGGTTTCTACGATCTACCAAATTTGCTGTAGTTTTGTAAAAAAAATCTTAACTTTAATTAATTTAAATTAATTTTACTGAATTTGCTGTGTATGAACGCTAAAGAAAAATATACTATTAATAATTTCGCGCGGTTTATGAGGTTATTTTTTTTTAAAATGGTCTATTTTCTATTTTAGTTTTTGGTATTTTCAGATTTAATTATATATAGTTAAGACATAGAAAACTTAGGCATATTTTTTTATTAAATAGGCAAATAGCCTTTTTAATTAATTTTGTATAGCCTTTTTAATTTGTTTTGCATCCCATTCATCCCAACCTCAACTTACAAGATGAACTGAATAACTTGGGCTTATGTTTTTCATAATTTTTTTCTTTTTCTCTACGGCACGCTGCGTTAAGTCCACTTCATTTTGAAATTACACGGCAAATGATGATGAAGATTTTATAAATCCGACAGTGTAAGTCAAGACAATTTTACGGGAGAACTAATTGTAAGATGAAAAGCAGTCCCAGGAGTTACGAAATTAAAATAACTCTGTCAGGCTAGGAGTGTATATGTATATATATTAATATAAACCCAGGAGTTACGAAATTAAAATAACTCTGTCAGGCTAGGAGTGTATATGTATATATATTGATATAAACCAGCTCTACCCAACGCTTTCATAACTAACTTTTATACACGGGCCGCAGGTTGGTAATAAAAAACTGATATGTATGAATTTAGTTATTAAACCAACAATTTATTTATTTTATTTTTAATCTCGTGAATACGGGGCTTTACAAGACACAAGTTATAACATTGGATGGTCACGCATATTTTTATAATTGCTTTACCCATAGCGAGACAATAAATTATTTTACTTACCAACCAGGCCAAATATCTCGGACCACTCATAAGTATTCTGCGGGCCGCAGGTTGAGCATCGCTGATATAAACCTTTGATATATCGAATTAGACTGATATTATCGAAACTTTTGATGTGAATACATAATATATGTCATACGATATTTAAAAGTCGTAGTGTTAATTTAAAAAACTTGAATCGAGTGTAACAATGAATATAATGAGAACATTCTGGCTGTCTGCTTCTAGATATTATTTCCTTTTTTTAATATTAATATAAACATTCATTCTTCTAAAATAATAAGAACAAATCATCAGTAGGTAAAATAAAATGTAAAAATTTCCAATTAATAAATAGAAATCCTTTAAAAATCGACTAGAATTGTTAGCTGTAGTTTGGGAACCGTAATATAAAAGTTCAGTTTTATTCCCTGGACAAGAAAAATATATCCCGAGACGCCTTAAAATTGAGTAAATAAATATAAAAAGTATTTCTTCGCCAGTTGTTATGTAAAGATTTGAAGTTATACTCTAAATTATTTTATAAAGAAAAAAATCTTATTTCAACATTTTATGAATGTCAGCAAAGTCTCGGAATTACAATAAATAAAAATTTTAATGGGATAAAATGTGTATTCTTATAATGAAATATAGTGAAATTGTTGATTTATTTTAAATCAAAATAAAATAATTAAAAAAAATTTAATTACTAAAATTAATTAAACAATTTTAATAGTTTTTAGTACCTGATGTTGTTCTTTTTAAATTAATTAAATTTTAAACTTAATTTAAATAATTTTAAGTGATTTGTTATAAACTTATTACATTTGTATTATTAATTTTATATATTTTAAGATATTACAAGTTAAATTGAATTATTTTAATGAATAATAAATAACAAAAATTGCATTTATTATTTAAGGACTATTTAAAATTAAAGGAGTTATTTTTTTAAAACTATTACAAAATAATATTTATGAGAAAACATATAAAAATAAAAATATATTCATATGTAATATATCTATTTAAAATTACTAGAAACTTTTTACTTATTACAATTTATTTTGAATTGGAGCTTTTTATAAAATACAAATAAATTAAAAGCCTAATCTAATATTAATTTGATGAAAACATATACTTAAATCTTATTTTTTTTAGTTTATTAAACACATACACCTACAAAATTCTTCATTGTTTAAGGATCTTCAAATTCTTTTATTACCATTCGGATCCTAAAAATAAATAATTTAATTATAAGTTTGATTAATACAATAATTTAAAATTACTCCTCGTAAAACTCAGTATTGTTTGCAGTCATATTCAAAAGTTCTGCTAATTTACTGGAAAGAACAGCTTCCTTAAGTTTAGGAAACTTATCACTGCCTCCCAAATCAGTTTGTTGAACCAAATTTCCAATAACAAATAGTGCTCCAGCTTGTAGCCTAACGTCTCTATGAATCTATTAATGAAAGGCGATAAGGACAAAAACAGATGTTGATATTTTAAGTAGATTCAAATTTTGTACGAAGGCAAGGATTATTTTAAATAAGAAAACTAAAGATTTATTGGTACATTAAGTACACAAAAAACAAATAAAGGATAGTAAAAATATGTATAATTAAACAACATAAATATCAACAAAAGATCAATTCATGAATATTTCATATGATCATTATTATTAACTTTTTTGTCTAAGTTTAGGTGCAAGTCTCACTTTAAGGAAAAATAAGAATAACTAAATACAACATACAAGAAAATGATATAGTATTATGAACAATATGAAATTATATTAACATTTTTGCTCTGTTAGTAAATTCTTAAGCCAGTCTGAGATTATGATATTCAGCTCTTGATTCGTAGTGTTAAGACAACAGAAGTATCATAAAATTGTTCGAATCGATCTATATTTCGTTTTCAAACGAGATTTTCAAAATAAAAGGAATGAAAGCGGGGAAAAATTTATAAACAAAACGTGGTGCTTTGACTTGTTTTATGGGTTATAAATTTCTTTGAAAAACTTCAACTTTTCATATGATTAGTCAGAAGTTCAAAAGTTTTTCAAATAATTTTGTGGTTAAACTACAACGAAAAGGCAAATATCATAAATATATTGTTTTTCAATTATACTAGCCCTAGTAAAATAAGTTTAGAAGATTCACTTAAATTTTAAAAAAATTTTAAATTTTAAGGCCTATAAAATTTAAGTTACACATCGGCGAATTTGTTAATTTAAAATTTCATTTTTTGTTTTTATATCATCAGGAGCAACCTAACTTTATTGATTAAATATTTTAAATTCTCTTATAGCAAGTAATTTATTTACTATTTATAATGAATTTATAAGCAAAAACTCATAAAGAAAGAAAGAGAAAAAAAACTTAAGGGTACTTTACTTTACAGCCGGAAATGTATGATTAAAAATTGTCAAATAATTTGTCGCCCAAAAATTTAATAACCTTTAAACATTAAGGGGACTATTAACTATTTTTCCCAAGTCATCAAAAGGCTCTGTTTCAATGTAAAGAATATGGAAATGACGATATGAGAGTAAACTTTTACACATGTTTAAATGTTAACATTTGTATGAATAACACAAAGAAACAGACAACCACGCTAAGCAAGGTTAACACAAATAGTGTTACAAAAACAGTGGTACAAAAACAAAAACAGATTAAGGATTTCTAAATTGTATTAAGTATATAAAGTTATATAAAAGATGATACCTTAGAGAGTTGGAGACATATTTTTTTTAAAAAAGGATTTCATTTAATATAAAAAAACAAAAATTCTTGCTGAAATCTTTTCAATTTCAATTTTTCAATTCCGTTCATTAAATAGATATTTCGACATTTTTTAGCTACTAAGGAATTAGGCTTAGTAGCTAAGGAATTAAGCTGATTCCTTAGCTACTAAGGAATCACTCAAAATTCTTGGAATACCATCATTATTTATATTCAATTAAAAAAACTGATATGAATACTAGTTCTTTAAATCTAATTTTATACTATTCTCTAATTTAAATTGTATTTCAATTTTTAATTTTAATTTATTTAAATAATTTTATACTTACTAAGAATTCAGCAAGACGTTTCAACATTTTTTCACCCTCTAAAATATAATTTTTAGATTGCGCACCGGTTACAATATTCCCAAATATACATAAAGCTTGTTCTTTAACTTCTATTGAATAATTTGAATCAAGTACCATATTTACAGCTTGTATAAGTTCATTTGAATTATTTGTCATTAAACTATCTATATGTACTGATTTACTTAATAGATTTCTTAATAAACCCAATGTTTTCATTATCACTCTTGTATCTGAATCATTTAATAATTTTAATATTCTATTATTACCCAATGTTTCAATTATTTTTGTTTTAACTGATTGTTCAGCTTGAAATGCTACATTCATTAATGCCCAACATCCATTTAATCTAAGTGCTGGATCTGAATTTTCTGTTAATAAACATAGAATTTCAAGTATACCAGATTCAAGCATGGGTTCCTTTGCTGGTGAAAATTCAAGTAATAAATTACAAACTGTTGATGTAACAACAAACAAAAGTTCATTTGATGGTTGACTAGTTAGTATAGCCATTAAAGGTCTCCAAACAGTATGATCCTAAAATTATAAATAAAATATTATTATTTAAATTTTAAAATATAATAACATAAAAACAAGGAAATTTTATACAATTAAAGTTTTACGGTTGATATAAAATTAAGTGAAACACAAAAATTGTTAGGCAGTTTTTTCTAAAAAAAAAGAACTTGAATAAATTAAAATTTTCAAAATATGATAAAATAAGAATGAGCATAGAAATTGGCACGCAGCCTTTTTCATTCGCACACGAGGCCTTATGTACGCTTGACCAGGGGATGGTAGTTGAAGTATTAAAGGCATATTATTTGTTAACTACCTTCAACATAGGACACGTCAATAGCTCATATTTCTACACATTATTTGCCCATTGAAAGGACGAAATCACAAAGAAAAAACGATTAGATAAATAGATATAAAAAAGGCTTTTTTATCACGACAATGCAAAAAGTCACAAATCAATCATTTCTATGCAGTTTAAACAATTTCTCTTATCCAACAAATTCTATAGATTTGGACATTTGAAAAAATATTTTATAAAATTCAAAAAAATTCTGATGTTTATTATTTTTGAAAATATTTTGATTTGAAAATAAGATATAAAGTTTTGTTGAACGTTAGAAATATTTCAGGCGCAATAATTTGCTTTACATTAATTAAAAGCCGTGAAAAATATTTTATTGGCATTGCTTATAAAATGCTTCAAGTATGAAAATACCAAAAAGAAAATTTTTATTCTCTTTTTGGAGCGAGTTTCTACATGAGTGTTAGGCCAAAATTTTTAATGGCAATCTAAGGAATGCTAACACGAAAATCGTAAACGAAATTCTAACATGAAATTCTATTACAAAAATTTAACACAAAATTCTAATACAAAAATGTAATAGTTTTTAATTAGTGTTAATTGTTGTTGGGTTTTTTAGTTAATTTTTTGCAATTTGTTGATAAATTTAAAGTTGTAAATGTTACAGAAAAGCCTATTAAAAATATCGCAGAGATAAATAATCTTCCTTAAAACAATATCATGTTTACATCTATTACAAAGTTATCTTCAAAATGAGATAAAAACAATTGCAAAATATATACATATATGATAAAATATTTAATAATTCATTGGTTATAGCTTTCTATTTTAATTGATGTAAAAATAAAGGAAATAAATATAAGTATAAAAGATATTGTTTGATTTATATACTATTATTTTACTGCCGCAAAATGATTTTATTATGTTTCTGTTTTTCACATGTGAAAAATAAAATTGTACTTAAATAATTTATTTTTACCTGAAAAGTTGTTCGCAACTGTTGAACAGATCTTGAAAGCGAATGTAAACATCGAACAGAAGACAAACGGACCTAGAAAAGTAAAAATTATGTTAGTTATAAATAAAGTATGAATGATTTTGAATGTGATACTTAGCAGTTAATTTTCATTTGGCTTTCCCTTTAGGAATTTACCAAGATAATAATTTTCTAATAGCAAAACTAGTATTCATTGTAAAAAAAAACTCAAGAGATAAAACCTAATCAGGAATCAATTTTCATTTTACGAGCAGAATAACGCAAGTTTTTTTTGGTTTATCCCTATTTAACTTTATAGCTTTGTCTTTTCTATCTCAAAATACATACCTCTGCACTATTATCTCCAAGTCCTTCAAGAAGTTTTTCCATTAAGCCTTTGGTTTCTATTATACGTTTTCTAATGTCTTCATCATTGGCACCTAATGATGCAAAACATCGAAATGCACCCTGTCTTGGTAACGGTAATGGAATTTGTAATAATTGTGATAAAGATGTTATTAAATGATTACTAATAGCAGCTAAACGTTGTAATTGTGAATCTACCTAAAAAAAAACAACAAATAAAAATTTTAATGATCATATTCAATTAAATAGAAATTCTTACTTCAGCTAAATATGCTAAAGTTTCTGCTGCTGTTGCTCTTATTTCTTGTTTGAACTCTTCTGTACATAATCTTGCTAAACATGGTAAAGTTTTGTATGCTATTCTAATGTCTGTTGAAGGTAATGTTCCCGATCTATGTATATATGTTAAACATCTTGCAGCCGAAAGTTGTATTTCTGGATCACGTACTCGAGACAATAAATAACTTAAAATATCAGGTAGTGATTTACCTTCATAACTTTAAAAAAACAAAAAAAAAAAAAAAGTTTCAATTTAAAATAAATTCAATTGCAAGTAATTTTTAAAATATTTACTTGGTTACACAAACAATATCAGAAACAGAACGATTTGTTAAACACATGGATGCTAAACATTTAAGAGCAGGAATTTGTAAAACAGCATATTGTGTACTCATCATTCTAGCTAAAAATGGTATTGTTCCTGCTTGACAAAGGATCATTTGTTCATCATATGAATGACAAAGTGGTACTAAAATATTTGCCACACATGCTTGGGTTTCAATTGTACTGTGTGCTGATGCAAGTTCTGTAAATCGAAAAACATGAAAAAATTTAATTTTTAATATTTTTACTTTATGTAAGAATTTTAAAAACAAAAACTAAATCAAATTAAAATCAAACAACCATAAAAAAATTAATATTTACCTATTAAATGAGACAATGTTTCAATGTTAGAATAAAGTAGTGCTGTTGGTGCAAACGTATACTGAAATATTGTCCTTAGAGTACAAAGACTCATTTCAATTATTTTAGAATCTATATTCGGGGTTGAAATCAAACTTAAAAGTATTGTAACAATATTATAATCAATAAGTGATCGAACATGATCTATATTTCCTTTGGCTAAAGATCCTGAAATATAAGAAATGATTTTAACATAAATATATATATGTTTATATAGATAAGATTACCTATTACAATAATAGAATCTAAACGTATATCCAAATGGTTATCATTTTGAGTTATCAAAGAAATCAGCCTTGGTACAATTCCTTGAGATATTACTGATGTTTTTTGTCGGTTACTACCAATTACAGCATTTTTAAGTGTAATAAGTGCATTACGCTGTTGCTCATGATCGTCACAAAATAATTTATCTAAATATGTGCGAGAATCTTCTATTTCCTGTAAATATAATAATATTGTTTAAAATAGAAGTTATGCAAATTAGTATTTTATTTGGAAAAAGAAAAATAAATATGAAATCAATAATTTGCTAACAGAAAGAACTGCTAATTAAAATAAAAGTACAAATTTTTTGGTTTCTTAAGATCTATATAGACCTATATTTGATTTAGATTTCTTTTTGCAATTGATTATCATTACATATTTTTTTTTTACAGTCTGTTGCCAGTGTGAATTAAGGGGAAAAGATTTAAAAGTCAAGCTTTTTCAATAAATCCGTATCAATAATTTCGTTTACTACAATTAAAGGTGTATAACATTTAAGTTTACTCATATAGAAAAATCTAATTAATGTTTTTGGTATTATAAAATGTGAATTAACATTTTGAAAATATGTAAATTTTCCTCCCAAAATTAATTTAAAATGATTTAAGCGTTAATTTGATTTCATTTGCATAGGTTATTTACGTAATCATTTATTTTTTGAAAACTTAATTAGAATACTTTATTTTTTATTAACTACTTATTTTTTACATAATGTACTATTAATTATTATTACTGTTTCATATATCTTTGATATCATATGCTTTAAACTAAATATTAATAAATTAGATAAAAAAGTCTAAGAAAGTATATTTTAATATATTTTCAAATTTTTTGATATCTTTAAAATTATCGAGAAACAAAATTATTGAAGTAGAAAACAAAATAACTTAATTTTAGTCTTAGTAACTTAATTTAATCTTAATTTTAAGAAATACCAGATAGCTTTGACTGTTAAATTTTTGTTTATTATTATTTAAATGTATTAATTAAAAGTTAAAATGAAATCTTAAATTTGAACAAATTTAATAATTTTTGAGTTAATATTTTCCAGATATTTAATATCTTTTAGTTTATATTTTACAATACTCATGAATTTCCCTAAAATAGTTTTAGGATTGTCTTTGAAAACTTCAAAATATGCATGAACTTCTTAATAAAATTAAAAGATTCCTCTCATTTATCGTATATAATAAATTGATTTAAGAAAAGGCAAATTATATGATTTAAATACTATAATAAATAATTTGGCATTGTCGCGTGACTTTGTCACGTAATTTACTAATATCTTATAAAGTTCTATTAATAAACAGGAAAACGCATTTAAAAATATTTTAGTTGATATTGATAACAATTTGTTAAATTACAAATTATTATTGATATTTAAGTCTATATAACAGTATTGTAGCCTGTTATTAATAATTATATTCAATTTTTAACTTTATTTAATTTAATAAATATATTGCGGCTACAATTTGTTTGAAGGTTATGAAATATAACACAATAATACTTTAACAAAGAAAATAAATTAACAGGAAATAGCTAACCATTGAACAACATGTAACCTCCATAATAAATAATATTTATAATAAGAAACTCGCAATTTCCCGAAAATGTTGATTCTAAATTTTTACATTACTATTACCGCACTGTATAAACTTCAGACATATGTCAAAATGAAAATTTTTATTGTTGCTCTACCTGTAAAAACTACTGTTATGTTCAGAAGTATCGTATGAATATATTTTGACCGACAATAAAATTGCTTAAAATAATTGGTGTTTTAAAAAATTGAATGCATAATCGATTTACCAGATTCTGAACTAACTGTTCTTAAGTAAGATTATTTTTGTAAAATAGTACAACTTGACTCATAACATATATAAACGGGAATGACAATTATATAAGAATATAGTCTAGCGCACTTACTTAAGACAAACCAGACACTCGGGGTTAATCCTAAATATGGAGGTTCAAATTTGAATTTGTTTTACTGAACACACCTAACGTCTAAAAGTTTTCGATCCGCGTGTGACAAGTTTTGGTTAGTGTGTGTGAATAGGAGTAACAGAAAACGTAATAATTATAGAGTAACATAATTATTTAAGTTTGAAGTATTTAAAGATATAAAAAATATAATATAATTGGACATGAGTGGTAAAATGAAAACATACTCTGTTGAAAAAATTCTCGACAAAAGAATTATAGGTGGAAAAGTTGAATATTTTTTAAAGTGGAAAGATTATTCAAACAAATTAAATTCATGGGAACCGAAAGAACAACTTCACTGTCAAGATTTAATACAAGCATATGAAGAGAGTTGTTTATCGAAAGAATTGAAACCAATACGCAAATATAAAAAACGTGATTTAAAAGTTGATAAGAATTTGATGGATGAAACAAAAAAGGATGGGTTTGATCTAGGTTTAGAACCTGAAAGAATAATTGGAGCAACAAATACATATGGTCCTCTTATGTTTCTTATTAAATGGAAAGGACATGAGGGTGGTGACTTGGTTTTAGCAAAACGAGCGAATGTAAAGTGCCCACAAATGGTTATAAATTTTTATGAATCTAGATTATTATGGCAGCCACCAAATGAAGAAAAAGAAGAAATTAAAAAATAAAATCAGATGAAGCATACATATTTTTCGAAGCTTTAGTCTGATTGCTTTAAATATATTTTTTTTCAACTTTAAAAGATGCCGCAAAAACTAGAATTATGTCTTTCAATAATATGTAGCACTTTATTGGACATGTGCTTTTCTTACTTGAAGTGTATTTTTTTTTCAATAATTATCTTATTATATTTTATTTTTCTGAAAAATATCAAGTTATTAGAAATATTCCATTTTCATAATGGTTTTCGTGTAATTGATTTGAATCTTATTTTAAAAATTAAAATTAATTAATAAAAAGTTTGTTCAAAAAAATAAGTATCAATGATTTGTTTCATTCAATCATCCTTTAGCTTAATCCTTTAATGATTTTAATTTACTTCTATAGATTCAGTCATGTGTTATTTATTGCAGTAATTTTAGCATACGATTATAATATAGTTTTTTCCTGAAAATTTTATGATAAAGTAAGTCCACAAAGAGTTCTAAAATATTTAAAACTATGTAGATATTGATAGACTCTGGATAAATAGTCTTGTGCTGAAACTAATCAAAGTCAATTGCTCATTGCCGCTTATCAAAATTTTATACGACTTTCTAACTAACCGCTCAGGAGTTATTGCACTCCAAAACCTCACTTTTGACTTGTTTCCAATACTTTCTGGTGTACCTGAGGGTTCGGTATTGGGATCCAAACTCTTCTGTGTAATGCTATCCCCCCCGGTCGCAACTTCGAGTCAATCTCCCTTAGTTATCTTCCCCGAATTTATATCTCCCTTAACTTTACTACTTTTATTTTATTCTCGTTCTTTTTAGTTCTCCAGAATCTCCAATAGCTTAGCTTTTAACTCTTTTTTTTTTGAAGTTGTACTGCCGGAAGTAAGCGGTTATTATCAACATTTTGGGTTTAATTTTTTTTCTAATGCTTGGCTTACACACCTAACGGGCCAGGATTTACTTTGTTCTTCCTTTATTTTAAGGGATTATTGTAAACTATTGTACATTTAAAGACTCAATATTTTTTGGTATAAATATACATACATACATATATATATATATAATAGAAAAAACATGAATTGCATGTTTTAAGCAATATATTTCAAAAAATCAGTTTAACTATTAAATAGTAATGAATTTCAACAATTTTTTTCAATATTTGAACAATTTTTTAAAAAATTAATAAATAAATGTCAAAAACAACTACCAATATATTATTAATTTAAATCAGTTAATTCATTAATGTAGAATTAATTACGGCACCATTACTTTAGCTATTCCTTGGAATATTTCTCCTTGAAGGGGTCCATATTCAACGCATTCACCATCAACGGTAATAGTTCCTTGAGATCCAGTAGGCTCAATACGGAATGCAGAAACTGGAATGAATTCGATATATTCTGATTTTGTAGTAGGCAAATGATTTCCTGTGCTTAGCCCTAATAAAAAACTTAATAATTGTGGCCTTGATACACCAGCACGTATTATTAACAACCAAATAATTCCATCGTTAAGTTTAGATGCTGGTGCAAAAAAACAATCAGTTCCTAAATGAGTTTGATATGATGCATGTACCATAACATATTCACCCTCTTCACAAACCCAAGATTCAGGAACGGCACTTGTTAAAGCTGGAATATTTGATGATGGTCCAAACATTTGTACCATATTCATTTTATCAGTTTCATTATTTATATCATCAACAATACTCTTATAAAGACTATCATTAGTTGAAAAATAAGCACTCTTTCGGGACGTTGTTGAATACCAACTATCTACTCGTGGTCGAAATGAATATATATCACTTGAGGTTTCTAATGATAGTGCATCACAAAATCCAGCATTACATTTTTCACATTCACCATCGCCATGACAATCAGTACAATCCAAAGTATTATTACAGCTAACACTGTGTTTTAATGTATTTATTTTATAATTATTTGAATTTTCAATTGAATTTTTATCATTATTTTCAATTTTTAAGTATGATACTTTTCCTGTATATGTCCTTAAATGAATAAGTCGATGGACTGACCAAATAGCAAATCTTTGATATCCTATTGGTCTAATACGTTCACTTTCAATATCTATATCTGATATTAGGCCCCAACCAACTGATAAAAAGGAAAAAATTGTCTAAAAATAAAAATTAAGTAATTAATTTGATTTTTTTCAAATATGAAATCTACCTGCGATTTAGTTTCAATACGTACAAGATCCATTGGAGCATCTTTACCTCGAATAATTGATAATGTAGAACTAAGAATTGGATTTGGTTCATATGGCTCTCTAGGAAAAAAATAGAAATACATAATAGAATTTGTTATTTTTACTATTATTGTGAAGAGCGTTAATTTATCAGTTAAATATAATTAAAATTTTCCAACAACAAACTAATATAAAGAGTTTAAAGAAAACTTCCTACAAATATTCATAGATTATAGACGAAATGCAATCAACTCTTAAAATTCCTTTATGTAAATCAAAAGCCTATAGTTTGGCTGAATTAGTTTTACAACTGCTTCTTGAAAGAAAGCCTTTGGAAATGGATAGAACTAATAAAAAGACAAAGGAGGTTATACAGGTTTCCATTTAGGAGAATGTGTTCGGAATCGAAGGTTAAAGTCAAAACTCGAGCACGTGTCTAACGAAAATCTCCAGTCAATTGCTAAAATAAGGTTTTCACATAACGCAAATGGTAAGGCGGCTGTTCTCCTCTCTGTTTAGTGATTTTATAGAGTATATGTATATGAATCTATTAAGGAAATTTCCAGACCCCAAAATATAAAGTATTTGCATCGAATTTCCGCACCAAAGAAAGTGGTGAGTGACTGTCACATCTCGAGCTGCGGCATTAAATCATGTGGTGAGCGAGACTCACCTCTCGAGTGAAAAGGGTTAAAATGTATATCCTAGTAAAAAAAACTTATCTGTTGACTTAATTGCATATTTATATCTATCTTGCTGAAAGAAAAGAGAGGGTTTGGTATCAATACCAAAAAAGAGGTTAGGTCTTGTCAGGATTTTCAATTATTTAAACAAGAGTCACAAAAAATTAACGCCAAAGATAAAATTTTTTGGCACAATTATTTTATAAAACTTAAACTTTAATAAAATTCAGACAAATCATAAAACCACATGTGCATATGCAATGCAATACAACAATATGCAACTGTGGAAAATTGTACTAGATTTATACTTTTGGTCTAAGACAGTGAAAATAGGTACAGAAAATAAATGTTTTCGTATATAAATTCAAATCTGACACTCAGAGTAATTCTAAAAACTAAAATTAAAATTGTATTTGAATTTTAGAAAACAAGAAAAAACATCTTTTATATCCACAAAGATTTTTACAGTCTGTCCAGATTTTAGTTTTAGACATTTTTTCAATTGATTTATATATAAAATGAATAAACATAGCCTTCTTTACAATTATATTAATGGTAAAGCAGTTTACAAGCAGGTGCTTAGATATGAGCCGGCAGCTGCTGGATTATTTTTGTTGTTATTACAACAATTAAAGTCCATTGAAGTGATTTAATATTTTATTTAAAAAAAAAAATCAAAATGAAAGAACTAAAATTAGAAAATAAGACAAGTGATGGTGTTCTTCATACAAGAAATTTAATTTTACACATGATTTGTGCCATATATTTTTGTGCATTTTCATCTTTTTATTTTCAATGTGAAGGTTTGTAAAACGGTCAATTTCATTATATTTTTTAAAGTTAATCGTATATTTGAGTCAAAAAAAATTGTAAGGTTTACAATATGGATGATAGTAAAATTCATATAGATTTTTTTAGAAGATAGATTTTGGTAAAATAAACAAGATTTAAAAAAAAGTAATAAATAAAAATATGTTCGACATAGAATACAAGTCACAAAAATATCATTATATGTAGAAAATGTTAATAATTAATAACATTAGAAGATACATGATTAAACGGGCTTTATTTCTTTCGAAAAATCAATTTATAGCTAGCAAGACAGAAAGTATTTATAATTGATCGAATCAAAGGACATAGGTATTCTTAAATAATACTTCTTTATTCAAAGGCAATAAATTAATTTCTTTTTATTGTAATTGAAATTTTATAATTTTATAAATGATGTTAAATGTAATTGATATATCTGCAATTCAATAAATGAAAACCACGATAACATAAGTCTTACATATCAAATTACTTTGTCGTTACTAGGTGACTCATAAAAGCGTTTATAAATTAAATAAAAAATCTTATACTTATGAAAGTTTTTTAAATTTTTAAATAATAAATTGGTTCCAATTAAAATTAAATACAATAATTACCAGGATCCTACAAGCTTTTTCTAATCTGGATATTAAACTTAAATTTTATAGTATTTTATGTACCTGAGATAGTGATTAAAAATGAAAAATTATGTAGACAAGTAATATTACCTAACCGGTTATATGATTAGATAGATATTCTGAAATTACTAAAATTATCGAATATGATTTTTGAATGTTTTACTTGTTATTCAAATTAATACTCATACCAAAATCCTTGAGGTAAATTTTGATTACGCTAGAAGGAAATTGTAGCTTTAAATTCCTACATCCTTTTGTGCTATAAATTCGAATACTTTAGAAGCTGTACTAAATTGTCTCGTATAAAAAGTTGAAAAGCCTTTTAATTTTTTCAATAAAGAATGAAAATAAAACGATGTTATGTTCTAGGGAGTAATAATTCCAATTATCTCAGATTTAAGAATAACAGCGAAAAAAACATTATGGACAAGTTACAAGGAGGTAGTACTTATAGTCTTATCCTACAATTTTATATACCAAAACAGCGTTTTGACGGTTTTTTAATTATTTTCTCGTCAAAATCTGGATTTTATTGTATTTTATGAGTAGTTATTAAATAGAAAGTAGGATAAAAACCGGCTTTTGAATGGAAATAAGATAAAAAACATCAACACTCGATTGGTTTATCGAAACAGATTTGGAAATGACGTCATATTCAATTATATACGCTACAATGAATGATATGAAATGGATTGCTATAGCCAACAAACTGTGTTTGAGAATTTGTTTGTTAACTCTGGTCGACCGTTTTGGTTGCATAGAATGAACCCGTTTAATATTCAACGAAATATTTGAATGAGAGATACCATCCCTGATACACTTGCCATTTTTCTAAGGACTTATTGAATGATAGTTGTAATCTTTTTTATAAGTTTTTTTACCTTATAACAAATGTGCAGCATAAAATTTTAGGTTATGCTTTGGACTTTATATTAAAAAAAATTAAAATAAACAGCTTTTTATATTTTGTTATGTTTATTTAAGGACTCTTTGGAATAAATGGAATACAGCCAACAAATATTCAAATTAAATGGAAAAACAACCCAAATTTATTTAGTAGTTTATCATTTCTACGATTAAATGTTGATTCAATAATGGATTTGATAGCATTGGTTGGTTCAATAATATCCTTAATTGGGTAAATTAAATATTTTGTTTTTTAAATTCAAATAAAAAATATATATACCATATATATATATAAATTTAATATTTTGTTTTCTTTTATTTTAGATTACTTTCAAAAAAATTTTGTACTATGCCATTATTTGCCATGTTGTGGTTAGCCTATTTATCACTTGTACAAATAATGCAATCATTTATCAATCAATCTGATAATCTTCTTCTTGAAACAGGATTCATTTGTATAATGTTAGCACCATTTTCTAATGAAAATAAATCAAGAATTTCTGATAAAGTTTGGTTAGTTATGTTAAAATGGCTTCTATTCAGATTTATTTTTTTATCAGATGCTGTTAAATTTTATAGTCATTGTCCACTATGGTGGAGTTTTTCAGGTAATTTCAAATATTTTCAATAGAAAGAATTTTAATTATTTAATTTTCAGGATTAATATATTATTTGGAAACAATGCCTTTACCAACATATATTGCCTGGTATTGTCATAATTTATCAAAAAATTTTTTGATATCATCGACACTTTATACACATTTTGTGAATATTGTTTGTCCTGTATTTTTCTTTTTTCCTTGTAGAAATGTTAGAATCTTTTTATTTTATGCAAATTTATATCTACAATTATGTATTATTTCTTGTGGATATTGTGGATTTTTAAACTTTTTAAAAATTGCATTGTTATTTTCATTATTAGATGATAAATATTTCCAATCAAAAAATTTTAAAAGGTAAATTTTTTAAAATTTATTATTATTAATGTACAGTATTTAAGTATAATTAAATTTTATTTTTCAGTTTCATTTTAAATATTTTTTCAACAATTATTGGCTTTTCGCTAATCATTTATATATGCTCTAAATTTGATGTTGACAAATGTAAGTTTGACTGTAAATTATAATGACTGAAAGTAAATTATACCAAGTTAAGCAAAACCATTTTAGACAAGAGGCAAACTACTAAGAGTTTTGTATGTCAATATGTTTCACGGCTGAGTTATTAATGACACTACTATTTAAAAATTTATAAAAAGTTACAATTTTCAAACGATACTTGAAAAAATTCGATAACAGTCTGCCGTTTAAATTAGAAATTGCAATGATTTAAGTGACGCTACTTGTTATATTTTTAAAACTGTAGATTCTTAGTATTTTTTGTATTAATTTAAACTAGGACCGCCTAAGTTGTAGAAATTCGACATTACAAGAATATATCGAAAAAAATAAAAGTGGAATATATTCTTCGTCTGAATATTGTTTTGCTCTGTTTGTATGAGCGAAATGTGTGGTATTAGCGAAGAATACCGAGTTTATATTCATGTCTCTGCTTGCAACACAAATATATGGCAAGAATAAACGTAAATATACACTCGGCTTATCCATGAGTTAACCGAATAGAGTCGAAGATAGAAAAAAACAACAACAACTTTACAATGATACCTAATTAATGCGTAGTGAAATCGACGAAGGTTTGTGAAAACAGCTCTTTTAGGAAGGTTTGTGGTCTAGGGTGAATATATAGATATACTTTTTGACGGGAAAAAATATACCTTGACAACTTATCGCCCAAGTTACTGTTCACAGCTTATATTAAAGTACCAATTAAAATGCCCTTAAAAAATCAGCACTTTTATAAAAAAAGAAAAAACTACTTTTGGTGATGAAATTCAAAGAATTTTAAACGTTTACCGTCAAAATTATAAGTTTCTATACAAAATTAAGCAAAAAAAATATGTTTTGATGAGAGAGACTATTTGATTGGAAAATTTTTGTATCTTTTTGAGGTACTTTTTAATATCAGACAAGCATTACAAATTTTTATAGTTCCGTTCGACTGTTCAAAAATAAAACATGAAGGTCTTGGTAATGAGAAGCCAGTAAATTTTAGTTCTAACTTCTCGATTTTGAAGACTTTTAACATTTTTGACCGGGTCTAAATATCATTTTGTTTTTAGTATGAATCTACGAATTTTATGCACTAATGTTTTTTTTAGCATTTTTAAAGTATTTTTGGTAACTAATAGTCAAGCATAATCATTTTAATTTAGGACGGTACCGCTGTTATACAACTTTAATTTGAAAAATAATGTGACTTAGACCTCTTTTAAAATTTTTCTGATAACTTATATTGAAGAAGCCTCAAATGTAAATATTTCTGCTGCGAAAATGGTAGAAACGATTGAGTGGTATCAATATAACATCAGATATAAAGCTTTTTTTTAAGCATTTTTTACCCAATAATGTGTTTTTGTCGTTTTGTATGATTGTAAACATTAAGAAACTTATCCATTATAATCAAAAATATAAATCCAATAACAATAAATTAGCTAAGCCGATAGTACGAATCTAATCTTTAAGTGAATTAATTTAATAAAATACTTTTATTTTGCATAAATTTTACTTCATTTCAAAACATAAAATAGTTATATTTTAATTTTAAATCGAAAATTATTCTGTTTTGAATATTTTTCCTTTTTTCAACAGTAAAATTTCGGGATGAAAATTTGAATATATTACGTTATATAATAAGATTATCTCCTTTGGCTCCTTTGGCTGCTTTGATGTATACTTTTTTTTCAAATTTGTATTCACATCCTACAATTGTGTATTCAGTAAGTTTTTATAATTGATTTGTGACAAAATATCTTTAAAATAATTTTTTTTTTTCTAATATTTTAGAAAAATGTAAGGCAAAAATTTTTAAACATGAACTCATTATTGGCTTTTACACTGTTCGCAATTACAATATTAGTGGTGTCAATTGTAATAAACAAACAACAAATTATATAAAAAAAATTAATTACGTTTTTACTTTCAAGGTTCCACATTATAATATTGATGAAACATTAAATATTACACAGACAAAGGTAAATTTATTTACAAAAGTAAAATTATTAAAATTCAATTTTATTCTTGTAATTACATATAAAGCTTGGAAAATTGTATAAAGTAGCAAGCAAAACTTATGTAATTAATGAGTATGGACGTCAGTTAAGACGTCTTAGAATGGAACGCTTTGAAATTCAACTTCAAGTTCAGGATAGTGATGAAAAGTGGACTGATATACAATTTTTATATAAACCAGGAGGTGAATATCAAAGTTTCTTTTTAGCAGGTAAAAATAATGATTAATAATGAATATTGCATATATATTTAGCATTAATTAATCTCTTTTACTGTATATTAAGTAGCAGATACCCGACGTGTTGGTTGATCACACAATTTTTTGTTTTGCTTTTCAATTAAAGTGTAGGTTGTTTAAATTTTCCCATCATGAGAAAGAAACAGAAAAAGAGAAACAAAATTTTATCTGTGATAAATGTTTTTCTACTGTTGTGGAATATAATGATATGAAGAGTAAAACCAAAGAAATAACTCATTTTAGTTTTTGAAAAAGAGCAAAATAACATTAATTATAAAACATTAAGATTATTCAGCCTGTATTTTTTTCATTTTTGTTGTTGTTTCTTTTTTATGTTTACTATAATTTTGTATATTTCTTTTTCGTTAAAAATATATTCCACTCGTTTTGATCATATCATAAATTTATTGAATTCCAGAATGTCATTATAGTTTTGATTTTACACACCATCCCCTCAGTGTTTGCAAATGTTATAGGAAATAAATAGACTTTTACCATAATCAGCAGTGTAAATCTGCTAAAGTAGAACACAATTAGTCACAATAGTACACCAAATTTTCCCCAGAGTCGGTCAATTTGATTTACCATCTCTTATACTATGCAATTTTTTGTATTTCAACAAAATTAGATTTTCCACAGTTTATTCCGCAAAACGTAACTATTCCACTAGTTTCCCTGCAAATCTTTTTGCAGTTTAAATTTGGATCATTATCGGATTTATACTGTATACAATTATTATAATTATGTAAGACTTTTTTAAGCCAAAAATAAAAAAAAAAACATTTTATTCAGGACCATATCTGTCAAGACTGGATATGAAATTCTATGATGCAGCAAATGCCTCATATAAAGAACATCCCTGGATATTGTCTCTAACTAATAGAATACTACAAAATGAAAAAAGTGTTTTGAGGCTCTTAAAAATAAATAATACTTATAATAAACCACCAAAATATGTGAGAAGTATCAAAAACAAAATGAAGTTTACAAATTTCTCTGAAAGGTAACTAATATTTCTAATTTTATAGTTTTAAATAAATTGTTTTTTTTTTTTTTAAATATTTGACACAAATATAGCAAACAAATTTGGGAAAAATCATTTATTGAAGAATATATTCCTCCATATTCTCTTTACAATTCGAGCTTAAAAATTCAACTAAAGAAGTATGGGTTTGAACATGAACAAAAGATAAATGATAGAAAAAATTATATTCTCAGTCAAATATTGGATTTTATAAGGTAATTACAGTCACTTTTTGATCAGTTAAAATATTTTAATTTTATTAAATACAAGGTATTGGTCGAATTTTGTTGATCCAGCGATATTTATAAACACTACACTTGTGTCTAGTCTAATTAAACTTATTATCATCTAATTTTAATAATAGTAAACTGTAAAATGGTAATAATTTTAAATTGTATAAATTTAATATAAAATAAACAAAGCCAACAGATTTGGGTTTCTTTTCGACTTATGATTAATATTTAAATTTATAGCTATTTATTTATTTTTTCTTATTAAAATACCAAATTTATTTTGACAGAAGATAACTAGAAATATTGTGATTATTTAAAAATAAATATAAAGCGGGGACAGATTTTTAGGATTGATCCGGGACGATGCCCAGGACAAGCTATATCCGTGTTGTCAATACGGCCGAAGTACTCATAGAAACGACTTTATATGTTGAGTATATAAATTCTTTAGAAATCGAAAAAGTCTCTAACCGCTTAGAGACAAGCAAAAGTAAGAAATTTGCTGAAATATCTAAAATAATTCAAAATGGCATCTTTTCAATCTTTTATAATCTGCTGCTCAAATATATTAATATTTAGTGTCAAAGCATAAAAACGTAGTCAACAAATTAAATTCGATGGTTGTTTAATTTCATCTTCCAGTCGGATATATGCCATCAAGTTTTTATATTTTAATTTATTATAGTCCATTACCAAATTCCATTAGTATACCTTGTAGTGAAAAAATATCAGCCAAGCGAAGAAGAATACAACTAGCAACTGTCAAATTATAGCAGACGGTGAAAAAATGTCTATTTGCTCTGGATTTAACCCGTTCTGCTAGTAAATACCAAGCCAGATGTTGTTTTGAACTTAGCCTTAGTGATCATCATTGTATAGACACAAATCATTCCAAACGCTCTGACCATTCAAATTAAAGAATTGCCCGAAATAATTCTCGCGGTTTGGTACACAAAGATCTAACATGGCTTAAAATATAATTTTTTATTTCCAATAAATGAGTATTAAGAACTTTTCTTTTTGAAATTTGTATTCCGTTTCCTTACAATGGATAAAAAACAGAAATATAGTCATGATTTGCAGAGCACTCTTTAGAAGAGAACAATATAATGTTTTGTCAATTGGTATTAGAAAATAGCTAAAATATGGCTCCCTAACATAATTCTTTAATTAAATCGCTATTTTGCTGATTAGAGGGAACTTTGTGACAGCCAGTTAAATTGCCCAAAAACTTAATGGCGGACCTTTTCGTTGAAAATAAAAAACACACCAAGAATAATTACATTTTTGAAATGGGTAATTAAAAAAGAAATTAATCTTGTATGCAAATAAGGCAACAAGAACAAGACATTTCACTGTATAAGAGGTCGAAGGTTTAGATACCAGAATTAAATGATTGGCATTTCGAACAACTTCCTTATCTATCTTATTGGTAGAACCTTTAGCGACTTTCATCTGTTAAAATATTTAAAAACTTCTATAAAATCTTCTGTAAAACCGCTGTCCAAAACGCTAATCTACACAGTCTAAGAAAGACTGCTGAGCAAATATTATTATGTAATTTAAATTAAGTATTAAGGATTTTTTGTTCAAAGCTAAATATAAAGGGAAGAATATTGAACATTTTTAAGCAATAAATAAAAATGCTTTAAAAAAATTCTTTGCAAAGCAAAACATTTGTTTTGCAAAACGTTATTTCGAAAATGTTTAAAATATGCAAAAATGCATTAAAAAATTTATAAAACAAACAAAAATTTTCTATTAAAGTATACAATTTTCTGTCTAATCGAGTGCATAATATTTCTTCATGGATCATAAAAAGTTATGCCCAAAAAAATGTTTTTATTTTAGTAGCCTTGAGAACCACAAAATTAATTAAACAACATTATGCTACATATTTATATATAAGTATCAATGGTGTATAATTTAAGGCTAAACATTTTCATGTTTAGATATATAGTATGTGCAATAAAATATTTGAAATAAGCAATACTAATAAAAATTTATACTAGGATTATTAACATTAATAAATACATGTGAATGATTAATTTATTACTATGGAGGAATTTAACAATTTTTGTATTAAATTGCTTAAATTCAACTGAGTCAATGTTTTTTAACTGCAAGTCTGCATTTTTACCTTCACTTTCTACATCGGTTTCTTTTTATGTTTTTCATTTGTGGTCAAATTAATTCTACTTTCTTACACAATGCATTTTACTAACTCATACACTCTGCATCTACCCACTAAGATAATTTTTTATCTTTAAATTTAATTAGCCTACATAATTTAGACGTTTTTTTTTAAAGCTTTTTTGTCTGCTTAGCTAGAAATATTTGGTATTAGTAAAATTTTAAATTATATTTTAATTTTAACTAAATATATTTTAAGATTATATAACAATTTGGTATAACCAAATCAAGGTTGACTACTTTTTAGTTTTTATAACTGAATTCTAATAAATCTCTTTAAATAATATTTTTGTTGCTATTGAAAGAATTATAGAACTTAATTAAATAAACGACTCAAAGATTTTTACTTATGTTAAAGGCATAAACCATTGATTAAGTAAATAAGTATATACTTTCAGTTTTAATATAAATTAAACCTTGAATTTAGTTTTAAAGCTTTTCATTTTTTTTCTTTGAAATAGGTGTAAAAAAATTATCAACATTTCTTAAAATGGAAATATTAAAGAATACGCAATTTAATATTTTTGATTTGGCATTTAATTAAATTTTCACATTTGGTATATAATTTAGGAATTTTATATTTAAAAACTAAAGATATAAAGATTTTATAAGTTTAATTGAAAATTGATAAAAGAAAAAATTATGTAAATTTCGTAATTCATATATGCAGAAGTATATAATAAATATTAATTTTATCATTTATTTATTTATTAAGTTTTATTTCTAAAAAGAAGTAAGAATACATTTGGACTACCCTACAAAAATTCATTATTTAGAATATTATCATTTGTTCCATATATAGAAATAAGTTTTTATAGTAGTTTTAATTTATTTAATTAATTTCTGTGTTTTTTTCAAATTTTCATTTCAAAATATTAATAAGTGAGCGAGTGGTAGTGAATATCTGGATTTTTCAAAGTAATGACGAGGGGATTTTTTTCTTTTCCGCTTTTTCAATTTTTGGTAGCCTTTGGAAGTCAAAAATAACAATTTTCTCTTTAAAAATCGACATATTTGTTATTGTAAAATTAATGATTGTTCAAAGAAAGCTCTCGTCATTACCTGGCAAAATATGTGAAGAAGTAGATTTTAAGTTATCGCGAACACCGATTTTGAAAAGAACAAAATTCATGAAAACGCGCTAAAGTTTGCTAACTCATTCCCCGCATCTACAATAAAAAGTACGTACGTGGTTGCGGAGCGGAAGTGGAATTCATTCGGAATTCTACTTTGCTGTCACCGCTTCCGCTCCGAAACGGCGTTTGAGCCTTAAAGGAAGCTGAAATGGTTATAGCTTCGGTAATTTTACTCTGATCGACATAAAATTTTGACGAAATTAAATAAATTTTTGACAGCTTTTTTCAAAATTTGGTTAATTTATAAATATATTAATAGGGACTGCTTATTTCTAACACAATATGATAATACAAAATACAATTTTTATCGTATTTTCTTGTGATTATGTGTTTAATATTTGCAATAACTACTCCAAAAGTAAAAATCGTCAAAATAGTGTTTTAGTGTTGCTACCTTAATACTACTTTTGCTGTTTTGCAAACAATAAAAGTAAATAGGTCTTGTTGTGTTGATTAAAAATTGTTTATCGATTAAAAAATATCGTTAAACTTCAAGCAATGGTTTATGGTAATTTTTTTATAGAAAAAAGCCATTTTTGTTATAGTTTGTTTAATTTCAGTACAAAAGTTGGATTTTGTCTCGGTGAGAAGTCTGTGTGAGAGTAAGAAATACATATATTGGATTTTCTCATTCCCACGCTAATTCCTTACCGAGAAAGAGTCCCGCTTCAGATGCATACATCAGATACAAATAATAATAAAGCTTCGGGAATTCAAAAATTCATTTTTCGGACGGAAGGTAATGGTGGTCCTTTCTGGATAATTTCCAAAAATCTAGAAGAAATTCAAGATAATTTACCTTTTGCGCACCTTTTACGTTGCGTGTGGAATAGCAGATTGTAGATACCAAAAACATTAAGAAAAATTTAACGATATGAAGATTAAAAATTTAGAACAGTGATTCTCAAGCATTGTAAGTGACAAGTGTGAGCCGACTTGAGGCATAAAAATCAGTTTATGATTCTAAGGCAAGGATTATAGTGAAAGCGGCGAGCAGAACGTTGAGCAAAGCTGTTTATACAGTGAAAAAATAGCTCGCCCGAGTATTGAACCGCGCTGGTTACCACTTCCAAAACAAACATGTTTTATTCGGGCTATACCGCTGCAGTAATGCTCTCTTCACCGCTATGTAAAACGCCTTTCTATAAATGCATGCATTTATGCCTATTGGTTTGATTAAAACACTATGCTCGCCGTTTCACTATAATCTAGGACTAAGAAAGAACGCGTTGCAAAACATATTAAGAAATACTATAAAAATTTTATCAATAAATTTAAATCCATAGATTTAAATCTCTATTCCTGTTAAAAGTATTTTTATTTTTAAATCATATAATTTAATAATATTAACATTATTATATATCTAACATTTAGCGGCACACTTTTAGAATTTTGTGGCACACAAAAGTGCCGCGGCACAGTGGTTGAAAATCACTGATTTAGTACAAAAAAAATTGCAAAGAAAACTTTAGAACTAGGAATAGTACTCAGAAAACGAGAAAATAATTTATGGATACATTTTAAGTGAATAATTTCTATTTAAATAAAATTGTTGAGAGACTTTTCAAATACGATAAAATAGCGAATTATCGAAAATAAAATGTAATAAGGTCAGGGTATTTGCTTTATTAGATTATTTATAAATGTCTATTGTAAACAATGTATAGTATAAAATTGCAAAGTGAAGAAACAATTACAAAATGTTTGCCAACAATTGAAGCAATTTATATGTATATGTAAGTTAACTATAGAGGCCAAATTTTCAACAAGTTGTAAGACACGTTAAATTGATATTGAGTTTTAAACAATTTATTATGCCTTAACAAAATGCATAATCAGAATTTCTGTCAATCGCTAATTAAGACAAGTGACATATCAAAAATAATATCTATCAGGGAGGTTAAAAAAAAGTGATTAACATTTTTATAAGTAGAAAAAAACTAATAGTCTTATCACGAAGTTATTATTTATTGTTATAATTATTGTATTATTTATACAACTGTTAGATAATTACAAAAACTTCATTAGTTTGTTTTTTTTTTTTTTTTTTGCAATAACTTTCAACAAGTTTTTGTTGACAAAATAACAAAAACAAATTCAAGTTCGACATAATTTATCCACCACCTTTGTTTGTATATCAAAGGAAAATGCTAATTATAGGTCTTAATTTATTCATCACTTTTGGCTTGAATCGCAATTTTTTTTTCTATGCATGAAATTCATATTTTTCAATAAATATTATATCAATGTTAATTTTTATTGAAGAAAAAAATAAAAAATACAAATAGAAAAACGCAAATGAAGCAAAGAAAATGTGAACTAAGTAAATAAATTAGCACTCTTTTATTTTATTTTTTATTTTTTTTCGATGATATTTTATTTTAAGATTAAATAAAAATAAATTCTAAATGGCCTTCAGAATGAATGATAAGAATGAGTCTTTAATTAAGATCTACTGAAATTGTTCCTGTTGTAACTGCATCAAACATTCACTAGAGCAATGTGAGCTGTAAATGTTTCTTAATTGAATAAATTAATCTGACATCAATCGATATAAATTATGACAACATTTTTATATTTTAAAATTTTTTAATAAATAACAGTTTTTAAATTAGATGAATATATCAATTATCAAAGACAAAAGTAGAGGTAGAGAATTCCAATCAAATATTTTATGAATTTTATTCCAATAATTTTAACAAGTTCTTTAGATTCACATCATTTACATTGATATGCAAGAATATCTAATGGGATAAGATATTTCAGATAATGATTTATTAATCCATTTTTTGTCGTTGTTTTATTGGTATTTATTGACTCCCAGAAACATTTCTGTCAGGATGAAAGAAAAAAGACGTTAAGTAATAAATTAAATTGCTGATATTGCAATTTTAACCAGGGCTCATAGTAAAATGGTTTTTATTTTATTAAAAAAAACACTAGGACTTGTAGATTTATTTCTATTCCTACCGGACACATTTAGGATAGAAGGTAATTTCTGAGTTTCATTCCCTGTTGCAACAATTTAGCTGAAGCTCACATTACCCTTCTCTTCTCGGGATGGCTGTTAAAGGCGAAGACTATTACGATAGAAATTTTTGGCAATCAATTAAAAATATTTGGATTGGTTTTTTATCATCCTTTTTGCAGACCTAACTTTCTCACATGTCTGCCCCTCTTTAGACAAATTTATTAAATGGTTTGTGACTTATAAAATATTATTTTTTTTTTGTTTTTTGTGAATTTGAAGAATATTTATAGTTAAACTTAACCAATAGACTGGGAATATGATTAAGGGGTTATATACATTCACGATTTATAAGAATTAGATTTTTATCATTTTATTTTTTTATTAAAAATACTATCGAAAATTGTAAACATTAAATTTTAAGTCTTGAAGTTAAAAGAATATTTGTAAAGACACTTCGGTACATTCAAACTTTAAATGTGTTTTTCTCACCTTGTTTTTAATATCGGTGTACACAATATCTCAAAAGCGACAGTCCCGATCGGTCTTAAATATATGCATAATTTTATTGAAAATATTTTTTAGAAAGCAATCAAAGGACTTGCAAATTCAATTGGTAGTTTTAATTTTATAAACAATTTAAGGTTTTATAAATTATTTTTGAGAAGGAACTTTTTTGTAATGCAAATTATAAGACAATTCGTCACAATAAATTGTGTTTCATCAGTATAGTGTACATATAGCTAAATCTATTCAATTTCTGACCTTGAAATATAATCATTTTCAATACTTTGTTTAAATATTTAATACGGACTATCATAATAAGATTTAAAGAGAAAACTACATTAACATATTCTGAAATGCTTAGCAAATTTTCCAAAATATATATATAAAAAAAAAACAAAAACCTTGAATAATTACAAGACCAGTATAATTGTATTACAAAAATTTAAGGAACTTAAAGAAACCCATAAAAGTATAATTCTAATGAGATTAAAACATATAATGAGTGTTCCCATTTAAATTATCTCCTTGCATTATTCAATTATCAGAGTATAAAAGTGTCTATAATAATCAAATTTTACCTTTAGATATATTTAAACTGAGCTGTAATGACAAAAGCGAAAAAAACAAAACTTTTTGAAAATCTATCACGCGATAAATAAATTATTTATTTGAGGAATCTTTCAAAGTTTTTTCATGGTCTATCTATACAACAAGTGTAATTTCTTGCATGAATTAATATCATATATGTCATTAACATTCAACCCAAAATTATCAAATTAAATTAATAATGTATGAAAATATTAGAGGAAAAATGTAGGCACGAATTGTTATTGATAATAATTATTCATTTTGCAATAATAATTGCAAAACGTTATCAATAATATATCAGTATACTGATGTCAATAATCTTTTTAATTTAAAAATAAGATTAAATTTTGTGATTAAATGAATTCAAACTTACTTATATAAATAAGCCAAAGTTCGTGCAAGTCCATTACCGGAACCACATGGTATAATTCCAATTGGTATTTCATTTAGGGCACGTTTCCAATCTGAACGTTCTAATAGACCATTAATAACTTCCCAATAAATTCCATCACCACCAATAACAACAATTCCTCGCCATATATATATATCCTTGGTTCGTACATATTCTCTAGCATAATTAGCAAATTTTGTTACTTGAAGATCATAACATATTTCAGCTTCAATTAAAATAGGTGCAACTCTTTCTTGAAATAATGTTCTAGCTTTACCAGAACCAGATTTTGGATTTAAAATAATAAGTAAACGTTTGCTATCATAATTTTTATATGGACTATTTGGTAATTCACCTTTAATAAGTTGTTTAATTGAATTTCTCCATTTTTGTGCTTCACGATTATTATCTTCATAACGATCAAATGAACGAAATCTTAATGTTAATGTTGTACGTTCACGTCGATCACCTCGTCGATTTTTTTTTAATATATATGCATATATATATAAATATGCACTAGCATCTGTTTCATCAAGATCAATTGAATTTTCATCAACAACTTTTAAATTTGTGGTCCCAGCAAGTGATGAACAAGTACATGGTGAACCATTATGTAGATTTCTTTTACTTCTTAAACAACGGCAACCGATAATATCCTTTAATAGAATTGTTTGCTCTTTTTGACTATTATTACTTTCCTTTCTTAAACAAATACCTTCATTTGTTAATTTTACTTGAAATACACTATTTTTTTTCTTAGTTATATAAAATGTCTCTACTAAATATGTAGTGTTTAATTTATCATTTGTTTTACACTTATCAGAATTATCTATAATTTTTTCTTTTGTAGATTCAAGATTTCTTGATTTTTCTGTAGTATCACTCATTTTATATCTTTGTTTTCTACATATTTGAAACTAAATTAAAATGAGCACATCTTAACACGCAACTTTTTAATTGTTAACTCAACAGTTTATAAATTTTAGCTAATATATGTTTTCTTTACAAAGCCCATATCAAACCTGAATATAAAATTAAGCGGCTCTTAGCTTAGCGATTTGACATCATTACATACATAGGTGGGGGATTGTTTTTATATATTGCACTCTGTGTTTTTGGGTTTAAAGAAAAATAATACAAATTTGAATTAATATATTTTTATTTGAAACTTTGAACAATCATAATTTCATTCAAAAAAAAAGCCTTATGTATATTTATTTAAAAGCACACCATGAAAATAACTGTTATTTGCCAATTTGCAAAATTTTAGTATTTCTCGCGTTCTTACTTCACTTTCATCTTCTTCTTTATTATTTAAGGTTATATTCTATCTACTTAGATAAATCTCTGAAAAAGGCTCTAAGAAAAAATAGAATAAATAAAAATGTAATTAATATGTTTAATTTTTTAAAATTTAGCTTTTCTTTATAATAAAAATAAATCAATTAATTATTGATTTCAAATTAATCATACAAAATTAGAGTAATTATATGACTTAAATATTTTAGGTCCTTGAATTGCAATTAATGAAATGTTTATTGAATGTATTTTTCACGATTATAGTTAAATATTAAATCTACTTTTATATATCTTTTATAATCAAAATTAATATTAAAATTATACTCATTTTAAATTGTACAATTACTACATTTTAGAAAATGTAGTAAGGAAATTGATAGAATTATTTTTATGGCACTACCAAAAAGTCAGCTGTCGTTAAAAGACAGGCACACAACGACGTTGTTTGATTCGAATTATGTGAAAAAGAAAAAGAAATATTTGGAATTTGACAGGTGTCAATACTTTTGTTATTAAAATAAAATTTATTTCAATATGAACAGAGAATCCAATTTAGAAATTTTAGAATGTGAAGAAAATCCAGATCATTTTTCAATGGAAGCATATTTTATTTGGTTTAGTGCTTTAATATTTTTTACAGAATTAATCACAGGTTAAATTTTTCTTTACCGGTTTATATATAGAGTCACATTGTTACAGTATTTTTTTTTTTTTTGCTAGATTTTAGTCTGGTTACTTATTATTTGCATCAAAGTGAATATCAATGGGGACTAATAACATTTTCAATTATAATGTTTTCACTAATTTTATGCCAGATTTGTTCAATTTTTATGATAAGAAATCAAAAAAATTTTGGTATATTACAATGCTGTTTACATGCAATGCTATTGGCTATTCCGCATAAGTATTTTTTTTTTTTGTAAAATTATATTTAATGAAAATTAATTTTATAATTTTTTAATAATTAAAGATATCATCGTATTTTAAGAAGGGTTGATCGAGAAAAAATGAGCAATCAAGATTTGGAAAATATAAAAAGAATGATAACTGAAATTAATATTTTACAAGTTGTTAATGCATTTTTTCAATATCTACCACAATTTTTATTTCAAGCTTATTTGATTGTATATAAGAAATATAAATGCGTTATAACAGGTAAATATTTCTAAAAAAAGAGGATTTGTATAAAAATTTATTATTTTTGGGTAAGGTGTTTCAGGAATTTTCACTTATATGGTTTTTTTTGCATATTTAAAAATTCTGATACAAGACGTAAAAGATGATAAACTTTTTCTTAAATTCTTCTAAATAATTAGGAGTGGCACATAAAACCTGCATAAAATTTGACAATTAAGCCTTTACTTTTTTATTTCAAATACTTTACTTTGTTCATCACGTGTATCCACCCTGATGCACTTTTTTTTTAATAGAAGCTGTAAACAGCTGAACTTTTTCTATAGATAGTTTATTTTCTGATTTTTTCGTCCTCGGTACCATCGAATTTCTTTTCCTTTCTGCTATGGCAAGTATCTTATGGTAGAAGTACTTTTTTCCGAAGTTGCTATGGAAAAAGGGCACGGGAAATAGTTAATATGGCGCCAGTAGATGGGAAGGGTGTAGTCACTTAACTTACGGCAGATCTAGTAGGATTCATTAAAGAGCTTATTCCAAACCACATTCTTCTTTAGGCTTTTTTACTTTTTATATTGAGCTAAATAGACATATTTGACGGCTATTAATAACTGTTTTTTGAATTTATTTAAATTTCTCAAAATTAATAATTTCTTTTAAAATGAAAATTTCAGGAGTATCCGCAGGGCTGGCTGGATTTTCTTTTCTATGGTATATTTCAATTTGTTTGTTTTATTTATCTAAACATTGTTTAAATTCAAATACAAGAAATAATTCAACAATTAGAGCTATGGATAATATTACATATCAATTAGATCCAAATAGAGTTCGCTTGCAAAATTCTTGTAAAGGTTTAGAAAGATCAGACATTTCAGAGAATTTAAAAATCTTTGAAAAAAAAACATATAAAACAGATGATAAAAATTTAGCTTCTAAAAAGAAAACATTAAAAAATGTTGAAAAAAATAAAATATTTGGTACAAATAAACGAAAAGCTGTATATGAAGCAAATGATTTTGATTTATATGATTATAATAATATGTCAACAGAATTTTTTGAAATAAATGAAAGTCAAGATAATTCAAATAGTATACAAACTGTTAATAAATGTGATAAAACAGAAGAATTTAATAATGAAAATAATACTAATTTAAGTTTAATAGGTAAAGATTCATTTGATAAGGTAAATGAATTAACAACAAATACCACAAATGAAATTCGTGTCTCAAAAAGGAAAGGTATTTGTTCATCGCAAGAAATGCTTAATTTAGTTGATATAATGAATGATATACCCCCTGAACAAGTTGATATTCTTGCACGTAGTTTAGTTGAAATGGGTGGTGAAGAAAGTTTGAAAACTGAATCTGATGGTGCTGATAATTCAAAACTTTTAGAACAATTTCCAGAATATATTGATGATAAACTTATGGAAAATATTGAAACAGCTATATATGAAAATCAAGTTATATTTCAAGAAAGAATAAGAAAAAATCAATTAACAATACAAAATTTAATGCTGCAGGATCAGCTATTATCTAAATATATTGAAGAAGTTAAAAATTTACCATCAAATGCTATGATTGATATACGTGATTATGAGAATATGTGTTTTGCAAATGTTAATCGACAAAATAGACTTAAACATTGGCGTAATTATTTACAAGATATTGATACAAATATTCATGATAATTCAACTATACAAAATAGTAGTTTTTATGTAAATACAATGTCAAATTCATTAACTGATTTATATGTTAATGAAACTGAAATTGCTTCTGTTACAACAGATGATGGAAAAATTAATGATCAAATTTGTATACAATCAATTAATACAAATAAAAAAAGTGTTCATTGGCCAGAAAAATTAACTGATGAAGATATTAATTCTAGTTTATATATAAATGTTGTTGGAACAAATACTAATTTGCCATGTAAAAATCTTCTAGTTGAAACAATTAATGCCATAAATGTACATTCACCAATTAGCCAGATAGTTAATAAAAAAGCCATTTTACCTCACAGTATTACTGAAGATTAAACAAAAACAAATTAACAATAATTTTGTTGTTTTGTGATTTACTCTTTTTAAAGGGTGCTAAAATTGCAGTATATTATTGCAATAAAATTAAGGATGATGTGATTTTTATATACTTTTTATACTCTATTTTTTTGATACTTATTATTAATTGAAAAATACTTTACATTTTCTCCTTTTTTTTAAACTTAAAGTTGCAAGAAGTAATATTTACACATCACAAATCTAGCATTTATATTTGTATTAATTTTCCTTTTTAAGAATAATTAAATGAAATAAAAGGTAATTTTATATTTATACAAAAACAAAACAATTGTTTAGAATTTATATACAACCTTGTTTATTTTGTAAATGTCAGTTTTTAAAATAAAAGATTTCAGAAAACCAGATTTAAAGCATTTTCATCAATGTTTTTGCTGATAACAAATATAAAGAAAATTCGTTTTTTAAATTGACATCATCTGGTGGGCGCTTAGCTTCAGTTCACCAATCGAGGGGAAATTCACCATATCTAACTACATATATATATTTATTCATATCTAACTACATATATATATGTATTTATTCTAGGCGTTTATTTTCGCTTCCAATTGTTTTACTCCCGTGGTTTATAAAATATCGTTTCTTAAGGAGTAAACTGCAATAAAAACTATATTCGTGATTAAGCTTAACAAACTTTAAAGTTTTCAAATTACTTAAAATCATTCTTTTCTATACAATTAATTTTACTTTTCCCACATTTTATGATTTATCGTAACATGGATTTAATGATTAATTATCTTTAATTATATTTTTATTTAAAATACTATTAAAAATTTCTTGTCAAATTATCATTTAACTATTTAACTTTTACTAAGAATTAAATGAATTATTTGAAATATATATAATTTAAAGATTAAGAGAAAGATCATACAATATTATTTTATCTGATTCAAATGTTGGCGGTGGTAAAACAAACGTCCATCGAACAAATTGTATCCTGATTCTCTTGAAAATATTAACAATGATCAGTTATCTGAAAAACACAAATAATGGTTAGATCCACCATTACGTTTTTTTTAACTGACTCTTGAGGTTATCATTAGCATTAAAGAAATTTAATGTGTTTTTCACTTAGTAGTTATCTTCTGGCACATACTTTTGAAGTCTTTATTCTGCTCCTACAGTTTATTATGTGATATCTATCACAGTATTTCTTACATAATGAGCAGAAACATCCGACTCCATGATTATGATATGCCTTTTTTCTGTAGATTTTTTGATTAGAACCATGGATAGCTAGGTTTATATGTTTGCAGCAATCGTAGTTCTTGATTTACTCCAATCCTTAATCTCTCCATCATTGTATTTGTGCAATAAAAATCGATCTGAACATCTTGCTTTCCCGGTTTTTTATGATAAGAATCAAATTTGAGGTCTTTGGTAAGCGCTTTTTGAACCTAAGCTACTAGGTATATTTTTATAAACCTAAGACAATCTGTAAAGAACGTGCCTGGGGTACAATGAAATGGCAAAAAACTATCTCAATACTGCCAAAAGTTAGAGCAATTTTTTCATTGTAAACACGTAATAATGTAGACCACTTTATCTTATGTTGAAATTTTTAAAATTGAAGGAAAATAAAGAAATGGGATTGGGTCCACACCACAGTGCCAAGAAAGGGTTAAACGCGAAAAATTGGATTTGATGTTTGAGCATTTTAGTGCAATGATTTTGTTTAAGGGGAGAGGTCAAGTCAGAGACATGAAAAAATGATAATTTAAAAAAATTTTTTTTTCCCAGTAAATTATTTTATTTTATAAAAGTAAAAATATGGCATCATTACATAATATTTCGACTTGACTTCACGAAAATTTGAAAAAAAAATTTAATAATTTTAAAAGTTATGGCTGTTTGTGTTGACCCAGTTCCTTGAAAATTCATCTAAAATCAATCGAACAAAAAAAAATTAGTTTTACTATCAAATAATCTCGCGCTTCACGGAGGCTTTTTTGAAAAAAAAAAAAAAACTAAATAGCAGCCTCAGTAAATTTTTTTCCAGATTTCGGGAAAAAACAGCAGTTAATTGTTTCAAAAAAATCGAAATTTAAAAAAAAAAAATCCTTCGATCAGACATGAGTTTGACATGTTTTACAAAAGCTGTATAAATTTTATTGAAATCTAACCAGCGGTTTTCGAATTACAGTGATCACCGATTCAAAAACATAGTTTTGAGAAAACGCATTTAAAGTTTTACACTCAATGTATGTAGAACCCGAGAGCCCTTTTTAATAGCGAATAACTCGAAAAGTATTTGTCGGATTCAGTTCAAATTTTCAGAGAATATTTTTAAGTAGTTATACTTTAAGAAAATACAAAAAAAAATTAATTTTTTGAAAACGCTGACTGGACTAAAAAACTATAGTGGACGTGAGTCTGTGATATCTCACAAAAAGTCATTTTTGATTTTAGGTTAGGGAAGTATCAGGGAAGTATCAGGTAGTATCAGGTTTAGATTAAACACCAATTTCTTTTATTAATTTTAAATTTTATTCAACTTGAATTTATAATTACAAAACTTTTTTATACTTCTATTCAGATTCAGCGTTCCTTTAGCTATAAAATATTCTTTACAGTAAATCTTGGTGATTTTTATTTCAATAAGTTGTTTTTTGATTTAAGCATTTTTATGACCCTATATTAAATTATGAAAAAGTCAATTGCAGAAAAAGCTGTTTAGCAAATGCATTGATTGGACCAAATGAACAATTCTAAGTTTAAAGAATTGTAAATGTGTGCATGCAATCTTTTCAGTGGTTCTCAAAATTGCAATTAATAAATTGATAGATAATTGAATTGATAAAGAAATAGAAATTGAATAGAAATTGAAACGTTTCTCTAAGTTTTAATTTGTTTTTGAAATGTTTCTCTTTAATTGTTTTTGAAATTTTTCTCTTCCACAAGAAAATTTATATGTGAAAAAATTTACTTTCTAAAAAGGGTGAAAAATATTTCACATATTTTCATGCAAAATATATAATAAATATTATACATAACTATATTTTTTATAATATATATAAATGTAGAAATGCATCGCAATAAAATATTAGAAGAACTACAAAAACTTTTATTAAAAAGGCACGAATTTAAAACTCGATAAGACATTTTCATTTTAATCACAAAAACAAAAGGTACACTTAAATAATTTTAATAAACAAGAAAATAATCAAGATTTATTAACACAAATCTATCAAATACGAAAATGTAAATAAAGTAAGCTCTTTTTATATGCTGCATTTATTGTAATATTAAAAAAATTTATAAAGCTTGTAATAAACTCAAAAGAATTATTCTTTCCCTTGACTCAATATTTGATGTGAATAGAGAAAAAAGTACAAACATGCCGCGATCAAATCGAAAGCAAGCAAGTATTAAACATAGCTATATTAGAAAATCGATTCGTTTTATGTGATATATTTATCGTTATATTCTAAGAAAAAGCAATTATGTATATGTATGATTGTTTAACTTACGCAGATTTTCCCTACTTAGAATTAAATATTTGTAAACTTTTTAATTAATACGACTTTTTATAGTTTTCCCTTAATTCCTTTTGCAATAAACATACGTAGGAAAAGAAAAAATTTACACATTTTTACATTATTATTAAAATTTGTTTCATTCACAGGCTCTATTTTTTTTATCATCATTAGATTCCATGTTGGGAAGCTTCACTATTTCAGGCTTTCTAAAACAAAGTTAAGTATGATTTAGCTTACACAAAAACCATATGAAATTTACATACTTTACACATCTTTGCAAATTCCTTTCTTGCATTGCGTCTTTTTTCTTTGCGTTCTTGAAGTGCAACATCCATCCTGTCCCATTCTGTTAGCTTTTCACTTGTTATCTTAAAATCAACTTTTATACCTTCTGAAGATGGAAAGATCTGACTATTGCCAGTAACATGTGCGTCTATACGTTCTTTTTCTTCGACTTCATTCAATTTCTCTTCCAATTCATTTAAATCTTCTAGCCATAGCATCTCTACTTTTATTGCACGTATACGCGTACCCTATAGGGTTATTAATTGAGAATGCCTTAAATCTTTTTGTGTTAAAAGCTTATCTTTGCGTTCTTCTGTTAACATCCACGTTTTCATGCCAAGAAGATAATCATATTTACTAACATCTGGGTCACTCTTATCTTCCTTATTACTTTCTGCTTCATCTTTTTCATTTTGAATACGCATCTGCCACGCTTTTAGTGGATCTGGACGATAGCCTCTTTTGCTTAATTCATCAATTATGTCTTTGCGTTTTTTATCTTCAATAATTATTGTATTGTTACATTTTTCAACAATAAAACGACATTGGTCAGATAGCTTATCGATCAGAGCTGTCAGTTGCCCTTCTAAGTAACTCTTTCGTTTCCTATAAAAGTCTAACCGCACTGCAAAATACCCATTTAGAATTTCCAATGCTGAGTTAAAACGTCGTAAGCAATTATTTCTATCAAAAGCATGCATGTTATCAAGACATAGATATTTACAAAGTTTAAATATGCGATGAAAGCCGCCTTCTTCTGCTTGAATTTTATCAAATTCTCCAGGAAGAAATTGACATACGAATCTGACTGTTGTATCTGTTTGGTATTCTTTATATTCACTTATAATTGGTTTGATTTGATCTGAATCATACAATAATGGTTCTAAGACATTTTCTTTATATGTTTGTGTCCATACACCGATGGGCAACTCAGTTATTTCTAGTTTTTTATCCTCAATAATAGCCACTTTCCCACTACTTATATATTTTTCATAAGAAATGATATCAATTGTTCCTTTGAAATTTTTATACCATGGCAACATATCATCAGGCTCCTTGCCTGCAATCATTTTACGTATATTTTTGATAATGTCACGTGGGTTGTGGTTAGGAATATACGTGTTCCAGCCGGTACCTTGTCCTTGACAACCATTTATCAGTATCATTGGGATTATCGGGATGCACCACACAGGCTCAATTTTTTGACCATCATCAAATTCATATTGCAACAAGGGATCATCTTCAGGACGAAAAATAAGTCGCGTTAGTGGTGACATTATGGTAGCTATGTAATTCGGTTTGGCACAATCTTTTCCACCCATTAAACGAGTGCCAAATGTACCTCTTGGCTGTAACAGATTGTGGCGACATTAAAATTATTATTTTTAATAATTTCATTAAAAAAAACAAAACGTAGTAGTTTTTAAGTTTTTGTAAATTTTTGTAATATGTCAAGCAAGCCTCGATTGTTTACTTGGTTGACATATTACAAATAAAAGTTAGTTTAAAATATTTTTGCAGTTAGCAATTTTAAAATATTTTATATTATTACTTAAAAATATTTTATTATTTTTTTTTTTTTTTATTGTAAGAAAAGTGTAGAAAAATAAAAACAATTAATTTAATAAATGTGGACTTAATCCCACATATTAGAGCGGGATCTAGAACGTCTAAAATTTTGTTGTACGTTAACCTTTTGTTTTAACTCGTTCAATCCGCTTGTTAATAAATCCAAACGTTCTAAAATCAAGTTAGTTTGACTAGTTTCATTAGTGCTGTTACATGAATAAACAATAGGTTTATTATAAACATCAGCGATTTTATCAGCACAATTTGCGAGCTCTGTTAAATTACCTGGATTACATGCTAAAATTGCCTGCATATTATCCGGAAGACGTTGCAACCATAACGAACGCAATAATTCTTCCGAAACAACGCTGCCTCCTAGTTCTCGCATCTCTCTTAAGAACTGGGAAAGCTGTCTATCTCCTAAAGATAAATCACCTAAGAGTTGACTGAGTTTGGCAGTTTCACTAATTGATAGACGATTAATTAAATTAGTCTTTAAATGATCATATGCCTCACTAGCATGCGGGTTTCTAATAATATCACTGATCACTTGAATTATCTCTCCGTCTAAAACAGATAAAACATAATTGAATTTGGTTCGCTGGTCTGTAATTCTGGCGAGCTGAAATTGAGCTTCTAGCCTATCAAACCAAAATTGTGGGGAAGATTTCCAAAATGGTGGAGGTTTAACTGCGACAGCAGACACTGACGGTAAAATATCACCCACGAGATTGTTCATATTAAATGAAAAAAAAAAAAAAAAAAAAAAAAAAAAAAAAAAAAAAAAAAAAAAACGTTCACAATATTAAAGTAATAATAAAATAAACAAAAGATAATTATGAAACAATTAAATAATTAATAAATGATTATAATAATATTAATTTTTAACACGCTCAGAGCAGCCTCACTCTGAGAAAAAGAAAGGCTTTGTCCCGTGTTAATTTAATATAACATAAGTTATATAAGTGTAGACTTAACTTGTATGATTCCAATAATTCTTGAAAATGAAATTCTTGAAATAGCTGGAATCTTCAACTTCTTTTGAATTTACGACGAATTGTCGTCTTGATTGTTTTGATTGAATCTTTATAATTGAAATTCAACTGTAGTAGTTGTCAGGATCTTGAAAATTGAAACTTGAGTAGCATCAACGCTAGAAACATTGAACCATGTTCAGAATGATGTTATATCCTTATTTAATGCTCCTGATACAAACGGTTGCTTTTGAATATTAACTTTAACATATTCAATAGAGATCCAATTTCTTTTGGTTGGAGTCACCAATATGTGGTGACTTATTGCTCCTTGTCGGGGTCACCAATATGTGGGATTAAGTCCACATTTATTAAATTAATTGTTTTTATTTTTCTACACTTTTCTTACAATAAAAAAAAAAAAAATAATAAAATATTTTTAAGTAATAATATAAAATATTTAAAAATTGCTAACTGCAAAAATATTTTAAACTAACTTTTATTTGTAATATGTCAACCAAGTAAACAATCGAGGCTTGCTTGACATATTACAAAAATTTACAAAAAACTTAAAAACTACTACGTTTTGTTTTTTTTAATGAAATTATTAAAAATAATAATTTTAATGTCGCCACAAGATTGATATTATTTGAGCCCACGAAATTATTTGCCATCTTAATAATTGCCTTACATAAATTCTCCTCACCATGATGATAAGATGTCATTCCCACTACAGAAGCAGCTAATTGTGACACCTTTATCTCTCGTTTATCATTACGCTTCAGACAGCCGTAGACAATTTTCCCCTGGCTAGGCTTTAAACCATCAACAAGGAATGATATTTGGCGGACGTTCTGTGCATTGGAGTAATTAACTAACTCCAAATTTATTAATTCTGTAAAGTTCACCTGTTTTGTACCCTCGCCATAATAATATTTTTCAGGTAAATCCTTTACTTTTGCGTTCTTACATTCTTCCATGTAATCATGCAGCCAAAGTTTACGTTGTTCTGTATATTTCTAATCAAAAACCATTAAAATATGTAAATCATCGGAGGCGCCGCCATATCTAAATAAAATGCGATATTGTTCAATGTTTGTGAAATACTCTTGAATTTCTGCTGCTGTTGCAGTACCCAGACTTTTATAATATTTTATATCGTACTCTTTTTGATTGTGTGTTTTTTTCCATTCTTTGAATTCTGCTAACGAATAACACGCAAATTCTTCTTCTTTAGATTCTGGCAAATTCTGCCTTTCTTTAACTTCTTTTTTTTGGTACCTTTAATAATTGGTGTTATTAACTCTTCGAGAAATGACAAGCGTAAAATATCTGGCCAGTTTGTGTGAAAAAAATTGATTATTAAGCCCTTTAGGTGAGAACCGTCATGGTCCCGATCAGCCATTATCAAAACTTTACCGTAACGTAAAGTTCTTAAATCGTCAATTGTTAAATATTTTTTTTATACTTCAGACCGAGAATTTCAATAATGCTTCTTATAACAGCGCTTTCGAGTATTTTATGAGGTGGGGCTTCCCTGACATTTAATAAATTGCATAAAGGAAAAACGCCATAATAATCTCGATCAAGACAATGCAGTCCCGATATCACTGAACTTTTGGCTGATTCCCCTTCAGTTAATATAAGAGTGCATAAGTGCGATTTTTCGCTACCCGCCTCAAAAGCGTCTATTAACTTCGGCAAGCCTTTAACTTTCTTCTTCTTCTGGCCACTTCGTTGTAAAATGTAGCCTACATTTGTTATAAACTTTTCAGATGGCGAACATTCTGAACCAAAGGTTGCAACTTCCGATGTCATCTTTTCTTTGCTTGGGGAATTGAATGTTGGATTGACAATTATGCAGTTAATAAAAATCCATAAATTATTACGAACTTGAAATCCTTCGTTCACTCATTGTACGATATCATCCACAACATGGTCGACATGTTTACCACCCCTTGTTGTTGCGATTGAGTTTACAAAAGAAACCTGTTGAAAACCACGATCAGATGGTGCAATAGCTATTTGCCAGCGTTCATTTACATTCTCATAAATTAGTTCATGTGGTTTATATAAGTCAATATAATCTTTAAATGATATAACAGGAATTTTATTGCCGTTTAAAATTACAGATATTCCGCAAGTCCCTGCTATTTGATACACTCTGTGATACATAACTTGCAGTATATCATTAGTCAAACTTTGCATATTAAATTTTGACAAATCCGGCTTAAAAGTAATAAGCGTGTACGCATCATCTGAAAATGGTTTAATTGCCCTTTTGTGAACTTTTGTCATATTTTTTGTCCATGCCTGACGGAAAAGTTTCTTGTGCTTTTGTGAAGCAACCTCTATATAGAATTCTTCACTAAATAGATTGCACAGTTCTGGTCCAGTAATTATTTCTTCTTCGTCGCTACACATCATTGTTGGAGCGAACATGTTCTTTGTTTTGTCCTTAATAAATGATGCGTATTCACCATCAGCTCGCACAGATATTGTGGATGGGTTTTCAGTTTCTATTTCAACCCTCATCATAGTAAGGGATTCATTTTGGGCTGCATTTAACAAGATTTCGTCAAATATTCTAAACAACCCTAGCACAATATTAATTTCTTTTTGTATCATTGCATTAGTCTCCGTATTAAATACCCATTTTAACTGTTTCGCATGTTGCATGCCACCAATAAACAACTCTGGGTGCTCCCGTACCCGTGATACTACATCCAATGTCGGCATTTTTGGTTTTTCTATCCTTACCACAAATTGGATTGACCTTGAAGTGTCTGAAAATATTAAGTGTCTGCTTGATTACTTTATGTTAAGTGCAATAACAATAAATTTAAATAAATTAAACACATTTAAATAATATTGAAGCAATAAAATTTTTTATGAAATTTTATAGAATTAATTAGCAAAAGCATACACAAAAGTTACATTAATTTTTCACAAAAAATAAAACCAAAAGAAAGTATTCAATATGTTTATTAATGAATTTGAATATCACAATATATTAATTAACACCAGATAGAACATAGAAATAATATCATAAAGCTTAGTAGGATGTTGTGGAAGACATTACTAATAATAAATATAGGAAAAATATTATTTTTAAAATTTGATTGCCAGCCAGGCAAATCCAGCCAGGTTCAGTGATTGTAAAATTATCGGTTTTTCAGAGAAGACCAAAGAAAATTGGTGGTACTGTTAGTATTTTTTTTTTTTTTTTTTAAATATAATTCTGATAACATTTAAGATTTGGAGTTTTTATTATTCACATTTGGTCATGAAAATAAGAACGTTTGTGAGACGAATTAAATCAGCTAACATGGCCCAACCAAACGTTAGTGAGTCCTACGCATAAGGAATAGATATGGTTTTTGAACTTCTGCATAGAAAACGTGCATCAGTTAACTTTGCATATTTCAATTCATGTGTATTCATGGCAGAAAAGTGCACCAGGTGTTGGCTTGGCTATTCTTGAAAAGGCTAAAGTTATATCTCCAATTGTGGACAGTGATGGTGCAACTACATCAGCTGGTACTGTTTCAGCTGGTTATCAAAATTTCTTTATATGTATAGAAATGTTATTTGCTGCTATAGCTTTAAGATATGCTTTTTATGGGACTTTTTATTGGTATCAGTTAAGATTATTTTAGAATACCATCCACAAAAATTTGAAAAAAGTTGTTTAGAGACAAACAAGAAAGAAATAAACTTCCAGTTATATCGGAGACACACATATCTCTTAAAGCACATTTAGTTAGATATTTATGGGCTATAATTTCATAAAAAATTACCCAGTGGAAATTGGTCCTCATGATAACTTGTCAATTGTATATTTATCATAATCATGCTATTTAACCACATCAATACATATAATTATGCACATTTATGGGTGCATATGAATTAGAGTGTGATTCTTTATGCGGCTATTCCAATGTTAACGTAACGTCACAACATATCTGATTGTGTCCGAAGACATTTCCCACTGGGTGTTTAATGCACCTTAGCTAAATGTGCTTAAAGGATAGATGTGTTTTTGATATTAGTAGCTAGCTCTTTCGCATTCATTTTTAATTGTTATAAATAATCTAAGATAATTTTGAATAATTATCGAAGTTCATCTGCTTGTGAAATCTATCTAAATCTATCAAAAACAAAATCAAAGAAAATTATTTTATATAAATCTTTAGCGTAGCATTTGAAATCAAATAAAAGTAGAATCTATCAAAAAACACTTTTCCTCTACAAAAGCTTATAAATAAATTGATATTTGCCTATTCAAGTTTTTATATTTATTTTATTGCCACTTAACACATTGTGGATGGATAGTGTTTTATCTTATCTTTCATATTGCCACAAAAGATATTCTCGACCACTGAGTACGAATAGCAATAAAATAAACAGAACTCTGCTAATGAACTTTTTTTGTTGAATATAAAAAGTAATCTTGAATGACTCATCCCATCAGTCTTTCCTTAACAAGGAATTGACATTATTTGAGGGAAAAATATCTTTTTAATGCTTCTTTTGAGTATTTTTTTGATTCAGTTTTAGAATGGAAAATTACCGAAACAATTTAATAATTCTGTAAACTTTTCTCTTTAATTATTCTTATTAAACAATTTGCTTGTAGTTGGTTCGTAAGATCGTTGAACACAATATTGAGAATATTCTAATGTCTTTTAATTTTGCGTAAATCTTAGGGCTTATTGGACCGATGTGTTAATTAGATATAGATATATATATATTACATTTTGTGTGTAACATTTAAAAATCCTTAGGTTCTAGTCATTTTGGTTTACAATAAATTATTGCTAATAAGCTATAAATATCAGCCAAAGTGTCAAATTTTAATTCAACGGATTTTACCTATGTAATAGGAAGTATTTCATAAAGATAATTTATTAAAGTAAAAAACTGTTTGTTTCATAAATTTTGATGCAAATTATTTTAATCAAAGTTCTTAGAAATTCTGAAATGATATTTACGAATCAATCAATTGTGATGGACATCAAATGCACTTTTAATATTTCTTACTCGTGAATATTGATTTATAAACTTGAAATGGAATTGATCAAATGCAGTTGTCCTTGATCCGTGCATTCCTAATATTAAGTGTATCACTAAAATGTCGGCTAGTGTATGCCTTTGAATCAATTATTAATTTCCATTTGAACAGTTCGCTGAATTGGCGGCAGCGCCGCTTTACAAAATTCCATTGGTGAAAAATTCTTAATTGATCAAATTTCGGTATCTAATGTGTATGTTTCAAATGAAGAATTAATTGGCCTTGACACCGGAATTTCTGCAACAAAGATATACATAAAAATTAAAAATGCATTCAAGAAATACGGCTAACTGCCGCCAGATACAAAAACTTTAGATTCTTGATTGTGTGTTTTTTTTTTGATTTTTTTGATTTTGTGTTTTTACCCTTTAAAGGCTTATTTCGATATTATTAGTGTCCGCACTTTAGTGCAGGTGATAATAATATATGTCTGACAGAGGTTAGCTTACCATTCAGTCATCACTAAGTAAATTTACTTATAAAATAAAATCTTTGATTTCTGTTATTGACCAACAGTCTGAGAATTATTAGATTTAATAAACACATCTTTAAATATTTCACTATTTAACACTCATTGTGATTGTTATAATAAGTGTTTTTGTTTTAATGCTATGATTTTGTCATATTTTCAGTTAGAGAATATTGTAGCTTTTAAGATCGCTCAATACTATTAACAGTAAAATACAAAAAAAAACATTTGAACAAAATAACACGCAAAAAATCTTTAAAAAAACGATTATTTAAGATTAATTCATAAAATCAATGAACTGAAATGAGAAAAATAATTTTTTATACCATTGAATTCTTTTTACTAAAATTCTCAAAAGGATTACAATGCATTATGTATAATTACATTTTTTACAGGATTTGTTAATTATTATGAAGGCTTTATTTTTCGTAATATAAAACTGTAAATAAATTTTGTGGAAAGCATTATTTATCCTTGTGCTCCTATTTAAAGACGTATAATGTTATTTTTACCTTTTCAGTTCATCCATTTTATGAAATAAACATAAATAAAATTTTATTATTCAAAATTTTTTCTAATGTTACTTTTATTTTGACCTTTTGCTCGTATTTATTTTTTATTTTCAATATTTTTGTTATAATAAAACTAAGATAGCATACATGTGTATATCATTTATAATTCATGGTTTAGCTTTATGTCCACAATTTCATTGCAAATTTCCACTGCATATTAGTGGACTTCCGTTAGACGAGAAAAGGGCAGAACTTCCTAATTTGTGTATAGTGGTGAGATTTTCTTAAATAGATTTTTGACAAAATATAATACATAAAAATCGTTGCTTTTCAAATATAAAATAATCCATAAATTAATTTAAATCTATTTATGATTATAAGTCGGAATTTTATACTTTATTCATTATTTGATTATATAAAAAAAATTCCAAAAAGTTAAAGAGGGAGCATATTGGAAATATTTAAAAAAAAATGTCATTACATTAAACTTAATTAAAAGCTAGATATTAGAGCATTTTTTTTAGATGTAATACTTTTCCTCGATCATCAGAAATTTTTAGTGGCTAATGTAAAATAAGTAAAAACAAGTGTTAATTCTTTAATTATATTTACTTCTTAGAATTAAATTAAAAAATCTTGTTTATTGATTGAAACTCAAAAAACATCAAAGCGTAACATTTAGTATCTGTTTTTGAAAAGAGTTAAACGCTCACTTTTTGTGTTTTTTGTCGGTGAAATTTCATCTTCTTTTATCCTAAGCATTTGATCATACATTTTTGGGTCACTCTGTTAAAGTATAAAAAATTATTGTTTAAACAATAAAAATAATTTCGCCCCCGCTCCCAAATGTTTCTGATTTCAAATAATATATAAATAGTAATTGAAAAAAAAAATCATTAAAATCGGAGCTGTTCTTTAGAACTTCGAGGTAAAATGCTTTATTGACTCCACTGATACAACAAAAAGCGGGATTGGTTTTAGTATTCTGTAACAATAATAAGGTTTTAACAACATCAAATTAATTTACAATTTTTCAATTCAAATTTCAAAAGATCATAGTTGAAAATTTGTTCTTAAGATTTCACTGCATTCGTCACTAGAACTAGAAGCAAATTAAGCTTTAGTTCTAGTGACCAAAAAAAACAAAAAAAAAGCAATATAAAGGATTTTTTTAAATATTATTAAAAATCATTTTTATATTATATTTAATAGAATTATTCATTACAACAATATGGTATTAGTTCAGGACGTGCATCAATTGCTAGTTATGCTTCGTTACCACAAGTTTTTACAACCAATATATAAGGGTGAACGTGTGGCTATTAAAAAAATTTCTAAAAAAAAAGTTCATATAACATCAACATTACTTTAGGAAATAAAACAGGCTAGAGTTGTATAACAAGTCCTAAAAAATTTCCTAAAATTAAAGGGCCTGAATTTTAGGATAATTGGAGGAGGCCGAATTTGTACTTGTACAAGTTCTATGAGGAAAACATGTACAAAATTTTTAACCAGTTGAGTTGACTAGAGATATTTTTTTTTATCGCGATTTGTTTTTTATGTTTATATATAGAAATAGTTTTTCGTCTGCTAAATATAATTTATGAAATTAAATATTAACGTATTAAATGCATACGGAGCATTTTTTAGTTTCTAATTATTTTTTAAGTCTTAACATTACTTCAAGTATTATGGACATTTTCGTTTCTGCAGCTGGTGATTTAAGGCTTTGAAGGCAAAGCAATTCAATTTGTACTATGTAGCAGAATTTTTATAATTATGAGAAAAGATGCCAATAGTGTTACTTAATAATGGACTATTTATATTACCCTAATTTTTGGAAAAATATACCTAATTTCCTCTTTCGGTATATGTTTTTCCATTGGTTGCATAAATTCGTATTTAAGACCATTTAATACATCCAAATAATTACTTTCAGTATGGATTAATTCTCGTATGACATAATCTCTCTGTTTAAAACTAGTCAACTGGATATGTATTCAGTGGCGGATTTATGAGTGTAGCGCCCTTAGGCCCAACAGTTGAAACACTCCAGCTTAAAATAATTTCTAACTACCTAACATAAGTAAGGGTTTAAAATAAAAATTATTTGTGCTTATGCATAATATTCACAGTGATTATATTGATTTAGTAATTACTAATTCAATACAAATAATTATTTTTGAAATGAAAATTTAAGTTAACAAAAAGAATTACTACTACACCCACTTTTTTCTTGCTCTTGTATTTGCCAACTTATTAATGATTTCCTTGCAATCCATTTTTGCTAGTAGATCTGCTTCAATTGTTAATAATGCTAGAGCATTTAACTTGTCCCGGCCTGTATTTGATCGTAAATAACTTTTCACGCGTTTTAATATTGAAAATGAACGTTCTCCTGAACAATTAGTCGCTAGAAGGCTGAGAAAAGTACGTATTGCTATATCTACATTTGGATACACTTCTTGTGATTCATTTTCTTGTAAGATAGTAGAAAATTCCAAGAATGAAAAGGCTTTTTGTTTTCGACGATAAATACTCGCTTAAATGAATACATTCTTCTTGTAGAGCATCTTCTAAATCACTTGTATATTTTCTTGCTAAATTATTTGCAGATTGAGCAATTTCGTTTGATTTTAATTCTGTTAATCGACTTAAAAAAGCAAAACTATCAATTAATTTAGTATATTCCTTGATACAACGATTTAATTCTACAGTTAAATGATCCAAAATGGGATTAAAAATTCTAATTCTGAAATAATGTGATCCATTTCTGGTTGAAACTCTCCACTGTGACTTTCATCCAAATGAACCTTGCGTTTTTCTTTACGTTTAGAATCATTATGCAGATTTCCAATCTTTTCACAATGACCTCGAAATGACAACCCTGGGACAACCCTCGCATATTATATTAAAGAAAAAACAAATTCAATAATATACGGTTTTTATCTACATTCTACATTCAGAATATATACATTCATATCAAGTTAACTGTTGAAGTCAAAAATTTCGAATTATTCGATTTCATTAGATCTAACATATCATCTCATATTAGCTTAAAAATACTAGCGTTTATTCCAACACCTTAGCTGTAATTCAAAAACGCTAGAAATACTATTATTATATACAATTATACAATAAATCATATTTTATTAAAAATCCCAAAAATTTTTCAAGAAATTAGCCCACTATATTAGTTACCAAATAAATTTACGTTTAGAATACTTGAATTTTTTGGCACCCCCAAATTTTACCACCCTAGGCCCCGGCCTACAGGGCCTATGCCTAAATCCGCCACTGTATGTATTATCAAGATCTATTTTAACATGAATTATTATACAGTCTTTGTTTAAAACATGCTTTCAAGTTAAAACTACTTCATAAACTATGCTAGTGATACCAATTTTAAAAATTTTTATATTTTTTATGATTAAAATGATCTTAAATTACAAGATTTTCTTCTAAATTAGACTTTAAAGTAAAATCATATAAAAATTTCATTAGAAATTTTTCATTTTTATGCTAAAACAGTTTTTTAAAAGGATTTGCACAAAATAAAGTTGGAAAGTATATAAACAAATGTCTTATTTACAAACATGATAGAGAAGTACTCAAATTTTTACCAAAAAAAAAACTAAAATTCATATTAAAATATTATGTGAATTTTATTAAGAAATACTCAATGGCTTTTTTTTAAGTTTATAGGAATATGAAACAACCGCAAATCTTTTAAAAACTTTACTTTTTTTTCTCTAAAATATTCCTATAATCGAAAAAAAAAATGCATGTTAACTCATATTCCTATAAAGCAAAAAAAAATGCTATTGTTTGCCGAAGGGCTGTATACAAAATAGGAAAATATAACAATTGCCAGATTTGAGCGGGAACAGTTTTGTTTTTATTTTTGTTATGTAGTTTTAAGAAATTTTTGGTAGATTATTTTTTAATTTTGTATATACTGACAAATAAAGGACAGTATAAACAATATTTTACTATTTTTATTTTTAAAAAAAACTTTTCGTAAAAGTCTTAGAAATGAAGCTTTTTCAAAAATACTTAGGTGTACGAAGACTTTCTACATTCACTTAATTATTTTAATTTCTTTTCAATTTTTTTGTCTAATAAGTCAATTTTTAGTCAAAAACTGTCATTGTATTTTAATTTTTTTTCAATTTTTTTGTCTAATGAGTCAATTTTTATTCAAAAACTGTCATTGTATTTAACATGATCTTTTTTCTCTATTTTGTATATTTATAACGTACGAATATTTTTGCTAATAAAAGTTACTTTGTGTCATAAATATCATCAAAAAAACTTACGCCCTAGAGTAATTAACTTACTTGTTGGCCAGTATTAGCAGGAGCCCCAGCAAAGGTTTCCATACGACTTTGAGAATCCATTCCACTCAAAAAAAATCTTATTATTTTTATTGATTAAATGATATTATTAGATTTTTCACTTTTTTCACTTCACTCCGGGAAAGTCAAATTTTTTTATATCGTTTGCAGTAGCACAAAATTATAAATGAAACATACATATCGCAAACGACGGACACACAGCATTTACAATTACCAAATGGTAATGACTTAGAACAATATGGTCATTTATTACTTGATGGTGAATTACATATTAAAGCGCACGAAGATCAGAAAACAAAACGTAAATATGCATATAAATGAGAAAATTATAATACTAGTTAAAAAATTAAGTACAAAAACTGGAGAAGGGTTATATGCATTTCGTGACTCTCATAATTTATCGGATTATTGTGTTGAAGTTGGACATTCACGTAGAACTTTTGGCCGTAATGCTCGTTTTAAATTTCAATTATTATTAGCTAGAAAACCACAAAAACCTGCATTTACATTGTACCTTAAAACGGAACTTGAGCGAAATGAATGGTATAAAGCATTAACAAAACAGTTGTTCCTGTTGATAACATTAAGACAAAGAATGTTGAAACAGTAGTTAGTTTTCTCCACTACAAAAAGAAAAAAAATCTAATGACAGAATTGTTCTATAATTACTAAAAATTTTTGATTATATATAATATAAAAATCTTACTTCATATTTATCGATGGGGGTGCATCCCCAAAAACATTATTCTAAAGTTACTTCGCTCTTTTTCATTAATTTTATAACTCTTTGTAAAATAATCATCTTCCTGAGTTTCATTCTTCTCTTCTTCAGATAATTTTTGGTTGGCATTTTCATCCTGTTGTATTTTATCATCTTAGGATGGTTTCTGAATATCATTTTTACCGATCGGCAACCGCACAATTATTTTTTGGTATATTGTAAAAATTATCAGTGGCTGTTTGATTGAGAAAATCAGTATTAAATTCATCGCATATATCACAAAAAGCTTTGAATTTCCATATTTGAAATCGGTTATTTTTATATTTACTTTGACAATAAATATATGTCATTACTGCTTCATGTTGTTACCATTTATTTTATAAAAAGCGTTCATTCTACTTGGCTGCATTTATTCTATAAGAACAAATTATTTTAAATTTCCGAGCAAACATGAACGGACATGAAATGTTAAATGTTTTATTTAATTACACTCTAAGGCAGAACATACAAGTTAGCTAAAAATAAACACTATTATAAATTATAATGAATATTATATATTATATTTTCTTACATTTCAGCTAAGAGAAGAATTAGAAAAATTAAAAAAAAAATCATTTTTCAAAGAGAACCTACAAGTAAATTAAAAATACAACACTATTAAAATTTATAATTATTACTATATGTTATATTTCCTTTAATTTCAGCTAAGAGAAGAATTAGAAAAATTAAAATTGCAAGTTAGTAAAAAATACGAAGTTTTTATTTTTTTTATTTATAAAATGTGTTTTCAGACTAATTCAGGAATACATATGTAACTCTATTTATAATATAGAGGTAATTTAAATAAATATTATCTATAATATAAAGCATAATATAATATATTCCCTAGACTGACGGGTTGATTATTACAATTGGCAATGTTCTTGATGTTAATAATGAGGTAATTATAATAAGCTAGTATATATAATACAGTATAATAAATATATTTTATTTAATTACAGTCTCAAGTACAACCACCAAAGAGCCAGAGTGTTGGGGGTGATATGGTAAATTTAACTTTGAATGTAATTTTAATAAATATATTGCATAATATAATGTATTTCAAGGAACCCTACTTTAAAACTAAAAAGTTTACTTATATTATTGTTCCAATTGAATGCTTCTATTTTTTGCTATCTTTCTGCTCATTTAATTAGATTTGTTTTAAAGGAAATGGTCCATTAAACTCTCAATTTCCACACTCAACAACTTTAGCACAATCGAACATCGAACATCATATTTTCGCCCTGTTAATAAATTTATTAATATAAATAAAACCATAAAAATGAATACCCCTTAAATAAATGCCAAAGTGGACGTGTTTTCCAACGTGTTTTGGTGGTATTATTCATTTATCTTACGAGGTAAGTAAAACTGGTGCGTCTCTTTAAAGCAAACACTTTAAAAATCTAAAAATTTTAAAAACTTTTTCTAATTTATTAATAATTTATAACAATAATTTATGTTATGTTATAAATTATTTATGTTATAAATAAGATAAATCAATTGTATACAGGAATTGGTAAAAATTACTAAGGATAACATTCATACTTTAAATATTCATGTAAAATGGTATGAATTCTGATCATAAAAATGAATAAGGATGACTGGTTCCGACAGTGTGCTACATAGGATTTCAGTAGTTTTGTCATAGCATCGATGTTTTTTGGCACTATAGCTATTTATGGCCGACGTACACGAAACTCGTCAAGAGAAAATTCAATCATACTCATGGCTATATAGTTACACTACCTAGAATAAGATTTATAGTTTAAACCTGGCAGTTCCCTAAATTTTTCAAGCTCCGTTTATTTAATCTTATCAATCAAATTCCCATTAACCCAATTCCCTCATCTTAATTTTTTCCCAGAATTAAATATTATTTTTCTCTTTTAAGTTCATTAAATCTTTAAAATGATTATAAAATCCTATTTTCTAATATTATTTTTTGACATTTTTTTTTGATTCGTTCGCTCCACACTATCTAAAAAAATGTATAAAATAAGAATTAAAATTTATTTTTACTATAAATATTTTAACTAGTTTTAAGTATCCTAAAAACAATATTTTAACTTAATTAAAAGTTATTTAAACTGAATTATTTTTTTTTCAATTAAATTTAACGTTAAATAGTTTTCAAAGGAAACTTAAAGTAATTCAAAAATAAAAATGAATAAGGAAGTATTTTGTGACCCTATCGTCTTTAATAGAATAAATCATTTTAGTTATATTGATTGAAGTTTAACTAGCGAGCAAACATCTTAAGTAAAATTTTTATTTGAATACGAAGTTTGTCACAATAAATTATCATCAAAAATTTTAGGTTTTTACATCTTTCATTTATTTTTTGCCTCCCTTTTAGTTCTTTCAATATGTATACCTTTTCTATTAATGCATTTTCCCTTAAATCCAATAACAATTTCAAATATCACATATGATAATTTAAGCAAGTCCCATTAGTTTCAAATTCTTATTTGCCACCACTTGAAAATATTATTTTGTTTTTCAGTATATATAGTATTTATTGCTATTTACTCCTATTTCACAATTTCAGAGAGTCTAAAATGATTTCATAGTCATCAAAATGAATTTGAATTTTCTATTCTTTTAGCAACTATTTTGAACATTGGACTATTAAAAATTCTCAGAGTTTAAAGTAATTTTTGATAGAATGAAAATTTTTAAAACTCGAATAATTAATATTCAATCATGAATGTAAATAAATATTAAATAATATTATTTTTTTTATCAAAATTTAAACAAAGTTAAATTAAAAGGACAAAAAATATATTAATTTTATTTTCATTTAATATTTTAACTATGATATATTCATTTTAGATTTTGAAGTAGATATTGTTTTAAATTCAACTCTTCTTGGAGTTTTAATAGAATTTTTCTTTGGTGATAATTGTTTTTCAAATAATAATTTATTGTTTTTATTATCACTTTCTTGAATTATTGGTTTTGAAATATCTAATTCATCTAATGTATCAGGCTCATATACAAGATGTATATCTTCAGTTAATTGAGAGTTTTCTGATTTTAATTTACTATCATTTTCTTTTGTATCATTCAAATCATCATCATCATCATCATTAGATAATTTTGATATGCCTAATAATGATTCATTTATTGTCCATGCATCCATTGCTTCATCAACTATTACAGTTTTATCAACAGGATCAGGTACTAATACTCTTGGTTGTTTTCTTATAGCTATTGGTGTTATTTTTTTTGATGATTTTTTTATTATTTTCGATGAATCTTTTAATTTTGAATCATTTTTTTCATCTAAATTTGATAAAATTTTTTGTTTTTCAGTAGATGATGAATCACATCGTGGTTGACGTCTTATTGAAATTGGTGTAACTGGTAAATTATTTTTTTCAGGTGATACAAATTTTTCTTCTGTACTAATAATTTCTTTTTCAAATATCAATTTTTCATCAAATTTTTTATCAATTACTAAAATTTTATCTACATTGATATTATCATTAGTTTTTATATCATTGTTTGGGCTTAAATCTATTGAACTACTTGAGCTGAGCTCATTAACATCTGATTTATTATCATTACTACTTAAACTTTTATTTTCAATTTCTATAAGTTCTTGTCCATTAACTACATTTTCATTTTTTGAATTATCAGTACATATTAATGGAATTGATTTATCATAAATTTCACCAAGTTCATCACCTATAAATGTAATTATTGAACAAAATCCATCTGTACTAGATACAATAAGAATTTTTCCATCACTTGACCATGATAAATCGGTTAGTCGAGTATAATGTATATCAGAAATAAAAGCAAAAGGTACTTTTTGTTGGGTATCATAAAAAAATACAGAACTTCTAGATGCAATTGCAAAAACCATCCTATATGGTAATGGTATAACTGGAGGACAATTATCTTGATGTTCTCGTAATTTAAAAAATAAAGGACAAAATTTTGCTGCAACAGTATACTGATCAGTTGATGGTAGAATTATTGATGGTCTAAATTTAAATATAAATTAAAATATAATACCCGAAAAATTTATAGTTTTTTCTTACTCATTTAATGTAAATCTTGAATAAATATATGTAGTATGAAGGATTTGTTCTTCGTCTTTATAATCTGTAATTCCAGCTGGTGTTATTATTAAATTACCGTCAGGACTAATACATAAACGTCTGAAAAATGTTTGAAGAGTATCATCATGATAAACACACATTGTCTTTTCAAACAAAACATATTCCTCTGAAGATGGAAGTTCACATTTAGTACACCTTGAATTAATTTTTTCCTTTTGGATACTGAATGTTCTAAAACATCTGAAATAATTTTATAAAATGTTTAAATATCAAACTATAATATTGAAATTTTTTCGATATTCTTATATTTGCTTGATTTGACACAAAAACGGATAAATAATGTTTCCATTGTTTGATGCCTTTAACTTGGTACATTTATATTCAATTTGATTAAATTTGACTTGTGGCCTTAACTTTTAAGCTAAACACTCCGTCTTTATATTTTTTCATTTTACTAGAGACAAAAACAAGTACTCTCTGTGAAGTAAATCAAACCTTTAGCTTTAACTGAAAATCGATCCAAAATGAACTTGCTACATGTCATCTCACAAACAGTATGGACCCCAGTAAAAACATATAATCACACAAAAATTTAGATAGCCGAATTTGGTATAAGTTTAAAGAAGTTATTAAACCAGCATATAATCTTTTAGAACGATGGATATTTATACTCGATACATCTATTACTTTTGAGAAACGAGGGGTGAACAATGGCATAATAGCATGCTAACAACTTATAACATCAAACCAAATCGAAACGGCTATAGACGGCTCAAAGAGATGCAATTACTTTAGATTATTTTACAAGGATGTAAAATAATAAAAGGACAATCCGAGCTTTTAATGATTTTAACTCTTGGTAACCAATGGTTTTTCAAATAGAAGCCACACCAATCATATTCAGTTCACTTAAAACATGTCGAAGCGAAGATTAAATCTATATTATCTATATAAAAACTGACTAAATCCAAGTTAAGATACACTTCTAATACAAAATGAAGAATTTTGGAGAATGGAGTAAGCTAGATGGTAAATCACTTAAAATAAAGGTTTATATTGAGTTACAGTCTCTACAATATAGGAAACAGAAAACAGGATAAACTCTTCCGCGGTCGGGGTGACATATATTCAACAATTTTTTTTGGATTGCATGGCATGTTAATTTTGGCTTTGTGAAAATTGTGGAAATGATGCAGGATTTTAGATAAAAGTCTATAAAACAAAAACAAGAAAACGTCCCAGCACACAAATCACAAAATAATTATTATTATGAACTAAAAATGAAAATAGATTTTCTACCTGTCTGTACTTAATGTAGCTATAAATTCATTTAGTGGATCCCAAGCAACTCCTTGAACAAATCCTTTATGATCTCTTAATATTGTTTTATGTTTCCCTTTATGAACATCCCATATTATTGCTGTATTATCAACTGAACCACTTGCTAAAAATTGTGAATCGGGGCTCCAACTTAAATCATAAACATCCTCTAAATGACCACGTAATATTTTATATGTAATCCAAGTTTCTTTATCTTGTTCATTAACATTATCAAAAATATTATTTGTTTCAATATCAGTTTTTTGTTTCCAAATAAAAACAACACTTTCATCATCTCCTGATGCTAATAATTCGCCATCTGGTGACCATTTGACAGCATTTACTGCTCTTTGATGCCTTGTTAAATCACAGGCCATTTCCAATTTTATTGAACCCAATTCATTAATTGTTACATACCAAATCTAAAAGTTAATAAAAACTTAAGTAATCATTTTTTTATACTTTTCTAAAAAGAAAAACTATGCTACACTAATTACTACTCTGATGTGTATTTATTTTTTCAGATTTCATAAATGATGAAAAGTAGAAAATAAAGGACCATTTATTTCTGTAACGAAAGAGGCAGTGCTTACTAGGCTTTGTAGATTAATATTTAATGTATTAACATCTGAAATATATCTATTTAAAGATACCAAAAATCTTCTCCATCTAAAGAACAAGTTCATATTAAATCTGGAAATTATAGTCTCCCCAGATATCTCGCTGACAAGTAAAAAACAAAGGCAGGGGCAAAAGGAAAATATTCTCAACAGAATCTTGTATTCATTTCTTAAGAATTGAAAAAATAAATAACCTTGGTAGAGAAATTATTATCATGTCACTTAAATTACTTTAAAAAACTATGTCTAATAAAATTTCATACAGATTTAAGTAAAATTGTATTGTATTTCAGCAAAAGAAATTGTTTTATTTAATTTTTTAAATTAAAAGAGGATATAAATTCTATGAAAAATTCATCCAAGTTATGAAATTAAAGAATAGTATTTAATTTTCATAATTCTAAGCATTTAGAACAATTGTTTTTAATGTGTATTGATAAAATCAAAAATTTAGGTTAATTGGAAGAAAAAATTGTTGTTTACCAAAACATGAGTATCAGTCCCCCCTGATGCTAATCTATAGAATTCATCATTTTCCTTTTTTTGTATATCTACACTTAATACTGGATCCCGATTATGCCATGAAATTTCTGGTATGATGCACTTCATTTTAGTTAATTTTAGCGGTAAAATTCTTTAGGTTCAGAGTTTGTTCAGACCCTCGATAATGTATGTATATTTATCTATTTTCTGAAAATGAGGCTGTTCAGTATTAAAAAGAAATTTTATATATGCTCTTTTAATTCATATAATTACAAAAAACCAAAATTAAGTTCTGATAAAAATTATCTACATTTCAAAAAAATTTGTAAGAAGAATACTAAGTTATAGATCTTTAGCTTGCAGTAGAATAAAAAATGAAAAAATAATGTAAAAAAAAACTCGATCTGGCAGCCCTTAATATTATCCAAAACTTAATATTACAGCTTTCACAGCTAGGGAAGGTGTGCTGTTTAATTTGTTTATTTGTTTAGTAAAACTATAATTTTGTTATTTTGTAATTTCTTTATTAAAATAATGCCGACAGTTATAGCTTTAGATGTGTCATTATCAATGACTAGAAATATTCCTTCTGGAAATAGTGAAGATACTATAACATACCATCAATTAGCTACCGCTGCCATAAATCAATTTTTGGACCATTTAACAGCTAATTCAAGACTTGAATATGTATCATTAGTAAGTAAAATAAAATATTTTTAAAAATTTTTATTAGAAATAAAGACCAAACAAATAATTTAGTTATATCTAAACATAAATGACAGCTGTTGTTTCGTTAAGTTAAATCGGTTAAACGATTCGGGCGCCAAAACGGTAATCGATAATGAAAGACATATCACTTTTCGATATGCAATACCAGTCAAGAAAAGTTTGTGATATTTATTTTTAATTTATTATATCATTTTATTTAAGAAAGTTAGTTATTTTAATTAATTATTAAAAATTTGATCATTATCTTATGTGTCAAGAAATTAATGATTTAAAGTGAAATATTTAGATTTAAATGTGCTAAACGCACGTGTATAAAATAGATTTGCAAATTTGTTATATATATATATATATAGCAAATAATTATAAAATGAGCAATTTAAATAAAATTAGTAGTTCAGAAAATTCCGTTAATAATCTTCAAGTTCAAGTAGCTTGGCCATCTGTATCGGAATTTCTAAAAAGATTTCAACCTGGTTATGAAAATAATAAATTATCAAGAAAAAAATCAATTGACAAATATCCAAATAGTGATATTGATATTAAAGATCATTTGAAATATTTACGAAGTTTAGATCCAAAAGATTGGAAAAATCAGGATCATTATGCAGTACTTGGACTAAAAGCATTACGGTAAGTTATTTTTTGTTATATAAAATAAATTACAAAGGGATAAAGTTTCTTAACTAGTTAATTAATTTTGTGTATCTCATTATGTCGTCTATATATGAAAAAAATGTATGTAGGGGGGTAGCCAAGCTAAAGGCAGATGTTAAAAATGTTAAATTTATGATGCTAATTAGCATATTTTTACAAAGAATTCATTTAATTTTATTAATTTTACATAAATAAAAAATAAAAGAAAATAGCTTATGTTAAACTTATATTTAAAAAATTTTGAAAATAATTATTCCTTAAAATTAAAACTAAAGAAAATTTTTTGTTAAATAAACATCACATCAGATCAAATAAACATAAATAATAAACATACAAAAACAAATCATTAGGAGAAATGATTGAGGGGAACAAATTTCAATTATTTATCTTCTCATTAACCTCACTTACAAAAATAATTTAATTTATTGACTTTCTCTTATACGGTAGGATTAATGTCCTTTGTTATATGACTTCAATAATCAAATTTAATACATAATAAATTGAGATGATAAAAATGTCCATCCGTATGCTTAGAATATTAGCAGATAAAGTTTTAATTGTTTTATATGATATACATATAAAAATATTAAAATTTTTTTAATTGCTGCTGAAACCAATAAAAATTAAAGAAATTGAAAATATTTTGATTCTTTTTAATTTTTATAAATTTTACCAACAATATCATAAAATAAAATTTAGACAATCATTTGTCTTTTAAAACGCTACCAAATTTTTGTCAGATGAAGGAATTCATATTATAAGAAAAAAATACCTGGACCCTGGGTACGGTTAGGAATAAAAAATTTGGTATTTAATGTCTTAAGGTCTTACCACAATCCAAGGTCTTACTCACAAATAGTGACTAGCATAGCGGGAAGAAGAATATTATGCCATAGGATCTTATTTAGCTTTTTGTTTATATTTTTTAATCAAAGTGGGTAATTTTAGCGAGTGCTTTGGTCTTTGGACCGACTAAATAGAAAAAAGTTTTCTCCTTATAATGCTTTTCGACTATTGACTAAACTAAAATTGTGTAGACAGGTAAAATTACTCGAACCAATAGGTTAGGTGTTTATAAATTTTAATATTTTTTTAAAAACTTAATGAAAAAATGTTTAATTAATTTAAGGTTTGATGCAACTGAAGATGATATTCGAAAAGCTTATAGAAAAGCAGTTTTGCGACACCATCCTGACAAAAGGAAAGCAAAAGGTGAAGATGTTCGAACCGAAGATGATTATTTTACATGTATAACTAAAGCTTATGAAACTCTAGGTAAAAAAAAACTTTGTATAATTTTTATTATATTAATTGAATCGTTTTAGGTGTTTCCAAAGCACGCCGGTCATATGATTCAGTTGATCCAGAATTTGATGATTCATTGCCAAGCCTTACAGAAATCGAAAAAGATTTTTATAAAACTTTTGACAAATATTTTACATTAAATTCTCGTTGGAGTGAACGTAAAAATGTTCCAAAAATTGGTAATGAAAATTCAACACGAGAACATTTAGAAAAATTTTATAGTTTTTGGTATGATTTTGAATCATGGCGTGAATATAGTTATTTGGATGAAGAAGATAAAGAAAAGGGCCAGGATCGTGAAGAAAGACGATGGATAGAAAAACAAAATAAAGCAATTCGTATTAAAAGGAAAAAAGAAGAAATGTCTAGAATTCGTTCATTAGTAGATTTGGCTTATAATAATGATCCAAGAATACTTAAATTTAAAAATGAAGACAAACAAAAAAAATTAGCTGCAAGACGTGCTAAAATGGACGCTGCCCAAGCACAAAAGGCTGAAGAAGAACGTATACTAAAAGAAGCACAGTTAGCTAAAGAACGTCATGAATTGGCTGAACAAAAACGTATCGAACAGATACGTATAGAAAAGGAACAACAAAAACGTGCACTTAAAAAGGAACGTAAAATATTACGTGATTTTGTAAAAGAAAATAATTATTTTTCAACAAATGACAAAGAAAAACTTAAAAATATGGAAGGTGTTGAAAAAATTTGTGAAATGTTTAAATTATTAGAATTACAACAATTAAATAAAGAGTTAGTTAATGGTGGAAATAAAACATTTGAAAGAGTTTTAAAAGAAACTGAAGATAAATTGGAAAAAGAAAGAGAAGCAATGTTAATTAATAAGACAACTAACCTAAATAACGATAATGCTAGTATTAAAGCAATTGATAAAAATTTAATTTGGAATAATGATAATATTCAATTATTGATTAAAGCTGTTAATTTATTTCCTGCTGGTACATCACAACGTTGGGAAGTGATTGCAACATTTATGAATCAACACTCAATTAATATGGATGATAAAAAATTTCTAGCAAAAGATGTACTTAATAAAGCTAAAGATTTACAAAGTAGTAATTTTTCAAAAAATATTTTAAAATCACAAGCTAACGAATCAGCATTTACATCATTTGAAAAATCAAAAAAAGATTTGAAAAAATTAGATAAATCTGATATAAGTGTAAAAATTAATGAAAATTCAATAAATTCTAATAAAAAATTAAATGGAAATATATTAAAACAAAATCAGAAAAGTGAAAATTGTAATTCAGATAATGTAACAAAAAGACAAACAGAAATAATTAAACCATGGACAACAGAAGAACAAGCACTATTAGAACAGGCAATCAAAAGTTATCCAATAACAACACCAGATAGATGGGATAGAATTGCAGAATGTATACCAGATCGAACAAAAAAGGATTGTTTAAAACGTGTTAAAGAATTAGTTGATCGTGTTAATGCAAAAAAAGAAGCTCAACAAGCAGTAAAATGATTATATATCTTAATATTTTGATATAATCGTAATTATAAATTCAAATTTTATAACGTGTAAAATTTACATCCTAATAAAATATTGTTATTTATGTTTAGAATATAGTAAAATAAATACCTAAAGCATGAATAAAATAATAATTTTTGATGTAGTTTTTTATTTTGGAGGATATTTGCTGGAAACAAAGCAAATTGTTCTGCCGATGTTATTCTTTTCATTTAAGGTTATTTAATTTTCAATAATATAAACATTTGTTGTACACGGGATTTATTTAAAAAAACAAAAAGAATGTAAAGTGTGAGCAGAAGAGCCTTAGGAGTCTATTATCTATGCCAGTATAAAGTTACAACTGTGGAATAAGCAAATATTAATAATAATTTATTAATTTCATTTTGTACAAAATTCTTGCTGATTTTTTTATAAATTAATAAATTCTTGTACCGGTGTGAATTGTGTTCCCTCTCTGTTTTTTCACTAATTTTTTGTTTCAGAATTTATCTGTTAGCTTGTAATCGAAGTCTGGATATGCAGAGAGATCTTAATCCAATCCATGTAATTTAACCATCAAGTTTCACGATGTATATTTCTGATTGTATATTGATTTCTGATATAATATTCAACTAAAATATTAGAAGAGTCCATAATTTCGTGCGCATTTTAAATTAAAGATTCTTAAAAATCGTGTGGAATCAGCACCACAATTAAAAGGGAATTAGATCAAATAAAGGACGGATTCATCTTATTAAACAGTATTTTGTCATTTAAAGGAGATCGGGAAAGTACCGTATTAGCTATTCGAAACCAATTGCTAGCAGCGAATCAACATCTACACTTAACTTTTATCGCTCTTCTAAAGAGATCAGTTTTTAGACCGTTTGATAAATATAACGTCAAAAGGAAAAGGCATGTAGCCAATTATCTTTACATCCTAGAAAAATACATTAAAATATTTGATGGAATACATATGTATGGTGTGATTTATTATGAACTTTTAGAATCAAACCAAACCATTAATGCACCGCTTTAATACCGTTTATTAATATTTTCGATTTAAAAACAAGAATATATAAAAATTAAAAAATTTTAATTTAAATATATTTGGTTGAAGTTTTAATAATAAAAAATAAATTATTTTCAGATGATTTACTCAACTCTGTATGAAGTTATCGTAGACTTTACTCGTGAATACGAAATTATACGACAAGCTTTGAAAAAAATAGAACACTATGATAAAATTTGCTTAGAAAAACTATTAGAGGGTTTAAGTGATATTTTAACCACAAATTGGGGAACACAAAATTACTGCCAAATATTAGTTTTAACAGATTGTGGATTAGGTTTTGGTAAATCATCTATTAAAAAGTTGGTTTCAACAATTGTAACAAAAAAACAAGAAGGAAAAAAATATTGTATACCATTTCTAACACCAAGCAAATTAAGTTTCATTTGCATTGGTACTAATACTGATTCATATTTTACACAAGCTGTTAAAATCTATAGACAATTGCTTGATGTAAGTGGCCAAAAGGGACATATATTTATACCAAAATCAAATGATAATATAAAAAATCAAAATGAAATTATTAAAAATTCTATAAAAGATATGATTGAAAGAATGTGTGAAACAAATTTTAAACAATTTGAGGCAACTTTAAAATGTGGAGGTTATCATAGATTAGAATGTCCAATCCTTATGTGGCCACCACCATTAGTAAATAAAATTTAATTTATTTTTAAATTTTTTAATGTATATTATTTATTTTAGCCATATAATATTAAAGATAATTTTGGTAAAGATATAGTAAAAACAATATCAAAAACATTAGAAGTTTGTGGATTTCTTAGTTTATCTGATATTGGATCTCCAGTATCTGTAAGCCGTCATTTAGTTGTACCAAAACAAGATTTCGATAAAACTAATAAAAAAACAGTAAAAACTAAAAATCCTACACCTGGAACATTTACAAATGATATAGAAAAATTAGAAAATGAAATACGTTCATTTTATTCTAAAACTGATGGTAATAATTCTGATGAAGATGATAACAAATTATTAATACAAAATGATTCACATAGAGAATCTGTTTGTGTTCTTTTGCATGGAGCACTAAAAGTAAAAAATAAAAACAAATAGAAAATTAATTTATTTAGATTATGATAAATTTATATGTATTTTAGGTAGAGAATATGGCTGCTTTAGTATTACTGAATGACAACTGGTTTGGATTTATTAATTCTTATGCGGACAGTAAAAAAAAATTTAATTTAATGTTAAATGTATTACCACCAGGTAAATATATTTTTGAAGTAAATTTATTTTTTTAAAAAAATATATACAAAAAGGAAATGATGTTATACCTTGGATTGGAGATATGCGTCTTTTGGGTCATTTAAATGATAAAACGCCTGGAGAAAATGCTAATTTTCCAGTTAGTAAAATGTAGTACAAAATGGAAATCAAAAAAATATTTACAGTTTTTTGTTGTTTTCAATTATTACAGATTAAAGCTGAAAAACGAAGCTATTCCCAAAATTGTGTTGTTTGGATTAAACAGGCTGCTTTACAATCGGATATACAAAAAGTCCTACGACATGCAAAAAAACTACCAGAGAAGACACCACATTTTTATAAAGTAAAATTTAATTATTTGGTATTTCGGATAATGAGTAATGTCTATTTTTTTCTGACAGTTTGATATCTTTTTTACAAAAAAGTGTTTAATTTTAATATTTTACATTTTGTTTGTCGTTGGAACTTTTCTCATTGTTGTTGTTGAAGAATGAATTTCTTGCCAAAACAAAAAGCTTTTCATTTTTTGGAGTCTAACAATTCCTCATGAGAAATTTTTATTACTTTAAATGAATTAAAGTATTGTTCTGAAAGTTTGAGATGTGTTGTTTGAAATGGATCCCAAGTCTAGTAAATATGGTAAAAAGAGATAGGACATCCATTGGTTTATTCTATCCTTAGGCGCTTTCTTTTCGTTTTTTTTTTCATTACTCAGTTCAAGTTGATCAATTGTTGCCGTTATTTTTTGCAAGTAATTGTTTCATTCAATTTCAGCAGTTCTTTTATACGATCTCTTTAATATTCCACCAAAAATAATACAAAGCCTTGTTTTCATTTATATTGCCTATTGGTTAACCCAGTGAAGACTACTTTGGCTCTAATCAGCATTTTTTGTGTTTTGAGTTATTAAAATAGATACATTTTTAATCACGTCTCACAATTTAATGAAAACAAATTCTTTTTTTTTTTATTTTTAATTCAATTATAACCTATTATAAATTTTTCCCAATGCGTGTAGACATTCGGAAATATTTGATTGACCAACATTCGATACTTTTCCCAATTGTTTCAAAATTTGAATTTAAAAATCCATCAAGTTATGCTACCAATTGGCATCTTCGAAATATTTGGTTTAATCTAGATGCTTCTTGCCTTTTACATCTGAATCACTACTTTTAAATTGTTGAAGTCATTGTAAAAATGTTTTTCTTTTGGTTTCGAGCATTTTTACTACAAATTTCGAAAAACAATCGATTACTCATCAAACTTTTTATGGTTAACATGTTGACATTAGGAAAGATAGGAATAACCATGTTTTTTTGGGAATGACATTTTAAGACAAACACAATTTTGATAAACATGTATTTACCTTTCCAAAAACCATATCGCTGGTAATTTATAAATAAGACGATCTTTTTGTAAAATTGCCATTATTAACCCAAATATCTTATATTCCCTTCATTTTTAGAAGAAATATATAAACTATTAAAATATTATTTTTATAGGAATTAAATCGGATTAGACGTGCAGCTTTATCAATTGGTTTTGTAGAGCTTTTAGAAGGATTAGCAAATATTTTTGATAGAGAAGTTGCTGTACTACCTCCAACTGCTAGTCCTGATTGTGCTATTCAAATGAAACATGCAGCTATAGAATTAAGAAAAATAGTAGCTAGAGATTTAAAAACAATTATTACAGCCCAGCCTACAAAATATAATCAACTTTGAATTAATAATATCTAAAGAAGATTTTAAAATTCAAACTAATTGAAAGTTAAGATAAAAAACTGTAGAATAATTTTTTTTGGAATGCTTATTTTTTTTTTAACTAGTAATAACTTCAATTTTTTGAATAATAATGTGTTAAGAAAATAATATTTAAGCAATTTAAAGAAAATAAATCTTGTTTAATTTATTTATGGGCTGAACTGGGTACTTAGGAATTTTAATATGTTCAAAATCATACACTTTTTAATTTTATTCTTTTGGTCGTGTTTTGTTGTTTAAGTATAAAGTAAAAAATTAGCAAGTTTTATTGGTAAGTAATTAAATATACAGAGAATCTCATTAGTCTAGAGTCTAGATTTAGTTGATAAACTTCAAGTTTTATATCCGTTTTATGCAAGGGTTTATATATCGATTGCTATTTATCTCCACATAATAAAATCGGATTTTTAGTCCAATTTCGTTTGTATAGCTGCGGTGAAATAGTATACAAATTGAAAAATGGGTAATGATTAATACAAAAAATACGATTGAGAGTTATGGATAGGTTTTTTTGATTTTTTGTTCACATTGTACTCGATTTGATGGCAGTATAACTAAATACTTAAGTACTATAATCAAGTGTAAGCTTTTAAGCATTAAATGTAGATAAATATAACTAGACCAATTTAATTTTAGCTTTAAATTATGCTTTGAAAATGATTTTTTACAGTATTCAAACTGAAATAAAGAAGTTTTACAAAGCGATAACACATCGATCAATAAGTAAAATAGCAGTAAAAAAATTAATGAGATGTCTAGATAAACTTGGTAAGAAAAAAGTTCCCTAAATCCTACCCAAGAGCCAACTTTTTTGAATTAACAACTAAAAACATTAATAAGAATCAAAAATAATTATTAAGCAAAGAACAAAAAATTAACAAAAAAAAAATTATTTCTAACAATTAACACTAATAACAAAGAATTAACACAAAAACCAACAATTAAGGGGAAGGTTCGATGTTTAATTTTTTTTAAATTAATGTATAACATCTTAAAAATATTGTGTCGAAATTTCAAGTTAGTCGGAGTAAAATTACCGAAGATACCGAAGTTATGAGCGTCCTTTGCTCTTGAGCAAGGAGTAATTGAGAAAAACTTTAAAGGGTTTTCTAGAAGTCCTTGCTCACGATAACTCAAAATCAAAATCAATTTTGTTTTTAATAACTATTAATTTTACAATAATAAATAAGTCGAGTTTTTAAGTGAAAATCGGTATTTTGACTTCCAAAGGCTACCAAAAATTGAAAAATCGAAATAAGAAAAAGCCCCTTATCATTACCTTGAAAAGCATCTCCTTTAAGAAATAAATTTTGGATTTTAGATGATTCTGTTGTGAGTTATGATGAACACCGCAAAACAACATTTTTTCGAGGCGCTTCGAAACATTCGCTCACTTATTAATATTTTAAAATAAAAATTTGGAAAAAAATTTTTCAAACGTTGTTTTTTCCATAAATTAACCCTTAACGATAATAGAAACTTATTACATTTTTGTAATAGGAGTTCGTATAAACATTCGTTAGAATGTTTAAATGAAAAATTTTGGCCTAGCCCTCATTTTGAAACTCGCGATAAAGAACTTCATTCCATAAAGAGAAAACAACTTTACAAGATCAAGTAAAACAATTTCAGTTTAAGGTACTAAAACGTTTGATTTGCTCACGTCATCTTTCAGCTGATAAACTTATTAAACCATTTATTATAAATAAGAATGTTATTTATTTTCTTATACTGTCAATTAAATTAATCAAAAATAATTAAAAATAAACAAATGCATAAATTTTCATTTTTAAATATTTATTTGATAAAGTGAGATTTAGCACTTTAACAATAATTTATTAACACAAAATTACGACAAAAATGACAAGCATATAAACAACAAATTCCGTAAAATTACAGAATAAGTTGAGCCTCCAAGAGAAATGAAAAGAACACTTATTATATGTATATATATATAAATATATAGATTCTATAAAATGTGATGAATTATATTACTAATAATATAATAATATTTAATGAAAAGCATGGTTTAACAATTATTTACTCATACTCACTGCAATAGAAAAATAAAATTTTGGGATAGTTTGCATCAATGAGTTATAATGTTAACAGTCTACAAGTAAATCTAAGCTACCTGTTTTTACTTTTTTTTAAACATTAGATAAATAGTCTTCTAATTGCATAAATTATCTTAAATTTTGTTGTTTTTATATTAATATTTACATTTTATACTTACTTAAATGTTTAACTTATCATAATTTTCACATAAACTCTATATTTTAATAAATAATGAATAAATGACTAATTAATTCACTACCATTATATTTAAGTTAGATATTATTGTTTTTTATTTTAATTTGTTATGTCACCTTTAAGTTCTCTTTCCCGAAAAAAACCTCTTTCAGTTTTACATTCTCGAATGGTTACAGTTTCTAAATTGACTGTGACATCAGTTATAAATATTTGATCTGTTATACGAGATTTTGGCACCCATAATCTAGGTGCCGCTGTTTTTGGTGGATTTGGTGTTTGTTGAATATTTTTTGATATATTATTGTTATTACTATAAATATTATTATACTTGCATTTTTTTTGTATATCATCATCATCTTTTTGATATTGTGCCGGTTTCTCAGATGGAATGTCTTGTTCTGGTCTTGAAGCTGGAGTCTCTGGAGATAATGGTGCTTTTTCAGTATTTAATGGAGCTGATACTGGTGCAGCTGTATCACTACAATAACGCTTTACAGGTGGTGGTCCTTCTGGTGATGTTTTAATAGTAACACCAATTTTACCTGATTCTTTTAAAACTTCAGCCTTTCGTTTCGTACCAATTATTTCTTTACGGCTAAGAGGCTGATCTTCGCTACTACTTGAATTTGTATCGGCTTCAATAACCAAATTTTGTTTCAAATTATTTAATGGTAAATCAGATATTGTACCAGCACAAGATGAATTACCTTGGTTATCATTTGTTGTACTTTTATTTTCTTTCCTTTTCTCTTTTTCGAGAATAATATCTTTATCAGATTCATCTAGTATATCAGTATCTTCATCTTCGGTTTCAGGATCTGGATCTCTTTCTTTTTCCTTTTTCTTTGGACCACGTTTTAATTGTGTTCCGGAACCTTTTAAACTTTGTTCAAATATGTCGATAAGTCTACGGTCTAGAATATTCTCCTCGGGTTCCCAAGTGTTATATCTTTGATTCCATCCTTTCCATTTAACTCGGTATTCAACTTTTCCCTAAATGAAAAAGGGCATTTAAGTTTTTATTGTTTAATAAAAGCAAATATCTCAGGTAAGGCTTAACTATTAGTTTTTCGAAATTCAGAATATTTTAACATGAATAAAAAGATAACTATAAGGCTCTGATAGCACCCAGCTTTATTTAAACAAAACAAAAAACCACTTTTTGTTATTATTCGTCAGGAATATAACTGTGTATGTATGAACTTTTAATATAATTTTCTCTTGAAAACACTACAAAAACAAAAAAAAAACGCTTTCAATGTACATAATAGTAAATAGAAATTTTGACATTTTTTCTCTAAAATCCCCATTTACATCCCTTGCCTTACAATTAATTAGAGATTAGTGGAATGAGGCTGCATGCTTTCGGGCTTAAAAGTACAAAATATAAATTTATGTTATTTTATCCTTTGAAAACTATTAAAGGAAGCTCTTTCATATCATAGGATAAGAGTATCCAATGACTGGAATTACTTCAGAATAAACTTTAATGATCTAGCCAAAAGAAAACGAAGGATCCATAATAAAGACAAAGGAGATTTTTTTGAATCATAATACATAATTACTTTCCCAGAGAAAACATCAAACACATAAATACACCAAGGTCATATTATATCGATGACAAAATGAATGCTGTCAAAGCTAGGGAACCACTAATGTGCTTTAAGGGTACTTTGCATTTGCTTGCAATTAACATTTATATATTTATAGGATATACTGATTTAGATATTGAATTAAATATAATCTTTAAAGGATTGTATTTAAAAAAATAGTACTTTTATGCTAAAGGCTAATATTAATAATGAAAATTCTATTTTAAAGGAAAATGTCAGAAACGTTTGCAAGCAATCAAAGAAATAATGTGAGCTTTTTACATTTCTTCGTGAAAACAGGAAAATTACCCGAATGTAATTCTTTTATACATTTACTCAAAATTAATAATAATAAAACTGGAAACTTTCAAGAGGCATAGATTAAACGTTTCATATAAAAGTTATTACATATAAAATGAGAAGTATTCCGTTAAGCGATATCAAATTAACTAAAGATAACTTTTATTGAGTGATATATATTTTACAAAATAAATAGATCTGTGCTACATTATAAATGAAAAAGAGTAAATGAACATTAAATATGAAATCAAAAAACAAAACTTTTGTTTTCGCTTTATTGAAGGATTTATTAAAATTATGATTTATATTTGTTGTTCGAATTTTCTTTTGAAGTCAAAAACAAATGGAATACATCAAATTTAGAAAATTCTGCATAATTTGTAATTCAAATAAATACAAATTTGTTTATTTTTAAACCATTATAAAATGACAATTGAAAGTTTTCTCTTAAGTTAAAATTCAATTATATAAAATTTTATAGTAAAATTAATTTGACAAAAGTTAAAATATCTTTTACCATTTATTAATTTTAGACCCCATAATTAATTTTTTGAAAAAAATGACAGCCGAAGCTATTACAAAAAAAAAAAACCCACATGACAGCCGTGACGTAATGAATGTTTATATTTGCAGAAAATGGCGATATATACAAATTAAGAATATACTAAGAAAATAGGGTTCTAGTGCAAGTTCAATCTGCTTCATATTATACGAAAATATAATTAATATATTTTATTATTTTAATTTTACCTTTCGTACACGTTTTTGTATAATTCTTTCAGCGGCATAAACCCTGTCGTCTCCAGTTCCCATATTCATAATTTTTGTAGTATTTTCCTTAAAATTCCTGACTATATCGATGGATAATTAAACAGTATTTTTGGTATAACATATATTATATATAGACTTGTTTTTGTTTTTTCTAAAATTCTTCTAAAATAAATATTATAAACATACACTCATTAAATGGTGTACAAATATATTTGACATTTATGTTTTACTGGCTTGATGGTGCTTGGTTTCTACATTAGCGTTTTTGACAGCGTTTTTATAGGCGTATTGAGATAAGTTTACACTCAGCAGTATATTGATTGCTATAATTGCATTAAAAATCTTTTAGAAAAGTATAATTTGTCATTTAAAATAACTTTATTGGATTTATAAAGCATAATTATTTATAAAGAATCAATTTTATATAATAAAATAAGTTAAAAGCCCAAGAAGAAGGCTTATGATAAAAAAGATATATTTTTTAAAATGAAATAAATATTGCAGTGAATTCTGGCAGATGGCCAAGAGCCTAGAAAATGTACAACGTGTTGATTATTTTTGGTTATTTAACATACCAAATGCATATTATATTAAAAATTTAGTTTATATGAATGGTATATAAACTAATGCTCTTAATAAATTACAGTTTTTTTAAAACACTTCCTGATATACCAGTGGACTAGCATAGACAACATTGAAAAAAAAGAAGTAAATTCAATTATATTAATATGGTCGCCTATCACAGATGAAATCTAATTAGTTACATACTATATTATTAAGGTGACCAACCGTCCTCCTTTGGGAAGGAAAATCCTCCTTTTCTAAGCTATGTAAGCGCGCAAATTGCATTAAAAAATATCAATTTCTTCTTTCTTTTCATTTTGATATTAAAATTAACTTAAGAAATTTTTAATTTATAATTGTGCTAGTTGTTTTAGAATTTATCGAGTGTCACACATGATAATATATGTGACAAAACATTTCTTCGAAGTAATACAGAAAATACCGCACCTCTGCACCTCCGCACCTCCGCACCTCCGCACCTCCGCACCTCCGCACCACGAACAACACTACAATTATTCCCATTATTCCTAACTTATTATTAAAATAATTATTAAAATATTGTTAAATAAAAGGGAAATTAATCTTAAGTTTAAAAAAATTGGTGAATTTAAGAAAAAAAAAGTGTCCTCCAAATATCCTCCTTTTCAATATTTTAAGACTAATTCACGAACAGAGCAAATGTTGAGTACAAAAAACTTTTAGGATATTCAAAAGTTAGATGGCTTGCTCTAACATCTGCTATCGAGCGTATTCTACAATTATTTGAGCGTCTCCGTTCATATTTTTAAGTTTGGACAAATGCCCTAAAATACTGGAATCGTTTTTCAATAACGAAATATCTGAGATATTATTGCATTTTGTTCATACTCAAGCTTCTGTTTTTCACAAAACTACTCAAAAGATTGAAGGTGATCACATTTCAGCTACAGAAGTAAGTCATATTTTGAATGACGTTATCCTTCAATATGAATCTTGTTTGAAGAAAAATTTTTACCTTTAATTGTAAAAACAAAGCTTACAAATTTGGAGGAATCAAATCCAGGCATAACGAAAAAGTTTATCAAAGAAGTCCAAAATTTTTACCAAACATACTTTCAGTATATTGAAGAATGGTTAGAAAGGAAATTTACCAGTAATAACAGTTTTAATGGTGTTTTTTAACTTCATTGTCAGTACATTGGGCAGATATTAAATCTTGTGTCCAGTTTTTATCTAACAAAATGCCAAACATCAAAATAGATGACAACTGCCTTTTTGAAGAAATTATAAAACTAAATGTATATTTAAATACTGAAAAAATATTACAATGGCAAAATGATCATGTTGAAATTGATTAAAGATGGGTCAAAATATTTAGCCATTACAAAAATGAGCATATTCCATGCAAAAATTTATTTATGCTAATTCAATTTACTTTGTGCTGCCCTGGAACTACTGAAGCAGTTGAAAGAGTATTTTCAATTGCTAATGATTTTTGGACTACTGAAAAATCGAGATTAAAAACTTTAGCTGCAGCCCTTACGGTAAAATTTAATCTGAAACATATGTCTTGTTCCGATATTTGTAATATGTTGTTAGAAAATGAAACATTGACAAAAACTATTCATAGCGTGGAAAAGTATCAATTTCAATAAAAATTCAATGATGACTTATATAAATAATTGTCTTATTGCTAGTATCACCTCCTAACGAAACTTTTGAAAAAAGGTTGTTTTTTTTGTCCTCCTTTTCATTGGAAGAAAGTTGGTCACCTTAATATTATTATTTATTATAAAGTATATTTTTAGGGCCAACGAATAGGAAGGAAAAATGGCCGGAGATATATACACTCCGTTCATTCAGTTCGAATTTGAAAGCTGCCAAAAATTTGTTTTGAGTTAACAACATTTTTACACATACTAATATATACGTACATTCATTTTTATTACATCTGATGTATATACATTTTATTGACCATATAATTTTTGTTAATAGTACTAATAATAAATTAATTGTAAATGGATTAAGATTGTAGTAAACAAACACTGAAAAAAAAAAATATATAATTTTTGTAATTGTAATTCCAATTCTTTGCTTGACAGCGTTTAAAAATTGGATTTACTCTATTGACTTTTTTGTTACCTCTAATGGTAAAAATTGCACTTCATGAATGGACAGTTGTGATACAAACCTTATAAGCTAGAGCTTTTATAAGAAATATAACCATCCTTCCAAAAACTTTTGTTAAAGCTTTCTTGCTGATTACACAACAGTCCTATCCTTTATAATTCATACTGATGAATATGGGTCAATGATACTGTTTTCATTTGCATTCGGCATACCTATTCTAAAGCTACAGATGAATATGGTCAATGATAGTGCTTTCATTTGCATTCGGCATACCTATTCTAAGATTTCGGTGTGTTAAAATTGAAAAGATGTGTATTAAAATTATATAATCGATTTAATATTTGATTATTTAGTGAAGTTTTCGTGTCAAACTTCGTATACTTCGATATATGGTAAAATACTTAGCCTAAAAAGTGGAAATGAATCATGGTTTTCGTTTTGAAGACTTTCAAAGGCTTTGGTGTTTTAATATATCCAAATAATTTTAAAGTAAGGGCACGTGCTTACATTCAATACAATTAAATTTATGTTTCCTATAATGTGTGTAGTTTTTGTAAAAAAAAAAGTTTTGTCATATATTTTGTCAACAATTAAGTGTCAAACAATCCCTACTTCTTCTAATATTACCCCCTTTAAAAGTGTTACTGCGCGGTGTAGATTTCATAGGGTTCCACGTTAAAATATAAAAATTAGCTTAAAAGTTTTTAATACATTTTCTATTTAAATTTGGAAATTTCAAAGTAAAATAATGACAACCGATGATTATATAAGTGATGACGTCTTTGAAGATTCTCCTACACACAATACTGTTAAAACCGGAAATAGTAATAAGAATAATTTATCAACAAAAAATGATGAAAACGAGAAAAGAACCCCATCACCAAGTGGTTATCCTGGTTATAAACCCCCGAAAGCGGCATTAAGAATGTATGGTGTAGATTCTGACTATTATAATTCTGGGGATGATTTTACGAATCAGCGAATATCAGCAACTGATACGGAGGAAGACGGTTGGACTTCTTATAAATATGAGGATGAAGATAATTATGATGATAAAATTTCGCATAAGGTGTGTGATTTCATGGATTTTTGATAAACTTTTTCGTTTAAGCAGTTTTAAAATATTTAGGAAATTTGTTAACTTGGTGTCTACATTAGCGATTTGGACTGCGATTTATAGGCGATATGAGGCGCGGTTACACTCAAAAGTTAATTGACGGCAATCATTAAATTACAAGTCCTTCGAAAAGTATAATTTGTGCCTTTCAACAAATTTTATTGCATTTATAATGCATTATTATTTGCGGCAAGTCAAATTATAATAATTAAACTAGTTGAAAAGCATAAATAATATATTTTCAATTAAACTGTCAGAAAAGTATTGAGTATAACCATTCCTCAGATCGCCTATAATAAATCGCTGTGCAAATCGCTAATTTAGACACAGCCTAAAACAAAACTTGATTAAATTTTTTTTGGAAATCGATTCCTAATTCCATTTGCATATTTAAAACTAAAATGTTTTTTGTATAAAATTTTTAAGAAGAAATAAATAATGTTTGCTTTAGATATTTATATGACGTCTTTGTATTCTATTCTTTCTTGGTAATTTTTTGGAATTGGAAAATATAACTTGCTATGCATAGATTTAGTGGTGAAGCTGTGAGGGATGGATACTTTCCACTTGAAAATCTGAACACAAAAATTTGATAATAAATTTTGATGTAGGTACATATTTCAAAACAAAAGGGTTCATACTTATAACCTAGAAAAGATCACTAAAAAATATTGATTTTTGTGAAATTTTCGATTATTTGAAATTTTTAAATATGTATTAAGTTCAAAAATAAAAATAATGAATAATAATTGATCTAATTATGGTGCATGCCAGTTTGAAAAATGGTAATTTGCAGAAACTCTCCTTGAAGTTTTGGAATGAGTTTTACATAACAAAAATGGAAAAATTTGAATAATTATTAAACCATCTTAATTTGAATCTGTAATTTCAACGCCATTGTAATATTACTACTCATCTTCTTCTTCTTTTTCTTCTTTTTAAAGACTTTATTCCAAAACGTACTTTTTTTCTTTCATCTTCCAAAGGACAGCTTTGATAATCCTAGCATCGATTTCAATGCGTGAACTGTAAGATTGGACATCAATATGTAAAATATTAGTGGTATACTTTAGGCGTTAGGAAATAATGGAAGAAACGAATGAAAATTAATAATTAGAAGTAGAAGTTGTCTCAAGGGCCGAAATTGTGCGCATTATAATTTTTACGTAATCTATTTCCGATAGGACAGCTTTTTGATTTCTAAAAATTTTCATTTTAAATAAAACTTTTAGACGATTTTACGAATAAAAATTCTCTATTAGTTGGTAGGTCCTTTAGAAAAATAACAAAACGGAAACTAGACTATACTGCAAAACAAATTAGAAATTATTAATTATGCATAAAAGAAAAATAAAATCAAAATTCTTCTAAATCAGAATGACATAACTTATATAAATAGACCTTTCATGATTATAGTCACCCTAAACTAAGGCTGATACTTGTCAAATGTTCGGCACGTTTGACAAAATGGGCGATATTTTTAAAGAAAATAAAATTCCTTCAAAAACGAATTTTTTTTTGTAGCTCTACAGTGATATAGCTATTTAAAAACAATTAACCAATAAGATCTATTCCATTTAAACGATTTTTGCATTAGTTTTACTTTCCTAATGATCAAAATTACTCGAAAACAGAAACTTGTCCTCCGGAAGCTTCAACAATTTTAAAGCAACAATTTTAAAGTTACCAAACTGCCAATTATTTTATTCATGAAGATAAAATTATTTGTGTTAATAGCACATTTCTTACAAATTTTTTAAATTTTTTAAGTTAGTTGCAAATCAATAAAAACAATAATTCATTCAAACTAATAACATTTATTTTAAAATATGAATTTGAAAACAATAACTATAAAATAGTTTTAAAAGTTTAAATATTTATATCAACTGTAACTTTATACATATTTAACTATATTAGAAAGTTAATAATTAATCAAATTTAAAAATATTTTCCAAATAGCGAAAATAGTTATCAGGTTCCAGTTTAATACAGTTTGTTGAAAATACAATTTTCTTTACTTGATCAAAATTTTCAGGAACGCTTGTGGGTTTTGTTGTCATTTTTTGGGTATATTCCTTTGGGTTTTCTATTTTTGTCGTCTTTGTAGGGATTTGTTTCCTTTGCCTGTATCCAACCCCGTTATTTTTGATTTTATAATTGATGGCAGTTCTTTTTCTTAAGCTGTATCTTCTAACTGATAGATGTCTTGAAATTGTTTTCATTTTCTCTGCGTCAAAAAGTTTCCTGATTTATTCCTGATAAAAGAAAAAACAAAATTAACCCTATAAAATTAATTTTTATAAAATCTAAAATTCTTGACTTTTTTAAACTTGAGTATTTTTTGTTTATACCTTCTTACCTTTGAAAATGGTTTTCACTTCAAAGCTCCAGTAATCAATTTAATGAAACTAAAAAATTGCACCGCTATTTATACTTTTTCCTGCTTATATTTTATACATTATACTTTCGCCTACTTCGCTCATAAATAAAGTTTAATTGACAGAAGCTTATTGTTGGTTTTTATAAGTAAATAAAAATTTTGATTATTAAAATATTGAAATATTTTTTTCATAATTAGAGAATAATTAAAAGAGACGTTTGATCTACAACTAATCTTATGTATATTTTAAAAAAAAAATTATAATACAATATTTAGTATAAACCCAACTAAAATTGTATTTTTCTGAAATCGCGATTTTTGGTGTCTGGATTAGCATTTTGGACAGCGTTTTAGAGGAGTTTTTAGGCAGTACTATATTGAAGGCAGAGTATATTGACTGCAATAATTACATTACAAATCTTTTAGAAAAGTATAATTCGAATCTTTCAATTAATTTTATTGCATTTATAATGCATTATTATTTGCCGTAATTATAATAATTAAACTAGTTAGAAAACATAAATAATATATTTTCAATCAAAATGTAAAACGCAGATAAAGTATTGAATATAACAGTCCCTCAGATCGCCTATAATAAATCGCTGTCCAAATCGCTAATCTAGACACAGCCTAATAAAGATAACATTATTTGTGTTAATAGCAAATTTTTTACCAATTTTTTAAAACTTTTAAGTTAGTTGCAAATCAATAAAAACAATAATTCATTCAAACTAATAACATTTATTTTAAAATATGAATTTGAAAACAATAACTATAAAATAGTTTTAAAAGTTTAAATATTTATATCAACTGTAACTTTATACATATTTAACTATATTAGAAAGTTAATAATTAATCAAATTTAAAAATATTTTCCAAATAGCGAAAATAGTTATCAGGTTCCAGTTTAATACAGTTTGTTGAAAATACAATTTTCGTTACTTTATCAAAATTTTCAGGAACGCTTTTGGGTTTTGTTGTCATTTTTTGGGTATATTCCTTTGGGTTTTCTATTTTTGTCGTCTTTGTAGGGATTTGTTTCCTTTGCCTGTATCCAACCCCGTTATTTTTGATTTTATAATTGATGGCAGTTCTTTTTCTTAAGCTGTATCTTCTAACTGATAGACGTATTGAAATTGTTTTCATTTTCTCTGCTACAAAAAGTTTCCTGATTTATTCCTTATAAAAGAAAAATCAAAATTAATTCTATAAAATTAATTTTTATAAAATCTAAAATTCTTGACTTTTTTAAACTTGAGTATTTTTTGTTTATACCTTCTTACCTTTGAAAATGGTTTTCACTTCAAAGCTCCAGTAATCAATTTATTGAAACTAAAAAATTGCACCGCTATTTATACTTTTTCCTGCTTATATTTTATACATTATACTTTCGCCTACTTCGCTCATAAATAAAGTTTAATTGACAGAAGCTTATTGTTGGTTTTTATAAGTAAATAAAAATTTTGATTATTAAAATATTGAAATATTTTTTTCATAATTAGAGAATAATTAAAAGAGACGTTTGATCTACAACTAATCTTATGTATATTTTAAAAAAAAAATTATAATACAATATTTAGTATAAACCCAACTAAAATTGTATTTTTCTGAAATCGCGATTTTTGGTGTCTGGATTAGCATTTTGGACAGCGTTTTAGAGGAGTTTTTAGGCAGTACTATATTGAAGGCAATAATTACATTACAAATCTTTTAGAAAAGTATAATTTGTGCCTTTCAATTAATTTTATTGCATTTATAATGCATTATTATTTACGGTTAGCCAATTTAACATAATAAAACTAAAATACTAAACCTACCGATACTTCATATATAGGTATTACCTATTCCTACCACGAGGGTCAAGTGACCCGTCTTTAAAAGGTTGTATGTATTACTATGCATAGCGAAAAATATATCATTTAGTACAATTTAATGTAAAAAACATAAAAACAATAATGAATTCATTTAAACTTTATTTAATCAAAAATAATTCTTTGGGGTTATTTGACCCGGTGTGGTAAATGAGATAGTTGAACCTTCTTTCAACTTCATCGGCCTTTTTAGGAGGTCAGAGAGGATGAAAGTAAGCTCAATATTAGGGCTCAGGTGGTTCGTCTTTGTAAACAAGATCATCGTATGTAAAAAGGACATAATGGCGTCTAAGAATAATATTTAGGATAAAATTCTAATCCTATCTTTGGGATAACTTAAAAAAAAATTAATTATTTTCAATTTTTATTTTCAGACAATTTTACTGGGTGATTCTGGAGTAGGCAAAACATCTTTTCTTGTAAAATATAATACTGGTGAATTCAAAGCGAGCTCATTTTCGGCGACTGTTGGTGTAGCTTTAACGGTAAGTGTAAAACTATTGCAAGGAAAACAATTTTTTTCTTTGATAAAAATTTGAAGGAGGACATTATTCCATAAAAAAAGAATTCATTAATGTTCTGCAGAAAAAATATTTAAGCTTCAAATCAGAAATTTATGTTTATCACCAGTCTCAGACTGGGTTGGCTCAAACCAAAACAACGTACATATTAAATTAAAAATAGCTATTCCAATATGTACTTTAGATTCAGCATCTTCTCTCGAAATTGGCATTCGATATGTTTTTTTCATTAATTCATACAAGAAAGAGCTGCTTTTATATGTATGACAGCAAGTTGTAATTTTGTTGATTGAAAAGCTGAATAAAAATTCTCATTTAACAAATTATGGTACATTATCTTACAATGGGAAGGATTCTTATGAATGATTTTGGAACTATTATAGGTTTCCATAAAGCAATTTATTGATGCTTTTTGCTGAATTTTATGACATCAATAACTATGACTATACTCGTATTCGTATCTTGCATTTTTTGACGCCTTGAGTAAATAAAACTGGTAATTTAAGGAAAGTTTACTAAAAAGTTGCAGTAAATGTAATCGACAGTAAATGTTATAGCCTGTTTTAGTATCGTGTCATTTTCTTTGGAATCAGTCTATATTTTTTAATAATTCAAGTTTTGTAGTTTAATGTCTACATTTCATTATTTTTTCGAAGTTTAAAACTTTTTGAAAAAGCAATAAAAGGATTATGTTTTTAGTATGATATATTTTATGACATGAGTCATATCTTAAGGTGCAAACATAATGACGCACTTTTCGGTACGGAAGCGGAGACAGCTGTGACAGGTATAGGATAGGAATTTTGAATAAAAACGCGTTCCGTAACTCAACTGCGTGCATTGTGTTTGGGCCATTATTAAAGTCAAAAAGAGAGTATTTTTGTTTTAAATTTTTTTAGATCACAGTTAAGTATTTGGTGGCGATACAATAGTATTATTGCATCGTATTTTTTTGGGGCACGTGTATAAAAACTTGATTTCCACAGGAGGGAAGAGCAAAATCTGTCTTAAATGACAATACATTTCGCTAATGACACTAAAGTCAATTCAACAAATAATCTCAAATTAATATATGTAATGAAAAAATAGTCATGTATTATCCTTCAAATGCAAGTTATGTACCTGAAAACTTCAGTTTCATTAGACGCGAGCCTATTTGTCTTTGTAAAAAGAGAATCAATTAAAGAATGATTTTTAAGATTTATTATTTTCTTTATAAAAGTAAAAAGTGATTTAGAAAGATTTTTTATAGCTGAGTTTGTTCAAATTATTTGCTTGAATATTTTTTTGTCTCTAATAAACTTTTGTGTGGAAATTTTTGTGATTTTCTTCAAATTTACTGCATAAATTGAATTATATTAAGAAAATAATGATAATATTCAGAAAGAAATCTAAAAAGAGGTCAAAATAGGGTTTGATAGATTGATTATCTTTAGAAAATTTTTCAAGAAATATATTTTTCGAAGGTCGTAAAATAATATAAATATTTATAGGTAATACTTTTCTAGTATTCCATTGAGGAAATTTTTGTAAATTTCCTATGTTGATCTCCTTATTTCCAATTTGTATATACTTATGGCCTATTTTTGGGACTAACATGCTACAATCAACAAATTGTCAATCTAATCGATTTTTTATTTTATTTTTATACTATAAATAGAATTAGTTCTGCATAGAAAAGGGTTTTTGTTGTTCTTGATGTTGGTAGAATTTAATTATTTCCTGCAGTAGCTTATGATGGACTTTAGAAAAAATTTATTTTTATTTTTGAAAGTATTTTTAATTTTATTTTTTATGTGTAAAAATTTTTTTTCTACGTTGATATATTATTTGCGAAAGTATAAGTTTTGATCCAAATTAAGCCTACCATCGCTGACATAAAGAATTATCTTATGGCCAAGAATAAATAACTGGACAGGAGTGACAGAAAATAGTTAGAGAAGGATTGGAATGGATATATACCTGTAGAAGGAGATTATGATGATGAATAAGTAGGATTTTGCAAAACAATTTTCGTTTTATGTGTAAGCTTTAAAAATTACTAAATGATGTTCTACTTGGTATCATTCACGAATATACTTTTTTGTATGTTAACTTTTTAAAGTTTTTGGAAACATTCTTTTAAAAATTAAATCATCCTTATTCTGTTATTAAGCTAGGTGACCCTCATAAGATGAATAGCATAGCAAAAAGAAAAAGTGATTTCAAAAGATTTTGCTTAGCTTCGTGTTAATCTTCACCATTCAAAATAGAGAATTTCATTAAGAAAATATGATTGTGTCAATATTTTTATTTTATTCTTTTCTTTCTGGGTTGGTTTTACTTATTATAATTTCTCAATTGTTTTAACTTAAAAGGAAAAAACAAATGCTTTAAATAGATAGGTTTAACTTTTCATTTTTTTAAATGACATTGATATACAATAAAATCTTTGTTTTTTCATAATGTAGATGCAGGATAAATTTTTTATTTTCGGATAAGTGCTGCTGAATTTTGACTAAGAAATTTTTTACATCAAATCAGCTCAGCAGAAAAAAATTTAGTTAAAAATTTTGAAAATAAATTTTATTTATTTATTTTTAAAAAGTATAAAGCTAAGATTAAAAGTGATATAATTTGTAATATATTACGTCGAGTGCTGTAATTTTAATCAAGGATCAAAAAGAGCTTAATTTTAAAATTAATTTAATATGAAGGAAAATTTTATTAATCTTATGAACTTAACCTGGTTATCAAGAATACTGTTTGACTTAACAAAGGTTAAAGATATTAAAAAATAAATCAATAAAATTACCTACCCGGAATTTTTTCCATCTATCTATATGAAACATTCTTAATCTTTCATCATCTAATCTTTCAAACATCTTTCTAATAAAATTATCCCATGTAAATTCTTTTGCTAAGTAAGAACTTAATGCCTTTTTTTATTCTATTTTTTGTAATTAATTTATAATGGGATATTTTGTATTGTATTTATTAACCCTAGCAAATTATTTATTTTTCCCTTTTCTAAAAATTAATTTGAAATTAATTTTGTAGCTTTGATTTATTTTAGTTCTTAAAATTTTCAGGTTTCCTACCAAGGCAGCAATCGGAGAACTAAAGTACATCTTAAAGATATATCTGAATTTCTAGTAAGTTGCTTTGTCATTAAGTCAACCAAAAGGCATCTAAAAGTTATCTTACGTCCTGGTTTTTGTGCTTTCATAGAGAAGTCGAAAAGATATCTAAAATATATCTGAATTCTGAGATCTTAATTATGTCTGAGTCCTGATGTCAAAAAGATGACTGTTATGCCCAGCTTTGCCAAAATCAATAAAAATTGCCAAATATATAAACATCTAAAACTGCAAATACCTGTTTACAATATGCAAAGATCCGAAAAAAATATCTACATAGCAGTTAATGCCATGCTCTTATAGTCCGAGTAAATAAAAAAGGAAAAAAACCTCCCCTGATATTTCTCGACAGTTACTTTTGTCGGATTTCTAAAATAAATAAAATACATAAAATTTATAACCTATGTCCGTGATTAAAAAAAAATTCAAAAGTATTTATATTCTTTTTTCATTACAAAATCGCGAACTATATGAAGTTTAATTTACTCAAGTAAAAAACAAGATGTACTTGGCCTCTTATACCCATCGTTGTATTGTAATAATGAGTATAAGGTTCGGTGGAGAATGGGTATTACATGTAGAAAAGATGTCCTTAGAAAGAGTACAATTAGATATCCCTAAGACTTGTGTGCTGTCTGGGTATATTCTTCTTACTCAAAATCTTTAGGGCTTTTTTGCAGCTGCCTTAAAAAATGTATTTTTATTATTATTTTCTAATATAGTTTTTATATTGTCCAAAATGAAGAAGACAGTAAATTATTTTGTGTTATTTTCATAGCTTCAAAGTTACAGTTTAATTTAGTCAAATAAATATGTAACAAGTTACAATACCTTCACGGCTGGGAAAAAGGTACTGCAAACAATTTTAAAAAAAGCTGAATTTTTCTATTTCACTTTATCTAGCGGTGCCTTGCACAAAATGTTTTTTAGCAAAAAATTAAAAGTTGATTTTAATGACAAAATTAATATAAACCACATAAAGCTTTTTTTATCCAATAAAACTAAATCCGATGTGAGCCACTGGTGGTATACGATGCCAGATAAAATATTTGCGTGTTTACCACGGAAATTTTTTAGTTTTTCTTCTTTTTTAAAGTCAACACGGTGATATCCCACTTATTTAAATTAGTTAGAAAAATTATGTTTTTCTAAAAGAATTGTTAGGTAATTAACGCGGTTATTATTCTACTAAAAGTGTAAGGCTGGCTCAAAAAAATTTTAAAAATGCTGCCAAAAACGCTAATCAAAAGTGTTTTCATAAATTCAAATCCCAAATTGAGCTATCATTTAATTAGCTAACATAAATTGTCTAAGAAAAACTAATTGACTATTACTTAATATATGCTTGACACTTAGAGTACACATAGAAATTAAAATTAAAATACCAAAAACCAATAACCAAACCAATAACCTATATTATGAAGAAACCAAGGAAAAAGAACATTTTTCTCCAAAAGTTTGTAACGCTAAATCAATCAAATAAATTATTTTAACTATAACTGTTTGACTTTAAGCCGCTTAATTCAACAAAGAAATTGTAAAAATTTAACATTTTTATTTTAAAATTATAGGAAACTACGTGCTTCTTTCTCCTAATATTCGTATTTTATTTTTTTTTTGCTTTAATATTTTAGGAAACATAATATAAAATGAAATTTTGGCATTAATACTGTTTTTGTTGATTTATTATTAATGGAAATTTCTTTTTGACGATTGTAGCTTAATGTTGCTTAGCATTTTAATTAAAACAATTGAATTTGTTAATTTTTGACTTTTTATCCTAATTGGAGATAATATTTTTAAAGGATGAATTAAGTAATTAAAAACAAAGGCGATGTAATTTGAAATTGAAAAAAAATTTAAGCTATTACATCATTTTTCTTATTTAAAATAAATTAAAATTTTAACTAAGGATAAAATATCGGAATATGTACCTTTTTTTGACATTAAAATGTATACGAATTAGTTAACTGCCACCGACTCATTTAATAGTATAAAATATCCAAATGAAAATGGGGGATACTAATTTATTAAATAATTTTAAATGAATCGGAATTGAATTGTATAAAAAATTGTAATTGAAAGGACTTTTTGAAAATTCTTTTTGAAAAATGTTTTTAAAGTCCAAAAATTTTCCACATGGAATCAACGGTTACCCTTTTGAAAGCTCCTTCATCATTTTGCAAAGCTGGTATTAATTAGAATTACTTTTTTTATAAGCCTAGTAATTATATATAAATGTTTAACAAAACTAATTGATTAATTAAAAATAAAAATTTTTGAAGTTTTTTTAACTTTTATAGTATTCAAAAGGCAATTTGTTTTTTGTTTTAATTTTATTTAATCGAATCTTTACTATTGTGGAGATTTCATAGTTGATGTGCAATAAAATTTCGGAAGATTTGACGAACTTCTTATATGTTCTGCATCCATTTTAGTGGGCTCATTATTTGTGAAATTAATTTTAGTTCACCTCTCTATCTGTTTAATTAATTTATAATTATAGGTATTATCCTGGTCATTGAACGGCTGTGTTAGCTTCAAATTACAGGAGGATTTGTTAGCATAGCTCCGAGGTTGGTCTTTTCACAATATTTGTATCCAATAATATCTTACTTGAAGCATATTTATTTTATTGTTAGTTACTCTTTAAAATTAAACGTCTATTTTTGTAAAAGTAATTTTCAAAATTGACAGTAATTGTGTACAATTAAAGATATTTTATACTCCAATAATAACATTTTTTTCTGATTTCTGCTCTGATTTTGATTTCTCTTGAAGTACCATTTTTTTAACCTTGTCTATATATAGAAAACTCTCAGATATTATCAATCGAATTATTTTTCATCATCCAAAAACTAACCTTTAAACTTTTCAGAAAATTACTCCAACTTTTTTTTGAGTTTGTAATGAATGGCAAATAACAATTTTTTCTAAAATAAGAGAGTCTAATGCAATTTGTTCGCTAATTTTGACAGTTTTTTAGAAAGAAGAAGTATAGCACATTAATTTTTTTTTGAAATATTATAATATTGTAATAGGAAAAATTTGTAAAGCACTAAACTAAAAAGGTTCTATATAGTATTTGATCCTGCCGTGTGTTAATGAATTGGCTACAGCCAATTACAACTTGAAAATTTTAAAATATTGTTAAAAGTATATACTGTTAAACTTGTTCAAGAGTAATGATGTTATGAAAAATCCAAATAGCCAGTTTCCCAGCTCTCAGTTAACTTCAGTAAATTATCAAAATAAAAACTGAAAAGAGAGCTGGCTAAGATTCAGGCTTAAGTATTAAATCTTATAAAAATCATGTTTCCCATTACTATTCTTTAAAATATACGTAAAAATTATAATAAACTTAAAATAAAACTCCTTCCGACATTGGAGCCATCTTAATGTTCAGTTGTTTTTCTAAACGTGCTGAAAAGTTATCTGGCAATTGAATAATCTTCAAGTTAAGGAGATAGTTGGGTATTCAATTTTTTATTTTTCCATTTTTCAAATTAATTTTGAAGAAAATAACTATTAGCCAAAAACCAAAAATTAATAAAAAATAACAATTCATAATAATAACACGGAATTAAAGAAAGCAAGGAAAGTTAACTGAAAAATACAATTAAGGGGGAGGTTCGGTATTAAATTTTTTTTTTTAAATTAAAGTACAATATCTGAGAAATATTGTTTCAAAATTTCAAGTTGATCGGAATAAAATTACCGAAGCTATGAGCATTTGAACGCCTTTTGCTCTAAAAATGTAGTGAGTGAGCAAAATTTTAATGCGTTTTTCTGAAGCTTGTTAGTTTCGTAATCTTTTGTTTTTTTTGATAATTACTAATTTTCCAATATAAGTCGATTTTTTGGGTAAAAATCGGTATTGTGGGTACCAAAGCCTACAAAAAATTTAAAAATCAAACAAAACTAAAATCTTCTCGTCATTACCCCAAAAAATATCTCCTTTAATAAATAAATTTTGAAATTTTGGTTTTGGATAATTGCGAGCTATGATGCACATTGCAAAACACTTTTTTTTTTCAAGGGCCTCCAGATTTTCACTGCCACTCACTCATTGTTATTTTGAAATGAATATTTGGAAAAATATTGTTCAAATATTGTGTTATCATATAGAAATTAATTAAGTAAGCTAGTACTACCTATATTGCCAAAAAAAATTCTTGAAAACATGGCTTTTCTTCAACGAATTAAACGAACCACCACCTCCTTAACTTAACCCTCCGGAACTGGCCATAACAGGTGCTAACCGTTCAATTATTCACTTAATTCAGAATCTTTCCAAACAAATTTTGCTAATCTCTATTTCCAAATTTCACAATTTTGTTCATATTTTATGTAGAATAAAAAATTTGTTCACTTGTTGCATGGAAATAAAAAGGACTGTAATTGAATTAGATTTAAATTATTCATTTTGTTTCAATTGTTTACTTTAAAAAGCCGTTCTTAATTTTACGTATGTTTTTATAATTTCAAACAAAACTAAAAATAAATGTAAATCTATTCAAAATATTAAATTAACAAAATTCATTTAGGGTAGAGCTTAGGTTTTTCATTTAAGTAAATTAAAACTTTTGAAATGATCCTGTGAAAATATCAAACAAGTCCTATTTTCTGGGGTCATTTGAGCCTTTTCATATGATTTTCAACAATTTGTTTGATATAAACAAATATTCTGTAAATTTATTAATTAGTTTTCAATGCTGTGAAATCAGTTGCAAGTATTGATTTTTATATATATATTTTTATACAAAACAATTTTATTTGATTACATACCAAACGTTTCTGGTTAACTTGGGTTTTGTTGAATCTAATCAATCAGAGTTTGTTTATACTATATTAAATACTTTACTTGAAGGACTTCTAACTAAAAGGTTTATTAAAAATAAACATAAAAATTCAATTTTATTGTTTATATTTTCAAAAATTTTATAATATTGAATTTATTTGTAATAAATCTAAGTTTGAGCAGTTGCTAGGGGTAATTTAATAAGGAGGTGCCATTTACCTACATCTCAAGTTGACATTGATGACTAGGATTATCACCCGTCTATTGCCTAGCAGCAGCCACCCTTACTCAAACTCAATTTGTTTATATAGACTCCATTGTTGCCCTTGAGACGGATATTCGTTATTATTGTAGATACAACATAGCTTTGTGTTGAGTTAGTGTGCTTATAAAATTGATTTCAATCTTCTCATTCTCATCAGAACCTTTCAACAGTTTGTGTCGGTTTTTTGTCTCTCCTGTTCAAATTTGTTTTATTATGATAACTAGCTGTAATAGTTTTTGAATATTTTTAAATTAAATGGTTTCCAAAAAAAAAACAAACTTATGTTTTTGAATTTTCCGTTAAAAAGTGTTTTGGTTAATTGTATGAATTTTTTGTTAGATTTTGGAAATTTTTTCAAAGTGAATTTCGTGTTATAATCATTTCCAAAGGAGCTTAAAAATAATTGAGTATGTTATCAAGAATGTATTTAGTGAAATTTAAACTAATATTAATTATTTGAGAACTTCAATATTGTAAATTTTGTTCTAAATTAATCCTTAAATGTAATCATTTAAAAGAAGGTAAACACGATTGAAAAAATTTTAACATATTTTAAGATTCGTGTTTATAACAACGAATATTTTATAAAACTTGAAAATTGCATTTTTGCTCTTAAAGCAAACTCCAAAACAAGGTCAACATTTATATTTATAGCTCTTTCTAAAAATATTCGTAATCCGTTGCTATAACGAATTTCAAGAAGTTCAAGTTTGACCATTTTTTTCGTTAATTAATTTATCCGTAAACTTTTGTGTTCTCGGTTGGATATTAAATCTTTTCAAATAATTTAATTTTAATGTGTTTCCAGATTATTTAATTTTTGAAAAGATAAAAATTTTTTAAAGATTTTTAACCAAATTTAAAATGTGCATAAAACTAGAAATCAGTTTTCTTTGATTGTATAAAAAAATATGTTTACTTTGTAGTTGTAGTAGTAAATTGCTTTTTTATTATAATTTTTGTTTTAGTTTTCTTCAGGCCAGGAACTTTTGATCAAAATTTTACTTGCTAAAAAATAGGGGTGAAAATATTTATTAAATATATGGAAAATATTTTATTTAGTAAAATGATGACTAAATTGTTGTCTTTTACGGAATTCTAACCAAATATTTTAAGGAAATATTAAAGGAACAAAAAAGTAATAATAATCCTAGAGGAACGCTGGATATATAAATGTACAATTATAGATTTTCTAAAAAATTGAAAAATTTTTCCAAAAATCTTGAAACTTTTTTAGTCCCATTAGCTCTCTTAATTAGCCCTTTTATGTTTTGAATTGTTTTTAATAGAGCTTTTGATTGAATTACAATTATATCCATTTTTTAAGTGTCCGATTTTTTCATTTAATTTATTAGTCAATGTACACAAATCAGGTTTTGAAAAATCAAGCTATTGTTTTGCATTTTAGATTTTTCGTAAACAATTTTTAAAGATGATCAAGCAAACAGATTGTGAAATGAGAGGTATTAAAACTAAAAGTGACTGTTCTATACGATCAGCAAATACTTTTTAAACCTAATTTCGAATGACGTTAATTTATTTATTTGGACCGTTTTGTAATTACCTTTGGTACAATGATCCATATATAATGGATTGCAGTGAATGTTCTCACTGAAACACAACTACAAAAAATCAAGAATATCATCAGTAAAAAAAAGTAACAAGTGAAGAGATGTTTATTAGTTCTGTTAATCGCGTACATTTATTGTAGCAAACATGGTCGTATTTAAGTAATAGTCAAGTTTAACCAACGCAATGAGCTAAGGGTCTAGTGCGTTTATTTTCCTTCTTTAATGTTATTTTTGCTGCTGTCATTCTTTACTTAATTGTGAAGTTAATAAAAAAAATTTAGACACTTTTTATCGTAAATTTTTTTCTATTTTCCTAAAAGTATTATGAAAGTCAATTTCACAAAGCACGGATATAAAAATAAAATTAACCCCCACAGTCTTGACTAAATTGTTATTCTTGGTCCATACTCATGAATTAAAAAAATAATAGCCAAATATATAGATTACTGTAGTGAACAGAATTTAACGTCTCTATAACGTCCATTCCTAAATCTATTCGTTCCTCTTTGCTAAAATAACACTAAACACTAATTATCTTTGGTAAATTAGTGACATATGAAGCAGAAATTTTGGTGCCTCTTGGTGGAAATCTTGCCAATACATACTTCTTATCCTCACAATCAGATTAAAGAACTGTGAAGTGTAATTTTATTGTCATTACTATCTTAAGTTTGAAGCACTCTTGTCTTAAGTATTTGCTAGTAGACTTTGCTAATGTGTTAATCGTAGATTAACACATTAGTAATGAAAAATAATTGCAATTTTATTGATATACATTTCTGACTTTATGGCTTTAGACTTTAGAATCCCTTTATGCTTTCATCACTCATATAATTGTTATCAATTCTGACGACGCTAGCAGTTTTCATGAAAAGATACTTTGATAATTTATTTCAAATATTTATAATTTATATTAAATTTTTATTTTCAGTTTTTTGTTCCTAAATATAAATTCCTTTTTTTACAATATATTGTTAAAGAAATTCTTTTTATCTAATTTATTTCTATATTTAAATGCAATTATTCATTTTTATATTTATTAAAAATTTACGTAAAAAAATGGTCAATAACAGAGCAAAAATATTAGTTTAATATTATCAAATATGACGATTTTTGCTTGAAATTGATTCCAATTAAAATCAAAACAGAAAATTTCATTACGCAGTTGATTTTTATGTTTGAAATATTTCCAGAAATATTAAACCTCACCACAATGAATTTCAACGTTCTTTTTAATCCCAATTTGGTATTATAAGTCGTTACATTTTTTTCAGAATTTGTGAAATTTTAAGGTTCCAGTTAAACACATTAAATAACCAAAGAAAATAGAAAAAGAAAAGAAAGACAGTATCTAAGCTACTTAAAATTGAAAGTATAACAAATAAAATATATCTACTTTATCACTATGAGTTTTCGGCGTTATTCCATTCAAAAAAATTCATTGCCTCAGAGTCCATTAATGCATACAAAAAGTTTTCCACAATATTCAGAAAATAAAGAAAAAATCAATGCAATAAAACCAACTTGGCAAAATGTTTGCCCAGGTGAAGTTTCTCCAAAAATGTTGGATAAAGTGAATGATATTGATGAAATGAATAGCTCAGGAGTAAGTAAGGATTCACGTCCTATTTTCAAGCATACATATAAAAAAATTGAATTATTTGACATCTTTGGGAAGGTAAATTCTGAGTTAATAATCTTTGTGTAGTTATTGTTCTTGATGTTGTATCTTTAATTCGAGGGGTTTGGGTAAAAGGACTTGGGTAAAGTTTTGTTGTTCTACAATATAAAGATAAAATTTATTTATTTAAAGACAAATTTTTGGTTGAATATATTTTTAGTAAATAGAGCTTACTTTTTAACTGTATTTGTTAATATACATATGTACACATTTAAATATTGGCTATAGTGAATAGTGCTGTCATCAAATTTATTGATGTTTTTGTTTTAAAATATTTTTGAGAAAACTTTTGAACAAATTTTTAATCCAATAATCACAAGAATTTTTCTTTTTAAGAATAATTTTCTTAATTGTGCTTTTAATAAAAAAATCTTCAATTTAATTGAAAGTAGAAAATTACTTTAACGTTTTTCTTACTAATTTCTAAATCTTGTTTGATGTTTAAGGGAAAATTACTTTTACTTTGAACTATCTTCATACGTTCTATACAAACTGTGCCTGGTTTCTTTTGTTTTCTAATTTTAAATAAATATATAGTATATATACATATATACATATAATCCTTATATTTTTATATTGGTCTTTGTTAATTTGAAAGTTTGTTTTAGATTTGAAAAAAGAACCTTTTTAAAACGAATTCATGAATTTATGGATTTTTTAAAATTATTTTGTGTTAAATAATTATAATTTTCTGTTTTTTAAGCTAGTTTTAAATATAGTGTAATATAGTATAGTTTTCCTTCAGAATTCTGTTTTACTGTGACAGCTGAATTTCGGATTTCTGCATAAAACCGCGCTCCGCTCCACAACCGTGTTCATTGTGTTTGCACCTTTATAGTTGTACTTGCCATTATTTCAAATGATGAAGTTTTCAAGTTGCAGAAAAGAGTTGATTTCATTTAAATTAAAAACTTATAAAAGGGGCTGCTTGTAAAATGACTTAAAATATTAGAAGTAAAACCATTCAGAAGTAAAACGTCCCTTGTATTTTCTAAAGATAAGTATAAGTTTACTAATGACAATAATGAGGGTAGGTTGAAAAATTTTGACCTTTATGTTTCTAACTTTCAACACAAACCTAGTATATATTTATGTGTGAATTCAAAACGAGTGTTTCTTATTCTGTCCTTGATTAAGCATAGACTGAAAATTATGAAAGTCTTCATTCTTTGACTTAAATTATTTTCGTTTGTTGTTTGATTAAAATATAGTTTCATTAAAATTTTATATTAATTAGAAAAGTAAAATAATACAAGTAAGTGCCTTAAAAAGTAAGTGGACTTTATTCGTGTTTGTTATGTGTTTGTTTAAAAAAAATAAATTTAAATGTGTTTAAGATTGTAACAAAAATGCACATAAGTCAAAGAGTAGTTAATTTATCTCAAAAGTTTCAATTTTAAACGTTTAAGTATAAAAAATGTATGCTCTGGCTCTGACTTCTAACAATTGGCTTAACCCGGTAACGGATCTAGTATTCAGACCTTTTTTGTTTTAGTTAATAAATAAAACGTAGTTACTTTTATTAACCAAAAAATTATGAGCAAAATAAGAAGTCAAATGTTATGGGAATGACTAAACATATAAATGGCAAGGTTCGGGTTTATTTCTTTTTGGATTCCTATGACATATTGATAAACATCTGGAAGCAAATAATATCCTATATAATTTATAACTCCTTTTAAATCCTCAAATTTAAAGAAAAAAATAGATTTGTTTTCTTGATAAGGTACAAGTCTCTTAATATTATCCTATATGGTTTATCATTGGTCATGGATCACTTAATAAATATCTTTACTAAATAGGGAAGCAAAAGATGTTTAGGGTAGATTCTCAAATGACCTTACCAATCTGCTCTTTGATTGCATGGGATTGTTGTTAAAAAGATCAAGGAATTGTTCCCTTTATCGACTGCTGTTACGATAGCAACAACTATATGAAATCTTAAGATTGAATTTCAATTCACCTCGTGTCACACACTTTTCTTTTCTTGTACGAGTGTTCTTCTTGACAAAGCTGGATATTTGCACGTGCAAAAAAGATTTGACATTGATTAATTAACAAATAGTTTGTACAAGAAATAGAAGAAAAATAATAATTAGTTTTTTGTTTATGATTGTAAAAGGAAAGTTCAGTGTCTGTATGAAAATGCTTTCTTTTTTCTTTTTGAATTCAAAAAATTCTTTTAACTGAGACCATCTAAACCTTGAATTCTTATATTTGTACTCTAAATTAGTATTTAGAATTCCAATTTTAATAAGAATAACTAAATACTAATAAGGCTTCTATAAAACATAAGAAATAATTCAAAACATTTGTTAGGATGTTTTGAATTTCTCATACCGATTTAAATTTAGTAATTAATTTTGCATCTTTTTACTATACATACCTTGAATTTTTTTTCAAAAATGTATAAATTTTTGAGTGATTTGTAGTAGATCTTTGGGGAAAAAAATACCTGCGGTGGTTTTGCCATTAGGCACAAAAAAAATAAATAAATGATCCAAAGCAAAAAAATACAGATACAGGAACTTAAATAGAGGCAAATAAAAATAAATTTTTAACAAAAATGTTCAATAAATATAACAAAATTAAAATGATTCAAAAATTTTTATTACTTGCTGGCTGGGTAAACTTAAATAGTATAAAAAAGGGAAGCAATTCTGAAGTTTAACCAGATGTAAGCATCATAATATACAGAAGATAATTTCCATATGTTACAATTCGATTGTACCAAATTATGGTTTTTTACAATCAGCAATTTAAAAAGACGAATTAGACGTATTTAAATTCTGCTTGAGGATGAAGAAATGGAGCAATACTTAATGTCAGATTGAGTGTGTATCCAAAGATGATTAAATAATACACTGTGTATTATATAGTATAAGCTTTTTCAAACAATGAAAGTAACAATCGTCAAATGGTATTAACTAGGGAAAAAATGAAGAAGCAGTTGTGGACGATTCGCAATTTGAAAATTATTTTGAATTTGCCCAATATTTTGGGGGAATATTAAGAACTCAAGCTTTCAAACAAAAAAAGAATCGAGTTATTAAGCTAAGTAAAGTCAATCTGCTAAAACTTTTCAAACAGGAGAAACATATATGTATGTATATTTCATAATTATCAAAAACGAAAAAGCCTGAAAAGATAAATCTTATCGGAATTGTATATCATTTATGTTCTGTACAATAAATTCTTGATATAACCTTAAAGAATTAATTAGAAATTTGACACGTATAGCTTAATGTAACATTTGTTTTTTTTTTTTTTTTTTCAAATTAAAAAAGTTTGCCATTTTGTTTTTAAGGTAGTTAAAAGATGTATATCCAGAAAATAACTCCAGGGATTTTTTACGTATTGAAAAAATTGATACTTCTAAAAGGATTTTGAGGATTTAACTCATATTTCACTTTATTGAATTACACATGGATTTTATTACTAAATTAATTTGGTAGAAACTTCATGTAAGCTATAAAAAATTGAATATACTACACAGACTTAAAAACTATATCAAAAATTGCAGTAGATATAATAATATGCAAGTAATAATTAGTCTAGTAGGAAGAATAGCTCTACTTGATCAATGAAATAGAGCTCTTTTTTAGTTATAACGCCTTTTTTTTTTTTGGGAAAATATCAATGAATTTTGTTAAGGGTGTGGTTCGGTTAAAGGCATATTTTCAAGAATTTTTTTTGACAATACAGGTATTTTAATTAATTTTTATATGATAATGTAACATTTGAACAATATTTTCCCAAATAATTTTCATTTCAAAATAATACTAAAGGTGCGAGTGGCGGTGAATATTTGGAGGCGCGTTTAAAAAAAAGTGTTTTGCGGTGCGCATCATAACTTGCAATAGAATCATTTTTAACATAAAATTCAAAATTTATTTATTTAAGGAGATATTTTTTAAGATAATGAGATAGTGAGAATTTTTTTATTTTTGATTTTTGAATTTTTGGTAGCATTTTGAAGCTAAAATTCCGATTTTTGCCTAAAAATCGACATATTTGTTATTGTATAATTAATATTATTTATTAAAAATAAAAAAAGTTCTTGTCATTACCTGGTAAAATATATGAAGAAGTAGTGAGCAAATTTCAAAAAAATCGGTCTCGCAGGTTTTGAGTTATTGTGCGCACCAGCTTCAAAGATAACAAGCTTCAGGAAAATGCTTTAAAGCTTTGGTTACTAAAAAATTATAAATGAAAATCGATAATTCTTTTATACTCACCCTGAGTCATCGATGCCAGTTCCAAAGAGCAAAGAGCTTTCATCTAGGAGATCCGGAGTATCTTTTTTTACACAAAATTCTTTCTTTGTTACTGTCGGGCACCGCTCGTTTCTCTTTTCTTCTACTTCATTACAGAGTAATACAAATCACACAAAAAGACAACGTAAACGAATAAAAACGGAGTTGACAGAAATATATAAAACGCTATCTGAAAAGATGCTTTTATAAAAAAATTAAAAAAAATAATTTTTCAAGTAGGTATAGAAGATCGCGAGAAATTGTTACCTAATAAATATGTCATCAAAAAGCATTAATTTATCTTCCTTGATATTTATATGGGGTCGCCAAGAAACTCGCAATCATAAATGGGGTCGTGAATAAAAAAAGTTTAAGAAGCCCTGCTCTAGAGTAACGGACGCTTAAATGCTAATAATTTTGGCAGTTTTACTCGTCTCGACTTGAAATTTGGACAAAATATTTTTAAGGATGTTATACATTGGTTTAAAAAAATAAAAATAATGGGAGAGATAAAATTAAATGCTGTCGCCGTCATGGCAACAGTCTGCATGAAAAAATATGAATGTGAATGAATGTTTTGCAAGTGAACTTTGCAACATAGTTCACGCATGAATTTATACATGGGAAACTCACTCATTATGAATAATTTCTATTATATTTTTGCTATATATAAATATCAATCTTTCTTAATGTGATCCATATCTCACCTTTTAAAATTAAATAAAAAATGATCAGAACGTTAATATCAACTGGGGGAATTAAGTATTCAGATGAATAATTACATTACAAGAAACTCATTTAAACTATCCTCCCTCATTATTGTGATCTTTAGGTTTTGTATTTTTATTTACTGTAGCAGGATTAAGTGAAGTAAATCTAGCCAATTCTTCTTTGGATATTATCTTTCATGATACATACTATGTAGTTGCATATTTTCATTATGTATTATATCTATAGGTGCAGTTTTTGCTATTATAGCAGGATTTATTCATTGATATCCATTATTCCCAGGTTTATCAATAAATAAGAAATGACTAAAAAATTAAATTTATAGGTAATTATATTTTTAGGAGTAAATTTAACATTTTTTCCACAACCCTTTTAAGGATAAATAGGCATACCTTGACGTTACTCTGACTACCCTGATTCCTTAACAAGGGAAAATTACTAAAAATAAGAATTTTATATTCAAAAATGTTAATAGAGTTAGCAAAACTTTGTGTGTGTTTCTGGTACATAATTGAGATGTCACCTTTTAGTTTCACTTTTACTTTCAGTTGGTCTAAATCTGAGAAATCCCAACAGCAAACGAAAAGTAAGATATTACTTTCGGGATTAGATCATTAAACTTCGCTTATAAATGACTTAATTCCCCTTACGTTTTAAAATTTAGCCAGAATTTACATGTATAACTTTTTTAAAAGTAAATTTTACATATTAGTATTTAGATACAAAAAATGACTTTAACAATAATTTAAAAAAGTTTTGTTCTATTTAAAAGATAATAATCAAAAAAATTTAAAATTTATTTCAGAGAATTTCAAAAATTACCAAATCAAAAAATGTAAATCAAATAAAAATTGGTTTAAAAAGAAAAGTATTACTATAAGAAAGTGTGATATAACCTAAAGCTAGTTGCCCTTTTGAAAAAAAGGAGTATAATTAAATCAGGTTGTCTTTGGTTTGTTATAAAAATCTTTTTAGACATTTTTTATACCCTGGAAACAGTTCCTTTTTAAAAAAGTTCTTATGAAGTGCGACTTTATATTATTACTGTTAAATACTTTTTCAGTAAGATATTTTTCAAATAATGATTTATTTTTGCTAGCTCCCCTTTTGAAAAAAAATAGAAAAAAGTCTAATTAAGTCAGGTCGTCTTTGGTTTGTTATAAAAGTCTTTTTATCCGTTTTTTATACCCTTAAACCAATTTTTTTTTGTTTTAAAAAACTTCTAGTGAGATGCGACTTTATATTATTTCTAATAAATGCTTTCAAATAATGTTTAATTTTTTCTTTTTAAATAAAAATGAACAACAAAACTTAATTATTATGCTTTCGGATTTAAAATAATATTAAAATAATTCAACTATATTTACATGTTTTATTTTTATAAGGCATGAGTGTCCTTTGTGTGTTACCTCTGTCATCATACGCTTAGATAACTTATTACTTTGACACCAACAGGTAATGCTATTGGGGGATTCAGGTGTTGGAAAAACCTGTCTTCTTATCCGTTTTCGTGATGGAACTTTTTTACCAGGAAATTTCATATCAACAGTTGGAATCGATTTTAGGGTGAGAATTGATGTTTAACCATCATGAAATTAGAAGTGACAATGATATCGAATTGTAATTTTATTTTTTAATAATATAGGGCCTAAATGTGTCATTTTTTCCATACACTAAAAAAAAAACATTATATAATTCTAGTTTATTTATTTCAATCTAAAATATTTAATGGCAATTTTATTCAACTAGAATTTGATGTATGACTAATTAAATAGGAATTTTTCAATTATTAACTATGAAGCGTGAATTCTTCCTTAATTATATATCCTTTGTTGGAAAATTACATACAGATATTAAAATATGAATATGAGTTATTAATGTTGTACACCTATTTTGATAGAAGTTTCTACGTAATTATTAATTTTACAATTCAAGTTATATTACATAAATTTTATTGGATTCATAGATTTCATATTTAAATTTAATATTACTCTAGTTTTCAAGGATTGCAATTTATTATTTATAGAATAAAATCGTTACCATAGATAATAAAAGGGTAAAATTACAAATATGGGATACCGCTGGCCAAGAGAGATTTCGTAGTGTTACTCATGCCTATTATAGAGATGCTCATGGTAATTAATTCAATTTTGTTTTTGATAAAAAATTACTAATACTAATTTAAAATTATAAATCAATAGCATTGCTTTTACTTTATGATGTTACTAATAAAATAAGCTTTGATAATATACGTGCATGGCTTGGTGAAATTAGAGAATATGCTCAGGATGATGTAGTAATTATGCTTCTAGGTGAGTAAATAAAATAATTAAATAGTTTAATTAATCCTAGATATTAAATTACAATAGGAAATAAAGCTGATTGTGGATCTGATAGAGAAGTAAAAAAGGAGGAGGGTGATAGATTAGCCCGAGAATATAATGTGATATTCATGGAAACATCAGCTAAAACAGGATTGAATGTTGAATTAGCTTTTTTAGCAGTTGCAAGGTAATTTTTGAATTTTAATTATATATTATCACATGTATTTATTAATTAAATAATTAATTTTGTTTTTTTAGACAATTGAAATGTAGACGTTCAGAATCAATAGATGATGCAAAATTTAATGTTCAAGAGTTTGTTAAAGAGCAAACAAATAAAACAACCTGCCCACCTTGTAATATGTAATTTATTGTATAAATATTTTTTATTTATTATATATGGGTCCACAAAATATATCAAAATAGGTTTACCTCTTTAAGATTTTATTTTATATATCAACTTTTTTCTTCAATCAAATATTAGTTAAGAAAATTTGTTAATTTAAGAATTTATGGCATATATATATATGTATATTAAACTTAGTATATATATAACATAACTATAATATCATATTTTATATAGTTATTTAGAATGTGAAATAATAATAGCAAAATATTGCTTAAGTATAGTAGAAATTAAAGCCAAAAAATTTTGTTTGATTCTGCTGTTTTAGTTAAACTGCAGAAATAATAAGAAAATATCTTAAATTAAATTAATTTAAAAATCAGATTAGTTTTAAGAAAAATTAATTTTGTTTATTAACTTCAAGAAAAGAAATATTATTAGATGGAATTAACAAAGGGTTTTTTGTTAATTTTAAAATACAAATTTGACTGCAGTAGCCTGACTAAAATAGTTAAGACACAATGGAAATAACTTGTTCATATTAATAGTGTCATACTCAAAATGAAAATTGTTAATATCAATAAAAATATAATCAATATTTGGTATGGTTTTATTCAGAGCATAGAAATTATACCAAATTTTTATTTATCCAACTTGTATATACATAGATTTACTCTTTGTTCTGTATTTCTTTGCATATAGTGATTATTAAGTTAGAGGTATAAGTAACATTATCCAGTGAGTGCCATTGTCCTGGTGAATATGACGCAAGCTGGTGCTGTTTGTGGGAATAAGTGTGGAAAAAGTTTTTTGAAGTTTCGAAATTTTCAAACAAATTTTTAAGACAGAAACTCGGTTGCAATTTTTTGACAGCTTACAAATACATTAGTTCATTTGTAGTAATAATGTTTCTAAAAGTAGTTTTATTGCACACACACACATTGCTAAGTTTGACGCAGTAGCAATAGATCTTGTATGCACTCGCCAGATTTCTGCTGTTCCCCTTATTTTTGTATGTAAAAATTTTCTCTTTTAAAAAATATAAATTTTAAAAGACGTTAAAATTAATACAAGTAGAGGTGTTTTGCTTGAAAAAGGTTTATCAAGCGAGATATTTTCACAATAATTACTGGAAATCTAGATTGAAGGGTTGTCATTTGATCTGATCTCAAGAAGATTTTATTGCCTTTAGTAATGCAATTTAGTAATGTCAAAGAAAAATTTTGTTAAAACAGAAAGTTTCCAGCATTCAAATTAGTCATTAAAATCAAAATTAGCTGAGTGAATGAGCTATTCTAGTGACCAAGAACAAAGAAGTTGAAAAATTTAACAATATTAATTCGTCAACCATTTAAAACGAGGAAGTAACATAGAAGTCCATCGATAATTTGTGGAAATAAATAAAAAAGCTACTTATCAAAAAGAGATGCAAATTGATTGATGTACCAATTTTCATATTGTGTAATTGAAAAACAACCAAAATTTCACAAAGGCACGCAGCTTGCAATAAAAAAATATAGAGTAAAGTCTTGGAAACCACAATCTTGGAAAAATTTTACAAAAGTGAAATCTGAAGTGAATTCTGATTTCAACAGCGTTTTTAATCACCATCAACAAAGTTCCGGGTTAATCTTTCAAAATTATTTGGAATTTGGCGTTTGCATAAGTAACTAAAAAATTGAGTGTTCTACAGGCGGGGAAGACAATCCTTATACCTCTACAAATAACAGCAAAAAATATTGCTTAAGGGTAGCTTTACGAAATCAAATATATTACAAAGGTGCCTTTTTGTTTTACATTTTTTTCCATTCAAACTAGAGCAGCCCATGGCTGGGTATAGCTGGTTTATCAAAAAAAGATTATTTTTTTTATTTTATTAATCGTAGAAACTAAAACTAACCATGGAAAGGTAAATATCTTTACTTCATTCATTAAAATGTGCGACTTTTCAGTCATAAGGTTTACTTTCTCAATTAATAAATCATGTATACTTCTACTTGGATGCCTGCTAAAGTTACTATTCTAAGTTATACTAACTTCTTTGTTTAAAAAATCCTTCTCGTGAGATCATCTAATGTCATTTGTTCTTTCCTCGCTACACATTAATATAAGGATTAAAACAAGGCTTTTATGTCATGTTTAGGAAAACATGTTTTCAATCCATTAGGCTTTGTGATAAAAGGAGTTTTACACTTTCAACATTTAAAAGCTCAATTATATTCAGATATGGATGATAAAAAAAATCAAGGTCAAGGCCGATATTACAGAGAACATAAGAGTAGTGATAAAAAATATTTTTAGAAAATTAAGAAATTTTTCTTATTATAACTTTTATTAATAAAAGCTATGTTTATATTTAATAAAAGCTCCTAAGCAAAAGGGGCTTTAATTAAATGTTTTAATTTTTAAAAAGGTCTAAAATATTCTTTTGATGTTAGAAAAAGAATTTTTCGACTTGAACAAATTAAATAGCTTAGAATATAAGGAGAACTATGTTTAACTTTGGCAGCAGTTTCAACCAGTGTACTCGACATATGAAGATATTTGAAATTAAGTATGTAAATGATATATTAACACTAAATGAATTTCATATAATGTTGGAAATACAACCACCATCTAGTGCAGGCGAGATCTTTCTTTGCTTTTTATACATTTCATCTTTGAAAATGCTTGTTCACACAGATATGTCGATATAAACATTGAGAAAACACATTGAGCCAGTTTTTTTATTTCAGGAAAATTTTCGTCTTCAAGATTTTTGCAAAAGTTTGGTAAATTCTTTCGATTTTCTTCGTACCAGTCCTTAAGTGAAGTATTAGTTTTCAATTCTATTATTTCCATTTGAAAATTTTCCTGAACTACAGCTTTATCCATCTGAAAAGGATTTTCAATCAATCGAAACAATATACTTTGTCTTTTAAGTTTTTTAAAACGTGTATGAAATTCAGTTTTTAGTTTTTCCAACAAGTCCGAAAATTTTACAATTGAAAAATTTAAAAAATGCTTTTCTTGTATTTTTGTACAGCAATTAAAGTATACAAAACTTTATTTTCAATTTGTCTAACAAATAGATTTAGTTTCAGTTCAAAAGCAGATACGTCATTTAAGAGTTCACGAATGTCCGTGTTTTCGTCCAAGGCCAAGGAAAAAAAGGAAAACTGTTCTGCTTTTGTTTGCAACTGGTCTTGTAAATTTTTATGAATGTCTTCTATGCGACGAGCGATGGTGAGCCGAGATAGACTTATTTCTTTGAATGCAGAGCATTTTATGGGCACATATGATGGAGTTAATCGTTATGCTGCAAAATTTAATTAAAATATACCCAGGAAAAAATTTGACGAGCTACTTTTCGTTGAAGTATGTGTGTTTGTTTTAAATAAGTTAGTAGAAACTTTGAAGGCATGCTTAATTCGCCATACTTGGCCTTAAGCAAAAACATTATATGAACTATGCTATATTGATTAATTTGTCATAAATACTACATTAAAAGAGAGAAAAACGAAAAACTCCCTAATAATTGCTAAGTTTCACATGTTTTAAAAGATACATTAAATACAATATATTTTCATTGAAATTTCAAGAATAATGTGTAAAGGATGTGACACAGAAATGTTTTTGATTTCGTATTTCTCATTGAATATTCAAAATTCATTTCTTTCTGATTCTCACATATCAATTTTAAATATTATTAATATATATTATTATATTAAAAATTAACAGAATAAGTTCAATTTGGTCTATTTAACTATTTTTTTTTTGCGATAAAATTTCGTGGTGTGCTTCCTTTAATTGTAAACAGGCATGTTAAAATCAATGCACATACAACAGTTCCCACTGTATTTAGAAACCGCCCTATATTTAGAACTCATAGCTGTCAAATTGCTTAACGTAATTTTTTCAGGTTAAACATGTGTTTTATTGGTGATGTTAATTCATTTTAAAATATTTTTGAATTAAATCTTAGAAAAACAAAAAAAATGGCTGTTGATCAGCCTGTACATCGACCTGGACCATTAAAGCAAACTAATAAACCTCACAAAAGCGGACGCCATCGGACAAAAGGTGAAATCGACAATGCCCGAAAAGGTTAGATTTGCATTGTACATTTATTCAATTTTTTTTAAAAAAATTTTTTTAGGAAAAGTATCAGTTAAAGTCGCTACACACAAAAATAAGCTAATTCAACGTAAAGAGCAAAGGCGAAATCAAGCTAATCAGGTAATTAATATTAATTAAAGCTATGCATATATTTGTAATAACAAATAATTTAACATTACTAATAAATACTTGCATTAGATTACTTTCTAAAAATTGAAATATAATGTTTTTAGATTCGTAAAAATAAAAGAGATGAAATAATAGCGAAAAAACGACAACTTGGGCAAAACGAAACCTCTCCATTTTTAGTTTGTATTTTACCACTTAATTCTCAAATTGATCCAAAATCAGCACTAGAAATTATAGAAAAAAGTGATAATGACGCAATAGTAAAGAAAATTGGTGGAGTAACACATATTTATATACCAAGATTTAAGCAACGATTTTCTTTTATTATTCCATCCATTGGGCATGGATGCGAGCTTAATGTGCTAGATCATTTGAAAGTTTGCGATACAACATTAATTTTGACATCTGCCTCCTTTGGGGATGATGATATTTTCGATAAATGGGGTACTAAGATGTTTAACATGATGAATGCACAAGGTATACCAACACCAGTTGTGGCATTGATGGATTTAGAATCTATAACTGCTAAGAAAAAACATCTAGTAAAAGCAAATGTACAAAGATTTATATCAAAAATGCTTCCTGATGGAAAACTTCTTCAACTGGATACAAATACAGATGGTTTTAATTTATTACGAAAATTTGGTGGACAGAAAAAAAATACATTATATCATAAGGCTAATCGACCTCATTTACTTACTGAGACTATAAAATATATTCGTTTAAATGATTTGAATGGTTCATTAGAAGTTACTGGATATCTACGAGGTATTTCGCTTGATGTAAATAATTTAATTCATATAGCAGGTTTTGGAGATTTTCAAATGGATCGGATTGAAATAATTAGCGATCCATATCAGATAGAAAAAGAAAAACATGGCCTTCTTGTTGATACGGAAAAGGATTTAGAAATCAAAGCTATTTTTAGGTCTGATCCAGATAAACAAGCAAGTCTTCAAAGAGAAAATATTCCTGATGAAATGGATGCTGAACAAACTTGGCCGACAGAGGAAGAGATTTTAAAATCGAATCAAGAGACTAAAAAGGCAAAACTTATAAAACGTATACCAAAAGGTATGAGCGATTATCAAGCTTGCTGGATACCCGATGTAGAAGAAGTGGAAAGTCAACATAGTAACAGTGAAGAAAGTATTAGTGATGAGGTAATTTTGTTTAGTTTCTATTAGTTTTATAAATTTTAAAAGATATGAGCTTAAATTAAAATTTATATCAAAGCTACTTAAAATTTTTTAATGAAGATTTACACCAAATTTAGCGATTTCGTTTTAAAATATCAGACAGCCAAAAGTTAAATATAAGTGAAACTGGAAAACAAGAATATAGTCAGAACTTCCTTGCAGCTGTTCTATATTTGACCAAGATAATTATAAGTTTAAGAATGCCTTGTTTTATTTTTTTTACCATAAAAATAATTTTAAATTTTTTAGTTTTATTTCTCGAATATTCTAAAAAATTTAATTAATTTCTATCACTTTAATCTAAATTTAAAATATTTATTTAGGAATATATGGCCTGTGTTTCTGAACAGGACTCTGATGACGAATTTCAGGAAGCAAAAAGTACTTTTGAAGATGATAACAAGACAGCTACAATGTCAGAGGTGGCCGTAAATGAAGAAAAGTATGACGCCGGTAAATTTAAATTGAATTTGTTTTTGTATTTTTACTTTGTTGTTTTATTTTTGTCCGACTCTTTTTTTTGTTAAATTGCTGTGAACCGTAAAACTTAATTAATTTTTTCGATTCTTTTGATTAAATGTGTTTTATAATCTTAAATTATTATACAAAAGTTAAAATTATAGGAATTATTATGGCTTTTATAGAACTGCAAGATATTCCTTAGTGTAATCTTTAACGCGTTTATTATCAAATAAAATGCTTTAAGTCTGTTTTACACTATAATTAGTTACAGGCTTTAAAAGTTAAAGTATTTTTTGCAAAAAGAATGTTTTTTTCAGATAATTTGTTCCTTTTCTTTTTGTTTACTACTGATTGATCAATGCAGTTTTTATGTATTTTTGTGTTTTTTAATACAATTTTTGATGTGAAAATGGTGCATATATTTCAGAAATGGATATTCAAGAAGAAAAGAATACATTAAAAAAAATAAAAGAAGCTAAAGCAGATGAAATGTGGCCTGATGAGATAGATACACCTCAGGATGTCCCTGCCAGGGAACGTTTTCAAAAATATAGAGGCCTAGAATCCTTTAGGTATCTTTCTAATTATTCATTTTCTTTTTATATTTATTAGAAATTTATATAAAATCTTTTTATTAGGACGTCGTTATGGGATCCAAAAGAAAATTTGCCATCCGATTATGCACGAATTTTCCAATTTAAGAATTTTGATAGAACTAAAAAAAGAATTATTAAAGAAATGAAAGAAATAATTGGAGCTACAGTATTTATTTTTTTTTTATATTGAAAAAAGAAAACTATTCAAATATTTATTTTATATATTTTGTTACAGCCAGGTTCATATATAAAAATAGTAATTCCAAATGTATCTCAGAATAAATGGGATATGTTTAAATCTGCAAATAATAGTGAGCATTTAACAATTTATGGAATGTTACCACATGAACAACAAATGTCTGTTATGAATGTAGTACTTAAACGTGTTCCGGATTCAGAAATTCCCATTAAGTCAAAAGAAAAATTGATTATCCAATGTGGCTATAGAAGATTTGTAGTAAATCCAATTTTTAGTCAGCATACAAATGGTAATAAACATAAGGTATGTATTTTTACAAAAATAAAAATATTTATATATATGAAATAATTATTATTAACTTTCTTTTAACAGTATGAGCGATTTTTTAGGCCTAATACAACAATTGCTGCAACATTTTTTGCTCCAATTCAATTTCCTCCAGCTCCTATACTTTGTTTTAAAGAAAATCCTGATACAACTTTATCATTGGTTGCATATGGTTCCTTACTTACATGTAATCCAGATAGAATAATCCTTAAACGTTTAGTTTTAAGTGGTCATCCATTTAAAATTAATAAAAAACATGCAACAGTTCGTTTTATGTTTTACAATAAGGAAGATGTAGAATATTTTAAACCAATTAAACTACGTACTAAATGTGGTCGTATGGGACATATTAAAGAATCTTTAGGTACACATGGCCATATGAAATGCATTTTTGATGGACACTTAAAATCTTTTGATACCGTATTTTTGTATCTTTATAAACGGATTTTTCCAAAATGGAATTATGAAGATTGTGTAATTTCTTGTGAAGATAATAAGATGCAAGAATGATTGAATTTAAGGAAATATTTTAGGTTTAGACAGAAGTGTATTAAGCTTTAAACTATAAGCATGAATTATTACTTAAAAATGTAATAAAGTAATTTTTGAAAATTACGATTTTATTGTATTGTTCGTTCATCACTATTTTGCTTAAGCATTTTCCTTTTTTCTTTTTTTTTTCTTGGTAAACAAGTATTCCGAATAAAGTTTGGAATGGAGTCCAAAAACCGACCATTCGATGAGTTTTTCTCTTCCTTTTTACTGTTATCATTCTTTTTAATTTTGATTGTTGTTTTTATTTTTTATTCTTTTCATTTTCTATTTTGTTGTGGTTATTTTTTCAAAACAAAAGTTTGCCAAAAGAAAACTAAAAAATTCTTTTAAAGGCAAAAATAAAGTTTGCCTTCAGTGATGTTTTTTCTTCAATTTTTAAAGCTCATATAAAATGATCAAGATTTTATAGATCGGTAAATTTCGTTAATCTTTGAATCAGAGTTTATTGTATTATGTGAAAAATAGTTAAATTTGTTCTTTTTGTGTTATTTAACGAATAGTTTTAAAAAGGTTTGTATTAATTTTGATATGAAGTAGTAATATTTTAGTAATATTTTTTATTTCAAACAAATATAGTGGACACAATCAGAAAGCTGGAGTTTTTAGAATATTATGAGGAAACGAAACATTTGGAATTTGTAGTTATATGGGATTAGGGATAAGCTAGATGGAAAGGGAATTGCTGAAAAATGAAGATTTTCTCATGTCACCTTTTCTGCGGTACAAAAACAAAAGAACGCAAAATGTAATGTGTGGTTCAGTAAGCGGCAACAAGTACGTACCAAGATTTTCTATGAGAGATTTAATAAGTTTCTATTTAAAAGGGATAGACCAAAAATATATTATATTATTGTGCTTTTCACAATATAGTTTATTAATAGTCTTGTTTCCTCTTAATTTTTTTAAGTGTTACGCACGCATATTTTTTCATATTTTGTCGATTTAGTTTTTCCTTACCTTAAGGTCTTGTGATTGGAATGCTTGCTGACTCGCCTGCTGGAAAAACATAAGTTTGGAAGAGAAACTTATCTATGGGTAATTCTATGATATCAACTGTCAAAACTTTTCACAGTTCTTTTGTTTTGTTGATAAACTTTACATTTTCAAATGTATTTAGTTTTATTGATTTAAATTAATAATAAAAGAGGAATATCTTTCTATTATATTTTAATTTTGTAAAAAATTAAATTAAAATGTCTGCTGACAGCAAGAAGTAACCCATAAATAGATTTTTTAACTCAAGACATAGTTTATTTTAAGTTGCAAGCAAGCAACATTTCAGCCAAGACGTAGCTTTAAAGATTAATCTTTGTGCCTTGATTGAAATTTTCACATTTTTCACGATATTGAGCTTTACAACTATGGATTTGCCTAGTTTTTACTAACAAGTATCGCGTTACCTTTATAGAATTACAGAATTTTCCGCCACCAAGGCTACCTTTGGAAAGTTTTAAGGGATAAAAGTGTTTGTGTATCTTTGATGTAATGTAGCAAGTCTATGGGTAGATAATCACGTAATCTTAAAAGATTTAAATTGTGACAATAATTTTGGTAAATAATTTTCAAAATCCAGGATAAGTATTGACTTTCACTGACTAGGAGAATACCACAACTAGAACTCAACGATTTTATTGAAACTCAAATATGTTATAGAACTTTGAAATCAAAGAGGCTCGTATTTTTTTTATTAGTGGATACTTAACGGTGTAAAAATACCCTTAAAATACCCTTAAATTAATATTAAAATTTATGTATTATGTATAAATTTATAAGGGCTGCATCCCTTAATTAAAAGTAATTATTTTCGTTCTTAGTTTTTATATTACATTTTGTGGAATATAAAAAATTTTAATTTATTGTTATTTTCATAAAGTAAATTAAAAAGTAAAATCGATGTTTTGGATTTCAGTGAAAAATCATTATCGGAGGTAAACTACCCCTTATTCAAGATAATATGCATTTATTATTATTTACATGCAAATTTTAATATTTGTCCATTTGAGTAATACATTCCACACTTTTATCAATGTATCTTAATAAAATTTAAGGATAGAAATCTACCCAGAAAATTCATATTTTAAAAACTCACTTTGTTACGACAAACCTGCCAAATTTCCGCATTTGAGCTAATTTGGCAAATATCTAAAAATTTTCTGACGTGCTTTCTAGTACATGAGATATAATAGTTCATGTGATTAACACCTTTTGAAAATTGTTTTTGTTATTATGGTGAGGCTATAAGTTATATTTTTGAATTTTGCGAATTATGTTAATATGTTACTCCAACTAAAATGAATTCTAGGTTAAACGTTACATAATCGCATATCAGTCGGAGCCAAGCTGCAATACTAATATGAGTAAAAATTGCTTTTGATACCTAACTTTTTACTTATTAGCCCTATCTTATACCATTAGCCTAGTGTTAGAGCTTTTTTTTTTCTAATAACTGGTGTGCAAAAATAAAATCTCAATAAAAAGTAAATTTGCAATAATTCAACTGAAAACTTCAAGAATCATTCCATTGGTTAAATCAATTTATTATGTCGCTTTTTATTTGCTATTATTTTACTCGTCTTGATGAATAGGATTTTATTTTCTTTCATGAAAGGTTTGAATAAAATAGCTTAATTTCTACAAAGTTCTTTGTTTGAGAGAGATTAATATTTTTTTTAAATTGAAACTATTGTCATATGCTGCAAAACCAATTTAAATGTTGTTGCTCAGTTTTTTTTATTTAACTCTCTCCTTGGGTGAAGAATTGAACCAATACTGAAACAAAACAACTTTTGTCAAAGATGAATTCTATGTAAAAGTATCATGCTGTATCTAAAATTTGGGTTTTCATTTAAGAAGCTAAGGAATCAGAAAATGTATTCGTTGAAAACAAAAATGTTTTTCAAGTTTTTTATATTTATTTAGTGCTTCTACTTTTAATATTTAAATCCGAGAACTTTTCTAAGAATACTTAATATTAAAAAAATTTATTACACTGAAAATTTTTAAATTTAAGTTAATTTGATTCATTACTACAAGCTTCAATGGAGGAAGTAATTAAACTAACATCCTGAATTACATTCGTCAAAACTGAAATATAACACTTGTTGATCTGTCCAATGATTAACTCATCCATTCCTTGAATTTCATTTTCACCATGGTCATTTATTTGATTATAAACCAAATCAATTAAACTGCGAGCCTATAATTGAAATTTGAATAAATTTTTTATTTATTGTAAAATTTTATGATTACCTTTTGTTCAAATGTTTCTTCATAGCTCCCATCTTCGCTTAATTTAAGTAAGGATTGAATTATTAAGTTTTGTATTTTAGAAATAAGATTTTGCATTGTTCCTACATCTTTTTGGACTAATGCATCATTTTTTTGATAAATCTGATCTACTTGCGATGAACATTGTTTTAAATTGTTTTCAGCTTTTTCATTTAGATCAGTACGACTAGAATTATATTTTTTAGCACATGCGGCAGGTACATCAGACAAACTTTGTTCAATTTGTAAAGTAATAGCATCAACATTGCTTTCATAATTATTAAGAGATTTATAAACACTTGAATTGTATGTATTAGCAGAATTTTCTGTATTTGTTGTGATATCCTTAATATAAGTCAGTCCATCGTCTACAGCTACAATTGCAGACTTGTACGTATCAAAAAGTTTATCACTATTCTAAAATAAGTTAAATTAATTTTATTAATGATTTTTTATGATTTAATGAAAACTTTTACCACTGATGCAAAAATTAAGCATATAATTAAAAAAATCTTTTCCATTTTGGATTTTTCAATTGAATTGCTGAACTTTTTCCATGGTGCTGGCTTTTATACATTTTTATCTTCTCAATGAGTAATTTGAGTCTTTTTTTAAATGTAAATACTGAAATTCTTTCCATATATTTTATTGATGTTGTAATTTGACCTAGAGAAGATATTTAAGAAATTATTTTTATTATATTTGATGTTACCAAATATAAACAGTGAACGTATTAGGTAATACTAGGAAAATGTAAGAAATTATTTTGTTGAAGCTATTCAATTAAACGAAGCTCCATACAGGAATGATTATCAAGATGTTATTTAATCCCTTTAATAATGACCTAATAAAACTTTTTTTATCTGTTTAATGTTTACATACCATTTTTAGCAAATGAATTGATAAAATTGTAATAAAAATATCTCTTTTAATATTTTTTTGTTAAATTAAAGCTGTTGAAAAGTTTAATTTACAATTATGAAAATTATTTAGGATACAGTGTTTTTTACTAGAAATTATGCAATACCATAAACTTTTTCAATCCACAAATCATTGAGTTTTGATTATTTTTAGATTGGTAACAAAGGGATAGTAATTAGTGGAAGTCTAATATGTATTACCAATATGGTGGATTAGGATGCAATCTTGAATTCAATTCGATTACTTGATGAATTGCTAATTTATTCGATTTCAATGAATTATTAAATTATCTTCCAAAAAACCCTTTCTCTGTTTATTGTGATTGATTAAATTTTAAATTTAATTCTTCAACTTTTCAGAAGTGTTATATGGTTTATTTCATATTATAAAATTCATTTCGTAAATATTAAAGGAATAGGATGTTTATAAAATAGCAATGATTTCGCTATCTAGTTTTTTGTATCCTAGGCAAATTCATACCAAAATATTTGTGTCAATTTGAAAACAGTGAAGATCCTTGTTGGCTTGAATGGGATTTTAAGAGTTTTTTCGGTCATTTTAAAGATTGTGAGTTATTTTTAGCGCCATATAGGCTCAGTATCACTTGTGTATGTACGGCCAAGCACATTATATTTTACAAGAATTTTTATTAGAATTGGAGCAAAATTAAAAATCGAAATTCACATTTATCCTTCTGTGGCAAAAACCATGTTTTCGTAAAAAATAATTATGATTGTTTACTTAAACCATATCATAATTTTCGGCTTGCAGTAAAACAAGCAATCGTAGATCGTAGCTTGCTTGAAGTAAAATCCATTTTATATCAGTTTATATCAGTTTTTTATTTTTCTTTTAAATTTTAGGAAAATTTACTGAGTCGCTTAAAGTTTCTTGAATTCGCTTCCACTGCACCCACAGCTTTATTTATGCTAATTTATAAAATTGCTGACCTTATAAATTTATAGTTTTGTATGTAATGTATTTTTTAATAGAATTTTAGAAATGTCTAAGCGGATATCCTAAAAAATTGGAAATCTCCCTAAAAGTTTTCCAATCCAATATAGCAGTTTTTCGCTTGGGTATTTTTGAATCATGCATTTTAGCTTTACCATTATGAAGTCTTTCAAGTTTCTTGCTGTCAAAAAAAGGCGCTTCGTTTATCTTTTACCCAAAAAGCATCAATTTCAAAGTTAGAATTTTCAGACTTACAAGCAACACACTATATCAATATTTTATGTACACCAGCTTTTAGCATAGGTAATAAATTCACACCAATAATCCAGCCTAAAAATGCCATCTAGTGACGAGTAAGATTTGAAAATATATTCAAAATCTCTCCATTCATTATGTATTCCAAAGAAGTTATCTGACTTCTTCTAATAAAGACAGCAGATCTTCACTGAGTGAAATTTATGTGTACTGATTTTATTTCGTATATTTTGATCTTCCATTTCTTTGAATGATTAATCAGTTTCACACATAGTTCTTGAAGGACATTCGTTGCAAAAATTATGTTCCTACTTACAGTTAAAACTGCCGTGACCTCTGAAAGTGAACATAGCTAAAGGTGCAAATACAATGAACATGGTTGCGGAGAGGAGCGCGGTTTCATTCAGAATTCTGCTTTATTGTCACAGCTGAATTTCGGCTTTCTGAATGAAACCGTGCTCTGCTCTGCAACCGCGTTCATTGTGTTTGCACCTTAAATTTGCAATTTCCGAAATGTCACTTGTATACAAGAAATATAAAATGGACGGAAAATATTTCCTTAAGGTCCACTCCTAACCACAAATATTTTAACACAATTTTGAATTTTTTATTCTCATTTTCACTTCTGATTAGTCAAACCCGTCCCCGTCCTGGTTTCTAAGCTTACCTTTCAAAAAGAGGACATTTGAACAAAAATTTTGAAGTATTGAAATTCTTTGCCTAATTGTTAATTTTCAATTCTTATCAAATTATCGGAAAGGCTTACTTTGGTAAATTTTTATTGCACTATGGAAAACACTTACGCTATTACAATGTGCCAATCTTTCATTGGAAAACATTTAAAGCTTACTAAAATAAAAAAAAAGACTAACTTATGTTTTCTTTTTTTTAAGAAAAAAGCAAAAACGTCAAAAAATGCCCGGGATTTGTACCAACGGTTCCATTTAAAAAATTTTTTCTCCACCATTTGTTATTATTTTTGAATTTTTGCTATTTTAATAATAAAACAATATTGCAAGCTTTACAAAAGTATTTTTTTCTTATTCATCATCGTATAGATTCAAAAGTTATAAGTGATAAAGTACGTGGGGGTAATAACGACGCCTGCAAAATTCAAGAACCTGTAACTCGAAAACGAAAAAATTTAGACCCCCACTTTTTGTGTTTTTTGTCAATTAAATTTAATTTACTTTCTATCCTAACCATTTGATCATACATTTTTGGGTCACCCTGTATAAGTATAAAAATTATTGTTTAAACACTATAAAAATTTATTTCGCCCTTCCCAGAGGTTTCTGATTTTAAATAATACAGAAAAACAAAACTTTAAAAAAAAAAAATTAACTAAAGTCCTCATTCAAACATAGTAAAATATATTTTATCGATATATTTATAATAAATAAGTTTATGTTTATGATTGAAAATTTGCTTAAAAAATTATCAATGCATAAACCAACTCTGATGTTGAAACACGGAAGAAAATTTTATTACAATCAGTTACTTTCTTATTGTTTGACTTTGGATTAAGATTGAATGATAAGAATGATCTTCAATGAGATTCATTTAATATAAATACCAATCTGTCTCTTTGAAATCTTTAGTCAAGAAAACTCAGCTTCTAAAGATCTACACTTGAAAAATGTCTCTAAAAAAATTATTAAATATGGTTTTATTGCTCGTAACATCTGTTGCAAGCCTAAGTGTGGTAAGAATTGCTCTACAATATTAAAATATTTATTAATTTTATACAAATTAATTATTAGTCAGATAATAGTCGAGAAGAAGCTTATTATAATGCAATTACTGCTATAGATGATGGGCTTTCTTACATCATTTTACTTAGACAAAAAACTCCTATCATAACAGCAAGTTTTAATAAATCATTAAGTCAGTCTATGGCTGAATATTCGGGTGATATTAAGGCTATTTCTGACAGAATATTACCAATTTTAAATATATCAGGCTCTAAATGCCAGAGTAAATATAATTCATCACAAGAAAAAATATTTTTAAAAGCAGATAAACAATTAACAAATTGTACTACATTTGGTCTTAAAGAAATATTAGAAAAAAATGATCAGATGGCAGATAGTAATATTAAAAATATGGAGGGACTAATTACAAAACTTCAAAACCTTACAATTAATTGTCTTGGATTCGTTACAAAAAAGGGTGAAACATGTGATTCCGGTGAGGTAAGTGCTAAATGAATTATAATTTTTTTGAATTCTTGTCCATAAATGTAGAAATATATCCTCATCCGATAAGTATGCATGTCGCTTCAACAAAACTAAATTTTGATGTTTTTTAGTATTTGGCAGAACTTCGCTTTGTTCTGATTTGTGCTTTAATCGGGCTACCGTCAGAACAATCCTCTTCTTTCGATTTATTAAAATCGCGCTTTAATTACCTTTTTTGGCTAGGGTTGAACTTAAAACTGTTTGATCAATTGCGTGGTTTTATTTTTTGTAACTTTTAAGCATTAATTTTTATTTAAATCTTAAAATAATTTTTAACTTATTTTCAATATTACGGGTATATGTATATCTTTGTTATAATTTAAAAATTTAACTTGCATTAGTTCATTTTTTACAATTTAAACAGTAGTACAAAACCTGTGAAAGCTAATGTTTATATTTAATGACAACAGATCTTAAAAAGGAGAAGCCATGAGCTTCCTGAGTCAAAATTGTTCACACTGATTTCACATAGGTTGATCTGCTATTTTTTTATGTTTAAAAAGTTCAATCAGTTTTTCTTTTCCATTTCCGGTTGTGTTATAAGTTGAATATGAATTATTACTGAATACTTTGGAATATTTCGAATTCGAAATTATTAGATTTGAAAATTTTCAGGGCGATCAGTATAAAATCAGTGCAAGAATTGAACAATTTCAGAACACTCATTGTCAGTATAAAATCTATTTTATACTCATCCTTGTTTAATTCATATTCAGTCAGGATAAAAATACTTATCGAATAGTAGACAAATTAACTTTAATTTGAACTGTTTATATGAACGCTTGCTACTGTAATGCTCCTGGAGTATTCAAATTTATATTGGACAGAAGGTTATGAAGCTAAATGAAACATTTTAAAGCTCAGCTCTCTTCTGTCCTATACATTTAAATATAGCAGAAGCTCCTTAGAAATAGTTGACTCTCATTTCAATAGGCCTTTTTCAAAATAGTTTTTTATTGATCTCAATAGTCTCATTTACAAATTGAAATTACATCAGAAAAAGTTTTGCTTTCAGTGTAAATTTCAAGAAATATTTATTAAAATAATTTAATTTTAATAATTTTAATATTAAAAAATTAAAGTAAAAAAATGCAAATGATTTTATGAAATAATTTATTTCATCAGGTTCTAAAGAAAAAAGAATTATACAAAAATGTACATCTATTAATTGTAATTTGTATAACCATGAAATTTTTTAAGACCCGGTAAAAAATATTTAGGATCAATATTTTTTAACAAAGTCGACAGATTTTTCTATGAAGCTAGATTTACAGTTGATTGCATTTTTAATTTAAATTTTTTGTTGACTATTTTTTTATGTACAAAGTTGTTAAAATTTAATTTCCATAAAACTCATTTTTTTTAGATAAATAAAGCCATTAGCAGTATTCAATCCGAGATTTTAAATAATGGGATTCAGGCAATAGCCGCAACTGATGGTCTAATATCGCTCCATGTTTCTGAGTGTTTCTCTAATGTTTTAACAAATTCGGTTAATACTGTAGACACAGTGATTTCAAATATATTAAGTTGTATGTGAACAACAATTTTTATAAGAAATTTTTATTAAATAAATATTTTTGAAATGTAAATTTATTCTTTGCTCCTTTAAACATATATTTTTATACAGAAAGACATTTTGACATTAAAATAATTTTTTTTTAAAGAATATTCCAGCCAAAAAAGTTATTATTTTTATCATTAAAGTGCAAAGTTTTCATTTTTTCTCTTTGACCTTAGCCTCTTTCTATTCGACTGCAGTTTTTCCTAAGCAAACTTTTGTGTTATTTTGTCTAATTCAAACCGAGCCGCGTGGCAGCCGCCTGCCGCCGAAAGGGTGTTTTGTAATTCAAGAGTACAAAAAACTTTTCTATCATGAAAATCGTAACATCTTTTACGGGAATTTTATGATTTTAAAAGGATACTTATAGCCATCACAATTTTTGTTTTACACATTTTTGCTTTGTATCAGTGAAATATTTTTAATAAATATTTTTTGTTAAAACCCAACAATTTGTTTTGTCCTAAATGAATTTGAATGCCTCAAAATAACAAAATCATTATTTCTTATCCCTAAATATAAGTCCAACAAATATTTTGAAGGCCAAAAGTGCCCTTTTAACACCATAAAACGTCGGTAAAATTTCTTTTTCAAAGGATAAAGACTAGTTCTTTGTTCGACTAGAACCTTATTTATTAACACATGAGGGTTTTTCTAGTCTATAAGACCAGATATTAACTTTGCAAAAAGTTATAGTGAGGAATAACACTTTTTGTTTTATATTTTGTTTATTTATTTATTTGCTTTTTGTTTTATAATATTAAAATTGTTTTAAAACCCAAATGTTATTTTGCTGAAGGAGGGGGGCTGACATTATTTTATATTCTGTATTTTTTTTTGAGAATTTCTAATTCAGAAAAATTTTTTGAATACAAAAATTTCGGAAGTCTTTACCTATGAATTAAATTTTTTAATAGTTTTCGATATTTATTCATAAAATTAGTGAGTTAGTTTTTTGCGTTACTTTTAATTCTTAAGGAAAAGGTATTGGAAATACAACGAAAGCTCAATTGAAATTTACTAAAAGCTAAATAGAAAATTGCACAAGAATGCTTTGAAAAAAATATTTGATATATTACATTTTGTTATACAGTAGCTATAGAAAATGTAACTGCTGTCAAAAAATAGTAATTTTTAGGTCTTCTGCAATTTTTTCGTTTTTTTTTTATTTAAATACAATTTAAAATTTTTAGCTTTTGAAAAATTATAATTTGTCTTTAAAGTGTAATAAAATTGAATTGAAAATGTCGTCAAATCCACTGTATATGATTGAATTTGTAGTTGATGATCTAGTTATTACAAAAATAAATGAATGTGCACCCGACGAATATCCAACTGTTGTTGAAATGACATTCCGTTCAAGTGTATTCATATGTATCAATGAATCAGATTTTGGTCAATGCTTGGGAGGTGTTGATAAAAGCGGAAAATGTTGTTTATTTGCTTTAGATAAACCAGTTACTGAAAAGGAAAATTTAATTATACATGTTTATAAGAAAAAAAACAAAAAATGTAAATTTCTAATTGGAATGACAGAAATGTCAGTTAAACAAATTTTTGAAAAAGTATCTGCTCAATATAAGCAAATTGAAGCATATGGAAGTCCTATACCATCGAATAATTCAAAAAAATCAGCAGGAACAATAATATCTGAGCAAATAAAAAATTTATCCTATATTGAAAATGAAATTAATTCACCAAACAATCTTGTTTGTAATAATAATCGAGAAGAGCGTCAAGTTTTACCAGTTTCTCAAGTTATTAAAAAATTTTTAACCCTTGTTGATAATATTGGTAAACAGGTTGGTGGAATTATAATTACAATGCGTCTTTCTTGTATGGGTCCAGCAGTTGTTTCTCCTTTTCTTTTGGACAATAATCCTAAGAATAAAGATTCTAATAATCATGGAAATAATTCATCAGATTGTAGCAATAGTTCATCTGGTTATTACCAGCGTGATACATGCTGTGGATTAGGAGAAGATGATTATGGTAAGTTAATCTTGGAATTTTAATTAAATAAATGAAATTAATTCTCAAAATAAAGTTATAATCTGTTTTGGAAATTTTATAATTAAGTTTTTAGCGAATTTGGAAAAGTTTTGAGGATCATTGTTTTATTAATATCAAATCTAGTTTTCAAATATATATAAAAAAATCTTGCTAAAACTTAAAGAACGGTTAGCTAAATCTGCCCAAACATTGCTGTGGCTATTTCCGATTAAATAGAAGAGAGGAGAGAACACGTTTCTAAAATCGAATGCTCTGTGGGTGTAAAATATTTTTCACTGATCAACATATTATTATCTACATATTAGGATGTAAAGATTGTCAAATTTGGATACTTTCGAACGTGAAATTGTCAACGTGAGAGGAGCGATTCATATGGCCTAACTGACTCGGACAGTTGTCAATATTAAATATGAGATTTAGTGATATTGATTACAAACGCTTAACTATTTAATTGCGAATTGCCATTTTCTAAGTTGAAATATCATATCCGTTAAAGTCTTGGCAGTATAAAAAAGATATCATTTTTAAAAGGCCGAGATTGTTACTCTTTAATTTCTTTATCAGCTAAATAAATGCAGTTGCAATGGTTTGATTTGTTGTAATTTTGTATTTTAATTATTCGTGGTAGAGCGATTGAATTCGATAATTGAACCTCTGTTTTGTTCTTCAACGTCCGTGTTGGCTGACTGCTAAAAACTGACTTTTTATTATGAATATAAGACTTTTTAATACTTTTAACTTTTAACTGAAAGAAAAGCTTAATTGCAAAAGAATTTTATTTTCCTTGAAGTGTTCTTTAAACAATATTATTACGTTAATAAATGGTCTGTTGCTTCTACATAAATCTGCCAATAACCAAACAAGGGCCTTCAGTAGTTTATCGTGTCGCATTTTTCTTCTAATTCAATCAATGCTGCAATACTGATATTGAAATGTTGAACACTTTAATTTATATAAATTATATTTTCAATAATAATTTCTAAGAAAAACTTTTCTGATTTGATAGCATTTTTGTAGCATTTTTTCTTGACAATACTAAGCCTAAGGGTAATGCTTGAGTAATTTAAATTTAAATTTTCAATGAAGTCTTCTCTTTTGCATTGCGAAATAACGCGTGGTTGTGCTTAAAAATTACTAATACGCTGCTGCCAAGGGATTTTATAAAACTATTAAAAAACAGCTTGCTATTCAAAAACTTGTAATCCAAATGATAACGACAATTTTGTTCTACAAGTACAAAATATTATTAAGCGCCGAAATTAAAGAAATATAAAATTTTTCTTTCGAAATTTATTTATATATTTTAGAATATTTAAAATTTGAAAATATCTGTATTTTTTTTAGAGGAATGTAAAGAAGAAGAAAGAAAAAACAAGAAAAAAAAATTATATCCCTGTTTTCAAGCTCCTACAAAAAAGATTAGACCTGATGCATATGATGAATTCGAAGCAGAATTAAACGGAAGTGGTATTATTGTACGTGTCCTTAAAGAAACACATAAAGTGAATTCCATAATTGAATTCGATGATTGCAACGAAAATGGAAACGATTGTAAACCGAAAGGAAAAAACGAGGTATTAACATTTTAAAGTCTTTATTTTTTGTTTCGCTTGTTTATTTGTACAAAAATATTTTTTAGCAAACAAATCCTTGTTGTGGACCTAAAGTTGGAGCTTTTGTTGGAAATCAATTAAAAAAATATATGGGTGGAAATGTTACTAATGCTCCTGGTATTCCTGTAATTCATGGTAATCTTAAATATCCAGAAAATAATGAATGTGGGGAAGATTTTAGTATACCATATCAACATATTGAATGTAATGAAGGGGATGTAGATAAATATCGTAAAAAACGTCCAAAATTTGAATCGAATTGTGTTCAAGTGAATAGCACTGAAATTGATAACATGATGAAAGGTTTGAATAAAAGAAATCGACAAGGACTAGAGGTAACTTTTATTATATAAATTTTTGTTGTGATTAGTGTCTAAATTTTCCCTAGAAAGTGTTAGTTATAGGTTAGACAATTTTACAGTAAACATTTTTGGAAGTCGTAAGGTCGTTTGTGAGGAATTTTAACTACTGCAGCACAAAAAATTTTATATATTCTAGAAGTATTTAGTGAAAGTAGTTTTTTTATAAGTCATTACGTTATTTTAACGGAAAAATTCATTGTTTGTGAATCTGATGATCCTTTGGCTAATGTCATTCATATAAAAGTCACACACTTTCCGAATCTTTTCTTCTCTCAAAATCATGGCTATTTTTTGCTTCGAAAAAAATATTTTTCTTATTCAGTGCTTTCAAATTTTTGTTTGTTTAAATTATTTTAATTTTGTTTTAGATTTGTAAAAAAGCAGTCACAGATGAGGATACGGATGTATTTATACTAAAACTAGGAAAAAAGCCAAATGCAAGAGATAAGAGAAATGTAATTGAAATTGAACTTAAAACACCAAAAGATCCTTGTATAGAAAGGACACAAAAAATAACTCGGGAAGCTCAAGTTGAAGAAGATCTATTTTTAGTATCGACGTGTACTCCAGCAAAAGGAGGGAAAGGAGGAAAGGGTGCGGGAAAAAAGAAGTAGATAAAATTGACTAAATTTCACTACCATAGAGAATAATAACAGAATCATTGACATGAACATTTAAACAATTGAAATGTCTTTATATTTGTGTTAAATTAAGGATAAAAATTTTATTTGCTTTTAAAGTTTATTTATTTGGCTTAAGTTACACTTATCCCTAATTTTTATACTATGAGCTGAAACAGTTTTTAAATATGAATACAAAAAGTTCCAGTTGATATTCCTAACATTTCCATTTAACTATGATTCCTATTTGGTTATATTATGTATTAATTAGATTAAGGGTGACTTTAGAATTCCAATTTCGAATATATTCTAGACGAGAAGAGCTATTTTCTAAAAGTCAATTAAAGGATTACGTTGATGTATGTTTTAAATAAAGTAGGACAGAGTTGTAATTTTTGATGCTGGATTTGGAAATGCATCCTCATGTGAATTTATTTTGTAATATAATTAAAAATTTTGAAGCTTGTAAAAAGTAATGAACCTTTTGAATGTGAAGAAAATTTGCGAGCTATTGATAATTTGGCACCAGAAATATGTGTTGGTAAATGATTTAATGATGACAATTTTAATCCATTAACAAAAATTAAATACTCCAAGTAGTTAATAGTAAATTTTGTAGTCGAATTTATGAAAATTTACATCTAACTATCCATATTGACTTTATTTTTGTTTATGTGCTACAATAAAAACTGTTTTATGCAGATTTAAATAAAAAAGGATATTCAGTTATGTTTTATTGAATTACAACGAAAAATTCATTACATAAAATGATTTTGTTTTGGGTGAAGAAACTTTCCAGATATTGGAAGAAGAGGAATTCCAACATCAAAAAATTAATATTCGGTATTTTTTTTACAAGGAAAAGCAATCATTTTTCTAAATTATTTTGAATTTAGTTATTTAGTGGCTAAAGACTCAACAATAAGCCGCTAAAATTATGCCACCATTTTTGAGATTTGCTCAGTCCTTGTTAATTATTTTTGAAACATAGAAAACACATTAGCGAATATTTTTGTGTATTTATTGGACAATTCAAAGACAAAATCAAAAACAAATTACCTCAAATGCAAAAGAGAAAGCTATTTTTCATTGAAACACTGTATCGTGCTACAAATAAATAGCTTTCGTTGTGAAATTAAAGGAACTGGTTTTCAAATTTCATTCTCATATACTTTATTTGCTAGATCTTGTATTTAGAGTGTAAAGATTTATGACGAAAAAAATTTGAATCAAATAAAGAGGTCATTAAAGCTTAGATTGGATTCAAAGAGAATACAAAATTATACAAAAAACATTATGAAATATTGAAAAGTTTTGTATTGTTTGTTTTACTTTCGATGTAGATTATATGAAAAACTGCTCTAAAATTTCGAAAAAAAATCTTTTCATTTGCTAGCCCAAAGCTTCAAAATGGCGTACTGTACTTATTGTTAGTGAACGAATAATTCAGGTTCAGGTGTACTTAATTCAAAAATGTTTAAATTTTTATTACAATTCGGGGAACTGCTTCAAGTATAAATGATAGCTTGATAAAAATTTTTAACAACTTTATTTAATTTTATTTACAGCAAAAGTAAAAATAAAATTTGAAAAGTTAAAGCTTTTGTTGAAAATAAGGAATTTACGATTTCTAAAAATTAGTTTATACATAATCAGGAACCAAAATCGAAGTCTTTTGGCTAAATTGGTGCAAATTTTGTATTATAAAAAGACACAAAATATCTACTGAAAAATAATTTATTTTTACACATGTTTGTGGTTCCAAAATAAATTTAAATAAGATTCCTAATGGTTGAACAGATTTCATATATTTTTCTGAATTTAAATTTTCTTTTGATTCATACAATTTTTGTATTTAGGAAAAGTTTTTTTAAAAAAAAAACTATAAAAAGTGTAATATAAGATCGTAAAACTATTTTTTACTATCGAAAATTTGTTTTTAAAAATTTTGATAAGAACTTAAAAGAACAAAATGAACAAAAGTTGTTGCCGCTTATGTAGTTAAAATTATATTCCGTATAAGTTTTTATAAAGTGTTTTTCTCGAGATGGATGAAATAAAATTTTTCGATGATTAATACCGACCTTACGTAAATTGTTATCAATCGATAGCGTTGATAGGGTATGATAACAACTTTTTGTCTGTTTTCAACAGTCTTCAAGATAGCCTGACATGAAAATTACACATAAAATACATTTAGGAAGCATAGAAAATTATTGTAGTTCGTAAGTGGAATTATTAAATTTTTATATAAAGTGTTATACAAATTATTAAAATGATCAATATATAAATGAAACTATGAAGACTTTCCGAAATATAAAGTACACTTAACCTAAAAGTAAGTTCGTATCTAATTATCTAATAAAATATTGTTCTTAATCGTTTTTTTCTGTAAAAAGTAATGGGGTAATTAGTGTTTGTGAAAAATTTGAAAAAAATACCTAATACAAAAATATTTAAAACTCTTAAGTTCTTATGTAATTAATTTAAAAATGATATCAAAGGAATTTTGTTATAAAAGTAAGACTTATTTTTCTTTAGAAAAATAAAAATGGATAAAAAAATAACGTCTACCCACAATAATAGATATAGTGCCCGATTTGGGGATAGTTATTGCTGCTGTGTCATTTTATTTTTGGTAAAATATCAAAGGACATTCAATGTGTCCATAAACTTATATCAAAAATAATTTTTAACATGTTCAGTCAACCTGAGTGTCTCATTTTAAGTAAATTAGGGCTGAGTGTTTTTTTGTTGCTATTTTTGTAGTTATGATCCATAAAGCAACTACTAACAAATTTACTAACTAAAACTTTCTTTTGAGTAATTTAATTGATTTGGAAATTTATTCAAAAACAATAGCAATTCAGAGTTCATGTACAGAGAATTTATGAGTCTAAAATTTTCGGCTATATAGATTTTTTGCTACCAAATATTTCAGTAAATTTTGTAGTAATCTATCTGTGCGAAAATCTGGTAACTTTTATTTTAGATTTGAATTTATGATATTACAAACTTTAACATTAGTAACATTTTTATTGCAATAATTGTGCTAATTCTAACGGGTACTCGTTTCATGTTCGTGTTTTATTGAGAGCGGCAAGAATCAAGTGTAAATTTGGATTTTACAAGCATTTTTATCAATTTACAAGAATAGAGTGATTTATATCTTATAGCGAAATATATATTTTCATTCTTAGGCTAGATATGAAAATTTTCAACTGTTAATAAAGTTGTTTTATTAACAAACAATATGGTAGATAAACTATATTGATCGCGGGGCTCATATCTATTCGCATAATAACTAATTTTTCTGTTTTCAAAGTTTTATAAAATAGAGGATTCAACTATTGTAATGTGTGGATTTAGGGTTTCTTTGGTAATTTTTTACAAAAATAACTTTCATGTAGACATAGATGTGTTCTTATTTCATGCCATGTAACAAATATTTTAAAATTTGGACTAAATTAGTGTTGAATTTGAAGTTTTAAAATGTAGGGCTTTTAACTCAGATTCAAGCAACTGCTTGCTTAGGTTTTCTTTGTGTAAATATAATCGATAGGAAGCACATGTTCGTCTTTCGAAAATTTTCTAAAGGCTATGAATAATTAGTTTTTAGTATTTTGATAAGCCATTAAAGTTACCGTTGGGCTTCCATTTTCCAAGTATCTGAAATTCTCCTTTTCTTTAATAGTTAACCTACATAAAATAATATTAGGCTTTAAACAATTTTTTTTTCATCCCCGCTTTATGATCAGTAGGACCATTTTCAACGTTAATGTGGGATTTTATAGAAAAATTTTACCTAAAGCTTTACAGATATTGGTATAAAAGATCTACTTCAATTCTGATTGAAAATAGATTATTTGCTAGTGTTGTTGAGAGTGAGTGATTGAGACTATGTTACATTGTAGCTCTTACACTCTAGATCTTGTCTTCAGATTTGGTTAATTCAATGTAGTAATTTCTGTTTAAGGAGCATCAGTGAACTTGATAAAAACTGCACTGTTGTGGTTAAATTTGATAAGAAATCTTTTAAATAACTTAAAAAAAGGAGTGCAAGTAAAAGTAAAACTAATATAAAATCAAGTTAATCAGCCTGAAATGATGACTTTTTATGTTTTTATTGTTTTAGGAGTTTCTCAAAAATAGATATTCTATTCCAAAAAATGGATATAGTTATACGTCGACAATCCGAACAGATCTACAGCGGGAATGATAGAACTGGTGGAAATATACTTCATGACAAAAAATTTGAGTGGGGATTTTTAAGGGTATATGTCACATTTTTTAATATACCTACAACAAAATATTCAATTTATTTGTTATAGAAACAATGCCATAATTTGGAACTTGAGACTTTCTACAATTTCTACATGCAACGTTTACAACGTAGTTACCTATCAATTTTCATTGTTATGCAGACTTTGCTAGGAATTACACATTCTATTATGCTCTTAATCGTTGCCAAGGTTTGAGATTGTTTTTATAATTAAAGAAATCATCGTTTGACTAAATTTTTTTTAAAGGATAAAACAGCAATTTTCCCCGAAATATTTTCCTATATTACTGCTATACTTTTAGTCTGGATCAGTCTTTTTATAACATTTCGAGAAGAATATATTAAACGTAGACAATGGATTGCTTATGTTGCATCATTTTTTGCTATTTCTACACTAGTTTTAGCTGGTGATTATGTTTTTTAAAATATAATTTTTTCTTTATTCTAATAAAATAGATACTTTTAGATCTTATTGTTCCACTTTATCATGCTGCTACAGATTTTCCACGGCCACCTCTTCGTCCAGCTTATGGTAGCTATATTCTGTTTGCAGTTTATATATTTATACCTTTAAGTGAAAATTGGCATGCTTTTTTCTTGGGGATTGCTGTAACTTTATGTTACATAGCTGAATTTGCAATGGTCACTTATCGTTTGGATTCTAATCTGCTTATTAAAACAGCATCAGAAGCTGTTTTTTTGTTATGTGTTAACTTTTTTGGAAATTATTTTCGATTAATGAAAGAAGTTGCAATACGAACTACATTTTTGGATAGGAGAGAGTGTGTTGAGGAAAATCTTTTACTTCGTTATGCAAGAGAACAAGTTGTGAGTATTGTTCATTTTGTTTTGATGAAATTCTGCGTAATTTCTATGATTTGTTTATTAAAATAAAATTTTTATACTCAAATTTGATAGAGAAGCCTTCTGCTCAGTATATTACCAGCACATACAGCTGATAATCTTGAAAGGGATATTCGTGAAATGATAAGTAAGATTAAACAGGAAAAGATGACTAGAAACCATTCTCAACTAAATGATAGGTATGATAAGACTTTTTTTCAGTAATAAACAACAAAAGATAATTTTTATTGTTTGTTTAATGCAGCACAAGCACTGTTTCTTTAACTGCAAAAAGATGGCGAAGCCAACCTACAACGTAACCCTTTTTTGTATTCAAATCAAATATAAATACTTAAAAGAATATTAATTTTATTTTAGTAAGCTTTATGTAGAAGAGTACAAGGATGTTTCGATATTGTATGCAGACGTTGTTAATTTCACTTATTTAACTACTCAGCTTGATGTTAAGCCTCTGGTTGAAACACTTCATGAGCTCTTTGTGAAATTCGATCAAGCATCCGAGGTAAATTTTTTTCATTTTTTCTTAAGTTTAAGTTTAAGTTGTCTTACATAAAATTTGTTTATAAATTCAACTCAGATTTGAATTTTAATTACTAAGGGCACTCTTAATGCCAGATTTGCATTAAATTAGTCTAATTATGTTTCGAAATTGACATTTTCATTCTTCGATATTGATAAGTTCTATTTATCCTATCTATTATTTTAGAATTGATTTCGCGAAAACACGAAAACACGAAAAGTTTTTAATGTTTTTAATTAGCAGTTGTTTGTTTTGAACAATTATTAGAAACTTATTTGAAAGCTTAGAGATTTATAGGCAAGAACTTTAAAACAAGCAATTTTTATTTTCATTAATTTAATAATGCTTTTAAAATTATTATTTTATTTTGTAACTGCAATATTTCTGTTGAAAAAATATTTTATCTAAATTTAGCTAAGAGCTAGGCTATAGGACGCCATTTTGAATGTAAAGTTTTTGGGTAAGTAATAGAGCTTCTTTTAGTAGTTATATACTATTTTAGATTCTGTTGAAGCTTTGTTTGAATTTTCATGATGTACTAAATAAAGACATTTGTAACTTGAATTGTAATTTTTGAGCAAAAAATTAGTTGGTTGTTTTTCTTTAAAAAAAAATAAATCTATAGATAATAAAAGATCTATATTCCCTTATCCTTTGATTTTTAATAGATACTGAATAAACTTTCTTAAGATCTCCAAAGTAAATTTAGAGATATAGTAATAGGCTTAAGATTTTGATCTAAGCTCTTTTAAGCCTTCCATTTAATATTTGAAGTAATTAATTACATTATGATTTGGTCCTTTAGCTCTACATAGACATAATGACTTATATTAATCATCAATTTATTAATGTAATTTATTCCTCATTAGCAGGATTATTAATTTTAGCTGCTATGTTTATAAAATTTGCATTATTTAATATGATGCGTTTTGAAACAAGTGTTAGCTTGCATAAAGATTTTTAATTGTTAATAAAATCTTTTCTATTCATCCAATCATGTTCAAATAAATTTTGTTTAGTTGGCAGTGGATGACCATTGATGTTAATACAGTTTGTTCAAATATTATTCCGACTGTTAGCTCATAATATCCAATATCTTTTTGGAACTTTCAATCGTTAATAAAACACTTTTTTTTTTATCTAATCAAGTTCAAATAATTTTTTTTGAGCTGGCTGTGAATGATAATTGATGTTAATTTGGTTAGTGCAAATATTAACTCATTTATTTTATTATTAAACAAATGTTTAGTTTTATTTGAGAGAAAACCTTCGGAAAAATGAATGAAATTAATTCCGAATTCTGAATTCAGAAAAAAGAAAAGAAAAATCTCACTGAATGGGAAGTAATGAGAAATATAATTAGGAATATACTTTAAAAAATTTGTTGTTATATTACTTGTTAATGTTTGCTTTAAGTTAAGAGTAATCTATTTATTAAACCAAATGAAAAAATTTTGCGCTGAATTCTCCTTTACCTTTTGTACTTTATTTAAAATATTTAGTGGCAATAAAAGTAGTTCTCAACTTTGAAAATTATGAGATTTAGATTAGATTAGATAACTTCAACTCTTAGATACTAATAAAAAAAAAAACAAATAGATTTTCTGAAGATCTTAACAAAATATTACTTTCTGAGATATATTTTACTAAGGTGCATACCAGTCTACTGGACTGTTATTTAAAGGAAACCCTTGAGTGATCAGCTGAATAATAAAATACCAAAAGTTTTTTTCGATTGTTTTTCTTTATATACAATATTAATAAATTAAAGATATAATTTCACTACTTTTCTAACTAAAATTTTAGAAAATTTACTGCAAATTCTAATAGTATTTTACAAGCGGCATATCACACTGGTGTTCTTCATAATTAGAAAACTATGATATGATAATAATTTTGGTTAACCCAATATTCGAAAATATATTTTTGATGTATGCTTAAAATTTGTAAGAAACCCTGAGAAAAATTTTTAAAAACTTAGAGATAAAATTCAACAAATATAATTGAAAAGGTTTCCTTAATTTGAATTTTCATTTTTAAAAAAATTTATCAAACCATTTAGATAAGTATACAATAATTAATTAAATTATTTATTACATCCTTAAACATGACTAAACCAATCTCATTTGTTTAAAGTAAAAGTAAACAGGTTGTTTCCTGCCATGTTTACCATAATAGAGAGTGAAAAATACCTAATTGGTATTTCCTGCAGGTAATTAAAATAGAAAGGATAAATATAAATGTATACATATTGATTGCGATGGATTTGCTTGGTAGTTGATTACATTCAGAGTTAGAAATTTTGTTAAAGGAATTTATAATATTTTTAAAAGTTAATAAGATTTTACGAATAAATTTTTTAACGACATCTGTAATAGCAATGATTTATGTAACCATAACTTTCCATTTTCTGTGCTCGAGCTTAGTGTTTCTACCAGAGCTTAATATTTCCAATAAAAAGCTTAAAATTTGTTAAATTTTTGATTTCAGGAATACAATGTGCTTCGTATAAAATTTTTAGGAGATTGCTACTATTGTGTGGCAGGTGTGCCAGAAAAAAATGACCATCATGCAAAAAGTTGTGTTGTTTTGGGGCTAAGGATGATACGTGATATGCGGGAAGTTAAGTAAGCTTGACACAGTTACTAAACTAAAAATAATTATTTTACGAATATAGAATTCGGCGAAAGCTAAATATTGATATGAGAATCGGTGTACATTCAGGAAATATTATATCTGGAGTCATTGGAGCTTGTAAATGGCAATATGATATTTGGTCCAAGGATGTTGATATAGCAAACCGATTAGAAGCAACAGGAGAAGCAGGGTGATAAATTTATATAAAAATAAACTTATTATTTTTATTAACATTATTGAGATTTATTTTTAGGAGAGTTCATGTAACATTACAAACATTAAAACTATTAGATGGTGCTTATAATTATGAGGAAGGAACAGAAAAGGCAAAAAATGATGAAATTTTAAAATTATATAAAATTCAAACATTTTTGATTAAACCACATTTCTATATGGATCATCGGGTATTATTTTTGAAAATCTACCAATGACTGTATAACAAAGCTGCATCTAGTTCTTAATTTCAGTATTTTTCAATGGAAGATGGTCATAGAGCTTCACTTGGTGTACGAAGGGCACTTGAAATAACTCGAGTATTTATATTATATAATTTAATGGTAAACTATTCAAAATATGATTTATTTTTGTTTTTGAAGAAATCAAAACCATCAGAGTTATCTATTCATAAAAATTTTATGCAAAATACAATTGAACAGTATAATCAAATTAGAACACAAACAAAATTTGAAATGAGTCGTGAATTGGATAAAATGCCAATTGGGAAATTTCAGTAAGTATTATGTACAGGATAGACTTTATATATAAGAATTTAGGATTGGATTTTGTAAATGTAATTTGAAATTAAAATAATAACTTTTGGCTATTAATTACCCAAATTTTCGATTATTTAATGTTTACATATTTAGATTTTCGAGCACAATTATACACACTTGATACACAAATGGCATAACGAATAAGGGATCTTTGTTTTTAATTATCTCCCGGCATCTCCGTTGTATTGAGTCAAATAAGTAAATTTTAAAGTAGGTTTGAACCTTTTTATGAAAACATTTTGAGATTCATTAAAAAAAGTTTTTCTATTCGATTGCCAATTAAATTTCACACATATTCTTTAGAACTCGTATTCAACAGCTGAGATGAGCATTCAAAAACGATGAAATTTCGCTTAATCCAGAACTCAACTACTTCTACTGTTCTATTAGATCATTATTTTTCCCGCATGTTCCACTGTTTTTAAGTAAACTAAGGTCGGTTTTCTTTGATTTAAAATCTGTTTTGATCTGAAAGTTTGTATTCTGGATATATCTGTAATGAAAGCAGAGATAATTTTTCTAATGTCACGGTGGTTTTCCTGTATCTACCATTTCACTACTTTCACGACTTTTCAAAATTATTTTCTTAGTCTTAGTGACAAGGTACTGACTTTTATTGGTTTTTCTACTACCCCAGCTCTTTTGCAACTCAGTTTTTCAAATTTGTTTTATAATTTCTGCATTCCTACATTGCTGTCTGTTTCATCAGCTCTATACTTGTAACACTTTTTTTTTGTCTTCCACAAATATGTATATAAAAAAACAACTAAAACAAACAGGGCCTTATTTCAACGCCATTAACTCGTTAACTGTTTATGACGAATGATTTGAGACCAAGCCGGAATAAAATAAAAAAATTAAGTATATGAATGTTATACACGTAATCAAGACACAAATTTGTGCTCACTCGATTACGGTACGACAAAATTAACGGGTTAAAATATCAAGGAATAAATCTTTGTACACAATTTTGAACCACTTAAGCTCTGCGCAGACTACCCGGTCTTGTTAGCATTATCCATGCCAGTGGCCTGTGGCATTTTTTATGCAGTTTCCAATGTTATCATTGATGCCAGTTTTCTAATGGTTAGCTATGCACCAATAATTTCTTTAACACGGCCTTTAGTATTAGTTTTTGTTATTTTTTTTATTACGGTTTATTGTTAATAATAAGTTTTTCTGACAGTAATAGCAACAGAATCACAGATTTATTAGTGGCAGTAGAAAAAAATAATGTTTGCAGGTTATTTAGATTTGGATCTTTAATAATAAAAATTACTTTAGTTAATTCAGTTAAAAAAGCATTCCATGTAATATTTTAGGCATATTTTTTTGTTTGGAATATTTTATCGATTTTTTAAGCTAAATCAAATCTAATTTTGATTTCAATTGTAGTCTTAGTAAATTTTGTTTGGAGACGAATAAACGCTTAACACAAGATGAACTTGAGGAAAGAAACTTCAGGAGCAATGTATCGACGTTTTTTCTATTTTTCAAGGATAATCAATGGGAGCTATTATTTCTTATGGAGCCTGATGTTATGTTAAAATATAGTTGTCTGATTGGCTTAGGAACATTTTTGGGTATTTTTACGGTACAGGCTATCAACAATCCGTAAGTAAAAATTTTTAAAATTACAACAATAAAAATTCCATAAATTTATTTTATAGACGTGGAATAATATTTTGGATAGTAAATGGAGTAGCATGTTTAATTTTATTGTGTTTCATACCTATAACATGGTACAAAAGACTCTGGATTATTCTGCATCCACCAAAAGAACAACATGCTAATGAACGACGTACTCCAAAAAGATATATATCGAAATTATTTTATCGAATTTCACATCATGTAACAAGAAGTATTATTGGAAGAACCATAATTTATTTAATGGTAGTAACCGTGCTATGTGCCAGCTCCCTTTTACATCTTTTAGAATGTAAAAAATATAATGAGGATTTGATTGTTGGTAATGAGACTGTAATCGATTATGAAACCAACAGTCATCGGCTTTGCTTCAATACTTGGGTGATTTTTTAAATTTAAATTTAAATTATAAAAAAAACCAATAAATTTATTTTTGATAATAAAAATTTTACAGGCAATTACAGAAAGTCTTGTGCTAGCACTCTGTATGAGTTTCCTATTTGTTCGAATTCCATTTCTATTTAAGTTTTTTATTGGAATTTTAATTGTTTTTGCATATGCTTGGATAGTTTTTGGTCAATTTTCTTTTGCTTATAATAATAGCCCAACAACGAATTTAGGTCTAGATCCTGAATATGCTCACATCTATCAAATAATTGTAACGTTTATAATTTTTCATATGGTTGACAGACAAACGGAATTTATAGCTAAAGTTGATTACAAGTATAATTTTTGTTTTTTTTTATATTAGTAAAAGTTTAAATTTAAATATGTATATATTTTTTTTATTTAGTTGGCAAAGACAACTGTTACGGAAAAAAGAAGATGCAGCATTTACTAATGATACGGTTAAAGTTCTCGTACAAAATATTCTTCCAGCTCATGTTGGTAGGTTGTTTTACTATGGATTTTAAGCTAATTTTAGGTCATTAAAGCTATTTGAATAAATTTAATAAGTCTAGTTTAGTTTTAAGCTTTAAAGTATGGTCGATTTTTTTATAGATTTTAACCTGTAAAAATCCTTAGGGGTTCATTTGCTCAAACCTATTTTTGGTACCAGGAAAAAATATATATGAATATGATTTTTAGTATTATTCAATGCTTGAAATTTAGATTTCTACGAAACAATAAATAACTTTATGGTAAATTCTAACTGAATTACAATTCAGTCAGACTTTTCGACAATTTTCAACTGGGTGCATGGGGGCTTCATTAAAACTTTTCAATGTAGTCGAATTGGTTAGCCTAAATTCAGTTTCATAAAGTTAAGAAATTTCGTATTGAAGATTAAGTTTGCCTAATTGATCTAAGAATTATACTCGAGACACATTTACCCCTTAAAGCAGTTTAGTTAATGTCATTTATGATAATCTTTATATTTCAATGCAATAAATTATCAAACGCACTTTGATTAAATATGCTTCAAAATGTATGTGTCTTGAGTATTAAATAAATTAACAGAATAGTTAAGAGGCCTGGGACCTTTATGAATCGATTGAAGGCTTTGTAGTGCTAACTAATTAAAAGAAGTTCTTATTCTATTTTAGATTTAAGTTTATTTAATCTTTAATTTATTATTTTGTTTCTTAATTAAATAAAATTTTATATTTATTTTTATTGATTTATTTAAAATAATTTTTTTACAATTATTTTTTATTCTTTCAATATTTTTTACATTATTTATTACAGATTACACTAATCAATAAAAATTATTAACTTTCTTTCATAAGAAAAAATATAAAAGTAATTTTAATAATAGGTGAAGTCTGCATAATTATTAATAAAACTAACAGCTGTCGCCTGCTTTACCCCTAATTACAATTTATAACATTTTTGTTATTTTATTTTAGAATAAAATATAAAATTTACTTCCTGTGCAACATAATTTCCACCACATAATTTCATAAATTTCATGATAGAATGTAAAATATTATAATAACAATTTTATAATCTTTTGATTTTGTTTACTTCTAGCCGAAATTTATATGAGTCGAAAAATGAAGGATGAACTTTATTATGAGAAATATGATAACGTGGCAATTATGTTTGCTACAATAAAAAATTATGACATGGAAAAAGTTGGTTTAAATGTGCTAAATAGAATCATTTGTGATTTTGATGAAATTGTAAGTAGAACGTTTAATGTTAATAAAGTTTGCTTTATTTCTAAGAAATCTGTTTGGTAAATAAATCTAAAGTTTTGATGTATACATAAGTCTCGGTCAAAATTCGGACAAGAAAAAAAGAATTGTAGTATAAAGTCAATTGAGCAAAAAAATTGTTGCACAGAAATGACTATTATAAGGGCAGAAAACTTTACTTGTTTTTGAGTAACGTAGTATATTTATTTTAAACCCCAAAAGCACATCCGCATGTCAGTCCCGCTACTTATGTTGATGTTTGATATTCTAAATTAAACTTCTAAATTGTCATTAGTTGTATTTAGTGTCAAGATCAAGCTACAAATTATTAATAATATTTAAAACATAGATAAAAAGATAAGAGTAAAGATAAAATTTCAAATTTTCATAGGAAAAAATTATTTTCTGCCTTCAGAAAAATATCAGAATAAAAATTACATATGATATGTTTGTAAAAGTATATATATTAATTTACACCAAGCTTAACGAGCTGTAATCTAACACTGAAAGTTGTTTTTGTCAATTTTTAAGCAGTGACTTATGAAACTACGTATAAAATGGTCTATTTTGGATAGCACTTATTAAGCAGTATACAAGATTCTGTTTAATACATTTTGGATTACATCCTAAGTATTTTTTTCTGCATTATTGAGCATCATATGCTTCAATCACTTTTCTTACTCACTGCCACCTAAACAGATCGATATGAGTGTGTGAATACCATGATCAGTGTTAAATTAAATAGCGAATCTAAGCCACTAGGTTTTTCCTTTTGACAATTGCTTTTTAATTGCTTTGTAAAATTGAAATAGTATTTATCTTAATTCGTGCTTAAAGCAGATTAGTAGTTTTATTACCTAATCAATTTTATTTCAGCTAATGTCTTACTCAGGGCCATTTAAAATTGAGAAAATCAAATTAGCTGGCTGGACATATATGGCTGCATGCGGTTTAGATCCTGGTAGATGTGATTCAACAATATCACTTACTGGACTTCGAAATAATAGCGGACATCGTTCATCTACCGTATTAAATGCAGGAAGGCGTAGTTTTACAGATACACGTAAGTTCTTTTTTTGATATTATGTATGAATAAGGAATCTCATTAGTGGAGTTTGTAAGTAAATTTTACTTAATTTTACATACCTTCAATTACATTATCAGTTTTTAGTTTGTAATTTTGATAATTTTCATTGAATATGGGTCCATGATGCATGAAATTTGCTTTTGTCTTTGTGGTTATATCGGAGTGCATGAGCCGATTTCCATAAACATAAGCCAAGATTGTGGAAAAATATAAAGAGCCTGAAATTTTATTAGTATTTTTTCTGTTTGAAAGCCATTGCTAGCTTTACCCAAGCAAGGAAATGTCGTTTGTAGTTATTTAAATTTTAAACATATTTGATAAATTCGAAAATGATTTTCTTAATTTCTCTATTTCTGGAGCTATTAAGAACTAAAAGGAGTCTTACTTACCATTTATTTTAATTTTTACATTAATTTATTAATTTAAGTATCACCAAAACGTTTAAGTCTTGATTCAAGTCATCAGCATATTCCAACACCGGGAATAAATGTTGAGCGGAAAATAAGTTCCCGTCAATCGCACAATGTAGTTTATCTAATGACAGAGTTTGCCCTAGAGTTAATGAAATCTCTTGACAGTTTTAATCATGAAAATTTTCAAAATGAAATAACTTCTGAAAACGATCAGCAAAATGGTATGCTACGAATTGGTATAAATTATTTTTATTAAATTTATTACAAAAATTGAAACTAATTTCAGTAATTTTAGGAATTTCACATGGGGAAATTATGGCTGGAGTTGTTGGATCTTGTAAACCACTTTATGATGTTTGGGGAAATCCTGTAAATATGGCTTCAAGAATGGATTCCACTGGAATTCCTGGTAAAATTCAGGTATATATATAACTATAATAATACAAATAATGAATTAATAAATATAGTTTAGGTAACAAAAGAAACAGCAGAAGTTTTGAAAAGTTTTGGAATTGAATGTGAGTATCGGGGACTTACTTATGTTAAAGGACTTGATTATATTCCGACTTATTTTGCCAGCTTTGATGAAAATTTTCAATTTATCAAATGCAGTGGGAGTATTTCCGACAATCTTAACTCGTTTAGTTCTGATGGTGCAATCTACACTAAACTTTAATTAAATTATTTTGAGATAAAATATTCATTTCTTTCTGCTACCCCTTACATTCAGCGAAATATAAAATTTGAGGTTCATTTTATTTAATAGAATTTAATACAAGAATGCTAATTTTAAACTATTTAATTTAAAAAGACTATAATCTTTTCCGCTTACTAAGAGTAGTCAAAAACTAAGCTTTTACTTTTTGTTTTGTACTTGACTCTGCTAATTTTTTTAAGTCCAGCCTTTCGTAGTTAGTTTCCTATCCTGAAATACGGCCAATATTTAAAATAGATTTCTATAAACGTGAGCCATCTGCATGCTAGTTGTGTCCGTGGAAAATATGAAAATTAAACCAATTAACTTAAAAATGATCAAAAGCTTCTTGCAAAATATGGTTTCCGATTTTTATAAATGGTTTTAAGAAAGACTGAAGATAGCTGGCATGAATTGAAATAGCTTATATTGGTAAAATAAATATGAGTTTCATATGGTTCCCTGTATTTTTAATAGGTTATTTAATTCATGTGTCTTGACCAAAATCAGAAATCATTTCTGATTTATAATCTGTTTGAATTAATGTTAATATCTGGCTTAATGAAACGTGCAATATTAGCCGAAAAAATGACAGTTTTATCTTAAGTTATTCAAATCAGACGGTAAAGTCAAAGAGAATTATAGCAAATGATTATGTTTCAAAAAATAACTAAGAATTGGTTCGGCTTTGTTAATTTTGAAATATAAAATAAGTAATAATGGAAAGGTAATGAGGGAAATTTTGTAAATTTGGTTAAAGTTATTATAAAAAGTTGATTAGAAGAAATAGCCACCGATATCTTAACAGAAAATTTTCCTGCAAAATTAGTTTTTAATGAATAATCCATGGTAATACTTTATTAAACAAAAGTCCAGCCAAAACTTGGGAAATTTTTTTGCAAATAAAAGATACACAGGTAAAAATCCACTTATGTTTCTAAAGTTATGATGGCTAATTTCTGAATACTTTATTAATGAAGATTTTGGCACTGAGCTTATCAGCATAATTCACGTATGAATAAATCACAGCTCACAGATGAGAAATAATTTAGATTTACTTTTCGGTAATATTCGAATTGGTTAAGACTTATTTTTTGTAATTCTATTCTCGTTAACAGGAAAAGAATAAATTTTTGTCTTCATTTTTGATTATATGTAAAAGTATATTTTGAGTTCAATTCAAAATTTTATTTTTTTCCAAGCCAAGCATTTTTTTTAACGAAATAAAGAAAAAAAGATATAGAATTTTACGTAATTTAAATAAAATAACTTAAATTTTTTTAAAATTTTAATAACCAAATTTACAAATGCTATATGCAGTTCACTTGAACACTTATATAAATAAATTCTTTTTAGTTTTGTATAAAATATTATTAAGTAAAAAAGGCATTACCGCTAATTATTTTTTAAATATTTATATGGCCGACTATGGAAACTAGCAATATAACAAACTGTTTGAATTAAATCTATTTTAGGCAACTAATTTTTTATGTATTTTACACTATATAAAAAAAAGGGAAAGAAAAGAAGTATTATTTCAAAATATTTCTAATTTATGGTTCTAGACGTGATCGTTTAAAGCATCCTGGTGGTAGAGCATCAGCTATTGCCTGAATATTGGCAACCTCTCCTTGTAGTTGACTTACTTCCATTTCATAATTATTTAATAATTTATTTTGCATATTTTTCATCTCATTAAGAGCTTCAAGACGTTGTGAAAGGTTTGCTTTACTAAGTTCATTTTCAGCAATATCAAGACGTTTTTCTATAAGATTTTTTAATAGAAAAATATCATTTAAAAAATAAACTTATTTTAATTACCTAAAGCATCTAATTCATTGATATTTATATCTCTTAAATTTTTAAGTTCATCCATTATTAACTGAACTTCATTAATAGCCTTTTCAGCTTGATTTTGTGCCTCAATAGTGTCAGCTTGAGCTTCTCCAACCTGAGTAATAAAAATATAAATTGACTTGTTGTTAAAACATGAAGAGCGGTTTAGAAATAATCAAAAACGATATGGAAAGATCAAGCTGCTTATTTAAAATTTCATTAGAATTTTAAATGACATTTATTACTTTTATTCTAAAAACAATTCTTATGTTAGCAGGACTCTAGTAAACAAAAATTCTAATTCTCTAATCCAGGAAATTAATAGAATTTTTTTTTCTCCATCAAAAACTATTTTCTAGCTTGCTTTTCTTGTTGTTAATAGTTACCTTTTTTTTCGCTTCTTCGATCTGTGTTTCATCTTCTTTAGTGGCATCTTCTAATTTTTCTATTTTATTTTCAGTAACAGCTACTCTTCCATTTAATTGATCTGCTTCTCCACGTAACTTACGGGCCTTAACTTTTGTGTCGTTTGCCTTAATTCTAATATCCTCAGCATCCTAAAAGAAAACATTTATTCATTTTTATCACAAAATACAAAAGCAAGGCATAAAGAGTATACGAAAATTACCTTAGAAGCTTGCTCAGCATATTTTTCTTGTGCTTCTTGAGCATTACTTCTGGCATCATTTGCATTTGATTTTGCTCCCAATAAAGCCTAAAAAAGGAATATAAATACAGGTTTAAAATAAACCACAAAATATAAACCAAAAATTTTTAATAATATTAAAATTTGATTAGTATTAACGTTAGAAATGACGGAAAGCCAGTCCATAAAGGAAAAAACCTTAAATGAATTTATGTGAACTTAATAAGGCGAACAAAAGACAAGAATTATTTATTGTGTAGTAATTTTTAGTTCACAAATTTTATTAATAATATTCACAATCAGAGCGCAAAGGATTACTTGTAAGTGAAATCAAAAAATTTGGAAATTGTGTGACTCTAAACAAATACTAAAATTTTTGTCTGTTTTGTTATTTTTTTAAAACTTTGATGCTTTATTTTGTAATGCTTTCTTCAGAATCTTTTTCTAATTTTTACGTAGAATATTTTTTACTTCCAAATACTTCCCGGACCAGAGAGTAAGTATTTATCAAAGATAGAAAACGATACAGATTAAAAGTGTTTCGCAAATTAACAGAATTTTACATTTAAATTAACTACAAAATAACTTTTGCGAGGTTATTGCTGTGTGTGTGTAGTTTTAGTTTTTTTTTCATCCTATAGCAAACAAAATTTTAATTTATATGCAGATAATATAAAATTTTAAACACTTTTCTCTAATAAAAAAGTATTTAAACTTACATTTTCTGCTTCGTTAATCATTTTTTCAGCTTCATAAATTTCTTGTTCGATATCTGGAATTTTTTCTAGAGCTTTTTGAGCATCATCAGATGATTTTTGTACTTGTGACTGAAATCCTTAAGAATATAAAATACATTTAAATGCATTAAAAAATATTCTTGGAATTTTACCTGCAAGTGTATGATACGTGTTGTTAGCTTCTTTTAATATCCCATCACCTTGGGCTACTGCTTTGACTCCTTGATCATAGGCATGTTGTGCTTCATTTAGCAATATCATTGCATCATTTTTTTGTTCGATAGCTCTATTTGTAAATTTTAGTTAATAATAATATTGATTTTTAATAGAACTGAAAATACCTTTTTATAAGGATTTCAGCTAATGCTGCATGGTCTTCATAATCTGCCAAAATATCATCATGACTTGTGGTAATCGCTTCAACTTTTTCTTGAAGAATTAAGGCCTATTGATATTTTTAAATAAAGAATTACTCAGTCATTATTTTGTATTAAAAAGACCTAAATTTTACTCATGTTTTAGATACATAATAACTAACAAAATTATTGTTTTTGATAATTTTAGTAATTTAAATAGAAATTTTTATTGATTTTATTAGAATATAACTTAGAATATTAAAGGTATATAATAATAACGAAATGGTTACGTGAAATGAAGTACTAACTTGTTCATAAGCCTCTGCAGCATCTTTTTTTAGCTGTGCTACATTTACATCGGGTATTGTAAGTGCACTCACTTGAGCAAAAAGTGTTAATGCAGCATCATAAGTTTCATTTGCTTTTTTCAGAGCTTCTTGGGTTAATTTTGCTGTGGTCATGAGTTTATTTTTCGACTGTGACATTTCTAAGCTTACATCTGTTCGTAATTCATCACTAAAATTATTATAAAATTTTTTAGTTATTATTATCTATAAATATTTTAATCTACCTTATATTCTTTTGTAAATTAATTGCATTTTTTGCTAATTCATATGCTTTTAATGCTGCGTCATTAGCTTCTTTGGCACTTTTTAAATCAAAATCAGCCTGAGATTGTAATTTATTAGCCAATGCTCTTGCTTCCCGAGCAATTTCACTAATACGCTCGGATTGTTCCCCAAATTGTTGTGATTTATCTCTTGCTCGTTCCAATGCTTGAGCTCCATCAATTTTTAGTACATCAAGAGCATTCTGTGAATTAAATTTATTTGGGTATATTTTTTAATTTGGCCAATATTCAAAAATTCTAACCGAAAGTTCATTTTTAGCATCTTGGATTATTTTTTCTGCTAATGTTACATTTTTTTTTGCAACTGTTATTTCATCATCGGCTACCAATTGTAATTTATCAGAATCTTCCAATAGAGATCTTACATTATCCAAGCGATTGTTTAAATCATCAAGACGTTCTAAGAGAGTTCGATCTCCACCTCCAGCCCCTGCTTTGGCATCATCCACTAAAATACTTATTTTTTCTTTTACAGCTTTCAATTTTGATTCAAACTCTTCATCATTTGTTACAGGAGATTGTTCGATTTCTTGTAAGGTCTGTTGTGAATTTAAATTTCAAAGAAATAATAATCAGTAATTAAGTTATGAGTTATTTTAAAATCTTCGAGACCTCATTTAAACCCCTCAATTTTTCTCTATGTTCATTGACTGCATCCTGCACCAAATTATAACAGTCTGGGCAGTTCAAGCAACCTTGATGCCTATCGAATTTGTTTTCTTTACATCGATCACAACGTCTTCCTTCAACATTCTCGTTACACGGACACTGACCAAATTCATCACATTGAAAACCTTTTGCCCCACTTTCATCACAGTCACACGGTTTACATCCATCTTCGGAAAATCCATAGTGATATGTTGCACATTGGTCACACAATAATCTACGAAAAGAAAAAAGTTGAATACAAAAATTTATTTTCTATATTGTTTTTTGCATGTATTCCGATTTCGTTTTTTATACTCTAAAAGGCTTTTTTTTTGCGAAATCCAACTAAGCCCCAGGACAGCATACTTAATTTTATTTATTATATGTTTATTATTTTCTTTCAAGTCTTTTCAAAACCCAAAAAGTAAGATTTCTTATCACTTGCAGTAGAGTTCAAATGTTAAGTTGCATGGAGTTTTGATTAAAAGGAAATGTATTTTATTTCCAGTGACATTAAATAAGCTAATAATTACTCAAAAAGGAAAAGGAATGAAAATAACCTACCAACTACATTACGTTTGTCTTAAGAATATTATTTTTACCCACACATTCTTTAAAATTCTTGCTCAACATTCAGTCAGTAGAAAGTGTAATTTGATTCTAATGGTATTATTTTCCTAGTGCCCTAGTGCCTAGTATTGTAAAATTTAATGAAAAGGAATTAAAATCAAATCACGGAGTAGAGCAAACCAATTATTCATAGCAATACATCCCTTAACTTAATTATGAACATGAGTTAAAATTTACTCACCCTGTGACTCCTGGTTTGCAGTAGCACTGCCCAGAAAACCTATCACAAGTAGAATTAAAACTTCCAGTTAAATCACAGTTACAGCTCTCACACCCATTGCCAGAAACAATATTAAAATAGCCTGTCTGGCATTCATTACAGTTCCTTCCAATTACATTTGTTTTACATTTGCAATTTCCTAAAAACAGCAAATAAAAGTAGAATTTTTTTTGTCATTCTGAAATTTGTAAATACCTGAAAATTGGTCACAAATAGAAATTCCATCTTCAGTCTGCTCCGTACCTGCAGGATAGCAAGAGCATTGCTCACAGTTACCATGAGGCAATGCTAAAGGATCTCCAAAATGTCCTAAATGGAATATTATTTTAAATATTTCATATTTGTTATAAAATTTATTAATGATGGAAAAATGATTTTTGGGGAAAATGACGACAAATTATTTTAACTGAACTAACTCTTTTTGCAGCACTGAATAGAGTAAAAGAGTTTTAGAAGCTCGGTTTTTAATTGTTAAAAAAAGCGTTAACTTTATTTGCTAGTGGTTTACTCAAAATATATGCGTTTAATATTATAACTAAAACTGATATAATTAACATGAGAAAATTACCTTCCAAACACTGGTCACAATGCTTTCCTGCCGTATTATAAATACATTTGAGACATTCTCCTGTTGTACGATTACAATTTCCTACAGCATTTGGATCTATATTTCCATTACAATCACAATTTTGGCATACACGAACTTCCCCATTAAGTCCTGTAGGATCACCAAAATAACCATCAGAACAAAGTTCACACCGTGAACCAAAATATCCAGTTGGACATTCCAAACATATAACTGTATCATCAGGCATTTGAAGGCAAGCACCATCGTCAGGACATGGACACCTTTTACAATCATATGTTGTACCGGCTAAAGCATTACCATAATATCCTCGAGCACATTGATCGCAGTTGTCACCACCAGTATTATGCTGACATATACATCGTCCTGTTTCAGAGTCACAAATTTCAGCATGTTTATTGCAATCACAAGGAATACAAGGCATAAAAGGGCCCCCTCTAGAAGGACTATGTCGAAAGCCTGGAGCACATGATTCACAAAATTGTCCTAAATAGCCTTCAGGGCATGTACATTGTTCAATCCAAGTAGCTGGCCGTCCTGACAAATAAAATTTCTTAATTAAAAATTGAATTTTCCAAAGACTATAAATAAATACCTGCAGCTCCTCTATGAGCTGTCTGGAGTTCAACATCATCTAATATTGCTTCACCTTGTGTTGAATAACTTGCACGAATCTTAATGGCGGTCAAATTGCTTAGAATTGACATAAAACCTCGAGACGATTGACTTGGTTGCCATGAATATTCGGGATTTTCATGTAGTCTAAATGAATATTCACGCATTTCCTGATCTGGCATTTGATTACCTTGTGCAAAAATAGGAAGTGAAATTTTTGTTCCAGCACCCTCTAAAATAACATCGGTAGGAGATGGATTAGGTCCAATCTGTCCTACCAATTGCAATCGGAACTTCAATAAACGATTATAAGAGGCTCTTTGATCACCCAAAAATCTATCCGATGCTATAAAATATAAAAATTCATTTCCATGTGCTGTTGTACCAATACTTTGACTATAAAGATTATAACGCAAATCAAACTTGCGGCCATAACTATCTACTGCATGCCATCTTTCTTGATGTTTGTTAAAGTTGGATGTGATAGCAACAATTGAATATCCTGTTGATGAAATATATTTAAAAAAAAATTTCTAAAGTCTAAACTATGAGAATTATACCAGCTGCACTTTGACATTCAGACGTGTGACCATAGCAAAAACAGGGTGTACATCCAAAACGATTATCTAAATCAAGACTAAAGAATCCAGGCTTACACCTGTTAAATAATAACTTTATTTAAAATGTCTACTTGCTAGTTTAAAAAAACCTACTCTTTGCATCTTCGTCCCTCTACATTTTCTTTACATGCACAAATTCCCGTGTCTGGATCACATGATGGAGTGTTATCTAATGATCCCCTGGCATCACATCCACATGGTTGACAACCATGTGGTCCAAATTGATAGTAGTTAGCTTCACAGCGATCACATTTCTCTCCTGTTACCCCTGGTTTACATTGGCATTTACCTTCAGCGTTACATTGTAGTGAACGTGATCCTGTCAAATAAATAATTAAATTTGTTAATTTCAAACATTTAGATTATATTTTTTTACTTACCAACAGAATCACAGGCACAGTTAATACAGTATCCATCATCACGCATGAAAAAATTTTCCTTACAACGTTCACAATTAGGACCATCTCGATTTTCTCTACAATCTAAGCAATGACCGCCATGTCCTGTAATATTGAACAGATGTCGATCGAAGAAGCATTTTTCCGAATAACCATTACAATTGCAAGCTGAAAAGTTGAAGTAATTTGGAGATATATTATTTTTTTAAATAAATCCTAATTCCTACAATATAATTTCCCCATAATTAAATCATGTGTCAATCTAAATTTAAAAATTTTTTTTACAAATGATAAATCACAAGGACAAGGTATAAGTAGAAAATGATTTTAATGGCTATTCTCTTAATATAAGCTTAAGTTGTCACCTAAAAAACCCAAAAATAAAACGATAAAGCTCTATGAATTTATTTGAAAGCTGGACAGGGTGGAGTGTTTATCAACGTGAAACTTAGCTCCAAAGGTAAAATTTCACTGAGTCATAAATTTAATGCTTCATTATTATATGATGTTAAGGAATGGAAAGCGACTGTAATGCGACAGATTAACAGATTTATTAGTGTCCTGCTAGGATTAAGTGTCATTGTATAGAGTATAAGATTTAAATGAAAAATTACAGGTGCTAGCTTTGAAAATTTTTAAGTATTCTACTTTCCAAACATTAATAATTTTTTTATGCAAATTTGTCTTGATATTAAAATTAAGGTTTTGTGGAATATTTTGCCAGAAATATATTTCGATAAAAGTGTTAATAACTCTAGTTTGAGCTAGAAAACTTCAAATTAATAGTAAAAAAAGTAATTAGGAAGAGGCGATAAGTTCATCAGAAACAAATTTTAACGGAGGTTTCGATGTTCTTCATTATATAAATGAAATATTATGGTAAGTGGCAAATAATAAATATCAAGAACTTGGAGATAAATATATGACCAAAATTTTCTCTCTATATTTCACGAAATATATTTGTATATTTTCTGAAAAATTTTAATTCCTAAAACATATTGAATAATTGTTTTTGTTCCGCAAGCCGCAGGTGACTTAGTTTGAAATCAAATATTTGGAGAGCAGGATGATAATAGCAATTTTGAAAAATGAAAACTATAGATTTTGGTCGGAAAACTTTAATTGATCAAATATTATAAGTACCAAAAATGCCAACTGTAGTTCTTTAGACATAAACATTTTGCTTAGTTTGTTGTTTTGAAACTCTAAAACCATGCAAATTCTTCAATGAATCTTGATAAATTTTACAATACTAGCTTGAAATTTGCAACATTGGGGATTTAAAATAATTATAGAATAACTGTAAGCCACACACACACAAAATTCCATATACAAAATTTCTCTATACAAAACACAAAACTAATATTTTTTATTTCTATGCATAATTTGAAGTATTTAAAAGTGAAAATGTTGTAATAAGCACTTGCAACACCTATGAAAAAGTTTTAATCCCTTCAAAATATAAATGCTTAAAGAATAAACTGTTTATTTAATTAGAATTTAATATTCATAATTACAATTTATAAGATACCAAGGTGATAACAATGAAATACGATTTGATTCAAAAGACCACATTTTAGCTTCATTGGAACTAAAATATTTCACCAAAAGGATAATGACAAGATTTAAAGTCATTTAATATTCACTTAAATTCAACTTTAGAATACGTAATATCAAGCAGATTGCAGAGTTTTAATAATACTGACTTCAAGAAATCTTACTTGATTATTGTTGGTTAAATAAAGTGAAGAAGTCATAAATTCTAATATGGTAACTTCAAGTATTGTGGTAGCCAATTAGTCCTTAACTTGTTTCTTTTAACCAAAATATACTTACGTCTGCATTCATGTACACTTTTAGAAGTTGTTCTACGCCATTCGACATCATTGTAAAACGGTAGACATCTTTCACAATCGGGACCATCTGTATTATGTTTACATTCGCATACTCGAGTTCTTTCTCCATTAATACCTTAAATAGAAGTTGAATTAAATTCTAATACAAATTTAGTAATTGAAAGATCAAACCTGTACTTATAACACATTTATCTGAATGACCATTACATTTACATCGTGCACCTACAGCAATATCAGCGATTGCATAAAAATATGATCTTAAAACTTGTGAATCTCCAAAAACTTCATCTCCAAAAGTATTAAGGCGATCTAATGTGATTTTAATATCAGTTGCTGTTACCCAATTCTATAAAAAAATGTATTTATTTAATGAAAATCTTGAATTTTTTAATAAAAGTTTTTAAGAAATATTTCACTTGTAATGCTGGAGTATTTTCAAAATCCAAAGCACTAGGACGTCCTTCAAGTGAAGCAAAAGCAACATTACCGTCTCGTAAAGGTGAAATATCACTATATTCACTTGTACAAAGTGCTCTAGATTCATCTTCACCTTTTTTGACTGATAATGAATCTGGTAGACCATATGTATCACGGCATGTAGCACTGTAATATTGATATGGTATCCAGGGTCCATTTTGTGTAAAACGCTTATAAATAGCAAAAGATTCCGGCCGAGGAGAGTAAAATACAATTCGAATATATGTAATATCAAATGATTTCCCTGCATGAAGACAAGTTTTAAAATTTCAATTAGTTTGACACAAACAACTACAAAAAAAATTTATCCATGTTACTAGAATTGCAAATCCGAACCTGTTTTAGCTTACATAATATCATATGATAAAAAAACAAGTTAAGAGCTACACTTATTCGATGGTATAAATAATGCAATATTTACCTAGATGGAGTGTTAAATTGACCTGATTAGGATGTTGAATTCCTTCGTACATAGTTTCCGATTGCCACCATGTTGGATTTTGGGAATCATGTAAATCAGTTAAAAATTGAGGATGATGGTCACCATATCTATTAGAGTATTTTTTTTATAAAAATAACAAAAATATTATGCTAATAAATGTTTTATAAGCTAACCGACAAACATCACAACTTTTTCGATTTGAATATCCTGTTTGAATACAAAATTCTCTTTCACCATTTTCCCCACATGTGTTAGTTGCTTCAATTTGTACTTGATATGCAGCATTCATAAATTCTGGTGAGCATTTCTGAAAAAAATATTAATTACAGAATTTAGAAATCAGATCAATAGCAAAATATAGAATATGAAAAATGAAAAAAAACAAAGAATTTATTTAACTATAAAAAATATTTACTTGGACATATATTTTTGCCATATGAGTTTCCTATTTTAATCAATTCTCATTGCAATTTACTCTTACATTAGAAGTAAAAAAATTATGTTAAATATTCCTTTTAAGATCTTATAGTAACTACAACTAATACCCTTATAAGGGATTTTGCAAACAAAGACAAATTCGGATCAATCATGTGTATTGTGAAGAATCAAATTATGTAAAATAAGGAAGTTAAACTTATTAAATTCTTATTATGTTAAATATTAAAAATTTATTTTACTTAAGTATAAGTACTTGAGACTATTTGATTCCAGTGTTTTTTTATTTTGAAGTATTAGAATTTGGGATTTCTAGTAGAAGGGTAAAAGCTAAGTAGTATTATTACCTCTTCTAACAATTTGATTATTGGTTGAAATTCTAATATAGTAGTCTAGTATTTATATTTTTTCGATAATATATTAAAGTATAACTCTTTAAGATATTGTGTTAAAATTTAAAGTCAATCCAAGCATTAAATATTTATTAATGAAATTTTTTTTTAAATATACTTAAAATATCATAAAATAATATAATAAATAAAAATTATATTAATTAAATTGTCAAAGAAAAATGCAAAAATGAGGTTCATTTGGTGCAAATTAACTGATTACGTTTTTAATAAGTTTTTATCTAATGAAAAAGTGCAGATAAAATGATTAAATGGATAGCAGTGTTTATATATATTTATATCATTGAAGGTAATCCCTTAAGCAATTTTTTTATTAATTTCAGCTTTCTGGAATCCCTTTTTATAATGCAACTGAAATGAAAATTATCATATAATTACTTTAATTCGTTTAAAAGATATGGAAGAAGCTCTGTTACATCCTATTGCACCAGAACTTTCAAAATGTTTGGAAAAAATCAATTAAAAACTAAAACCATGATGGATTTCAAATACGATTAGGAGTTCGGTTTTCGGCACTTATTGTTAGTCATTTAAACTACACAATTTGTATAATGCAGATTTTGATTTTTTGGTATTTGTATATGTAATCTCGAAAATATGCAGGTATATCTTGAAAGGAAGTTCAAAGTTAAATACTGAACTTATTCTAAAATATCTTTTTGAATTTTTTCGCCGAGTACGAGTATTGCACTGGTAGCTAATTTTTCACATGTATTTTTACGTCTTTATTAGAATTTTATACCCTTGCGATTTTCCGTTGTAGGATCTATGGTCTTTTTCATTAGAAAATGGAAATATTTCTAATTAGAATAAACACCATGGGATTCTATTCTTATAGCTAATTGGTCAACACTCTTTTTGTTATTTTGTAATTCAGTATAATACCCTTTCTTTACAGACACTGACTACAATACAAGGGAAGAAATATTTATAAAGAATCCTGTGTATAGCATGTTGTAATCATGTATATAAATACAGCCTTTAAAAGCCTGTACACAAGGAAATTTGATCATATATTGTGAACTTACAAGTTGTCTAACAAAATAAAATTTAGGTCGAAAACATTATTTTGCCCCTAAATATGTTATTTATTTAATTACCCAAATTATTATTTCTTTGTATTTTGTCTTTCTATTTATAAGTATAAATATTTTAATCAATTTTAATAATTTGACTGAATTCAATAATTATATTGGGTGTACACCTATGACTTTACGGATTTTTTTGTGATTTTGAGGCTTTATTTCAATAACAATATAAATTAGTAATTATTCACCAGTCACAATGCGATGTAAAAACGACTTCCTTTTATAGCGCTCAAGCAGCATTTCGGACATGCAAAATCGTCTTTCCACATCTCGTGGCTTCAAATCATGAGGCACCCAATTTACTTGCTTTTGAATAAAACCAGCTGCTTTTAAGCGTCTAGAAATTGTTTGTTGAGTCACTCCCAAGGATTTTGAAAGTTCTTCTTGCGTTTGACATGAATCCTCATTGAGTAATAACTCTAATTCTTCGTCTTCAAACCTTTTTGGTGGTTTTCCATGCTTTTTGTCTTCCAGGTTAAAATCGTTGGTTTTGAAACGTTGAAACCATTTTTCACACATGCTTAGTGAAGGAGCATGTTTACTATAAGCTTTTGTTAGCAAACGATGACTTTTAACTGCACTTTTCTTCAAAAAAAAATAGTGTAATAACACTTCCCGCAAATGACGTTTTTCAGGAACGAAATTGGACATTTTCGATTGTATAAATTAATTACTTTTTCTTGATCAAACTAAATGAATTATACTGCATATGAAAGGTGACATTCAGAGCTGTCAATCTATATGTAAACAATATTAATACAGTGTATAAAGTATGAGTAACGCCATCTCTTAGAAATCCGTAAAGTCATAGGTGTACACCCAATAATAAAATAATTGTTATTTTATTTTGAACATGCTGAACTCTCTTTGTTATGTTTGAAAAAAACAAAGTACTTTATCATAAATAATTCTACAAATATTTTGACAAGGTTATCATTTCTCAGGACTCAACTCCCAGAAATTCTTTTAAAATAATTTTTACATCAAAAATTATTAAAACCAATTAATCGTTTTATTTTTGGTAATAGTAGTACTTTTTTCATGATTTTTAACATTTTTCGAACACCCTCTTTTACTTTTAAATATTAATTATGATAACTATTTCTCATTGTTACGCCTGAAAACTTACATTGTAATTCTTATTGATGTTTGTATTAGATAAAAATGAAATTATCAATACAAATTTAGTAATGAAAAAGTTATTTTATTATTCCTCAATCCTTAAAATTTAAGAACATTAGAATATTATTTACACTCTTACAGTGAAAAATATTAAAAATAAAAAAGAAATGATTTTTCAATTCAATTTTTATTTACAGCTGGAAGTGCAAAAAATAACAAAAACGCCTTGCCAGACGCCTTCAAGTATGAACAAAATATTTTCTGTTCATATTGGCTGAGACGTTTTTGCTGTTTTTTCACACTTTAAAGTGTCTGGCTGAACTTTTGGCCCACAGGAAGTGTCTGGCAATATCAAAAAATGATTATTAATTATATTTCCTAAAATATATCAAAAAATCAGCTCTGAGAAAATGAGGCAATTTGCCCATGTTTTTACGCACCTTCCTCCCTCATATCTGCCAAATGGCCGCCTAGACAAATTAACGAATATTCATACCTTCTTAAATACATTTACTACTACTTATTCCCTAAATTTCGTTACTGAGTTTACTGGGTGAGGTCTGGCGGCCCTGGGACCTTATAAGTACCTCCCCCATGTGCCACCGGTTTCTATATAAAGATTTTCTAATAAGAAAATTACAAAATGTTGCTAACATCATGCTTAATAATTTACAAAAACTTTGAATAAATTTCTTTAACCAATATTCATGAAAAAATTTCACGAATAAAGTGATTTGTTTTACGCTTAAAACCATATTCCCCCCTTAATGTCCTAACATAATGGTAGCTGAAAAAAATTAGCAGAAAAATAAAACACCCTGCTTTAAGTAATTAGGAATTATACGCAGTTAGGGTACTAGAAGAAAGCAAGATTTTATTTTTAGAGGAATTGTTATTTAGATTACATATAAAAAAAGTAATTTTAAAAATATTTATGTGTTATAGTTTTTAAAAAATATTCTGAGAATATTTGTTGAAACGGCGTAAAATTTGATGTGTACAATAAGTATGTATATTGTATGTATATATAATATAAATTAAAAAAATAAAATTATACAAAAACCGACTTTTTTAAAATCGAGATGGTTTATAACTCCTTAAAGACAAGGGTCAGCAATCCGGGCCTTTCGAGCGGCATGTGGATTCTTAATTCGTGGTAAGTACTACTCGTGTACACACAACGCGGACAGATGAAGCAAATTGAAAATTAGGAAGACGTTTGATGCCTTGAACTATAAATATGGGCACCAGAGGGAGTATTTCTTCAATCTTCATATTTTCTTAATTTTTAAAATAAAAAAAACAATTAATTCTAACAAAATATTCAGGTATGCATATTATAGAACTTTGATTTTGAGCCATAATGAACTTTTTAAATGCGGAATTTGCAAATCAAAATTTATTTTATTAATTTGCAGATTTCGCAGAAAATATTATGTAGAATGAAAAATTGTATAGAGAAGTGGGATAAAAGTTTTTTGTATAAAAGTAGAGTAATCGTAATAGTTAAGCGGAGTTCTTGTTAAAATTTTTTAAAGACGAACCAAGGCCCTACTTGGCAGGCGAGTCTCTCCATTTTATAAAATAAACAAATTGCCCCAATTGACAATTAATAATAAAATTAACTTGTGTTTTTATTTAAACAAATCTCGGCTTTTTAGCCACTTTTAGCTGCCCTACAAGGCAAATACTTTACATCTCGGCTTTTTAGCCACTCTTAGCTAAAAAGATTTCAACAATTCTGAAAACGCTCTGTACGTTTGGTCCCGGACTCTGTTTTTTCTATATTTTAAACCTGAAATCTGTACCTTGCAAAAAGTGCCACGAACCTTTCCAGGAAATTACATAACAGGAGCGTGTTAAATAGTCGTGTTAAACTTGACAAAAAACAAACAGGATTCGGAGATAAAATGGCGAAGTCCCTATTATTAAATCTCAAAAGATAATTTCAGGAACAAAATTTTTCTCGACTTTTGTTATTGCCCAAAATTACTACAGTAGACATGGCATTGTTTTGGGGGTATTTCACTTCTTATTATTTCTTTTGATGGATACTAGTAATTTAACTTCTTTATAAAAATTATTGCGTAAATCTTATAAGCTTTAAAAAAATAGAAATGTTTAGTCCTAACATAATATAATTTTATTTTGTTTACTAAAAACCTTAAAAGTATATTTCTATGAATTATAAAACTATATTTTTAAATTTCTATTTTTGTAGAAATAAAACAATTAAAAAAACTTTTGAAAATGGCACAAAAATATTACTATTACCGAAATTTTCGAACAATTGACGATGAAGTAATGCTAATCGAAATTTTTTTATAATACAATTATAAAATATTTAAAGTATAAATTTTCAATTTAACCATAGAAAAGTTGTTAATGTGTATGTAAAAGTGTGAAAATTCCTTTGTTTTTAGCTCAATAATTAGATATAACTTTAATTAGGACTACTGTAAAATTCAAAGTAATTAATTTAATTAAAGTCTATTTAATCACATGTACATAAAAAATTATATTAATGAAAAGATATAGAATAAATTTTAAGAGGGAAAAATTGCTCTAAAAGAAACCCGCTGTCTCTTAAACGGATTTTTAGAAATAATACTTTAGAAACAAACACAAAATTTAAATTTCAAAATTTTATTGTATATTCCCAAAACGATTTGAAGAAGCGACGCCTTATTTAAGTATAAACAAGCGGCAGAAATTTGTTTAACTTTCTCAGAGCTATGATTCTCAGGCAGTAATTTTACGGTACAAAAATTTCGAAGCAAAAAATTTTGCTTGACATGAAGGAATGTTATTTTCTTCATATATCGTCCTTAAAAGATTGCACAAGAAAAGGGCATTTTTTGATAAAAATTTAATTCGTAAGCTAAAAAGGAGTCATAATATGAAATATTTCATTAAAGGGCTTGACAATTTGATCAATTTTAATGTTTCAAAAAAAAAAAAACAATAATTGACTAAATATTTGTAAAAACCTAATATTTAATATTTCTAATTAATTTTTGAGCACTTATTTTTAATAACACTTAAAGCTTCATGAGGTCTTATATCAAGTTCATAAGAACTTAAAAATTTGATCTAAAATTTATAAATTTTTAGTTTCATATTAAAGATAACTAAAAAACTAAAAGAATTTAAGAACATTTTTTAAACTATCTTTCGTCAACTGATTGTTCTTATCTTGTGTGCGGTTCAAGAGGAGACCCATTTGTAAAACTTTATACATAATCAGTGACCAGCAAACCGGAAATTTTTATCAAAGTCTAAACAAAAAGTTTGCGTTCCTGATAAGACCTACAACGAAAGAAGCCATTGTCTTTATAAAATTTCAAATTAAGAATATTTTGATTCCATTAAACCAAATCATGAAACATTTTGGTTCATTATAGACATCAAAGTAAATCTATTGTATATATAACAATCCCTTGAAAATTAGAAATATCGATTTAAGTTTTCATGAGTAAAATCTATTTAACTGAATTTGTCAAATCTCTTCTTAAGTAATTTAAAATTATTTAAACCACATTTCTGTGTAGTAAGGCATATGCTTAGTTTAATTCTATTAAATTTAGTACGCGGATTAAATTTTGATTAAGTTTACCCACAAATGCTGACTTTATCAAGTATTTAATTTTATTTTATTGATAATATTATCCTTGAGCACACAAATAATTGTAACATCTTTAGTGAGCGTTTATTTATTTAATGCACTGAAAAATCGGATAATATGTCTGGATATCAGTAATATATTTAAAAAAGTTTTGTGCTTTTAAGCAATTTGAAGGAGATTTCAATATAAAAGTGTTTAATGGAGAGGAAATCTTAAAAGATTTTTATGTAAAGCTCAGTAATTGCGTTTTATTCTGTTTGACGGCTTTTTTTAAATGAGTTATAGTCTACATGAAAAAAACATTATACTACTCCTTGTTAAATTGATAGAATTTCATACAACAACTTTAATAAATATAATGGAATTTCTTGTAAATTACTTAAATTGTTATTCAAAGAATAATATTCATAATTTAATTCTAACTATGAACGAAATTCATGCGAGATTTTTTAAATTTTAATTAAAAAAGGCTCTTTAAAAGTTTAAGTTTTACACAGCAGAAATTTTCACACATTAATTCAGTTAAGATAAATTGTGTCTTGTTCAGTCGAATGTTTGTTCCTATAGAGAACATCATGTATCAAAGAATTTACATTTGAAAAAAACACAGCAATGGAAAAAAACGTTACGGTATGAATGGTCTTTAAAACATAATTTTTCAGCAAAAATACCAATTAGCATTTTGGTTTTTTATAGAAGACCATCGAAGTCTTTGTCTTAGCTATTATTTGCTTATATTTTGACTAAAATAGTCATAAAAAATATTTTCTTGTTTTTTCTTTGACCAAAATCCACTAAAACATATTTCCTTGTGTGATGTATGCAAGAAAATGCAACTTATGAAAAGTTTTCCTACTGAGCTAGGTTGTTTTTTTAGGAAAAAGGTGATAAAAAACAATAAAGATTGCAATGGCTCAATAACTGGTATAGAAATTAAGGGACAGCTTCTTTATTATACTTTAACTGTCCTGCTTTAATGAAAAAATTTTTTCATTGTTCCCTAAATTTTCTGTAACCACAAATAGTCAATTTTACTCTCATAAGGTAAATCACACCCTGGAGGAAATGTACTTTAATTTGCACTAAAGAATTAAAGAAAGTGTTCAAAATACTAGTCTAATATTCTGAAATTTTAGAATTTTGTATGGGAACTTTTCTCAAATGTACTACTCTAAATCTAGTTTTCTCTTCTTTAGTAAAAAGTACTAGATAACACATGCCAACACGGATGGGAAATTTTAAGTAATTTTTCGTACTTTCTCTTTCGAGAATTATTTGATAGTGATTAATTGTGGAAGTTAGGTTAATATTGGCTGTGAAAATGATGTAAAGCATTTTTTACAACAACAAATATAAGAAAATTTTCGACAGATGAAATATGTACTAATCAGAAAGTACTAGTGTCCAGTATAAACACTCCTTTTTTATATATGGAGCAAATGGTAGTACTTTAACTAGTATTTTTGGCCACTGTAAACGCACTATAATGTATTATTTAGCGTAATTTCGTATGCTTCATTTATAAAGTATAAGAGAGAAAATGCAAGCTCGCTTAAAATTTCAAAAAAGAAAATTCTCTCGCATATGGTAAATTTCTTTCATGTAAGATGACAGCTCGTTTATATGAGTACAGTGAAAAGTATTATTCAGATATTAAATTAATTAAAACAAATATAATATAATATAATTAATAATATGTATTTTTAAAGAAAGGATTTTTTTGGCCTTCATTCATACTGAAACTATACCCTTAAAAACTAAGCTTTTGTCCATCTGTATTGAGCCTGCAGACGAAAAATTGGCAATTATATATAGGCTCATTAGAAATATAGCAAAACCAATTTTTAACATAATTACAAATATAAAATTAAAAACTCTATCAACCTGGTGAGCCTTCTATGTAGGCAGGTCAAGCAGGTTCAATTCAGTGTTAAAACTGTTTATTTCGGTAAGCATAAAAAAGTCTGAATGCTTATCTAAACTATTCTTCTTGTTTATATTAACCCTTTGGACTCCGAATAATTTTTAATATGTAGTGACGATAACGGAACGTTAAGGGTTAATACATATTTCTTAATAAATGTTTCCTTCATTTTTTTAATAGAATTTTTTTAAATAGAGTTTCAAATTCATTGAACATATTCTTCTAAAATGTATTAGTTTTCTATCTCATATTTTACACAATTACATTCTGATGGGTATAATACCAATAATCCTAATTTTAAAATATAAAAAAAGGAGCAATATAAAGTATAAATTTATTCCGATTTATTCAGGAATTTGTTTGGTACTTGTTGAGAGTTTTTAGTGTATTATATATACATTGTTATCTTTGAAAAATACTAGGAGACTCAGCTATTTTTTTGTCTTACTTAATATTCCTAAGCAATTCCTAGTTTGTTAGTTTAGCAAATATGCTTATATTTACTTCTTTTTAGCTATCTCTGTTTTTTATTTTAGAATTACATATATATATATATAGAAAAAGACAGTCCCAATTACATAAAGTCATTTGAAGCTTGACTTTTAAATAACTTTTTATTCTTAGTTGAACCCAGTCAAGGTAATTTTTACTCCTTTTATTTTGTGGATTATTCTTTGATATCTCTTTTTCAATTTATTTATATTAGTTCTTTTGATTGGATATGCTAATGCTGTCCTTGCTTTTATTTTGGTTAAAAGGTTATTATTGCTGATTTTTATCATTTTATCACTATTTACTTTGTTTTAAAGATTTAAGAGATATGTGCACACTTAACGTAACCTGTGTTATTTGTTGTTGTTTTTTTTAGATTGTTTAAATTGATTAGATTTATTGTACGAAAACTTTCTTATCCTAGCAAAAATCTTGTGTGTAAGGAGAAAACATAAGTCTGAATTGAAAAGACAAAAAATTCAATCACTTTTTATGCTGATTAAGGCGAATCGTTTAAATTTTTAAGCGAATATTTTATAAAGTTATTTATCAATGACTTTTTATAATTATTATTTTTGAGTAAATTTCCTTTTTTAGCTTCTAGCGAGAAAACTATTTTTAGATTATGCGATTTAAGTTTAAATTTAAAAATACTTTAATAAGAATACGGAAAAAGACTTCAAAGGAATAATGCAGTTAATGTGGAGGGATATTATTTTAATACCTTTAGAAGCTAGTAGAAGCCAAATTATTGATTTTGTCAGTCTAATTTGTTAATATTATAGTTAGCTTAAGAAGCTTAAAAAATTAAATAAATCAAACATTTTGGTATTTTTTCATATCGAGATAAATTTGAAATTACTTCATGTTTTATCAAAGCCTCGAAAAAAGCTTAGCTTCCTGAAAAAATGTGAATCAGTGATCCACTTTGATGTTTTTGATACATTGAACACGCACAGATCTTTGCCTGTATCTGAGCTGTATACGTAAAAATTATGCCAGTAGCAAATGTTTTAATGAATTTAAGCTCAATCAAAAATTTAATTTTAATTTTGTTTTTGTGTATAATCTTAAGGAATTACTGTTGGGAAATTTATCATCTTTTGTTTTAGAAAACTTCCCTTATAGTTCTGCTGCAAGCCATATTTCGAGTTGCATTTAATATCAATGTCAAAAATAAAAGAACTCAATTTCCGTAAACACAAATTAAAAGCACTATAATATTTTAAAAACAAACATTCTTTGCTTATAAAAACATTTAGCAAGAAAAACAAACGAAAATATTGGCAAATCAGTAAGCTCAATTCTTTAGTCATTTGAACTAGAGACATTTCGAGCCGAAAAACAGTCTGAAAACTAAGGAATCTCATCAAGTAATTTTGTGGTACCTAATACTAAAATGTACGCTGATGTCCCGGTATTTGAAAACATACTCCATCAGCAAGGAATGAAAAGAATAAACTTGTGGTATTATTATCTAACCTAACATGTATGTAAGTGTTAAAACTGCGTAATTCTACACGGTTCAATGGTTATATGTGATCATTTATAAAGCAGCATATAAGAAAATGTCAAAGTGGTTATAGTTATATGTATTTTTATAATCTCTTGAACATAAAATGAGGCTAAAACTTCCAGATGCGACGACCATCCTGAAAATAGTTCGAAATCGAATTTACAGACTGAGCCTGAGGGTTCACGTATTAAGGATTATTAGGCTTCCATCCACACAGCTTAACTTTAAAATTTAGGCAGCAAATAACACAAAGAAAAACTAGAGTACTTAGACTAAAGGTGGAATTTGCGAAACTTTGAATTGAGTTCCTAACTTTTTAAAAGATTATGTGAGAAGTACCGATATTTTTTATTTATTTTCAATCAAATAAAGGTTTTGCTTTCAAAATGCTAATATTCGTAATATTACACATTAATGATAAAGTTGGTCACTGTTGGTCACAAATACGAACGTAATAGAAAGGTATCAATTTTAAATTGTGTCTTAATTTGAACGTTAGTCTAATGGCACATTTTAATTTTTAATACATGATGATAGTGTCGGACTAAATGGTCCGGAAAAAAACGTAAAAATTGCATTAAAAACGTTTCTAGGAAAATTTTAAAAAACTTGTTAACAAAGTTTTTAATTTTAATCCAGTTTCAGTTCAATAAAAATAACATTTGAATCAATTCAAGCAATTTTAAATATCCTTCTGATCTGTAGAATTGAAAAGACAGCAAACATTACATATATAAAATAATAAAAAATTTATATTAATTATTTAAATGTAAATTTTTAAACCAAAATATGAAGATTTATTTACCTGTGGTCGTCCATGAAGATCATAACATTCTTGATTTTCATTTCCATAAATTTTTGGAATTAAAATTGAAATTACTACACCACATAGCACAAAAATTTGTATTTTTGTCATTTTTAATATATATATATATATATTTAACTATAAAATTTTTACCATCACTAAAATACTAAATTATTTTCATTTATGACTATATCATATCCTGGCAGTAAAGTTGATTTGTTCAGGTCAACTTATTGTCGGCATGACTCCTACAATAAGAAATACATTGTAAAAGGAAGTCGGTTCGAGAAAAATCATAGCTTAAGAATACAAATTCTCAAAAACTTAACTACCCACTATAGCCTGGAATTTCTTAAAGACCAAAATCTACAGAAATTTTCATGCATTTTGATCGGGATTCTAATTTTAGTTTGACAGAGGAAAAACAAAAAGATTTAAATAAACTATGAATTGCAGATTTAATATTAGAACCAAGAGCTTTAATTAAACGTATAGCAAAAGTGCATAATCGATTTATATCGGTTTTTTGTATATAAAAAAGTTCTGACCTATTAAAATGAGATATGAATTTATTATATCCTTTTTCTAACTGCAGATTTCCACTTAAACAATCATTAAGGTAATAAAACTTGTTTCTTAAATTTCCATTTAAATTAACCACTTGACGGCACATGACATTCTGTACAATAATTTCTAAAACATCAAGAGTGCTAAAGTGAAATTATTCGGGTGTTTCGACTAAAAGGAAAAGGGAAGTGTTTTCACTAACTTAAGCCAGGAAGTATGGTTGGTATTTAACTCTTAAATGATATCTTGAAACTCTCTCACGATCGCCATGACAAAATATAGTAAATAATACCGTATAAAATAAGTCAGCAGTAGTTGTAGTGAGTACATAATTCTTTTAACAGAAAGTATAATTAAAATAAAAGTCAAAATTTTTTTTACACGTTAACTTTTGAAGCTAAATTTATGTTTTATGAAATTTCTTCTTTATTTGAAAAATTGAAGTGTACTAGTATTCATATATGTATCATGATTACTTTAATTGGCGGTTTTACCGGTTTATATTTATTTTATCTTAAAAAGATAATGTTACACAATTGACAGATTAATTTCATCGTTTTGCAAACGAAATTTATCCACAGTAACATTTTTTCAAATCTTTTATTCTAAGGAGAGAACAATGACTTATTTATAAAATATAATTTTGAAAATTATCAAATATTATTTACTAATTCCGTCTAAAGGGACTGTTAAAAGTCGATTTAGAGCTTATTAGTTGTACAATTTTAAAACATTTAGGACTAGAAGTAAGAAATCTGGAGAATATGGTGGGTGTAATAGAATATTCTATTCAAGTGGTTAAAGCTTTTGGTGAGTTACCAAAATTGTATGAGGTTTCGTATTGTCAAGTTTTAAAATTAAACCAAGACGCTTCACGTAATCATGAATGACAAATTTATCTTCTGATATTACAAATTTATCACGGGTTGCTATTCGCTGATTTGCTTCTATTAATGCCTTTATTTTGTCTTCATTGACTTTAACGTTCGTTCCAGAATGTGGTGTGCGGAAATTTAATTAAGTCCTATGTTGGGCAAAAACGATATTACTTTCCGAAAAACCCAATATCTACATATAATTAATGAATTCGAAGATGGTATATAAAAAGGTTTTACTGTTCTTTCAAAAAAATTAACATTTTTCATTTTCCCCATGTGTCTAATAATTTCTAATTTTTATCTGTGAAATTATTTGAAAAACAATATGAATATAGAAAGTCCGTCTAAAAAAAATTTTTTTTTAAAGATTAAATTTTCAAAGGTTAAAAGATCAAGACATCTAGATGTGTTAAACTGGGACAATTTTTGAAAAAATGATTTTTAACAAGTACATTGCTTATTAAAACCATAACAGTGCTGTGGATATTGATTTTTAAATTTTGACATATATGTAGAAATACTACTAGTAAACTGAGAAATTGAATACATTTCATTGAAAATTTTTTTGATGACTTGTGGTTTTTGGAAAAAGATATACATGACATATGTTGTATATATTAAAAATTAAAAGCTACAATTAGTAGAAGTTTGGTTAAACAAGAAGTATTCTAAACACAGTTTATAACCCTGCTGCGTTTAAATTTAATAGTAAAAATTTGAAATGGAAAAATAAAATCCTAAAATTTGATTTTTAAGGTCTGCAAATGCATATCAACACAATCAGACTATTGTTTAAAATATATGACTATAATAATATATATATATATATATATATTAATGCACAAAGGCGACAAAAATGACTTCCGTTGCATTATTAAGTAACAGAAATGCGGCGAAAAATGATCATGTTCAGATTGTCATTTGAGATTTGCATTTCATTTGAAAAATTTCATAACATATAAAAATAAAATAAATGATCAGAAGCGACAAGATCAACGGACTTCCTGAATAAAATCATATTGCCAACATTATGTAGGCGTTTTAAACTTCCTTCATATATATGCCATATATATAGTACATAAACACATATACTTTCATACTTATATATATAAAATCTAAACTCCTTTCTGCTTGTATGCGTGAAATCTTCACTAAATGTTATTCACTTACTATAAACACTTTAAATTAAAACTATAATTGCACATATTAATTTTTTATATAAATTTTAGCAATTTCTGTCTAACCAGTGTTGTTTATTTGATCTAAATTTGTATATATACAACAATCTGGTGACAAATTGCCAATCAATAAAACAAAAACAAAAAATCAAAACACAAGACGTCAAACTAAATAAGAAAGACCACACCGTTCTTATTTTGAACCAAGCAAGTCTAATCTCCGAATGCAACTAAAATAAAATTTCTTTGAGATGTTATTTTTCTTGAGTTCTCTTCGCGGCATGATCTTTTCATTTCGGCGAACATATGCCCCATGTGTATGATCACAAAGTTCTTTAAAAAGAAGCAAGGAGGTAAAACGCATTCACATTATGCTGAATATGTATATATATATATATATATATATATATGAATGACTGTGTGTGAATATATCGTGTGTTTTTAATCTGTACTGTCGATCTCTTTCTCTTTTTCTTTCTTCACCTTCCACAACACTACCAAATCGAAACTGAAAATGAATGGAATAGCCGGCGTTTTAAGAATTTCACCCACATCTAATGGCCACAGAATTTTTTCTTATTTCCAAAGTTCAAATGCTGTATGGTAAGTAGAGGAAATTTTTTGTTTAATAATTAAATTAATTTAAGATTTTTTTGTGTTAGTTTTTCATTGAGTAAAATTTTAATAACTAAGATCACTTTTTGCAATTTTTTAAAATTTAAACAGATTTTTCAGTTTTCTTAAACTAAATAAAGTATTTTCACTTTAATTTCCATAATAGTCCAACAAAAAAAAAACAGTTCTTCCGTATTTAATTTTTTTAAATTTATTATTTTTTATTTTTTTATGTAAAACATTAATACAATTATGTTATTGGCAATAATTTTTTTGTTTATAATAGTTTAGTTATTTATGTGAAATTAATTTCGAAATGGGAAAATATTTAAATGCTAAAAATGTAATAAAAATGCTTTAAGGGAACTATCCACTATTTTTTCAAAGTTGTCAAATGGCTATCTCGTCCCATGTAAAGTATATGGAAATGACGATTTGTGAGTAAAAATTTAAACATGTTTAAAAACTTTAAACATTTATTTGTCTTTATTTTAATTGCCTTTAAGAAAGTCGTATCTAAATTTAAATAAATTATAATTTATTTCAAAACTTACAAATTTAGTTTTGTAAAACAAATAAATAATAAAAAAACAAATAAACAGATAAATGAACTGAATCTGATTAAAATATAAAATGTGTTTGAAGGCAGGAAGCGAAAACTAAAAATTGCTTGGCCTCCATTCAGAAGCGTTGATAAATTTTTGATATCGAAAGGGAGAAGGGATATGATTTTGGACACCCAACATTTTTAGGGATCTCAGCTTATTTTCTTTGATTACTAACTCAAAATAATTAGTAAGGAAGGATTGATCATCCTGATCTCACCTCGACGTATTACCCTGTCATTGTTACCATAATTATCATAATTTGAAAATTTTTAAGCTTATAGCAACAACTTTTGCAGAAATATATTGTTAAGCTTCTCTGAAATTAAAATTTAGTTCTTAATTTTTAATAAAATTTGTAATAGGACAATATTGCCCTGTATTTATCGTGCATACACGTCATCGCTTGATTTTAATTCCGCACACTGTGAGAGGTTTTTGAAATTAAATTCGAAGCTTAACTAGTTAAGTCCCCTCAATACTTAAAATTTCTATTTGGGATATTTTTGTCTCTAAAAATAGAATCTAGCTTTTAATTTATATCATTAATTTTTCAAAACAGTTTTACAAGTGTTCGACAACTTATTGAAAAATAATTATTATTATTATTTGAAAAAAAAAACTACAAAAAGGAAAACATGATTTTTCCGAGTTCCAGAACTATCTAATATTCTTTAATAAGTGAATTACATGTATATTGGATAAAAAGCCTGTTAAAATTTTCTGTGAATTCAACCTTCAAAAGACAACTTTAAGTCATTACTTACCTCTGCTCTAAATTTAGTAGTGCTCTCATAAAAGTAAATGTTTTGTATATAAACATCCATGTGTTGAAATAAATTTCACATTTGTGTATTTTAAAGTTTTCTTTTAAGATTAATTTCATAATTTAGATATAGAATTATAGAAACTTTTTTTTAGGAATATATGTACATAGGTTTTGATTTAACACACACACACATTAGCTAATTCTGTATAGTATCTATCTATCTAAATATTTTGAAGAAATCAAATTCAATGAAGTGTTTAAAAATAAAATTTGGTATTGGGCGATGAAATAAAGCTCATTGATTCCAGTGCGTATTGAAGAAAGTGAAACAAAATTGTTATCACCGTTTATCGCTTAAATAGATGACCTCTTCAACCCGAAAACGCAAGGAAATGATTTCCACTACAAATTAATATTTATTTTTTTCCTTTAGTTTGTTGTCCGGAAGTTGCTTATTTTATATTTTAATTACGATTCTTTAATGAAAGCTAGTATAATTCTTGTTTTGATTTTTTCTTTTTTTTTGTAGTTTAGATTTACTCGATGTTATCACATAATCATCGAATTTTTATATACACAGTCTAGATTTTTCAAAATTCTTTTGAATTTATATAATGAAGATTATAATAATGAGAGGAAATAATTGAATAATATTGCAACAGATACATAATGTCTATGTTTTTCCTTTAAAACATAAAAATAAATTCTTATTTTTACATTTATATTACAACATTGAAATTAATCTTTATTTAATAATAAATAATAAAATTATACTTTTAACAGTATTAAGGTTTTTGTTCCTTGAGTTTTTCATTTTCTTCAAGAATACATTCTTCACTTTCTGTTTTACTTATTGTTATAACTGGAATATTTTCAGACCAAACAGAAGTTTCTGCATCGTCTCTAAGTTGAATTGAATCAGATACTGGAGGAATTGTACCTGAATCTAATGTTGGTGCTTCAATTCCCAACTCTTGGCAGCGTTCTTCATTTCTTTTACTATTTACAGCTTCCTTAACTAATGATAAAAATGAACCAATTTTATTACGATTCATTCCGGTTGTTATTTTATCAATAACAGATTCTGTATTTCTAACTTCTTTTGGACTTTGTTCTTTGATCGGTGTAGGATTTGCTAAACTAATAATTTTTTTAGTCTTCTCAGAAGAATATGATTGTTGTTCTGTAAATTTTGTTCTATATCTGGGTTCTTTTATTGAAATGTCATCAAATTTAAAAATTTGTGGTTCTGGTGATCTACTTTTTGATTTATAATCAATATCTTTAGGTTTTTCATTTACTACTTTATATGTATCTGGTTGTTGTTGAGATTTTCTTTTATATTTTTCCGATGATATATCGCTAGGTTTTCGAATTAAACTTTTACGTCGCTCAGAAAATGTTCGTTGTTGTGAATTGCTATCATTTGTGCTAAAACTATATTTATTAGCATTGAATAGTCCTCTGGGATGTTCTTCTTTTGTATTTGATCTTCTAGCAAGCTGAACAATATCCATTAATGATTGTTTTTTAATATTATATGCAGATTTTAAATTCGGTTTTCTATCTGCATTGTATACACTTTTATATGTCCTTTCATTGGGACTTATTTCTTCTTCATCGTGTGGTAATGAGTCATGATGTTCAGTATCTGTTTCATCATCTTCGTTACGATTTGTACCTATACTTTCTTCTTCTGATGTTATTGATCCTTTCCTTAAGGCTTTTTTCATTATTCTTGCTAGTAGCTCTGAAATATTTCAAAATAAAGTCGTTCGTTATATTTATTTTATTACTTACGGATTTAAGCTAACTTGAAATTATTAAAATATAAATTTTTTAGCTAGATTTATAATCTATAATTTAAAAAAAATCAATATTTTCCCAGAAGCTAAAGTCCTAATCGATAACAACATTTCTTAGTTTTTTCTTGTAATTTTTTTAAGATTAAATACGCGAAAAAATCGTAGTATTTATAACTATTTTTGGGACTACTAAAGAAATGTAATTTTGAAACTAAGTTAATACCTTTACGTGCTTGCATTTTATTTTCATCGACATCAGTAATATTACCAGGAACTGTGGGCGTTAAAGGTGATGATGCTTCTAACACTTTTCGCCATCTTGCTGTTATTGAATTAACAGCTGGCTCTGCTGATTTATGTTCAGCCATTTTACACATTTTCCTACGTTCCTCGGTACGTTCTTTTTGTAATTGATTTCTTAGATCCTGATTAGCTTCCCTGAGAGCACTTGTTAAAGATGCAAGATAATATATGATCAAAATCAAAAGTAGTAATAATGGAATCACTGTGCTTGAGGATGTAATATATTCCATTGGTTTATGTAATGAACTAGGAATTTAAAAGAAATTTTTAAAAAATCAAAATAAATATTCTATTCAGAGAACTTACTCAGGAAGAGCATTTCTTATTGTTGACGTAAAAAATTCTGACATTCTTCCAAAATCAGAAAATGGTCCACAATGCCAGGAAGGTCTCAGCCAAACGATTGCATATCCAACAGGTAGAACACAAAGAAACAGCATTGTTAAAAGTAAAGTTAAGTAAAAATTATTTGAACGCGAAGCCCTATTGAAAGATTAAACGAAAAAAAAAATTAATAAATTTGCTTTAAGGATTAAATCATAATCAAATAATTTACAAAGTAATTTAAATATAATTTTTTAAACTTATCTTAAGAGGATAAAAAACTCTCACTTAAGATATAAAAGACATCCAAAAGCCAATACGATCGATAGAATAAATTATTTTTGTTTACAAAAAGATATCAAAGGTACAATCTTTTGTAGAACACTGAAAATATCATTTTAGGATAATAATATAAATCAAATTCGCTTTGGAAGGAGTAAATATGAATTGAATTTTTTAATGCATGTTTTAATTGACTTTCTGTAGAAAACATTTTTTAGTCTGCATCTAAGCACTGTTATCTAAGCAATTTTTTCTAATACTTGCTGCTTTGTTCATGCTCTGATTTTTTTCAACTTTTAAACAATTACTTGAAATGAAATTTAATATTATTAAGTAAAAATCTTACCGAAAGACGACTTCATGTGGTACATTACATGTTAAAACAATCCAAGATCTAATATACATTATTATCAAAAGTTTTGCTAAATTTATAATTGCTAAGCCGGGTGAAAAGAAAAGACCCATCCAAACTTGCCCTTGATTAAAAACTAGATGTAAAAGATTTTCAGCTATCTTAAAGTCACCGTACTATAAGAAACAAAAATATAAAAAAGTAAGAATAATTTTTCAGCCATGAAATATGTGATCCAATTACCTGTGGAAACTTCTTTTCTAAGTCCCAACACCAGCATCTATTCAAATAGCGTACAAAGAGTGCACGGAAAAAGTCCAAGGCGAGTGATAGTGCAATAACCATAACCTAAAAAGGGTAAAAAAAAAAAAAAACTTAACCCTAAGGTTAACGATTGTCTTTTGAAATCATAGCTTTGTCGTAGTTATAAGAAAACATTGGTCACGTTCTATATTTGAAAGGTATTTTAATGTTAATATTAATGGCCATTATTTTAGTATTGAAAATCAAAGAATTTTTTCTTTCTATTTCCTAAATTATTCAAAGCAAGTTTCTAGTAGCTAATTTCACTTGTAAAAGTTCTTCCATTTTTTCTCCTTCTCTTGAAAAAACAAAAACCATTTCAGATATTTTTCAAATAAAATTGTTATCACCTAAAGGAAAATTATTTTGTAATACACACTAAAGGAAAATTTTTGAAATGGCTTCCAAGGTGAATGCTTTGAATTTTAAATTAATTACAATGGCTTATAATTAATTTTATTTACTTAATAGAATTTTGGCGCTTAATTAATTTTAAAAACTAAAAAAGATTAATACTGAATCATAAATAGCATTATTTATAATATAACAAAAGAATCAATGTAAATCCTTGAAGCTTTGAAAAATTATAACAAATTTTGTGGTCATAAAAATAGCTAAGGATTTATTGAATAATTTAAAGGATATTCTTCTAGCCTTTAAAGATATTTAAAAGTTCAATTAAGTACATATTAATAAAGATAATAATTAGAGTTGCGCTTTCACATACATTTTAGAGTCTTATTGTGGCGTCAAAAAAAGTTCTTGAAAATTCAAATTGATCGGTTAACTTTCTCTCGATTACAAAATCTGAGATATTTGCGTTTAAATTTTAGATTCTAGGTTTTTGGTAGAGCTTAAATATAATTGCATTATTACTAATTAGCATTGGTAGAAACTTCGAAGAAAATGCTTCCAAGATAACAAAATGTAAAAAATGTCTTGTCAATGTCAATGAATTGTCAACCTAAACAACCAGAATTTTAGCCCTTTATATATTAATTTAAAATAATTGATTTTGCTTAATTCTGATTATATCTCCCTGATTTGAGAATATCAGCCATTGTTGGATTAGGGAAAATCCTATGTTTACCTCCTTAGCATATAATGTATATCTATGCAAATTTATATGGAAGACTGCTGCCAAATTGATAGTATAATTAATTTTAGGCAAAACAAAACTTAATGCAAATACATTCAAAGATAATTTTAAGGGCTTGCTAAAGATGAGCACTTTAAACAAAGTAACACAAAACAAAAAGATTCTCGTGTACATTTTTAGTTGAGAAAAATTCTCAAAATATATCTCTTTTCAATACTTGATGGAACCAAAATAAACATCAGTTTGCGAACTGATGCAGTAAATATCTTAGCAGTGTGCCATCTCCATCTGTTTTAAATTTTGGAATTGCAGTGGCTGAGACCTTTTCAATCTAAAAACAACTATGCAGTTTTATGAGGAAGAACTAAGCTAATATTTTCTTAAGATACATAGTTAAATTCTACTGATGGCACATGTCTGTGCATCAAAGAAATTTTTGACTGAAACAAAAAAAATGCAGTTCTTAGCTGAGAACAAATAACCTTATAGGAAAAATTTGGATCAGCTATTTTTTCATCTGTTAATTACTGTATGCTTATGATGGAAGAAGGGAAGAATGAAAAATTCATCATCAGAGCATGCAGAAAATAGCCAGATCGGTGAATTTTCTGGTTATTCTAAAATAACAATCATTGATGAGAAAGTCTTTGCTACGAATTAAAAGTAATTCTCTTTTATTATTAATGGATTCCTATTTTCCCTACTGAGCAAGTGATAGCACAATAGAAGTCTGGCAAAAAGAAAAACGGAGGAAATATAGAGGTGGATCTAGTAGCTGAAATGAAATGAAAGAATTCATATACAAAACTGAACTCTAGTCTAACTTGCACGTTGGGCATATCTAAACAACACATTAAAAAATGGCTGCACAGGCAAAATGATAACACAAGTAACTTAGAGAGTAGGTCCCTTGATATTCTTAAGTTTTATATCAAGATTCCCAAAACATTTGATTATTATCTGAAAAAGTAGAGATGAAAACTAAAGAATTTGCAGGATGGTGTGTGATACTCCTACCCTCTTTATCTTTTATTAAATAAGATTGCAGTTGATAAATTGAAAACATGTCCTTTTTTAATATGTATCAGCAACTGCAAAACCTAGAATATATAGGTCTTATGAAAATTGTAATACTGAAACAGAATTATGTTTTTAGGTTTTTATCCGCAGAGTGCAGTATATATTCTACTCCTAGATAATGAGAAATATACATTAGTGATTGCTTTTTGTGCTTTTTTTGAAAAAACCTTTTTTAAAAAATATTATTCAAAATTTGTAGATAGAATTACCAACAGTGTGTTTCCCATATGTTTTCCATAGAGTTTGTATGTGGCATTTTTACCTTCCAAAAAAAAATTACACAAAAAAGTATAAAAATCATACAAACCAAGTCAGAAACAACAACTTTAGCCATCTCTTGGCCCAACATAGTCTCCCAACATAAACTTGTTAAATTTCTTTTTGCTCTGGCTAAAGTTATTGTCACATTTCTCAGGGCTTCTTCTTGTTGTCGTTTAATATCGATGTATGATGGTTGAGTACTTTCTGCCTCAGTACCAGTTAATACAAAATCTTCTGTTGTATTCATGTAACTGAATCCTGGTTCATCATATGTTTGATTTTCTTTACTTTCCGTCAAAAAATAATCTTCCGAACTACTATTTTCAGTTTGGTTACTTGAACTAATAGTAAAATCTATACGTTCATCCATAAACTCAGTCATTGTATCCTTTGTGTTCGATGATGTTATGAGTTCTTGATAATTATATAAAGTCTCATTGTTAAATTCTGTACTCAAAGTGCTTAATGTTTCGTCTGTGGCTGACATAGTTATATTTTCAATAAGATTTGAAGTATTCATTAAAAATTTATCAGTTATATTAAAAGCATAAGAATCATTAATAAAAGGATTGTCTGATAAGTTAGCATAAAACATTGACATTTGCTCATATACAGAAAGTTCTTCTGATAAACTGAAATCATCGATAGTTTGAGTATCATTTGAAGTGATTGTTGTCTCAGACCATCTTTTATGTCTTTGTATTTCTTGATTTGATGATTCATTATTCAATTGCATTGAATCGTCCTCATAGTAATATAGAAATGAGGAATTATTTAGCTGAGCCCTTTCTCCATAATCATAACCATTTTGTATAACTTCAGTTAAATTAAAGGATCCATCAGAAATGAGTGTAGAGCTTAAATTAAGGAGCAAAAAGGATGTACTCAAATTCATATTGCTTAAGTTTCTACTATTTGAGCAATTTTCTGCTGATTCAAAGCACATGAAATTCGTATCGATTTCTGTTGCATTAAATCCAAAATTTCCAGCTGATGAAATTGGTGTGGTAACAACTTCTTTTGTTTTATTTAATATTCTCATTAGTAGATTTTTTTCTGTTGTTGCATTTAAAACAATGTCTCGTAATCTCTCTAAACTGTCAGTTTTTGCTGTTATTTTGAAAAAAAGGGCAAAAATCAAAGAGTACAAACTTAGTAAATTCAGTATCATAATTCTGTCAAAAAATATTAAATTAGTAAATATGATTAAATTAATTGATTTTAGATACCGTGCTAATTGTAAACGCAGCTGTTGACGTGGATGACAGCTTTCTAGGAATCCCAAAACCTCAAAGAACATTGGAAAGAAAAATGATATTAAGTTCATTATAATAGTGATTTCATTTCGACGCCACCAAGAGGCATGAGCTTCTACATCTTCGGATCTGAAAATACACAATATAAAATAATTGAGTGTTTTACTCAAAAATCTTTTGAGAATTTAAAAAGAGGATATAGAATGCGAGAAAATATAAAATTTTAACCAATTTTAAGAGTACATTTGACCAGCTTGTTTGACATCATATGTAACTGGGCAACCAATTGAAACTGGTTGAAAACATGTAGAGATTTTTCAACATAAAACTCATTTCGATTTTGTAATATATAAAATATATATGATTATTAATACAAAAATATTTCTAAAACAGGCCCAAATCTAGGTGGACCCAAAAAATCATAAAAATATTTTAGAAAAGTTTAGAAGACCAAAAAATATGCTGCTTTAATTAAGCGATTCAAATAGAAGCCTGAGAAAGCAAAGTTTTCAGTCAAAAATTGAAGGAATTTGCGTCAGGTGTAGACTAATTTTGAAATACCTTAAGTGGCCTGTGTGTATAATAAAGATTTGGGCTTTCCTCTACTATTTTTTTGGTATATTGAGTTACATAGGTTTCGATTGTAGCGATTTCTGCCTACTTTTTACCTATGTCTATAAAGCCTTCAAATAATTGCTCTAATATTTCAACTTTAAAAAATACTTGTACTTTAAATTTGTTAAAATACGGAGCAAAATTTAAATTGGAACAGGATGAAAGTTGTGCGTAAGCCATATTGTGCGGTATTATATTTTTATTTTGTAGTAAGTTTTAGATTAAACAGGCTATAACTTAGGTTTCTTATGTAAATCAATATTTATTTTTTATTTCATATTATTTATCTTTTATATCACTTGTTTTTTTTATGAAAGGAAAAATTGAAGAAAATCGAAGAGGGTTTCAATAAATATGATATGTCAAAATATTGGGTTAGCAAATAAGTAATTTCTGGTTTTTAGTGTGAAATAAAACTCAAATTTTCTATACAAAAAATGAATTTTAATCAGTCAAATATCTTCCATTCTCTTCGATGACCTTTTGCTATCTTTCTGATAATTTCATAATCCCGCGCTTATAGAATTTCTGGTCCTTAATTGCAAAAAACTCAACTAAATGCGAATTGAGACCATCCTTATTACTGAAATTTTTACCATTTAAGAAGTTTTGTAAACTTCAGAATAAATGATAATCCGATCGTGCAAGGTCGGGGCTCTATGGGGGATGTGATATTTTTTTGATGCAACTCAGCTTTTGATATGGTTCGTGGTGGTTCATCATGCTTAGACTATGATCTTTTTCGATTAACATTATTGAAAACGACCCATTTTTTATCGCCAGTGATAATTCGTTTCAAAAAAGGGTCGACTGCATTACATTTGAAATGCGTATCAAAAACATTTATTCGTGGTGTTAGGTAAATTTCTTTCAGCTCGTGCAGAACCCAATTATCGATCTTCTTAACAAGAACAAGACGTCTTGTATGATTTTTGTATGATTTTTAATTGTTGTGTGTGATACATTTAACTGCTCTATAATCCTTCGATTCAATTATCGCTTTAATTTTTTCATCACCAACTTCAGAAGGTCCACCAGAACGTTGGTAATCTTTCAATGAGAAATCTCCAGAATGAAATTTTTTAAACCAATTCTGACAAGTGCCCATAACACCATAAATATCACATATCTCCTTGTGAGCCTCAGGCGTCTTTATGAAAATAAAAAAGTAAAATGTGTCGAAAATGCATATTTTTGCACTTCATGTTGAAACTGACAGTTGTAAACAAAATTACACTAAATTGGTTTCTATAGCAACCTAAAGGTATCGAATACCAAATCTTAAAAGAGAAAAATTCGAACATTGGCAAAAGAATAACGAAACAAACATAACGCCAATAGCTACTGGTGCAAACCTAAATTACTTTCTTGCCAACCCAATAGATGAGGAATGTTTACTTAACACCTGTTCATATTATTATCTAGTGTAGTTTTTTTTAATCAGTCCTTAGATGAGATAAATTCTTTTAAAAAATATATAAAATTTCTCGAAGGCATAATTCATTTCAATCAAAAAAAAAGAAAATAAATAGTAGAAAGTTAATATGATTTTACTAATACTACAATAAAATTAATTTGAGTTTTGATTAATCTCAATTTAATTTATGTATCGTTGTGGCAGTAAGAAATAAATATTTATTACATTTTGGCTATTATGAATATATATAAAAGGTTTTAACATATAATAAAATATTTAAATTAAAAGTTGAAAATAAAATAATAATGTGAGGCGTGATATGAAGTTTACTTAACTAAAAGTAAGTAAGACATCAATGTACCAAAAAATAAATGGTCCAAGACCTAATTTTTTTCAAAAAACCAAACAAATCAAGTTTTGTAAGTTTTACCTGTCAACTACCATTATAACAGCATATGCAGAAGCTACCAGTAAACCTGTGACTATAATATTTACCATAATCCTTACAAGAATGACTTTCCAGCTAGAATAAAAATAATTCTAATTAAAATTGCTTAAAATTAAAATTAATTATTTTTTTTACTTTCTTTTATCTTTTTTTTTCTCAGCTTCTTCCAATAAAGCTTCTTTAAAACCTAAAACAATAGATGCAATCCTATTGTGTGCAGTCTCAGCATGTCCTAAAACAATGAATAGTTACAAAAAATTTTTTTTAAAAACAAGTAAAAAAAATTAAGTATTTTACCAATCATAAAATCCCATCCAGCAAACACTTTCCATGAAAAAATGCATTCATCATCTTTTGAGGATAATTTTGAAGATCTTGAATTTTCCGCCATTCTAAAAGGGATATGAAATCAATATTTCTATTAACCTATAAATTTACTATGCTATTTACTTTCGAAGTGTTGCAATAAAACTATACATATAAACCACTAGACCAGTGAGGAAGTAAGCTAATGGTAGATTGTAGCCCCATCGTACTGCACCCGAAACATTCGAGTAAAAACTATGATGAAAAAAAAAACACACAAAACAAAAAGCATATATTTCTTTTATTTCAAAAATTTTTTAATTACCCATAAAATAAAGGTGAATATTTGAGATATCCATTGAATTCCCAGATAGTCATAAAGTTTCCGGCACTTTTTAGTTCTCCAGGAGTCATATGCTTACGGTCATCTTGAAAGTTATGATCCGAAGCTAAAAGCTGCAATAAAAAAATTTAACTATCTCTTTTATACTTTTTTTAATAGTATATATATATAAATTACCTCTGGAACTATTACAAATATACTGAGAAGGGCTGCTATGATTATATTCACCCATAAAAGCCAACGTAAAAATGTGAAGTATGAAGCAACTACAGATCCAAAATGTGATTCGATTTCTTTAATACGAATCTCCCAAGGAATTAAAATTGTTGAAAAATTAGCCAGCTCTCGTCGCCAATGCTGCCATCTCTGTTATATAAATATGATTATTTTCAGTAAAATATGACATTAACTAGTAAAATATTTGTAACCATAAATTGACTGTTAAGATAGGAGTCAGAATCTTAAAGCCACGTGTTTTAACCACTTTTGAATAGATTTTAAAGTAAAAGCAAATGGTTACAGTGGAAATTGTCTTAGTTCGTCATTTTCTTCCATATATAAGTGCCTTTTTAAGGGTTTAAAATATCCTTTATATTTTGTTATAAAAATTTATAAAAACTCTCATTGATTTTTATAATTCATATTTGTCTTTAATACATTACTTTAATTTAATAATAAAATTTGTTAATTTTTTGAAAGTCTTGAAGGAGAAAAAAGGAAGCCAAATGATTGATTAGTTTTTATTTACACTTTGGTTATTGTAATCAGAAATACAAAAAATGGTTTATAAAAACGCTAAAAAGCGTATATGTAAAGCAATTTAAATTTTTTAAATATATTTTTCGCGCCAGGGGGTAGGTCGGTGTCAAAAACCGTTGTTAGAATTGTATAGAGAGAATAGTACTCAAACGATAAAAGTTTTCAAACTTAAGCTAAGCACATAACGATTCAGCATCAAGCATTTTTGTTGCAATAAACAGGGTCTATTAAAATCTAATGAAAAATTTTTTATGAACAAAAAAATTAATTTATTTAACAATTTTTATTAGTTTTTAATCTTTGTATGGCATTATTTAAATAAATAAAAGAAATCTTGTCATATTTTTATTTAAAATGATAAAACTTTAATTGAAAGCAAGGAATATACTATAAAAAACTCGATATAATACTTTAAACATTGATTTCTTTAAAAGATATTATCTTTGACAAAATGAATTTCTTTTGACTCTCCTGGGAAGTTTTCCCAAGTATTTTAAATTATTTGATGGTCATTACGAAGTGGGAGCTAGACTAATTATTAGTGATGTTTGATAAAAATCATTCCATGTTAGAGACAGGTATACAAAATCTGAAGTTTTAGGCCATATTTTTAATTTCAAAAGAACATTTTTCTTTAGTTTAGTTGTTATTGTATCGTAAAAATAGAATCATGACTTGTTAGGATTAATTACTAAGAAAATATATCAATTTGATTATTTTTTAAAGTTTTTTGATACAATTTTAAATAATTAATGATTTTTTGTTGAAATTGATATTTTTAAATTAAATAATAATTTTTATGATCATGTTTTTTGCAGTTTTATAAAACTATAAAAAACAAAAATTTAATTAGTTTACTAATAAAATACAAATCGAAACAAGCAAATTGGTGACGTCCATCGAATTTTAATAATTCTTCCCTTCCCTCCCTTCCTCTCCCCATGACAGCAATATTTTAATAGTAATTGAAGAAAATTAAATAAGATCGAATAAGAATTAGGTAAAATTTTTAAATAACATCCTTATAATGATTTTAAAGATAAGGGAAAAAATATACACATAAAATGTTGTTCTTTAAAATCAGTCTAAAGGGAACAAAGTCAAATGTTTTCTTTAGTAAAAGATTACTAGAAAAATTACTGTTGTTAATTTTTAGTACAAGAGTGCTAAATATCAACAATTTTAAATATTAACGATAAATTTGTGAATTTATAAGAATTGTAAGCTCAAATGAATTTTGAAGAGAGATAAATGCGGACATACTTCTAGAATAAATCATTTTCTAAAACTGAAAAAATCTTATTTTGAGGAAGAAAGTGGAAGCAGTGCTCTTTTTAAACATCTCCATTCATAAAACCTTAATAAAAGTAATAAAAGATTGGACCATAAAATTTTCAATGTCAGCTACATTAGAAAAAAATATTAATTATATTAAATAGGATTTGAATATTTCACGTAATTTTTTTAAAGGTAACAAGAATGTTGAAAAGTAAAATATAGTCCCAAAAAATTTGTTTTGTCTGACTGATATACTTTGGCGTTAAAATTGATATTGAGTTACATTAGTAAAGAATATAATTTTGATATTTGGAATAATCTAATAACTTCATGATAAATACGATTGAATAAAGGAAATAAGAACATAAAATATGTGTTTAAATAAAGATTTTTCAATCCCTTTATATTCAAAAGAAAAAAAACGATATCTTACGGCTGTTATTAAAATTTTAAATCTAGCCCAGAGATCTCTTGTACTTCGTGACATGGCAAATCTCTCTTGTAAGGCTCCTTCATGTTTTGCTATGTAAGCTTTTGCCTATATTTGAAAACCATAAAAATTAATAAATTTGATATAAATAAAATACTTAATTACTTGTCGGACAAGTCTTAGTTTGCGTCTCATACTCCATGGTTGAAGTTTAACTGATTGTAGAACCTCCTTGTGTAATCTTATGTTTTCATAGATTTGTTCTTGGCTTGAATCTTGATTGGTGGCTTCTTCAATTGACATTGCAGTTCTAATGTAGAAAGTGTAAATATTTTTCTTTAGTATTTCTATAGTTTATCTGATATTTTCTTACTCAGCGGAACTGCTAGTAAAAACACTTGATCGACGTCTATCACCTGAAAATCCTGTTGTACCTAAGGCATTATCAAGAGGACTTGATGTTCTTCTTGGACTACGATATCCTTTCTTCTTTGTACCACGTATACTAGCTCTACGCTGCATAATAGCTGATACAGAGATTGAGTAATCCTCGTCCTCAGAAATATCTTCTGAAAGAGTTTTTTTTAAGTTTATAAATTTCAACCTGATTATCAAATATGAACCTAAAACATTTGGATCTAGTGGGCTATTATTCTCCATTAATGTACCTTGTGAGTATTCTTGAAAACTGAATATGCTAATATTTATTAAGTTATTTTTAATTGGGAGAAATTAATATTTTAGATTGTATTCTACCTTTTCCTTTTTTTTGATGGGGATCTTAAATGTTGCATTTCAACTGATTTAGTTTCGGAGTTTTCATATTCATTTTTGTAATGATTTAGTGACCAAGTTACTGTATGCTGTGGTATTGGATATGTTCCAGGTATTGAAGAAGGGGACAACTGTAATTGAAAATAATTTGTCTTTATTTTAGGATAAAATAATTCGTACTGCATTTTAATTAATTTTTTGATACTTAAGGAATACATATAAGAAATAATGCGATTACTGATTTTTTAATATTTCACAGTAGGGATGGACGATATACATCGATTTTATAAAAACATTCGATGTTTTTAGAACGATGCATCGAAGAAACTGATGTATTTTATGACGCTTGATTTATTTGATACATTGATGTTTTTTTACGATACATCGAAAAAGTCAGCTACGGTAATAATAGGTAGAAGCAATGGCATGACAAATACTGTACAAGCAGTAAAATTATTCCTTTGACCCACTGCATGCTTTATCCAATTAATTCACTTGTAATAGAAGAACCTTCGGCCAAAGAAATGCAGAACCTAATTTTAAAAGAAATCAAAAAAAGAATGGATTCTATAGAACATGTGACTTCTATTGCTATTGCCAGTATTTTCGATGCATGCTTCAAAAAATGCACTTCCATGATTCTATGGCTTGTACAAATGCTATTTCAAAACTTAAATACAGAGCGCAGATGAAATGGATTCCCACTCAAGAAAATCAGAAAAAAATGGAGAAAGTTTTTCCATTTGGACTGATCATTATAAATTAGTTTATCGTAATTGGAAATGTAACAAATTCGAAGACAGCCTTTGCGATGAGCTTTCTATTTATCTTTGACGGTAGCAAGATTGAATGAAAAGCAATTAGAAGTCTGAAAAGATATTAAACTTCAGTTCCTAAAGCTATATAAAATTGCATTTAAGTTTTTAACAATGGTGGGCACATCTGTGCCCTCTGAAGAGCTATTTTCCAAAGCGGCACAAGTCTCTTTTTACCCTTAATTTTAAGTATTTTTGGTGCAGTTAACCATAATAAATAAATTGAAAAAAAATGATTAAATATAAAAATGCCTAAATCTAAATGTTAATATTAATGTTTAATGTTTATATAAACTATTCGTAAATAAAATTAATTTGTAATATATGTTTAATTTTTATTTATTTCATTTAATCTGAGGTAAATTTAAGAACGAATCGATGTATAGAAAACATTCGATGTTTTTTTTCGATGCATCGTATAACAACTGATGCCAAAGCGCGATTACATTACATCGGAAAAACATCGATGTTTTTTCCCAACGTCCATCCCTATTTCACAGTCGTATTGATGACTAAATCATAGTTTTGGATTATAAAATTATTCCTCAAAAAAACTTTTGGTAAATTTTCCTGACTTTTGATTTGCACTTAAAAGAAATCAGTCGATAAATAAATCAATTAAGAATACTGAGCTATTTTTCTAGATTTAACACAAAAAATCAGTTATTAAATTTCATATCTATTCAATTAGAAGAAATACAATAAAAGTTTCTCAGAGTTCTATTAAAATAGTGAGAATTTTATGAACTAAGTTTTTACGCTTTTACGCTTACGCTGAAGTGGAGTTCGAAAAAGGTTATTGATGTTATGCCAACAAAATGATTAAAAGACTATAAATAACTTCAGGAAAACTAATTGTAAGTAAATAGAGAATAAAAGAGCTGAACCAGTTAAAATTTTGTCAGAAAAACAGCATTTGTATGAATTAGCAGGACAATCAAAGCACGGACTATAAGAGGACACAATTCCTAGCTTAACTTGTATTGGACAAAAGGTTCATCAATCTTGCATCAAACAAATGTACCTAGTTCAGTAATGGACAAGGTAAAACAAATAAATCGTGATTAAATTCAACAAAATGAATATTATTTTTATTATTTTATTTTTTGTGATATTTTTTAAGCGTTTTTTATTCTTATTTTTATTTTAACCTTGTTAGTGATACTAATCACTTACTTCCAATACCTTTGTAATAATTAAATTAAAAATATCATTAAAACATATTTCTCCAATTTCCTAAGAAGGTACACGATTAGGAGTGGGAGGAGTTAGAGTATTCTACAACAATTTTTTAACGGCTTAATACTTTTATTTCAGCAGTTTATGATTTTCCAATCGAAATTCCAATAGCTGATCCTGATGTAGTTGAGAGTTAGATCATAAAATTTCATTGTATCCGTTACCAAAATATGAGATAAGTTAATTAATTAGCAAAACTATTTTTAAACTGGAAAAAGGTTAATTTTTAAGAGCTTGTTTTGCATTGTCATCAAAAACGTTTACGGTTTCCTAATTGAAATTTTAATAGATCATCCTAAAGAAAAATATCAGTCAAAAGGCTCTCCTGTACCGGTGTCTGGAACCGGAAGTAGTGTAACTTTTTGGCAGAAACTTTCTCACTACTTTCTTATGAAAGCAGTTAAGGTTTTTGCACAATTTGAAGCAAATAACTCATCGGAATGTACTTCGAACATAGATTACAACCTTATACAGAGCAAAAAGCATGGCAAATAAAAGTTTATAAAAATAAAGAAATAGTTAGCCATTTAATCCAACTATTAAAAATTCTGAAATGATTCTATTAAAAAAAAATTAGTTTAAGAGTTATTAAGGTTGTGCCAATCATCAGAATTTAATTATCTCATTCTCATATACTTTTATTTAACATGCATCGCTTAGTAATAAATTGGTTTTTATTTAATTAATAATAATTTAAAATTTTTAATATAAAAAATGAAACTTTACGAATGGATCTTTTGATAAAGTTTTTGGTTAATTAAAAGGTTTTAATGTAATTTTATGAAAAAAATGCACAATAATTGAATATGATGTTATAATATCAATTATTAAATATCTTTTCATAATGGAAACTTTTGGTTTATCTGGCTTACCCCTGAAAGCAGTTTTACATACTATTTAACTCTTTATTCAGAGTTCATTTCAACTTTCCATCACGGTAAATACCAGGTTGAATATTACGTTTCCTACTAAACAGTTCAGATTATCATACATTCTATTATATGTGATAATTATCAATAATAAATTACGATCAAAAATTTAAAATACTTAAAGGGAGACTTGATTACTGTATGAATCTCTTCGCAAGTTTTTCGTAGATCAACGAGAAATCTTAAAGTACTTCGAAAGAAAAGCGATAGAATTGAGCACGTCGAAGCAGTACACAAAAGACATGGAAAAAAGACAATTGATAAGAAAAAAAAATTAAGATGAACCACTCGATTAAGAAATGAGAATGACTACGAGTGATACTTTCAGGGTTAACACATTGATCATTGCCATCATTGATAGATTCGTATCCGAATTAGAAAAATTAAACGCTTTAGCTCTTATATGCATACAGTCGAAATTAATGAAAAAAAATACTTACGATGATATTATCAATTGAATTTGCTAAAAAAAAATTACGAAAGAAAGGATTGTAACTAAATTGAATTTCATATTTTTTAACTGTTTGTATGCAAAAAAAAGTTTTTGTATTTACGTTTACCGAGTGTACATTATTGTGTTAGTATTATATATTACCCCACCTCTATACATATATAGAAAATAATCTAGGAACTGACAACTGTAAAGGTAAGAGCGGCAAAAATTCAACAGCCTACACTTGGAAAATGAGTAAATCTGCCACTGGTAGTTAACCACCAAATTAGTGCTGCACTATCAAGCAAAACGTCTCTTAGAAAATATCTGTTAATATATATTAATACACTACAGACCTGGCACCGTTCAATAAGTCTTATTAAAAGCTTTTTCAATAGTGGGAAAAATTTAGCTATTAAAAATGCAAAAAAAATTATTGTTTTGAGTTTTTCTACTATAGTCAATTTAAACTGTGCACCATATGGAATCAGTTTCGAAAGACCTTCTATTGGGCTTCGACAAGTTTTAATTAATCGTATATAACTCGAATAACTCTGTAATTGCATAAAATTGGGCAAATATACTTCCATAAGAATAAAACCCTCTTTGTTCAAAAATATGACATGTTTTGTCTCACATTTAATCTTAATTTATTAGAAAATTATTTCATGAAATATAAATAAATACACTAAAAAATTTACACTTTGTATGAAATTTTTGAAACTACCCACTTAACACTTAACTAAAAATTCTTGCTGGGGTTTTTAGACATTTAACTATTGTAGAGTTTGAATTTTTAATGATTTCTAGTCTTTTTGTCATATTTTTGATATATTTGACGAAAAATATATTACATTTTTGGAATAAGTTTTGTTTATATAGAATTAATTCATAAGGTTCAAATTATGCCTATGAATATAAACATCTTAAACTTATGCAATAGCAAAGAATAGAGAAATTTCGAACAACAAATTTTTAGTTAAAAGTTATGCTTTCATGTTTTTTAGTTTATATTTCATTTAAATTTATTCAAAAGTAATTGAATAATTTTAGTAAAATTTAATTCTATGTTAAATATTTTACAAATTTCACCTTAATGTTTTAATTATAATATGTTGTCCTTGAAAACAAGGGGGGATAATAATTTTTTTATTACACTTCCCTAATAATTAAGATATAAATTTTTACGGAACACTTTTCCCATTTAATTTATTAAATGCTAATACAACATGCATATTATCAATACCAGAGAAAATACAAAAAATTTGCTAATACATTGTATATGTTGAAGAAGTACGCGAAGACTGAAGGCTAAAATTAAATAAGTTAGCTAACATATTTCCATTTGTAATAAAAAAAACCAAGGGTGGTCGAAATGTTAACGCAGCAGAGGACATCCCTACATGTAAATGGTAATCTAACATGCAAAGAGGCGAGGGCTTATATTAGGGAATTCTAAATATTTGTGTCAGTTACTATTCGATTTTAATTATGACCATTCCTAAGGAAAAACGCGTTCAATACAACATTAGTTATCTATAATAGTCTCACGCTAAGTCTAAAGACTTATTCATATTCAGGTCGCTTTATATATTTAACTCTTGGATTAGTTATCTTTGTAGAGGAAACAGTCTACAGGAAATTATTTTTTTTCATATTTTTCTTGATAGACAACAGTTTATTCCTATTAACAATAAAAAAAAAGGGAAAGGGTTTTTAATGTGTTTAATTAAATTTTATGTAATTACTAGAGTAAATATAAGAGGAAACCCTTCCTTACTATTAAGAAAGAAATTGTCAGAGATTTTCTATCGAACGCTAAAACTTTGCATTAGGGAATTTCATGTATGAGGTAAGCTTTTCTTTTTACATTTTCAAAGCTTCACAGCTATAAATCGTGTTACCGTAATCAGAATTTGAGTGAAATATTCTATGTGGTTCCTTCTATGAAATACTTAAGCGGTCACATGGGTACAATAAATTTCCTCGTTTTGTATTTTTATACAAAATGGGAGAGCTGTTATATAATATCACTGATTTAACAGCTCTCTAAAGACTATTGCAGACGTAAGCATTATGTAAAATTTTCATGTGCCAATCCCTAAGGATTTTTATTAATTTTTAAACCTGAAAGCTATGAATAAGAAAAGAGATACTTAATTTGATTTTGAACTTGGAAAAAATATATCAAAAGAGATAAAAGGAATTTGTGAACTAGATTAAAATATAAAACTTTTTAATCTTAGTAGTTTTTGGTTTATTAATAGTCAGTATTTACCTGTTTTGTTGGTTTAAAAATCTCCTTCAACAAAGGTGATTTGGATTGTTGGAACAAATATCACGAAAGTTAATAAATAAATTTTAATCACTGACTTAGCTTAAATACTATACATATTAAACTCTGACAATCAAAAGTGACATATGTATGTGACTTTAGAAAGTTTATTTGACCAAGATGTTATTTTTTTGATGAACACAGAACTAAAAATGCACATTTTTAAATAGAAAAATATTGTGTGATAAAGTGTGAGCTAAAATTTAGGATTGAAAAAAATGGAGTAATTTTCTAGAAAATAGGAACTGATTGTGTGTATTATAATTACGTAGGTGAGTTAAGGAGCACAAAGAGTAAGAAATTTCGATATTTTGTATTTTGCGATATTTTGTACCTTTGTGAAAATGTCAAATACTTTCTGAGTTACATCCTCCTAAAAAGCAGCTGCTTCTTTGTTTGAAAGGCACGTTACTTGTCTTTAAAGGCATTTTTCTCAAAACTCAAATTTGCTGCAGCTATAACTCAATAATCAATCATCTGATCGATTTTATTCTTATTTTAGCATATTTTGAACAATTTTTTTCAATACAATGACCACCCAGTTTTATGATTGAATGAAAACAATAATTTTATCAGGCCAAAAACTATCAGATCTATAGCAAAATTTAAACTATTGTATATTTTCTAAAATCCACCACTTTATGTCATTTTGATTTTTTTTATAGGTGTGGGCAATACCTTCTTTTTTAACGATCTTTTTGGTTTTTTGATTTCAGGCACTCTGAAGGATAGAATCATTAGAGCAATATGAGAACTTTTGTTTTTTTTTGAAGACTCAGAAGATGGTGGATAACTTGCTGAAAAGCTAATATTTTTATTTCAAAAACTACATTCTATTTTTCACTCATTCAAAAATATATCTGCTAAATTTTAAAATATTCGGTATAATAATTTTTAAAAAAAAAGTTCACAAAAATTGTGCTACTTTTTAGATGTTCAAACTACTTGTGCCCCTTAATTTACAATTGTTATATATTTAAAAAATACTAAAAATTTTGGAAAATTTCAATCCAATTTTCAAGCTTATCTAATTTAATATATAAGCTTACAAAATTATAAACAGTTTGCACATTTCTCAGTGAACTTCAAGGATAATAAATCATCATATAACTCTATGTGTCCTCTTTCTGTAATTTTAGTATACAATAAGCTTTTATGTTTACTAGTATTACAACCTATTTTAGATAACTAAAGTATTCAGCATCCTGGTTGTTTTTACACCAATATTTTAGGTCACCAAACAAATCTTACGATTATTTTAAAGGTTAAGATCACACTTGTCAAGCCAAAGTTTTGGAATATTATTTTTCTAATCAAAGAATAATCATAGATTTGAAAAAACAAAAGTTGTGTCATATAAAAATTTGGTGCTCCTTAAAAATTACATTAATTTTTCATTAGTGTTGCTAGCCATATGACACATGAGAGATTTTTTGATTAAACTAATAGGCTGACTTAAATATTTTCATTTGATAAAAAATCAATTAATCCAATTTTTTTGAATTTTTCAAATAAAAGTGAAAAATTTGGGTAATTTTAATAATTATTATTAAAGAATTATTGCAATTGAAAACATTTAATAACTATTAATATATATTTGTATTTGAACTTATTTTCTTGTGGGGGAGCATTAACTACAAAATACTCTAAAAATTTCGTGTATTCAAAATTTAATAAATTGTAAGTTGCACATTGATAGTTTCAATTTTACTTGTTTATCCAAAGGATAAAATAATTAATCAATGTAATTCAGCAACAAGCATTAAAAATCTTCCATCTTAACACGAAAAACAAACAAAAAATATTAAATTGATTTTTCTTTTCAATGTTAAAACATATGATTAATATTGAAATTATTATTTAAACAATGAAAATTCAACCCTGAAATATATTGTAGTTTTTTGTTTCTTATTTTATTAGTTTTTAAAAAAGTTAATCTTCGTGACTGAATATATTAAGGTATTCAACTTATAGTAGACATACATAGCCAGGGTGTGGTATCATCACAAGCTTCTTAATTAGAACACTCAAGAATATATACATATATTCATATATCACACCTTTCAAAGAACGAGCGCATGCAGAACTTTAAGAATGATTGATTAAAGAAACTACAATATAAATTATATAAATGTTATCAGAGAAATATTTTTTTTTTGTTTAGTCAAAATCATGATATAAGTTTATGTTAACTTTTCACACATACCCCTCCTAAATATTGTATTTCATTTTGAAAATCAACAGTAGAACAAAATGATTGACGTTGTTTTGATATATTCAGCCGAAGAATTCCTTGCTTAGGTTGCATTTCTTTGGCTTCACATTGATTTAATTGATTATCACACATAATTATTAATATATAAAAATATATTTTCAATAAACATTTAATTAACTTAGTTAGTCCATGAACACATCAATTTAATAGCTCCCGGTTTACTAGAATATAACTTAATAAGCTATGAACAGTTAGTATAACATACTCGAGTATTTATTTCATAAGAGCATTAAAAAATAAATTAAATTGAGTACATAATTTCATATTGCTGGAAGGAAAATACCCATCCTATAATTTTGTATTCACAATTAAATTTTACTGCTCCCAAAGGTGTGTACAAGGATTACTTCAACTAACATATTTAATATCTTGTTTTGCGTGGGACTAATGTTTAACTTTGTTATAAGTGTTTTCCAAAAAATATTTTTTGAAATTTCGTGGTCTGTAAATGATAAAATTCCTAAAAACTGGGATAGTCTTAATTTATTCTATATTTTTGGTTTAAAATGTTGAATATAAGTGGTATATATATATATATATATATGTATGTAATAATTCATATATAGTAAAGCTACAAAATGGTTGATCTTAAAATTATTAGACATTTAATTTTACCTGCAACCCATAAAGTAATTACTGACTATAAGAATTATAAAAGCTTTCAGGTAATTGGTGAAGAATAATAAAATATTTCATTTCAAATACAACAGTATAAATGATGCGATTCTTGATAACTGATATTAGCCCTAAGCAAAGCCTAATATCTTCTAAATTTTTTCTGAAACTGAGTTTTACATAATTATGCTTCTAAAAACCTATAAAATCACTGGCAGAAATTTCATTAAAATCTGATTTTTTAAAAATCATTATTCAAATTCAAAGCTAATCTCATTTATTTATAGGGGGCATAATTGCCATTTTTAATTTGAATTTCGCTTTGGTCAAACATTTCAAAACAGGTAAAAGGTTAGAAAGAAAATTCAAAAGACAAACCTCAAATATGTAATTATTTCATTTTACAATATTTAAATATAAAAATTCTTAGTACTAATATAAAATGTTAATTCAGTCTTAAATCTTATCCCCGTGAGCTAAAAATTTAAAACTTCAAAAACAATAATCAAGGAGGACATAAATTTCTTAAACAAAATTATTTTTCTATTCTAATTAAATCTTACTTATAATTAATTTTTAATTAAAATCTCTGTTTTCTTTATTTAATTGAAAAACCATTGTAAGAGAGCATTTATGAGAATATCATTGAAAAATCGTTCTTATGACACAGCTCGTCTGTCATTCAATCTTCTTTTAATATATTAAAAGGAGATTAAGATATCGAGTATAAATTATGTTTGAATTAAATATGATTCTAAATACAAATTTGTTTAAAAAATTGATGAATCAAATATTCAAAATTTATTTCATCATATTATATGTACATTTGTCCGTTTTGGATTTCATTGTAATATATAGTTTCTTAAGGAATCAAAGGAGGTTTTTAATCAAGAAATTTAGCTGATTATTTTTAAATTGTACGAAAATCTGTAAGAAATCCGTACGACTACTGGAATATGTAAGGATTTGCTTTCGGTATTTTTTCTTTTTATCCAGGCAATTTTTTTAACACGATTCTTACTATTTATTGAATCCACTAAGATATAGATATCAGTTCTAACTTACTGGATTAAGCTAAATGCTATATGTTTGATCCATATTTATTCTGAGTTGTCAAATTTCAACATTTCTATCTGATTCACATGCTCTTCATTGAAAAGAACGTGCAAAGTTCTTGGAGTGTTAAAACTGAATTATTTTCTATTTTTATTCTACTTTCATTATTTCAACAATGAAATATGTAGCTATATGTAATTGATTATATTTTCACATAGGATTTTATGTGTATTAAAGTAACAGGGGAAGAATTTGATGATACCACAAACGAGATAAAGTTGTAAGTAAAAAATAAATTCATCAATTCTTTTTAATAACAAAATGCATAGACCATTTTATTGAACAACAGATTGTGGCATTCTTAATATGATTTGTTATTTGTTTTTCTTGGATCTGATAAATTTTATAGACCATGACATGCATGACATGAAATATGTAAATTTATCAATTAAAAATATATAAAGAATAGACCCACATTTGCATAGTATTTTAAAGTACCATGAAAATATGAATTAAAAAATTCAAAAGTACAATATGTGCTTAGCTTAAGAGTATAAGAGGCCTAAAGGAATGTAATTTTTAGTTAAATTATGAATAATTTAGGATTACTTTTGCTTTTATCAACATTTTTAAAGTAAATGTAAAATTTATTGTTCACTTCTATCAAACTAAAAGTATATGTCTTAAATGGACATATTTTTATAGGTTACACTAAGGATCAAAGGTACTTTTGTAATGATTTGAGAACATTTGAAAATTTTCCTTTTTATAATATAAATTAAAAATAATGTTCTTATATAATATCATAAACAATTGAGTCAAAGTTAACTGAAATCACAATGAAATAATATTTAGATCTGTTTTTTCCTAAACTATATCTACCTTCAAACCAAAAAATAGACAAATGTATCATAATTACATGAAAATTATCAATTTAATTAGATAATAATTAAAACGTTGTTACTTTTCCAAAACGCATTGCTAATAATTTTCGACGTTTTTTTGCATTCAATTTGGTCCATAGTGTTGCACTTCCTTCAACTAAAAGGAATTCATCACACAATTCATCATGTTCCCTTGCACTGGAATGTTCTTCTGGATTTCTTTCAGAACGTGAATCACCAGAAACAAATCCACTTTCTGGCCGTGATAATGATACTGAGTTCCATGGAAGCTGCTGAAACCAACGAGCCACCTTTGCTGTCGATGAAAGCTAAAAAAAAAAACAAAAAGAAAAATTTTTTTTAATAGAATAATTATTAATAAAAAAAGATTATCTTTTGTGTTGTAAAAAAATAATAATAAAAGTTTTTATTAACGATTAGGAAATATTTTAATAGAAATTATACGAAAAATGTTAAATCCTTATATAAAATTGATTAAACAAAAATCTGTTACCAGCAAAATGATTTGAAGAATTTTGTGTAACAAAAAAATAACTGACACGTAAATGTGCTCCTATTAAAAAATGACACAAGAAAAAACAATTCCATTAGATGGAATGGCTTTTTTTCGGGATGATTTTACAATGAATTATTCTGGATGGAAGGAAAGAAAGACGCGAATCCTTTAAATTTAAATTATGCTCGACAATATTCTTCTCTTCTTTTTCCAAGTATTGATTCTTATTTTATTTAATATTATTTTACATAATATTAAAACCAAAGACTGAAAATTACCAAAAAATTCGTTTTAAAAGGAATTTCAATAAATCGTATAAAAAAGAATGCTGATGGAATTTGTTTTTCATTTGCTATGACATAAAATTATTTGCTAAATTCTATAGAAGCATACTTTGTGTTGGTTATAGTTAGTAAACTGTTTTTAACAGATGATTTAAATAATGGCTTTTGGTGCCCTAACAAAAATTGTTTTATAACTTTTTGTTATCATGCTTTCCCTTTAATCTAAAGTAATTGGAATTTGATAAAGGTATGCAGGGTAGTTTTTAAATTAAATACTTTTTACCTTGGCATGGAAATGGCAATAACTTCTTTAAGACCTCATATAGTATAAAAATAACAAAGGCTAAAAAAATTTAATTGGGCGAAGGGATTTTTTAAAAAAAACTACGGAAGTACCACAGATTAATATGAAATCTTTATTCATTTAACCACAGGCAAATCTTATTTACAAAGACAAACTTTAATTATTTTAATATTCAATTACATAACTGATGGGTTATAAATTCCTCATATGAATAGGCTGAATACGAATTATGCAGCTTAAAGTCGGATTTTAAGTAGATAAGTTTGATAAACCTTCTTAACGATATTATTATTAATTAGCATTTCTTCCCTTCTGCAATACTTCTATATTATAAAATGATTGTAATAATACATGAATATTACATACATTATTACCACACATGTTTAAATAGACTTAAATACACATTTATAAATAAATCAGTCATTTCTTCTCTTCCAAAGGAATGAGGAGATATTCAATGAGACTTTGGTTCACATAGCTAAAAATCTGTAGAAAAAAACATTGGTAAAAGAATCCATTCATGTGAAAAACATCATCAAGGATCATCTATCTATACTATGTTATTATGTTTTCCTTAGGAAAAAATCTTGATTGACGAAATAAAAATGACTAAATCATTAAATCAGGAAGATCAGGAAGATTTGAAATTTATAAGATCATTTTGAATTATATTTTATTAAAAATTGGAAGTGATATGAATAATTTTTTTGGTTGGGTGTTTCGATAAGGACGAAGTGAAAAGCTCAACTGTCTATCAGCCGAGTTAAACAGACAAGAGCCTTATAGATCCTGGAAATTCAATCTTTTTCAATCAAAGTCATGACAGAAATTACAGTCCAGTACTTTTCACCAAAAAAAAAACTAGAACTAAAAAGCAATAATTAATAATAATATAATTTAAAAATATCTACACTTTTCTCTATTTATTACTGGGACAATGATATTTGATATTCAATATTATGTATTGTGGACTGTATTTTAGCAGTGTTAGATCGAAAAAAACAGAAAAACAAAACCTAAATGTTTCTAGTATAACTAAATCAGATTATATCTTATCATTTGATTTACTGGAGTGAGAAACTGGATTCAAAGAACTAGATCCTTTGTCTCTTTAACTAGCCTGAATAACAAATTTTTTAATACCAAAGCACTCATTTTTTCAGGAATAATTTTGACAGATTTTTAATGAAACATTTTGAAAAATGTATATAGCTTTAAATAGAATATAACAGATTAAAGTTATATTTCTAATCCTTATATAATATTAAAACAATAAAGGAAAATTTATAATTTTAAGATTCGTATCCACCATGTAAAAAAGAGTTTAGTATATTACAAAATTAAATAGAACATTTATAATCACAATTTATTTAATATATTTTTGTTTTTTTGCTAATACAACCATGATATATGTATATAAATATATATATAGTGATGTCATTTTTCAAAAAAAATATGGATTGAGCTGAAATGCTAATGTGAATCAATTTAATTCCGTAAAGATACTAAAAATCATGGATAATAGAGTCTAGTAAATAACTTCGAAGAAGAAAGAGTTCTCAATTTCAGCTAAAATATTGTTTTAAAACCCTAATACGATGGAATCCATTAATTACTAAAACTATCACATTTTTTATCGGCAGACATTAGCTTCAGAATTCCTGTAAACACTTTTTTTAAAGATTTGAGTTGTCATAAATATTATTAAATAAAACAAACTTATAATTTCTATTAAAATTCAAATTTGTTAATTACTTCAGCGGAAAAATATTTTTAATTTTATAGAAATAAAATATTATTTTTGGCAATAACATTTTTGAAGTGATAAACTGTCAATTTTTCTATAATAAATAAAATAATAAAATGTTTTTTTTTTTGCATTTTTGTAGGTACTCATTGCTTAAAAGCTAAAACAACTGTCAACAATTGAAACAAAGTAGTATTAAAAGGCCATAATATATATTTCTTTAAATTGACTTTTCCATAGTTTGACTTTCATGTTGAATTTTATTCCAGCTTTGTGGTTATTCTGCAGTACAATGAAAAAGCTAAAGAACATCAAAAAATATATTTGGAAATGTTCATTGAACTAAGCACAAGTAAATGCTTATAGCAATTTTTGTTGAATTTACCCTTAAAAGTTCTATTTACATTTAAAAATGAGAAAAATAGACAACAAAAAATAGTTATATATAGATATATGTATGTATATATCCATAAAAGATTAAATGGAAAATAATAAGCAAAAACGTAGGAAATTAATCAATAACTTCAAGATTTCAGATACAATCACTGATAGCATTGAATATGCAACAATAAAGTATCACGATTGTAAGGAGTTTATAATCACAATATAAATATGAATTTATATCTAGGATTGATTGGCTGTTTATTTAATCATAAATTAAATGTATCAAGTCAAAAGCTCACTTGCACCAAAATAACATTTCTTGGATACAAAATATATTTCGGGCTAATATTCAATTCATATTTTATGATTGTATTACAATTGTATCAGTAAATTTCCAATTTATTTGAATAAATAAATTATTTCAGTTTGTTTGTCATTTTTATTTAATAAAAAATAATTTATTTCAAATTTATACATAGTAAAATTGTATAAAATTTAAAATTTGAAGAAAAATATTAAAAATAAGTAGACTTAGAAATCAAGTATATTTTGGGGATAAATGTAATTAGTTTTGCTTGTAACTGTCAGTGATTTAGTATTTTTATTATTCCAGGCAAATTAAAGTAATTTGTAGATTTTTATTTCCCGGAATTAAAGATAAAATAATATGTACAAAATTTGTTTAAGGATATTCCTTACCATAAATACTAAGACTTTAAGAATTCAGAAAACTTTTTGATTGTTACAAAAATCAACTTGAATTAAAGCTTGATCACAGCTCATACAAGTTTTTATATTTTATTATTATCCTTAGGATTGTATTTTAGTCCTTATAACTTTGCTCTAATTTATAATATAAGATTTCTAATTATTCCGGAATATTTTATTATCTTCCATTTTTGTTTTTGTGATTAATTTTAGTTGTATGTATTAGTCAGTATTTTAATAATTTTTATTATTAGTATTAATAATTGTTTATATTCGTCCATGATTGTTTATGATCATCGTTAACAAAAATAAACAATTCTTAGCAATAATAACAACTATGATCAATTGAATACAATCATAAATAATAATAAAGAAAAATAGTCCAAAAAAAATTAAAATAAAAAATTAATAATAAAAATAAATTAAGACTAAAAATAAGAAGAAGAATTAGTGAAAATATATCAAAATTGACAATGGGAATAACACCAACAATAGGAACTAAAACTATCGCTATAAATAATAATAATAATAAAATAACAATAATAAACAAAAATTAAGACTAAACCACAATACAAGCAATACAATACAAGCATCCTTTGAATACTTAAGGCGGTAGTAAAGTTAATTTGGCCGAAAAAAAGCATATTTTCTGCAATTTTTTCTAAGGATACAATTAATATTTATTTATTTCTATATATACAGTATAATTATATAATATTTAAAGAATATTCTGTGAAACTTTCATTAATAAATATTAAAAAATGAGCCGATGACAGCGAATCTCCGCAAACGTCTCAAAAAAAAGTTGATTCGCAGTGAACCTCATAATTCATTACTGGGTCAACAGAAATTAAAAATCCAAACTGATTTGATTAGTTAATAAGTATCCCCAGGTAACATTGTCGAGTTTTTTTTTTTATTGATTTTTCGATTTTTTTAAAAGGCTCGGAAGTCAAAATACTGTTTTTTCATTAAAAATATCAGAACTTTTGTTGTTTTAAAATAAGTTAAAATTTAAAAAAAAAAAAAAAAAACTCGACAGCGTTACCTCGTAATTTATGTAAAGAAAGAGTGTGCGCAATTTTAAAAGGATAGGTTCAGTAGATTTTGAGTTACAGAGTTCACCGACTTTGAAAAAGCTAAGTGTGAGAAAAACGCGTTTGAAAGTTTGAATTTTATATCTTAGGAAGTTGTACATCAATAAAATATAATAAAAAAAAAATGCAAAAAAAACTACTTTACTACCCCCTTAAATAAAAACTTCATGAGAAAATAATGAAAAATATTTCAATTAATAAATGAGTATTAATTAAAAATTGTTTTTCAAAGCCTCCCTAAAGTAACTAATTTTTCAAATAACTCCTTATTATCTAAAAGTTTGAATTTACAAATTTAAGGAATTTTATTTTGGGTAAAACATTTTTTTAAATTTCTTATAAAGCGTCCAAAATGTTTGCTTTATTGCTGTTTTTTTTATTGTAAATTTAGCAAATTTCATGGGTTTTTTATTTATCTTGCTTAGCATGCTAGGCGACTTGAAGTAGCATTGAAAAGGTTTTTAAAAATATTTTAAAAAGTAGGCAGGTTTTATGTTATACTATGGATTTGAATATACATTTCGTAAAATAAGTAAATTTTTTGCATAATTGATAGTTGCTTCAATATAGTTCTTTAAGTCTAGCACATTATGTTAGCATTTTCTTAGCTTAGCTTTAATTAGAATCATAAACTAGGCAAGCAAAACAATTAAGCAAATTAAGGCATTCTACAAAAAATAAAACTTTAAATATTAGGTGTAGACAAAAATTTTGTAATTTTTGGTAAAAAGGAAATAACATTTATTTTAAATCGAATTGTAGTACAAAATATAATTTTTTTCTTTGGTTGAAACATTATTACCAACATTTGAAAGCTGGTTACGCAATCTACTGGCAAAGAAATGTTCCATTTTAGATACAATGCAATTCATACCACCAATCTTCAATCTTCAATCCTCAATGATTGCATAACTTACGGTTACACTTATAAAATACTCCCGTGGGTATGCAATATGTGTTGTATCTCATAATGAAAAAACTTTCAAACAAAAACATGGAAATAAAAATATTAAAAGGTTTTGGGTACAAATTAAAGGCAACAGTAGTAAAAATTAATTTTTTTTTCTTTTTAAATAAAAGAGACGCAATTATGTATTCAAAAAATTAACAAATACATTTAAAAACAGGAAAAAAAGTAAAATTCCTAATGACTAGTAATTTTTGCCTTAAATTTAGGCCTCCTCTTGTATTTGCTAAGTCTACAAAATAACTGTTAACAAAATTTATATATTTAAGTAAATTTTTATCCATAAATATATACACAAATATCTATTGTGAGTATATGTATATACAAAAAGACTAGAATACTCTAAAGTCTAATAATACTAAAGATAAAACTATTTGGTGGTGTGCCTAGCCCATGCAGTCCTTTGTACTTCACTCATTATTTGACTACGATTTGGCACTTTTTCACTGGTACTTCTAGTAATGAAACTGGGTGTTGCAGATAGTTTTCTAGAATTTGTAACATTTCCGGATTCATCGGTAACTTTCAGCATAACAGTACTACTAGTTGTTAAATTTGGTTTTCTTTCAGATTTTCTGCATAGTGAATTTGTCTCTAGTTTACCATCTGCACTGGATATTGGAACAATAACTTTAACCTTTCCATCTGCATCAAGTGTTGTCAATGTACCAACTTGTGATATTGGTTTAATGAATTGTGTATCTCCAATAATATTTAAATTTTTATCAATACTAATTCCTAGATTTTCATCCATTGGACTATTTGAATATGAATTTCTTTTAAGTGAACCAATTGGAGATGGTGTTAAATTTCCTAGGCTACTTGGAGAACTAAGAAAATTATAATTGTTATTATTGTTGTTATTATTATTATTATTTGGGCTGCTAGATAAATGCCCAGGATTGGTAAAAATAAAAGAATTCTGCGGGGAATTATTATTATTCAGATTATGTCCATTTTGTGTTGTTGTTGATGATGAATTACTATAATTTAAATTTAAATTTTGTAATCTTTGTAAAAGTTCCTGATTAACTTGGAACAATTCTTTTTGTGTAAAAACATCAGTACCAACTTGTGGTAAATTTGATAATTTATTATTTAAATTTTGAATTTGATTTATAGCTGGAAAACCACTTGCTGCTGGCAGTGCTAAATTTCCTAAACTTTGGAAATTTTGTAAATTTTGTAAATTTTGCAAATTTTGACTCTGTTGATTTAATCCGGTGAGTTGATGACTAAGAGTATTCAATTGCTGATTGATTGATCCCAAATTGTTTAGCTGTTGGCTAATTGACGCTAAATTGTTATTATTGGAAGATGAAAGAAAATTTTTTCGAACTGGCGATGATAATTCTGGCTGCTCTTGTAGAATCATTTGTAGTGGTGACTGAAATAATCAAAGAGATGTTAGCAACAAAAAAAAAACATCAAAGTATTTGATTGATCAAACGAAGCACAATTTAAATGCAATATTCATATTTAAAAACAAGTTAATTCAAACAATCTTCGGTCAAATTTTGTTAAATAAAATAATTATTTTAAGCATAATCAAATGACTGCACGAGTTTATAATATTTTGTAAATAATATTTGAGAAATATAGAAGCATAATAATTTTAAGCAGTTATTGTAAAATCATGTGGGAAATTTAAGTTTAAACCTAGCCAAAATTTTATTTTGAGAAATTTTAAGAAAAAATTATTTAAAATAATTAATAATAGTTTTTGGAACTTCAGAATTCAAAGGCTTTTTTGCAAGCTGTTTAATTCTACAGTAATTGAGAGAGGTTTTTAGGCTAATAACTATCATATGGTAGCATTTAGGAGAGTTAGTCTCTGGGACGTCTCTGGGATTTGCTTTTACTGAAATTGATTTGGTGAAGAAAGGATTTTTGAATAAAATTTATTCTCTGTACATTTATTCCTTCTTTTAAATTTATCATATTATTTCACCTTATATTTTTATACTATTAAATAACTTTAAAAAAAAACAATACAAGTAATTAAGAAGCTAAATCCCAACTAGAAATTGCGATTACGAAATTAAAAAATATTTTTAGTCCCTTTGATTGTGTATGTACAACATCGATGTATACAAACGATTGCTAAGGTTTTAGGTTTTATTTACTCAAACTATGACTTCTTCTAAATAAATAGTTAATTCAAAAATAAAAGTGAAAATTACAGGAATAGATAACATTTTGAGGAGAAGTAAAATATACTGAAATGAACACCGCAAAACAACTTTTTTTCGAGGCATTCAATGTTGCTCACTCACTTATTAATATTTCGAAATGAAAATTTGGAAAAACATTATTCAAATGTTGTGTTATCATATAAGAATTAATTAAAGAAAAAAATTATTGAAAACATGCCTTTTTGCAACGAATTAATCGAACCTCCCTCATTATTTTGAAAACGTCTTTGGATTCAATCTATGATATTTGCAATCGTAACTCTTCGTCCTATGTTTTCTTGTAATTTTCAATTTCTTTTTCTTTAAATATACGAGTAATTAAAGAGTAAATAAATATAAAAGGGATATTACTTTAACATATTATTCAAAAGAATAAAAACCAAATAGTTCAAAATTTTAATTAAATATTTCTTTTTCAATAGAATTTTTCAAAACTTCAGAAATACTTTTTATATAAAAAGTATACATTTGTGTTTGCAACTTTAAATTGAATTAAAAGTTCAGTCTATTTATAGTAAATTTGTTGCAAATTTTTACCATAGAAAGTAAAATAACTAATAAAACTTTATCTCAAAAAGACATCCGCTGAAGGAATCCTTCCTATAAATTTATTTGCATTTAAATTAATAAAAGTTTATAAAGAATAAACTTGTATACAAATTATTACATTATTATTGTAGCTAATTTTAGAGAACAAAAATTGAGTAAAAAGTTTCAATACAAATTCTATTTACAAATTATTCACATAAAATAAACTTTTTTTTTAGATCTCTTTAAGCAATTAAAGTAAATTCAAATTATTTGAAATTGATTTAATAGCAAAACTTTATTTAATTTTTGTTTGAATTAACTTAAAAAACATCAAATAAATACAAAAATAAAACTTACCTTAGATTTATTACACACATGCATTGAAACTACACTGGAAAACTATAAATTATTAAATACAAAAAAAAACACTGAACAAAATATAACAGCGGCACAAACATGCGATTTAAATTTTCAAAAAATATCTAATATCACGGATCCATGCTAAAAGTTAAATAGCTAATATTGAAATTTTAATTCAATAAACATAAATTAACAGAAAAAAACACAATGCTTTAGAAAAATATAATAATAAAATCAGTTTCTTACTTGTGGTGCTAAACCGATATTAGCTGCAGTTAATCCACCTCGATCTGGTTCTGTGTAGCCCCCTAAAGATGCTAAATGTTCAAGGAGTTCTCTATTCTGTTGAAGAAGTTGCTGAGTGCGCGCCTTAATATAAAATTTTTACAAAATTAATATTAATAAACTTTGTAAATATTTTTAATATAAATTTTACCTGTGCTTCTATCCTCGCATTTGTTTCAGATATTAATTGCTCCCTTACCAGCATCAATTGTGCTAAAGCTTGTCTAGTCTGTAAAGTTTGTTGCTCTAGTTGTTCCTTAAGCTGTTGGATTTCTTTTGTTGTTGAAATAGGTGAACTTGGTGGTCTATCAATATCACTCTATTGCATAAAATATAAATAAATTGCAAAAATATAAGAACAGAAAATTTATTTTCAAGATTTTGTCTAGACAAAAGGAATAAAAAAAAAAAAAAAAACAGCACGCGCAAATAATTCATAAATTTACATTATTGCCAAAATTTAATTTCAAAAATGTTTTGCTGTCAGTCAATTTTTGGTCTCATTTTATATTCATTATATGTATATACCATGAGATGATTTTTAATTACTCACACGACTATAAATACTAAGAATTTCTTTACCATATAATTAAAATTTTTGGACATTGATGATTCGGGAATAATAACTCGATTTGTTAGACTTAATAAATTCTTAATAAATTCACTTACACAGGGTGATTTTCGGAAATTACTTGTTGCTTGAGGCGGTAATTCCAAATGATTGGGTCTTTTTGGCAGCGAAAGATCTGGCGTCACTGGAATCGTTCCTAAAAAAAAAAATAAAAATAAAGTTTTGTTTATATTATAAGTTTTTTTGTTTTTATGTTTTAATTTTTACTACATTGTGCTTTTCTCAAGTTTGCTAATAATAAAATCAATTTAAAACAACTTTTTTTCACGCAATTGTTTAAAAAATAAAAATATAAATTAATTTCTGTGTATAATACTGGTTAAGTAGCTTCTAAATTGTTCAAAAGGTAATAAATTCTTAAAAGTTTTCAATATTATCAGATATTTGGTTCTTTCGCAAATATATGTCTGTAGTAGTAAAGATATATGTATAAATGCTAGGAATTTTTAAGAAAATCCTAATAAAAGACCTATAGTAGATGTCTAACAATGGGCACAGATTTAAGATGGAAGATTTTGCTTTAGAATTCAAAGAATTTTTTACCAAACATGACTTAAATTGGCTGGCACAATAAACACATCTATTGAAATGATTTTTGTGTTGACAAATTTTGAATATTTTAATTTTTAGGAAAACTAAGGCTTTCAAGTATTCATTTTTTCTGATATTTTTTCAAATATGATTTCAGTACAGTAGCCACAATAGTACGCACTTAAATAAAAAATTAGTTTCCTTTTTCAACAGTGAAAATTTTCACAATTCCTATTTCTGATTATGTCTACTTTAGGACACTGCTGTATTGCAATTTCATAGCTCCTCTAAATGTTGGCTTTATTAATAAATAAAAAGCAGCCCCTAATGTTTATTCAATATAAGATTAATGCGATTAGTTAAAAAAAAAATTTAAGTGGTAAAAAAATAAGCAAAAAAAAAAAAAATAATAACAATTAAAGTAAGAACAAGGACAACACTTTTTGTAATGTGTTTGCTCGCTTACTCGACACAATGCAAAATATGTAAAATATTTTATAGCTGCTTTATAGATGACTCCATATGAAATTTTTTTCCTCCTAGGCTTCCCCATTTTGGATGCCTTGTTTTTCAGTTTCAGTATTCGTTTTGATTTATTAAAATTTATATTTATTATGGATCAAATATCCATATCCAAATTAAAATATATAATTTTCTTTTAGATGGCCTCCACGACATTAAAAAAACAGGTTAAACATAACAAAAGAAAAATCGAAGATGAAAAAAGAGTTTTTACTGAAAACTGGACTAGGAAATACTTTTTTTTATTGAGCAGATTTATAAAGTACTTTGCTTAATTTGTAGAAACTTTGTGCCAGCTTTTAAAGACTACAATTTGAAACGACATTATAATCAAAAGCATCCCCAGTCGAAAGGTTTAATGATGAGTTCATACTAAATGTACTAAATTGGGTTTAATTTCATACTCAATGTACTGATTTGGATATAGTCGATTCGAAATACTTTATGGTGATTTCATACTGTTTAGCCTGCAGCTTTATACTCAAATCAGTATAATCTTTTACATATAATCTTATTTTCAAAGTTCGTACTGAACTGATACTGAAAGGTCTAGATAAGTCCCGATTCAAAACTACCCGAATCAAATCAGCATTAAAGTTATAAACTTTTCAGTACATTCAGTATGAAATCATCATCAAAGATTTTGACTCGGGATGCCACAAAATATGATGTATATCTCGGCATTTGTTGTAAAGATAAAATCAAAAAATTAAAAAATGGCTATCGTCTGAGCAAAGTTTTTCAATAAAGAGAGCTGCTCAAAATAACATTGTAAAAGCAAGTTATGTCGTAGCAAATTTAATGTAAAGAAATCTTAACCTTTTATTGATGGCGAATTTATTAAAGAATGTATAGAACGCAAAGTAAATATAATTTGCCCTGAAAAAAATTTTGATATTTCTAAAATGAGTTTATCTTACAAAAATTGAGGAGTTGGGGAATTTTGTTGTAAGGCCTTTAAAAAGCAATTGTACTAATTTTAAATTTTGCTAGTTAACCATGGACTAAACCATTTTTAGTAGACTTTACAAAACATTTGTATGATTCAAATTTAAGACTTCCAGGAAAAAATCAATATAATAATAATATGTTCTAAGCAATAACAGCGTTTGAAAGAAAGTTAAATTTTGGCACAATCAATCAATCATTTGACTGATTTCCGTACTTTGGCTGCACATAAACCTGTGAATTGCACAAAATATGCAAAATATGCGGCATTAATTTAAAAGTTTAAAAGTAGATTTCAAGATTTTCGAAAATATGAAAAGTATTTCAACATATTTCTTACTCCATTTTATCTAGAAATAAAAAAATTACCTTCAAATTTTCTAATGCAATGAATTGAACTGCAAAGAGAAATTCAACTGTAAGAAAGGTTTGGGAATGTTTCCTTACTGGAGTTTTATAAAGATCACCCACCCCACGATAAATATCATAATTTTCATAATTATGCTTTATCAATGTCTTCTGCTTTTGGAAGTACCAATTAATTTGTGAACAACTATTTTCAAGAGTGAAGCATACAAAAACAAAAATAGATCAAAGATCACGGACAAACTTCTTGAAAATGCATTAAGAATTGCAATTTGGTCTATGGAACTAAGTATCGATTTGCTTGTTCAACAAAAGCAAATCCATCCATCTCAATAGTTTGAATTTTTCCCATCTTTAGGTAGTCCAAACTAAATGAAACAAAACTCATACAAATTTAAGATAAATATGTATCTATACATATTTAATTCAAATTTTAAAAAATGTATAGTAAAAAGAAGTTTCATAATAACAAAAAGTGAATATGTTCCACTTTGGAACTAAAAACCCCAATTAGTGATTCTAATGAATAAAATTACTAAGTTTATTCAGAAAATGACTGATTCTACATTTTTATTTTTAGAAAGAAATAAAAAATAAAAAAGTGTCAGAGAACAAGTCAAGAGTCAATTCAAAAGAAGAAAAAAATTTTATTAAATTAAAACGTTTTCCTAGAAGCCCTAAAAATTTCTATCATGATTATATCATATTATTTTTATATTTATTCCCTGTCCACTAATAATTTACACAAACACATAAAATAAATGTCATCTTATTATTGTCACTCAATTGAAACAAAAACTTGGTCAACACATTTCAAATTAATGAGGATTAATGTGAAAATTATAAAAAAATTTAACCTAGTTTTGTATATATTTTTGCATTTATGAAAATTTCCAACAATAAAAAAGGGAAAGAAAAAATGCCATGAAGTACTCAAATAATCGTTAATCATTTTGGCGAGGGAGACATATAGCTGAAATGTGGCCAAAACTACGCCTGCAATATAAAATTAAACACAATAATTTCCGTATTTAATGTCATCTTGGGTTTAATTATAAACGAGAACAAAATTAGGTGATATACAAAATTAAAATTTTCTACTACTAAAGCTATCCTAAATAATCCAAATATAAAATAAGTTAAGTAAAATCCATGTTTCGTTTTCTGATGTAATCCTGAATGCAAACTACTTAAATGTGTACAAAATTAATTTTAGTAAAGCTGATGAAAGATTAAGTACTATTTTAGAGTTTTGAAAAAATTCAATCTAAAATGTAAAAAATCTGCTGGCGGCAAAATTTCAACTAATTTCAGTCATATAGATTTGTGAAGAATATTTCAATATGGAACATATCGATTTTGTCAGCATATTGTGCGGCAATTTTTATGACTAACGAAAAAAATATTTTTGTTTTGCATTTATGAATGCAATGTTTATTTTTTGCCAAAATTATTTCATATGATTTATATTGTTCTTTAATTTAAGTTTTAATAATTCTGAACCATAACAAATGGAGCATATGATAACTATTTAGGCATAAGATAAGAATTTTATTTTAATAAAGAATCGATTTAATTCGGAACAATATAAATATCGCCTGTAATATAAAAGGATTGAATACAACTAAAAAAACAAAAAGAGATTTTGCATAGTTATAAAGCTTCAAACTTTTGAACAGATAGAAATGAAAGGACTGAATATTAGAAAAAGTTTTTCAAATCAACTTCTATTAGTATTAATAGCTACCTTTGATTTTATTTGTGCTTTTTATCTAAAGTTTATCGTGCATCATTTAGGATTCATGTTTATTTAGTTCAAATAAATATTCAGTTTTATTAGTAAAGTTTATCATTAGCTTTTTTTGGACTTTTATTAGTTTTATGTAATTCATGAAAATAAATTCAGAAAGTTATAAGTGATAAATAACTATTTGAAAAGTAATGAACTATATAAATATTTTCAATATCTAGCAAAAAAATAAAGGATCAGCAAAAGTTTTTCAATTGAAAAATTACACTATAAGAAATGAATTTAGAACAGACTGCAAGGTTTCCTATTAATTGACAAAATCGAAAAACAAAATAACAAATTTTTTCTTGTCGGAGTTTTTAAAGTCCCAAGTCCTAAGAAAAGTAAAAAAACATCTTTTCTTTTTTGTTTTTTTTTTTTAAATGTAAATTTATTTTCTAATTGAAAGATCTCCTTCAAAGTAGTAAAACAATATTTAAAAAGGGATTAGTCATTGCCTTCAAAATGGGCCACACTTTTCGTCATGATATCATAAATTAAAAAATATCTTTTTCAGTGCAGTACCTTTTTGAGATCCTTGAATGGATCATAAAAAATAGGGCCAGTGAGAATGCAATTTATCTCTAAAATTTTCAGCATTTTTACCAAAGCAATTTAACTTATGATTCGTTTAATTATTTAGCAAAAAATAGCTGTTTTCAACTGCATGCCAGATTTTTTTCAAAATCGTGTTTTATAAAGTCTAAAACATGATTTTTTCCAATTGCTTAGAAAAAAAGCCAAAGAAGCTTTATTATACATATTAGTATAGGCTAACACCAAATAATTAAAATTGTGACAGTTATTTGTTTTTTCGAGTGAGTTCTTCTAATTGGTTCCATGTTATTCGGAATCATGTTATTTAAAACTAATAATTCATACAATTTTGGAGATAACGTTACGTGCTATTAAAAATAGTGCAATCCAACATGCGAGATCCATACTTTCCATTAATTAGAAAAACATTGAAAATAAGAATTATTAGTTGAAAAATTTCAGTTGTACAGAAATAATATAAAATTCATTTAATTTAGACAAGTCAAGCTTAAAAGGGTTGTCGTTTTTAACCATGCTATTCGCGACTTCATGCAATTCAAGTATCGTGCTGTTCGAGGGATGCCTAATAATAGTTCTGTGTCAATCTAAGGACTTTTTAGACAATTGAACTTTTTTCTAGCCGCAGTATATTACCCTTAAATATACTGACATTAAACAAGTAATACAACAACAAATTAAAGTATATTTCTAATTATATTTATCATTCATTCCCATTCAATGAGATTGTTTTTTCTTATTTCTGAATTCAGAATTCGGAATTCGTTTAATTCAGTTTTCTGAAGTTTTTCTCTCATGTAAAATCAAAATTAGTTTATTAAATATAATTAATGAATTAATATTTGAACTAACTATATTAACATCAATTGTCAATGTCATATGTCATATTTATTTGAACTTGATTGGATAAATAGAAAAGGATTTTATTAACGATTGAAAGTTCCAAAAAGATATTGTACTTTATGAGCTAACAGTAGGAATAATATTGGAACTAACTATTAACATCAATGGAATAGAAAGGATTTTATTAACAATTGAAGACTTTTATGCAAGCTAATAATAGGAATATCAAAATATCAATTTTAAAAAATTATTTAAAATGATTTATATTTAGAAGTCGTTTTTCGACATAAGTACAAAAATTAAAAAAAAAAGCCCCTTAGTTTCCATCAGTTTCACCCAAGATTGCATAATTATTGAAAATTTAATACGAATTGTTCCTGATGATTACAAGCTCTATTTAATATTTAATATCTCTTAAAATTTCCAAAATAAAAATCAATTTAATTTAAAAATTTGTTCACCACTATTGACCGAGTCAATTTGAAGAGGACTATTTAACGTCATATCCTTTAAAGTTTGCAGTTATCAATATTTTGTCTTTAATCGAATTTAGAAAAGACACTCACACTAACTATAAAAGTCTTAGAAATGCTTAGCTATGACATCTTAAACCATAAAAATTTTTCCCTTTTTCAAGTTTTTTAACCAGTAAACATTTTTAGGAGAAATATTTTAAAGGACAAACACAAATTTTAAAAAAACATAGCAAGCAAGTGATTCAATAAATTTTTTGTTATAGTAAAGAATATTAGGAATATTGGTAAATAAATTTATACTTGGTTAGCAATGCTTCTTAAGAGTATTCAACTGGGATAGATACCTCTGTATTTTATATTTAGATAAAAATCAGAATTTGACAGAAAACTATTTTAAGAAAAAGTTCAAAATTCACATTTAGTCTAACCTAATTATTGTGAACATAAAATTGAAAAGTTTTTTTATTTTAACGCAGACCAAAGCGTCTGGATGTCGAAAAATTTTTGTTCTCTTTTGTGTACTTACTGAAAAGTGTGCTTTTTTTATATTCCTGTTAATTTATAATTAATATAAGATGTAGTAGATGAAAATGTGTTCATGTTTTCTATATGCACTTATGTGCACTATTTTTAGTAAGAAAAATTACTTGACTAAAATTAATTTCAGAAATTAAGAGTGAAAGTGCTAACAGATTTTAAATTTTACGAAATTGAGAATGACATCGCCGATCACTTAAAGTAGTATAGACGGTTGGAACAATAATTTTGTATTTATGAAATCAATTTAAAAAATATTTAAATCTTTTAACAGTTTATCATTATGTTATCCCTAAAAATCTGGTTCTTTGAAAAATATAAATGCAGTAATATGTCGTATTTGAAATCATTTTCAAAAACAAAAAAAAAACAGAAACATCAACGGGTATAGTTTTTAGAGCATCGTTCATAAATAGACAGTCAATAATGAAAATCAAACAAAACTAAAAAAATGATTAATGAAAAATCACAGCAATAAATTAACGTAGAAGAAAATATATTTAAAATTTAATGCCACGTGATGGTCTAGTTTTCAATTTTAAAATAATACTAAAATACATAATATATATATATATATATATTTCAAACACTTTTTTCAACTTGTTTCGTTATTGACGCTTTTGGTAGGCACACGAGAGACAGTTTAGATAAATACGCAATAAATTAGTTATTTTTCTGTTGTCATTGAAAATAAACTAAAAAAATTTTTGTTTTTATAAACAAATAAAAATTCACGAGATTTAAATATTTTTTATTTTGTTCAATTAACTTATAGAGACAACAATATCAATTTTATTTTTTTCCTTTCAAATGCTATTGACACTTATTTTAAATACTATATTTATTTATTTGTTGTTTATTTTTATTGAAAGACACTATTCAGACAGAAAATTAAATACTTTTAGTAGCGCAAAATTCTAGCAATGACAAATTTATAATGAAAGCTTCCAAGGTGCAGTCGTACGTCACAAGATCATATTGAAAAAAAGAAGAAAATTTAAGTCGCGACAAAAAACACTAAACTTTTTTATAAAATTTATGAAACAGTTTAAGCTCTTTTACTTTTTCACCTTACAATGAAATTATTTATATAAGTTTTATTTTTGTAAAATTGATTTTGTTTTGGTTTTTGTTTATTACCTTGGCATTTCTTCATGGTAAAATCAATAAATTATAAAATTTGTGTATAATTATTACTTGCACAGAGTGTGTGCTTAAGATTTAGAAATATTTATCACGATTTAAGGAAATAAGAAAGGTTTTTATCGAGGTATCATAGACGAGTTGGTAGTTTGATAGTATGGGGTGAAATATCTTATTACGGAACTATAGATTTGACCCTTTGACCTCTTTACCCTGCCCTGCCCTGCATATTCACCGGACTTTAATACTATCGAAAATATTTGAGTTTAGCTGGCCCATAAGATTTATGCTGATGAAAGACAATTTGACACAACTGATGATCTACTACAAGTTGTTAAGGGAGCTTAAGAATCTATATCCTTAAAATATATTGTATCTTTATATAATTGCCTACATACTAAAATTTTTGAAGTTATTTTGAAAAAAGGGGGTCATACACTTTATTCAATACTAAAAAATAATATTGCTGCTTTCTTGATTTGTCTTTATTTCTGTAAGTGAACCAATTCTATTGACCACTTTTATATAGTATTGCTATAATTAAGCCTCATTAGGAAAAACCAAATAAGGTATATAGACACCCTAGTTGTCCTTAAGACCTTGCAGCAGATAAAATGCTCTTCGATTGCTTGTGACATTTGAAAATTCTGTGACCCTATTTTAATGATTGGAAGCGTAGATTTAAAAAAAATGCTATATATAACAAAAAGGATTAAAAATTTTCTAATCAGTATAAATTGAAAAGTAGCTTCCAAAACTTTTTTAAAAAAATTGTTCAAGTACTTAATTTATATAAAAAATATATACAAACATATATGTATACAACAAATTGCAACCTCATAAAACTATTTTGATCCTATTCTAAGAAATTTTTTGTTTTTTATTTTATGTAGCAAAATAAATCTATTTGAAATTATCAAAAAACCAAGTAAAATGTTTTCACATTAAAAAAAAAAGAAGAAAATTTACAAGAAATTATTAATTATAGAAGATAAATTTCTTAGATGCCAGTTCTGTCGGCTGAATGTCTATTACAATAATTTGTGAGTTGTTTAAGATTGTATTTAGTTCATACGTAGTTAGCTACAATTGACGTCATTATAGAGTAAAGATATTTTTCTGGGCAAATATAAAATGAATTGGACCAACGTAAAATGCATCAAGTAAAAGGGGAATGACCTGTATAACTGTCGTCTTTAAAATGATTTGTTGTATGATGTATAAATGGCTACAGCTGGAAAATATTTTAGTTCAAAATGCAGCAAAAGTTATGTATATAAATAAATATCCATTGGGAAATTGCATATTGGATGTTTTATGTTTTATTTAGAAATTGATTTTGGACAGACTTTAAAATTTTTTTTTAAATCCATTCAAAAATATTTTTTTAGTGTAGGATCAAATAGATTAAAATTGGAAATCATTAAAACAAAAATTTTAAAAAAAATTTCTTCTAATTCTTCACTAAATGAGAACACACTAAAAACTTTTTGAAGATATTTTAAAAATAAATATATTCCTGCTATTTTTGTATTTCTAGGTTTTTACAAATGCCCTTTTTCTAAAAAATTCTTTAGAAGTATTTGTGGTTAGTAAAGCAATGGAATTATCATAAGTAACGAATGCCAGAAATCCCAAATGTAATGATGAAAAATATAAACATCATTTTATCACATATCCTTGCAAATTACTGCAAAAACAACACATGATGATCAATATAAGTATTTATGTAAAAACTTTACAAGGTTTTTGACTTTTTTTATGCTGAATTATCCTTTAAATTAAACCGAAAATATTCTTTGTAAAATCAATTCAACTCAACGTCTGTCAGAATTTTCACGAAAACTAAAAGTGAGAAATCAATTTAGTCCTAACTGGGACTCACAATCAGTCTCATTTATTTTTCGAATCATTCATTCTTGCTTCTTCTTCTTCTTCTTTTTACGAAATTTAAATTTTAACATTACAAACATTACAATTCGAAATTTATATAATTCTTAAAAACTAGCAAAAGTCAAGTTAAATGTCTGGTCGAATAATAGTTTTCATTTAAGAAAATTTCTTCCTTTTATAGGTAAGAAGTTTTAATAACTTTTTAAAGACAGAACTTTAAATTAAAAGTTAATTTGAAAAATTGCAAATGCCACCTAAGCAATTAAAAACATAAAATTCTCTGTATCATATTTTGCATTGCAAAAGGAATAACAACAAGAAAAAAACAAAAAATAGTTCTTAATCCTGAATTATACAAAAAATCAAATCTTTAAAATTACAAAACTCACCTTTTTTGGGTACATCGTCTTCACTTAACTGATCCAGGATTCGATCTTGATATAAAATTTCAGAAGAATGATCTGATCTCTCATCATTAATATCCACTGGTTCCTTTTGTAGACTGAATTTGTGACACACTTCAAATGCTTGCCCTACAGTTCTTACAATCCGCATTGCTTGTGACTGAAAAGAAAGTAAAAAGGAAAACTTTTGAGTATATTTCACTTGAATATGAATATTTTAATATTAAGTATTTTTTAGAAATGATAAACAAATTAACATTTATTTAGATATACCTCTAGATCAGAATCATAACCTTGTTGTGTTACAGAATCTTGATTTTCAGACTCATTTTCTGTCTTTGATGAATTTCTTCTAGGAGATATAATTGGTTCTCGAAATGATAGTTTCTTACGTGGTTTATTATTTATTTTTGAATTAAGTAATTCATCATCGATCTGTTCGTTATTTTCAAATATAGTTTCCGGTGTTTTAGAATGATTATTATTTAGACATAATAAAATATCAGATGGTTTTTCTTCGACGACATTTTTTGATGTAAGCTTTTGTAATTTTAATCTGGCTTTAATTATATTACCATCAACTATTAAGGAATTATTATTCTCCTCTTTTTTACCTTTTAGATTTGATCTATATTTCTTTTTGCTATTCTCATCATCACGAACAATTGGTTTATTATTTTTTATTAAATAAACAACATTTTCATCATTAAATAAAATATGTTTTTGAGAATTTTTGTATGTTGAATTTTTTGTGTTATCATCAATTAATAAACTTTCAATTAAAGTATCATCTAAAAAATTTGTGTTATTTTTTTGATTTGATAAATCAGTTTCTTCGTTTTTAAATTTTTTTCCAGCTTGTGTTAATAATTCATCCAGATCAAAACTTTTATTACGTAAAAATTTTCGAACTTTACGTCTTTTAGATATGGAATATTGAGAATGAAGAATTTCATCTTTTAATGATTTAGTTCTATTTGAATTTTCTGCTAGAATATCACGTGAAGTCATACCATTTTTAAAAACATTTTTATGTTTATCTTTGTCCAATTGTATAATTTTATCGTTATTTTTTCGATTTCTTGGCCATGGAAAGAAATCAAATGCTTTACTAATTGGACTACGTGGAGATATCGGAAATGCATTTTTTGTTCTCCATATCTCCCCAATAGATGTTATTACACTATTACGTCGTGTAGATAATGCAATTGGTAAATCAATTGCTACAGGTGAACCACTATGTTGATCACGTCGCATCATTTTACGTAATTAATTTTTTTTTTTTAAATTGAGAAAAAAAATATAGTTTTTGAATAGGTTTATATTAATTCCATTTCGGATTTAGAACTTTTTCACTATAAAAATTTAATAGATAATTTTTATCGTAAAAAATAACAGAATTTTTTTTTGTTTCTTAAAATCATCTTCAGATAATGAAATATTTTTTAAAATATTTCTTAAAAATTTCCTGTTACGAATTTTGTAATCTGATAATTGATATTTTTAATATTTTATTTAAAACAAAACCTAGACTAAATTTAGATTAAATTTTAACTTGAGTTCTTTCCTTTTTCAGAATAAATCAAATTAAATTAATCACTTCAAAAGTGCTACATTAAATTCTATTTTTTATTTAGAATATTGGATGAAAGCTTTCTAATTTTATTTAAGGCTAAAGGGCACAGTTATCCTAACCATAGAATCATATAACTTCAAAGATAGCATGTATATTATAGCCGAAGTGATTTATTAATATAATCAAAGTAGATGAACGCCAGAAACTTAGAACGTAAAGCTGGTTAACCTCTTTTATCAAAGTCTACGTGATTAACAATAGATTTTACTCAACTATTTATACTTTCCTTTTAGATATCACACCTAATGAAAGTTTAAAGAAAACATTTTAACTTTGTTGTTATATATATTGTATTGTAAACTGTCAGGAAATATGGAACATAACATCTAAGGCATTCATGATTTGTTACTATTTAGAAAAGAAACACGATAAAAATTAGATTTAGTAGGTATTCGAATTCATTAGTCTTTATGTTTTTTCAAGCTCTCAATAATTGATTTGTAGTTATTTATTTTCACTTAACAACTTTACTCTCAGATATTATCTGAAAAAGTTCTTTGCCTTTGAAAATATTTGCAATATAAATGTGATTCTAATACATAGTGGAACAAGTTGATAATAATTGACAATTATACGATTTTAATTTTTTTTCTTCTTAGAGCTGATTCACCAAAGTTAACTAGAAAGTCGCTCTGTAGAGGATTTAATTTATAACAAATAGTGCTTATATTTTCTAAAGAAATGAAAGTACCTTTTTAAGTCATTAAGTCATTTAAGAAAATTCAACCATTTTTTTACTTTGATGTTTAATGTTAAACCTTAAGTTAAGCCTGTAATATTTTCAGAAAATAAAAAACTTTCTAAAAGAATTCAAAATTTTCATTATTTATAAGACTGGTAAATAAATTGGAATGTAAATACTTTATTCATAAGAAACTAAAACTTTTTGATAAAACTATGAATGAATTTTAATAATACCCTTTCACCATTGCGCTTATACACTGTATTTCAATACACGGAAATAATTTTGTATGCAGAATCGTGTATTGAAATACAGCCATTGAAAGTCTATATAAGGAGAAATTATTTAGACATTTATTGTGAATTATCAGGTTGTCCAACAAAACAATATTATTATTTGTTTTTAATTTCTTTAATTACTTCTCTAAAATAATTTTAAAACTCTGAAAGTATTATTTTCTATTTTCTTTAATTTATTAACTAATTCAATTAGTTTATTACTTTTAAAATATTATTTCAGCACAATAAGACGATTTACAGTTGATTTTTATGACACTCATTTTGACATTTTTAGTTCAAATACAGTGTATTACCAATGGATAAGCTTCTCTGTTTTTTTTTGTTTTTGTAAGGTGCCAATACCACTTAGCATCAGTGGGAAAAGGGAAAATATAAAATAAAGGGCATCGATATTAACAAATATTTTAGTATAATATTCGTAAGTGATATATTTTTCGATTAACACAATCTGAAATTGAATATTATACTTTCAAACTAGGTTGATGACTTGCAGATTGCAGATTCAGTGAAAAAGTTTATCGTAAATTTGTATAACAAAATATTTTCCATACTTTAGTTTTTTTGACACACGGTTTCCACTTAAATCTTGCATCAAAAGTCATACTAAGATATTTAATTTAATAATTAAAGTTGATGCGCAAAATAGATTGAAATTGACTTATAAACTATTTAGAGATGATAAAATAAATCAAATGATAGAAGCTAGGAATTAGTTATTTTATATACGATTGTTATATAATCAGTTTTGCTACTCAAATTCAATTCTGTTTTATATAATCCTTTATATCTTTTGAACTTTAAAGAATGCTTTATATTTGTCTTGCACGAGAACTGCTTATGTTTACCTTTTGTTCGATTTCCATGACTTAAAAAATATTCCTTTTAGCTAAATTTTTGTTAATTTTAATTAATTTTAAGCATTTATAATGTTTTATAATTAAAATTCTGTCCGTGGTTCTGTAATTCATCTACCCGTATAATAAATAAAAATGTTTCAACGCAAAAGGGTTCACTAATTACAAAAAAAAATAGCTAAATATAAACAAAATATCCTCTTTGAATTACTTATTTTAATTGCAATATCCTTTTATCCATATTAATAGAAAGCACATCTTTTGATTTATCGAGGTGATTCAAATGGAAAGCTCTTTATAATTTATCATATTATAATATACATATTTAGGTATCCTTATATCATTAATTTTTGATGAAAAAATTGGACTAGTAATTATAGAAAAGCTATTGCCTAATTTACCAAAAAAACCTTTATAAATATTAACCACGATACAAAACTAATTAATGCTGGCTTAGAATTAATTCCTCAATTGAAGGGATGATATAGCAAACAAGAAAAATTCCTAAACTATAGTAATATACATATCATGTTAAATCAGATAAAATCCTATTTGTTAGGTTGATAAAAACTAATACTAAGATATTTTCTCAATAAAAATTAGGTCTTCATAGAAACTAGAAAATTAGATATTTTTATTTCTTACTTTGAGACATCCCAAAAGCATGAAAAAAAAAAGTCATCACAAATGGAATTAGTTCTTACAAAGTGATTTAGGATACTCTTATTTCAGTTTTAACCATCCCCTTAAAAATAATATATAGCAGATCTGAATAGTCATTTTGAGACTATCTATGTATACTATTTTTGTTGTCTTGTATTACAATTGTTAACTAAGGAATTATTTCGAATGTTCAAATTAAAGAAATAGACCTGAACTCAATGTTAAAAATAGGTTGAAATTCATGTATAACAAAAATATAGAAAGAAAATTGTAATGAATTTTTATAGCACATGAACTTTAATTTAAAACGATTAATTATTATCATTTACTATTTCCATATTAGGGTCAAGATTTAAAATGATTTAAGACCACATCAAAAATTTTATATGTTTCGGATGAAGAAAAAAAAAAATCTTATTTAAAAAGCAATCAAAAAATTTATTTAGAATTATTAATATTTTCTTAATCTACTTAGAATTTACAACGTTGAAATAAAAAATTCCCCATCATTATATCTCCAACAGTGAAGTATGAATGCATCTAATAAATATGCAAGATGTCATGCCGTTTTATATTAAAAAATTTTATTAGATATAACTAAGGCTTCCATTAAAATTTATAAAAGAAATTTTATTTTAGGTTTTAATTATTGACTGTAAATAAATGAGTTTTGTAAATCATCTGCTGTCCATTAAATTATTTCATTGATTATTTAAACGAGAAAATTTGCCTAAAGTCTTCAATATAAAATTTAGGAAGCTTTGAATTGAATGCTGTATTTTTAAAGTAAAATCCTTCTCAAGTTCAAGTTTAAGTATTAATTATTAGTAGAAAAATTATATTTACAAACTTTTATAACATCAAAAAGTCAGATATTTTGTTTGGGTATGATTTAGCGATAGAATAGAAATTACGAGCAGTAAAAATATTATGTACTCTGAGGGACATATTTAGAACGTCCAATTAATCCCAAAATCCTGTGTGATTACTATTATATCCCTTAAGCCGAAACTTTCTGTCCTGTCCAGTAGCAATTGATATAATCAACTTAATATTTTTAGCACATTTTCATACAATTAAAAAGGAGATGGAAAAGTTTCTTCTGAATTTTTTTTCTTTTCTATCTTTTCCATATATTGATTAAAGGATCTGTGATCTGATAGATTTAAATTTAAAAATATAAAGCCTCATACATTCTAAGCTCTTTGTCCTCATACATTTGAGAAATGTTTTTATTTGGACTAAGCTAGTTAGTTCATATCATGAGCCAAATGATTAAAATATTAGTTGATTATGGACTATTTTTTTCCATGATTCTGCATCTTCACTACCCATTGAAATAATAAGAAACCAGAATGAATTAACTTACACTGTTAATGCATTATTCAAGGCTTAAAATAATCAAGAAAGAAGTTGAGAAAATAATAAGCAAGAGATAAAGTTCTAGTGGATTCTAAATTATTAATTTTATTCTTCGCAAAATCATTGAAGCCATTTTTGATAAAAATGAAAGATATTTAAGTATTTAGCAATTCTTCTAACACTTGAAGAACTTATAAAATAAAATTGATTAAATAAGATAAAATATGTGAAATATGATTTCAGAAGCATAAAGGACTTCATAAAGCTTAACATCCGATATGAGACTTAATTTTTCATTCCAGTTAAAATTTTAAAGGCTTTGAAAGACGAAAAGAAAAAGCCAAAAAGTTCTAACAGACAAATTGCACTTCAGTTTTTATGTTAATAGTAGACTTGGGTTACTATTGAGCGCTCGAATAGGGCTCCTTTCTTTATAACACACGAATAGTTAACATGTACATATTATTTAGCGCCCATACTACCTTAGTTTTGTTGCATGAATATTTCTAAATAGAAAATTGTTGATACATTCTCAATTGACATTCATTGGGTTTCATTTATACTAATTTGCTTGACATTTTGAGGACGGCATGTACTAACGATGTCTCACAAGCGAATACTTGATTTAGAGGCGTGTACCATCGGTGGCTCACATCGGATATAGTTTTGTTATAGTTTGTGTGGTTAAAAATAATTTTTTTATTAAAAATTAGAGAGCTTATTTTACAGTTTTGAAGTTTTGCTAAATAACGCGCGCCGCAAGATAAAGCAGAGTACGATATTTTCGAAGTGAAAGAGAAAAAACTGTTCCATCCTCAACGTGTTAAATAATTGCACATAGGATAGTTTTTGGTATTAATTTTGCTGATGAATTTTATTTATTTAAATAAATATTAGTATATAGAACAATTTTTAATAAAATTGAAGCATAACTTTTTTATAATATAGAACACTAATTAGTGTTTAATAAATAAATGACCAAAGCACTAGTAAAGCCCTTCAAATAAAGCGCTTGGAAAGATTTTATTCTCAAAGCCCTTCACGAAAGCTTTTTCAAACTGAGAACTAAACAAAATTGATAATATCTTACACACACATAAAAATAATAAATAAAACTAACATTTCTTTTTTTTCATCGTTATTAAATATTTTCAAGAAAAACTTTTAAAAAAATCCATATAAAAACTATATCATAAGGTCTGGCAATATTGAAATAACAATTCACACAATTCAATAAAAGTAGTTTAATGAAAAATAATAATTTTTTATGCGTATGGTCTCTTCCGCCTCTGAATATTTAGGCTCTAAAAATTTTTTTAACGGTCATTAAAGTGCAATTAATGAACAAAAAGAACTGTGAGTGGCATATTTTAGTATATGACAGAGAATAATTTTACGTAAAAATAGCTTCGACAATTTCTTTGATGATACAGAGGGTACAGCACTGCAATTACTCAAATGAGGTTAATGTTTGTGCTATTCGCTGAAATCTTTTTCCAACAAATCGAAAAAAAGTATTTTGACCTATATAAAAAATATGTTAATCGAAAAAATAGTGAGGTTAAATTTTTTTTTTTTTTTTAGATTTAACAAAAAACAATTAGATTAACATTAGAAAAGTTTTCTTTATTGATATTAAAAATATTTTAATAGTTTTATATCTTATGAATTGAATTAAAAATTGCCAGGAACATAATTAAAATTGTTTTTGATAGTTTTGATTTTATATTAAAAATTTATATCCAATTTCATCAAAAAAATTTCGAAAATTTAAAATGATTTGTGTACAACATTTAAATCTATATTTTATTAGTGTGACTAAAGTTCCATCTAGGAATAGTTCAAAAGGAATTATTACAATCAAAACAAATTAGAATCAAAAGTGTTCTAGAAAAACATCTTTTCTATTGATGCAAGTTAAAAATTCTTAAAATTATAATCAAATTTGACTTTTATTGTTAATAAAATATTTCACAAAATATTTCCGAAAAAAATTTGGGTAAGAAAAATTCTGAAAATAATATTTTATTGGAAAAATAATTATACTTTTTAGAGTATAAATATTTTGTGAAATTTCTTGTATCCCCTTAGAATAAAGTTCCGACGATAATTCATGAGAGATTTATTTGAAATTTGGAAAACCAAATTATGTTTTTTAGTAAATAAACATGTAATATAGCTCGAACTTGGTGAAAGGAAAAAATTATTAAAATAAGAATTTTTGGCAAAGTTGTGTAGTGAAAAGAACTATTTTTATTTTAATTTGCACCCCCGTATTGCCTTGTTAAATCAGATGGGATAAAAAACACAATCACTCACTATATTGAAGAAGTGGCCAGAAGATCAGTTTATAAGAAATCATGCAAACGTCTTCAGAACAAGACTTTCAAGAAAAACCTCTAGAAGCCTAGCAGTAATTAAAACTTGTTTATTCTAAATAACTTGAAAAATTACAAGAATATTCTAGACATATCGTATCACCTTCATCAAAAAGGCTTTTTTTGGCAGTAATTTTAAATTGGATAGTAAAAAATATTGATTTGTTGAATTTCTGAAACTCATTTAACCCATTACATTAGCTTTTAGTCAAATATAAAATAAGTTACCAAACAAAAATTAAATTTTTTGATGAATATAACCAAATTTATCAAAAAAAAAAAAACACGAGCATAAGAACGCATATTAAAAAACCATAAATACCCTTAAATAAAAAATATATCTGTCCGATAACTAAAAATATTAACTTTCACTATTTTCTAAAAGAATTTGCAGTTGAAGAACCAAATTTTATTTAACATACAATTTTTCAATAAAATCTAAAATTGTTTTTGATTCAAACCCGGAAGCATGATTAAACATGTGTAAACTTTTCCTAAAAATAGTTGTATGTAACCGAGAAGCTGATCCATGGCTAATTTGCGTCAAAAATATATTCTTAAAATTAACACGCACTACTATTGATAGCCTCAGTAATTATATATCTGACAAATGCGTAAGTTTAGGTGGAAACATCTGGTTGACATGAGGATATATCAGTCCCAATAATTTTATAGTAGAATTTCTAGCTAACAAAATAAAAATTTCTATTATTTTAAACCAATTGTGGTGCTAAAATTTTCATTTTATTTGTTGCTTGTCATAGCAATAAAAAAAAAACTCAAAGATTTATTTAATTTTCACATAAATCTTAACCATTAGAAAATTTGACTTTATTTCAATTTTGAATACTGTTAATTCTTCAACAGGTCATTATTATAAATAAAGTAGACAAAAATAAAAACAAGAAATAGAGAACATGTATGACAATATCCTCCAGGCTATAATTAAAAGCTTCAATCAGTGCTTAGTATTTTAAGCAAAAAATAAACGAATTTGATAATTTGTTATCGGTTTTGATTTTTCAAACCTATTCTAAAAAACAATGCCTACAAGATAATTGAGATCACTTCCTGTTCACTAAATAATCAAAACTAGAAAATTTTCAGATATATCTCTGAAAATATTTTTTTATGACTGCTTTTACTTTTAGTACAAACAGCCAAAATTATTCATGCTTTAAAACTTCATAATTTTCAAAAATATTGACAATAATTTCATTGAAAGCAACTGCTACCCTATTGAAACAAAGAAACAAAGAAACAAAGGTAAAATAATTTTTGTTTTAAAAATAAGCTTTATAAAATAAAACAACGATGTTTCATAATCAAATAAACAAACAAAAAATCAATATTTCCTAAATAATTTTTGAATTTTGAATTTTATTAGTAATTTGAAAATTAAATAAAAAAAAAACTTAGTTAAAACCTTAACAATGTAAATAATATAAAAAATATCTTAAATTTCCTAAAAAAAGCTAAATAATTGCTAATAAATTCACAACTAATATTTATGTTCCATAAAGTCGAAAAATAAATAATATAAATATGTAAAAAAAAGAATATATTTAGCAATAAAATGTTACTAATAAGTGAACTTATTTTCTCTGGATTATTCTTATAAAAAATTAATTAAGAGGATTGGTTTTATGGTTTCGTGAAAATCAAAATTTTGTTCATTCCACCAAAAAACAAATTTTCAATCAATAAATATAAAAAAATAAATACAAAATGGTTAATAGCTTTTATCTATTGAAGTCACTTGGACAGATGAAAGAAAATTTATGATTTTTCAATGTAGCCAATTAACAATAATTATTTAAGTATTTTTGAGTTAGCTACAAGACGTAAAGCATTATAAAATAAATACTACTTTGAATACAAGCTTTGCTGATTGATTCCATCTATCTGCAAATTAAGTTCATTCATTTGCAAATGAAAACGAATTTATTTTTTTGGAAATGGAATTAATCCACAGTAACAATTTTTCTTTATATTTATTTAAAAAGAGACTTCTTCGATTTTGAGCTAATTATCAGTACGACCTTGGAACTTTTAGGACATTTATACGTACAATGTAGTTTTCTTCTTTAAATTTAGGCTCTCCTGTACTGATTTAGGCAAACAGTACTAATATGTAATGCAATACCTTAATCATGTAATTGAAACTTTTACTTTTTTTTTGAGAAATTAAATGAAAAAAAAGGTTTGAAAAAGCTTTAGTATAAAGTGTAAACTTTCATGACATTATACAAGGTAGAATATCCTAAAAGTTCCAAAATCGTACTAATAATTAGCTCAAAATTAACCACAAATCAGTCTTTTTCGAACGAGCTATTAAATTTATTTGATAATTTACAAATTATTGTTATTTATAAATAAATCTATGTCCTTTTTTTCAATTGTTTCTATAGATGAGTTAAATTTAAGAAAAAAATAGATTCTAGTTATGAAAGGAACAATTTCATTTACAAATGGATCAATTTCATTTGTGAAAGAATGAACTCCATTTGCAAAAGGGTTAAATATAAGCCTGTATCAGTTTGAAAAATAAAAATTAAGACTAATGTTTTTTAACCCAAATGTATCAAAAATAATGAAGCTGTTCATTCATTCCTTTTTGATATTATAAATTTTGTTGGTTTAATTATGTATAAATCTTTTATTCATCTATTTATCTTTGAGTTTAAAAAAAAAAACATTTTTAATACATGGCTTAGTAGTAGTTTTTCGCTTGATCATACCTTTTCCTTCTCTTTATCCTTTTCAATTCAATAAAAATATAATTATATAACCGAATATGCTTAACTATTTGAGATGGCTTTTACTTTCTTCCTCTTGTAAAGATTTTCTCTTTCAGATCAGTCAGCCAAGTTTTTTCTCTTTATATTCAAATTTGCTTAGTTTTAAGCAAAACATCTGTTTTTTCTTTTGTTTTTTTTTTTGTAGCCCGAGGAGCCAGTCTGGCCAATGAAAAGAATCATGACTATAATCCAATAAAAAAAGCCGGACATAGCAAGCTCATTATACTTTAATGCAAGCGCAATCTTGGAAATCGTGTCAATGTATTTATTATCTGTGCAAAAGAATAGACTCTTCTGACCACATACGTAAAAAAAGGCGAAAAGAGCAAACAGTATAAAAAAATAACATATTTACGAGTACTGTGGATCGCAATTCGATCCTATTAGTCTACAAAATGCTTTGATTCTATCAATAAGTATTTCAGCTAGTCTGAAGTGGGATTCTGTTTCGGTGAAAAATCAGCGTGAGAATGAGAAAGTCGGATTCTGACATATTTACCATATATTATATGTCAAAGATCCAACTTTTCCATTCTGCCAATGGAGTTACTCTAAATAAAACAGCAGAAAAAGCAGTATTATTAATTTTCCCTAACATATTTTTACAAAAGCAAAAGCTCTTCTACATATATTTCTCTTTTTCAGTTTTTAGCCACTTTTATATTAACTTTTTTCTAAAATTATTTTAATATATTATCCGAAAAAGAAATCATATTTCAATTCTAATATGCTCATCGCAACTTTCATTTAAAAAATATTTGTGTTTTTTCAAATATCAATAAGTTACTCAAATTTAAAATTTTGTGTCAGAAAAACTTGAAAGAAGTCAAATAACAACAAATGACGATAAAAATAGCTAATTATGAGAGTGAAATATATTAGCGACAATTGATTGAAAAGTTCAAGACCTAAACAACATGCCATTCAGTAATGAATAGTTTTCATTTTTGTAATGTACAATAGTCGCTTATAGAATCATTCGGAACACCACGAACTTATAGCTTTGATGTCTATATGACAGGAATATACTTTAATAACTAAACTTTTGCATTAAACTCTAAAAATTTAGAAAATACATTAATTCATTTTATTTCATTCTTATAACAAAGATCACAAAATTATTCGTACTTTTGATTTCTATTGCTTTTTAATAATAAAAAATATAATTGTCGATTTTGATTTTCTTTTTGCCTTGTGTGATTGGGCATGCTGATAACAAGCTTTTTGCTATCATTGGCTTTTTTATTTAAAAAAAACGTAAGTAATAGTGCTTTAATCTAATATAAAATTGGAATTAATTAAAATTATTATTTTCAACATGATCCATGGCATAAAGCAAAAAAACTGTGTAGCAGTAGATCAATATTAATACTCCAAATCAATTAATAGCACCACCACAAATCCCAGATATTAATCCAATAAAATATCTATGAGTTGAAATGGAATATAAATTGTGGGTTTATAACATAACTGGTCAAGAAATGTTCAAAAAATAAGACATTAGAGGTGTAGTAGTAGTAATTCTGAGAGGCACTATATTTGGTTTATTCAAAAAATATATTTTGTTTAGTAATTTACCATTTTAAGGTAAATATCTAGATTTATTCAAATTTCCCACATATGTCAAAATAAAATGAAATAGCTACAGGTGGCCATTAATATAGGTATATATCTTGGGATAATCTAACTATACAATAGTTGACCATAAATTTTTTTTTAAGTTTCAAAAAAATTCACTAAAATAAATAAATAGCACCTGTTTAGCTATAAATTTGAGTCAAAATTTGGATTGTTTTCAAAAAAAAATTTAACAAAATTCTTTCCCTGTACATAAATCACAAATACATAAATAATATATATATATATTTATATAAAGATATGTAATATTTTAAAGATTAATGAATAACATTTGATTTGGACTCAACAACGAAAAAATAAGTAACTTTAAATTTTATCTAAATTTTAATTTATAAAACTGATTAAATGCTGGCACAATTTTTTTTTAAAATTTCTAACAATTATAAGTGATCATTTAAAGTCGCCAAAATTTGATTTTTCAAAGTTTTAAAAATAAAATGAAAATACTTGTAGTCACTATGAGAAGACAGTCAATAGCCGCATGAAAACTATATAATTCCTGCTTGCAAATGATGGTTCAAGGTCAATTAGATTTTGTCTGCGCAAAATAATTTTAAGACAAAAAAAAAAAAAAATTATTTAACAAAATTTTTAAAAAAGAAACGCAAAAAATTATATTTTACTTAAATGAAATTAAAAAAATCTATAAGAAAATTCTGCTATTTTTTCACGATAAAATATTTTTTTGTATATTTAAATCACTTTTATATGCCTAGATGCAACTGAATTAAAAGCAGTTTTAGAATACAAAAAAAAACACATTAACTGGATACACAAATATATATATTATTATTATAAAAATAAAATCTTATTTATTTCAAAACAAACCAAAACTAAATAATCTTTTTTAAATATTACACTGAGCAGCTAGCTACATTATTTTTACTTTTATTATCATAATTAAAATTTCACTTTTAAATATCAAATTAGATTATATTTAATTTTGTTTATTTTGTAATTATAAATAAAAACTCAATAAAGACTTTTTTTATTTTAAACAGTATTAAAGGCACATAAGCAATCCCAACGTGCTTTTACCTGTAAGTCAAAACTCGACTACAGATCTTCCCAAGTTCAGAAAGGATACGATCACTGAGCACATCGACCATACAACTGCTAAAAAATGGAGACTGCGTATTTTTGGTTTATAGAAAATAATTCTTTGTTATTCTGGCTGTGGTTTTTTATTTTTTGTTTATTTTCTTCTTGTTTTTTTAAATATCAAAAAAAGCTTTTTTGTAGGGGAAGTGAACACAAAAATTTAACGAAAAACTATAGCAAATTCTATATTTAGATAAATTTGACGAAAAAATTTGTATTTTGTGAAAAATTAAATCTATGTTTGCTCAATTAAATCTGTCATTTGGCACATAAGTTGAATATATCAAAGGGCAGAGACAATTAAGACTTCTTTGTATGCTGTTTTTTTTTTTGTTTTGTTCTGTGCGAAAGATATTAATTAGATTTAGAAGAGGAACACAAAGATTTTTTTAACTGTACCCAAATAATTGTAAATCTAAAGATCTTAATTTGAAAATTTAAAAAGAACATAATTGTTCATTTTTAAATGTCATTTATACAAAACAGAATACTCAAAAAACGATTTTTTTCACTTCAGTTATTACAAGTTTAATTTAAATGTGAATACATTAAAATAATACTAGTATTTTTATCCTGAAAATGCACAACATCTGTTTGGCCTCAAATATAATTTTATGTGCCACAAAATTATTATTTATTTTTATTACACCAAAATCTAATTGTATAATTGATGACTTTTATGAAAGTCATTGTTTATGCTTGACGTTATATGTACATATAAAAATTTCGATGGATAATTGAAAAAGGAAAACAAAAATTGAATCGAAAAACAATGTTGAAATTTTTAAAATTGATTACACTAGTTTACAAATTTTAGAAAATTTATGATTTTGAGATATCGCGGGAAAAAGCGCTAATATTTAGTCTTTTGACATAAGTCAGTTTTACTTTACCGTAATTGTTTCCAGTTCTATACCCATCCAATTTTTATAATTATTATACCAAACAGTTAGAAGGATAAGACAAACAAACGGCATCTATAGATTTATTAAGCCTTTTTCGACATATTTACAAATTTTAGGGAAAAATTTACACTTTGCTGTGGATAAAACTATAAGCAACAATCTTTTGATTTAGTTGTATTTTAGGATATCAAAGTTCAAGTGATTACCTACTTTAAAATTTTCTTATACTCCATTTTTGGTTTCAGCACCCAATTTTACGAAATTGGACAAAGTATTATGGATATTAAATTACTGTAAACTCATGTTGTTTTTAAGGTTCTGCTGTAGAACTAGGAAAGTAACATAATATACATTTTTTTATATTTAAAGGCAAATATAGTTTTTTGTACTAAATACTTTTTAGAATATCATCTAACTAACTAAGAATAAACTTAGTAATAAGATTCCATGATGATTTTGTCAGAATAACAACGAAATCAATATTTTCAGTAATGATGCAGCAATTACTTTAAATTTTTTTACTTATTATATTTAACAAGTTTTTTAGTCAACCGATTTTAGTCAAGAATTTTAATATAAAATTTAACAGATTTAAAGTAATGGAATCTTCGGAATGAGGATTATGTCATTTTCTATCTAAGAACATAGATTATGAAAATAAAATTTGAGGTTTGTGATTGGACAATAACTATATTCAACTAAGCTAATAATTTTTCACTTTTATTTTTTTGCATAAAACTTCAACATAGTATTTTATAATAATTTCAAAAATGTTAATCTCACCAAATAGACAAAAACTTTCATTACCTAACTTTAAATGATAGAAATTTAAGGATTGAATAATGTATCTGCAAAAAGTAGATATTTTAATATCACAAGGATTAACGAATAACTTTTAGATAACGAAGGCATTTAATTACGTGAATAGAGCAGACAAAAACGATTTAGTCCTTTGAGAGTTTCATTTTTCAATGCAAAATTTATTTTAACATAATCTCGATATTATTATGATCCTTTTAAAAGTGTAAAAAACAATTTAATGGATTGTTATCAGATTGCTGTGTTTTTCGAGTTTATTCAAATGTTATGTTAAAATCCACACAGATAGATATAAAGATATAAAAAATAAAGGAATAAAATTATTATTTAAGAATATTATCCCCATTATTTAATCAAATTGTGGTTAAATTCAATGTGCTTATATAAGTATTACCCCAGCAATGACTGATAAAAGCCAGTAATAGTTTTAGTTAGATTTTGTTAAATTTCAAATGCTTCATATAAGAAATAGTTAAAAAAATCATCAAAAATTAAAAAAATCTCAAAAATGAATTTAAATTCATAATTAAACTTTAAAATACTAAGTGCTTAAATTAATTAAAAAACATACTTGAAATCAACTAACCTTTTTGTTGCTTTTAAAAACTGAACACCTAAAAGTATCTGTGCTGCCATCCCTAGCAATATAACTAAATATCTTGAGATCGCTGCTGTCATGTGAAACATAAAATATCCTATAGATTGGGTGGCTCATTAGTTCTATTTCATCTGCAGCTGTGTGCCATTGTTTTCTCTAAAATTTGAAAAGGATTTATTTTTTAATAATAAAGGACTACTAAATTCTTTAGACTTACCCTTCTCTTCTTTTTCAGTAGTAAAACTTTGACACCATCAACGGATATATGAACTGTCACTTTCCTCTTTTTAAGGTTCTGAACTTTGCATTCATACTGAAAAAATAAAGCAATATTTTTAATTTTCTTAAAATAATTTTTTACTAAAATTTTTATTTTTGGTGATATATTTTAATAAAACCTTTTGATTTTAGTCTTGTTAGCCGTAAGTAATAATAAACTATATTTGAGCTGCGTTTAAAATACCTTTAAAAAAATTTTTAAAATATGGATATTGCACATTTGTCACAAAAAAAGCTAATATTTTACATTTAGTGGAATATTATTAAGATTAAATTATATCAAACGAAGACACTTCTTAAGCAAACTTAAACCAGCATTATATAAAATAAAACAGTTTGTTTTTTAAACGTCGCCTGCAGATGTTTTCCTGATAAAAAAATGTGCCAATTGAAACACCGTTTAAAAAATTAAAGACCGATAGCATAGAATCTAATAATGAATCTTGGTAAGCAATACTAAAAAAAAGTATAAAAGAAGTCTATGACTAATTAGGTATTAGCTATGAATTAATCAAAAGGTCGCTTTGCTTTTGACGGTTTCTTTTTTTCAATTTGGAGGATACGCAGAGTTGTAATTTTTGGGCTTCAAAGAATTGGATCTTTTATAGGTCCAACATATATAATCTTGCTGACATATAGAGAAAGACTATAGAAAACAGCGGTCAGTATTAATAATAATTAATTGGGAAAGTATTGAAAACATAAAGTTTCTTAATGAAAATAACAAATGTTTAGGATTTTATAACAAACTGAGTGATCTGACTGAGGATACCCTGAATCCGAAATTTTTCAAGGAATGTGCAACCTGCTGTTCTCGGAGAAAACAATAACAACCCTAATCCCTTGAAATTTTAACAGAGTATGTGAATATCTTGGGTCAAAAACTAGTTAATATTCATCGACAAGCACGTCAAAGGATTAGGATTATTAGATATAGAATGAACACACGGTTTGCACCCAAAAGTAATATGATTATATTCAATTGATCGGATAGAGTATCACTATTTAACCAAAAGCGGAAGAAAGGAAAATCACTATAGCTGATGCAGTATTAAAAGGGCCCTTATAATTATATTAATTTATAATATAATAGGAAAGTTAATTCTAAAACAATCATCAACCATTTTAAAATTATTTGTAAGGTAAAATAAATACAAATAAATCAATCATTTATTTCTTGTTGTAAACATTTAATAACAGCCTAAAAATTCCAGCCTTTTATTAGATAAAAAATTTTTCCCTTAAAGACCTTAAGGTGGGCACCCACTTAGTGCGTATATCTCAGCGGGTAACTTTTTTGACGTCAAAATGACGTACAAATGAATTTCACGCTGAAATATCCACATATAAGGGGGAACTTTAGCGTGAGTCTATGACTTCATAAAAGTTACCCGTTGAGATATGTATACGCACTAAGTGGGTGCCCACCTTTACGCTCTTTATTTCAAATTTTCCCACGTTTGAAAACCCACCCCTTAAAAAAACTCAAATTCAGAAAATCAATACCAAAATGTGTAAATAACTATATTTTCATTTAAAACAATTTCTTGTAATGTTTTTAACAAACCCTTAAAATATTGATGGAAAATTTGTTTAAATTAAAAAATGCTGACAAAAACACAATTTGAAATAATTTATGTTAATTTAAGTGAATCGCCTGTCCATAAATGTTTCTCATAAATTTTATACAACAAATAACACAAGTACTCATTTATGTCCTGGTAATATCAGATTACAAGCTGGGTCTGATATGTTTTTAAAATGAAGCTGATAAAGTAAATAATAATTTAATTTAACAGATAAATAACATAAAAAACCCTATTTAAAATATGTTACATAAAATTTGAAACAGCCATTCGGTCAGATTGTACTTTATGTCATATCAGCTGACACTTAAATAGGGTTCTGAAATCTAATTTAGAAAATTCCATTTTAGCATATAGTATCTCTTTTGGAATCATTTGATTTCCTTCTTGGGGATATGAAAAAATTTACTATATATTATATGATTATTATATTAATCCTGAAGAGCTGGAAGAAATGCTTTTGTATGAAAAAATAAAATAGAAATTTTAAATTGCTGCTAGGAAACAAGAAGATTGTTAAGATCTAAGAAAGATTCACTGTCTGTAAAATTTATTAAATGATTTTTACATGGCTGCTATTATTAATGTTATTTGTAAATATGCCTAAAAAAGAAAGAAATATTAGTTATTAAATTAAAAAACTTACTATTGTTTGAGCTATTTTCACAATTAAATTTAGTTAATTATGCTCCAAAATAATTTATGCTCAACTTAAAAATTAACGTAATTAAACCCATTTAAATTGTAAGTTTTTATAACTTATTATTGATGAAAAGAGTAGTAAATGTTTTTTTGAATTGCATTTCGTTAAGGACATATCTTGCCTCCTTTAGATATAACATGTATTGAAAAATTTTTCCCTAAAGAGCACTTAGCCTAATATTATTACCAATAAATTTTTTCATATCTTTAGATATCAATGGAGCTCCAAGTTTTTTTTTTGTAAAAAAAAATCCATTAGAAACCATTTTGTAATATGGTAAAATTGACACAGGTATTTTTGTGTATAGACATGTTATCAATCATTTCTGGTTTATTACACAAATGTACAAGGAAAAGGATAATCAATAAAAATTTTGAGTTGTAAAAAACATTATGTTTTTTTCTTTAATGCTAAAATGGCTAAATTTATTTTTAATGAGTACAAAAGTAATAATATATTTGTACATTTTGTGGAATTAAAATCAATCCTTTAATTTAATTTTAATTCAAGATTTTTTTAAATTTGATAATTTTATTATCCTTTGGTTGATGTTTATGAATACAATGAAATTAAAATATTTCTAACGTTTAAAGAGTTGACATCCAATTTTTCCTTCAAAATCATTTTTTGAGTATTTGACAAATAATTTTAAAATGAAATCTGTGAATTGGTAATTATTACTTTTATTTTAGCAATAGGTAATTATGATGAAAAAAATTTTTATAACAGCAGTTAACAGCAAAGAACTATTTTATGTGCTTCCTATTGTGATTTCTACGGTTAATAATTGGCTAAAAAAAAATTTATCGGTCTTTCTAGGAAGTCATAGTGTTAAAAGCATTCAAAAGTATGCACCTTGGAATTAATCGTCAAAGAAAAAAGTTAAAGGTGAAAACTATTTTGCAAACAAATTGCACTTTGGCACAATTTGCCAATTAGTGGCCAGCATTTAGCCAACATTATTAATTAAACAAAAAACAAAGTGTAAAAAAAATTAAAGAAAAAATAAATGATTATTTAAATACTTAAGACAACTTATCCAAGCAAGCAAAAAATGTTCACATATTTCATTACAAATAATTTTCATGCAGATAAATAAAACAAATTTTATAAAAAGTGTACGTCTCCATTATAACTTTGTCATTAGTATAATTTTATCTCTGTTTACAACATTTCTTGAAAAAAACATGTAATTACCGTACTTGATGAGGCATTATAAACCTCATTATTAACAAATGCAATTTAATAAAGCCATAAGTGCAATAGATTTGTTTGTAATTTAAACATCTGTCAGAGTGTACTCGCAATGCCAATGAATATGCATTTTTGTTTATAAAACGGTGGCATCATTTTTCCTTGTGGTGTACTTAGGTTTTATTTTATCATGCATGTTATACAATGATATTTTTAATTATCTGGTTTCTACCTGATTAAGTTTTTCTTATAGATCTGCCATAGTTTTGTTGTCTTTCACGCAACATCTTTTTTACAGTTACAAGTGTGAATGATGTCTCTATTTTTTTTTCTTTACAGGCAAAAAATTTTTATAAAATGATTTTCTTTTATATCCCACAGCATCATAGAATTTTTTGAGGTTATTACTAGAAAAAATTTTATTTCTAACTCGATAACTTAATTAAAAACTTTTCATATTCAAGTAATACTGGGAAATTATGTCTTCCAAGGAAATAATGAAGTTTTTAAAATGTGACTTTTAAATGAAAAGTGAAGTTTTAGTAAATATTTCTTGCAAGAATTCATCCTAATTTTAAGTAAGAAATATTACTAAAATAAAAAACTTAAGCCTTATATTTAACATACATTAATTATGGAAATTCTTAATACTTAAATTCCGCAAAAATGACAAGAAGGGTTGATATTGTTTTTGTGCTAGTAATAGTTAGGTTACGACCTACAATGTAAATTTCGATTGATTGTTTAAAAAAACAACAACAAAATTGAACTTGTTGTTGAATTAAAAAAATTTAAAACTGTAAACTTTACTATGTGAAATTCCTTAAACTCGGAAAATAATAGAAATGGCTAACAACTCAAAGTATTTCTTCTGGATTTTTCCATATATTTTATCTGGAAGTAAAAATATTTAATTATTAATGAAGTATTTCATTTTGCCTGAGTTGCATTTCGCAGGTAATTATTTCTATGAATGTGTATAGGTATTTACTTTAGATAGGCTTTATATCCATATTTATTAATCATAGAAGAAGTTTTTCGAGGTAATGACAAGGGATTTTTTCAATTTTTGTGATTTTTTAATTTTTGACAGCCCTTAGAAGTCAAAATACCGATATTTGCTTAAAAAATCGACTTATTTGTTATTGAAAGATGAACGATATTTTTTAAAAAAAAAAGAATAAGCTATTGTCATTACCCGGTTAAATATGGACAAAAGTAGTGTGAAAATTTTCAAAACGATTGATCGAGTAAATTTTCAGTTATCGTGAACACCGATTTCGAAAATAACAAGTTTCAGAAAACTGCTTTAAAGTCTTCAAATCGTTTTTTTTAAGAATTATGAAACTGAATATTGGCCGAAAGAAATTTACATAGAAATTTTTGTAACAAATTCAATAATATAAAGAGTTCTACGAATGTTTTCTCTGGCAGAAGATAGCGAGAATAGTTTCATTTCTATTCCAAGAAAAATCATTGATATTTTCCCCATGAATGTAGCCATTATAACTGAAAAAAGTTGTTATACTTCACTGATGATTCATCCTTACTTTTCCAACCCGGAATACAAAATACTGTAGATGCTACCCTTAGATTAGAAAAAGTCTATCCATCTAATGTACGACTGCGGAGATGTTATAATGAAAAGAAAACACAACCTTATTTTTCAATACATATTTTATATTATGTCGGTTTTGACAAGACATTCCAAAATAAGTTCTCTCGGAAAGGTCATTAGATCAACCATTTATGGAATTCCAAAATAAAACACGTGCTATTATAGTATTCTGTCAGCCCGCATTCTTTTAAGACTCATTTTTATCTAATTATTTGGAAATATTACTCTTTACCACAATATACGAGTATAACTCAAAAAATGACGCTAAGCTAATTAGAATTATTCAAAAATCTAATTTATTCCTAAAATATATTGAAACTCTAAACTTAAGTACATTAGTTAATTAAATAAAAGCATGACAAAAAAAGTTAAGTTTTAAAACCCAAAAAACATTGAGAAAATTTAAAAAAAAATATAGTTTCTGTTTTTCTTTTCATCTTAACTGCATATACCATCTTTTCTTCTCTTTTCTCCCCATTTATAAAAAACAATAATTCTATCCCTTACATCAAGTAGCTATCTGCAAAATAACATCTTATTCCCTACTTAACAATTGACTAAAAATATTCTTAAATTTTTATCTGAATATTTGTAATATTTTCTATAAAAAATTATCATTTCGCAGATAAAAATTACACTAAATAAATCATATTTTTAAAAAGAGTTTTTTTTTAATAGATTAAACAACTCATTAAATGTTTGTTGTTAATTATTAAGATTAAGTAGTGAACATTTATTTTGCACGAGGTTCTTTTTAAAAATAATCAAAACTTTGTGGACACTTTTCTATAGAAGTCGGTCTTACTTTTTCTCCATTAAAAAATTCTTTGAAATCTATTTTTGGTTAAATAATCTAGCACAGATATGTCACCTACTGGAGATTTTATGGTAGCTGAATGAGTTATTTTCGTAAGTTCTAGAATTTTAAGGATAGGATTTCTAGATGTAGAGGGTAACAGATCTGTTTAATTTTCACAAAATGTCAGTTTTGTGTAAAAAGAAAAAGTTATGGTAAGAGACATGTAGATTTAAGTAAAAAATAGTTTTGTTTTGATTTGATTTTTATTTGATTATATAAAATACATAGAATTTAAAGTTTTGACAGATCGAAAAAGTTTTAAAAATCATAATAGAATTAGGGTCAATAATCGTAGAAAGAAATATCCTAGAATTATATTAAATATAAAAGTTTTCTGTTAGAAATAAATGTTCTTACTTAAACATACCTTTAGGGAAACGAAAATTCATTTAAATTCTTCCTATAGTCTTTAAAAAGAGGATTTTAAAGTTTCTTAAAATATAATTTTTACTTATTTTTTGTAGGTCCTACTGGATTGAAGCCTGTAGCAATATATAACACCTAAAGTTAAAAATACTTAAGAAAATATCATTCTACTAATATTGAAATACTAAATTGAATTCAAAAGCTTAAAATAAGGAAATATGCCTAAAAGAAAATTATATGGATGAAAAGTTAAAAGTCAAAGTCAAGGGCTATAATAAAAATCTACCTTTAAAAGGAAATACTTCTTTTAAAGAAAGATAAAATTTACGAAAAATATGAAAAATTCGAAAAAAATTTTTTTGACATTTTAAATACTTTGAGGGTAGAAGAAATATTTATCTTAGTTTAAACCACAAAGATTTTAATGTTTCTATTTTGAAACTGATTGAAAAAAGATAAAAGACAAATAAAATTTTTTGTAGAAAATAGGGCAAAAAACATCATTATTTTATTACAGAAAAAAAGCTTTATTTAGGTATTTTTTCACATGTTAATTTTTGTCTATTGAATTTATTAAAAAACAAACAAGTAAAAAAATAAAAGACTTTTGACAATGAAAGCCATTCTAATTTTATTCAAAAATTGTTCAATAAAACATATAATAAAAAGATTGTCTTGTTTTTAAGAGTAAATTTATACTTTGAAAAAAATAAAAAAAATAAAATAAAAGCTAAATGATTAAGAGACATAAAAACAAAACAGTCTAAAATTGTATTCATGCCGTTAAGAGAATCATTAAGTTTTTTATTTTAGAAAGCATTATCCTTTGTAAAAAAAACGTGCCGTATTGGTTTTATTTTTAATATAGCGCTCATTGTATTGTGAAACAAATCCATAAAATATGAATGATCAATAAAAACAATATTTAAAATTATCTCATTGAAAAAAATTTGTATCGAATTGAAAATAGTTCAAAAGTTTAAAATAGTCATGACACGTGTGATATATAAGGAGAGATTTAAGCTAAGAAAAATTTTTCTAACCAATAAATTTGATGAATTAAATTGTTAAATATCGTTTATAGGTAGATCTCTTTAAGCATGTAATTAGTTGGGAAAGTTTCAAATTGGTTATTGTAGAGATATCCAGAGTAAGCGCCATAGTATTCTAGAGTGTCACAGATTTTTACAAGGGATACAATTACAACTTTAAAAGAGAAATTCAATGCTTCAACTTAATAAAACAAGAGATCACTTAAAGTTATGTTGGGTGGAATTATAATTTTTTCTTTATTGAGCAATTGAATGTAAAAGCAATATGGCTCATAGTGCTTTAATATTTTTAACAAGTCGAGAAGAACGCAATTACTAAATCGACAGGAAGTTTATCTTTCAGAGATTTCAACACATTCTACCGATAAGTGTAAGGATACTTTCGAGTATTTAATACGATTATCAATGAGTAGGGAGAGTAAAAAATTTTCCTTCTTGTATTAAAGCAATGTATGTACGATGATTCCTCCTCCAAGCGATTGTCACAATCACAATAGATAATTTGAATTTTCCCTTAATACAAAGATTACAAAAATCTCCAACATTTTCTACAAAAGAGAAATTCTTAGAGAGTCAAAGCCTCAAAACATAAACTCGATTTATCAACCAATTAAATAAATAAACCCGATATTTATGGATTTTTCAGAACATCATGACAAAATTTAACTTAAAAAAAGGCGTCACAAAAATTTTAATGGCTTTTATGATAATAATTTTCAAGTAAATCATTTTATTCAATAATTTACTGTAAGCATTTTGAAATTTTTTAAAAATATTCAATTTCATACATTTAGAAATTTATTAATTTTTAAAATATATCACCGTAACATTATTAAAATTTTATATAAATATACTTACCCTAATCCTTCGCATTGCCTGGACAATTTCTAATCGATTTTCAGGCCGTGGAACTTCTTGCCAGCCAATAAACTGTAAAAAAAAAGGATAAAAAAATTAAGTTTAAATTAGTGCTGGGCTAGAAGTGAAAGTATTTAAAAACATTTACGTTAGCAAAGTCTAAATTTATTTTAAGGAGAAAATTTACCCCATTCTTACGGAACAATGACTGCAAAGCAAACAATGTACAAAATATCTTTTAAATTTTTATACATTAAAATAGATTTAGATCTTCTTAAGATAGTTCACTGCTTAAATTAGTAAATATCGGGTTAAATAAAGAACTGGCAAATTTATTTAATTTATTCTTGTATACAAAATGATCAGTTTAGAACGCATATAACAAAAGAACTGGCACGCATTCACTTAAATTTAAAACAATTTTTGGCAAATATAAGATGCACCAAAAACTGCATCTTAGCGTCACCAGGACAAAATTTAATAGTAACATGAAGTTATTTTGAGCATGTAGAGGGTCAAACTTTTGTTTATTTTTGTATCATTATAATTTTAGTTTCTGTTTTGAAAACTAAAATACGTTAAATTTGTCAAGGAAAATTTCTTGGGACAGTTTAATATCTACGCAATAATAAGCCTTGGCTTTTTACTCGTATTACCAAAACACTTAATTCCGTTTAACATTTGACTTTAGACATTGTTTTACTTGAGTAAAAAGAATCCTTCGAATGTTGTCTATGATTAAAATTCAAACAGATAAATAGACAAAAAAAAAAACAAAAATTAACTCATAAATAGATTCGGACTGAAATAGAACTATAGTAATTAATTAAAAGACTAAAAATACACCTAAGGCTACTATATTATACCATAGACACCTTGCAGACGCTGCCAATAGATATTGCTTTCTATTCTTATTAGCAACAAGCAATAATCTATTCAAATGTGGAGGTCATTAGCCGGAAAATCCTAAGTAAAGCTACATATATTTTATATATAGTATGATTTTACACATTTACAAAGGTCTTAACAATTTTTTATTTACATAAAATAAATTAATTCCTTGAGGGTTAAGATTTACGATGGCATATGCCACTTAAGTTGACATTTCTTAAATAAATTACTAATGCAATTTTATGTATTCAATCATCCTAGAATAGTTAAATAATATATTTTTTTGTTTTTATTGGAAATACATATATGAAACAAATTTTCCTTAAAGTATCCTTCATATGAAGTTTTTATGACATATTTCTGTTTATAATAACTATTCTCTTTCTATATTTTTAATTTAATTATCTTTAGTTGATACTACTTTATATGTGACAGCTCAAAAATATATTCCTTTAGTGTATCCACCACAACGAAGGACGATATTATATTGTAAGATATTTGATTATAAATTTATTTTGGCATTTATATACTGAGTCATCAAAGTCTGCTTGAATTTAATGAAATTTATGAATAGGAAAATAGTAATATTTTTTTTTAAGAGATAGGATATGGTTATATAATTAAATTATGATTTTTAATTTTACGAACAGTTTTAGAATTTTGCCTTGTTTTTTCGTATTTGTTAAATTTTTGGGGAGATTGTTAAGTCAGCTGGCCAACTTTTAATTTATAATAAGAAAAACATAATCGCCAAGCAGAGATCCAAACTTAAAACACTTAAAATTTTCGTACCAAAGTCTGATAAAACACCTAAAATTTTAACTTATTGTTAGATAGCACAGTGAAATGCTTTCTCGTTATGGTAAATATTTTTGGCATATGGCAAAATACTCTAATTTAGAAGACAAAGTGATAGCTCGTTTATGATTGCGAAGAAAGGTGTAATATTAGATATTAAATTAATTATTACTAATTAATATGTAGGCATATAACATTTAATACAATATAATTACTAATAATTATACAATATAATTACTAATAAAATAAAATAATGTATATATATTAAAGGAAGAAGTTATTATATTTATAATTTCGTCAGTAATCGTTTGGTGGAAACACACAATAAATTTGTATTGATACATCTTAACATCCATGTGTGGCACCGCTATTACAAAATATTATGGCTTTAATTTTGACTATAAATATTTTAAGTAAATTTATTAAACAGTAATATACCGCTTGCGTAATATTTCTACGATTCAGAAACAAATAGCAATTTAGTTTTGCTCAAATAATGATTTGTATTTCTAGCTTTAAGTTAATTAAAAATATAATTTTGTAATTATAATGCTTAAAAAATTTAAAAACAATCTTTTTGCGTGGGAGATAAATTTTTTTTTATTACCATTAGAAATTGCTAACAAGAAACCGAAAATTCATTACCTTTCACTCTTATTTGTTCCATTTAAATATTGACAGACAAAATTTGAAATAAAAATTATAACCTCACATTATATAAGTCTTAAAACAATTTAAATATAAAGAAAAATGCGTAACTTTCGGCCTGAACATCATTATAACGTAGAATAAAAACAAAAGTTATGTATTCCACAGCGCTTGATAATTATATTTTTGTTTATATGCGAAAAATCTAAAATCATGAACTATATCATTGTATTGTTTTGTTATGGTATTCAAATCAAAATTTAATTTACTAGGACTATCTCTTTGACCTTAATAGCCTAATTTTAATAATAATTGTAGTTTCATGCATCAAAAAGCACCTAATAAAAACTTCTTTTCGTTGATTTTTAATATACATATGAAATTACGTTGTTGAATTAGATTTTCTACAGGCTAAAATGTATAAAAAAGTTGTAGAAGTTTAAGTTAGCCAAACTTACAAGAAAGCAATAATCAAGATTTTGTAAATGAAACGATTTTGTAAGAAATAAGATATTTAATACCTACTTTTAAAAAATTAAGAATTATCTCAATAAATACAATTAAGTTTGTGAAAGTTGCTCATACAACTTTAACATTTTTTATTTACAACTAACTTCCTCTTACTATTAAGATTTAGTAAATTAAAGATTTCTGCATTTTTAACTTTCACTAAAATATTCAATTGGAAAAATTTTTTGTACTCAAATAAAACTCAATTCAATACTATACAAAAATTACACCGAAAAAGAATTTCTAAGCTAAAACAAAATTCTCAAGTCACATCGGTTTGCATTTTTATGCTTCCAATTTATTGAAGTCAAAACATTCAAATTTTTTATAAAATTTCGAAAAATAGAACTAATTATTAAGTTTAATATTTCTATATTTCAATATGGAATGATTCTCAATGGAGCTACTTTCTCAATAATTTTAACTATTGCACAATAAAAAAATCAAATCAAAAATCTATATTAGGTCAATTTTACATTGTCATTAAAATTGAACCAATCAATTATTTGACATGGATTAAGTTACGCTTAATTGCACAATTTCATGCTGATTAACTGGTGCTATTTCATGCCATTAAACGCGGACCATTGGCCTTTTAGGTGCACCACAAACTTCAACCTAAATTTGCACTTAGTTTTTTAATTCAATTTCCTGCTGAGTATATCAAAAAAAAAAAAAAAATTGGTTTGAATTGAACTTCTTTCATTATAAATTTTTCAAATACGTCATCATTTATACTAAAGAAATTTATTTTTCTTTAATGTCACGAATTTAGATGTTCAATTTTAACGAACAAAATACTTTTTTTTATGAATTTTAGAAATTTAATTTTCTAAAGAAATTCTTTTAAGTTTTTTTTCAAAATTTTCTAAATCCTAGTTAAAATGTGGTTTTATTTGTACCTTTTAATTATATAAAATAAGTCAATACGTTAATTTCATTGAAAAGTTTTTAAATTCAAAATTTTAAGATTTAACTATTTATTTGAAGTTTGTAAATTGTAAATTTCAATTTATATGAAAGAGCGTGAATTTATTTTAGGAAAGTTTTACACTTGATTTTCAGGACAACAAAAGAAATGAAAAATTAGAAAAGGAGTTTTCAATATAATTGAAAAACAATATAATAATGTTCTGAATTCAAAGATATCTATTGGAAATAAAATTCCAGGGACTTGATCTTAATTATTGATTTGCGTTGTAGATATTTAAATGAACATAATTAATTTTCCTACATTATTATTAGGCTTTAAATTTCTTTAGATTGATACAAAAAACCCTTATTTAATTACAAGCTAAATTATTTTAACACTTTATTATGGAAAATATTGGAGTATTTTATATAAATTAAAGTTAAAGTAATAAATTTATTTGTGGATGCTTAAAGAACTTAAATAATTACAAGCACTGTTTACTAAGCAGCATCTGAAACCTCGCACCATATGTTTGAAGTTAGCATTTTAGCACAATTTTTATATAATTTTTCCTATACATTGTAGGTAGTTCTTCCTGTGTTTTTAGAAGAAAATAAAAAATGCCGTAATAGTTTGAAAGCAAAACTATGGATGTTAAATCGAATTTTAAAACCATGGATCCAAATATTTAATATTTTGTTTTATATATTATAAACTGGAAAATAAACTATCAACGATTTCAATTATTTGATAAATTAAAACATGTAAAATTATTTAAGTGAGATTTTATTATATATTAAATTTCCCCTATCATCTGGAAATTCAAATTGACTTAGGATTTCAGAGCTACCATAAAAATTTTAGTGATTAAAGATGGAAGAGAAGTATATCATTTTTTTCTTTTACATATTTAATAAAAGTTTTAGCCTAAATAGAATTGTAAACAAAGATTTATTTTTGGCTATAAAGAAACCATTTTGTTGATTTTTAAAAATCTTTTAACACCAACAAATTTGAGAAGACAAATATTGCGAGCTATATATTAAATATTGAAGCGGAGAAAATATATGAAAAAGGTTAAGACGGGAGTAACGAAAACTAATTGTTTTCAGGGATATGATATAAGTTGAAATATTTTACATATTTTTAAATAAATTATCAACATCATTCTACACAAGTTTGGTTTAAAAATAGACAATCCCAAGTCGTCCTTTAAAAAAGTCAATTTAAGGTGATCGTCATATCTCAGTCTGGAATTATCATAAAATCGAAAACCCTTATATATTAAGTTAAAACATTCCTTTTCATTCCTCCCATCATTCATTTTTATATTTTTTTTATTTATATATTTCTTGTATTGGTTTGAAGTCAAAGCAGAGATTTTAACAAAAAAACTCGCCATTTTGTCTTTTTATATATAGCAAGTAAATATAAAATTTCAAATTAATTGCTACTATAGTTTTTGAATAATGTTAATCACGAACTTCTAAAATGTTGCTTCGAGAAAAACGCGTTGAAAGTGCAACAATGTGAATTCAATTCATAAAATAAAATAATTGATATTATTTTAAAGCAATAGTTTCTTGTAAGTCCAATATAATAATTGCAAAAATTCCCACAGTGTAATATTCAAAATTTAAATCCAGTAAAAGCAAATTTTTTTAAAAACTTTCTTTATTTAGTTCAAACAATAATTTTGCTTAATTTAATGAAAAAAATATATATTTTTTGCTTTTGATAATACACTACTACTGTCCAAATTCTAAATCAAAATTTTAGGAAAGGTTTATCCACGTTGAAATAGCTAAAATTCAACAAGTTTGTTGACTTGAGTGAAACCCTTATTTACCCTTGTTAATACTAATTTAAGACAGTAAATAATTAATCTCCTAAAAAAAATTTACATTTTAAATGGTTTTTTATCCAAAAAATATATAATTAAGAACTATAAATATAGGAAACAACAAATAACAATTTTGTTAATTTGACTCAAAGCATAGAAAAATCTGCTTTTTGGTTATTGTGAAGAAAAGAAAGAGTTTTCTTATGAAAAGCAAAAATTATTAGAATTCCATTTGGATTACAAAGCCTTTTGCTAGATTATCCAATAACAGTATATGAATTTTTTCTAGCTAGGAAACATTAGTTTGATTTGATTTAGTTATAGATATCTCTTTGAGTCGACTATTCGTCTTAAAACATGTCAACTTTATACTAGAAACTCCTTACTCAAGTCGGAATACACATTGTAAGGAAAATATAAAACAAGAGGCAAAGTTTGAAGGACATTTAATATTACTAAAGAAACAATAATATTTAATTTTCAAACAAAATAAAGAATCAAACTACACACATGTAATAAACATATTTCCGAAAATATCGAGGCACAGCATTTCAAGCAAATCGAAGCGATAGCTTATTTGTTTATTTGTATGGGATTGATTGACACGTATCACCCAAATATATGAAGTCCATAGGCCACACGATAAAAAATCTCTTGAATTCGCCTTCACTATGCTGAAAAGTTAAATCATCAAAAGGCATTAAGACATTTTTTACTTATAGGTTAGCACAAAAATGTTAAAAGAATAATTTTGGACTCTTCTACAAGCAACCAAAATTATTTATGGGAAAAGAAGGAAATAAACCTTTTTACGTATCTTAAATCAAAAATATTTTAGAACAAAAAAATTAACAGTTAAAATTTAACTGTTCAAAATTGAGTTTTTTATATTTAAAAAAAAATTCTAAGCACTTATTTTCAAACGCTATACTTCCTAAAAAGTATGACCTTCAACACGAAACTGTAGTTTTGAAAAATAAGATTTTAACAAAATATCATTTTTAAACAAATTGTACATAAAAATAAATGAGAGGTTTTTATTAGTCTTACCTCTCACTATAATTGTAATTAAAGACCAAAGAGGTTCATTTTTCCCTTTTATTGTTATTACTATACTAATTCTTCCAAAAATATGAAATTTTTTTGGTTTTTACAATTGTTGTTACAAATACGATATGTTTATATATCAATTTATAAATGGTCAGTTTTACTTACATAAAGCTTAAGATATTAAACCTCAACTGTAAGAAAACACATTTGGGAAAAACACTTATTAATGAGTTTCTCATATAAGAATTTTCTCCCAAAATATTAATGTTATGACGCCACTTCATTCATTAAGGAGAGCGTTAATATAAATAATGTTAAAGAAAAGCCTTCATGGCGTTATTCAGAATGAAAATATGACTGAAAAGTAGTGATGATACTACTGTCATTCTGAATTTATCAATTTTATCAATAAATAAACTTTTTGGCATGATTAACTCATAAATTCATGCACGAAAAGTTCACTAATGTATAATTTCTCTACTAGGAAAATGATATATTAGTTTCACAACCTGGAGCAATTGGCAATTTTCCGCTTTAGTGTAGACTACCGCAGGAGTTAAGTCGCAATAATAGGAAATAGTATTATTGCTGTTTATTGGTACATATCCTGACCTTATGTCTTGTATGATAGAAACAAGCCTAAGGGGTTAGGGGTACTCAGAGACATGAAAAAATGATAATTTGTTTTTTCCAGTAAATTATTTTATTTTATAAAAGTAAAAATATGGCATCATTACATAATGTTTCGATTTGACTTCACGAAAATTTGAAAAAAAAAATTTAATAATTAATTATTTTATTAATTTTATTATCAAATAATCTCGTGCCTGATCGAAGCTTTTTTTTCAAATGAATGGCGGCCTCAGGAAAAAAAACAGCAGTTAATTGTTTATAAAAAAAAATCCTACGATCAAGCACGAATTTTTCATGTTTTCCAAAAGCTGTATAAATTTCATTGAAATCTAACTAGCGGTTTTAAAGTTACAGTGGTCACCGGTTCAAAAAACATAGTTTTGAGAAAAACGCATTTAAAGTTTCACACTCGATATATGTGGAGGCCGAGAGCCCTTTGTTAATATTGTCGAATAACTCGAAAAGTGTTTGTCGGATTCACTTCAAATTTTCAGAGAATTAAGATATTATACTTATAAAAATGTAAAAATAAAATCGATTTTTTAAAAATGCTGAGTACCTCTAACCCCTTAAGTAATTTTAATGATGTTTTTACCAAATTGAAAAAACGTCTAAATACCTTGATTTATTTTTAATTAAAGCCATACGAGACACCAAATATCAATTTTTTTGTTAATTCAAGTAGTGAAGTTTAACAAATACTTGTGTATATCCTAGAGATAAAAATAATGCAGCAACTAAATTTCGGAAGCAAAATTTCACCAAAAGATACTTAAATTATATTATTAGGTATTTAGAAGTTGATGACCTCTCTGCCATATTCTATAGCCTTATAGAAATAGAAATAAAATTTTTTAAGAATTCATTTTATTTTTAATTTTTATATGTATATTTATAAACTTGTTTCTCTAAAACTTTATTTAATAATTAATTATAAAACCAATAGAAACTGTTTTTTTCAATAAGACTTTATTTCAAATTTAAATAAAACCAAAATAATAAAATAATTTTTTAAAGAATGCATTTTAGCCTCCTAACAGGCCAAAGACATTTATGCTTAAAATAAATTAAAAATTCTAATTTAGTCGAAATGTTGTAAGGCTGTCATCTCTGCTTACAAATAGTCTATTTTGATGCCAAAATGATTTTTTACATCAATAAAACATTTTAAAAGATAAAAATTTATTTTTTCTTTTATAATTTTTGATTTTAATTTATATCAAAGGGAATACTAATAATATTTAGGTGTTTATGCTTAATTTCTGTCTATTGAACAATAGTTGGACCCAGTTTTTAGATATTTTCAGCCTTTTAGCAAAAATGACACACAAATAATACCAAGTTTATATTAATTAGTAATTAATTTTACATAAGTAATATTTTAAGTTTAACTGAGGGTCGAAAAGGTTGTTATACTGTATAAAATTACTATATAAATGAGAAAATCAATGAATTTGATGAATTTTTATGTAGTTTAGAGAATAAATTCGTCACGAATTGCTAGAAAATTGGAATAAATTTAAAAAAATAAGCACTAAAATTTTACTTACTATATTTACTTCCTTAAATAATGAATAAGAAAATTTTGAATTACTGACGAATTTACTGGCAAACAGTAAATTTGTATAAAAAATTCTAAGTGCAGTGCGGTAAATTACCACTCAAATTTTGTTGATAAATAAAAATTTATCACATGATCATACGGCAGTACGCAGAAAAAATTCCATCTGCCTAAAAGAACGAAGCTAAACAAATGTAATTTTACGAAATTTTTGCACTTAAATTAAATAAATTTTGTACTTAAGTTAAATTTTATTTATTAATGCTTTAAATTCAATAAATACACAATAATTTCACACATGAATAATACAATTTAACACTTTTGACATTTGATAATTTTCATCAGTAAATTCGTTGGTAAATTCATCAGTAATTTCATGCAGTTGAAACACTATTTTTTCGTATGGAGTTTGTGCCAGTAAATTCATGCGGTGGAAATGCACTATTAGCCAGTAAGGAAATTACTGAGTTTCTCATTTATGAATTTATGTTGAAAATTTTACTTGTAAAACATTCATTGATACAGCATGCAAAAAGTAGCCATTGTAGATACTTTTAAGTCATATATTCATTTACAAAATTGGCATGATGGCAACTTTTGCGGCCCTTTGTTAACAAAATTCATTGATGTCTTCCTCGACAAAGTAGTGATTATGACTGAAAAGTAGCTGTCTTTAATTGATGAAGTAGAGCTACTTTCCCTAATTAGTCATGAGGAATTTATAGATTTGATTATTTCTTATAAATTTGTGAGGTTTTCATTTCATTTTTTAGGTCTAGCGTACAAAGAAGCAACAGCAGTAACTATTTTTGTTTGGCGAAACAAAGTTTAACAAAATATGAAGAAAAATGTTTTCATAATAAAGCTGTTTATATTTTATAAATTTTCTTATTGTTGATTCTTATTTGTTTTTTATAATTATTGTTTGTTCCTATTAATTATAGTTAAATATATTGAATTTCTTTTAATTAATGTTAGCTGTTATTTTTATGAATTCTTAAAATTTAATATATGCCTTAATAAAAAAATAGACTAACTCCATTAGCATATTCTGTAAAGTTTTAACAGTTTTTCCTGCATCTCTAATACAATTTTTTTTTTTTGTTTTTATCAATAAATATGGTACAAATTTAATAATGATCGGTTCATTAGTTACAGGAATTTCATAAAGAAGTAACTGGTTTTAATGATAACGTATGTAAAATTTCTTTTATGTTAAATTTTTTATGAATTTTCTGCTTTGGGCAACCAAAATAATTGTCAAGCAGTTAAAAACTTACTTATAAAACCTCCAACATGTTAGATTAAATCATAATGTAAGAAATATAACTAGCCGTAAGATAACCTACAAAGTAATTTTTTGTTATGATTTTATTTCCTACTGTGCATTTTTAAAAACAGAAAAGATACAAAGACAATTTTCATAACTCAAAACAAATAAATATCCGTATTAAATTAAGTTAAATAAGACTTAATTTAATGTTGCATCAAAAAATAATTAGCTACATTTTTAACTAATTTTGGTAAAAAGAAAAATTACGTAACTTTATATTACAAACAAACTGTGCGTAATCTTTAATAAGTTCAATACAACTTTCATCGATTTAAATATGACGTACATACAGCAAAAATCAAATTTTTTTAACTAAAAATTTCGTAAATAAAAAATACCATATTCGAATCTATTAAAAACACACAAAGATTCCTTGCGTGTGTTCGTAAAATAAATTTTAAACAAATATTTTATATAATATTATCAACAACAGTTTTTACCACTAGTTCTAAGTCTAAAAAAACCGAAAAAAAACCAAAAAAAATAATAAAGTGTCAGAAGTATTTCCAAATCCACACCTAAAAATGCTAACATTTAATTTTTTAGCAATAAACGACAAACAATATGTCAACCGCCAACATCGTTCATAAGTAACAAATACTCTAAAATATATGTGGGTGGAAGGTACAGAAAAATTGTTTTTCGGTAAATGTTTTGTAAAAAACAAATATCTAAAGCTCAAAGACCAAAAAATAAAATCTGTCAAAATAAAAGAAAATTGCAAAATTTCATATGATATCATTTACGTCAAATAATTAGGAAGCTTTTTTGCACAACAAAATAACAATATCCCTCAAAGAGGCTGTGAGTAAACTTGATTATTGTCAAAAAGATTGAAATTTGATGGCATTAAAACTATAAAAATACAAAATTACTATAAATCCCATCATTTTCTTGGTAGACTAGTTTCTACAAAAATTTTGACTGATTCTTGGCAAAGTTTTGCAATTATTTTTCAAAAAAGCACTTCGGGGCATACATTGTATAAATTGTAAAACTCTTTGGACTGCAGAGCTTTATATGATATGACGTAGAAATAAAAACAAAAAATTTTGAAATATTTTAATGACGCTATAAATATTTGTATCAAAATGATGTTTAAAATTCACGATGTCACAACAACTACGACGAAGATTTGTTCACGGTTTTTGTTTTTGACATTACTAAGAAGCTTAAAGAAAATACACAACGCATCCGATATTTTTGAAATTAGAGAGTTGAAAACAAAATTAAGATTGCGTACACTAGTTTCTTAGGCAGTCTGCCAACGGAACTAATGACGTCAACAACTAATTATACCGTAAAAAAGAAACACACAAAAAACAAAAAAACGAAATACTAAGCTAAATAAAAATACATTAAACATAAATTTGCATATAAAAGAGGCTGAATTGTTGAAAATAATTAGTTTCTAGTGCAATTGCTAGAAAATAATTTGCCCCAGTAAAAAAAAAATAACAAATTGCACTTCAAAGAAAATTTTTTGCCATATGTCAGAATATTTTTGAAAAATTTTTAATGCGAAAAAAATCACAAAAGTCTACTTGATTAATTTTAATTAACTTTTTAGTTAATTTTGGATTAATTTGCTCTAAATTAAGACAAAAAATAGATAGACCAATAAAAATTTGGACCGAAAAAAAGTATGTTTGTAAAATTTTAAAGAAATAAAAATCTATGAAAAGCTTGAAAGTTCAATTACATCAAGAATGTAAGACTTTTAATTTTTCAAAAAACAAGAAAAAAATAACGAAAACATGGTTAATAACGCAGCTTCACGATATTTTTGAATAATCCAAAGGATTGTTTTAAAACAGAGGCATTTCAGAAATTTCATTGCTTTTATTCAGTGATTCTGAATTATTTAACTAAAGGGTTTTATACTTAAATATTTTATTTAGATCTTGGAGTAATATTTTGAACTTTACATTTTATTGAGTATAATAAAGCTTCCTATGAAATTTCTAAAATAAATGAACTAAAGTTTTATTTCACACTCAATTGAGCAGTTTTGTATTCTTTTTAGTGTTTTGACTGTTTAAGAAAAATTAAAAGCATAAAAATTGATTTTTCGAAAGCACTTTAGATAGATAGTTCTCTAATCTACTAGGATCATAATATACTTCTTACAATATTAAGAACAAGTATATTAGTGTGCTGAATGATATTTTTCAATACTAATGAAGAAAGTTAAAATTAGTATTTCTATCAAATCTGAACAGTAAAAACAAAATATTGAACTTTAAATTAAACTTAATAGTTTACAAAAAGGAAAAGAATATTTATAAATAAAAATATATAAATATTTTATTACAAAATCACTTTTATTGCTTCTAAATTGAGTGTTTGAGTGATAGAGTAAGGAGTGGATCTCTTTTGTATTAAAATTTTTGTCCTAATTATGATAACATTGAACCCATTCTCCCGTACGTTTTTATAGGTCGAAGAATTTATTGTTTTAAGTTTATGCTATGCATTCTATTTTATGTCTTCAAGTGATTCTAAATTGGTTCCCCGGAGCAGCCAATTCAGTTCAGGGAAGAGAAAAAACCACTAAGTACAAGATTCAGGAAATATTGGGCTGTTTTCGATGCTTTTAATTATTATTTTGGCTTAGAATTCAGTCAGAATTGTTAGTCTACTACCCTTATCAAAAAAGTTGCCGAAATGATGTGTGGAGCCCGTGTGGCTCTTCTAGCACTCAGCTTTCTATTTTTTGTTGTTGTTATGTTGCTCAACTGTCACAGATATTTGGCGTCATTTAATCATCAATTGTAAAAGTTACGTCGAGTTGATAAATGTTCTCACGGTTTTTGAAAGTTGTTGATATCATTATCTGTGAATTTTGGCTCAAAACAACACAAACACTATCCGACAGCAATCCAAAACGCCTGATTTGGCCCTCTGTGACTTCTTCTTCTTCAATCGAATCAAAAACCCACTGAGAGGAAAACATTTCAACATCCGAGAGAAGATAATGGAAAAATCAAAGATGGCCCTAATGAAGGGAGATACCTAATATCAAGTTTTAAAAATGTTTAGACAACTGGATAGCGCGTTGGCATAACTACATTGCAATCAAGGGGGAATAATAGTTTGAAGGGTCAATATCAATTTGTAACAATCAACTGGTCTTGTTTATTTTTTTAATAAATTCCAGGAACTTGTTAATCAATTATCGACAAACAATTAACTTCAATAAATCTAGCCTCTTGACTTGGATAATTTCGAGCAAATATTTCAAAGTTATTAGCTCTTGCTTTTTAGTCTTTTAACAAAAAATATTTGGAAATAAAGTTCTTATAAATTAAAAACTTCCTTTTATTGAATAAAGGAAAATTAATTTGAAATAATTATTATTGCAAAAAATTTTACTTTTATTTTAACATCAATCAAATATAATGGACATTGTCTTACGATGCCATGATTTCACAAGTTTTACCAACTCAAGGATTTGTTAGCGATTTTAACTTCGACACTTTGGGGATAAGATTTTACCAGGTAATTCTTTGTATAAGCCTGTTATATGTTAACATCTTTGTGCGACGCTTTCACAGAAATTAAACGTGCTTATAATTTGTATAAGCATCACTATTAAATTCTTGTTCAATGCCTCCCCACATTTTTTTTTGGTTTAATTTTTTCAATTACTATTAGGTTTTTTTCTTCTGCATCACATTTAAACCTCGTTACTAGTTGAAGTAATCGCATTTCTTCCTCAGGAAATAAATTTCGACTCGGTTTATTTTTCTTTTACATATTTTACACAAAAAATTGAAGCTCACTTTGAGTTTTTATATGCTGGTTAAATTTAAAACGAGTCCAAAAAAAAATAATTAAGTTTAAAATCTTACAGCAAAATTGATAGATTTTAATATGTATCAGATATAACCAACTTACATCGTTACATTCAAAAGGTTTCCTTATTGTTCATTTATCCATTACTTTTTTTCAATTAACTTTGAAATGTGCTAAAAACAAGTAAAATTAATTATTTACATGCATTAACCCAGATTTTAACGATTGAATCAAAGTTCTTGTAAGCTACATATAAAATCATAAAATTTACACAAAAACAACAACCAAAAATTTTATTTCATAGTCTATCTAAAACTCTGAACATTCATTACCCATACTATAATTATGGCCAGCACCTAATTAATTGGCACTTAAAACTTTGTCGGGTAGTTAATGAAAGTAAATAACTCACAGAATCTATAAAGCTTACTTAAGTAATAATACCAACAATAACCGAAAAGAAAAAAGAAAAATTCTGATTAGAAAGAGCTTATAAAATGGTAATAAAAACACTCATAGGCACATAACCACAAGTCATTAGGTTAGCACTCAAATTAGGTAAGCCAAGGTCTTCTAGGAGCTATATTTAGAATTTTAGCAATTTGTTGATAAGTAGATTGCAGGTTAAAATCATCTCAATTAAATAAATCAGAGCTTTTTAGCAGTTTTTTTTTAATAAAAAGATTTCAGACAAAAATCATATAAAATTAATAAAACAGAAGCTCCGTTTAGCAAGTTTTTTGCATAAAAAAATACATATAACACCGAGTGACATATTTCAGAGTTTTATTAGTAGCTTAATGCTATATTAAAGGAAATATTAATGGTAAACTTTAACAGTTAATGAACCAACCAATGTATGTACTTGGTTAATATTTTAATTCATTATTAAATCCGTTCTACTGGGGCAGAAAATGTTTTACTTATTGTTAGTGATTGCCAACGTCACCAAACCAAACTTAAAACATTGATAATAAATAATATAAATTAAATTTTTATAACGTTATCATTTAATTAAGTAAAAAACGCAAGAGCTAAGGCTGTCTTTGGAATACGGGCTAAGCTGTTTGCGTGGGTAAAAATTTTTATATTAAGAAATGTTTAGGTTGCCATTTTTTACATATCATTACCAATAATTGTCTAATTAAAAGCATAAGTAGAATTAGTTTTAAGTATACAAAAAAGGTGTTTCCTTATTATTTTTCTAATGACACAATTAATATTTTTTCTCATATTTTGTTTCAGCTAAAAATTTTGTGCGTGCACGTATCCAGCTTACTTACTAGGAGAGAGAGTGAGAAAATAAAATGTTACACAATTGTAATTTGATCTGATTTCACAAATTTATTACCAAATTAAATAGAACATTAACAGTTTTCTGGGATATAAAGGTGATTCATTTTGGTCTTTGCTTATATTTTTGTGTGAGTCGATAAAAAAATTAATAACAAAAAATGTTAAATTTAAATGAAATTGCATAAAACTTTTTAGGAGGAAAATTTTACTATTGGCCCAAAGCAGTAAAAAGGTAAAGGATATAAAAACCTCATTTTTGATAGGATCTACATAGTATGTTACTTGGATGTGTCGAGCACTAGAATGAATAATGCTTTTTACGAAATGCATTTTAAATTTTGTATTACAAAATATAAAAGCATAAGGCATCAAGAAATTAAATGACAGTAACAACTATACTAAATACAATTAATTAATTAGCTTTTTGAGTGATGATAACACATAACCACATTGTATTATTATTTTAAGCAGTGTGCAAAGTCATACTCAAGATTTCTAAATCTAAATATTCATCATAAAGTTTATAAAAAAATAATGAACATTAAATACATTATTTGTGTTTATTATTACTTAAACTATAATCCGAAATTTAGAGTCTATTTTCATTGTTATACTCAAAATAAGTCACAATTTCGAAAAATCTCTTCCAAATTCCACAATTTGGGAATTATATTTTTTTACACCCTAGTATGATAAATAGAAATAAAAAAAAAATCTTGCTAACAGCTTAATGTATTTAAATACATGATGTAGTTTAATGTAATCCTTAATCTAACTACACTAAATCTAATTTAGTTCATCTATAAAACAAAAAATTTCTTTGTAAGCTTATATGGCGAGCTAAAAATTGAAAGTGAGCTGAAATTATGATCAAAAATAAATTGTCTATCATGTTCAATAAAAAACGGAAATAGCAAAAATGCCACAAGTTGTGATGAGTACTAAAATTAGATAGCACATATATATCTATAAAGAATACTGATGATGGCAATAACTATTTAGATATGGTAATTGTACACAAGTGACAAAAGGGATAGGTAAATTGAATGTAAAATAGGAAAGTTTTTCTTTATTGAACCCTTCATCATGTCAATGAGTACCTAACACATGACGCGCTTTATTCTAATGAAACAATGAGTCCGGAAATAGGTATATATTTCAACTACCAAAAATAAATTGAATTCTAAAGATAAAACCAAATTGAAATTTATGAAAGTTTCTATCTATTGTATGTATGTAGCGTAGGTAGATATATACAAAGGAATTAAATTCAAGGACTTATTTCCATAAAACATCTTCACTACTATTTTAAAGGTGAAAATTCCACTTTGGACATTTAACATATTTCTTATCTTTAGGAATTTATCTAGGAGTTTTATACTCTAAGGATATCAATTCTTATCGAAAACTTATTCTTTTATTTATGATAAAAAATAATACTTATATATAACTTTTCGATTAGGCTATTATAAGTTCATCCTAGTTGCTATCTCAAATCCTATTATAGTTTGTTATTCTTTAACCTTTTCTAAAATATTCTAATCTGATATAAGTTGGTATTCTCTGGTGTAATCATAATTAATGACAATTTCCGATTTTTTTCATATGCTATAGAATGTGAAGTTTTGTTTCTTTTCAAAAACCCACGTATTTTTGTTGATCGTGATTTGAAAACTAAACAAATTTAATAGATGAACGATTAAGGGTACTCTTTGGATCTTAATTTTAATAAGAATGTGTGGCTTAAATAGCTTAAGTCAACAAATTACTCTACTTCATTTTTACTCCTTAAAGATTTTGAGTTTTTTTTTACAGAAATTGCAGACAAAAACATAATTCAGATTTTTTATAAAAGTTAAGTAAAAATATAGCAAAGCAATAAAGACATTTATATAATTTTCAAATATTCTACTTTATATTTGACTTAAAAAAAACTATTTCAGCTATAATACTCTAGATGTATACTTAGAATTTTCTTTGTGTCTTGATAAAATAAAAAATACAGTGAATACAAGTTAGATATTTTACAGAGTTAAGGTAATTGTAATATTTCTTCATTTCCAATTTAAGATGAGAAACACACATGTGTTAAAAGAAGAATTTCTACATTTTTAGTCTCACCTGTGCTCCAGTTAATTTAATATACTTGAAAGGGATGACAGTTTTTCTTTATTTCATTATTTAAGTTGTAAACCTTTTTAAATTTGACATATATTAATGTTTAGGATAAGATATCGATGACCCTTTTAGAAATAATTTATTTAACATTTTTGAAGTCTGAACTTTTGATAAAAACAAAAATTCTTATTTGACCAATTAATAAGATAAACTAAGACATGAAAAAAATATCTGAACAAAAATTTCAAAAGATAGATATAATAGAAAATATTTGAAATTTTTATACTTTATTAGTATTAAATTTTTTATGATTTTACAATTCGTGTTAAGAAAAAGTTAATATCGTTCAGAATGAATACAAAAAAAAATACTTATTTCTATTTTTCTCTCATGGTGCAATTAAAAACAGAAAATATACAAAAAAAAATAACACAAGGTTTTTTGTAAATGTGGTCTTGAGAGCAACAGTCAAAAAGGAATTTACTACTCTTTGACGCGTTTCTAGTTTTGGAAGTTTAGAACTAGGTCTGCTTACTTAAATACTTAAAGCATTTGTTTGTCAAAATATATCTTAACTTCAATCTAGTTCTTAAGTATCTGTAGCAATGTTGTATTTAAAATAGGTTACGGCACGGTAACTAGAATAAACAAACGAGCTTTAGATGATTTTTCACTCTTGGTAATGATCTAATTATTTTCCAAGCAGAAAACTTCACAATCAAGATTTTTGCAATTTTAAACACCTAAAAAAGTCATAACAGAGCCAAGTTATAGAATTATATTCTTTACTGTGATCTCTGGCAGTACATACTTATTTTCCAATCAAAGCATTACGGATTTGCTACAAGAACTTATGGTGTCTAGCTAGAAAGCGGTTATTACTATTATGGGCTTGTGATTATGAAAAAATCAGGGAAAATACACAGGGAAACTATATACAGAACCTTAATCATTTATCAAGAGAGCGAATCAGCTGGGCTGTTCGACTTTTATCCTTTCAATATCATTTATGATATGTCTTCCCTTTCAAAATAAGGGAGGGAGCTCAGCTGAGCTCGATTAAATATAAATAAAGCAAAGTTTTACCCGAATATACATCTAAATAGTTAAGAATTTTTCTCATTCTTAGAAACCTTTAATATTTCTATTTTGATAAATTATCAGTTTTACATTTTTGTAAAATTTATGCGAATATTAGTCGATTCCTAAAGAATATAAAAACAAATTTTCATAACAAATTCTTTAGAATTTTAACACAACTTTTCCTGAATGCTTTTCAATTTACCATTCATTTCGCTAAAGATACTTTTTACTGATATTATTCTTGGAAAATGTAAATAAATCACTATTTTTTTGTCGTATTCAACCCATTTGAATTGAATATATTCAACCCTAATTTTTAAATTTGAAAATCGGGAAACGTAAAGATTAATCTTTATTAAGGAAATTAAATTCTATTAAAAAACTTGGTATACCCATAATATATGCTTAAAATGTGGCAAAAATAAACATGGAAGTAGGTCTTATAAGCTATTAACATATAATTTTATTATTTCAATTAAAGAATTAAGTTTTATATTCATTTATTAAGAATTGCTTTTATATCATTTAATTATAGTCACTCAATACATTTAACTTTGAAAGGAAAAATATTAACAAAAATATTATAAAGTGGTACAAATTTTCATTAAGTTATAACCAGCTCCAAACCAAATAGCTCAGTTTAAAGAGATCTAAAATTTAAAGTTAAAGTTTCGCACATGCTAACATATTCCTCCTACAGTTTTATGAGTAAATATTTTTTAATAGCACACAGTACTTTTTCAAACAAAAAGTATAAATCTTGGTATGGATTTTTGTAATATTAAAAAGAAACTATGTATTTGAGAAATCACGTAAATGAACACGTGCAGTTTATACCAAATTTATCAAAAAAATGTTGACTACCATATATCAAGTAATATTTTATATCTGTTTAGCTGGTGGTAACAATAGCTTTACACATAACTTATTCTAAAGAATAAAGAAAATTATACCATTTATATGATAAAAATTCCCAAATTAAAGTACTGTTTATCACAATGGGGGGTAGAAAGCTCCACGTGAGGTGTGGTTACTTATAGCTAAAACATAGCTGATTAAAAGAACAGTCGAATAAACACGCAAATTACTTTTTATTTATATTTATTAACAAAAACAAAACCAAATATTTGCAGTGCTCCTAAATGTAACAAATTACCATTTTCTAATTTGGCATATGCAATTTTTATTTTAATTTCTTGCAGCAAATTTTTAATTTTAAAGCAAAATGGATTGTTCAAAATATGTTGTTTAATTGATTTAAATCTAAATAATAATAATATTTAGATACATGCGTTATAGATCTCGTTTAAATAAAACAATTGAAAACTTGTCAAAAGCAAAATAAAAAACCAGCTTGAAAACCTTAAAATCATTTATATTGTAAATCCGACATTAATTTAAAAAACAAAATATTATAATAAGGTACATAAGAGCCAAATTAAAAGTCTGTTTAGATACCAGGAAATTTCTTTGCTTATTTAACATTCCAAACGAAAATTTTGCAAAGTATTTTCAAACATAAAATCTCCTCAGACAAAAGTATAATTTACCATTTATGCAAAAAAACCATAAAAAAACAGGAAAAAATCAGGACAATTTCGTTAAAAATAACGAAAAAACTAAATAGAATTTACAATTTAGGTAAATAATGTTATGTTTAAATGTGACTCGATTTCGACTTTCAATAAATCTCATTTTTTTCACTCAGTGCAATAAAATTATTTCTCTTTAAATAGTTTTACTTTATTTCTTAGCAAAATATCCTAATTTTGATCCTGAATCGAATTTTTTAGTTTTCTAAATACTAAAAGCTTTTACCCTAAGTGTGACTTATTGGTAAAACTGATAAAATACTCAATCTTCTTGCTAAGGCTTTCCAAAGGTTTCTATTTTTCTAATTTCCACAAATTTTGTTAGGATAAAACTTGTAGAAAACTATTTTTACTTGATTTCTGATTTTTGCTGTTCATTGCCAAGAATTTATTTTTTGAAAACTTTTTTTCTTCTCTATCTCAGATCCCAAAAACAAAAACAATTCATAAAAATACCTCTTGCAGAATTTTTAAAATTTTTAATATTCTGAATCGAAAAATTTCAATATTTTAAATCTTTTTACTGATTTGCTGTCCCTTAATCCTTAAATCAAGAAAAAAAAAGAAAAGAATTTATGCTTTTTTTTTTGTCTTAGACGACACAATTAAACTCTCTTTATGTATGAAAATCCTAAGTAACTTTGAAAGGATAATTCTCAAATTAAATTACCATTAGGATGTGAAAAATGTGCTACCAAAGCGATTTTTTTGTTTTTGCACATTTTCAGTAAAAGAACAAGTTAATAGATTTTAACTTAGATATCCTAACACGTAGTCAGCACCTTTGAAGTATATTTTGTGACAGTTACGTGTTACCTAGAGAGATTTTCTAGCAAATTATGTAAGTATTATTATTCATGTTCAATCCAAGTTTATGGTAATGACATTTTGTACGTTTTTTGAACAATGACCCTTCTGCTTTATTCAGCAATAAATGCAAGAATAATCACGTTTACTGCCTTTATTAGTCATTTTATTATATCATAAAAATGATAATAGCAATGTTAATACTTTCTTATTAAATATCAAGATTATTCAAGTATTAAGTGGCTGAATTAGATAATATGAACTGAAAAGAAAGTTAGAGATGGATGTGTCTTTTTAAAGACATATCGTAAAGGAATAACAAGGGAATTTCTGAGGTCAGACAATCTGTTTCTAGTTGAAAGTCAAAAGTAAAATTTTTTTTAAGGGTTCATTAAAGTTTTAGACTTAAGTACACTTAAGGGAAAAAAAATCGTGTACGTGTTTTTAAAAGCCATGGGACTAACATTGTTAAAATAAGCTTTGGTATTATTAGCACGGAATCTTGGATTTAATATTCCATTTCATCCATATCTACAGGATAGATTTATATAGATCGACATTCTGACCAAGTACAAAGATTTCTTTAAAAAACTAATAAACAATTTAATATCAATTTCTATATATACAATTCTTTACATTTTAGTCAACTTTTATTCTTAGTTTTGTGTTACGAATTTCGTATGCTATTAAGATATCGATATTAGGTGTGCAGTAAAATTTACACAATACTAAAAAAATATACTATGAAAATATTTTTATTTTATCCTAACCAAACTTAAATCTTGTAAGGATAAATCTAATGTATGTATGATATGTATGTAGTCCAATATACAATAGTAACATATTTGGTTTAGGATATAAACATCTAATCCAAATGTGTTACAAGAGAAATTGGTGTAAATTGATTAGATTCAGCTCAAAATTAGACTTAAGTCTGTTTAAGCTAGAATAGAGAAACAAGACCTTAATGAAAGACTTCTATTGATAAATTGGCTTTAGTTTATTTTTTATATAAAATTTTCTTGAGATTGAAATTTAATTTATAACATTTGGTTATAATATTCCTGGATTTTTTCTTCTTATCTTAATTTATAATTTTCTATGTCGATGTTTCTTAGTTTCTTAAGAAGATGGATGTAGAAGTTTTTCTTAATGTTTTAACTATTTATGCAAAGCATTATTAGATAATTTTAAACAAATAATCAGTAAAAATTACCTAATTTAATGACCATAAGAAACTTTAGATAAAATGAAAATACTTTTTGGGTATAAATAAACTTTACAAATATTCGCAATGAATGGTTAAAGGAATTTACTGAAAAAATTGATATTACTCATACCATTTTATAGCAATCCTAAGCCTTTACTTAGTATTTAATGATCCTAGATTTCTTGGGATAGTAAAAAATTTTTTATGGGTTAAAGAAAAAGTTGCATATTAAAAATATTTTAATACAAAATTGAATTTTATTAGCCCATTTTCATGTTTTTTTTTAAATTCCGTTTTCTATTTTATACTTGTAGGGTTGATTATGTAGGAATTTTATGGTATATATCGTTCAAGTACTCGATTTATGTTATTTTTCCCTAGCGAAATTGGATAATATCACTATCTGCTTCAAAGTAAAAGACAAGTATCTCTTATTTCTACATATATATAAAGTGTTTTTTATTACAATCTATTAGTTTGACATTCACCTCACACCATGTCAGCAAGTATCCGCAGTTGTCTTACCTTATGATCTTATCTACTTTTATTTCAGCTAAAATATCCGAAATTACGCAAATTCACCGAATACTTTCATGCCATTTGGTTTAAATATTAATACAAAAAAGATAAGGCTAGTATTTTCTGCAAAGCAGTACTAAGGGTTGTTGTCTTTCGTCACACAGATAGACCCTAGAAAGAGGATGACGAGTAAAATTTTTCTTTGATTTTTTTTATCAAAACACTATTCTATATGTTATTAATCGCCTAATTGCGGTTCACTTCAATCATTCGAAAGATTTATAAAAAGCATAACAAAAATATTTCTATCTGTTTACTATACAAAGAGATTTAAATAGTTCATACTTAATGTATGAGAATTAAAATAGCAGCAGTCAGTTTACTATTGTCTACAAGTCAAAACCGAATAGCTAATTTTGCTTTTCTACGACCACAGGCAAAAGACTTTCATATTAAAAAAATAAAATGCAATATTAAATGCAAAATTATAGCAAAAAGCACGTTTTGGTCTCATAATATCAATGCAACAGAACATTTTAAATTATTCGACTCATACAAAGAACATTGCTAGTGAACATTGGAATTCTTTAGTTGTTGTTTTTAACAAGAAAATTATGATGAAGCTAGTTTGTTCTGCATTTATTGCATCAGTGAGGCATGGCGGCATCCAATCAAGATCCAAGTCACTTATAGATCGTGACTTCTTCGACAGCCTAAGGTCTTGTAAGAAAAACTTTGTTATACTGTTGGCGCTGATAGCTAAATTCAAAACTGGTTATTGGAATCTTGGGGGTTCAAGGCCCCCCAGCTTATGTCATTATATTTTATTATTGCTTTTAATAATCATCATGAAAAAAAAAAATAGCTAAAATAGGAGAGAAAGTCTTATTATAAAAATTAAAAAAGTTCAATTACAGTAAATTTTATGAAATTTTTTTTGAAAAATCTCAAAAAATTTCACTATTTGAAATGGTTGCAAGAGATTTTATTTGGTAAAAAAAAAATAATTGGATTGGTAGTTTAACAAATATCTAAAAATAAATTTAATTTTATGACCTAAAAGATTTTTTATTGTAGAATAAGATGTTTTTGTTTTTTTTTTTATTTATTTTAGTATTAAGGTTTACCAAGAGCTAAATTTCAAGCATAATTAAAGCAACATACATTTTAACACGTATTTTCAGCACTCATATAAGATTTTCAAATGAAAATCAAATAAAACTATTTTTTGACCAGATTTAATTTTTTCAATAGAGCAAACAACTTCCTTTTCTTGCATTATAATAAGTAAGAAAACTATTTTTAAGTCCTTTCGTGATTTGTTTCAACAATTATGTAGAATAAATTACTTAACCTGACAACGAATTTTAAATTGTTTCCCGTAAAAGAAGTATTGAACATCCTGTAAATAATCAGTGTTCAACATGAGCATTAGAAAAAATACATCCGGAAATTCCTGATACCTAGGGTCATGCAAATGCATTAAAAAAACACACCTGTTCTCTTGTAAGAGGGTAGATAATTTGGAATTTCCGGGACCATAAAAGTGTGTTTAAAATTATTTTCTCAATTTTTTCTATCGAAAATTTTAATATTAAAAATTTATTTAATCAATAATTTTATTTTGCTTTTAATTTTCTAATAATTTACAATGGGCATAGCCGTCAGAACACGATTTTATAAAAAAAAAAATTTTCTTACTCGTCATTTTTTGGAGCCAAGATCTTAACGAAACTATTTCATAGGAAAAAGTTGTGTTGAAAATTTTTCAACTATATTTCAATGATTAAATTTTAATTATAAGAAACTGATTACAAGTTTGATTTTTTGTAAAGATTTAAATGTTAAGCGTCCAAAAAAAGTTTTTTAAACAAAATGATGTAATTCTAAATAGATTTGTCGATGGTTTAAACTGTCAAGCGTATCACTTTATCCGTTCTGCTGGAAAATGTTGTGTTTAATATCACAAAACTCATCAGAAGGATTTTAATGTCTTTTTCTTTCTTATTTCACAGTGAACTCCAAAGATTTTTTGTGGCTATATTAGTTCCTTAAATTTTCCCAGGTTCATTTTCTATTTTAGCCTAACCGCCATATAACTCATACCTCATATTTTTTGATTTTCTTTTTTTCTTTGCAATTACCAGTACTTGATTTGAGGTAGATGACTGAATCAATTCTATTCTCATCTTTTTCATAACAAAGATTTTTCAATCATATAACTCATATCCCCTATATTTTACGATTAATTTTAGCTAAACAAAAATTTTAAATGAGCTCCTTTTTTATTTTTTAGAATAGGCAAATTTAAAAAACATAAAAATGAAATTGAAAAATTTCAATCAAAATAAATATACAAAAACAGTATTGGTTTTATCTGTTACATTAATCCGAAACAAACATTTTTAAAGCCTGCATGAAATTTTCTATAAAAAAAAATTCTTTCAGTAATAAGCAAACAGATAAAATAAATTACGGATATATATTTGAATCTCAATATCCAAAAGTCTACAACATAAATTATATTAAATAAAAGCTATAAAAGGATTCGGCCAATATCTCACAAATTCAAAAATTTTAATCGAAAGCGTAAGCTCTGATATTTTTAGTATATATTTTTTGTCTATTTGAAATGTAAATAAAATATTTTTATATTTATTACAGTCATAAATAGCAAAATAATCTATGTAGATAAGGGTGTTTATTTACCACCAGTTTGGAATAGCTGATCTTAAAATGTTGAGCTTTTTCCGGTTTACTAAATCCCTAAATATTGTCTTTATTTGTCGAATTTATAAATAAAAAAAGAGAACCGAAAATTGAGCTCAAAAATAAAAAAATTGTCATAAGTTATTTATTAAAAAACTTTATAGCATAACCCACAAGCAATTTATTTTTTATTAATTGAACTTAATTTTAAAACTAACCCAAAACCCAAATTTTCATCGAATTTTAACCTCATATCATTTTTATTACATTTATTTAAATATTTTTTAATTTAAAAAAGAAAAAACAAAAAAAGCTATTTTAAAATTAATCATTTTTATCGAACAGATTCATTAGTTTCATGAAATTTGAACTCAAAACTTAAACTGGTTTTTCTCATCAAGCTAAAAAAAATGATCAACAAAACTCTTATATAGTGGCCATAAGCAATAAACTGAAATATTCCTCGCCTTGTCATTAACATTTTCCAGGTGAGCTGTTTCTTTAAGATAAAAGCAACGAAGCGTTTGAGAATTTCAAGTGCACATTACATTCACCTGCATCTTAGGCACATAATGTTAAAGCTTGGCTCAAGTTGTACTTAAATGCATCAATCTAAGGTCAATGCTTTGGGGTCTTTGTTATTTACTAAATGGCATAAACCTCTTTAATGTTTTGTATTGGTTACAATTAAATATATCACCATATCAGGTCATTTCTCAAGGAAACTAACGTTATATGAGGTTTATTTATAGAAAAAGAAAAGTTATAGTTGAAAAGTTATACGGTAAATTGTGCTTAAAATGGTAAGAAAATTTCTTCATATAAAAGTTTTGATTTTTTATGCCAAAATATAGAAAAATTTATTTCGATTGACATTGGAATAGTTGATTCAAATAATTTCAATAAATTCCACAACAGCAAAAATTTTTTTGTAAAATTTTTAAAAATACCAATTTAGCTTTAAAAATTATAGAAATATGTATTTTATGAAAAGGGAGCTGAAAATATCAAATTTGTCAAATTTTGAAAGTCAGAAAATAAAATAAAATAAATTATTTTTAGTTACAAAAATGATTTTCTTGAATCCAGCATTTCTTTATTCCAATATCTTCGTCCCACACAACTAGGCCGATTTTACATTAGTTTTTCATTAGTTGAACCAATCACTATCCCGTATCTAAGCAACGTTCTATTTAGTGCTAACGAAATTTACACTACAAATAGAAGTTTTAGCTCTTTAGCGCATACATAAAGAAAAAGTTGGACAGTACTAAATAAAAATTCCAGATCTGCGATAATCATACTTAAAAATTTAATCTCAGTCTTCTAAAGTATCATTGCACAATAAAGAAAATATCAGCTTTCCTTATTGGTGCAAGATTCTCTTTTATGAGAGAGAAACACTGAGAAGTTTTGCAGACCAATTTTAGCATTGCCGTTCGATCAAGATATTTTCTACATACACATCACATAATTTTCGCCTTGTTTGAACTGCATTTTTATCTTTCCAATAGTAAAAAAGGAAAATACGCTGAAAATATTATTTCCATTTTTGATAGGGCACCAAACAACAACTATTGCAAGGAATCAAACAAAACTTTTAACAAACAAGGTTTTTACTATATCAGTTGTCAAAATATATAATGATTATGCGGCTTAAGGGTAAATTTAGCTGTTAAAAATACAATTAGGTCCTCTATTGGGAAAAAACGAAATAAATTTCTGAATAATCTGATAATTTACCGAATAAAATTAACTATGTGTCTAGCGAAAACATTTCATATCGTTCCATAAACACGTTACAAAGCAACGTGTAATATCTAAAATATTTTTAACAGTCTTTTAGTAGTTAAATCCCGTGCTATCTTTAGGCTAATTAAATTTTCTTAGCTGTAGACAGATATGAAATTAAAAATAAAGCATTAACTCTGTATTACAATAAAGGAATACACAAAATTATCCCTGGCAACAGGAATAATACTCAGGTAGGTATTAAAATTATCCATTTGACAGAAAGAATGAATCGTGACTTTAGTATGTACTGAATTTGCATTTTTTGTTTAAAAAAAATTTTATTGTAAAAATTGATAAACTTTATTTCGAATCTTTCATTAATTATCACTTTTTCGATCATTAAAAAAACTCTAATAACAAATTTAAAAGTTCGCAAAGATAATAATTTGCACTTTGAAAACAAAACGTACTATAAACATCTTTATTTGTTGCTTCACTACAACACCAGATCTTAATCTTTCTAAAAATTTCTCACTTTCTGGAATAATGGATTTACTTTCTGCTAGTATAGAACTATGCATTTACAGTTATTAGCTTATGCGTGTTGAATTTTAAGGCATGAAATTTTTTAAGACACAACCAATAAATATGCAACTGAATTGTATATAAAAAGGTTCATGGGTTAATGCAAGCTAAATTTTAAATAAAAAAGAAGTAAGTCCAAAAGCATTGACAGCTTATGTTTCTAACATGGTTTTTCTATTGTCTTGCTAGCCCACACGCTATATTCAGAAATTATTTTACTTATCAAAAACTAAAAGTAACTTAAAACCATGACTACAGCTGCTGGGTCTACAAGCCTTGTAGTATTTTTTAAAACCATTGAAAATTGTTTTTCTTTTAGAAGGCGATGCAATTCTTACATAATAATAAACTTAGTCATAGGCATGAGTAGTTAAACTAACTTTGCCGGTTCCTGCTAAGCAACACTTTAAACAAACACTTTAAATGACAATTTACGGTTAAATGCAAGTCATTTTATTCTGTATTTGAGGTGATATCATAATTTTTGTAGAAATTGTAAAAATTCACTATGCCGCTTTCTAGCGCAAGAATTGATAAATTATGTCAAACGAATGACTTTACATCTTTTATGTTTAAGTACTTTGGTATTTACATTTTTAATTTTTTTTAAATAAAATTCAATCTTTAAATGTTAATAAAGACATTTAGTCGTCACAATGTAATACAAGCACCATTTTTCAGTTACCAAGTAGTATTTTCCTGGCTAAATACCACTTGTGAGCAATAAAAATAACTTCAGAGAATGCAGTTGAATACAAAATTTAACTTCCTTTAAATTATTTTAAGTTTTAAGTACATCTAGAAAACCGAATGGAATTTAATGGTAGGTATATTTATGAAAATTCTCCCTATTTTATATAAGCTTTAATTTATGATATCTAATTTTTTATAATATTTTCCTTCATTAAAAATTCGTTAAAGTTAGCATATACCGAAAGAGTTTCTAGAAAATATTGATACCTAGAAAAAATAACCCAAGTAGAAATACTTGACACAATTAAGGCACTTCAATGTTGCCACGTCTGAAAATTTTTCAAGAATGATACAATGTTTCGTGGTTACAGTGTCACTGTTATCTCTCTGTTTCTTACATCATTTCGGTAGATTAATAGTTCGAAAACGAATCAGAGAACGATTTGAAAGTGATTTTGAAAAATATCAAAACATTACATCGTTTACGATTTGAGTGAACAATCAGCTATATTTGACGGTACCTCATGAGACAACCTCATTTTGGTTTTTAGGCTAGCGAGAAACCAAGTAAGGAGAAAATTCGGAATTTTCGAAGTTAATTTTGAGGCAGAAAGCATGGTTGACTCACCAATACACAGAAGGCTTGTTTTTTGACATTTATAAATCAGCTGGGCGAAAGCCGATAAAGTTTTTTTCAGTGATCAGTGTCGTTTTAATTATGAATTATGGTTAAATTTTTATAATCAATTATAAAATTATTTTTCCTTTATAAAATCTATACACTTTTGACACTAGGCACAACTTTAAAATATTACAAATAATTAATACATGTGAAAACCTTCATGTACACAAAATTTTTATATTGTCTCATGAGTTGCCGTCAAATATATCTGAATTTCTTTGAATGTGTTGCTGTTTTAGACAACAATAGCTGTCAATTATCATATGTCAAAATACTAATTTTATTTTTGCTTCTATTCATTTCTCAACTTGAACGCCAGTAAAACCCTTAATATTTATTAAAATTTTTAAAAATTTTTAGTCTTTGTTCTATGTTAGAAAAATGCAAGACTCCAGAAAACTTTACATAACTGCATCCTATTTCCTCAAGTTTTTTAAAAACTAATTCGGAAATATGACTTTATTATTTATTCCAAAAGCCTTTAGTTTTTGCTTTTCTGATACTTTATAACTTTATAACAAGTCTTTTAATCAAATTTACTTCAAATACTTGACTAGTATTACTTTCAAACTTATTAGCATTGTATAAAATTTATATTGACTTGAAAATTGCACCTTTCTTTATTACTTGCATAAGTGGAAAGTCATAAAACCCAAATAATTACCTATTACAATTTAACCAGTCATCTGTCTACATCTATTGTTCTTTAACAAGTTCCAGAGAAACATAACAGCTGCAAATTTTGTAAATTTGTGGGTATTAGAGTATTGCGCTGTTTGTATGATATCGTTAAGTTCAACAGGAACTTATGCCAAGGGTTGTTTTATCAGGAATACCAGGAAAATGGCGGTAGTTTAAATGAATATATCAATAACTTAAACTTTGTATTTGTATATATACAAATAGCTCGGATAAAAACTTATATTACCCGCATTAGAAGTGTTTTAAAATTTAAAATTCTTATCTTAATTCTAAGGTACATATGCAATGGGGGTAAATTACTATTTTGTGTTCAGTTGAAACTTTTCAAATGTATATAAAATTGAAATATTTTGTTTGAAATTACAAATATTAAAATAGTTCTTTTCTAATTTTAAAATGGAATAATTAATTATCTCGTTAGCTACTTGAAGAATATATAAAAAAAATTTTTAACACAAGCCTATTAAAATTTAAATAGAAAAAAAATACCTTTAGCCACTGAATAGTAATTTGTATTAACAGCTATTTTTTTTTATGTCAAAAACCCAACATACCTGAAAGAAAAAGAAAAATTACTAAATAAAAATACCAAAAAAAAAAAAAAAACAGAAAACTTTTCTAAGAAAATTTTAAAATTAGTCCTACTTTTCAGAGTTAGCAATTCTTATCTTTGTTCATGATGACATCAAGTTTCTTTAGAAACTTTGACACAAACGATATCCAAGTTACCCAACCTTACTCTAAATTCCAAGTATAAGTACGGATGAGTAAGAAAAATATAGAAAGCAAATAATTTATTTAATATTCTGAATATTATTAATTTTCATTGATATTAATGGCCCATCCTAAAAACTTAAAATTTTAAAACAAACTGATGTGATATATTTGTTCTTTCATTGATTTGTTTTTGTTATTTTTTTGTCAAAAACCATTGAAGAATAAGATATGGGCCGTATAAATATTCAAATTTTATATTTCTATTTCTATTATTCGTTAAAAATCAAATAATTCAAATACTTAATTAAAATAATGTCCTTCAGGATAATATTTGGTTTTATTTAAATTTTCCTATGTACAGAAAATTATTTAAATTTAATAAACTGCTCAAAAATTTAAATTTTTCTATCTTATAAATTAAAATATATATGATTGGTCAGTAAGTCCAGAAGCTGAAGCAAAAATACAATTTTTAGGTAACATTAAAATAAGCTTAATATGCTTATTGCAATGCTTTTCTAAATTTTCCATGCCAACTACTACTATACTTTCAGTCAATTCTTAAGGGGATGGTAAGGTTTTAAAACTTTTTTTTCGGATTTTTTTCTGAATTTCCAACATGTCGAAAATATTGTGTCAGAATCGAAGTTAAATTAACGAAGATACAGCGTTTCCAAGACCGCTCCTAATGCTAGGTATGTAAGCTGGCGTGACATAATTTGTATGTACACGCAGTTTTAGTAAACTTGTGTTGTTGTGTTTATACTCTGTGTTTTCGCTCGGTTTGTGTTGTATCGTATTTTATTTACTATTTACTATTTGATTAGCAAAATGCCAAAAAAAGTGACTAGAGAAATTCGACAGAGCAATAGTAGATTTGCGAGTCAGCCGAGAAGAAAAACTATCCCAAAACGCATAAACGTCGATGTAGAAGCGTCCAGCGCATCGTATAAAAAAATAAAACTGAGTGAGTACTGTAGAAAGTGTACAGCTAGATGTAGAGAAACATTATAGAATTTTAGATTTCCCAACGCAGACGCGAGCAAAAAGATGCGTTGGATATCCGGAATGACAGTGTTTCATTGTACGGAGCTTGCATTGGTGATTCTTTGTAAGTATAAAAAATTAAACACTTTTAATGACGTTGATTTTCGGATTTTCGAGTATAAAAAACTCTAAATCGATTTTCCCACAAACAACATTTTTTGATCCCGTGCTAAAAATCCAGAAAACCGATTCGTTTGAAATTTTGTACACATTCATGATTACCTCGGACAACACGTTACCTGTAAAACGCAATTTGATTTTTTTGTTCACGATGATCTGGTAAATGATGTTCACGGCAAGACTACTTTTTCAGAGGAGCCGCAGGAAATTCGCTTACACAACCTTATTTATTAATATTTAAAAAAAAAAAAATTCAGAAAGATGCTTAAGATTTTGTATCTTAACATGTTTATAAAATAAATAAATCAACATGATTCCTATTACAAAAAAAAAAATCATGAAGATATATCTTTTGCCTTTAAAACCATACCATCCCCTTAAAAGCAAACAGAGTTTACTAATCTTGATGTTAATTTTTATTTTCTTTACGTTGTTCGAGGATATGATATTTTTCTCGAATAGTATTTACTAATTTTTATGAAGCCTCCATGAAAAAAACAAATAACAACAATAAAATTATATTTTAAAATAAATATGTCTAGGTGTTAAGCTCATTTACTACTGTAGGTAATTGTGTTCAAATTCTTAAATTAACTTATTAAAAGTCATACCGGATAGACTAAAAATGTGTTCTCACTCTATCTTACATCAAACATAAATTATAGCATGATATTTTATATAGTAGAAACAAATTAAGCAAATTTCTGCTGGAATAGAATTAATTTAATAGCCGGAGAACTAGTGAACCTCTCTGAAAAGAGGATCTTCTTATTTTTATAGGCTGAAATTTTACTAAATATTATAATATATTCTATTTACTTTAGGAATTTGTTTTTTCATCTAAAAAGGGAAATTTTGAGCTGTAATGTTTCTTAAACGTCCTCTAAATCAGATAAAAACAGCATATGCTCAGTTAATTAAGATTTATGATCCTGCAAAATTGTTTTCTTTAAAAGTAATTATTTACTTGTCTTTTTTAAAAAGTCCATTTGCTCTTGGACCAAAAGGTTAAATGAGAACTAATTCACTAATTTTAACAACTTCACTTTTATATAAATTGAAGCTATTCATCTTAAAATAGAAGAAAATCACTAATAAGGATATATTTCACTTACTTTGAAAACCGTGAAATTAACTTTTATATAACATTATTATGCAAATTTGATTTTCTACTCTTCTAAAATTATAATAGCATTAATCACATTACTCAGTTAAGTCCTTTATAACACATTTTTGTATTATAGTTAGCACCCATACTAATATTTCTGAAAGAAACAACAAAATGAAAACCATAATATACAAGTCTAACATTGCGTGAATAATAGAAATACAAAGCAGAATATTTTCCGTGAAATAAAAAAAAGGGTTGGTTTTTCTAAAAGCAAATAAAAAGTTTACATTACAACTGACAGAAAGACATTCACAACTTACAAATTATTAAAATAATCCTTTCAGATGTGCTTTTTTTTAAATGTTTAAAAAATATTTCACTCCAGCTCTAAAAAATAAGAATTCCATGACCATGAAACAATAATAAAATACTTGTGTCCACCAGAGAGAGTACAAGTTTTTATTATTTCTGAAAAACCTGAATAAAAAAGAAAAAAAAGCTATATACAAAATACTTATAGCAAAAGCTTGGAAAAACGTGAGTTTGAAGCTTGTTCAATGCTTAGAAAAAACGTGTAATCATGTAACTTGTCAAGTTTTGTACATGCAAGAAAAAACAAATAAATTAAAGGAATAAAAGTTTTTTTTCTTAGAGGGTTTTTTAAGCTCTTAAGTGCATTCAACCCTCAAATTCATGAAGAAGTATATATATATATGAGCACTTGTACGAAGTTGATCAATAAATCTATCAGTTCACGTTTTTTGGACAAAATCTGCATTGTTTTTTATTTACAAAAAAAAAACCTAGAATATACATTTGTCTCGTTCTCAAAAAAATATGAAATGCAATTTCGAACTAAGAGGAAAAAGAGGTTTATTCTAAGATGTTTGACAAGACTGCTAAGTAACCATTAAAAAAATAATTTTCCTTTTAATCATATTTTTCCTAAGATATTCCAAAACCACATTTGAATGATATGACTTGTCTAGGAGGGGAAAATATTATTTTGTTAAAATTTAACAAAAATGTTATTTCTTATAAAAATCCTTTCAAATTTGAAAACAAAGAATAGTCTCTAAAAACCTAATCAGACAAACTTACTAAACTAAAATGAAAGGAGAAATGGATTCCATTAAAAACGACTGTCAAAATCTATGTCAGGTCAGATTATTCAATCATTAACAAATTTCAAGGATGAAAAATAAAAACAATAATTACAAATTTTTATTCAACAGTTTTAAAATAAATTTCAGATGTCTGAAAAAAAATTTCCAGGATTAAAAAGGATTTTTAAGTTCTTAGTAATTACCTAACAGTTTTCCAAGCAAAAGGCGTTATAATTAAAGTCCATAGCTTTGCATTTAATTTAGATAAGAGTTGCTATAAAAATCTACAATTCTAGTGCTAGGCTAGACAGAAATTGGGTCAGGAAAAGATTATATAAAACCCAATTCTAGTCTATGCTACTTGATTTACATATTCAATCAATACAATTTATAAATTGGCCAAATATTTACATTTGAAGCAATTCTTCAAATTAAATTTAAGAATCTTGTCAAGGTTGACGGTGCTTTAGAATCTTATATAATGGATCACAGGTCACAGATTCTTCAATAAATATCCTCAAAAGACAGGTAAGATATCTGATTGATAAGTATTAGATAGATGTAGATTCTGCTAAAAAAAAAACCAAAAATACCCCGACACCGGCTTTTTGATTATTTTATGATTCGTTCTATAGAAAAGTATAAAAATAAAACAGATATTAATACAATGTCTGTTACTTATATCCTTTGGAATAAGAAAAAATAGGATAAATAACTACTCGATCGCAAACCATATTTATCAGACCAAAAGGTTGCCAATATTAATTTTAATTTTTCTATCTTTTTTCTATAAAATCTGAAAATTATTTTTAGTAAAACAACCCAAAAGCAAAACAAAAAATTTTTAAAACTATAATCATCAAAAAAAATATGCAATTTAAATAAAATTATGATAAAGTTTGTAACCAACATTTTGTTAAAAACTTGTGATCTGCATCCTTATTAATATTAAAATGGTAATGACAAAGTACAACTTTTTAAATTTTAAGACAAATTTAATCAAAAATTCAGTTAAAGAGATCACAGCTACAATGGTCAAGCTCAAAATAAATAACATTAACAGCTTTTAGTTAAAAAGCTTTTGGTGTTTACCCATCCTGAAATAAAAAAATGCTAATAAAAGGGTAAAACCTTTTGACCTAATGCCATACAGGTGTACAGTTTAATCTTGAAATCGAATTTTTTTGCGTTGCTAAAAATAATTTTTTTTTTTCTTTTTTAATTTCTTTTTCCTAAAAGTTATAAGTATTCTGAAATATAAAATGTTATCCTAATTGAAATTCAGAGTTTATGTTATATTCTGTAAAAGTTTGAACAAATGTTCTCCACTAGAGCAAATCTATAATCTACGAGTGAAACTTTTTATTACATAACCTAACAGATTACATTTTTCACTTAAGAAAACATACGAGGATGTACTTAAGAAAAGGAAGCTAGATTTCAAAACTAAATTAAATAGCTTTAATATAAGGCACTCAAACGATGAACAAAAATTGCTTAAGACGACGCAACAATAATGTTATATGTGAAATTTAGATTTATTTTCAACAAGGAAAAATTTTTTTTAAAACTCTAATGGTATCTTCATGTAGCACGTAATATTATTAGGAAGTTTATTATAATAACAAGAAGAAACTTTTAAAGAATTCAAAAACGAAAAAAAATTTAAAGCCATATTTATACTTTAAATTTTGGCAAAGATATTTAATTCTCTTGCATTTACATCAGAGATATTATAATAAAACGGATATGTTAGATAAATTGTTTACCTGATTTTTTTACCTCAAAATGATACAAATTAAAGTTTATATTTTTAGTGAAACTAAAAAGTATTCAAAAAAATTATTATTTGAGATACTTTGAGTAAATAATTTTAAAAAAGGAACAGTTAACAGTTCACACACAAATAAAAAAACCAGAAAGTACTTTAAGTTAATAAAATAATAAAAATTGAATTTATAAGCATAAAAAGAATTCCTTAGAAAATCTAAATCAAATTTCATAAAAGAAGTTTAAAATTTTCTTTCAAAAAGGAGTTTTTATTGTACTTATTTTGTTAAAGTAAAATAAGTAAAGTAAAATTAAAAATAAATCGAAATTGCTTTTGAGAACAACCACATTTTTTCCATTTTATTACTTTTCAAACATTTAACAAAAAGTTAAAAATTTGGTATTTTTCTACTTTTTGCAAAATCAGAAAACAACTAATAATATATCAAAACTTTAAAGTAAACAAATCTATCCTACATATTATTAATGTATTCAAGCTACTGCGTTTTTAATTGTATCAGAAGACAAAAACCAACTTAGAAAAGAAAAAAAAATAGCTTCCACAACAGTAATGCTAGATATATGTTTTTAAAATATCTGTTTTTAGTAGAAGATTAATAGAAAAATATTAAACAGAACAAGGAAAAATTCATATGTCATTTATCTATCATCAAATCAATGGTTTTTTCTTAGACATACTTAGTTGATTAAAATACGTTTTTCAAACGAGTGAAACACTAAAACAGTTTACAAAATTCAAACAAAATTTCCGTAAAAATATTTTTATACTTTGAAAAGTTAATTTTAGAAAAAATAATTTAAAATAATTCAAACTACTGTTAAAAAGTTTTAAAATAAAGCAAAACTTTGATTTCTATTGTGTTTTTTTTTTAAATCATTTTGGGCTCCAATTTTCAATTAAAATATAATATCACTCCTTCTTAAAATGGCATCAAATATCTCATAATCTTAACCACATATATTTTTTTTATAAGACCATAAAAAATAACTCAAAAATTTTCAACAATTTTTACAGTTCCTATGTTTAAAATTTTCACTTGACTGCAGAAATTTCATGCAACAAATCACGCACCTGAACTAACACAAAAAACAATTCTTTTCTAATTATGATTTATAACTTTGATTAACAGTTATGTTGAATTCGGTTATGCAACATAATCAGCTTGAATGATTTTCAATAGTAAACTAAAAACTTTATATAGCTACCTAAACATATGGTATAAAATTTTGATGGATTAGATGTCATTCTTCATACGGGAAAGTGATTTTTCTTTGAATTAAATTGAAGAAATTTTTTTTTTTATATATTTGTTTTTGTTTCTTATTATTCTTGTGGTTCCTTTGTTCCACTAAATTTTAACACAAAATGCCCTTAGGGCACTTAAACATAAATAGCAGTCAAGTCTTAGTCATATTTATTTTATTGAGCCAAATACAAAACGTAGATAGAATTATTAATAGGAAAATCGATGACTTCAACTTTTTCGCGAAAATTGAAAAATATATTACTCAGTTTTAAAGATCATCTAATCGCTAAGTAACGATCACGATTTTAATTTTTCTCCCATAATCAGTAAAAACGCGTTTTATTTCGCATTAATATTTCCATAAATAGTAAGAAGGCGGATTATGAATGAATTCGATACGAGAGAAAATAAGAATTAATGCCATTATGTTCAATCGGAAAATGCTAGTTTGACTACAATTATGGATGGCAAGCTTTCTCACTGTTTTACATTTTCATTGAAATTTGTTGACTTGTTTATTAATAAAATTGTCATAGGTTTTTTCATTTTTTTGTTTTTAACCTTAAAAAGAATTTTACCAAAAACAGCTTCAAGGTATATACACGTCACATTAAATATGCAATATCTTTTCAACGGAGAAAGTTAAATATGGCCTTATTTCATTTGCTCTTTAAACTGTCATAGATAAACAAAGGCTTGCTAAAATATTACTGATTAAAATAAAAATATAACCATTACTGAAGAATGTAATTAGTGTCACTATACCATTTCTTTGAAGCGGATTTCCATCTATGGAAGTCATGAAAGAAAAGGGTTTCAAGTTTTATAAAACTTCCAACACATGCTTTTTTCAGGTGTTAATAAAATGTAGCAGATATCGGTACTAATTAAATTTACTGCCAAATTATTTTACTCTTTAGTAATGTGAGGATTAATTAAAAAGTTAGAGTTTCGTTAAAGTTCAAGAAAAAACAACTTCCCTTATTAATAGAAGACAATAATTAACTTGTCGTTAGGATTTTCGAAAATCATACAACATTTTAATACATATGTATATTCATCAGTTAAAAGTAGTACCGAAACATATAATTAAAAAAATTGAGTTCATTGAGTCTTGTAAAATACATCAATATTAGGAAAGAGAAACTATTTATGAACATTAAGTTTTATGTATATAAATGAAGAATAATTGGAAATGAACTCAACAAATATTTTAAAATCTTGACTTTAACAAGATTAAAGTAAATTTACGGTTTTTTTTTACATTTTTAGAGGTCTGAACTCAGAGGTGAAGTTTCTAAGAGATTCGAAAGTATCAATAGTTACATTTTCAGGAAGGGTTTCGGTATTTAATTTTCATTTAATGTATATCATTGTAAAAATATTGTGTCAAAATTTCAAGCTATTCGTAGTAAAACTACTATACTTATGAGCATTTGAGCGTCCTTTGCTCTAGACTCTACTAGAGCAAGGAGTGAGTGCGCAAAACTTTAAAACGTTTTCATTCAATTCAAGATTTTTTTCAGTAAATAAACCAAATTTTAACACAAAATGTCCTAGACTGTCTAAAGGTTTCTTCAATTTATATTTTCTCTGATTCCTTTATTAAAATAATAATAAAATAAAATAGAAGAAATTGACGATAAAAAAAAGGGATATAGAAACGCAACAACTTTACGTTCTGAGCTTTCTCATTGAGGTTAGCAAACGCAACATCATTCCTAAATTTGTTTGCTACAATGAATGAATACCTTAAAAATCTTTTTTATTTTACTAAACTTATTCAAGTGCGTAAAATTGAGCTAAAGAAGTTAGTTAGTAAAAAAAAGATGTCTAATTAGCAGGTAAACGAGATATCCTTTACATATAAAGCAAATTATTACTAAACCTAAGAAGATTTGTTTTTGTAAAGGTGGGCACCCACTTACTTAGTGCATATATCCTAGCGGGTAACTTTTTTGACGTCATAGACTCACGCTAAAGTTCCTCCTCATATGTGGATATTTCAGCGTGAAATTCATTTGTACGTCATTTGGACGTCAAAAAAGTTACCCGCTGAGATATACGCACTAAGTGGGTGCCCACCTTAAGGCATTTTGTAATAATTTTTCAACTAATTTTAATAAATTTATTGTATATCATTTGATAATATTTTTTTTATGAAGTTTTTAAGTTTTTGTTCTTCCTAACTGCATGAAAATAAATTCTATCAATTTAATATACAAAGTGTGTCCCTTCTCTATTATGCTCTGTCAATCTTATGTAATTCAAATAAAGTAATTTTTTGCTTCTTTTAATGTAGATAATGCTTTAAATTCATAATCAAAAAGTCTAAATCATATAAAATTGCATCCTTAAATAATTGATATAATTATTTATTACTGTTAAGAACAATTATATGTTCTTAACAGTATATAATAATAAATGTATATGTTCTTTTATATTTGATAAAACGTGCTTAAGATACCATTGATTTTTTATTGATATGTTTGCTCATTTAATAAATTTTTTGTGTTGAATAAGTGTTTTTTATGTAAAAAAACAAATTTGATTTCGATATAAAAGCTTTCCCTTAAACTTTTGATATTTTTTTTTTGTTGCTTCTTTTTTAACAATACTCGTTTTGATGATTAATGAAGCTTACATACTACACTTAAAGGATACCAAATACTTTTTCATAACAATAAATAAATATTTAAATAAAAGACTATAAAAAATTATGACAATATGAATCTGAAAAGTTTTGTACAATAAATCACTTGTATTGTCCATTCTTGCTTTTTTATCCAGAAAATTTTACTTCTTTTATAAGAGGAAATATAAGCATAAAAATTTATGAAATTTATTAGAAGATAGTAAAAAAATTAAAAAATTCAATATGAGCGGTAAATGTTGAATTATTACACAACTAGCCACTTAAACTACGTAAGCAGATTTTCAAACCAAGTAAAATTATCTGACCGGCTGATCAAATTTTAAGCGGAAACTTACAATAAGTGAACTGAAGTTGATGATAATTTATCAGATTTTTTTTTCTCTTTTTTTGTAAAAATGCTTTCACCCAATTTCGTCATACAAGCTTTATCTTTGTTTAATGTCTAATATCACTTTAAAACCTTCTCGGGAAACTTTTTCGTTTCACAATTCTAACTTTGCTTTTGAGCAAGCTTAATTACATCCATAAGTTCTTGAAATAAATGAAAAATAACCATTAATAATGGAGATCATTAGAGCACTGTAAAGCCACGAAATTAGTGAAAATTAACAAATAAATTATATTTTGAAATATGAGTATGTAGCTTGACATAAGTTGAAAATTTGTAGATTTCAGCCAGCAGTAATTTAATTAGAAACATTAAAGTAAGAAAACATAAAATCTTCCTGAATCCAGTCCGCGTAGCTTAATTAAGTCAATTACAAATAAATGTTCTAAAGCACAGTCTGTACTTAATTACAGTTTAATTTTTCGGTAAAGCTAAACAATTACTTCAAATTTATAACTTTTCATCTTTATTATGAATATGCTGTCCATATATTTAGTTATGATTTTAACTATCTATAGTCCTAGTTATTTTCCTTTTAAAAAATTACATTGAGTTTACTAAAACTTGTATAAAATAAAATCGTATTAAGAAATACTATAAATTTTACTAGTTTGCCTTTCAAATCATTAAAGCGCAGCCTGTCTCACGAACATTTGCAATATTAGTACATAAAAATATAGTCATAAGTTAAAACTTTGAAAAATCGAATTTTTTTATTAATTATACTCAAAAATATACTGTGAAAATTTCGGAGAGGGATCTCAATACTTTAAAAAATTATAGCAATTAACCGAGAGCGCTTTGCATATTGAAATGTATCAGTTACAAAACTTTAAACGTTTTTTTTTCTGGAAAACCTTTTCTGGCGCTCGTTCGAGCAATTTGGAAATCGAACAGTATTTTTGGAACAGGTTATTAATTCAACGTAAATATTGAGAGTAAGGTGTACGACTAAAAAAGATAAAATAAAAGGAGTTATGTATTAATTTTAAAATTTGTTAATTCAGAAAATTCATATCAGAATTTTTAGCGTGCTTAACACTTTTTCACGGAATATTAAAGCTAAATATTGATCCAACAAGAAACGTTTATTAAATACCACAATGGGAAACTTATTTCTTAAACGAATTTTTGAGAAAAATTTCAACCGTGTAAATACAAGTGCAAAACCATATCAAAAAATTATGTTAACCACAAACTTTTATACAGACATTTACTCAAAGTTTTATTTGAAATATTTAAATTCAATTAAAAAATTATTTTTCCATGAGACGTATTTATTTTTACTATTCCAACACTTTTTGTCATCATTCGTATAAAAGATTGACTCTAAGCTCAGAAAACTTTTGATCTTTGCTGGCAAAAAACTGCTCCTAGTAATATTAGACGTCCTTATTTGAATGGAAGATCTTCTTGACCAAACAATTTTGCAGAAATTAGAACAAATAACAGTAGTAGTGGGTGGAAATAATGGAACAAATTTTGGTATTGTCGTTCGGTGAAAATATCTACTACATACACATCACATAATTTTCGCCTTGCTTAAACTGCATTTTTACTTTTTCAAAAAAGTCAAAATGATGCCGAAAATGCTGTTTCGATTTTTCATATTTAATAGGGTACCAAACAAAAACTACTTACAGTAATTAAACCAAATTTTTAACAAACAAGCCTTACTCAACTGTCAAAATATAAAATGATTATATGGCTTAAGTGTGAAAATAGCTGTGAAAAAATACAATCTTCTGTTGGAAAAAAAACGTAATTATTTTCTGAACTTAGGTTACACTTTCTTGAAAGATAAACTTTTTACTGCCAGCAGCTTTTGGTATCACTGCTTGCTGTTTTTTTTTTTTAATAATAAAGTTTTGATTTTTTGTTTGTTTGAAAATATGACTCCGATTAGAAAATTAACTGATGGCTAGGATAAGCTAAATGCAATATTGCTCCAAGAATTCATTAAAATTGTTTGTTAAGTACTTACATGCACGTGAAGTCACGCAAAGTAGCAAAACTTTTGGAAAATAATTTTTAAAGTAAAAATACATAATCTACCGCCGGGCAGTATTTTTAAATTAAGACTTAATACGTAACAAACCAAAGGCTCTTAGGGTAAATTATAATTTCATTGTTCAAACATTTATAGCATAAATAAACTTCTCGTCATATTAACTTTCTTTTTTCTTGTTTTTTTTTTTTTTATAGTATTTTTCTGTTACAATTTTCCTTTTAGCGTCACGAGCACCTAGCTCAAAACTTAAATTTAGTCATTAAAATCACTTGAACTATATTTACTATCTCATATTTAGTTTGTATTTCATAATGTGTAGTATTATTGAAATTATAGCTGAAATGGAAACTAATCGAAATAGACCCACAAAACAAAAAAATATTTTAAGCATACTTAGAACTATTTATCTACATTTGGTTTATAAAAAACGACAAGATAAACTGCTATATCTTAGAATGTGTAGGTGTGGCAAAATTTTCCTAATTTACGCTTATTATATACTTTATACATGAAGCTTTCTAATCTGGCACTTTAATGTTTTGCGTATAAGGCGGGGCATTTAGATAGAGTATTTTAAGTATAACAATTTCAATTCATGAGATAGAAAATCAAATATTTTTAAATAAATTAAAATAATATTCATAAATACTACTACTTTTGGTGAAGACAAAAACTAAAAAAAAAATATTTTCTAAAGACTTCAAAGAAAAAAAAATGAAATAGATAAACAAAAATATTTAAGAAATCATTCAAAATCCTCTTTTTATTCTTTAAAGCTGTAAAAATATCATCAGAGTTGATATTTTATTCTACTTCTTTTTGTATCTTATCTAACCAAACATTTCAAAAGTGTTTCAAAGTACTATCGTTAAGGGTCCATTTTGGAAAATGTTAATAAAAAATGGAGCACCCTTCCTTTTGTTTATAGTTAAAAGAAAAAATTGTAGCGAATTGGAATAAAAAATTCTTACTTGACTTATAGACAAAAGCATTTCAAGTAGTACCCAACATTTTTTGTGAATAAGCTCTTTTAAGTCCTTTGAACATTTTTTTTGAATGGTATATATTTTATATTTTTAGGATACTTCAATATGTTCATATTGAAATAAGAAAAATATTAAAATTCTTTTAATCTTATTCATACAAAAACTACAAAATTTGAACAACAAAAAATATACTTTTATTAATATTAAGGGATAAAAATTCAAGGAGTATAAAACAACATTAAGCAAACTTAAATCTAACTTTTTTTGTTACCTGACGTATGTACAGTCTTATATATAGAAGAAAAGAATACGCCTAAATTGAATAAAAATTCGAAAGTAAAAAAGGATATAGGGGTTAAAATTTGAAAGTATGAGCAAAATTTCTTTGATTTGGCTATAATATTGTGAATGCTAGTTTAAAAAAAATGTTGGCCTAAGTTTATGTAATTAAATACAAAATAGTAACCTATATTCAGTTAAAAGTAGTAAAGGGTGTCCCAAAATTAGCGCAAGATCTGAATTTGTCCCCATCTGTACCGTGAAGTGTTTGCAGAACTATTAAAAAAGCTATTTGACAGCTGATAGTTTAGGGTTAGTAAAAAATGGGGCGTTATACGATGGAACAATCTGTTTTCATTGTTGAACAATATTTTAAAAGTAATGAAAGTCTGGGGACCACAGTTCGAACAAAATTTTGTTCAAAATAGGGTCGGAGTAGTGATTTAACTTCGTCAACTTCGGCAGACTGGATCAATTACTGATAGTAAATACTGGTCATCTAAAAACAAGCCGTCCAAATGACAATACCGAAGCAAGGCGTGAGAGTGTTGCTGAAAGTCCTGAAAAACCAATTCGGCATCGTGGACAAGAATTGCAAATTTCAAGAAGCTTTCTACAATGTATTCTCACTGAGGATCTATGTCTTCATGCGCACAAAATTCAATTGAAGCAAGAACTAAAGCCTAATGACCATGCATAACGAAGAGAGTTCGTTGAATGAATTACTGAACAGCAACAAAGGGATGCGGATTTGATTTATCATGATTGATCGTGTTATTTAATACCACTGGATTTCTTTATATCGGGTTATTTAAAGTCAAAGATGTATGCAAACAAGCACGAAAGCAGTCGTGCACTAAAGGAGGAAATTCAACGTTGCATCAATTAAATTCAGCCACATTTATGCAAAACGACTATGAAATATTCGACAAAAGTGTACGTATCTGCCAGCAAAGCCTTGGAGTCCATTTTCCCTGTGTATTATTTCATACATAATCCTATACTGTGTACTTTACTTTTCAATAAGAAAAAATATCAACTTAAAGAAAATATATTTAATTTAAATCTTGCGTTAATTTTGGGACACCCTTTACATAAAATAATTGAGCATTTCCAAAAGTGCCGGTACATTGTAACGTATAATGGCAAACAATTTCTAGAATAGAATAGAATAGAATTCTAGATGCTTCTAGAATAGCATCACGTTACGTTTACGCTATGAAAGGTATCAAAGCTAACAAACAGCTCTTATTTTACGGCTTCTCTTTTACGGTTTATATTGTTCATAGTTTTAATTGTAATAATTAGTAAAAAATTTGCTTTCTATAATAGAATTTAATTTATTTTTTTTTTTTATAATAAAAAACAAAGCTTACCAAATTTAAATTATTTCCAACTTGAAGAAATATAAATAATAAATTCCTATAAATTAGGCCGTGTTTATTATTACTAATTAATAGGTCGGTACCCATCAGATGCTTTATCAAAATTGGCAAGTGATGTACCATAAAATTAGATTTTAAAGTGCGCTTAACTTAATATCAATAAACATGTATTGGTAAAGATATCGAATGAGAGGCAGAAAATTTCTGCCTCACGGATTTTATATATCAATCATTTAAAACTACGGCTTTGCATTTATAAAAATATCTAAATTATGCTAAACGTAATGGTTATAAGTGGTTCTAAAAATTTTTTATGAAATAGAGGAAAACTATTGCTTTAAGTGAAAATATTTGATTATTTAAAAATGACAGGAATCATAATAAAATCTATTATTGGGTTTCAAGGAAGCTTTCATCAGCATTTTACACTTAAATTAAAATAAATTTATTTTCTCATTTTTTATGCGTTGACAAATGGAAGAGATTAAGAAATAAAATAACGATTCCACTATCTTTATATATTTGAAAAAATCCATGTCCTATCTATTAAAAAAAAATCCACTTTTGTATAATTTGATTCTCCTAACGAATCTGTTTGTTTAAGCTTTTTTTCAGTTTGCTTAACATTTTTTCTTTTTATTAACCTAATTTTTGCTATAGTTCTTTATGTATATCAATTCAAATTGTACTCACAAATAATCCATAAGTCCATAAATAGTCCCTATTGTAAAGCTGGAGATAAAATACCACTATTGGTTCTAAGAAAAGTGTATAGCTCGATTAACAACCTAAAGAAATCCACAGTTGTTATAGGATATACTTGTAAAAGAGCCTTAAATGGTAACTATAGAGGCTAAATATGGTGATTTTTTTACAAAAAAAAAAGGTAGTTTTACATGATGCAGCAATAGATCAACAAAATCTTTAACTACTTTACAATGGAAAGGATAATTGAGTTAACCACTGGTGTACAAATTGTTGTTCTCATGTATATAATATAAATGTCGTTTAGTCTCAATTTTAGCGTACAGGTGTTTTTTCTTAGCTTATTTTTTGCTTCTTGCCAGTCTTTACTTGAAAAATAATTTAATTTTTTTCGATGCTGTTCGCATATAAGGAAATAGACTGCCAACTTTAATTTTCATAACTTAATTAAAGCTAGTGTTGTAGATTTAAAATTGTGTTTTATTCTTAAAATAAAATTTACTAAAACTTTCTGATCTTTTTCTTAATAGGATCAACTTGTTACATGCTGATTCTCAAAGTACCTCTATCTAATCTTAGTTCTTATCTATAGCACCAAGACAAATATGATAAAATTGATGATGAGACTCCCGGAAGACTTTCTTTGACTTTCATGAATTAATTTCCCACAAAATGAATAAAATATTTCAAATTATAATTTCATATTGATATGAAATATTTTTGAAATTTGTACTTTACAATTTTCAATATTTTTATAACCCTTTTGCAGTATGAAAAGTTTACTTACTATTTTCTTTCAATTTATCATCTTTATTTATTAGCAGTTTGATTAAACTACTCCAGCTGGATCAATATTTTTTTCAATAAGCACACTTAAAGGATTTTCTCTATTTAGGTCAACTATAATAGATTCTCAATACTAGTGATATACCCTTGACCAAAGCTTTATTGTATAAAAAGAATTCATTTTTATTGTAAATGCTTTTGAACATTATCATATAAATGAAAATCTATCCTACTTGATAAAAATAAAACGGTTTTAATGAGAAATGCATATGCATTTAAAAAAATGAAATATTTTATTTAGAATAATTTTTATTTGACATAACGAAGGCAAACAATTGACAAATATTATATGAAATGTTCATATCCAAATCTTCAATATTCAAAAAATGCCATTGACACAGTAACTCATGATAGATTCTTGCTAATTTCACAATCCTAATTATTTCTGTTAAAAGATATATATTGAATTCATGTTTGTATGAAAGGAAACAATAATTGAAATTTCAGTTTTTCATCGATTTTTATACAAAAAAGTGCTGCTTTTGGTAAAAATTTTGACCACGTATTGCCTTATAAAATTAGCTGAAATACAAGAAAAACCATCTTTCGTTTCAGCATTAATATTTTGATATTGAAGAAGTGTGCAAAATTTAGAAAGGGTTGCCTATTTAATAGATCATGTCAACTGACGACAAAAATAGAGTTTCAAAAAAAAAAGGCGATTAAAGACAATGCAATCAGCGAAATATCCCAAGGCTCCATCTCCGAGAATTTGATTCTGACTTGAAATTTTTGAAACTTTTTTATAGCATTTAATTCTATTAAACAAGAAGATAAAAGAAAGTCGATTTTTAAAAATTCTGATACCCATGTAACTCTTTAGCTAAAGTAAATACCTTAAGCCAAAGACTATAGCCATAAAAAGATTTTGGGACTTGCAGAAGTCGCGGCTATAATCATCGATTCAATAGAGTTTTTTCTACTAGAAAGAGGACTAATCAGAATCTAGTTCAAAAGTTTTGATGATAGATTTATTGATTAGTCAAATATTGTTTACACCGGAACTGTTGCTGCTGCTGTAGCTGCAGCTGTCACTTTGGCCTTCGTTAGGTCTTAGAGGCTTTATAACTACTTAACCAATTAGGTTCATTTTGATTTTTTGGAAAATTTTTAACCTGAAGTAATTTTTCTGAAGTTTGTTGAAATTCAAACTTACTCTGATTATAGATATTAATTTTAATCTTTAATAAAATGAAATTAATATATTTTGGTTTTTAATTTGACATTTATTTAAAAATTTTCATCACAGTGTGCTATTAAATATTTTGAAAATCTTGTTTTAACACTAAAATTACATCAACATCATCAATCATTTCTTTTTCTCTCTTTAATTATTTCAATTACCAAAAAGTTAAATATATTTTTTACTATAATTTCTTAAAAAATAAAGTTACAGAATGTTCGGAATGTACACATAAATATCGGTATTTTCGCTATCGACTCTAATCCATTCAAAAAATATTATTTTGATGTCATTTTTAGTCACTTAGAAAACCAGTTTGGTAGCTAAAGGTGGTATGCAAGGCCAAATAGTTGTTTTTTTGTTTAAATATATCGGCTAAACTACGATAATAACGAGTTTCGGCACATGTATAATTTTTAGAATGAATCAATAAAAATTGAGTAGTTTGATTAATTTGGGAACTGTTTATTTATAAGTTATAAATTTTATTTTGTTTTTTTTTTTTTTGCTGAAAATATTTGATTCAGTCAGTTTAGTTGAATATTTTTTAAAGACTTTTTTAGAAACTCACCGTAATTGCTATCATATAGAACCGTTTTACTTAAGAGCCATACTAATGATACAAGAGGTATAAATCGCGGTTGTAATGTCTCATATTGAATAAAAATAACATAAAAAAATTAGAAAAAACAGAAGAAGTATTCAAGGACAAGTCTTTTCCCTATGCTCTTTGATTAATACTTGCTGTCTTTCATAGATACTATCTGTTTGTTTATTATTCCTAAAACCTATTAAACTTGAAATAAGGCCTATGTCTGACATATTGTCCTTGAGCGATCCTTACATACGAGGTAATCGTAATAACCATCAAACAATTATGTAATATATTATTGGGTAGTTTATATATCTCAAATTTAGGATTCATTAAACTTCTTTCCCGTGTTCTTAAAGAGCCTATTCACTCTAATTTCCAAATCGTTCCAAATCGGCTCTCTTATACCATATACTTTACATGGAAATAGGGATCTCAACAGGTAATTGCCTAAGACATTCAAATGGAAGGAGCTTAGAAGCCTAGAAGCCTTAATTATACTTTAAATTCTAAGGCAATACTAAGCTATCAAGCATTTCTATTCGTTTATAGGTACTCAAATACCTATCAAACCAATACAGATAAGGTAAGCTTAGTTCAGTGTTTAGTTGACGTTTAGCAATTGTATTGAGTCGAAATGAAGTCATTAAAAAACCACTTAATGAGCATTAAATTTCTGCTGGAATGTTAAAAACTTACTCACAAATCGCTCCATGATCTTTTCATGGGACGAGGGAGCCATTTGACGACTTGGAAATTATTATACTATAGCGACAAAAAAAATTAACAACAATAAAAAAAAAATTTTAAATCAACAACAAAATATTTATGTGAAGAATCTTTTTTCGTGAATTTTAGGAAGAAAACTTTGAATATCAAAGTGGTGTAAGCCAGCTCTCTTTTGATTATAAAAAATGGACCAAATTACACTACTTTACATTACTTTACTTTCAGAGAATTCAACGGAATATGAATTTTATTTTTTATTTTAAAAGAATAATAAATTAATTTTTAATTAATTTCAATATTATTAATTATTTGTGATTTTTACATCTTGAAAAACTCAATGCAAAGTATAAAATTTAATTATAATTAACAAGAATAAATACAAAATGGAAGCCAAAAAATTAGTTTCTTATAGAAATTTAATTATTGTATTGAGCAATATGTGTCAATTTTATAAACTTCAAATTTTGAAATTGATATTCGTTTAATCTTAGAATTATAAGCAAAATTGATGCCATTGAATAATATTAGTAATATATTTGTAAGGCTACGTCTATTTTATTACTTTTGTTTAGATGGTTTCATAAGTTCAAAGTAAAACAGAAATTTGTCCTTCTTACCAAAAAGTAAAATATCGTATCTACAGATTGATACATATATAGTAAAGTATTTTTCTATGAAGTAAATAAGTTCTACTGGATCATTTTAACTACCCCATTAAGAGAAAATAAATTGAATTTTATAAATGAGAGCTAGTGATTTAGATATCTTTGTTCATAAAATGTTTTTCTTCCTTTTGGGTAAAACTCTTTAAAAGTTCAGCTGATAACATAACCTTTAGATCTACAAAAACTATTCATTTATTATTATGAAGTTTTTTTTTTTTTGTACTCTTTTAGATTGGAAAAATTGACAAAAGGTTTAAATCAAATAAGTCTTTATACATTTTATCTTAATACAAATATCTTTTGTAGGTCTTACTAGAATCAAGATAATACAGAAAAAAGGCTGCAATCTAAATTTAAAACCTATGCTCAAGAGTGAAAATACTCAACTTTAAGTTCCATTCTTTGATGTTTACACTCCAAATATAGCAAAGTATTTAAATTAGATATTAACAAGCTATTGAAATACATATTGATTCATACTAAATCGAACACGTGAACTAACTTATTTATCTACCTAAGTATAAATTTGAAAAGAGCTCTGAAACTGTAAACACCCACTTAAATAAGTAAACAATATATATTCATCAAAATGATTCTTTTCTAGCATAAATTTACAAAGAGATAACTAAAAAGGATTAAAGCTAGTGTGAGTCGTTACGTACTTTATAAATTCATTCAAGAAACTTTAGTAACATATTCAATTTCTAAAACTAAAAACATATTGTTTCTTAAACCAGCCAGCTCTCTTTTGATTATAAAAAATGGACCAAATTACACTACTTTACATTACTTTACTTTCAGAGAATTCAACGGAATATGAATTTTATTTTTTATTTTAAAAGAATAATAAATTAATTTTTAATTAATTTCAATATTATTAATTATTTGTGATTTTTACATCTTGAAAAACTCAATGCAAAGTATAAAATTTAATTATAATTAACAAGAATAAATACAAAATGGAAGCCAAAAAATTAGTTTCTTATAGAAATTTAATTATTGTATTGAGCAATATGTGTCAATTTTATAAACTTCAAATTTTGAAATTGATATTCGTTTAATCTTAGAATTATAAGCAAAATTGATGCCATTGAATAATATTAGTAATATATTTGTAAGGCTACGTCTATTTTATTACTTTTGTTTAGATGGTTTCATAAGTTCAAAGTAAAACAGAAATTTGTCCTTCTTACCAAAAAGTAAAATATCGTATCTACAGATTGATACATATATAGTAAAGTATTTTTCTATGAAGTAAATAAGTTCTACTGGATCATTTTAACTACCCCATTAAGAGAAAATAAATTGAATTTTATAAATGAGAGCTAGTGATTTAGATATCTTTGTTCATAAAATGTTTTTCTTCCTTTTGGGTAAAACTCTTTAAAAGTTCAGCTGATAACATAACCTTTAGATCTACAAAAACTATTCATTTATTATTATGAAGTTTTTTTTTTTTTGTACTCTTTTAGATTGGAAAAATTGACAAAAGGTTTAAATCAAATAAGTCTTTATACATTTTATCTTAATACAAATATCTTTTGTAGGTCTTACTAGAATCAAGATAATACAGAAAAAAGGCTGCAATCTAAATTTAAAACCTATGCTCAAGAGTGAAAATACTCAACTTTAAGTTCCATTCTTTGATGTTTACACTCCAAATATAGCAAAGTATTTAAATTAGATATTAACAAGCTATTGAAATACATATTGATTCATACTAAATCGAACACGTGAACTAACTTATTTATCTACCTAAGTATAAATTTGAAAAGAGCTCTGAAACTGTAAACACCCACTTAAATAAGTAAACAATATATATTCATCAAAATGATTCTTTTCTAGCATAAATTTACAAAGAGATAACTAAAAAGGATTAAAGCTAGTGTGAGTCGTTACGTACTTTATAAATTCATTCAAGAAACTTTAGTAACATATTCAATTTCTAAAACTAAAAACATATTGTTTCTTAAATTTTATTATTATATTCATTTTTTGAAATTTTTAATACTTACAATCCTAAAATTAAAGTTAAAGTTAAATTAAAAAGAACAAGAATTTTAGACCAAGATTGCTATAGTTGTACGAAAAATAGAAATTTTAAAAAACATAGGATAAAAGCCAGAGAATGGTGACATATTCATATTCAAATGTTAGAGTAAATATCTGATGAACTTTTAATCACAATAAAACATTGTTGATAATTCACAATTAATTTATCAAAACTGAGAAATACAGTATTACGTTTAAATAAGAAAAATTAAAAGGTTAAAACAAAATTTTTGTATTATTATAACACTAAAACGACTTTTACGACTTTAATATAGAAGTTTATAATGATTAAGGATCTTTTATCTAGTGATTTATTACTTTGATGTTTAAATTGAAAATCAAATACTCTTAAATAAAGAAACATCCTTTATTACAAGTTTAGGTAATTTGATACTACTCAAAGGATTAAAAATCGATAGAAACTTTTACAAAGAATAAATTATAGTTAATATGACAAAAAAAATTAACCTGAAAGCACGGTAATTTTTAGGTATTTCTATTGAAAAAAAAAATTATATTAATTGTCTGCTTTGGGTTCCCAAGTTATAAATAAAAATTTGTTTTCAAATTCTGCTAGTATAAGAACAAATTAAAAATTTATCGTCCTTTTTTTCATTTTTTATATAAATATGTGACAGAAAAGAATTTTCACATTATCCATTTTTAAAGTAAATTTAATCCCTCAGTTTTCAAGTATGTAAAACTCCTAAACTGATAATTTTTGCAACAGTTTTGCACATTAGTTAAAATATCTGAAAAAGGTACTTTGGGAAACCTTGAAGGAAAAAAAAATTGCCTTCAATCTCTTGAAGAAGAAATAAAACTTTCTTTCTCAGAGCTTTCTAAACAAGAAACTATGGTAGTAAGAAATCTAAAATCTTTGGATGTTGATGACGTTACTAATGAAATACTGGATGAATTTTTTCATCTACAGAATGATTCTGCAGCTAAAGATTTATTTTGAAAACAGCCATTTGTTGGTCATAAATCATTGTTATCCTGGCGTGGTACTGCTCTAGTTATTGGTACTTGTATTATTTGCTTTGATTTATCTTTATGAAAGTGGATTTTAAGCTGAAATGCACAATGAAAACAAAGGACGGATGTTGTAAATAACATGAGATTGAATTTTCAACAAGGAATTTCGAAATTCATTGCACACATGCAAGCTCAGAAAAAAAAACACGTTTCAATGTATATCTGATTTTTAGATTTTCACATTTTCCTTCCTTTTCACAAGTTTGAATTTTTTCTTTTCAGTATAAAAATTTTCTGAAATTAAAATTCTAAAAAAAATTTTCGTTCCCACTGTGTGCATTATAGTTAATGATAATATCGATAATAATACCTTTCCTCTATGTATTTTTTAAAGGCTGAAAGGAAGAATTGCTTTTAATTCACGTTGCAAATTCTTATTAATTCTTCAATAGATCTAAAATTGTTTGCCTAAAGTGGTAATTCAAGTTTGGGGAGCTGAAAATATGCCATAAAAAGCTAAAAAAAAGCACCAAGCAATACTTTCTGGGTGATAAAAAATAGATTATATTCACAGTGCTCTTATTTTGAAAATTAAATAATTACTAGTTATCTTCGTTTAAGTGGAAGTGAAGCAATTATTTCTATCACTAAAAAAATAATCGAAATTACATGGTCTATGCTTTCCATTAATTAATCATACAGTTGCACCTAGTACTGTAGCCCTATTATCTTTCTACCATTAATACGCTCTAAATATTACGAAAAGTTATGTATAAATCTCATATTTGATAAAGGAAAAAAGGAAAAGTCCAGAAGATTCAATCATAAAATATAATCCTTTATTAAACAAACATGGTAAAATTTCTAATGAAATCAATGCAAATATTTATATCTAACAATTCGATCAATTTAAAAAAAGAAAATGTGCTTACACGGTCTAAAGATTTTTCAAAAGTATTTCCGGTATTTTTCTTACTTTCAAGTTTCAGGGCATATTTTACAGCAGCCGTTAATTGGATTTTAATATAAGTTAAACTAACTTTTTGACTGTATTACTCAAATGAATGTAAAAAAATCCAAAGGTTTTGTTTTAAAGTAACTACATTTGGAAAAATGGAAATAGAAAAATTAATCTTTTGTTTTTGACAGTTTGAAATTAGAAAAACATATGTTTTTAATGTGCTCTTGTAAACAGAAAATATTATATGGGTCTAAGTTTTCATAAGAGCAAAAATTCATAAAAGAATTTAACTCAAGGTTTTGTTATTGAATTCTTGTTTTTAATTTTTGTTAAAAAATAAAACTCAACCAAATATATCACAACAACAGAATATAAAAGTATTTTTCAATGGCTATTTTTTTTTCAAACATGGAATCAAAAATAAAAATATGTTTTCAAGCTTTCAAAATTTATTATATAATAAAAAAAAAACTGCACATCAATAGTTTCAAAATAAAAAAATGATTAATTTGACAGTCAATCTTGAAAGAAATCCCTAATATCAACCTTTGTTAATTTCATAAACTTGAACACTTCCAAAAATATTTAGTTATTGACAACAAATTATTTCTTGAAAATAATGCACTGAAAATGTTTTCAATGCAAAAAGCTCTCAGAAGCTATAATTTTATGAGTATAACTTTTGAAAAATTTGGACTTAAAATTTTTTATTAATGTAGTTTATATTTTGAACAATTCATAATTTTAGAAATGAATATCAGACACATTTAAGAAAAGCAAAACTGTCTAAACTTCGCTTGAAAAAGGTAGAAGTTAAGAACAAAAAATAATATATTGTGGGATACTTTAAAAACAAAAAATAAGTGGATGCAAATAATCACCTTGGAGAATCAAGCACTTCTTGGAAATATTTTGTCATGCTGAATAAATTATAGGAGATTTTATAAATATTTCAAAAGCCAATTTGATATCATCGATGGTAGACAATTTACAAAATTTTTCTTTATGGCCACAAAAAAAAAACAAAAAGTGAGAAATTAATAATTTAAATATGTAACAAGAATCCTCGGCAGAAATATTACAAATTAAATAAAAGAAATTTGAAAATAAAAAACGGTATAAATTAAAGAAATTATTAACTTAAGAAACTTATTTAGGTGATTAGCAAAGAATATTGCTTAATTTGAATCACACATAAGAAATATCAAAAAATTAAGAGTATCATACAAGGGAAAAGGAATAAAAGACCACAACCGATATATAAAAGAGCTAAGGTGATAAGGAGCTTGTTGTTTCAAACTGAATCAAATTATGTTCACTCTACCCGACTGGAAGTTTTTAAACCAGACTTAATTTTGTATGACATATCCACTTGGCAGGCTCAGAGCAGATTAAACTTTAACATTTACGCTTATGATAAAATTTAAGCTTGCTATGAAACTGATGAGCTGATGCTAGTGATTTCAAATTCTTCGTCAACAGGCTTAAAATATATATATATATGTATCCTGTTATTTATTTATATGTTAATTAGCAATTATCATCATAATTATCTAAGATTGGCTTACATAAAAACATAAAGACAAGTGTGTCCTAATATTGAAAAATATTCGAAACTAGTGGTGAAAAGGAGAAATTGCGTAGTCAGCCTGAAACAATATTTGCAAAAGCCTTTGAAATAGGAAAACTAACCCGATCCGGTAATTAATTATTTATGTAGTCCAAAAGCTTCTTTTTTATAGTCTTTTTTCTACACTAAAAAGTTGCAAAACAATTAAAGCATTTGATGTAAAAAATAGGTAATATTTCTCATAATATATTGCAATTTATAATACTTTCTTTGAAAACTTATTAAATCAATTAACATATAGCTACCACTTTGTTTTTTTTAATGATATTTTCAGAGAGAAATAAAAACTTTTGGGAAAAAAAAATATTTTTCTTATTTAAATTAAAAGCCTCTTTTCTTTTATACGACTCTCTAGGTTTTCACCTGCTAACCTAGGAAACCTAACCTTCATTCTTCAAAATATTCTTTTTCATGGTAATTCATTATTAGTACAACATAAAGTCTCGGTAAGTAATAACATAAATTATTAATACAAGAAACAGGACCTAAAATTTCTGGTGCATAAACCAAACTTTTTTTTCCCATTATACAAAGCCAATTCTTATCAACAAAGTTATTTGAATAAAAAAAATCATTTAATAAGATTTTCTTATAATAAATAACAATATGAAAAGTTTTTAATTTTTTCTCTACCCCTTGCTGGTTTTGGTGTTATAAAAATGTCTACAGCTTCTGTCACCAACAACAGGTGCAGCAAGTCAATCGTAACCAGTAGCAATAAACTAACAAAAACAAAATTTCTAATTATGATAGAGTTCTATTACAAACGGGCAACCATCATTCATTTATTTTTGAGTAAGGGACAAAAGAAAAATTTTCTGGAAATTATAATAAAAAATTAATTAGCAATTTCTCTTTGCTACATAAATACAAACGAAGGAACAAATTTGTATATAAGTCCTTTATATATAATTTTGCATCAAAATGAGAATATAATATAATCAGGAAAAATTTCATATATTATTAACATTTTTGCAGGCTATATAGTAATATTGTGGATTCAGATCACTAGAGATGCTACAAGTAAGTGACTCATATAATCTGTTTGTTCATCTTGTATACTAGGATTACAAAAAAAACACGCACTTTTCGATGGATAGATCTATATTGCAGTGTGTATGTATTATTATGATGTCATTTTTTTCATTCTTTTTGTTTGCTTATCGTATAATTATAATAATAGAATTGGCTACAAGGAAAGTAAGTTGAATAAATCTGTTTACTCGCATTCATATGTCCATATCCTCCTTTAGTGGTCTAGTTGTCAAGATAGAAGCTCCTGTGTCTATTCTTTGACAGATTTCATTAATGTATTCACCTAATGCCTAGGACTCACTAGCGCTTAGCGTATGGGATGACATGGAAAGTTTTCCTAAATAGCAATCGGAGTGGACTCACTAGCATATTACTGTTTTCATTGATACAAAGCAAAATGCCAATTTCTTTTATCTTCTTTGAAACATCGACAAGCTAGCGGTAACTAGTCGCTAATGAGACTAATGGACTCATTAGCATTTAATGGTAAATTTTGTGCCGCTAAGCGCTAGTGAGTACTAGGCATATTAAAGAGAAGTTGTCACCAAAAAAATAGTGAAATTTGAAATTTGAAATTCTCATTTTACACTCTAAAAAATTTCTAAAGGACTTGCATCAAGATTATTTATTATATATTTTGATATCTTTAAAAATTTGCCAGCATTTCTAATTTAAAAAGTTTTTTTGAAAAAAAAGTTCATAGGGACTTTAAAAGAGACTTTTTAGTCATTTTAAAAATATATTTAAGGTGTCCTTGTTAATCTAAAAGAGATATAATTATATTCAGGTTCAAAAAAGTTAGTTTGATAAATAAATATAAAAAAAAAGATGCCTATAAACATTTTAAGATAAAAATGTGATTAGAGGGTAAAGATGAATTTAAATTAATAAATTATGGTAGTTGATAACACTAACTCAGCAAAATGTATGTTTGTAATTAAACTTCTAAACTCGGCATGATATGATATGATTACATCATTTCAAGTTGCATTTAATTTATGGTTAAATGAAGGAAGTGCGTTTAAAATGTTTTAAAAAACCATTTTATTCTTAAAAAATTTATCCTTAAAAATTTTTCTAATATATATATCAGGAAATTATTCACTCATATCCTTGAAATTTGTCAATTCTTTACAAAATATTCTGATATCAAGGCAAATTAAAACAAAACTGATTCTACGTCAATGCCAAACAAAAATAATATTTACATCGAATATAGCTGTCCAAGGTCACTAAGGTAACATAGTTGAATAACAAAAAAAAACAAAAAAGTATAGCGTGTTATATAGCGGAAAATAAATGATATGTTCATGGCAAAATTAACGAATTTCCTTCTAATTATACAGAATCTTCGCTAACTCTATTAGCAATTTTATTGTTTCTTTTTTTAAAATAGTAAAGTTAGGATTACAAACTTTGATTAGAGCTTAGCTCTTAACTATGTATATACATATTTTAACATAATGCTAAATATAAATATATGGATATACGAAGTTTAGTATAGTAGGTGTTATTCATTGTTTTGGAATATGAGGTATGAGCTTTCATCAATTTTTATTGCTTTGTACATTTACTTCAGTCATTTAATCATATTGTTATTTTTTATAAAGCTGATCAATTTATTTATCTTTTTTTTTTAATTTTTCCTACTTAAACTCTTTTACTCATTGAAATCACTTGTTTCAACTGTTAGACCTAGTACTTCTGGTGTAGGCTTGTTTGAATTTCTTTCTTCTTTTACGGCAATTTGAAATAGTGTCAGATGTAATTCAACAAAATTGTAAATGGCAACACGCGACATTTAAATCAATAAGACTTAAACGAAAAAAAAAACCATTTTTCGTGCGAATTCGATTTTATTCATTAAATATACACTTGTTTTATTGGTTCCTTAACTTTTCGATACCAGTTATGTAAAACGATTTGTTTTTGACCTCGAAAAAACCTCCAGTTTCTGCTATGACTTCTTAATTCAAGTCAAATATCTTATTTTAAACATCTTGCCTAGCTCTGTTAACAGCAAATATGTCTTAGGGGCTGAATTTTGTGAATATAAGCAACTCAAAGCTCGATTAATGTAGTTTAGATATTTTTTTAAACGATTTAGGGTGAAGTAGAATTTTTTTCTTTTATATTTTTTCTGTTTCAAATGGAACGATAACGCAACTGAACAGCGCCTCTGTTGATATTTTTCTTTTTTTCCAAGGAGTAGATGAGAAAAATATCAAGAGAGAATGGCTTTCTGGTTGTACTAAAGGACATTACACTCTATATAGCTGCATCTAAGCAATTACTTTTACTAAAATTCTGGTTTGAATTTATAGAGAGGATGATATAAAGAAGAATTCATGGAAGCTCTAAAATAGCATTTATCATCGCATCGTCTACGAAAGAGAGAATTTTCATCGCTGAGTGAAAATATAATCACATTAACTTGTTACAATTCAGGTGTTGTAGGAAGCGAATTTTTAGCATTAAGACTGGAATAAATCCTTTCCAAAGCAAAGGACAGGAAAAATTTTACATTTGACTAGAAAAGAACTTTTGTCTTATTTTTGTTCACAAATAAAGAACCGTACTTTTATTTCACTTTCATATAACTGTTTTCACAAAATATTTTCAAAATTTGGTTTTATTAAAAATTTAATATTAATTTTTCAATTTTAAACACTATAAACCATACCATCTAGGCAAACTTTCATTCTCTAAAATTGATGAAATAAAAATATTAGTTTTGTTTACACTGAAGCTCGAAAGTTCTATGGACCAAAATCAATTAGTTGCTATAACCCATGTTGATTTTTTTCAGAATGTCTAAATAACCAACAATCCAGCAATACACGAAAAACGTAAAAGTTGTAAAAATTCACTTGGTGCTCTCAAAATGGAATTTGAAGATTATAACTCTATCATAATATTTTAAATAAACAAAAAAAAATTTTTAGTTTGACTGTTTTCATTAAAATTCTTTTAAATTTTCTTGAATACGTCAAAGTTGAACCACCTAATAAAGCAAACTAGCTGGCAAGTAAATAGAAGCATAAAAAAGAGAATTCCCTTGCAATAAAATAAATTAAACCACAAATGAAAACAAAAAACTAAAAGTAGCATAACCATTGGCAAAATTTATCGCTAAAATTATCCACATTGAATGAAAGACATAAGCGCGAAGCTAAACAAGTTCGTTTGATGCCACTATAAATTTCTCTTTGAAGTATTCATCCATTTATTAAGATATAATCCTTTAACGAGGATATATCTTCTAAAGGATAAATCATCCTTTATGATATAAGACCATTAATAGTTAAGATTTTTTTAAGAACATAACAATTAGACTCACGATTTTAAAATCGTACATGCTAAATATACATGAAAAACTTAGATGAAAACCAAGTCAAAAACTTGTCCAATTTTGCTTAATTTTCATTAATTTTGTGTAACTTTATGACAAAGAGAATGAAGCAAAGGTAATTGTAATGCTTGAAATTTGGTTAGATTTATTTATAACATAATAAGCTTTTCTTTGCTTTTCTTAACGTCACGCAACATATATATATTCCAAAGTGACCTTTAAAGAATAGTACCAGATAAGTTAAGAGGCTATAACATATTTTTACTAAACACGTACCAAAATAATTCTTTTATGGAATCATTTATCCAAGTAGAAAATGTAAAGAAATTCACGTAAGTACCAAATAAAGATAAAATATTTAGAATACGTCTCAAAGCCCTTATATCGTCGATTTTAAAACTTTTTTTTCCAGATATTTGTAGCTATTATCAAATGAAATGCGTCATAATACAATTTGTCCATTTTAACTATAGGTATAAAAAAATATAGCTCATATTTTAATAATTTAAACTCATATTTTAATAATTTAAAGATTAATCAAACTTTTAAATCTCATTAAAAATTAGCTTAACAAAATACAAAATTCTCTTTCTTGAAATAAATAATTACTTGTTTTGACTGACCTAACGCCTTTAAGACTTTAAAAAAATTTCTGAATAATCTTAACAAAATCTATTAAGTGCTTTATATTCGCATAAATTTTAAATTGTATTAAACATTGAAAACTTTGTCAACACAACTTTAAAACGAAATACCAGTAGAATTGATTAATTAGCACATTTTAAAATACCAGTGAAGCCAATCCCAATAAAGAACACCTAAAGAATAATAAACAAACCTGACTAGACTTATAATAATAACAATAGCTATCTTTCAATTTAGAAACCATTCATTGCCCGAATCAATAATAGTCACGTCTAGCATAACAAATAAACAAAATAAATAATCGGAGAATTTTAAGCAAAGAGATTAACCCAATCCAACCATTATTATTCTAATCAATTTGATTAAATACAAAACGAAGGATGTTAGAGATTAAAGGCCCTAAAGTTTCGTTTTTGATAGGCTCTTTTATTAGGGATATAAAATCTGGACCCATATGGCGCTAAGAATCCAATTATTACTAACAAACGAAGATAAATCTGTCTAATTTTTAAAAAATCCCAAAATTTTGTAAACGAGTCTATTCTTATTTAATTTAGTTAGATTTTAGTTATAAACCCCTTTCTATCCCTAATTTGTAACTAAATAACGATATCCTTTAATATTTATTTTAAAAAAAAACCTTTTAATCATTTGGATATTTTTAAGGCACATTTCTGTTACAAAAAATAAGAGTCATACTTTTTTATACGTTTTAATGAAATAAATATAAAATTTTGCTTTTTAGGCTAATTGAATTTATTTTGTTATGGACCTTTTTTAATGGAAAAAGTGCTACAGCGCAAAATATTTTCGTAGTCTGTCCCCCCCTTTTTGTTGAAAATTATGTCGCGATGCCTAGCATTTTGGCCACTGTAAACATACTATAATACATTCTCTGGTTCTAGTGAAGATCTTCATCAATATTTTTCGCATCAAGAGCAATTTACAAGAAAAATGCAAGAAAAATTTACATTAATTACCCTTATATTCCTTTACTACCTCATCTTGTTGATACTGATGCTACATTAGCAAAACCCACTACACATTGTGTCCCTTATCTTTGCTTTAAAATAATTTTTTTCAAAATTCTCCTTTTAATTTTCCACAACATTAAAAATCTTGTGATATATTTTCTTAAAAAACTTATCTCATAGTGCGTTTTCACTGACGTTAGTACTTAGTATTTAGTACTTTTTTAAAAGTATTTTTATTGGATATCTCTAGCTTAGTTTTTAAATATGTTAATAATAATTATTGGGTAGGTACTAGGCACTAGGTTCAGTGAACACGCACTATTATTTGAGAAATAAACTAGAGATTTTCCCTAAAAATACTTTTACAAAAGTACTAAATACTAAGTACTAACGTCAGTGAAAACGCACTATCACATAAAAAAATATTTTAGACATTTTAGTAGTGTAGTTAGTTTTATCAAGCTGTAAAGCAAATACAGAAGAAATTTGTAATCGATTTATCAAACTGACTGTATATAACGTCATAAAGCTAATATTTAGCAAGAAATTGCATTCTTTTTTAGTGTTATTGTATTTTTATCCAATCTAATCCAACCCCTAAATTATTGATGTAATTTTAAATTGTGTATTGATAATGAGTGATTCTCCAATTTTATGTGATTTTACATATTTTTCTATTAAATAACAAACTGCTATGTATGCCTATAAAGATTTTTCAGGAATATTTGTATATTTTTTACAAAAATATATTTTAATTTTTCATACTTTCCATTCGAATTTGAAAAAACATATTTCATATCTATTTGAAAAGCAGCTTTGTATAATTTCTAAATGTAGTTCTAATTTAGCACGTTTAATACTTTCATTTGCTTATTTATTCGAGCAAATAACACACTAAAGATTCTCTTCTACATTAAAAAATTAGAATATAAATCTGGATTTGATAATTTTTTCTGATATTCTGTTAATTTTTTATGGAAAAAGACAGTTATTTTAGTACTTTTCGAAGTAGAAGCAGAGCCATTAATTCATTTTCATTTAGGTTTACATACAAAAATTTTCTAAATTTCTTGAATATCCGTTTTATTTTCTGCATATTCGTTAAAGATTTTCACCCATTTATCTTATGAAATCAATAAAAGTAAAAGAAAATTAGAAATATTTAATATTTTCTTGATTTTTGATGTGGTAACTATCGTTTTCAACAAAATTTTATAATTTTACTTAATAGTAATAATTTGTTAATAAAACATTAATTTACTGAACTCTTTTCAATGGTCAAAGGTCATATATAATCATACCGCATAAAAACTCTGATTTGTAATATATAAAAGCACTGTTAAAACAAAAATATAGAATTCAGGTAACAATAAAAACTAAACTTTTCTTCTAAGGCTCGTAAGAATCACAAACGAATTGTATAAAGACTGCATAAATAAAGTAAAAACTTCTCGACTAATCCCAAAAAATTTGAAGCAAACAATTCTCTTCAGTTGAAAGAAGAAAAAAACTAACTTAACTCACGAAAAGTACTTCAAAAATCAATTCCAAAACCTCCAAAAAGCAAAATCAATAAAAATCTATGAAAAAACTTATAAAAAGTTAAGAGAAGATTTTTCAAATAAAACAAAAACAATTTTCCCTATCGCTTTCTTCTGCTTCTTCTTTATTTACTGTAGGTGTTATTATTCCACGCTACGTGTGAAATAAGCAAATAGCATGAAGTTTACTCCAAACAACAGACATTTACTTTTTCTGCAAAAAGAAAAAAAAAATAATTCCAATCTTAAGTTTCTTAAGAAATTCTGTTACATATCACCCAAATGTACCAAATTAAATTATTAAAAGATAATTAAAACATTACTTTACAATATTAAAATAGAATTTATTTAATCTTTCAAAATTTAAATTAACTTTATATTAAAATAATAATTACTTTTTGTACTGTCATTTTCAAGGATTAAATTCTTATATCTAATATAAAATACTGTCACTTAACTACAACATTTCTAGCAAACATTTCTAAAAATCTTTAAAGAAGTTTAAATTTAATTAAATTTTTAATCTGATGACAAACACATCAGATTTCAATTAAAATTTCAGATTTTCTTCATAAAAGACACATTAAAGTAATATTTAAATTTTGGTTATTTTAGTTAAAATAATTTACCAAAATTATCATATTTCAAATCAGGAATTTTTATTGTCATCAATTGAAATAATCAAATTTGGACATTATCTACAATTTAAAAAATTGATTTTAACCCAAGTTAGAGCTATTAAAATTCAGAACAGCCAATAGAATGAATATCTGTCTACTTCAGTTATTTAATGCACCATTAATTTTCTACTCAGGTCAATTCTACACGTAATTTTCAGGCTTCAAGCGCAAAAAACAAAGATTGATAAAGTTGTTTGTTCTTATTGTTATTCCAAAGACGAAACTAGGAAGAATTGAAAAGGTCCATTAATTCTGATGAAGCGACAACAGATAGTAGGCAAAATAAGAAAATCCTTTTAAGTAAATTAGAAAATTTTAAGCTGACTAACAATAATCCTTCTAACTTTGAAACATTAAAGGTTTTTTTCTTTGTTGAAGGACTTCTTAAATGAGTTTATAGGATAAATGGTGAAAATAAAAAAAGGATAATGAAAAAATTTCTTCAGCCATTTTTGTTTTCAAAATTTTTCAAATTTCAAATAAATTCTTTTAATATTTTTATGTAACACACAAAATTTAAGGATTTTTCTTACAAGAAAGTTATATTAGGAACCCTAAATCATTAATTTTCTTGAAACTTATATTAAAGACTAAAATAACTGTTTTTTTTTATTTTTATTGGCTTACATTTACTGCAAAGGGTTCACCCCAACGGGGTAACGGCTAAAAACAAAAATTATCTTATAACATTATTTCTAAATAACATTTTTCAGTTAAACCAAATACAAATTATTTTAATTAAAAATTAGCTATATGCGGCCATAATTTACAAAGTCTCAGTCAAATAAAAAGAAAGAGAACACGATTCCTAGTAATTTTCATTTCATATTGCTTGTGAGTTTAAAATATTTTGACTGTTCTATTGAATGTAAAAAGTTCAGCAGGTGTTTTTTGAGTACTATTTATTCATCTATGTCATTTCATTTCAAATTTGTCACACTTCTTAAGTTTCATAGCTTTCTATTAATAGTTTAAAAATTCAAAACAAAAATCAATCTTAATCTTAATTTACCTTTATACCATTCCATACATACACACACAAGTTACAATTTGTGTGTAACATTTGCCTTATAGTTGACCCTTATAAAAATAAATAGTTGGGTACTTTATTTAAATCATTAAAGCTGCTCGTAATTGATTTCAAAAATTACTTTTCATACATTGGAGTACATATAGGATACATTGTAAAAAGATTTTATTCTATATGGAAATAGCTGTGAAAAAAATTACATCGAGAGAGCTAATAACAGTGTCAAGCAGATGGAATTAGTTTTTATCAATTTTCTGTTATCCTCTTCTACTATAGCTCCCCTTTTTTGTCTAAAATTAAAATCTCAGCTCAGAGCTTATAAAAATCTAATTATTTTCAACTTATTACATTAGTAACACTTATCTATAAGTAAAACATGAGCATTTTAGAGCTGCTTTATTCCAAATCTAATTAAAAATGCTTTTAAAGTACTGTTTTTAAAGATTTTAAATTATTAGCGAAAATTTAATTTCTTGCCTTAATAATGTGGTTAAGAAAACTTGTATATGATTTGAAATATGATTATGGGCACATTTAGATAATATACAGAGTATTCTGTGATCGCGAAATGTAGCGAATAAAGGTATATCTAATTTTTACAACAACAATCAAATACAAATAGCTAAAGAAGAGCAATTCTTTTACAAGCGTAAAGGCATTGCAAAAACAACAAAAAAATGATCAAAAAAGTATATATAATTTCACGCTGAAATATCCACATTTGAGGGGGAACAGAATCAACAATTTAGCGTGAATCTATGACGTCAAAAAAGTTACCCGCTGGGTTATACGCACTAAGTGAGTACCCACCTTTACACATAACGAAAATACTAGTTTAAATATAAAGCAAAATAAAAAACTAATAAATCAATAGAAAGGGTGCAAATATAACTAATGTTATAACTTTCTTTAGTAGCAGAAACGATAAAAGCACACCTAAGACAGAAAAAATCTATTAGTAGTATATAAATCTAAAATATGACAAGAGGTTGTATAAAAGATTATAACAGGAAGACATTAACATCATTTAAAAACTTGATGTTGAATTGAGTCTAATAAAATATGACAATAAAATGATTTTTAAGGCTACTAATTTCCTTCAATAAAATCATATCACCAAAAAAAATTTTCTCTTTTAAAAGGGCAAAAGTTCCTTTAAATTCTTTTTTTGTCTGAAAGTTTTATGTAATACAATCCATGTCTTTTAAATGAATCTTTTGTGCTTACAATCATAAACTTTTAATTTTAGATAATTTTTTGTTTTAAATAACAAAACCTTTACAAAAAAAATGAAAAAAGAAAAAAAAAACCTGTTGATAATTGATCTATCAGTGATATAACGATTTTATAGCTTTCCTAAATTTGTGGTTTTCTTATTCAAATATTGTCGAGATATACCCAGGTGGAAAATTTAATATTATCTAAATATCTTTTTAATAATTAAGTAATAGAAAATTTTGACAGCATTTTCTTAATATACAAATTTGTAAAGAAAAACTTCTCTCACCTTTGCTTGAAATGTAATTCCTCGAAAAAATGCCTGCTCTGCATGTAGTGGTACCCTGATATCTTGGTCATCCTTTACCAGATCATATGGCATTGAAGGCATTTTTGAATGACGTGCTATCACTGGCTCAATCAATTTAGAATATCATGAAATAGACATCATGTTTTTAATATTATGCTTATGCAATGAATTTCGAATTCGTAAAAAAATACCACTTTCAGCATTAGCACTCATAAAACACGTTTTTTTAATTTTTTTTTTTAATGAGGTTAAAATTTGTTTTAAATTATTTTCACTGTAGTTTTTTTTTTTAGATAAATTTTTGTGTTATTTGTTCATTTTTACAAAATATTAACTGTAAATTAAATTATTATTTTTAATAGTTTTAGTAGCTTTAGTTTTCTTTTGTTGTTGTTAAATTAACACTGTAGAAAATTAAATAAATACTAAATTATAACCAAAAACAAGAAAATTTTAAATTTGGTGTAAAACATTTAAAAAAAGTTGCATAAAATAATTTTAACGACTACAACAATCTAGGATTTATCAGGATATATTAAAATATATATAGTATATAGAAAATCATTTTAGATAGAAACAAAACAAAAACAAAAGGTATACTTCAAGTGCAAATAAGCTCAACCTTAAAGCCTTGTTTAGAGTTCCCATTTACAATCTCATCGAATACTAGCTTAGGCGATTGGATTGGATTGGATCATTTAAAGGCTAAGCTGAAATATTTTTAGTATGGATTTGATAGCAATATTAGATGATAAAGGATGACTTTAAAATCTAAGGTAGAACAAAACGTATAATTGTTAATAATGATGGGAAAAGGATAAGACATCTACCTACTTCATTTAGCAAAGTAAATTTAAAAAAAAAATAATTTAGTGAAAAAGAAAAACTACAGTAGTTTAAATTTAGCACCAGGATTTTAATTTAATTTAGCCAAATGGGTGAGTTAAACTGCGCAAACAGTTTATAACTATTTTAAACGCATTAAACAAAATATACATAACTCTTAGTTATGAAGTTTTAGACGATTAACCCATAACCATCGTATCGATTGAAAATACGCTCCACTGATGAGCAATTCTTTTATTTCAATTTAAAGCTGGACACTTATCAGATAAAGAACAGATTTCCATCTCTGGAATTCACATGTTGTTAGCTTTAATTTATTTATAATTAGGAATTTTAAAAGGGCCAAAAAAAAAGAATTATTTTTATACTAAAAGTAGGAAAACTTCACATATCTTTTAATTGGAAATTAATTTGACCCGGTTTTATTATAAAAAAGTAATAATAAATGCTTAGAAATGAGCTTTAATGCAGGTATGTATCATTGATTTCAACACTTATTAAGTTATAGGTATGCTGAAATTTTAAATATACATTCATTCTGTATGTATGTATTTTCCCACCGATTTGTGGAAATACTAATTGTTTAAGATATTTTGTTGCTATTATAAATTTAATTAAATTTTTTATAACACTACCGTTTATAGATTTCCATAAAAAGATATTTAATCATATACCCGAAAATTTAACATTAATTTTAAGTTAAATGAGAATTGATTTTACTGATTGTATAAACCCCTCTTTTTATTATATATGTCATATCCTAACTAACAAACCACAAATGAGTTGATTTTTTATTTTCAAAACAAAAATATAGCAAAAAATCTAAGGTTAATATGTAAGATTCAAACGAAATAAAAAAAAATAAAAATCTCCTTTAATTTTTCAATTTCTTCAATTTTTCTGCTCTAAAAATTCCCTTCGAAAATGTTTAATATTCTTCTAATGCCCATTTCTAAAGACAACTTTGACATAGAACATGTGTCAAAAGTCCTGAAAAATTCTTATAGATAAAGAATAAAATATACTCAGACTGATAAGCTTAATAGAAAATCGAAAAATCAACACAATAAATATCAGAAGGTTATCAAAACTGTTAAGGGACAAGTAAAAAGAATAATAATACTAAAAAAAAGGGCAATAATGAATAACAACAATATGTGTTAAGGGTAAATCTATAGACGTTTATTAAAATCTAGAATGTTACTGATGAAAAACTTCTCCTGAATACAAAATAATATGATCTAAAGGAAAGAAAAACACAAATAGCCATTAAACATATAAAAAAAAGTGTAACACTTAAGGTTGATAAGATTTATTGGCTAACTTTTTGACTTATTGTACAAATTTCATGTGTTATAAATCTAAAAAAAAATTTCAGATATGCAAAAATTTAACAAAAAAAGTTTTGACACAAATATTTAACATATTTTTAAATCATTGAAAAAGTATTAAAAAAAAAGTAGTAAAAAAGTCAATTATTACGTGATGAAAAAGTTTCCATAAAAAAAATATATTTTCTTTGTTTTATTGTGTGTCTTTACTTTACTATCCGATTTTAAAGCTAATAAGCATAATCAAAATTTTCCGAGCACTTTTTTGTAAGAATCTTTAAATCCATACCTTTTTTTATACATATATTTTATATGTATTTTTTTGCCAAATAAATTTCCGAATGTGGACATTTAAAATTTTTATCAAAATTTTATCAAAATATTAAAAATTATTAGAAGACTTACAATGAATTGTTTTTACAATGAAAATAATTAAATAAGTCTACAAAATGAGAGCGAATGACTATCAAGTATTTCCCTTTTGTTACTTAATATGATCCAGCATGTTAAAAACAAGATAAATATATTAATGGTAATATATATATGATATAAATAAGTTCTTTTCTTCGGCCTCCTTGGCTTTAAAGTTTAATGCTAATCCTAGTGGGAAAAAAAACAACTTTTAGTTGGTAAAATCATCCTTTTGCTCTACCAGAATAGGTCCGCATTGCGAACTCGCTACAAAGCCAGATAAGTGATACCTAATAAACGGTACTAATTTTTTGATAATCAAAGAGTATGGAAACTTGCAATTTCTGAGCGTTCGTTTTTCAAATAAAATAATTTCAATGATTATCTTAAACTGGCGAAATATGCCAAGATTTAATAAGAAAAATAGGCTGTAAAATTTTAGGAACATTATAGTGCTCATTTATTGTGAAAAATGATATCATACAATTTTCTAAAAAGAGGCAATAAAAATGGTTTTTCTTTCTTTTCCTTCTAAATGTGACTCACCTCTTAAGATTATGGTCCTTATATAAGAAATTTCAAACGACATTTAACTTTACGACTTATCGTTGTATATTTGTACGAAAAGTATCGATCAATCCTATTTAAATCGTTAATGTCACTTATTATTGCTTAAACCTTTGGGCACAGTTAAATCAATTTTTGTACATATGACGTATCGGTTCCATACATTTGTGTTGCAAGTGTCGATCAATCACATACAAATTGAAAATTTTTTAGACGCATGACTTTAAGTCATGCGAATGAAGTCATTTGACTGTCTCTAACGGCTAAAGTCACTGAAATTCACTTTCATAAAGGCCACAGCCTAATACCATTCAAACTGTGATGATCCGTCAGCAGCTCGTTAAGAATAATGTACTACTAACACATGGTAGGTAATTGATTTCAAATATGACAAATAAATAAAATTTTGAATTTGAATAATTTTAATGTTTATTATTATTTTAAGGATGTTGTTTCTTGTTATATCTATCTATGTGTCCCCAACAAGAAAAAACAACAAAAATACAAGTTATCAAGAGTTTTTTTTCATAAAATTTTATAAACTGATATTAGCTGGATTTAAAAAAAAAAACCAATTTCAGTAGAACTTTTCAAATATTCCAATTTAAATTAAATTTGAATAAAAATCCTTGAGAAAGAATTCTCTTTGTAATACACAAAACAAGATAACTTCTACATACCAGGACTTAAAATTGAATCTAATTTAAAATTCTTAAAATAAACAGAAATACAAATGAAAAATAAATGGAATAGTTTTTTAATTTTATTTGATTTTTTATTTCGATTTTTCATATTCTACAAATTAAAAAAAGGGAGGGCTTAAGAAGTGCTTGTTTTACTAATAATTTTCACGTGACTACTCTAAAATTCTTATAATTTATGATTCTCATTCCTTATCGAATGTATGAGAATGTTGTAAACTTTCACGTTAACACTTTTCTTTATGTTAAAAGAAAAACTAAATTTTTACAACTTGTCTGACTTAAACCTATAATAAAGTTAATTTTAATTCATAAAATATATTTTTCATTGGTTTTTGACCCCAAAAGTTAATAAATGTTATTTATTTGAAAAGAAAAATACATAAAATTGAAACAAAAAACGCATTCATGGAACATCTAAAATTATTCTGTTATTAACAATGAAATGCAAGGATATTATCAAACTAACTTTCATATAATTTAATTTAAATCATGCCTCCGGCTAGAAAAGTTGACTTGTACTTATTATATTTATTATAATATTTCTTTGAAAGTTTAATTGAAAAATTTTTTACTAGATTGATAGACGTTTACAAATGTACATTGAAAATAATTTAATATTGCAAAAAATAAATGATTAAAATGAGGTTTCTCTACAGAAAAGAAATTAAATGAAATACTTGGTAAAGCTTTTCCAAAATGATTAAAATTGTTGCTCTTAGAATTGTTGATATTATTAATTTATATATCTATCTCGAAAAAGATATATTGGATTGTTCGGTAAATTAATTCGTTTTCCCCAACAGAGGACTAATTGTAGTTTTTTACGTGTAAATTCACAGCGAAATGACTTTCCTTACAACCCAATATACCGTATTTGAGCTAAAACTAATTTCACAATAATTTTTGGATTTTGCGCGGTGTTCTTTACCATGAATAAAACTTGTGTCTACTACTATATCTCATAAAGAAAATAATGTGGATAAAAGCTAGCATTTCTATAACAAAACAGTTAAAATCATCTGCTGGAAAAGGATTTTTTGATATTTCTAAAGAGTTTCATTCATTGATTCTTTTAAAAGAGTAAGTAAATATTATTCTGAATTTCTGATTCAAACTGTATAAGAAGATTCGTCAAAAAAAACCTGGTTTGCAAAATCAAATAAAAATCATACCTAATGACTGTTGAAAAATTAAGAAGCTTGAAGTACAAAGGAAAGCTATTTTATTCTGAATATTTAGCTTCCTCTGACTTTCATCTGTTCTAAAAGTACTAACAATTTCTGCCCGAAAAAACTTTATACTCTAATTATAATATGACAGCGAGCGACAACCTATTTCAAGGATGACATCCATTTATTGGAAAATTTTAGGACAAAAAGCATTAAATTTATTAATGATTCGCAGCTGTTGAAAGTGTTTTACAATCTTTATTTAATAATCAACCATTTATTTTTTTGTTTTTTTAATATTGTGTTGCTCCTGCTACCAAAGCAGAAGTTTCCATAAGAATTTTTAAATCTCATTATTGTTAGCTTTGATTTTAATATTTTAAACTTAAGATTCAAAATTTTGAAAAGTTTAATAGAAAAAATTGCTAAAATTCTAAATTTCTGTCAATTGAAGGCTGAAGTTAAGCTCTTATAGAACTACAAAGCTAAATAACACTAATTTCACGAAGGATGTATAGAAAATTATTAATTTCGTGATTAGATAACACAAAAATGTCAAGCGACTTTGTGAGTAAGGATACTTTTTTAGGAATAATTACTGAAAAAAAAAAGTTAAATATCTATTTCCCACTCTAAGTAAAAAACACCCTCAAGTTCATTAAAACTATTCAACAAAGTTTACTCCCTTGATAATACACAAAAGATACATTAAAAATTTTTTATTTTTTAAAAGAAATTGTAAACCTTTACTCAGAATAAATCAAAAATGTATTCGTATAAGTTTCAAATTGTAAATATAAAATTGAAAAAATTCAAAAAAAAAATTATAATTTACCATTGACCTCACATACCAAAAATGCAAAAAAAATTAAAGATTCTAAAATATTTAACCTCATTGAAAATTCTTAAACTTGAAAATATATTCTGTTAAAGATTCAAAATGAGCCCAAGTTCTGGAACTTATACAAACACCAAACTAGCTTTAACAAAAAACATTAATCCCAAAGGTTGAAACTTTTATTTGGATAGCAAAAAATAGAAAAATATTTTCTTTGTTTTTTTTCTTAGTTTTGGTAAAACCTTTCAGTTAAGGGAATGGTAAAAAAAAATATATTTTAATACATTCGTTTTATCCTGTTCTCATTGAGAAGTCCAAAAGATATTTAGATTTGCCAAGCATTATTTTCTTTTATTAGCAACATCAGCTGCTACTTAAGGGATGAAATATCTAGAAACCCTAAACTTTGATTTCATTCAATTTCAATTGAATAATTTTTGTTTCATTTCATTGTTTTTTTTTTTTAAATACTTTATATTCATCTCAAGTGATTCAGGGACAAAGGATTTAACATTGAAATTCTCTTTCTTAGGGTAAAGGATAAAGTTAGCCCTTGTTCATATATTTAATTTGTTATTTAAATAAATTAAATAAATCGTAAAATTAGGAAGTGATATTTTCTAATATCAAAAATAAAATCTGCAAAGTTTACATTTAATTTGAATTTAAGTGCAATGTTTTTAATTTTAATGATTTTGCAAATATTTTATTGCATATTATGAAATAACTACATACATGAGTTATCGAAAGTCCATATTCTTTTAAAAAATAGCCACATTGAAAAAATTAATGTATAATTTTGTTAATGAAAATGGGATTTTTAATTAAAATAAACACTTTATAAAGTTTAAAATATTTTTTTGTAATTATAGTCTTTTTGAGGTATTTAGTAAAAGGCTTCCATTTTTTAAAGATTTTTTCAATAGATCCTAAATTTATCCTTCGATTTTTAAAAATTGGATTTTATACCTGTATTTTAAAAATTATTTTACCAACCCTCTTAGTTCATTCAGTTTGACCCAATTACATCGGTAGAAACGTGTCTGAACCCAAATTATAAAAAAAAATTGTATCAACAGAAATTAAACATATTTTAAGTTCAAATAAAATTATTTATTACTTGTATTTTTGGTTATCTTTTGGAAGTTTTTTACAATTTTTATAATTAAAGTCAATGGAGTAACAGGCGTAATTCCCTCCACAAAAAATTTTTTTTTAGAAATTCGAATGACTGTATTTTTTATTATTTTTCATGTAGAATATGATAGACACGAAAAATTTCTATACAAAGATGAATTAAAGAATTATTCCTTTTAGATACTAACTTTAAGGGTTGATTTTACCCCTTAAAACCGTTTCTTAACAGATTAAAAAAATACGTGTTTCTTAGATTTTGATGTAGAATAACATATTACAAAATGAATGAAATCGGAGGGGGGGCCTTTCCTTGTAAGTTTAAATTAGTACGAAAAATCTTTTTCAGGGTGAAATGCGTATAAAAATAAAACTTGAAACTATAATGAACATTAAACATTTCTAGATTATACCCTTTCTCCACAGACACTAATACACTGTACAATATGTGGAAAGAAATTTTGTATGAAGAATCGTATTTGCTTTAAAACCCTATATACGGGGAAATTTGGGCATTGATTGTGAATTATAGGGGAAAATGGAGAATGTCGAACCAAACTTTCTTTTTGACTCATAACTCACCTAAAAATCAAAATTTTTGAAAACTTTAAAAAGGGAGGCTGATTAATGGCAGCAGAAATTTAAAATTTTAATTCGGTTCAAAATATGCGATTTTGACATTTTAAAAAATCAGTGTCGAGCCAATTTAGAAAAAGTCAAACAAATATTCATTTCATAATGGAAAAACTCGCAATGATTTTTTGTTAACTTGAATTTCTTTCATCGCAACTAAATATTCTTGGGTGTCATCCGATTGCTTATTTTTTGTAATGTATGTAATGAAGACATATTGCTAAGAAAATTCGAAAGAGTGTGAAAAATCATCTATTAATTTGTTTTTTGTCGATGATATATTGTAATTTTGCATAATAAAAAATAAAAAATGGATTAGCTTCGTGACAAATGTCAGAAAATATGGCTCGACTTTCCCCATGGTTCGACATTCCCCACTTTCCCCTACATATTTTTCAACAAAATAAAAATTAGTTCCCACATTATTTTGCCTTTCAATATGTTATTTATTGATTATCTAAATTATTCTTTGTTTTTATTATATCCTTATGTTGTTCAATTAATTTTGAAGGGCTTTTTATTTTGATACTTCCATCATATATTTTAATACAGTGTATTAGCCCGTAGAGAAGATTGTTTTGTGTGGGGGCTAATAAAGTGTATTAATCAGTATAAAGTCAGTATGAAAAATTTAAACTAGGGAGACCATTTTCATAAATTTTCTCTTTTTATATATACTTCTAGGACGCGATCGTTTGAATTTCCCTAAACAAATAAAAACACTAATAAACAGTTCTGTGTATACAATAAAAAAAAAACGATACTACTTAATTTATAAGATCGAAATTATGATGGCGTATGAAACATACCATTTTTTAAGACGTTACTAACAAAACAAAAGAAATCCGAAATTTGTCTGTTCTAATTTTACAAAATTCTTAAATTATTATAAGAATTTAAATTAATTTTATGTTGGAAGGTGAAACGTTGAAACAAAAAACATAATTGACATTTTTTTATAAAATAAACTTTCTCATAAACAGTAAAAAAAATTTAATTTATTTTTGTCTTTCCTTTTATATTAGAGAATAACAAAACTAACAAATCTCTTTGTAGTCATATGATTGACAAGCATACATTTTGTTTAATAATAAATTACTCTTTAAATGGAATTTTTGGCAAATACGTTTTGTTAATGTATACGTTAACTGAATTTTAAAATTTCCCTGAACAATAATTAAGTAAATTTCAATGAAATTGATCTGAACAAAAAACTATACATAAAAGTGCGTTGTATAATTCAAAAATAAACATTTGATGTTAATGTAAAATAAAACTAAAATTTACTTTGCAATTATTTTCCAAAAATATTTATTTTATTGACTTTCCCATATAAACTAAGAATAACATTGAAAATTCGCCAGATTTAATTTTTTTCGTTTATTTTAAAATAATTTCAAAAAAAAAACAAAAAAACAGATGTTAGACAAAATCTTTAACTTTTGTAGAAAAAAAGGCCTCACATATTACGCCATTACATAAATAAAAATGCATGTAAAGGTGTAATCTCCCTAATTAGCTGTTTGTATATTAATTTTTATATTAATCAAATACAATATTTGTAATATAAACAATAATAATAATTAATAATTATGTTAAGGCTAATTATGTAAGACTGTGCCCACAAAAAATAATTTTTCGAGTATATCTTAAATCCAATCTTAGCTCATTATAAGGATTTACACCTAATCGCATATATACCAAGATTGAGTACAATACAAGTTCAATGGCACAACAGTAGCGCAAGTTGCAGTCCAAACTAACAAAGGTATGTAAATTAGTTTTTTTGTTTTGTTACTTTTTTTTCAACGAATATTAACATTAAAATACCGACGATTAGTCATTCAGAGCAGCACACCAATTGAATATTATTGCATCCACCCAAAACAACAACCATACATTTTATATCAAAGAAACAAAAAGGCAAACACAACTTTGAAGTTCTTCTCGTACAATTTTAATCCAAGAATTTGACAACGTTGCATAAGCAAACACCCCCCCCCCCCCTTCAACTTAACCAATACGCAGGGCTATGAAACTTGTTTCCCGAATCCTAACTAAATTTTGGAGTATCCAATGAAGAGGGGAAAGGAAGAGGGAGACAATTATATATTACTTTTACACAGATTTATTATAATTATAAAGTTGAGTAACCGCTTCGCGAGATGCATTTCGTTGTATTCGATATACCTTGAGAGTATTTTACATTGAGTTTTTAACAAAACAAAAATGTAATCAAATGTTTTGGACAGCAGAAGATTAATGTAATCGCCACCACACTCTTGGACCTACGTAGGGAGATAGGTGAGATATTGCTGCAATAAAAGATTATTATAACAACAAATAACCAAAAAGTATATTTTAAAAATAAGATTGTAGTTGTTAATAATAACTTTTCGGTACATTTATTTATATATATACGATCATTACTAAATACACATAAATAACACTAAAGCACACTATTTTTAGATTATTAAAATAAAAACTAAAATGCAAAAATACAAGAAAAATTTTTTTAAGATAAACGTTGAATTTTTTCACAATTAAAAGCGAAATATTTACACAATATATTTTTTATTCGTTTTAAGTTCACTTTTGATATACACAAATAAATTTCTTTTAGAATCAAAAATATAATTTCCAATATCAAATTACATTTTTTATCGGAAGCACAATTTTTTTTTTATTTTTCTGAAAACAAAAAAAAATTGATTAAGCAATCAACAGAATGGGATTTTTGAAGGAAAAAAAAAGACAATATAATAAAGATAAATTTTTTCTTAATTAAAAATTTTTAACTATAGAAGTACTGTTAGACTAACCGCCAAAAAGACAACAAAAACAAATATTACAGCCTAGACACCGCTTTAATTACACCTGAAGAACAAGAAGAATCGACAATCACCGCCGAAACACAACTGCAGAGAAGAATTTTAATTCCTATATTCTTCTGAATGGCGACGCACGCACACATCACAAATTATATATATATATTTATTTCATGTAACACACACACTAGCTTCTTAAATAATTTGAATTTTTTTTGTTTATAATTCACCTTATAAACCGGATGCAATGTGCTTTTCCAGCTGATGATGGCAGCTTGTAGGCATGCTCAAAAAAAAACTTTGTTAGGTCTACAGGGGAAATAACTTGGGGACTTTGAGAGAGGGGGGTATTAAAAATATGCCTGGTAGCTAAAAGCACGTGCTTTTTTATGCTGGTAGATTTTGAAAGTGTTATTGCACTTTTTGTTATTGTTACTTTTCTTTTTTAGAATTTTAACAAAACAAAGTTTTTAACTATACAAGATTTTTTGTTTTTATTTGATAACTGATGCGTGGAACTAACACGATTATGAAATGTTCCATTGAATATTTTTAAAAAGTATTTTACATTATATGAGAAATAAATTATGATGATATAAAATGATAATTTGTTATATTTTAATCGATTTTATCGATCTTTATGTAAAAAAAAAAATATTATGAGAATTATGAAATTGTTGTTGTAAAAAAAAAGTTTTCCTGGATTTTGTTTGTAAATTCTTCTACAAGCGTATGGGCAGTTTTCTAAACATCGTCCAAAAGATGTCATGTATTTGGGATCAATAATTTCTAAGAAAAAGTTGAAATTGAAAGAACATAAAATTCTGATAAATAATTTTAAAAAATAATAAAAATTCACTTAATACGAAAGATACATTCCACTAAGATATAGGACTGAATCTTAGCATATTATTGGTGGAGCAAAGCTAGAAATAAAATAAATTTTAACGAGTTGACTCCAATAGTTATACAATATTTAAACTTAGCTCAGCACAAATTTAACTCGTTTTTATTAAATAAGGGAAAAGAATAATAACGAAATAGTTTTGGATTACATTAATTATACACCCGTTAGCTTAATTTTATTTATGGAAAAACACTCATAATAATCTAACAAATGCGAGCAAAAAAGTAATATTTCCTTAACTACTTTGGTAAATTGGGTTAAATTAAAGAAACTGTATGTATTTCTAATAATCGCTGACATATGAACCATTTCAATTGAAGTGCATGTTGCTAGATCTAAAAGATTTAGCATTGAATAATTTTGACCATTATTAATCCACCATTGTAAAATTTTTAATAAATCAATTTATTTTTTCCTAGATTTATAGTCTATCTCTATACTTTTAAAAATATTCTAAGAGTTTTACTATTTAAAAATTTTAAGTTTAGCAATTTAAATAAGGCCGAATAGAGTCAGCTTTTAGAGGATTCTTTTTTTCTTTTCTTTTGCTTTTTAATTAAAACTGTATTTAAATTAATTCTCAGACCTCTAGAATCACTAAGCAGAATTCAACATAATTTTTTATACATATATTTTCAATAATATAGCAAATCATGTGACATAAGTTTTTTTTAAAGTAAATGTCATGTTTGTTGTTAAATTTTATAACTAAGGAATCAAAGAAAAATATAATTTTTTATTTTTTTTAATTTTAAAAAGAGTTAACAACAAAAAATTAATATTAATATGAATTATAATTATATATAAGAAAAAATCTTTAAACAATTTTTTCATATATTTATTCATGGCAGTTGTAAGCAAACAATGGTTTTCTCGAATTCACCGTAAATACCTCACAAAAAATATCGAAAAAAGGAATGCATTCGTGTTAATAACACTAGTTTAAAAATTTAAAAAAATTTTTGTATCCTCAAAATTTTACAGTCATTTCTTATGTAAAATGGCACGCTAAAGCCGAAAATGGGGCCCAAAAAATTTAATCTGTTTGAGTTACCCTTAAGCCATCCTAGTTATGCATTTTCTAGCTCCTTTGAATCAATATATATGATGCTAGAAACTCCTTAGGCTGCCTACAGAGTGCCGGCTTACAGCCGAGCTGACGCCGATTCACACTGCCATTGTCTAATCTTTGATTTACCCAAAACGACTTTATATTCCCTGGTATCGGAATCGGCGTTAAGCCGGCACTATGTAGACCAGACTTATTCCAAAATATATCATCGAAAATATTTATTAAAGGGTAAAGGATAATGGTTGAAAAAAAAACTTTTGTCACAGATTTGGTAAAAGTAAATATATTGAAATACTATCGGAAATCAAAAAACTAAATTTATTTAGTTAAAAAATAAGTTTTTCTAACCACCCCCAACAATCTTATTTTAGTTAACTTTAATTTTATATTTTATGTACAAGTTTGACTTCAAAACAGTGATTCTTAACGGCAAAATTCACTATTTTGTCATTTTTTAACCCGCTAAATAGGGTAGCACTATTTTTTTGCTAATATTTAAAATTAAAATTTAATATTCTTCATGTAATTTGAATGTTTTATTAAAAATTTCAAAACTTAAATATAACCACAAAATATTTAGACAAATTAAGGTTTTTGGTTTTTCCCTATGAAAATGAAGGGATTTAGCACCATGAAATTAATATACATCAAAATTTTTGAAATTGTTAGAGCATTATAAATTTATATTATCCTCGAATTAAATCCGAAAATTTTTTAATAGTTATAAAGTTTGGGTGTAGATTTTCCACCTTTAATTTTACTTTTTTTACTTTAAAGTTTCCTCAATTTTCTGAAATTATTTAAAAATAATATATTTAATTAGGAATACTAAAAAAATATGACGCTAAATAGAAAAAGTAGAAGTAGAATATAAGACTAAAACTTTAAGAATTACTAGGCTCTCTTCAAAAAATTTCTATAGCTGTCAGGAGGTATATTGTTAGGTCAGCTAAAAAACATTGTACGAGTTATATATATAATCAACTATTTTTTAGAAAAAAATCACTCTGTCTAAGTTTTTAAAATGTAAAATACTTCCATAAGATAATGCAAATTCAGTTTTGGTTTCAAAAATATCATTTAGCCCGCCAAAAGAAAGTAATATTAAAAATATTCAGACTTTGCATAACATAAAACTCAAAAATAGACAATTTTGTCCTAAACAGCGGATGGATTTTATTTTTTTATTAACAGATATAGACAACATTAGAAAAACTTTCTCTTTTTGTTTCTAATTAAAATATCTAGGTTTAGTTTTTTTATAAAACAACTTCATTTTAAAGATCCCGATGAGGTAACCTTAGGAAATTTATTAATAGAATCATTGGCAACAAATATTAATCAGTTAATTAATCAGCGTATGGATGAGGTTAATTTGCACAAGTATAAGACAAATAGATGAAATGGGGAAGAGAAATATTCATATATAATTTTATTTATATTACTTGAAAGTATAGACATTTTTCTTGTAGGAAGATTACTCTTTAACAAAACTTTTTTAAATCTGTAGAATTGCTATTCAATTAATTTGATTTAAGTAAAATGATTTCTCCAACCATTAAAGAAGCGTTGTTTAAGTAGCTTAGGAAGTGATCCTTTGTATTTTTATAATTTGAGAAAAAATCAATTCCTCTCTCTATCACATTTTCCTCGAATTCAGGCTTTTCAATTTAAGAGATATTAACCGCTGGGCTTAAGCAAAATTGCTTTTCTCAATTTTTCCTTGTCACTCAAACTTATTAAACCGATAAATCGCACAACCAAAATTCACTTGAAGTAACTGCCGTAAGAACTACGGCATAAGCAGATCAAATAATTACAAAAATCTAACCAATTAATATTGAAAAATGTTTCAAAGTTCTAAAATGGATAATAATTCTCTCTGTTCACAAGCGTGAAATTGGTCAATATATAAAGGCTACAAATTATAACAAAAACTGTCGTGATGTCAACCATTAACAGACTTTTGATAAAGAAACACGAAGATTACTAAAAGTTGAAATTTATTATTATTATTATTATATTCCTACTATTAGGTTACTCAAAAAGCTTCAATTGTTAATAAAATCTTTTCTATTTATCCAATCAAGCTCAAATAAATTTTGTTGTGTTGTGAGTGCATGACAATTGATGTTAATACAGTTAGTTCAAATATTAATTCATTAATTATATTTAATAAATTAATTTTAATTTTATATGAGAGAAAAACAGACAGAAAACTGAATTCAACGAATTACGAATTCTGAATTCAGAAAAAAGAAAAAACAATCTCAAGTAGGAATATACTTTAAAAAATTTCTTTTTATATTACTTGTTTTTTGTACAAAATTGAAATGAAAAAAAAACGTCGACGAATTAAATAACGAGAACGACTTACATCCCTTTAGAATTAAGTTTCCAATTAGATCTTAGAAGTAAAAATGTAGAACAATTTTGGATATTTTAAAATCAGTGAAATATTTAATGAGGTAGTTTACATAATGAATTGTTTGAGAATATTCCATAAGCGAAACAGTTCAATTTCAGCTTAAAGTATTAATTTTCTCTCACTTAGATTCTAAAACATAGTTAATAAAACTAAAGAAATTGTGAAAGTATGTCATATCAAAGTACTTAACCTTTTCAGGGACGAGTTTTTTATGGCAAGAAACAAAATGACTTAACTTTTCACTTTATTTTACGATTACAAATTTTTACTCTTTTTATTGAGGGAGGCAGCCTTAGGCTACCTACAGAGTGCCGGCTTACAGTCGAGCTGACACCGATTCCCATTCCGATAGTCTAATCCTTGTTAGACTTGAACACTTTCAGCAGATTCCTATTGATTCACCCATAACGACTTTAAAGTCTTCGGTATCGAAATAGGTGTCAACTTGGGTGTATGCCGGCACACTCTGTAGGCAACCTTAGCCATTAGTTTAGATAAAGTAAAGCTTCGAGAAGTTGGGTCAAGAAATAATGCGTGTCTTTGCAGGATTTCTTCTAATTATTACCACTTTGTTTGTATCTCTTCTCAGTTACAAAATGTTTTTATAACATTATCATTATGCATAAATTATTTGATGACTTGTAAACCTCCTGCCCCGAATTTTTGTACCATTAGTTGCGATTTTGTTAAGTTTTCTTTTTGCTTAATAACTTTATACCATAAATATTAAAATTATTTAATAGTCATTCATGCAAATTGTTACGTCCACCTATTAAACAGGAGATATTTAAGAGCTTTTCTTACAAATCAGTCGAGTGGAAAACAAGATGAAAATTTGCAACAAATTTTGAATGCAGCTACAGCATCTTTAACATTTACTATCTCATTCAATTTCACATAATTGTACCTTGGCGTTTTCCATACAAAAAAAAAACAGCTGACATTGTTTTTGGCTCCTTCATAATAAGGAAAAGCAATTTTAGTACATAGAAGAATCTATAAGAATGGGTTTCTGGTTTTTTGTCATATTATAGTTAGCATGTTTTTAATTATTTCATCCATAATTTTATGGAAAACAATTTTTCTTCAAATTTATACTTTCTATATTCGACTTCTGCTTGTTTTCTTTATAAAAATTATGTCTGCTTTAAAACGAAAATAGTACCTTAATCCCAAAATGTTTAAGGTACTTTAACGAAATTACGAAATATATGAATGCGAAAGTTTGCAGGAACTCGTACAAGATGTTGGGAAATTACAACCACCATAAAATCAATCCCACGAGAGTAATTTATTCCGTTTTAAAGATGATTTTTTCATAATTCTTCTATGGTGCATTATTTGGTCATAGCATCTTTACTTTCAATGTGACGCTTTTCTTTTTTTCTTGCATCATTGAATATGATTGATTAGTTTTTCGTATTATTAGACATTGCAATTAAAGTTTCTTTATGAAAAATATTTCATTCTAGAAATTTTTCATAATGCAACATTATGTAAAAATATATAAGGCTAATTATTTGTAATTCTTTGAAAAGAAATTCAAGTGTCACTCCATTACGGAACATGAAATACTTTCTACAATTCAGACCTTAGAAATCTTATTTTCATATTGTTAAAAAAATTAAATAAGTATAACAATTAGTTTCGATAGGATTGGATTGTGTAATATTTTGTAAAGTTGCAAGATTTATCTCATGAATCCTTTCTGAATTCATATCAACCTAACCTGTGCTGAAATTAAAAAAAAAATTGTATCAATAAATTATATATGCATATATATATAACTATATATTAAAATTATATATAAAACACAACTGCAGCCCTTTAAAAAATAAATTTGTACTTTTTATCCTTTTTATAGAAGTTATTTATAAAATAAAATTTTTATATCTGGAACATTCTAGAATTTTCTAGTGACATGTATTTGACATTATAACATTTTCAATGCCATCTTGTGGTGCTAGAGAAAATATACTTAATCTTATACTCAAAGTTTCTCAACAATTTTTAGAGTTTAAATCCCACGGCATAAGTTATGAAAAAAATAATAATTAGATCTTAAAATGAAATAAACTGATTGGTTATCAAGTTAAATATACAAAATCTCATGTGTTGCAATACGAATTTCAGTAAAGGATTTTAAAGACAAGTATCAAAATTCAATTTATTTAATTATTTTATGTCTACTTTTTTACAGTTTGATAACTACTGTAAGCTATTATAAGGATTTAACAAAAGTCTTATAATTTAACCGGAAATTACGAAATTTGTTCTAGAACATACAAGAAAGTTCAAGATACCTTTGAAAATCTATAAATTGAAGTAGCCACCGCTATACGAGTCATTGATAAAGTAAACTCCAATTGTGCATTTGCTAAGTGTATTTCAAGCGAAATTGTTCTAATTTTTTTGTGAAAAAGTCCACGAGGTTGAACTTAAAAAGAATTTATTACAATTAAAAGTGAAAAAACTAAATCAACAAAGTAAGAAAATTATGTTAAAATAATAATTATAATTAATTTCGGTGAAAATTTTGTTGTAAATCAATATTTTTTAAAGCACATGGATTTTTAATTGAATAAAATATTTCTGATAAATTTGTTTTGATGTATAATGCAATAAAAATAATAATAATTTTTCTTTTTTTATTTTTATTACAGATGACTGAAGAAGCCGGTCAAGTTGAAACTTTCGCTTTTCAAGCTGAGATTGCTCAGCTTATGTCGCTGATTATCAATACATTTTATTCGAATAAGGAAATTTTCTTAAGAGAATTAATTTCAAATTCTTCAGATGCTTTGGATAAGATACGTTATGAATCACTCACTGATCCCACCAAATTAGAATCCGGCAAAGAATTACATATTAAGATTATACCTAACAAAACCAACGGTACACTAACAATCATTGATACCGGTATTGGTATGACAAAAGCTGATTTAGTAAATAATCTTGGTACAATTGCAAAATCCGGAACTAAAGCTTTTATGGAAGCTCTCCAGGCTGGTGCTGATATTAGTATGATTGGACAATTTGGTGTTGGTTTCTATTCTGCATATTTGGTAGCGGATCGTGTTACAGTAACATCAAAACATAATGATGATGAACAATATATCTGGGAATCATCAGCAGGAGGATCATTTACTGTTCGTACTGACAATTCTGAACCATTGGGCCGTGGAACTAAAATTGTTTTGTATATGAAAGAGGATCAAATGGAATATTTAGAAGAAAGTAAAATCAAACAAATTGTTCAAAAACATTCACAGTTTATTGGTTATCCAATTAAACTTCTTGTTGAAAAAGAACGTGACAAAGAAATAAGTGATGATGAAGAAGAAGAAGCAAAAGACGAAAATAAAGAAAAGGAGGAGAAAAAAGGTGAGGGTGATGAACCTAAACTAGAAGATGTTGGTGAAGATGAAGACGAAGATAAGGATAAAGATAAAAAGAAAAAGAAAACTATCAAAGTTAAATATACTGAAGATGAGGAATTGAATAAAACTAAACCAATTTGGACAAGAAATCCCGATGAAATATCACAAGAAGAATATGGTGAATTCTATAAATCTTTAACTAATGATTGGGAAGACCATTTAGCTGTTAAACATTTCTCGGTTGAAGGGCAACTAGAATTCAGAGCATTACTTTTTATTCCCCGTCGAGTACCATTTGATCTGTTTGAAAACAAAAAGAAATCAAATAACATTAAACTTTATGTTCGCCGAGTTTTCATCATGGATAATTGTGAAGATCTAATTCCAGATTATCTAAATTTTGTTAAAGGTGTTGTAGATTCTGAAGATTTACCATTAAATATTTCACGTGAAATGCTTCAACAAAATAAAATTTTAAAGGTAATTCGTAAAAATCTTGTCAAGAAATGCTTAGAACTGTTTGAAGAATTAGCTGAAAATAAAGAAAGCTATAAAACATTCTATGATCAATTTAGTAAAGTATTGAAACTTGGTGTGCATGAAGATAGTCGTAACAGAACTAAATTAGCTGATTTCTTACGTTTCTATACATCAGCATCAGGTGATGAATATTGTTCTTTAGCTGATTATGTTAGCCGAATGAAGGAAAATCAAAAATATATTTATTTCATTACTGGTGAAAGTAAGGATCAAGTTGCAAATTCAGCATTTGTTGAAAGACTTAAGAAACGTGGTTTTGAAACAATTTATATGACTGAACCAATTGATGAATATGTTATACAACATCTTAAAGAATATCAAGGTAAACAATTAGTATCAGTTACCAAAGAAGGTTTAGAATTACCTGAAGATGATGATGAAAAGAAAAAACGCGAAGAAGATAAAGCTAAATTTGAAGGTCTATGCAAATTGATGAAATCTATATTGGATAATAAAGTTGAGAAAGTTGTTGTCTCTAATAGATTAGTTGATTCACCATGTTGTATTGTAACTTCACAATATGGATGGTCAGCAAATATGGAACGTATAATGAAAGCTCAAGCTCTTCGTGATACATCAACTTTAGGTTATATGGCGGGTAAAAAACATCTTGAAATTAATCCAGATCATCCAATAGTTGAAACTTTACGTCAAAAATCAGAAGCAGATAAAAATGATAAAGCTGTTAAGGATTTAGTTATATTATTATTTGAGACTGCATTACTTTCATCTGGTTTTTCACTTGATGATCCACAAGTACATTCCGCTAGAATTTATCGAATGATCAAGCTGGGACTTGGAATTGATGAAGATGAACCAATGGTAGCTGAAGAAACACCAGCAACTGGAACTGAAATGCCACCTTTAGTTGATGATGCTGAAGATGCTTCTCATATGGAAGAAGTAGATTAAAATTGGAATATTTCTTTTTTTTAAATTTTTTATATAGCGTTACTATTTTTGTTTTTTTTTTAATGATTTTTTTTAATACACGAAAATAATTTTGTTTTAATGATTTGTTTAATACACGAAAATAATTTTGTTTTACCGCGTTGTAGTGGTCTTAACTTTGAAATTACAAGAGAGAACTCGCGGGGATTTAAGGATTTGAATTAATTGACTCTTTGAATCTGATTATTATAATAAAATTAAATTTAATAAAAAATTTTCTTAAAATAGTAAATATTTGTTCTTTTTTATGTAAATTTGATACAATTACTTTTAAAATAAATTCATAGGATTTATGACGTCTTGAAAATTTGGACAAAAATGTATAATGGTAGTAATTGGTGTCTAATTTTAAGGAGTGGTTAATTATTTCATATAGTTGAAGTCTTAGTATTTGAATATTTTGAAGGAATAATTTTTTCTATTCTAGTTATAGCCATAGGTCACGTTCCTTGGTCAAGCCTTAGTGAGATTTGAATTTATTAATTCAGAGGATTTATGGAATAGTAATTAGCAATAAAATGCAGTTCGAGGATCTACATAATTTCATTAATTGATTTTACTGTCAATTTAAAACATGAAAGTTCGAGCATTAAAATATAAAAACAAACGACAAACTTGAAGCTTATATATTTCCCTGTTTAAACTTGGGATTGTTTTAGATTTTTGGCTTTTAGCAGAATATTCTCAGGACTTTGTTGTACTTTTTCATTTAGTGATGTGATTTATTAAAGTGATTTATCACCTTAATTCCTTAATCTGCTACTTTTGACTACTGTGCCCGTTCTATACCGTTTTTTGTTTTTTTTTTTTTTGAGTTTTTGCTGACATTTGTCAAATAGAACATTTCAATCTTAACTTATTCTAGCAACAAATTTTTTTTAAGGTAAATGGTATGCAAGTAGGGGAATAGGGTTTATATATTAATAAATGTAGCTTATGGGCTGGATGTGCTCATTTTTTCCCATACCAGCAATTTTTCATTAGTAAATATATCGGAATTATTTAAGCTTCAAAGAAAAATATTCCAAGAGATATTTTTAATTTCGTTGAGACTGTTTTAGTTCCAGACAATTCATAGAGAACCGTATAAATTATATTACTGTAAGGTCTCGTTTTATGCGGTGGATCCGTTCTACAGGAAAGCGCATATAAAAAATTCGCATTAAAAAAGACTTCACTTGCCTTGAAAACCTAGGGATACGTTCCGTAATTTTCCAAAATTGCATAAAACCAAAACAACGAGTTAAAATTAACTTATAACCGCATAAAAAAGTTTGCTGAAATTAAAAGAAGTAAGCTACTTAATAAATTATTTCGAATGTCTAAAAGAAATTCATAGAAAAGCTTAAAATAAATGTGTATTCAAACTTAATGCATTTTATTTTATTGAAAAGTAATATAGTTTTACATTTTCTAATCAATGTCGCTATCTGATAATGGTTTGCACCGTTTGCGAAGTGGTTCCAAATCACCTTCATCATCAGAAGAGACTGTCTCTGCAATAGATATTTGCGGTAAAGACGATGAAATTTCACAAACTTCATCCTCGTTCTGTGTAGCTCTTTTTTTTCTGACACTGTAATCAGTAATTAAACTTTGCGATGATGGTTCTAATTTTTTATTGAGCTCAAGATATTCAGACATGCAGTTCTGCAGCTCACGTTGTAATTTGAAGGCTCGTTCAGAATTGGATTCATTAATAAGAAAATGATTTCCTAATTTACTGCAAATTTGAAGACCTTCTTGAATTAATTTTGCAGTGAGGGGGATTGGTTTTTTTTGCTTTTATACGCGAGCTTCCTAAACAAACATATATGTACATTTGTTCAAGAAATTTTTGGATGAAATATAAACCGCTTAACTTCAAAATCGCATAAAAATAGACCTTACATGGTCTATCGTGTTTTAAGATTGAAATTAATCGATGAAACTACAATAAAATTTTCCTTTTGGCTTCCTTAAAAGTCCTTAATTGCATTTAATAGCACGTTTCAGGCTTTCCCAAAACCAAATTATTTTTCAGGTATACCCAATCCAACGGTTAAACTTGTGTTTAGGATATTTGTTAAAAATTTCAAAATTACTTGAAATCCTTACTCTTTATGAGCTTGGATATTTTGTATCTCAAAATATTCTGCGGTTCATTTCCTTATGCAAATTTGATGGATGATGATTCTGAATTGCTACTTTCATTATGTGGCTGTACAGCTGCGAGAAATATCGTATACCGTTATCGATGTAAATAACTTTTACGAGTTTTGGTAAACAAATGAGTTCGTAAATGCTAGTTGTGCTATACTTCTTACATCATATTTCATATAATATGATCTAGAGTTGTTGACATTTTCCAAGATTATATGAACGAATATGTACCGAGCCTGACATATAACAATTTTTAAACAATATAGCAACTAATTCATATAAATAATCTACTGCAGGAGTGATGAATTCAGTCAAATATGCTTTTCTAACTTTTCTTTACAAGCAGTGTAGAATAATTTAAGCTTTCTTAAATATTCTTCGTTTTTTATTTTTAGAAAAACGTCTGTAAAAATTAATATTAGTTATTTTATTTAAATTATTATATTACAAATTTTTTAATACTTATAGTGATTTTAACTGTCTGTCTTATATTCCTATCTGACGTATTAAAGTATTTTTAAACTTGTAACTCTATCATCAATTAATTTTATTTACATGAAGAGAAAGACAAAAAGGTATTCTAACATATGTATATAAATGCTTTATCAGAAATATTTTTAAATACTTTAATAAAAATTTGAGGAGGAAGTTAATAATTTTAACTTCCTATTAATTTATGTTGTCTTCCGTGAATAAATAAAACTATAGGCAAAATATTTGCTACGGTTTACTAAGCATATAAATTTTTTTTAATATTCATTTTTTTATACTATAAAAAAATTAAAAAAGAATAAAATATAAGATTAAGATAACCTGGGTAAGATGAACTTTTAATTTTAACTGCAATCAAAATTAGTTTTAAATGTCATTTACCCTCTATGTATGACAACCTCGGTGCTATTATTAAGCATATTTTTTCTTTTCTTTTTTTTGCTAGCTTAATACTAGTCAACTGTACTAAATCGTTTTTTACGGTTCAATATAATTAAATTCTTCCAGTTGTAAAGAAAATGAGCATTCAATCATAAAGTTATATCCCTTCTTTGTAAAAGATAACGACAGGAAATAAGATTCCTATAAGAATGTTAAGAATTATCTGAAAAGAACATTAGTTACCTGTTTTGCTAAAAGTAATTAAGTTAAGAATTATTTAAAGGTTGAAAGTCTAAAAGTGAAAAGTGCTTATTAAATATTCATAAAGGTAACTAAAGTGATTTTTGCTCATATTTTAGTTTTGTTTAAATTTTCTATTAGTTATTGAAATATTGTAAAATTTATGATTGTAATCAAAAGTAACAAAGACGAATTTTTGAAGTGTTACAACTTAGATTTTATTTTATTCCTTTGCTTTTTTAAAATGTTCCAAATATTTAATTATTAGATCACTTTGAAAATTTTTTGTTAATATAGATATCTAATGTTTTGTATTTTTTATGTGATTTTTATACAAAAGTTTCAGTTTTTTGTTTTAATTTTGAGAGGATATTTTATAATTGCTATATTATCAGTGTTTCTCAATGGAAAATACAAAGAAGGATCTAGTTTCTATATTAGTAAATTGTAATTCAAATGTATTGCAACGACTTCGTATAGAATCCACTGACACTTGTTACACGAATGTATAAAATTGCTAACTCATACTATCAAAGGCTGTAAAACTCGCTTACATATGGACCATGGCCTTAGTGGGAAAAGCCTCCTTTCGCTTAAAGCAATGCAAATATATGTTGTTACTGAAAGTCGCTACTCTAAAAACCACAATCTATTTCTTGTCTCTAGGACTCATTAGCACTTGGTGGCACCAAATGCTAACGATTCAATTATTATCCACTTAAACCAATTGATGTCTAGTTATTGCCAACTTGTCAGATTTTTAGAGAGGATCAAAGGAAATTTCTCTACATAAAATCTAACACAGATAAAGATGATATATTAAAATATAACTATTTAATATACAATTTGGATATCATTTTACAATTGGAATTGTTATTTACTTTCTGTCATAAACACAAAAATTTTAGTAAATTCACTACGATTGGCTTTAAACAAAAATCTCTATTTATAACGTGCCAAGCATTATTGAATACTACACTTTTACTACGGCTTTATTAATGATTAATGGATCAAATTAACGCGTAAGCTCATAGTTAGGCTTTATACGAAACCAATCATTCTAGAAGCAAAATTTAGTACTTTATTTCATAGCTTAAGCTACGAATATTTCACATTTACGTATGCCATTTTTTGTTTCAAACTTAAGCAAAAATTGAGGATGTTTTTGCTACCCCTATCGAATTTCACCCCATTTTATTACCATTAAAAACATTAAGCTTCGCAATAATTATGCAATACACAAATTATTTTTTAATCCTGGCCTTATTTTTGTTCAAGTAAAAATTTGGAAAATCACAAAACTAGCATGTCTGTATTTCTCTATCACGTAAAGAATCCGCCAATTTTTTTCCCTAAATTTGCCATACTGAATTGTTATCCCTTCATTAAGAGTAATTAAGATTAAGTTATGTTAATTTGGCATCAGTATGTTTAACATTTTTCATGCTAGTTTCTTATAAATCATCCCGGGTATCCTGAATAACAAATTGCTATAGAATTAAAGGCGAAAAATTATTTATTTCTATCTACTGTTTAATAGTAGTAATACTGTTTTTATCAAAATAATTATCTTTTTCAAAAAGCTTGGATCATTTGTTTCTGGCAACTTTACGATTTTCTCTAATGGCTCAAAACATCAGCATAAATTCCTAAAGTCAATCCTATAGAACTTTTCTAGTTTTATATGGAACCAAATCTAAGGCTTTCAGCATTGTGTTAAAATTTTAATCGTATAAGATTATAAAACTAATGTGTCATTTTTATCAAACTCAGTTAAAATTTGGATCCTAAAATTAAAAAACAAATGAGTGTTTATGATTATCTTTGTATATCAGGCATAATAAGAATTTTAGAAAAAAAAAAGTAGAGTTTAAAAAGAGTAAGGAGTACATCAGTCATAATAGGTCCCTTTTGCAAATTCAAACTAGAAGTGTAAAAGTTCTCGCCAATATTAAGCCTTGCTTAAATTATTTTTATGAAAATTTAAAACAAAAAAAAAGAAAGTATCTTCATAAACTGTTTATCTAGAATTTAATCGACAGATAAACCATATAAAAACTCTTATCTAAAATTTTCCTTTGGTTTATTTGCACACATCGTACACATGACTTTATCATGTTATAAATAATCATCTCCATTAAATTTTTATGAACAATAAACTTAGAATTTATAAACTTTCGTGAGAGTAGTTAAATATGTATACATATAAGGCTCAATTTGAAACCATTATTTAAAGTTCAATAATAATTTCTTTTTAGAAAAAATGAAGTCGACTTTAATAACAGCTCTCAGTGCTTTAAGTTTTGTCTCATTAGTGCAAACTAGAGGAGTATCAAATTTTTATTGTTACAGCAATGATGTAGAAAAACCTCAAAAAACACGACTTTCTACCAAAACAGCATATAACTTTGTACGTGGACAAGGAAACGAAGATGAATTTCGACCCAAAGGTAATTTTATATTACAATTAATTTAAAAATTGAAACAATTTTTTAATAATAAGGTTGTACACCGGTAAAAATATGGATACTAAGCCGACATGGAACCAGGCTTCCATCCGCAAGTGATATTAAGGGAATGAAGAAATTAGAAAAGGTACGTGTGACATATTTTTTCCTAAATTTTTTTTTTTTTTACGTAATAAAAACTGACAAAATTCAATACAAATATATCAATATCATGGGGGTTTCTAGAGGCAATATTTTCCACTTTTTATATCTAATTTCTTAATTTGTTCTTAACTTTTAAAGAATGGTACAAGCATATTTGAAGTATGAAAACAGTTAAAATTGTTGCAGAGAAATTTTAAGGGTGCATAATCCTGGTAACAAATAGAAAAAGGAAGAAATTAGCACTTACTAAAATCAGTAAAATGAAGAAACAATTTAATCAGTGTGTCATTTAAGCCAACGATTAAATAATAAGAAAAAGAATTCCTGATGTTATTTTGAGAAAATGAGAGGTTTTCAAGGAGAAAATAAGAATAAAGCTTTAATAACATAGAGCTACATTACTACCGTAAAGCCTACTTTCTCGGATAAAATATCAATGAATTTTGTTAGAAAACAAAAATCAAATACGCCAGTTTGACTATTTTTTGCATGAAAAAAGGCCTATGATTACTACTTCATGCATATTCTACTGATGAATTTTTGACTTATGCACTTCTTCATCATAAGCACGCAAGAATTTTTCGAAGAAAACCTTACTAAATCAGATTTTCCCTATTGAAACTGATACTGTTAATCCATAGCAGTTACTAAATCCAACTTTCGAGCAAAATATTTCAAATAAAGTAATAAACTTTAAGCAGCGTTTTAAAATATTCACGAACAATTGAATAAAATATCCTGTAAATAGTAAATAATTTTCTGAATTCGAAATCTAGGGCAGCGGTGCACAAACTGTGGGTCGCGACCCCCTAAGGGGTCGCAAGAAATATTTCTAGGGTCGCAAAAGACTCACAAATTTATTTGCTATTTTAACAAATATAAGACTTTTCTTCAACGAAAATGGGGTAATATGAAAATAGAAGTAATTTTAAAAATAGATCTTGAATTTTTATGAAAGAAATTTGGTATATCAGTATCTAATAGCAATCGATAAGCGAACAGATGCAGTGAAGTTCTTAATGCAAAAAATATTGATGAAGAACTACACAATATATTGCAGGATGTTGTTATTGTAGTTAATTACATTAATAGCAACGCCCTAAATCGTCGTCTTTTTTCAGTACTCTATAATGAGATGGGTTCTGCGTATGAAACATTGTTACTACATATCGAAGTTAGATGGCTCTCAAGAGGCGATGTATTTTTGATTTGAGAAACGAAGTGTACATCTTTTTCGAAGAGAAAAAACATATTGTCAAATTCATTCTATAATGAACTTTGGCTCAGAAGACTCAGTTACATGGTTGATGATATCTTCGAAAAACTTAATGATCTAAACTTGAGTTTGCAGGGAAAGCACACAAACATACTAATATTGAGCAATAAAATTGAAGCTTTTAAGAACAAACTGATACTTTGGCAAAGTGCATTAAACAAAAATAATATAGAAATGTTCCCGTGCTTTTCCGACTTCATTAAAGAAAATAATATAGATGTTTTGTTACTTAAAGAATTAATTTCCCGTCATATGATGAAAACGGGAGAAAACTTTTTAAAAAGGTTTAAAAAATTTCCAGCTAATACATTTGGTTGGATCTCCGATCCACTCTCATTCGATATTTTGAATTCCAATATTCCTCAGAATGAAGAAAACAGTTAATTGATATTTCAAGTGACGAAGTACTACGGATTCAATTCAAGTCCCAGTCATGCCAAAAATTCTGGCTATCCATTGGAAGCGAATATACCGATTTGAAAAAAATAGCAATAAAATTTTAATTCGATTTGCATCAACTTACTTATGTGAAACAGGCTTTTCAAAATTAGTTGCAATCAAAACAAAATATCGCTCTCGATTGGATCCGGAAAATTAACTACAGTTGGCAATTTCCACTATACATCCAAATATAGAAGAAATCATGAGCAATTTACAATCGCATACCTCGCATTAATAAAATTATTATTTTATAAGATCAAAATATTTTATTCAAAACTCTAATTAATCGTTAATATAACTCAAAATAGCAAAATGAATTTTAGTTTAACTGTATTGAAGATTTAAAAAAACCACTGTCCACCCAGGGGGGTCACGATAAAATTTTACACGAAGAGGGGGGTCGGCAGTGAAAATAGTTTGCGCTAGTGCAAAAACAGCCAAAGTACTATATTGTGAGCCACAAGTCAGCATCTTGAATTTAAGCTTGCAATAAAAAATGTTTTATTTATTTTTGTCGTTATGATTTTGTTGGGAATATTTTGCATTTCTTTTCTCAATGAATCCTATAAAAATTTATAGTCTATTCTTATATTCATCGTTTTTTTCCTAATAAGTCAATAAGGATAGTCAACCATGGGTATGAAAAACGTTGATATAACTTTTTGAATGGTTTAATTATATTATTTACTGTTAAATTATTTTTTAATATAATGAATATCAAATTGAACCACCCTTGTCACACTTCGTCGACCCCCCCCCCCCCCCCCCCCCCCTCTTAACGTGTGACGTAATTTATAGATGGCCCCATCTATCTCTTAGAATCAATTACATATGATTTCATTTGTAAAGAACAAGGCTGGGGAATCTTAAAGACATCTGTTTTATTTCCAATTCATTGCAATTATATTAGTTACAATATTTTAACTATTAAAATAATTAGTAAGAAATAGCTATCAAGTCCTACTTCCAGTTTCTGCTTCAAAGCATTTTTGAAAAACTATTAAAAGCATTTTCAAGTAATTCTTTTCATTACACTTCAGTTTTTTATACAAATATTTTAATTAAGAGCCAAAATAATCCATTGAAAGAAGCACTTGTGATTCCGGAGCCAAAATCTGACCCCAGTCCATTACACTGCATTTTATTATCAAAAAATAAGATTCCCAAATCAATACTATTCTCTATTTAACAGTTACGTGATGAAATTATTCAAAACTACGAGAACCAAAGGACACAATTATGCAAAGAAGATTACGAACTAATAAAAAACTGGAAGTTTGATCAAACTATAACTGAAGATAAAGAGGAATATCTAACATCAAGGGTAAAATAAATATGTTCATTTGAAAATTCTATTTGACTAAATCAAAAAATATTTATACTTAAGGGATGGGAGGATTTAAGATCTATAGCTGAAGATTATAAGAATGTATTTCCAGAAATTCTACAACAAAATTATGATCCAAAAAATTTTTTTGTAATTATTTTTATTTTCATATTTTTCACACACAAATTCATTATACTCTTAATGATTTCAGTTTCGTCATACTAATACAGAAAGAACACAAAACAGTTATCGTGCTTTCGTAGAAGGACTTTTTGGAAAAGATGCATACAACGAAATTTTATCTGAAGTAAAAATAAAAAATGATACACTTCTTAAACCGTATGCTAATTGTCCTTTATGGATTCAACAAGATATTGAAAATGGAAAAGAAGGAAGTAAACTTTTCGAATTTGAGCATTCATCTATTTTACAGTCAGCGTTTGCAAAAATTTCAAAGAAAATCGGGCAAGTAGATTTTTTTAGTTATAGATTCAAATATTACAATCGTTGCCAAGAATTAGTACTCATAATTTCATGTTTCACAATTTCCTATTTAATTATTTCCTTTTTTTATTTAAAAAACTAAAATACCATTTTTTGACTACTCGACAATTTTTCTATTCTGTTTCCATTTAATCTAGAGCATCTTCTCATCATTTTGTATAAATTTAATTTGTTCAAATTTTCAATATACTAAATCGATCTTATGTTCACAATTAAAGATTTGACAAACCTTTAAATAAGACAATAATTGAAGCAATGTGGAACGAATGTCGTTTTGAGCAAGCCTGGTATTTGGATAAATTGAGTCCATGGTGTACAGTAAATTAATCCCATAAATATTAGAGAAAACGTTTATATTTATTAAAACTTTAGGTTTTTACACTTTCTGATTTAAAAGCAATCGAATATGCAGAAGATTTAAGATATGACAGAAAATTTGGTTACGGCAGTGATATAAATTCAAAAGTTGCATGTGAACTTGTCCAAGATTTATTACGGCAGCTTTCAAGAGATGATGGTCCTAGAGCTACTGCATATTTTACACATTCAACAGCAATTCAACTATTACTAGTATCATTAGGTTTGTAAATAATTTAATAATATTTTTTTAAAAACATTTTGTCAAAAATTCAGGAATTGCAAAGGATAATTTTGAATTGAAAGCTAATAATTATGAAGAAGTAGCTAAAAGAAAATGGAGAACAAGTATTGTTGGACCTTTTGCAGCTAATCTTGCTGTAGTAAAATATAAGTAAAGAATTGTTTTAAAAATAATTATTAAAAAAAAATAAAATTATAATTTTAGTTGCTCATGTGAGAAATGTGGTCCAAGTCAACAGGTAGCATTCTTTTTAAATCAAAAAATTATCGATTTTGATGGTTGCCCTAATGGTAGATGTAAATTAAATTCATTTTTAAAAAACTACAATGAATATTATAATGCAGATTGTCCTTCTATATTTTGTAAACGAAATATTACCGAATGTTTATAAGTATTAGTTAATTTTTTAGTACTTCAAACAATTTTTTCTCTAAAAATATCAAAAAAAAATTTTCTATTTTTGTATATTGTAAGCTTTTACAAATAAAAAACCATTTAATAAAAAGTTCACATTAAAATATTAAAACTCGTTTGTCAATTAATGAAAAAAAGACAAATATTTTCCGTTAAGGTGTAACGATAAGGCATCCATAAAAACAAATAGTGCGAAGAGAAGAAAAATTAACGTCACATGATCTCGCTTATAGTGTCTTAACTTTTATGACGTCATAGACTCACGCTAAAGTTCCCCCTCATATGTGGATATTTCAGCGTGAAATTTATTTGTACGTCATTTTGACGTCATAAAAGTTACCCGCTGAGATATACGCACTAAGTGGGTGCCCACCTTTATACCCATTCTCCATTGAAGCTTTTTACTGTGTATTAGCCTCCCTTACAAAAAAATCATTAATCCATTGGCAATAATCTGTATTAGGGAAATTTAATGGAAATTCAAAAATAAGTTTAATAAAAATAAACATTAACTTTTAAACTAATTTATTAAATAACAAAAAATAATTTAGATCATAAATAAATAACTTATTTAATAACCCTATAAATCGGGAAATTTTTAATGTTAATTTATTGTACAACCTGTAAATTCATAATAGATGCCGAAATTTCCCTTACACAGCCTTTCAAAGTCTGTATTTTAAGACACGACATACAAAATTTTTTCCATACAAAATTTCTTCCCGTGTATTATATTAGGGCGTATAAGCCTCAATGGAGAATGGGAATTACTGAAATTCTCGACGTTTATCACTGATGGTAATTTCAGCAATTAACTTTACTTAGGTCTATGTTGTTCCTTCGTTCTTTTAGCTTTTATTTGCTTTTACTGTGAGATGATATTTTTCGTGATTTTTTATCCGACGATAAAATAATATTTTTTAGAAAAAATATGAAGAATATATTTTTAGATGGCATAGAAAACAGTGAAATCTATGTTTTTGACTACTTATAAAAGAGTTTAAAATTTTATACTAGCAAATACTCTAAAATCAATAAAAACAAGGCTAGAGAGCATTAATGTCTCACAAATCTCTTTTCAGTTCTTCTCATGTAGACTATACAATGAATTCCTGAAATTATTCTAGGAGTTATATAAATTTCTCTTTTTGTGCTATAATATTTTTATGAGTACTCAATTAAATCGAATTAATTTAGAACCAATTGATTAATTTAGCGTATTAGTACAGGCTCTAAAGCAACAATTTATTAATATTTATTTTTTGTATTTAAAAAACAAGGTATTTTGGAGAACACTCTAAACACTTCGCTAAAAATTCCTGTTAACAACAAATAAAAAAAATTTTACTTGACTTATAAGAAGTATAATTTTTGGAAAGTTTCTCTTCATTTAACCTAAATTTTGACTTATGTGTCATGTTTTTAAAATTTTTGGACAAATAGTAGTTGCACAGTGCCCAGATCTAATGAATATAATCCATAAATGGAGAATTTCAACAGTTAGCCATTTAATTTAGTGATGAAAATCATCAATTTGTGATACATTCAGTTAATACGGATCAATATCCTTATTTGCGATCAGCAAGAAAACTTTTGTGAATTTATTTTATCTATTCATCGGTAATGGCTTGAATGATCATTACCTTGATATTGTCATTTAGGTACGTACAACCACAATGAGATTTGGCAAAGTATTAATCAAAGTATGGTTTAAAAATTTAACATATAGTTTCATAAATTTCAGCTTGATGACCTTTCACAAACTTGTATGTTTTCCTAAAACAAATTTTCCTAACTAGTAAGAAGAAAGTTTAACGTCTTTTTCTTGAAACTTATGTGGCTTTGGTGAATACAGAACCTGAGTATACTTTGTTTACATGCAAACATTTTTGTTTTATTTCATTTTATAACAACAATTTGTTAAATATTTTACTAATTATTTTAAATAAACATCAAAGAACAATTAAAAAATTTTCCAAGGCTTAATACACATCATCATTGAATTCATGTATCCAGATGAAAACATTGTATACTATTATTTAGGTTGATAAATTGAAAATAGAACAATGAAAATAGTAAATATAGTTTTTCGCTGTTTGTGCTTTTGTGTTTTTACTCTATATACCGCTTAGAGATATAAATTACCTACATAAGTTTACTAATTAATTTTCAACACAATAGCGAGACATTTTTAATATCTACCGCTATAATAAAAAGTAAAATATTATAAATTATATAATTAATTAACATATGTTTTATTATCCAAACACCAAATATATTCCCTTGAAATCTTTGCTGCCGCTAAAAGTAAAAACATTTAATTCTTGTATAGAATTGTATGTCTTGTATTGTTAAAGCTGTCTAAAGCAATTAATAGATACATTTTGTATTTGAATATTTTCAGTTTTCTAAAAACCATTGAAATTAAAGGATTTAAAAATTCAAAGTGATTTAATCAAAAGTTCAGTTTAACAGTTTTCTAAAGGTAAAAGAAAAAGTTTTTTTTATAATTTAAGTTTTTTGACAGTATTTTAATAAAATTATTTTGAAATATTTGAGAACAGATTTTTATGATTGAAAACATTTAATTGTTAAAATGTTAGTTTTTAATCGCTTCAAGGGTAAAACTTATAAGCGTCTTAACAAACTTATTAATTATGTAATTTTCTTATAATTTAAACATAAGAATTATTTTATCTAACAAAACATAAAACATTTTCCTCAAAATATTACAAATATATTATGCTTTTATACAATTTATTTTACCTAAATACGATTAACTTCATTTATATATACAAAAACAGTTTTTTAGACAAACAAGTGAAAAAAGTTTTGCAAAAAGTGAAGGCAATTTTCAGCAAACATCGTTCAAATTTAATTTTTTTTTGTTGTGTTGACTATGTTCTCTTTGTAGTCTGTTCTAATACTAATTTACATTTTGCGGCTATTGATTGTCTTAATTCGCGGTCTTTAAGAAAGTAACTTCAAACGAATTTTGTTCTGACAGAGTCTCGAAAAGATATCAAAAAGAGAAGAAAAATCAAACCACTAATATTAAGCCTATCTTTTAATATATTAAATATTTTTGATCTGGGCCTAAGAAGCTGGTCAGCATAATTGAATTTTTTTATACCATTATTTACAGTTTTAAGGGCTATATTTTGTAAGCTATCCATACTTTTGAGTTTTTTCTATTAAACCTACTATAATGAAACCCTGGATCCTTAAATACATCTAACAAATTTTTTTCAGAGTTATCCCAGTCTCATTAATCACTAGAACATATAATTATTTAGACTGAACTTTTTCTATTTGATCTTTAATTTTGCTTGAAATATATGAGCAAGCCAGAGAATCCTAAATATTAAATTTTTTAACCTCAAGTTTAAAATTGATTTAAAAAAAATTAAAAATTTTCAAGTAAATTATCGCATATGAAAAAAAAGGTATGTATACAAGAAGTTTATTGCAAGAAAGCGCCTTAAACTTTGTAAAAGTATAAAACTTACATAAAAAAAAAAAATAATTTTCTAAAAACCAAACAAAATTGTCAACAAATATTATTGCAAATAAATATATTTAAATTAATTTAATTAATTTAATCATTCTAAAGTGAAACTTTTGGTTTTGTGTGAGTTACATAAAATAATTCGATAATATGTATCGATACTTAGGGATAATTATCGATATTTCACCATAGATCAATCGACATCGTGCATTCCTAGTTTCAAGAATTGAAGAATTTCATACAAATGAAAAATATTCTCTAGTTCATGGGTGTCAAAATGAAAGGCTAATATGGGCCAAAACTAAAAGAAACTTCTGCAGGCCGCAGAAGAAAACTTAAAATGAAAAGAAATTGAATTTACTTCTAAACGAAAATTTAATATTTTTAATATTTCAAATCTAATAAGTGTTTTGTGATATCAACCATGGAAGATAAATCTTCCGACTACGTTGGATTAAAAAAAAAACTTGTATCTTGATTTTTAGTTATTAAAAGCTCACATATTTCTGTATTCTTGCCCCAAAATTGAATTTTTTCTTGGTCAGGGACATTAGGCTAAACATGCTGGCGGGCCACAGAAATACAGATTGTGGGCCGCTAATTTGACACCCATGACTCTAGTTGCTTGAATTGAGTGCAAGATTGTAAGGTGTTTAAAATAGTTTCACTCTAGTTAATTTCATCCCAAATTGAGAATTTTTTGTTATATTTTCTACATACGATAAAAATAATCCCATGCTAGTTTATTGTGATTAAAAAACTATGATCAATAATTTCGCGTTGGTGATTCCTTAACCTTACTAAAAAGTATCATAAGGCTTTGTTTTTAAACCAGAATCCAAGCTTACTATTTTAAGATTTATAAATATTTAAAATACCAAGAATTAGTTTTTTGTTGAAGGCCAAATATGGCATTATGTGATGCAAGCCTTTTAGATTCCGTTCACCCCATCAAGTTTTATTCTTTATTTAAATTTATTTGTATTTTTTAGGATTTAAATTTCAGCTTTTTTGTAGTTTTCTGTTTTGATTTTTTATGTTTTCAAAGTTTTTGAAATGAAATAATTAATAAATTGAATTAAAGTATAATTTAATACAAATATTACGGGTTAAACCAAAAATTATTTCAGAAGAAATAAAGTTTATATTAGTAGTAACAATCTTTTGGTTAAATTCTTACTCGTTTGAAAGGAATGAAAAATTATCTGATACTGTTTGTAATAATGCGGACTCTTATAAAACACAGTTCTCATCCAAAACAGCATACAAATTTGTAAGGGATGCTAATAAAGTGGAATGTTTCAATAACCCTGGTAATTTTAATTTTAACTATAACATAGATTATAGCATATCTTTAACAGGGATGTGTATACCTGTAAAAATATGGATGCTAATTCGCCATGGTACTAGAAATCCTACAAAAAATGAAATTAAAAAAATGCGGACTTTAAAACAGGTATGTATAGCATTTATGTATAATAAATCTGAGGTAAATTTACGATCCAAAATAACAATTTAAATAAAATATTTTTAATTTGTCGGTCCGACGGAAATTAAAAGAAATATGATTTATATATTATATGTATATAAATCTCCTTTTCTACTTAAACAAAGTAATAATAATTAAATTAAATAATTTTTTTTTCTGTTTTTCAAAAGACTGATGATATTTTTGTGCTACAAGACATAAAACCAAGGAAACACAGAGCACAGAGCTTCCAAGCTTGAAAAAATTGCATTTTGAGTTTGAACGCAGATTTCAAGATTTCAGTGCCATTTAAACAGAATTGGATATTTTTACCAAACAATCATCTCAAGCAGCTGTTTCTAAATATGCCAAAGTTAGAGTTTTACAAATCATTATCGAAAGTAATTTTCCCAAATTAAATATCTCACGCCCAGAAAATCAGTGTTTTTTCAGCTATGAACCTTTAGAAAGAATAATTTCAGAAGTACTGACAGATGAGCAATTAGCCTCGTTCCTTTAAATCAGTACATCTCACTGCGAACCTCAATATAAGCAACTTTTAAAAATGAAATCGCAATTCCATTCATCTCATTAACATATCCAAATTGTAATACCGAAAAAGTTTGCCCATCCCTGGTATAGGTGTATATTTATATATGTAGGTATATATTAAAATTCGAAGTATCTTTTGAAAAAAACGACCATAAAATTTCGTGTGAATCAGCAAAATGTATTTAGTAAAATGCTTCAATGATGAACTACACAGTAATTATTATTAATCCTAATGTATCAATACCCTTTGAGTATTCATATTCTCGATTTCAATCTTGAGCTTCCTTATTTAATATTGTATTTGGTGGCTATAATTACAGATTCAGACAATCATTATTAATAATAATAAGGTAAAATTATGTAAAAAGGACTTGGATCTCATAAAAAGCTGGAAGTACAATGAAACCCTGACTGAAAAAAATAAACTAAAATTAGTTTCAGCGGTAAAATTAAATATATGTACAATTTAAATGCAGTTTTAATTCAAAAATATTTGTTTCTAAAATAATTAAAGGGATGGGAGGAATTAAAATCTATAGCTGAAAATTATAAAATGATGTTCCCTGAAATTCTTGAAAATATTGATTTCGATAATTTTCTCGTTAGTATACCTTTCTAGTAAAATTTTTGTTCATTTATAATTAAGTGATTCCATTCAAATTTAGTTTCGTCATACCAATGCAGAAAGAACACGTAAAAGTTTCGAAGCTTTTGCATGCGGGATTTTTGGACATAATGCACTTAAAAATATCACCGCAGATGTTGAAGAGAAAAAAGATACACTTCTCAAGCCTCATGATAGCTGTCCATTATGGAAAAAGCAAGATAAATTCATATCTAATGAGAGCAGCAGTTGGTTCAACTTTCTAAGATCGAAGATAGCTACTGAAGCCTTGAAAAAATTATCAAATAGATTAGGGTAAGTAAGTTTTCATTACTATTAATGTATTTTTCTTAAATCCAAGTATGGTCAATAATTTGCAGAGGACAGAATGAATCAATACATACAAAAATATTGAAAAATGAAGAATCCCCAAAAAATCTAATTTAAGGATCTTAAATATATTTTCCCTTCTTTCATTTGTATTCGAAAGACAAAGTGCGCACTTTATCAACTTACGAAAACTTAAATTTCTTAAACTTTTTATAATCTTTTCCTTAATTACCATTAAAACACAATTAGCCAAGGTGAGATTGATTCTCTTAATCATACTCCTATCTTCGCCATTGACTAATAAATCAATTCTGATTCGTGTGATCTATAATAAATAAAAAAGACTTCATTTTAACTTCTTAAGCGGCTGTATAATCCCCACTGATTAATATTTTGGCTAATAATAAAATGAGGTAGTTACACTCGAAAATACAAAAACAAATAAGAAAATGATTATTGCTGATGACAAAAGGAACTTACAATATATAGGAACTGTATTCACCATTTAAAATGAAAATTTTTCAATTAGAAAACTTTTTCCCATAATGATTGCTGCGATGTGGAAGCGCAATTGACGAAAAAAAAACAAAGTGAAGATATAACTTACTGGATGTTTATCAAGCCGGTAGTGGTGTGAGTAAGCAGCAGCAAGACGATGTCCATTGAAGAGATCAAAGCTAAACAGTCAGTTGTAAGAGTTGTGCTTTCCATATTTTGTTTGATATTTAATTGTGTAATTTTTGCACAAATAAAGAAGAAGGTTCTGTTTCGACAACATAAAGCACCATGTCACAGACGTAGGAAATGATGTCCAAATTACCCAACTTGGGCCCTAAGTTGTTTCTACATGCAACATTTCTAAATTCAGCCTGTTAGGAAAAGAATCATATTAGCCCATTAACTGCCAAATTTTTTTTTTTTGAATTTTTGATAGGATAAGTTAGATATGTGTACAAAAAGATGTGTAACAGTATAATTATACTTAAATTATTCTTTTTTTTGAAAATATTTAATATTTTTAAAATAGTCCCAATTGGGGATCGTGGCAGGTTGCATGAAAAAAAACTTATAAGAAACTACTTATAGTGTACGTGAATTTCTGCAATACCCAAATGGGGATCGTGGCAGCTAATGGGTTAGTTTCAGTTTCATAAAGCTTAGGGCCAGCCTCCCAGTTTTTTTATTTTAAAAATATTATTTCTATTTTTGACAATTTTGGTTTTTGAATTTTTTTTTTATTACTAAACTTTAAACAACCTAAAATGCTTATAAATAATAGAAAAAAAAAACGTATTTATTTTGTATTTGAGAATTTACAGCTATTTTATTCATATTTAGAGAGATATGGTATAAGCGTAATATTAAATTATTTAGGTTTAAAGTAAATTTTACAACAATTTCTATTCTATGGAATACGTGTCGTTATGAACAAGCTTGGTATCCAGATAAAACGAGTCCCTGGTGCAGCGTAAGTGATCTCATTCAAGAAACACACTCCTTTTACATAAAAAATATTCGCTAGATCTTCACACCTTACGAAATGAAGGTATTAGAGTATAGTGAAGACATAAGACTCAGTAAAAGATCTGGCTATGACAGTAAACTTAATCCAAATGTAGCATGTGAACTTGTCCAAGATTTACTAAATAATTTAGTCAATGATTGTGGTCCTAAAGCGGTGGCATATTTTACTCATTCTTCGGTAATTCAACTATTTCTTGTATCATTAGGTTTGTTTTGTGAAAAATTTACCACAAAATATTTTCATTTTTAAAATTTTGCTTGAAATGCAGGAATTGCAAAAGATGTGAATGTAAAACTAGATACGGATAGCTTCAACTTTAATGATGATCGAAAATGGAGAACTAGTGTTATTTCACCTTTTGCAGCCAACCTTGCTGTAGTCAAATATAGGTAATGAAGCATTTTAAATAATATTTTAAAAAATAGGTAACAATATTTACATTTAACTTTATGATATTTCAGCTGCACTAATAATCAAAATGAAAAAAACGAAGAAGTTGCATTCTTTTTGAATGAAAAACTTACCGATTTTGAAAAATGTCCTAAGGGTAGATGTAACTTAGCAAGCTTTTTAAAAGGGTTTGAAAAATTTCGCAATGCAAACTGTTCCTCCGTTTTTTGTTCAGACACAGAATTATAATATTTCAAAAATATTCTTCGGCATTGTATGTAGAGATAAGTGGCTTTGGAATTAAATAAAGTTATATTTCCTTAAATCATTTCTACTTTTAAAAATATACTACAAAGTTTTCATAACGTAGTTTTATAATTGGAAAAATAAAGTTTCATGTTTTGTAAAGTGGTATTATGAAACTATGATGGCTGATCTGTATTGTAGATCTTACGTTCAAATACATATCTTACATAAAAAATGAAAATGTGTTTATCTAACAACAAAAAAATCAAAAAAAAAATTGGAACTTGTTTAACAAAAAACAGGGAGCATAGTAACAGATTAATACATTGCTTTCTTTTCAGTAAAACCCCAATTGAACTAAGGCCTTACTAAAATAAATTAAAAATAAAGTCGTAGAATTGGAAGAGTAAAAGTTAAAAAAAATTAAACTTTTATAATGTCCTCACATTCACAAATTGTCAAAATTACAAAGGGCAAAAGGTGTATAAAAGGCAGCCATATATTGAAGTTAAAAATAATCCTATATCCTATATCCAACTAGATTTTTTAGCAGCCTTACTAAAACAACTAAATGCTTTAAAAGCTTTTACTTCATACTATTAAAGATGTTTCTAAATCTAAACATATATTTAAAAACAGGCAGTAAGAAATTAATAAGGATTCTCGTAGGGATACAGCTTTGAAAAAATGCTATTTTTTGCCGTTTAGTTGTATAAAAGTAAAATTGCGTACCGAGCAGAAAATTGACGTTTTAATTAGTAAATTTTTTTTCTATTTATTAAATATTTTGAGAAAAATTCCTTTCGGCCTTCTCATATTGCGCTACCTCACCTTACCTGGTTACCAAAATATACGTTAGTGAAATTTCAAAATTAATCCATTTACTACGCAAGATAAGTCCACTTGTTTTTGATTTTATATACATATATATATATAAAATTTTGTCTTAAGGTGGGCACCCACTTAGTGCGTATATCGTAACTTTTATGACGTCATAGACTCACGCTAAAGTTCCCCCTCATATGTAGATATTTCAGCGTGAAATTCATTTGTACGTCATTTTGACGTCAAAAAAGTTACCCGCTGAGATATACGCACTAAGTGGGTGCCCACCTTTAGATAAACAATAGCATCCGATACAAAAATGACAATAGGAATACACTCTCAAAATTTAATGTTGGCAATGAATTGTTATAAATGAATAAGAAATTCCTTTACATAGAATGATAAAAATTATTATTGCTGGATGAAAAGATAAAAAAAAACTCAGAAAACGGGTTTCGTCTACTTCTTCTATTCTAGTAGTCTACATTTATTAAATAAACATACATTACAATCAATAAAAATTCCAATGAGACAAGAAAAAAACTTGAACAGTCAATTTCGAGTTCTTTTTATAAAAAAATAATTATGTCACAGTTAAGGCAAGGTTCTAAGTATTTGAACAAGTGAGAAAATATAAAAATTACATTTAATTCATTTCTACTTAATTTGGGAATAGTATTGTGCTATGGTAGTAGTATTCTACTATAAAATTGATGAAAGTATATTTACATGAAGTCTTCAAGTCTAAACCCGAGAGAATGACGGTTAGTAGCTTTTTACTCTTGGAGCTTCTTAGATGATATATATATCGGGAATCCAATTTATTTTTTATAGTCGTTGACTACATAAATATTATTAGTAATAATTTAAAATTATATGTTTAGTAAAAAGCTTTATTTAAAATATACATATATCTCTCATATTTCCTATTGAATGGATAAAAGTTAATTCTTTTTCCGTAAATTAAGTGAAATTTGGGTGTAGTCTACTAGTTGAGTTCAATGATATAAATATAATTACGATGGTGATCGCAAGTATAATTTTAACTTTGTACTTCTTTAAATGTTAAAATGTATTGAATGTAAATATTACTGCTTCATAATTTTATAGCTAAAAAGTTTTTCAGAAAATAACAATTTTTTGTGTATATAAAATAAGTTTGTAGCCGGTAAGTTTACTAAATTCTAATAAACTGTTCAACTTCTGTATTTTTAATTCATCTATCATTTAGTTTATTATCTTCTAAAGTCGCTTAATTGCGGTTAAAAAATATCAATCATGGGTAGTCTTATTTCCATTTTTTTTTTTTGTTTTACTCATAGAGATAAAATATTTTCCATTTAATTCTTAGAAGACTATTTTCATGAAATTTGATTTTTTTATTTTTACTTCTACATTTAGCTTTCTCGCTATTGTCTGATATCATCACTAATTCGAATATCAGGTAATTAAGTATTTTTATAAAAACATCGATAAACAAAAAGAAAATAATGGCACAAGAATATGAGCGAAAAATTATGTATTATCAGTAGGGAGCAAATTATTAAAATGATTTTGTATTACAGTTAGTTGAATTTAATAATAAAAATGAGTTTTTAATGCTAAATATTTCTTTAATAAATATAATTTATTGATGCATGTCATTTATTTTTTGGGAAAAATTTAAAAAAAAAATAATATCTTAATCTGTGACCTTTGTTCTAAGATATTTTAGATGTTCAGTTTTTTGTATTAGTATATGTATAGTGTTTCTTAATTGTAGCAAATTTGGACGAACAGATTTAGGAATAGTGTCACGTTTACCAAACACTGTGAGTAGATTAACAGCTAACAAACAGCTTTTGTATTTTTACCTGCCACTGAACCAAATATAACTATACCGTGCTTTGCTTGGAAAAAGTTCAGCTAGTTATACCTGATAGAAATACATTTGAAGTTTTTTATTGGTTCTTAAATCCATGTGTATAATAAAAATTACAATCTCGAATATTAACTGTCTGGAATACAAAAATTAAATTAAAGTGAAGTAAGAGAAAAAAATGGATGATGTTATTTAAATGTGTCGGTAATAGTGCGTTTGAAGTTTCCAGTCTCGTATTCTTAACATTTTAAATTTTGTATGGAACATCTCTAGTAGTGATCTCAAGAAAACTAATTTAAAATTAATTTTCTTGGAGTCTTTTCAAAAAAAAAAAATACTAGCATGGAGCGGAAATTTTGAGTAATAATAAATGCTTCGAACTCTCTCTTTCGAATATTATTTGATAGTGATTGATTATGAAACTTAGGTTGAATCTAACTGTAAATATGATATTTAAAACAATTTTTACAAGAACAAACACTTGAAATTTTTTGACAGATGAAAATTATACTAAACTAAAAATACTGGGGCCCAGTATAAACACATTTTTTGTTAAGAGGGTATTCTAGTCTAAAAACATGTATTTTAGGCACTTTTTTAGGAGCGATAAAAAACAAAAATATTTTTACTATTTGCTATTTTGTAAGATGTTAATTAATATTTAAACAATACATTTAAAAAAATGGAAAAATCAAAAATTCAAAAAATTACTGGCTGATGAAGTAGGAGGTTCCAAAAAAAACGGCGTTCGATGGTTGCCATGATTGCAACCCTCTGAGTAATTTGAAGTAAAAAAAAAACAAATAATTAATCTAGAGAAGTGTCGCTATCGCAGGAACTAGGATAATTGAAAAAAAAAATTTTTCGCAAAGTTGTGGCTGTTTGAAGTCAAGAGACGTTTTTTTTACCTCCTTTTTTACGTTTCCGAATTTTTTTAAAATAGGAAAAATTTAAATTTTTCTATAATCCTAGTTTCTGCGATAGGGAAGTATATTTCTATTTTCTACAGTTTATTTTTTTAAACGAATTATGAAAGTAAATTTAACAAACTACACTATAGCAATTGAATTACTAGGGTGCAAAACTTTAATATATAACTCTTTTTTTTTCAGTACAACTAAAAAAGTATATAACAGCATTTGGTTTTCTAATTTGCAAGAAGATTATGAAGCTCTTTTTTGGTCTATTTTTAATAACATCAATACAAATTCAAAATATATCATCCGAAGGATGTTGTGAAGATTATTGTTTCCAAAAAGACACAGAAAGACCACAATTAAGACATTTTTCAACTAAAACATCATATGAGTTTGTTAAAGGAGCTGAACATGATACACAATATAAAGTTCCATGTATATTTTAAATATTTTATCTTTAATTTTATACTGATTTGTATATTTTAGATTGTACTGCAGAGAAAATATGGATTATTAGCCGACATGGAACTAGATTACCAGGGGCTAAAACTATTAGAAAAATGAAAGATTTAGGGCAGGTAAGATATCTATCTATCTTGCTAACCTGAACTGTTACAGTTTTCTATATAAAATTTTTCATTTTATCAATTATTATTATCAACTCCAGATAAAGAGATACTATTGCAATTATCTAGCAAATAATATAACTTTAGCAAAGTTAGTTTCCCTTAGTCCAGATTAATAGTGGTGTTTCTCTTTTCCCGTTTTTCTGGCTTTTTTTATTTATATAAATTAGTTAAACTAATTTATATATTTATTTTTAGTTAAGAGACAGAATTATTGAAAATTATATTACCCGAAAAACTCAACCAATTAATGGAGCTCTATGCAGAGAAGACGTTGATCTCTTAAGAAATTGGGTATTTGATTCCAATATAACTGAAAGTTATAGTAACTATCTTACTGTTCAGGTATTGAGTTTATGAATACATCCAAAATATATTTAGTTAAATTACGAATTTTTTATTTTTTAAAGGGATGGAACGAAATAAAATTTCTTGCAAAATATTACAAAAGAATATTCCAAGAAGTTCTTAATATTACATATAATAGTGAAAAATTTTTAGTAAGTAAAATTTTGTGTGTTTCCATTTGAAAAAATATACATTTTATTTAAATTATTTCCATAAATTACAGTTTCGACATACAAACTATCAACGTACACAAGCAAGTTTCCAAGCATTTGCTGAAGGATTATTTGGGGGATATTCATATATTAAATCATCACCAATACCAGAAAATGATACTCTTCTTCATCCTCATAGTAATTGCCCACTTTGGGTACAGCAAAATGATAAAGATGATGAGCCAAATACAGAATTTCATAAATTTAAAATTTCTGATATAATGAACAAAACTATTTCAGATATATCAACTCGTCTTGGGTATAAAATTTTTATTTTATAAATAATTCTTTTAATTTGCATCTAACAAATATTTATCAAACTAGTATTAGTGGTTGGAAACTTAGTTTTGTGAATAATTAAGCAAGAAAAATTAGATTTTATTAATTTTTATTATAGCCTTTTATGACTTTTAAAAACTGCATTGGTGTTCAAAGAGCAAAAAAAATTTCTTAGTTGAAAATATATTGAAAAAATTTAATTATTTTCTTGGTATAGTATTTCTTTTGTTATATAAAATTTTTCATACCCTGGAATATTGCTTTTAACCCAACTAAATTAACTTTTTATTCAAATTTTTTCCATATTTACAATTTTTTACTTTATTTTACATGATGCATTTAAATCTTGCTTCATTGTGCATACCCCATTTTTACTAAATTTGATTTTTCTAATAATTAACCTACCTTTACCCGATTTTTTTAATATTTCTTATGATTCACCATGGAAAATATAAATTATTGGTTTATTTCACTTAAGAATTTTTTTTTTATTTTTAAATTTTAGGTTTACATATTCTCTAGACTTTAAGGAAATAGATATTATATGGGACATGTGTAGATATGAGCAAGCTTGGTATATTGGACGGGCTAGCCCATGGTGTATAGTAAGTTATAAATATTTTAATTTATTTCAAAATAAAAAAAGTAAATTTTTACACATAGGCATTTACACAAAATGAAGTTAAAGTACTAGAATATGCTGAAGATTTAAAATCTTACTATAATGAGGGATATGGATCACCAATTAATAAAAATATTGCTTGTTTTGCTATTCAAGATATGTTGAAACATTTTGAAACAGAAAATCAACCTCAAGCAATTGCTTACTTTACACATTCAGCTGTAATTAATCTTCTTTTAACAGCAATGGGTATTTTATTTATTATAAAACTTATTGAAAGTAATAATTTTTAAATATTAAAGGCATTGCAAAAGATACTAAAGATTTATTAGCTGATAATTATCAAGAAATGCACACAAGAAAATGGCAAACTAGCTCAAATACACCATTTGCTAGCAATTTGGTTGCAGTGAAATATAAGTAATTCATATATATATAAATTCATAAAACGTAATAATATTATCTATTTTTTATTTTACAGATGTGACACCAATAATGAAACAAATAAAGTGTCATTTTTTTTAAATCAAAATAGAATTGATTTGAATTGGTGTCATGTTGGACTTTGTGATTGGTCACAAATGTTACATCAGTATGACAAATTCTATAAGGCTGATTGTATTGAAAAGTTTTGCAGCCTAAACTCAGCGCAATCGATTCTTATTTGGAATATGAAAAATTATCTTATAGTAATATTTTCGATAGTAATCGCATTTAGATTTTAAGACTTCCAACATATATATATATATATATAATTGAAAACGTCCAGAAGCACTAGTCAATTTTACGATTCAATTTCTTATTATAAAAACATTTATTATTAAAATAATATCATGGAATAAAATATTAAGTAAATATTCTAATAAAGAATTGAAAGCATTATTGAATTCAATTGCAGAAAGTTAGTTTTCCTTGAAAATACAAAAAGATATGAATTGAATTCATAACGAAACAGCAGAAAATTTTCAACCAAAATTTTTCCTAAATTCTCGACTGATTTTGGTCAAATTTCTTTGCAAAGATTTTTATATTACTTTCTACAGTCATCCAAGCATTTTTTGTGTTGTAATTTAAAGCCAACACTTTATCGGTATAATACTTCAACAATGGATTACTTTTCGAGTAAAAAGGACAATGTAAAAATAATATTATGTAAAAATAAAAATATATAAATTTTCTTTTTTTTAATTTGAAGTAATTATAAAAGATGTCTTTTTGCCTTAAAAAAATCAATTAGTTTCTGTAAAGATAAACATCTAATATCTCAATAAAAAAACATTTTTCCTTTTTAAGAAAAAATTTAAACTTATGGTTTGAGTTTTAGTCATAAAATAACAGGTATTATATGTAATCAATATTATGGACATGTAATTAAAAATTAGTAAAAACCAATCATCATTACTGATTAATAGTTTATAACAAATATTTATAGATAAAATCAAACTATGAACACTTTAGAAGAAATAATTACAATTCTTTAAGTTTAGGCATTGCAGGCATTGGTGCATAGCCAAACCTTAGATTATTTCCAACATTTGCATATCTTTAAAAAATAAATTTGCTTTTTAAAAGCTATAGTTTTAATATATTCAAATATTACCTCCAAAATAATGAGTTACCGCGTTTATGTTCTCCTCTTGCTCGTAAATCTTGATAACAATCAAACCAATTATTATATTTAGGCATAATAGGCGGATTTCCAGCTTGAATTCTAAATAATTTTATTAATTAATAATTAATAAATTACTTTATTTAATTATACCTAGAACCTGAAATTGACATACATGTTGATACAACTTGTAATGGATACAAAACACTTGAAAGTACAAACTGAAAAATTTAATTTTAATATTATTATTTTTTATTTCAATTTTATAATTAAAAATCAATTCATTTTACCTGTGTTATACCTGCAAAATATTTACGAGTTGATTTGTCTCTAATCATATATTTATTAGCAAAATACACAGCTGTACTAGTTAATGCCAAACAGAAGAGATCACATAAAAGTTTTGGAATTATACCAGAAAAAAAACCACGTAAACCTTCTGAGGTATAAATTTCAACAATCGAAGCCGTTAGAGAACTAAGATTATAAATTATTCTTAGTACAAAATTATTAAAATTTATGAAATTTATTTTTTTTTTACGTATAAACTTTTTCACGACCAATAAATTGAGCCATCATTCGTAATGATATAACATGAAATGGTTGTGTAATTATAATTCCAGATACATGTATTATAATATCTCGTCTTAGTTCAGTTTGAAAAATAATTAATCTGTAACTTTCTATTTTAAACTATTATCATAAATAATATATATATATAAAGATTACTCTTCTTCATTTGAGCGTTCTATAGAATATTTATCTTCATCATTATTAATTGAAGCTGGTTGTAATTTATTAGCAATTTTTTCACTAAATATCGTTCCAATTACGCTACCAACAATTTTTGGTGATAAACCACGATAACAACCAAAAAATCCATCAATGCTTTTAATATAGCCGGCTAATAGTTTAATGTATTAAAATAATTCAATCATGATAATAATTATATCATACCATATTGAAATATATTTGGAAGTATAGCTGTTGGACGTCCAAAAAGTGATCGACCTAATCTTGGAGTTATTGGTTCATAACCGAGCTATAAATTTGATATATACATATATATATATTTATAGCTGAAAATGTTTTAAATTACATTTTTACCTGAATTAATACTTTAGAGTATTCAAAAGGATGCAGTGCTGCGCTTAGACCTAATCTCAAACCAAATCTTACCCATTCACTTTTAAATATTTCTTCTTCATTTTCAGTATTTTCCAATGTTTCCATTATTTAATTTAACAAGATAGAAGGCCGGTCTACAACAAAATAGTTTAATTTTTTTAGAACTGTCAAAATTTCTGCATTCATAAAAATATGTAATGTCAATGGCTACTAGCAATGATTAATGTGAATAAAAATGAAATAATGTAATATCATTGAAAAAATCATTGAATGTATACATTTTTTAAATATTTGTATAATTTGCATAGTAAACGATTCCTTTCTCTGAAGTTTAAATATTAACAACAGATTCTTTAAATTTAATATAAAATGTTAAAATGTTTCTCTTGATACCCAAATTTTTCCGGAAACAAATTTAGCTTCGAATTTTCCGAATTTTACCCCTTACTTCTTGCTGGTATATCCTAAAAACAATAATGTTACCGAAAACTTGTTTCCTCGTGTGGAAACAGTCAATGGGCCATTCCACACGAGGAAACATTTCGATCCAAACTGGTTTTTTTTCGAACAAATTTTAATCGTCTACACGAGGAAACAAGTTGGCTGGCAGCATTTCATGTGCAGATAGGGCAATACAAATGTGTGTGTGAATTTTGACGTTTAAGAGCAAGAAATTAAACATTTTTATTTTAGTTTAAAAGATGGAAAAAAATATTATATCTAAAACTCCCCACTGCCACAGTGAAAAATTCTAAATACATAATTTGCAAAAATCCCAATGCAAAGCTTACTAACCATCTAAGAAAAATTGTGTTAAAATTATTCAGATGTCATAAATTATCATCACAAAATTTCCCCTAAAAAAAGAAATATCTTTCATGTTTGCCGAAAAAAAATTAAAACAGCAAAAAGAACACTGCAATAAATGAAGAAATTTTAAAATAAACATTATTTCTTGTATGTGTTAGAGTATTTCTCGTGTTACCAAAAATATTTTGAAAACAAATTCAACTTCGAATTTTCCGAATTTTACCCCTTACTTCTTGCCGCTCTTTCCTAAAAAGAGAAGTGTTTCTGGAAACTTGTGTCCTCGTGTGGAAACACCCATTGATAAATCAAATGATTTACTAGGTTTACTGGGTTTATTTAGATGGTGTTTACACCGACCCAAGACCGTAGAATCAACTTGGTAGTATCAAATGAGTGTTTACACCAAAAGTAGTATCAGCTATAGTATACAGAGGAACAAAGTGAAATATCAAACTTGCTAAAGAGTTTTGGACAGCGCTTTTATAAGAGTTTTGAGTTTGACATTTTGATAGATTTTAATACTTACTTACTTGACTATAATTATAATAGAATTACTCACAAACAAAATTTTCTTATTCAAATTCAGCTTATAATGGGTTTCTTATTATTCTTACTGTCCAGAATGTCTGTAAGTAAAGTAAGATGAATTTTCCAGCTATAACGATTCCGGTTAAGCAGCGGTTAACTCACACTTTTAATTTGATTTAAAAACTCAAATACTTTACTGTGAATTAACATATAATTATTTCATTGGTACAGTAACTTCAAAAAATATTGACTTAAACTACTGTCATTTTGAGTGTTCAAGTGTTAAAAATGAAAATTATCAATTAAAATTTTAATTTTTTGTACTTTTTTTTAAATTTCCTTCCAGTGTTAATACTCAAAAATGATACATATTACTGGACATAATTTTACACCCAGAGAAATAATTCAAAATGTTTTTTCGCCACTGGTTGCAGTTATATCTAGTCCACAAGCAGATGAAATATGCCATAAAAATAATTTATCATTTGTGGAAATGATACAACCCTTTAGTAAATTGGCAAGTGAAGGTAATAATATTCAAGGAATTTTGACCTGTCTCAATTTCAGTAATTTTAATTTTGATTTATATATTACTTTCCTTAGAAAAAATACTTTTTCGTAATTCTGAGTGATAGTTTTACTTGTTTTTAATTTTTTTATTTTATGGCTGCAACTTGAAAAACTTTGTAATTAGTTTATTAGTAGCAATAGAATTACTTAGATAGCTAAGTACTGCGGACAATATCCAAAACTTTATATGTAGAGTTTTATACACTAGAGACGTTTTGAATTTACTCTGACATTTCAAGAAGCTGACAACATTGTTTGCAGATCAATTGTAAACGAACTATTTCCTCCAAAACATAAATAATACTCTGCAAATTAAACATCGTCTAAGAAAGGTTTAAAATTCAAGTTTATTTATCAATTTGTTTGGTTCTTATTAAAGTAGTTATAATTAATTGGGGTCAGATAAAATGTTAGATTTTTAGGGTCTTTAATTCAAATTTACTAGGAATGAATTCTCTGGGAATTAAGTCTGGGATGCATGATTTTATGAACATTTTAAAAACAGCTCTTAATTCAATGGATACCAAAGCAAGAAAAATAAATGAGTTATACTAAATATAAAAACATGAATAAAAAGCCGATTGATGAAAGAGGAAGCAAAAGTAAATGAGCAATATTATTCAACGAGTTGTTTTTGGGAGTTTTAGAAGTGTTTGGAGCTAGTTAGCTACCCAATCGTAGTGTTAAGTCAATGTATTTTAAAAATATGAAAAAATACTCAATTTCTCAATAAAACGAACCATATATAACACTTAAATTGAATATAATAGGCTTTACATCTGCAAATAGTCCTATGAAAATAAAATCCAGTACTTGTGTACTCTAAAAGAAACTTTTATTTATATTTTATTTTCCAATAAAGTCATTATTAGATCGATGATATTTCTTGCATTTTATTCAAAAAATATATTTATTTATCTTTTAAGCCCACTTTCGTGACATATCCGGGGTTAGTGTATCAATCAAAGGACTAAGACTTAATATTTGTGATATTGAATGGCGCCCACCACAAACTGTTCTTGCAAGAAAATTGTTAAACGAAGCAGTTACAAAAGGCCATATTGATCCTATTAAAGTTACAATTGGTAGATTATTTTACTTTTTCAACAACAACAACAACAACAACAACAAAAGAATAGAAAAACATTATTTAATTATTTTACAGGTTCTAATGAATTAGAAATTCCACCATCAATGCCTTGGTTTGAAAATTGGAGAGAAACATTTTTAAATGTTCAATTTCCATCTGATCATGAATTTACAAGACATTTTCTTAGTTGTTTAATTATTTTAAATAGTTCTGATCCAAATCTCTTAGAAACAGCTCAACAATTAACAAAAAAAGTACAAATGTTACAGAATATAACACCTCAAAAACTTCCAAAATGGTTTACAAATGATGTACTAAATTGTTATGTTTTATTACATGATGGATCTCAGAGTGATATAACAAAGTAAAAATTTTTTTTAATTATAAATTTACATCAATTTATTTAATTATTTCACATTAAAAGAGTCCAGCAAAGCTTTGAGTTATTAAAATCAACATTTGGAGATAATCTATGTTTTTTAATTCAAATAAATTCTATGAGTGATAGCTCAACTGAAAATATTGATCAATGGCAACGATATATAAAACGTCATCCCAAATATGTAATTTTTTACAATAAAATTACACATTCATATCTAATTTGATTTTATTTAAGGATATTCATTCTGATCATGGAAGTACTCCTAAAACTCCACAAGATTTAAGTAGTGTTACATCAATGCCATCATCTGTACAAATGATTAATTATGAAACGACTGAACAAGATTCATTTTTACATCCTCTTAGTCCAACACAAGAACATGCTATTGAAGCAATTGTTAGATAATATTTTAATATTTTAGATTCATTAATCATTGTTAGTTCTTATTATTTTGTTAGCACTCAAAATATTCTACTAGCAGTGAAAGCTTAAGTTCTCAACACATAAATCCTAATGTTTGGCCTATTGAAAGTGATGTTGATCTTCCACATGGAATGTGGCTTAATTCAGCTGATATTGAAAATTTACGCCATTTCATTCAAGATTATACAATAAGAGCATTAATTCCTTATGTTGAAAAATTAGTGTCCGGATTATGTGATACAGTAAGCTATATTTGTTTATTTTAATACAATATATATTTTTTTTTCATTTTGTGTAAAATTTGTAGATAACAAATAAAAAAGGTGTAAGCAAGTCTTTACTAAGTGCTACTAAAAGATGGTTTGTAACATATAAGCCTGGGCTTAATACAACCACACAAAATGCTGTTATGTAAGAAAATAATATAAAAATTTTTTTTGATTAGAAATAATGGCAATTTAATAATATTTTTGTTTGTTTGTTAATTAAAAAGCTATTCACCAGAATCTGCAGAGTTACAAACACGAAAATTAGGAGATCTTTATTTTATGTTTGGTCATTATAATTTAGCATTTCAGGTAATAGGTTAATAAAAATTGTTTCTAAAAGGAGGATTTCAATGTAGAATAATTTGTATCAATTTAGACTTATCATCAAGCTAAAAGGGACTTTAACGCTGATTCTGCCTGGCAATATTATGCAGGAGCTTTAGAAATGGCTGCACTTTCAGCTTTTATGCTAGGTACAGCTAGTAGAAAGACATACGATTATATGGAAGACTCAATTATATGCTATTTAACAGTTTGCAAGTAAGACAAAGAAAAAGTATTAATAACTTTCTAGTAATAAATAAAATTATAATGAAATTATTGTTTATATGAACAAAAGAAATGTTATTTTTCTTAAAGATTACCACAATTTGCTACAAGAGCTACACTTTTGAGTGTGGAATGCTTAAAAGTTGCAAAAATGTACGGAGAAGCAGCTAAACAATTAATTCGAATGACAAGTGAAGATTCTGATTTGAGATCAGCATTACTACTTGAAGAAGCAGCATATTGTTTCTTATCATCTTATCCACCAATGTATAGAAAATATGGTTTTCATATTGTTTTATCTGGGAATAGATATTCAAGAGGTGGACAACGTCCACATGCTTATAGATGTTATAAACAAGCTTATCAAATATATAAAAATAAACAATGGAGTTTAGCTGAAGATCATATTCAATATACAATTGGGAAACAAGCAATTACATTGAAAAAATTAGATGTTGCTGCCAATTGTTTAGGCTATTTATTACGTCCTACGAGTCAACAGAATGAAATTCAACAATTAATATTCCTAAGAGAATATATTGGTACACAAAATGTAAGAAAAAAAACTATTTTCAACTAAATTACTTTTTTTATCGTTTTTTATTATTAATTATATTACGCTGATACTAAACTAAATTTCCATAACTGCTTAGATTCAAATCGATAGTGATATATTTGACTATATTCTCTACTCAGGTTAAATAGACTTTCTCAAAGCTACAGCTCTGGCTTAGGTAAAGTATTAGAGATTCAAATCAAAGTAAATAATAAAAAATTCATGTTTTATTGATAAAATAAGCCAATTTTTATAGTCAAATATTTTTTAAAGGTTTTTAAGTTTTAATTTTTATAAATATTAGTGACACTTATATCCTTCACTTTTTTAAGTATATTCCTTAAATATTGCTTACTTTCTTTAAATACTGAAACTTGGCCATGATATCCATGATAGAATTATGAAAAGTTAAAGATCTCAAACCAGGTAGAAAATTAATTTCATAAATTTCTTTAGAGTTTTATGTCAAAAAGGATCTAATAAATAAATTTAATATTTAATGACTAAACTGAATCGGAATTAATGCAAAAATTTGAAAAATGATATCGACCGATTATAAAATCTTGCAATCAGCCAATGCACAAAAGATATCAATCTATTACTTTTACTGGTCAGGGAGTTAAAATAAATTATGGATTTTCACAAATTTATAACAATTTAGGATGCATATGGATTAGTTATCTCTCGATTAAAATTTATTAAAGCATATTTAAGTGTCCTAAACAAGCAAATTAGTTTACTTCCATTTTGCATGACTTATTTAATTCACTAACACAATCTTTTTTTCCCTTTTCAAACATGCTTCTGATGATTATTTACAGATGTCTTATTTCTAGGTTAGCTTCGGTTGACTATGGCATGTGTGTCATAGAATTCAAACCAGGTATCTTCTTGCTTTCTTTTCCTTTATATTGTGTTAAATATCCAATTACAGCAGAATTGTTTTTGTCTTTAACTATTGCAGTAAAAATACCATTCAAGCTAGAGTTCGTATATCAATGTTTTATCTTAAAGCTTAACTTTCATTTTATTTTTTCTTCTCTTTTATTTTCTTATAATTTCATTTTCATTTTTAATATAAACAAAAAACCAAATGACATTAAAACATTAGAAATTTTTAACTTATTTTATGTTATACTTTAAAATTTAGGAAATGCTTAATAAAGACAAAGGCTTGGGTATTTTAGAAATAACTTTACCAAGTGTAATTCAAAATTCAATAAGAGTTTTAGTGAGTTCACATCCACCTGTAGCTACACCACATTATTTTGCAGCAACAAATATTAGTATTAAGGTATTTAAAATAACATCTTTAAGATAAAAATATTAATTAATTTTAAATATAAAGTCTAGTATGGCTGATGAAAGTAAATGGCATAAATTAGAAGAAATGATTGTACAGACAGCATCATCAAAATTAATTGTATTTAAGCCAACACGTTCACTGTTTACATCAGCAACGCTAAACACTGACCAACCAATAGGTGTTCATGGCGGTAATCATTTTTTCATTTAAATAATGTTCATTTTTGGTTTGTTTATTTCTATCAATATAATTTTTGACTTTTGTTTTTTTTTTTAACAGTTATTAAAATTTTATAAAATTACTAAATTCAAATATTTACAGAACCTATTGAAATCAGCGTAATTTTAAAAAATAATATTAAACCTAGTATTACTTTTACAAATATTAATACACTCTGGGAATTTAGAAATGATAAAAACGAAGTTATTAAGAATATAATGTCCTTTCAAAATAACTGTAATAATGATGGTAAATTAATGGATAAAAAATGTAATAAAATTAATTAATTAAAAATAATTTATTTGATCTGTAGATAAAAATAAAATTGCATCTGTATTAGAATCAAATACAATTAAAGAAATTAATTTGGATAAATTTGAAGAAAAAAATATTACTTTTAAATTGATGCCAAAATTGATTGGAAATCTTAAAATAATTGGAATTATTGGACAAATTTTTGCTGCAAAAGAACCTGGAGGTTTAATTGGTTGTATTTATTTTGAACCACAAAAATATAAAACAAATGATAGATTAATAAAAGAACAATTAGAACATTATGATAATAAATTAAATATTGAAATATTACCACCAACATCAGCACTTCAAGTAAGTTTTAGTAATATTCCAGCAGATATATTAGCAGGTGAAATTCTGCCAATCAAAATTTTATTGAAAAATACTGGTGCTGAATCAATTAAGGAAATTTTTATTGGATGTGATAGTCCTAGAAATTTTACTTTATTAGATCATAATTCAGATGTACCATTATCAATTTTACGAGGTAAATATTTTAAATTATCTTAATAATAAAAATATAAATATTATAAATACTTTTCTTAAATCTTTTATATAAAGACTTTAAGGAAAAAATATTAAAAATTTTATTATATCTTTAAAACTGCTGCGTCCTACATTCAAGAATTTTTTTTGATATTTAAGATTATTAGTATAACTTCTTTATATATATATGCCATTCAAAATTTATTACGTCACAGTTTGTTGCCTAAAGAAATGAAAAAAGTAGATTTGTTCTGTTTAAAACCAAATGATAAAATAATTTTCAAAGTATAATTCTTTATTCAAATTCACACGTCTGATTTGATTTTTAAACATAAAAAAAGTATGAATTTCTTAGTATATTTGTGTTAGTGACTATATTTGTAGCAAAAATTTTTAACATTTTTATTAAAGAAATAGCGAGCATTAAAATACTAAAAGAAATCAGAAAACTTCTCTCATGATCTCTATCAATGTTCCATGAGTATAAACAGGAGCTCTCTTTTATTGAAAACGTGAAATTTAGTTAATTTTCTTTGGCATCTAATAATGAAAAATTTTCAAGTAGTGCTCTTAATATTCAGTGTATATTTTTGGATAAATTACTGGATTAAATGATAGTATTCATAAGCTTGAACAATATTAAAGAAATGTCCACTTCCTAGAGAAAAAATTAAAATAATTGGCACATATGAAATAAAGATGAAGAACTTTTATTAATTTAAAACTCAGACTCAAAACTATAAACATCAAATAACTTAATGTAAAATGTTTTAAACACAAGAATTTAAAAAATTTTAAGTGGTTTAAATCTAATTCTGGAGATGTTTTTTGTTGTTTTCTATTATGAATTTTTTGGAAAGGAAAAGATTTCCAGCTCAGATGCTAAATTTTCATTGAATTTAATTTTTGTATTATCTGAAAATGGAATAACTATGTGTTGTGGCCTGCAAGCCTATTGTGCTATGCAAAAGACACTTTACAATAGAAATTCAATTACATATAAGAATCTGTGTCATTTCCGCAACTCCACTGAAGCCTAAATTTTTATCCTTTTTCAGTAGCAGTAATTTATCAAAGAGATAACTTAATCTTTTCGTAAGCAATTCCATACAAAGAAAGTGAGTAATTGTCACTTTATCCACCCGTAAGGATTTATCTTTTTTTATGAATTTTAGAGAGATGCATTGAAAAGCTCATGATTCCTAATTAAAATATGTAAAAATTTTAGAAAATTTACAGTTCAGTTTACTCGCTTTTTGAAAATGGTTTCTATCATATTTAAAAAATAACGTCACTTAGATCAACTCAATAAATTCAGTTAATGAAATTTTTATGTAGTTTGAGCTAAGTAGAGCGGGATTGAAATCTTTATATGATCTTTACCAATGGATCTATCTCGTAATTTCTATTGATTTCTATATGAGTCTATATAAGTATTATATTTCCTTTGATTTTAATGTATTTTTCTACTCCACTTTTCAGTAAGATTTGACTGTCTGAAAAAAGTAGAACTAAGCTCCTCAATAACCTCTTTTGATAGATTTAATCACATAGGTGTTTACTGTGATGGTTTCTATTTAGTAAACAATTGTTATTTTTTCCAGGGTTAAATAGATCTAAAATCTTAATCACAGTTACCGGACCAGAATCTATAAGCAAATTATTTTTATACTATTGATAGCCAAAAAACGTCTTTATTTTTTCTTTCTTTCTGGCCATCCAACCTAATTTAATAGGTAAAAAAATCATTTTAGGTGACATAATGCTCCTTCCTATTATTTTAGTTAATAATTTGAGCTTGAATATTGATTCAATCAATGGAATTTTATTTTATTTGGGCTTATGCTTTATTGGGAAGTACTAAAAATAATTATTATCAAAGTAGAACTTACTGTATACGATAAGTAATGTTTTTACTAGCACAACTTACTTGAAGGCAGCGTTTCATATAACAATTTTATTTAGCTTTTAAATTAATAAAGTTTTCTTAAAATTTTAATATTATATTCTTCTTTAGATTTTAAAGACTTAACAAGCGAAAACTTAAGCAAAGATAAAGAAATCCGAAAGCAGCATGTTTTCAAGATACAGGAAACAAAGGATGGAACAGCTCTAATAGGCCATGCAAGTAATGTGGTTCAAGCTTGGATTCAAGCGCCTTATCAAAAGGGTTCGTTCACTATTCGTTTATTAATTTACTATTCCGTTAAAGATGCACATCCAAAAATGAAGTAGCTGCTAAATTTATTACACAAATTTATTATAATTTAATTAAATTGATTATAGATATCGTCTTGTACGAAATGAATTCAAATTTAATGTTTATGAATCATTACGTGTTGAAGCAAACTGTGTAATAAGTAATTATTTAACCAATGATTTAGGAATTGATATAGATATACGAAATTTAAATGAAGCTCATCATCCACTTACTACAGAAATATCTGTTTACAGTTTACATCTGACTTGCTCATCTTATGATTTAGTACAAAATAAAGTTATTTGTATGAATTTTATACTTATATTGAAAAAATTAACTTTTAATATCTAAATTTTTTAGATCTTAATCAAATAGAACTTGGGGAAGGACAACTAGGAGGTATAAATTTTCAATATTAGTTTTTTTCATTTTTTTCAATATTTTCAATCAAAATTTTTTCTAGAAACTTGCTTAAAAGGTACAAAATCATTTAATTTACGCTGTGGCTTGCGGAAAAATAAAAAGGAAATTACAAATGATGTTTTAGAAAGTTTAAAAAATCGATTATCTTCTATTTATTTGACAGAAAATATTTCACCATCAGAAAATTATCCAAAATTAGAAAGCAATTATAGTTTTTTAATCAAAAATGAAACAAAATTTCTTTTTTCACTAGGCCAAAGTGTTAGTAATGAGGAATTTAATAATATTGTTTCACAGTTTGATCCACATATGACACTAATAATTAATTGGAAAGCTTTAATTGTCGATCAAAATTCATCACAAAGATTAACATATGGGCAACATTTTATACAATTACGAAATCTTTATGAGGCAGTTTGTTGTCCTCCTATACCTGATAATTGTATTAAAACACATTTAATCAATGATCAAACGTCTCATAAAATTTATGAATTTCAAACAAAAAAGAATAATAAACAAGAAAATGAAGATCAATCGAAATCCAATAACAACTTTGTTGTAGGCAAAAGGTGTTTACTAGAAGATAATTTCCAAGCGGTTAATGTTAGCAATATAGAATATAATAATGTTTTTTAAAAGAAAAAAAAAATTTTCGTTCTAGTGTACAAATATAGATAAATAATAAAATGATGTATCATTGTTTTATATATATATGTATATAAACAAATTTAAGTGAATTGCGTGATATTTTCCCTGAAGATTAGCAGTCATTAAGATTTGAAAAAAATTCGTGTTTGACAGTTGAAAAGTTTAGATTTTTGTTAGAAAGCCAGCTAATAGCGCTTTCATACCTAATAGCTGTATCACAACTAAAACGTTTCCGTAGTATCAATACCATATTTACAATTTTTATATGAAAATTTTAGGCAAAACTAGATTGGCAATAAAGATTAGATACCACATATAAATTGTTCTTTAGGAATTTTTTCTTTCGCTCTGCACAATTTTGTATATAAAATAAAAGCACACAGGTCAAAGCAAGGCATTTATTGCGAAGATAAAACATTTTCTATAAATTTTTTAGAATAATTTTCCGATTATAGAATTACAGTAATCATATAAATTATAAATAATTACACTATTGCTAATCCTAACATTAACAGTTTACTATAACAAATCAATATTTATTTGATTATTGGTATGAATTTTTACCATTTCAAATGGAAGATTACATAATAATAAAAGAATTTAAATTCGTTAATGCTACTTTAATGAACTTTTTTATTTAAATATAAACCAGCAGTTGCATGAAGTGTTTTAACACATAAATACATATTAATCAATCCAAAACCTAATATTGTACCAATTATATTTGGAATTGGATAAATTTGCCATTCACGATCCCAATCTAAAGGGGATACAATAGATCCAGACCAAGCTCCTAAAATGGAACCAACAGCTGTATAGCTAGCTAAGTTAATTGCAATTAGTTCACTTTTTAAAAATTCATTTTTTTCACAAAAAATCGCTTGTAATGCGCCAGCAGCACCTCTTAACAATACTAGTGGTGTAACAGTTAATAAAGTTAATAAAGTTGATAATGTTAATGTTTCTTCATAACTATTTAAGACTGGAGCACCTAATATCATACAAATACTTGCATAAAATAAAGTAGATAAACTTTGTAATATAATTGCTTTAAATAATTCCTTAAATGAACTATAAATTTTTGATTTTTTGTATTTATTAATGCGTTCTTCAGTTTTAATAAAATATTTAGCTAAAAGTCCCTTAAGAATTTCACCAACAAGTATAAAAAATAAAATTGGAGAATTCCAAAATTTTCCCAATTTTTGATAATTTTTTGACCTATGTGCGTACAGCATACACAAAACAATAGTTCCCAAGCTTATGGAAACGTAAAAAAGTTTATGCTTAGCTGGTTTAAAAGTAAAATCTGGGCTCATATTCTTTCAGTGATAATATAATTTGATTGGAAATTTTGAATATTATTATTGTAATTCAAATCCTTTTTGGTAGCTCTAAGTTTAGTAAATCATGGTATATTTATACATTATTCCTAAAATATATAAAATAAGATTAGTTCACTTCATATTACATTTAAAAATACTCAATTTTAAAATAAGAAAATACCATTTTCTTGTTTATGATCACTTCAAATGAAAATTTTTAAATAAACGTGAAGATAGCTGTAAGTGACATAAAAGTTTAAGTTGGCAAGTGTGACATGCATACATTTCGAGGTTTTCGAAAAAAATTTATTTGTTTGTTAAGTTTTTGGTATCGGCTGAAATATAATCCTAGCTATATGTCTATTCCTCCAAAAGAGGATTTTTCAAAGCAATAAACCGTCTATATGGTATTTTATTCAGTTGCTTGGAAAGTTGTAAAAATGTTGAATTAGTCTTGTCTTATTTCCCTCAGCTGGAAATTGTAAAACGGCTTGATGTTTATCTTGGTACATGCTGGCCCGATCGATGTGTGAACTAGGGCAGTGGATACATTTGGAAAAAGAGAACAGTTGTACTTTTCCCTTTGAAGAAATTGAGAAAAATTGCAAGAGAAGTTAAATTCATTCAAAGAAGTGTAAATAAAGAAGCATCTTTGTGAAGCAATTTGTTTACTTTAGTTTTACATTTAGAAGCACACATAATCAATTAAATAGCATTCCAATCGAGATAACGTCTGTACTGGAACTATCGCTATTTTTTATATTAAAGAAAACAGAAGGCATAATCTCAAAATTTAATGTAAGTGCAAAACTATTACTATTTCAAGGATATCTTTACTAATTGTAAAGTTAAATGCTTAAAAAACGTTACCAAAAATTTGAACACCTGTAAAATTGAAATTTGTTGACTATTTGATTAAATTTTAATATGAAAATGAGAAAATCTAATCAACACTAATTTAACATTTGTTTGACACATATAATATTCATTTCAGTTGAATATGCAATTCAATAGCGAAAAGATGACTTTTTCCTACTTAACTTAAACCGGACACACCGAATACAAAAATAAGAACTTTCGTATGATTCGAAGATTAATTATAGAGGTAATTAGAGGTATGGAAAATGTACACATCTGTTATAGAAAAGTCACCTTGGCAGTAATTGCCATTTATATGACATTTATCACGTTTTTATGCTCCGAAGACTTTTCTGTGCACTTTTGATTTTAATAGCAACATGGGTGACAATCAGTCTAATATGAAGAATACTAGTAATTCAACAAATAATGATTATTCAAGAGGAAGAGTAGTAAATACTAATATGCAAGTTCATAACCCCACGACCTCGAAAGATATAAGAACAGCAAAAAATGGTAAGAAAGACGTGTAGAAAACAATAATTAAACATTTTTTTTTCTTTTAGAACCTCCAGGATTTATGTGGAACAAAGACAAAGACAAAGGAATTATTGGTTATAGCTCAAACTCAGGCAATAAAATAAAATATGATTTTTATACTAAAAAATATACTAAAAGTAGTTTAATTTTTACAGGAACTTCAAGCTCACAAAATGTTGCAAAAGAAATAGAAAAAAACCAAGCTTCAAATTCTAAATTAGATAAAACTGCAGCAAGTATATCAAACGTCCAGGAAAAAATTGATCTCGATTCGAAAGTTAAAGAAGAAAAACAAATAAATAAGCATCTCTCAGATTCTAGTGTGAAAGATGTTAACACAGGAAGACAAATAAATACTAATATGCAAGTTCATAACCCCACGACCTCGAAAGATATAAGAACAGCAAAAAATGGTAAGAAAGACCTGTAGAAAACAATAATTAAACATTGTTTTTTCTTTTAGAACCTCCAGGATTTATGTGGAACAAAGACAAAGGAGTTATTGGTTATAGCTCAAACTCAGGCAATAAAATAAAATATGATTTTTATACTAAAAAATATACTAAAAGTAGTTTAATTTTTACAGGAGCTTCAAGCTCACAAAATGTTGCAAAAGAAATAGAAAAAAACCAAGCTTCAAATTCTAAATTAGATAAAACTGCAGCAAGTATATCAAACGTCCATGAAAAAATTGATCTCGATTCGAAAGTTAAAGAAGAAAAACAAATAAATAAGCATCTCTCAGATTCTAGTGTGAATGATGTTAACACAGGAAGACAAATAAATACTAATATGCAAGTTCATAACCCCACGACCTCGAAAGATACAAGAACAGCAAAAAATGGTAAGAAAGACCTGTAGAAAACAATAATTAAACATTTTTTTTTCTTTTAGAACCTCCAGGATTTATGTGGAACAAAGACAAAGGAGTTATTGGTTATAGCTCAAACTCAGGCAATAAAATAAAATATGATTTTTATACTAAAAAATATACTAAAAGTAGTTTAATTTTTACAGGAGCTTCAAGCTCACAAAATGTTGCAAAAGAAATAGAAAAAAACCAAGCTTCAAATTCTAAATTAGATAAAACTGCAGCAAGTATATCAAACGTCCATGAAAAAATTGATCTCGATTTGAAAGCTAAAGAAGAAAAACAAGAACTAAATAAGCATCTCTCAGATTCTAGTGTAAAAGGTGTTAACATATTAGTACTGAAAGATGTACCAACTGAAGAAAATATTACTGTTTTATCAAACAATGAATTAGATAAAGAAGAAACTGATTCTACTTCATCCACAAATTCAGGTTTAGTATCTACTATAAAATACGTAATTTAATGTTTTTTTCTCTGTAGGTACTGATACAGACGAAGATTCAAATGAAGAATCATCTCATGAAATTGAAAAATCAAGCTTGAGTATTGAGGCAATTTTAATTCTTGATCTTTTGAATATGAGTAATTCTGAAAGAGAAGATTTATTAATTCAAAAAGCTGTCAAATACACAATTTTAACTGAAGATCCAGCTACAAAAAATTTAATTTTTAATACAAATTTGTCTAAACATAAAGAAATTTTAAAAGAATATATGAATAACAAAGAAAATCAATTAACTGATGAACAGTTTAAACTTTTTGAAGATTTAGAGCTAAATGCCGAAACATTTTTAGTTTTTGATTTATTACCATTGGATGATGATAAAAGGGATGACTTTATCGTTGAAAATGCATTGAAATATAAAATTTTGTTTGAAGATCCTAAAACTAAAAAATTAATATTTAATGTTATAGAAACACCTAATGAAAAAAGTATAGAAAGATCGATTGAAGAAGATGAAGAACCGATAACTAAATCTAGTAATGAACAATCTTCTTTAACATCAGACTTGTTACAAGGCGAAAGTAAAAAAGATATTCAAGATAGCAGATCTAAAAGTGAAGAAAGTAACACACCAGTAAATCTTGATTTAGTTTGTGAAAATCATTTAAAATCGGAAGAAAGTGTGAATGGTGAATTTATTTCTCAAGTTGAAACATTAGAAAACCCTTTAATTAAATCTCAAGAAAACTTTATTGGAAAACCTAAAGGAGTTCGACGTCCCAGAAGACCTCGTCGAATAAGAAATAATATGACAAAAACTGATTCTACTTCATATAATTCTATATTGAGTACGCAAAGTGTTCCAAATAAACCAAAAAATATAAATAGATCACGTGCAAGTAGAAATTCAAATTTTCCCAAGACCAATTCAAATTTAAATGAAGGAAGACAACGACATGAAAGGCATTCGGCAGTCTATGAAAATTCTCCAAAAACCCTTAGAGAAGCGCAACAAAACAATAACAATAAACCAAAAAATATAAATAGATCACGTGCAAGAAGAAACTCAAATGTTTCTAAAACTAATACAAATTTAAATGAAGGAAGACAACACCATAAAAGGCATTCAGCAGTCTATGAAAATTCTCCAAAAACCCTTAGGAAAGCGCAACAAAACAATAACAGCAAGGAAAGTCTTATTTCATCTAACAAAAAACAGGATTCTACTTCATCCACAAATTCAGGTTTAGTATCTACTATAAAATACGTAATTTAATGTTTTTTTCTCTGTAGGTACTGATACAGACGAAGATTCAAATGAAGAATCATCTCATGAAATTGAAAAATCAAGCTTGAGTATTGAGGAAATTTTAATTCTTGATCTTTTGAATATGAGTAATTCTGAAAGAGAAGATTTATTAATTCAAAAAGCTGTCAAATACACAATTTTAACTGAAGATCCAGTTACAAAAAATTTAATTTTTAATACAAATTTGTCTAAACATAAAGAAATTTTAAAAGAATATATGAATAACAAAGAAGATCAATTAACTGATGAACAGTGTAAACTTTTTGAAGATTTAGAGCTAAATGCCGAAACATTTTTAGTTTTTGATTTATTACCATTGGATGATGATAAAAGGGATGATTTTATCGTTGAAAATGCATTGAAATATAAAATTTTGTTTGAAGATCCTAAAACTAAAAAATTAATATTTAATGTTATAGAAACACGTATTGAAAAAAGTATAGAAAAATCGATTGAAGAAGATGAAGAACCGATAACTAAATCTAGTAATGAACAATCTTCTTTAACATCAGACTTGTTACAAGGCAAAACTAAAAAAGATATTCAAGATAGCAGATCTAAAAGTGAAGAAAGTAACACGCCAGTAAATCTTGATTTAGATTGTAAAAATCATTTAAAATCGGAGGAAAGTGTGAATGGTGAATTTATTTCTCAGGTTGAAACATTAGAAAACCCATATCAAGAAAACTTTATTGGAAAACCTAAAGGAATTCGACGTCCCAGAAGACCTCGTCGAATAAGAAATAATATGACAAGAACTGATTCTACTTCATATAATTCTATATTGAGTACGCAAAGTGTTCCAAATAAACCAAAAAATATAAATAGATCACGTGCAAGAAGAAATTCAAATGTTCCCAAAACCAATACAAATTTAAATGAAGGAAGACAACACCATGAAAGTCATTCGGCATTCTATGAAAATTCTCCAAAAACCCTTGGGAAAGCGCAACAAAATAATAATAGCAAGGAAAGTCTTATTTCATCTAACAAAAAACAACATTCAAAAAGTTTCTCTCAAAAAAGAATATTTGAAAGTAAAAACAAGAACAATCAAAATGATATGCCCATAAATGAAAACATTTATAAACGTGAAAATAACAAAAGAACAAATCAAAATTCTGGTATTTACATTAAAAATCAAAGTAATAACATCATAAAACCTTTAAGAAATGACATGCAAAAATCAAGTACAACATTTAGTGAGAAAAAAGTTAATAATGAAAATAGTAAATCCAAAAAATCGCAAAAATCATGCTTAAACGCCGAAATGATTTTAATTATGGACTTATTAGATATGCCTAATGACAAAAGACAAAAGTTTTTGGTTGAGAAAGCACTCGAATATCGAATTTTAATTGAAGATTCAAGTGATAAATCATTATTTATGAACAAAGATTTTTTAAGAGAAAGAGCTATTATTAAAGAAAATGAACCAAAAAAAGAAAAGTCTATACCAAAAACTTTTGAACAACAAGTGAATGCCATTATTGGAAAAGGTTTAAATGAAAATGAAAAACAAAATTTTCAATTTCCAGAATATAAAAATAAAAACTCAAATTATTTTATTGGTCGCAGATTTACGGAATTGTTAGAAAATTTTTCACAAAAATGTGCTTCCCATAATTTAGGAACAATTATTGAAGCTGAACTAAATGTGAACAGTCATAATAATGAACAAGGCTTTATACGCTATTCACCTGATGCAATGATACCAACTCTTTTGCTAAGAAAATGTGCACTTCATGGTGATATTGTAAGGTGTTTTATACGTAAACCTTCTAAAGCTCTTGAAAACGAAGCAGGTGTTATTACTGAATATGATGAGACCAGTTTAATTGAACAAAATGAAGAGTTGGAAAATCCCAAAAGCTTATTAGCTTTTGTTATAAAAATAATAAAAAGAGCCAATAACAAATATTGTGTTGGGAATTTTATAGCAAATCGTAAAAACAGAGATTATATTATGTTTTTACCACGTGATAAAAAATTACCTTTGATTAGAGTTCCAAAAAGATATTGGCCTGAAGAATTTCTCGATGGAACTTCAAAAGAACTTGAAAATGTAATATATAAAGTAGAAATAATTGACTGGAATGAAACAACATGTGTAGGTAAAATTAAAGATATAATAGGTGTATGTGATAACATTCAAGCCGAAACTAATGCCATTTTAATTCAAAACAATATGCTATTTGAACCATATAATCAAAAAATTAATGAAATGTTTGAAAAACCAATAACCATAACAGAAGTAGATTTGATACGTAGACGAGATATGCGTCCTTTTTGTGTTTTTACAATTGATCCATTATCTGCACAAGATTTAGATGATGCTTTATCAATTGTAAAATATCCAAATGGTAATTTTGAGGTTGGTGTACATATATCTGATGTATCTCATTTTATTAAAGAATTTTCTGAATTGGATAATTTAATTAAAGAACGTACAACATCAACATATCTGGTTAATGAAGTTTTTCATATGTTACCTGAAACATTATGTAATAAATGTTCATTATTGCCAGGAGAAGATAAAATGACATTTTCAGTATTTTGGAAAATGACACCAGATGCAAAAATTTTAGAAACAAATATCCAAAAAACTATTGTTAAATCATGTACAAAATTTGCTTATGAGCATGCTCAAAAAATCATTGATAATCCTGATCAAAAATTGAATAAAGAAGATTTTCCGAAAATTTATAACGGTTATACTATTGATAATATTGCTGAAAAAATAAAAGATTTACACAATTTAGCAACAATTTTACGAAAAGAACGTTTTAAAAATGGTTCTTTATCTCTTAATCGAACAAAAATTAACTTCACTTTAGATAGTGATACTGGTGAACCAATTAAATTTACTAAATATGTTGGAAACACTGCAAATTTTCTGGTTGAAGAATTCATGTTAATGGCAAATCAGTCAGTTGCATCTTTTATTTTTAAATCTTTTCCATCTATGTCAATACTACGTCATCATTTACCACCAAAAATTCAATATCTAACAAAAATTGAAAAATTATTATTAGAAAGTTATGGAATTAAAATTGATATAAGCAGTTCAAAAGCTTTGACAGCATCTATAAAGAAAACTATAGCAACTCATTATGATCCAGTTTCAATTACAGAAATAATTTATCATTTTATTTCTAAACCAATGCAGAGAGCATTGTAAGTTATTTAAAATTTTTATCTATTTTATTGTTGTTAATTAAATAATTGAATTTAATTTTTGTTTTGTATTTCAGATATATCTGTAGTGATCAACTGAATTTTTCTGATTTTTATCATTATGCTCTTGCTATCCCAATATATACGCATTTTACAAGCCCAATTAGAAGATATCCAGATATTTTGGTACATAGGTGAGTAATATTAGTTTATTTTTTTTGAAAATATTTTAAATTGAATGTTACGAAATGTTTTCTTTTTTTAACATTATTTTATTAAATCATTATAAATCGGGGATTCCTTTCCACCTCTTTTCTGCCCCACCACCCACTTTACAAAAAAAAAGTTGCACCACCCATAATATCTATACCAAATATTAAAAAATTTTTTTATTTTATCTACAATTTGTTACAAATTAAAAACTTGTCAAAAAAACTGTCAAATGTAGTAAAAAACTGTTGATTAAAATTTAAAAATAGCAAAAAATAGGCTCTTAAAAAATTGATGCGATGGTTGCGGCTGGTAAAGTTTTACTACTTTGTTGATGTCGGGTTTTAATTTTGTTAAAATCAGTCGCAAACAGCCACGCTCAGTGCCTTACAGTCTATTCCTTTTTTTGGATAGTAAATTCATTACTGCAATGAAGCTTCACCCAGCCAAATACGAAGAAGGAAATGCAATTAAAAATTTCTCCACTATTTCCTACAACTTATGGTAGAGCGCTGATATTGATTTTTAAAGCTAGAAATCTTGATATCTATTTTTGATTTTTACTTTTAGTTCCTTTTCTAAATTTGATGATTCCATTTATAAGTATATTCATGTCCAAGATATTCTAGAATCGCTCCTTAAAATTGACTCTTACTAGCTTGTAAAGACTGGTAACAGAGGTACCTACAGGCTACAGTAACGCCCCTGTTGGGAGTTCCTGTTATAAATGATCTATTCTAGAAAAATATTTAAGATTGTTTTTTGTCATTGTTTTGATTATTGTGAAAAAAACGTAGATGTCTTGGGATATTTGGTAGGAACGAAGTTCCTTAAGTCCTTTATCTACCTGCTTTGAATTAACAACTAAAAATAACAAAAAGCGAAATAAACTCCTACAAATATATATGAAGCAGTTTTGATTTCTTTCGTGAATGATGCAGAGTAAATTCTCCGAATATCCAATAAAAAATTTACATCCAGAATACAAAAAAACAAGCTAATTTTTGACCAATTTTTTTTTTGTCTTGAATACTTTGATGTCATATCAAAATATTCGGACTTAATTTCTTTATATTTAAATTCTGTTATCCAACTATCAAGAATCCACAAAATTAATTGTTATTCAATAGTTGTAAACAATTTTTGGTTAACTTTTTAACTTCATAGGAGTTTATATTGAAATATTGTTGAAAATACAAGCCTTGGATATGAGAGTGCAAATTAAAAAAATTTCGAAAAATTAAAGTTTGGGTTATAACAAATAATTACAATGTTACTAGATTGGTTTTAAATTAAATCTAAACTTATAGAACTTTTTTAGGTTATATTAGTATCAAATTATTAAATTTCACTTATTTTTCTTTTTTTAAGAGTGCTGAGTGCAGCAATCGATCATGAAGAGCCTCCAAAAAGAAATGTAGCCGAATTAAATGACATACTAAATGTTTGCAATACAAGAAAATATGATGCAAAAACAGCCGGAGATGATAGCATTGATTTTTTCTTTATCCGTTATGTTAAATCAATGGAATATTTAAATATGAGATCAGTTATTATAGAACTTGAAGAAAGATATTGTTCGGCACTAACATTTGATTCAGGACATTTAATACGAATAAATTATCGTAATTTAAAAGAAGAAATTCAATTCCTTCCAAAAGCAAAGAGTAAAACAATAGTTGCAAAATTTTTAAAAGGTCCATATGAAAATAAGTCAATTGAATTGAATTTATGTGGAATAGTTTGGTTAAAAGTTTACGTTAAAGGCAGAGATTTAGCAGGAACAATAATAATGGCACCTCTTAGGAAAAAATAAATTTTTTTATAATATATTTGTGAAAAAGGAAGAAATAATGTTGCTTAAAAGTTAGTTGTATAAGATGTTTTTTTTAAACTTTCCAATTTTTTTTACATTTTTAAATAAACAGCATAACATATTATCATATTATTGTTAAGATTAAGTACTTTGATTTGTGGTTTACTTGCATTTTGAATTAAGTTACATGTTTTTATATTAAACTATTGTGAGCAAAAAAAAATACACGCTATAAAGTTTGAAAAAAAATTATGATATACATAAAACATATACCATTTAAATATAACAAAAAAGTTTTTGTAATTTAGCTATAGTAGCTTTGATATCTAATTAAATTGTCCAAAAAATATTGCTTTAATTTTTATTTGGAACATATGAATTTTTTTTACGCTGACTACTATTTACATTAAATTCTATTTAATTTGGTTTTTATTTAGACTTTTTAGGTGCAATTACCCCAAAAATATTTCCAATGTGATTATTACGTTCTGTGCACAACTTTTTTTAATATTATTATTGCGAATCGTAAATAAAGTCGCAAGAAATAGTCGTGCCATTTTGGCAGAGCAGTGTTTTGAGATACGCGCAATCAAAATGATTTTATTGAAATAAATAATATATGATTCCACATTGGTCTGCGTGGAGAACAGTATGTCACAGAGGTGAACGAAATTACCACATTTAGCAAGCAATATAATAGCCTCTGTATTTTGGAATGTTCAGGGTAGTCTGTTAATTTTGAAAAAGGAAAAACCATTAACTATTTGAAAGCAAAATTTGTTTAAATGTAGCTTTTATAGCTTTTTCATTGTTTCGAACTCGTAACAAAAAATGGCAAATGACATATATATAACAACAAAAACAAATTTGTTATTGTGATAACAAAAAACTAGGAAAATTTTTTTCAACACGTTCTGTCCTGTGTATGCCGCTGGTATACCATAGACATTTTTATTAGCCAATTAAATGTGCAGAAAATTTCTTTATATGACTTATAAGCAGTTACATCTTTATAAATTATTTTCAGAAAAAGTAAAATTACAAATTGTGTACAAAACGTTGCCGCGAAATAAAGCGAAGCATTATGCTGTCCCACAAAGAAAAAGTATTTAATTCTGTTACAACCAATTCTTAAGTACGACTAGTTTTTAATTTTTGAAAAATTTTATTTGACTTTTAGTTTGCCTATTATTTAGTTTTTAAAAATTGCAATTCCTGATTTAATTGTAATAGGTGGAATGAAAGCATAAGCCATGCACTATTACTTAATACCTGATGGAATCTGTACACAAAAATAATATACCGTGTGGCAGTACGTATAAAATGAATTCTAAATTTATCAAAAGTAGGTTCTAATTGCTATGTATGTATTTTCCATATCCATCAGATCAGCCACTAGCAATTATTGTCTTTTCACAAATCTCAAAAATATTTAACTCAAATGAAAAAGTCGTCCCTGAAACGTAGGGCTAAATAAATTGTTACACATGTTACAACATGTTGGAATAATTTGATTACTTCTAAAGGACGAATCTATATTTAAGAAAATAAAAAATTGGAAATCTCAGCTCACTTCTGTTTCTATCGTACTCAAATTGTTATATTATTATTTGCGCACTGTTTTTATACTTTTATATTATTTGAAATTTCTTAAAAATTTATTAACATTATTCAGAGAATAAATACTTGATTTACAATCGAGTGAATCATCATCAGCTATCAGCAAATAAAAATATAACAAATATATTACACAACCAAAAATTGTATAAAACTAGAATTTTAATAAAATTTTGAAATAGATATTTATTTCAAATTTTATACATAATATTTCGTTATTTATTACCAATTTAGTAGGAATTAAAATCCAAAGGACTAGTCATCAAAAACTTTCATTAATATAAACTAAGTTTATAGGAAAGTTACTTTTCTTCCACTACTTTATTTACCCATGCCCTTAATTTATCTGTGTCCTGTAGACCAACTAATCTTTGCTCTACTTTTCCATCTCTTATAACCAACAAAACTGGGACAGCTCCGACATCATAATCAAGTGCTAAATCACTATGTTCATCGATATCAACTTTTGCTAAAGTTACAGCACCTTTTTTCTCATCAATAACAGATTCAATTCTGGGTGTCAACATTTTACATGGATTACACCAACTAAAAACAATTAATTTTTAATTTTTTTTTTGAAAATTTTTAGTAATCTGTAGTTACGTTGCAAAAAAATCCACAATAACTGGCTTTTTACTTTGTTTAACTTTTTGTTCAAATTCTTCGTTACTTTGCACTTTAAATATCTCCTGCAGTCCAGCTGTGCTTTTAAAGCCACGACTAAAAACTTTATGTGAAAATGAATAAAATCGTAATGTATACATTGTTAGTTTTTGTTGTTAAATAATTATATTTGCTGAACTTGATTTATTTTTGCATATATACACAATATTGTAACTAATAATATAGGTTATACCAGCTTTGGTGAAGAAATGTCAATAATGTATCATAAGTACGTTCATAAAACCAATTAATATTTGATTTAATTTTTTCGGGTTACTCTGAGTGTCTGGTTTGTATTAATGATAGTTATAAAATTAATCATATATCATCAGCTATATTTGAGAGCGCGGTTAAAAACCTGACTCACTTTGGTTTTTAGGCTAGGGAGACACCAGGTAAGGGGAAAATTCGGAATACTCGGAGGTAATTATGAGTCTGAAAATATAGTAGACTTACGGATGCATTTACCAATCCACAGAAAGCAAGTTTTGTTTTGACATTTATAAATCAGCTGGGCGAAAGCCGATAAAGTTTTTTATTTAATGCATTTTATAAATTAAACTTTTTATGGATAAATTCTTTATAATCAATTATAAAATTATTTTTCCTTTATAAAATTTATACACTTTTGACACTAGGCACAACTTTACAAATAACTAATACGTATGAAAACCTACATATACACCAACATGAGTCGAAAACTCAAAAAGCTCTGTGAAATACCGTTACTCAAGTTTTGTCAGTTTTGAGTCAGGTTCTTTAGCGCGCCGTCCAGTATAGCTCGGCTATCCGCTCATCAGAGCTATATGTTTAATAATATCCAAATGCTAGTGTAGACACAGCCCAAATAAAAATCTTTCAGAAAATCATATGCATTAACTGAAATATTGGGAAACACTTTGATATTTAAAATTTATAATTTGTGCCTTCGCCGTTTCTGTTTTAATTCGCTTACCACCAATTTTCTGGCACACTGACAGATAAAGTCATAAAACTATACTAAAACAGAATGATATGTAAATTTTTTAGCCCAATATAAGTTTTTTATTTTTTAGTTAAAATGAATAATTTACTTAGAATTTCAAAAATATATATATGTTCTAATTTCGGCAAAATATAAAATTTAGTTTTATTTAATGTTAAATATGTATTTACTTAGTAAAACACAAGGGAAAGCTGGCAAGGTGTATTTTTTGTTTACGTGAAATTTTGTGAGGCGAGTTTGATTATAAAATAAAATAAAATGTTTTATAGTAAAAAAAATTACAATAGCTTTAACTATATAACAAAATAAGAAAAGTTTGCATCAAATACAAAAAAATATTATTTTATTGTGTTGTGGTGTTTTGTAATTAATTTAAAATATGCCACTTGACAATTTTTTCTTGCTATTTTTTGCGTATACAGATTAAAACCAATTAAACAGCATAATTTTAGATAATTTAATACAGACATTGTAGGCTTTAGCTAAAAGGTAAACATCTATTTTTTATATAGATATAAAATTTTGCTGAAGCTTAGTTTTAAAATTGAATATAAACAAACTTATAGAGAAATTCATTTATGTGTTCTGTAATTTAGTTAACATTAATTTTTATATGGAATTGTTTTTTATTTTTAAAACATATTCCTCATTATTTTATTGTGATGTTTAAAATTTTTAATTAGTTACCACTTTTATAATATAAAATAGAAGTGATCTTTTGGTTTAAAAGGTCTTGAGGAAGTTATCCTGTCATTGTACTTATCATATTTTATTCGGACATAGGGTTTCGAACTACGCCAGAAATTGTAGTAAAATTGTAAGCACCATGTTAAGAATCTGTTTTTGGGGTTGGCTTTTTGATTTTTATATATTGTCTGGTTTTAATTATATTTGATAATTTTTATTATTTTAATATGAATATTATTTGTGTTTTAATATGAGTATGAATATTTCTCTTAACCATACATTTTCTTTGTAATAATTTTAGGTTATGTCATCTAACTAAAAATGAGTAACATCAAAACCTATTTTTGCAATACAATAGAAAATTCAATTTCTACTGAAGAAAATGAAAATAAAAGCAAACAAAAAACAAACAAAAATAAATCACGAAAATCCAATAGAAAGACATTAGACATAATAAATGATACAGATACAAATCTTATGAAAACTAATCCAGAGCAAAAAAATTTAATACCATCATCTTTGAAAGACAATAATAAAATAAAATTGAAAAATTCAAAAGAAATACTACATTCTAATGGTGTTTTATCAGAATGTTTAAATAATTCTGACATAAAAAATTCCATTAAAACCAATAAAAATGTTGACAATGATGATAAAAATAATGTAAAACCAAACGCATTCCAATTATTAATGAATGCAAGAAATCGTAGTATAGGATCGAATTCTTCGGGTATAGAAATACAAGAAGAAGCTAATATTAAAGATGAAGGTTCCAAACAAATTATAGGACAAAGAAAAAAATTGCTACAAGAATGGGCGGAACAAAAGGGTGGACGTAAACGTAAACAGAATGATCAATTACGTGAAGAGTACATTAACAACGAAATGAACAAGAGAGCTAAAAGGTTGACTTTTGTTATTTAATTAATTAAATAAGAACCATTTTCAAATAAATAATTGATAGAAATATATCGCCATCATCAGGGATTTCTTAATTTTCTTAGTTATAATAAAACAACTAAAACAAATAATAAATTCTATATTTTATAATCTAATTTTAATCTTCTCAAATTAATTACAAAGGTAAACTTAGCTATAAATTGCTGTAGCTCAATCTAGCTAAATGCAAAACAATAAATTTTAAACGAAATTTTTGGATACTTAACTTCTTTATCTGTCTCTAACGATATTGTTGATAGCCTTTTATATGACTGCTTCGTTTTGAGTGTTAGACTGACTAATAGTTTTAGTTTTATCAGTACCTTCCAGTCACAAAGAAAAGCATTTTTTTCTATTTATATAAAAAGAGCATATTTTTATTTCTCATTGTGTGTAAATTAAAATAAATAGTTTTATAAAAATATGCGTTTATTTATACGTTTAAATGAAGAGTTTTCGTAGTTTTATGTTTTAGAACAAACCAAAAATTCTAATTTTTAATAAAATAGATATAAAGAACATTTGAAAATATTTAATTGAATTTTCTTACAAATCTCTTAGATTAAAAAAAATGCTAAACGGAAATGGTGCCACCAATAACACAAACTCTACATCAGAAAAACTACTAATTGATAAAAAAAGGGAAAATAAGACTGCAAAATCAAAAAGAATTAGAAAAAGTAACAGTTTTGATATAGAACTTTCTTGTCTAGAACTGCAGAGTACTTCAAGTGAACCAACAAAAACTTCTACACCTAATATTTCAAAGAGAAAAAAGAATAAAAAAGAAAATATTCAAAAGAATGACAAAAATAATACTTTGGAACACGAAAATGATTTGAATAAGGCTGAAGAAAATCGAACTACAAGAAAATCGAAATATTCAAGGCACATAACTGATTGTAATGATAAAGATTTAAATTTTTTAGAGAAACTCTCATCACCCATTAAAAAACGTGATAGTTTATTGGGTTATTTTTCAAAAATCTTAAGTCCAGAAGCATTTCAATCCCAAAAACCAAATGAATTTTTGACTGAAAAATTAAATTATCACAATACTATTAATGAAGAAGTAAAATCCTCTAAAAATGATCAATCTATGAATAAAACAAATTCAGGACGGCCAAAAAGATCATGTACCGGTAAAGTTTGCTATAATTATGATAAACAATTATCAAGTTTACAGAATAAAGCAGATATATCATTGGAAAAAAGTATTAATGAAATTATTATTTCTGATGATAGTATAGAAAATAATGAAACCAATCGACCAAAAAAAATAGCTCCAGTTTTTACTCGAACAATGCCTAAACCAGCAATCGATTCTGATCTAATTGAGGCACGTAATCAATTCTTAATGTCAGGTATACCTGATAAAATGAAAATTGAAATCACTAAACAAAAATTATTTGTACAGGATTATGATTATGTTGAAATATTTCCAAAAATAAGTCATATTAATCAGTTGAATGAAGAGAAATTAAGTCAAAAACAAAATTCAAAGAATTATTTTAGACAAAAAAATGAAACAAATTATATTATAGAAATAAATAGAAAATTTTGTTTAGGTCAATTACAATGTGTAGATAATGTTTTACCAAAATTAGAAAAATTATTACCAATTGAAAATAAATATTTTATAATTAAACATTTTAAAAATATTTATGGTAAATTTCCTACTTATAAATGTTATAATCAATTAAAAAATAAATATCGAACATTTAGTGGTAGAAATAATGATGTAATTGAACAAATTACTGAAACTTTTGTTGTTACAAGAAATCGTACAAAAAAAGAATTAAATAATTCAAAAACAATTGATAATAAAAAAGCACCAAATGGTGAATTACTTTTTACTGAAAAATATAAACCATCATGCTTAGATCAATTAATTGTAAATATTCAACCAGTTAAAAAATTAAAAGAATTTCTTTCATTATGGCAAAATGAAAATCAAGAATATTTTAATGATTCTATAAATGATTTTGCTAATATAAATAATTCAAATTCAAGTTTATTAAATGATTATAAATTTATTATACTATATGGTCCTAGTTCAGTTGGTAAAACAAATGCTGTATTTGCTTTAGCTAATGAAATGAATTTTAGTATTATTGAAATTAATGCTGGTATGAAAAGAACTGGTAAACGTTTATTACAAGATCTTCAAGAGGCAACACAATCTCATCGTGTTAATAAAAATAATAATAGTCATAAATCATTAAAAAAATCAATTAATTTAAATAAATATAATAAAATTGATGATGATAGCTTATCATCATCAGATATTAATTTAAAGAAAAAATTATCATTAATATTAATTGAAGATGCTGATATTATATTTGAACAAGATCCAGGTTTCATCGATGCTATACATCAATTAGCATCAACATCAAAAAGACCAGTTATTATTATTGCCAATAATCCAAATTGTTCACATTTAATTAAATTAAAAAATCAAAATTCAATTGAATTTCCATTACCAAATGTTTTAAATATATCAAAATTTTTATCAATATTAACAATTGTAGAAAATTGTCCAATTGATTTAGATGATATTATTAAATTATATTTATATAATAGAAATAATATACGTAAAACACTTTTAGAAATTCAATTTTATATACAAAGTGGGGGTGATCGTTTACCACTTACACCTATAGAGATTTCATCTAAAAATACGACGAAAACAACAAATATTTTAAATATTCATAAAAATTTATATAATTTCTATACAATAGAACAAAATATTAAAAATAATTTTTATTTAACATCAAATTTTAATGTAATATATGAAAATTTAACTTTTTGGTTAAAATCTGGTATGAATTCTAATAAAGAAGCAAATATAAATATATATAAAAAAATAGAAAAACTTAATAATAATTTAGTAAGCCTGATTCATTTCTATGAAAATATTTCATCAGCAAGATATATAGCAAGAGATGAACAGATAGATAGAATCCAGCCTAATTTACATGAAGAGATATTAAATGAATTGGTAATTGGTGCAATAGAATTAAATATAAAAGAAAAGTTTAATAATGTTAATAATAGCTTTTCTAAAATTTCTCCGAACAGGTAATATATATAAAATTACATAATTATAAAATAATAATTTTAATCATTTACAGTAAAAACATATCATCATTTTTACCTGTAACTGTAATGCGAAGCAAACGATCACAAAATCTCGATTATGAACCATGTCTTAGATCAATTTGTCGTAGTGAAATGCATCGATCACTTGATGATCGTCGATCATCAAGATTTTATCATTATTTACGTAATAGTATTAATATAAATACATTTTCGACAGAATTATTTGATAAAGTTTGCAGTATATTTAGTGAATAATTTATACAATATTTATTTAGTTTGAAAATATTTAAAATTTATTATTGTATTAAAAAAACAAACAATTGTATATATAAAATTATTTTTAATTAAATTTTGTTTCTCTTCGAGAGTTAAAATTTTTTTTTGCGAATATACTTTTTAGTTTTAAAATAATGTTTTCGCCTGTGCTAATGTAAAAGTTGTCTTAATTATATTAATGAGATTCATAATCCTACTAGAAAGATACATATTAAAGTCTTAAATTACTAAAAGTATCATGTGACTTGCTTTCAATTCATTTAATGGCAAGAGCTGTAAGAAGAAAGGGTTTGAAAATGTAAGGTTTAAAGAAAAATGTAAGAATTTTTTCCCATTTTAAATTGTTTCATATATTATTAGTTAGATTACATTGTGTACATTATTTATACACAAATTTCTATATCTTCAGTCCAAGAGCAAAGGCCCACGTATAGGATGCAAGTCAAGAAAGCTACCAAAAATTAAGTGTAAATTTTGTATAGTTGCTTATAATAGTTTATTACTGTTAACAATTGATCTAAGTGTGGAATTGTTTAAGGCACACCATGAATAGCAAAGATTTTTCACAATTAACGAGTCTGAAAATATAATATACATGTAGCAACAATGTGTATCTATGATACTTCCCGATATTAGATACTTTATTATAATGAAAAAGGTTAATAGTGAGAAATTGATTAATAAAGAATACAAGAAGTAGCCTTCATAGCTCTAACAGATACTAGCTACGATGGTGGTTTTTGCAGGCTTTTTTAGAAGAAAATTCTTTGATGTTTTGTCTGAAAAAACAGTTTTTATAACCACAAAAAAAGAAAAGAAAAGATCTTTGTAATTGATAATGCCTTCCTCTTTTTCCTACTGTGAAACATCAAAAATTTCTTGTTTTTTAAGTTGCAGGGGATTTTCTGGTTCAGGCCAAAGTGCAATGAAATTAAAAACACACATGTGATACTTTATCTCAGCTTTTTGTCTATACCAGGGGGCGGCAAACTCATTAGCCAAATGTCAAAAAAGCAAACACTGAAGTTTGTTCTGAGAGCCAAATTTTTTGAACTTACTTATTGAAGTATGGTATGTTCGCTGAGGTCGACATCTTTCAACTCTTTCGTCCACTTTCATTATTTATACTTATTGTGCCTTTTCCCATTCGTTTGTTGTTTGGTTAATTGAAAGTATTGATTACAAAAAATTTTTAAATGAATAAAAAGACAGGAAGAAATATAGATGAAAAATGTAACACTAATAGAAAAAAAATAAGCACAAGAAGCTATTTTTTGTTACCGAACACTATATTTCCTATTTAGTAAGTCCAAAAAAAAGTTCAAGTCAGGAAAAACGGCTTTTACAGATGAGCTATGAACTTTTAACCGCACTTTAAGTATCCACATGGTAATGATATTTTGTAGAAGAGCCAAACTTAAGAGACGAAATAGCCGCATGTGGCTTGCGAGCCGTGGTTTGCCGACCTCTGGTCTATACAAAATGTCTCCAACTAAAATCTTAAAATTTTTAGCGATGACAAAAAATAAAAGTTTATTAAGAAAACAAAAAGAATGAGGTTTAAATTTGTTTTTTCTGTCTGAGCTTCTTTAATCCTTCGGAATTATTATGTAATTAATTCTTTTAATTAAATGTAACAAAAAGTACATTGGATAGAGTGATTTTCCTTGCTTTATTATTATATTTTAATAAAAGTATTGGACTTTATGTATTATTAACACTTAAAATTTTAATAATATATTTTAATTATTAATATTGATATTAATAATTAGGGATTCTATTATATTAAATTTTATTTTGGCATTTTATATTTTTTTCTAAACATAACGACAACTTACATCAACTTTTTATACATTATTTAGAAAAATTAAAATTTGGTTTCACTTCAATCTAATTTATAAAGCTTCCATTTAGTTGCACGTACGTAGGTCCAATGGGACTAATGTCCCATTAGTTTTTGTATTGTCTTGAGATGAGGCTGACTTTTTTTAATTAAAATAAATTGAATTAATGTTGTATAGTACTCGTTTTCTATAAATTATCAACATCTAAAAGTCTTCTCTCCTAAAAAATTTTCTTATATTGGATTTTAGTATAAATATTTAATAAGCAAAATTCATTCAAAATCTAACAAAACTTAATTTCTTGCTATAGATAAAAAGTAAAATCAATAAAAGCAATTATTTTTATAAATTGTCAAATACAAAATAATAATTTTATTTTTCGTTTTTCCTTCTTAATACTAAATTGAGGATTTTGACTTCCTTTAAAGGGTTCCATCAAAACTTCTCCGATTTTATATTTTTTCATAATAAATTCTGCATTTTTTGAATGACCAAAATCTTTAAAAACATTTGTTCCATCTTTACCAGCATATTCTAGTAGTAAATCACTACCACCGGGATGCTGTTAAAAATTTAATTATATAACAAGTTTAAGTGAATAACGTAAATTTTCAACTAACCTCTTTTATATATGATGTTAAATCATAAATGGAACCTTTTATTACTATCCAAATAGGATTTCCGTTTTTTCCATTATTTAAACTAACTTCATTTAAAGTAAATTGCTTGGACATCGTCTTGAATTTCTGATTTAATGCAAGCACTGAAGTATACAAACTTAATATTCAAGACTTTTATAGCTTAAGCAGTTTACTTAAGGAGTTTTTTTTTTATACATTTGTGTTTTTTTGCTTTTGTTTGGTTAAAACAAATTTTATCGATGCATAAGTGCAGACAAATGCATAAAATCAGTTGTGGTAATTGATAAAAGTCTACCGGAAACACGTTTTCGATTAACACGTTATCTAAAAAGAATTATTATTTTTGTTTTTATTTTTAATAGATATTTATTACAATTGACTATTAATTTTGTTTGCTTTCGAGTACCTAAGCTTACACATTTATTTATTTTGGTATTTATTGATTGAAATCTATACTTTTACATTTACTTTTATTGATATATATTATTGGTTTTTGCTTTGTATTCAATTATAAAGTGATTTTTAACCTTTGAATAGAGAAATATATAAATTTTCTTTTTTAAGCTGAATAATAAAATGTTCTCTAAATTAAATCGAAAACCAGAATATTAATAAAAAATAAAGTATTCGTTTTTTATATTTATAAATTTTAAATTAATCTTCAATATTTTAGGTGAAGCAACATAAGTTAAATTTCTTCTATGTTGATTATAGTTCGAATATTAAATAAGGAAAAGCGTTCTAAAGTTGTTTTTGTATAGTAAAATTCATTTTCTAAATGAACTCTATAATAAGCAATATCAGGCCACATAAATTTATTGTAAAAACCCAAAATGTTGAATATTTTTTCTAAATATGAATTCAAATGGTATCATTTACAATTATTTGCAAAGCTAATAATAAATTAATCTTTAATTTAAGCTAATGAAGCTGTAAATTTGTCTCTGAATGTCTAGTCTTTAAGTATTTTTGCTTTTTAATAAATACCAAATATAAAATCTGACTAATTCGACTGTTTACATGAGAAGAAAAAACATTTATATAAGCATAATTTAGTCTCTAGTCAAAACATTCATGAATTTTATAAAGATTATGTTTATTGCCTTAGGCTATTCCTTAAAACGTCCCTGGCTAGAGATAATTAAGACGAAAATAAGGTAAAATTGAGTATTTTTATGGTACCAAAATATTCTTTAAGCTTTGAAAATTATCTTTTAGAGAAAATTCTATAAAAAAAAAGAAGGAGTATATGTACCATTTTTACGTAATCCCAAATAAGACCATTAGTTAGATATCATGTTAACTACAGGATACATTTTTATAGTTTGCTTGTTAAATATTTTATTTTAACTTTAGACAAAATAGAAAAATAATGTACACTTGTAATTGACGCCCTTCAGCGATCATTAATATGACTAATAAAAATAAGATTGTTATCAAAAATCCTTTAATGCTGTTGTACTTTGTTAGTATTTCAAGAAAAACCAACATTTTAAATACAGATATTCTTTTCTGGCATTTTAAAATGCAGCGAAAATTTTTCTTTTTGAATTTCAAATGTTATTTGAATAAAATAAAATTTGTTAGAGTAAAATATATCCTGTATAAAAAATTAATAATGATATGGAGCTTGGAAGCTCTTCAAAAATTGTAAAGAATCTTAATATTTATTAATATATAAAAGATATAAAAGATATGAGCATATATGTATATATTTGTTAATTTTTCCATTTTAAGAGCTTTAGGATTATATAACACAAGAATCAAATCATATGAGAATTTTTATAAGTAAAGATTTCATCAAGGAAATATAAGTTTGGCATAAAATATTATCTACTGTATTAGGCGCCATTCATTTATTAAAGTTAAGCTTCATTTAAATTCTAAAACTAAATTCTTAGCTTGCTCTTGATCAAGAATATCACAAATCTAATAAATCTATTGTAATCTTATTTTCAACTTATTTGGCTTAGTTTTATATATTATTTAAATTTATTACTTATAAATAGAAAAAGATTGATTATACCTGTTCTTTGTTGGACTAATGAGTCAGGATGAAAACACAATTAACTACAAAATCTAAAAATAGTTTTTTATAGCATAAAAATTAGCGTCTATAAATATCTTAAATTCCGCAGATAACCTAAAAAATACCAGATAGCAAGAAAACTTCCTTTCGTTTTTAGAAGAATTAATCTTGGGAGTTTATATTCAGCTTAAGGATGTATAAGTGGTGTAATATTACAAGAAAATTTGAATTTTTTCTACTTAATTCTGCTACTATCTGTTTTCCGAAGAGAAAATACTTAAAAGTGGATTGCAAATAACTGAAATGCTAATAATGAAGAATTTATTAGTGAGAAATCAATCAATTTTAAAGCGAGAAAGTAATATTATACTTATTTTTTATATAGAAAGTAGCAAGAAAGTTGCAGCTAACGTATCTGTCTTGAAAACTCTTTCAGTCATGATTATTCAAAATTAGAGCCTTTTCATCGAAGATTAATCTCGTATTTTAAACGCCGTAAGGTAGGCAGTTATAATAAATTAAACAATTTGGACCTAGATTTTTAGATTTGTAAGTGTAAATAATATTTTTATAATTGAAGCTTAGAATTGATCTTATTCCATGTATTGCTTATAATTAAGGATTTCAGTGCATGTTTTTTTAGGGCTTTTTTAATTTTAAAGTGTATACTTTTGCTTTACTTTTGATTCCGTTGAGTTCTGCGCAATGCGGTAGAACGGCCACGCCAAGGATAATTGTCTGAGAAATCAGGTTAAATCAGGTTGGAGTATATTTGAAAGATAACGATTATATGTGTGTGTGTTAAAAGATTTACAAAATACAAAATAGCATTTAACTTGTACGGTCTAAGCTCACTTTTTATCAAAAAGATTAATCAAATTTTTAGCATCTCTCCAGCTAATTTTTAAAGTGAACAGGAGTTTATAATATTACGTCTTTTTGTCTAAATTTGGCCATCGTATATTTTTTGTCTCAATTTTACATTATTTTGTATTATTTCTGTGCTTTTTTGTTTGGATTTTCTTTTATTTTCAGCTTCTTTACCATTGTAGCATTGTATCTTAAGTAATTATGTACGTGTCGTGTGCTTGGGCCTCATAGACCCCTTTACTAAAACACAATTTCCTTTTCTTTGATATTTATATAGACATAATTGTCTATTTTTAAGTTAATACTTTGGGTATCAAAATAATTAGAAAGTTTTTTTTAGAGATTTTTCTTTTATTCATCTGTCTACTAATTTGAAAAAATTAACAGGAATCAAAGAATTACCCGGTAACCCTAAGGCCTTCTCAGTCTTTAAAATTACAAAAACTATACTGTTTTCATTTGTAACTTTTGAAAAATTTTAAATAAAATATTCATTAGGATGGTTTTTCTCAAAATTAAAGTGTTATTTGGAAATTATTGTCTTAAAATTAATCACCATTTGTGGTAAAAATTCTTTGAATAAATAAAAAAGAAGTTCTTTATAAATTTATTCAAGAGCAAGTTTTATTCCCAAATGCGTTTTTCATTTTACGAGTATTTTAAAAGCAAACCTTTCTTTATAAAATTTGATTTATAGTTAAGTAAATATCTGGAAAATTCTGAGTTTAGTTGAGTATTATATTAAAAAAGACTTCAATATTTTATTGTCATGTCATATATATATATATATATATATCTAAGTTCTGCAGATGTTTTTGTCCTTAGAGAATGTATGAAATAAGAATATTTTGTATGATATTCTAATAATTGAAATGCTTTTTACATTTCTAGGCGTTTTGAATACAGTATTCTGTTAAAATGGTTTTATGCAATACAAAAGTTATGGTAAGAGTTTTTAACAAAAAATAAAGGATTAAATTTTTGGTTTTATTTTTCAATTATTTTGAAATTTTGACTTTTATAACATATTGACTTAGGTTACTATTTTATTTTTATGCGAATTATAAAATTAGGAAAATTGTTAACTTAATAATTAAAAATTTAATTAAATTTTTCTTGAAATTTAAAAAGTATTTTTGGTAAATAATAAAATACAATTGCCAATTATTAGCTTGCAATGTTTTTATTATTTTTTGGTTCTACAATTATTTCACATACGATGTTAGAGTTATTTCTGTTATTACATTAACAAAAATACGTAATGAGATTTTAATTAAATTAAAATGAAATTTTAACTCAGAGTTATTTTTAATTAAAAATATAACAGAAAAATGTAATTAATTTATCCCGATGGATGGGAATATTTATACCAAGAGAATGTTTTATTACCCAAATTCCAATCTGATTTTTTGATAGCTTTAAAGAATTATTTAAAACGAAAAATACATATATTAAAATATTTTTCTGAGATTACGTTAACACTTTCTAGGAAAATATTAAATAAACAACAGAAAATAGATAAAATTACTTGTCTTGGTATAAAGTGTTCAAATTTACATTTTAGGGATGATTATTTTCTAGCCATAAAATTGAATCAGATAAAATATCTAAGAGATTTTTAAAATTATAAAATATTTAGATATTTTTGCTGTGTTAAAAATATCTCCTTAATCAACTAATAAACAGTGAAAAATTCAAGATAATATAATATGTAAATGAGGCATAAAAAAGGGTAAGTGACTTTTTACAAGTTAAATAGGCTTACGATATTTTTAATATCAGCTTATCAAAACTAGAGTAATTCATCAATTTAAATTTTATTTGAGACTTTATAAAATTTTTGCATTAACGATAGTAAAAATTGTAAACATTTTAATATGTAAAGAACATTAAATTTTCTGGCTGAAAAATTTTAGGTTTAATGGATAGCCACTTGAAATTTTGATACAATATTTTTTAGAATTTGAATACCTTAAGGTACTTTGTCCTAATTAGAATTTTCAAAAAAATTTGTTTTTTTTATTGTATTTTTCCTTTCCTCAGACCTTTCAAAATCTTCTCCTAAAATATTTTTAAAAAATTCCAATTTCGACTGTATTAAATAGCCGAAAGTGGGCGCACACTTCAAGCTGTAGACATAATGACAAAAAACTTAAAACGCGTTTTTCTCGAAATTAGTTTTTTTCAAATGGCCGACAGCTAATCTCTGGAACTTTCAAGCTAATTTTTATGAACTTTATCACATTTTGTTCATTCAGATGTATTACATAGGAATTTACCACAATTTGACCAAAAAAATTTAGATTCCTTTTATATGGAAAATAGTGAAAAAAACGCTGATTTTTCGATGTTCTTTTCTTCAAGTTTCCGTTTTTTTTTTCTTTTTTGTAATTTTTTCATAAATGCGCTTAGAATCACTAGCAGCAATTATATTAGAATCTGAACTTTAAAATTATTTTGGAAACAGAAATTAAGGCTAACAGTTTTCTAGATGCTTTTCATGTAAAGGCACCATAAAGAATATTTAATTTTCTAGTAATTAGTGATTACTATTTTTGTCTAATTTTCAGAAGATCAACTATGAAATGAACATTAGTGGACAGTTTAACATTTTTAGAGCTTTATCTTACGTCAATTAACTTTTCTACTTCATTTCTTTCTATGAAGTTTATTCATAACATTCAATTAAATATTTTATGTAATTATCCTAAATATAACTTAATATTTTAGCAATTTGCTATCAAGTTAATCAATCTTTCGAAAACTAATTTCTTAATAAGTCCATCAAAGGACAGTTTAGCTTTGAGTCATTTCTTTTTAATTCAAGTAGCCTTTATTGATAAGAACAGTTTTCTGAAAATTACATTAGTTCATTTAATACCCTTTAGTCAATTCAATTTTTCACTACAAAATACTTCTTTGGTCATTTAATCAATCAATAGACGTTTGATCTATTTTAAATTATTAAATATCCCCTAAATAATAACATTTATTTTTTATTAGACTTAAAATGATTGTCTGCATTATTTCAGGTTTTCTGAAAATAGTAAAATAGAATCTCGAAGCATTCAGGTCAAGTAATCATAGTAATCAAGTTAAATTCCCATGTCAATTGTATTTTGAACATTTGAACAAATTTAAAGGGCTTATAGCCTATTTTATAGTCCTATGAAATGAATAACAAATAACAAGGTAAACAGGATACAACAACACAATAACAATTGTAGCTTTGATTAGGTAATTACGAACAGATTTAAAGTTTCCTGATTAAAGAAGTAACAACAAAAATATAATTTATTGCAGTATCAAATTTTGTATGAAATATTTTGTTGTTAAAGTTATTATTTCTGTCACGTCTCATTGAAAATATTTGACAGGTAATTGAGAAATGTAAAAACCAATATATAAAAAAATTATATATTTTACTAGAGTATATCCAACATTTTCTAGGTTAATCTGGGAGATTTTTTAAGCTTGTACAATTTAATTATTGAAGAGTATATAATTGTAATCAAAGAGTCCTTTTTTGATGGGGGTGCGATTTGAGTAAAATATCTCTTTTTTCAGCAAAAGCTTTTTCCCTGTTCAAAAGATATATTTACAAATGTATAGAAATTGCGCATGACATAAATGATGTTTTCAAGAGATCCTTAAAACTGAATAGTCAAGCTATTTCCTCCATTTTGATGGACAGTGTCAAGTTTATAGTCCTTGAAATATTTTTAAATCATATTTTTGCAATATTTCAGCATAATTTTACTCAGTGCATAGTAGTTTCATTTTTTTAAAAATAATAATGATTACGTCCTTGGCTAAATTAAACTGGAAATACATTTAATATGAACTACTAATCATTTGTTAGAATTTTTTACTTGTTTTCTGATTTAAGTTTTAATTCTTGTAAGTTAAAAATAGAAAAGATTTTCCAATTTATCTACAAAGAAAACTAAGATTGAATTTTATTTTAAATCCAAATGATTTGTATATCCTTTTAAATTGAAAAATGTAAACCTGTTAATTTTGATTAATGGTATGATTAAATAATTTTTTTATATATTTTGAGGAAAACTTTGGGATTTGTATGTTATTGGTTTTGATTTTCCAAAACCGTTAAGGGTTAATTGAGTCAATTGACTCCCACATATTTTTTTTTGGATTAAATTAATCCAATGACAGGCAATTACTTTATAGGCAGGAGAAAGTTTTTCAGTAAACTCATTCTCGGATACTTAATCTTTGTCGTTGCAACGTTTTTTTCGGATTTCATTCATCATAAATATGTTTGTTAAGCCTTTGGTTAAGAAATCAACTAACTAATTAAATTTTTGAGACCTAATACTGTAATTTTACTAAATTTCAAATGGAAAATTTATTTTCAGATTATTTTTGAAGCACTCTCTGTGGGTGTATTTTTTTAGTAGTTTTTTTATATTTTTAAATTTTAAATCCATTTACTTTAAGTCTATTTGTCTTTAAATTGTGAAATTGTATTCTATTTACGTGTGTAGTATTTTTTCCTTATTATATTTATTGCATTTATTTAGTGCAAAAAAACTATTGAATTCATAGGATTTTTTAAATTTATTTAGAAAGACTAATCCTAACAAACTGTTTTTTGATTAATCACTTAAGCAATAAATGGGTAAAAGTTTTGTCAACGGCAATGTCAATGAAGTATCGGATTTTGCTTTTGTGTAACTTTGATTTTGTGCTCTCGGATTTTGATAAAAATATGGAAAATAAATCATTTTGTGATGTATAATACCGGGTGGGGGAAAAGACTATATTCATTCCGAACACTTCTTTTTTTCAAAAAGTTCAAGCAGAAGACAACGCAGTTCTAATTTTACATATTGCTAATTATGTACAACCACAAAACAATTAAACCTAGTACGATATCGATGTGATACTACCAGTCAGATCAAATTAAAGTTTCTGTTCTCTCACCACAAAATATCGCTTTTCATTGAAAAAAGAGTATATGCAAAAATATCATACGACACCACAGAATTGTTAGTTTTCCAAATTGTTTGCGATATCACAATTTTTGCTGGGATTTCAGCTTTTTTGTATATAGTATAGATATGGAAAAATTATGAATTCATATATAAACATAGTTTGCCAAAAAATTATATATTTACATGTGAGCTATGCTCGAAGCATATTAGTTGAGATATGGTGTACATGTCTATTATAAAGCATGACAGATGTAAGATAATAATAAAAATGACAGTTGTTTTATTGACTCAAACAAGCCGCTTAAGTGTTTTGTCCTTATGGAAGTAAAATCAAGCAATTTTTGATCATTTGAGTTGTCATTGAAATACATTTAGTTGACAAAAGTCCATAAATTTCATAAAAATAGACAATTTTTCTAGTCATTTGAAGTTATAAAACAGTTTAAAGTAATTGAAAACCGTTTCCAAAAACGGCTTTCCTGTTGTAATCAATACCTGGGTATCTAAAATATAAAGTATTAAATCTAACTACTATCGACTTATCAGTTATTAAAGTTAAATATGAACAAGCACTTGACCAAACTTTCTTTTAACTTACAAAAAATTTTCTTTGATTTTCTCAACCTCATTCTGTTATTTTCTAGGAATTTTCAATTCCAAAAACTTAGTTCTTTCTTGTAGAAGAGTTTTTAATTCCTTTTGAGTATTATAAAAAAATCAAAGAAAAACTTTCTGAAAAGAATTATGATATTTTCTATAATAAAAGAACATTAAATTTCTTTACGTTAATCTTAAGATTATTAACTTTAGCAAAGTTAAATACTAAACACTTAAAATATTTATTATACTTATTTACAACATTATGTAAGCAGGAAATTCATAAATATGTTTAAGGACTTGAAAAATATGAACAAATGCTACATCTCAAGATAAACGAGTAGGGCGTATCTGACTTCAGATTCAGACCTTTAACAAATTGAAAATTAATCATATTGAGTATATCTAAAAGAGAAAAAATATTTTCAAGGTAAAAAAATAAAATTTATACATTTATACAGTTATGGAAATAAATTAAATCAAAATTTCAATTTGGTAAGAAGTGTTAGACTTCGTTAAAATTTAATCTATTTGTTTGATGCTGTAATAACAGTATTTCATCTTTGCCAATGTTCAGATCTATATAATACCTTTTGAAATCAAAAATCTCTAAGGAATTTATGATATAAAATCTAAAGCTTTTAAGTCATATACATGACTCAGTTGGTAACAAATATATTTCAAAAGAATTTAGCAATAACTTTTAGTTAGTTGCACAGAACAACCCAAATTTTATACAACTGGGACGCATGTTAACTTCAATTGATTCAAAAAATTTTATAATTGCTTGCATAAAACATACGAGTGTATCCGTTCGAAGGATACAAGTTGAAAAATTTTCATGAATATTCACTAAAGTAATATAATAAATGCACATTGGGCCAGCAGATTGGTAGCCCAATGTACTGGATATCGTTGAATGAGAAAAAACCATTTTTCAAATTTTAATTAAAAAAAAGCAAAACAAAAAAAAAAACGGGACTAATAACAAACGAATGTACCTAGTTATTTGTTTTGTTTAAATTTTTATATGAATTTGCTAACTACCTTGTTTAGTATTGAAAAACTAACAAAATATGATTCGTCGGAGAATGAATATTATTTGATTGCTGCGTGAGATATAAATTTTTACTGGAATGAAATAAAATTTGGATTTTTTAGGCAAATAAATTTATAGAATAAGAAAATCAAAAGCAAAAAGCTAATAGAAATAATTGATGTGATGAAGGAAAGAGTAAAGTGTCATATTACTGCAAATGAGCTTTTAAGCTTCTCAAAATCGTTTTAAAAATGTCAAATCTTATGTGATTAAAACTCGACAGTGGAAGTGGGAGCTTGGAGATCAAAATGAAGCATGATCTTTTGTTTTGAAATGCTTATACCTCATTTAGGGATATTTTTCTTTTGCCTAATTAGGTCTTTTTCTACTTTTGAAGAGTAAATTTCAGTCAGATTCAAGATAAGTTATTTAAGTTAGTCTAATATTTGTCTAATAGATTCCTCAAAAGAAACCTGCATTTAAGGCCTTTATCTACTTTGGGGCATGCCGAACGATGAAATTGTAGTCGGTTATCAATTAAAAGCTGGCACCTTCTAAAAATGCTATGAATTTCTTGTTGAAGAGATGGTTTTTGTGTCATTTCCAGGACTTTTCAGGCTAAATATTGCTATATATATATCTAATGAAAAGTTTATCAAGTAAAATATATTTACAAGAAGTTTAATTTTTGTATATCGAAACATTTCAACAGCATTCAACAGAATTCATTTAAACAGCAATTAAATATAATACATATAATGTCGTTCTGTTTGTAATTTTAAAGCATGCTTATCCTTTCTCTATTTCCCTATTATCTAACTTTTAGAAAATTTTCTCTGATTTTCCTCTGTTTTCAACTAATTGTTCTTCGCATTATAGATATATATATCTTTACGTCAATTCTTCTATTGTAGTATAGAATAATTAAGAAAGTTTTACATGGAACCAAGAAGAAATCGATCCCATAAATACCTGAGATTAGTATAATTTCTCGTTAAATAAGATTAATTTCGTTAGTTGGCATAAAAAACAAAAATGTAACAGGGTATAAAATTAGGATACTTTAGATTCTATAATTACAGCCACGTTAAACAAAAGATATTTAAATTTTGTAGAAAAATTGGATACTATTTTGTTAACTTAAGCTGAATGACAATAGTAAAGATATTGGAATTATTACTTCGAAATGATTATAAAACTTTTATTATGGCTTATAAAAGTTTATTTTTTTAATTATTACAATAGTAATTCAAATTGATTATTATTAATATCTTTTAGTTTAGTCTTTTTCATAAAATTTTATGTTAAAGTTTGCTATTTTCTTGACTAAATAAAATGATTTTATTATTAATAAAGATTTCAATTTGATTAAATTAAGCATTTAGGAGGTAATATCTGAGATATATTTCAATCTATATAAACTATTGATGGAATTAATTTAGTAAAGTTTTTGGGAGGTCTAAATCTGCAAAATTTTGGAATATACGAATAGTGTATTGAATTTCATAAGATTTTTCCAAATTAAAATAATAAATTGAATGATAAAGAAAAGTTTTGCACTCTAACTTGTAACAAGTGCCAGATAAAATAAATTGCTTTTGTGATTTTTGCAAAGTTTTATTTATAAATATTAAGAAATCTGACAATTTATAAATGCTATGAATATTTACAGAGTGGTAAAAAAATTCCTTTGAAAAATTGTATAAAAATCTACTAACTAAATGTCTGCTCCAAGGTTTAACTACGTAAGATCTTCCTTATTTATCTTATTTCAATATTTGTTTTTGTCGTTTTATAAAAATTGTGTTCTTGAAATTTTAAGAAATTGACTTTTTCCATTCCAAGTTTTAACAAATGGTGTTTTGCAATAGGGAAACATTGCCATATGATTTTAAAATTCTATTTTGAAAAAAATGCATTTTTGTTTATATCATAATACAAATTTTTTTGACAATATACTGAATGAATTTATTTATTTTGATTTAATTAAAATATCTTACTCGAATAATAGTTGAATAAAACAAATTTATAATTTATTAAATCCATTTCCGTTGGTTAATGGAAAATGATTTTTCAAAACAATCGATTTTACGACATTTTACATTTATAGAAAATATGACCTATCTTAGTCCAGAAATATCTTGGCTAGAAGCTAAAATATTTATATAAATAAAATATTTTACCATACATATAAAACGATATTTTAAAAACCCTTTAAGCTTTAATATACAATGATAATATTTTTAAATCTCCCTTAATTTAATTTTCTAAGATTTTTGAAAAGATTTTTAAGAGAAGTTGAGATGTTTTGAAATTATTCAAGTAGAAGCAAGTCTCATAATTAAATAAGCAAAAATAATATTGCAGATTATTTTTAAACAAACGATTCCAGTCACCATTTGCTTAATTTCCTTGATTTTAATCATCAGTTGAAACAGTTTTAAGTTATTTGGCATAACTTTTGATGGAATATTTATAAATTTATCTTCACAAAGATATTTGTTTGAGGAATTTTGCATATTTTAGTATTCAACGTCAGCTACAAATTGATTAATATGGTAAACACTTAATTCCTCTTTTTAATATCGAAATTTTTATCGTCATGCTTTGAAGTTTAATATTTTTAAGTTTTTAGCAGAAAATTACAGATAAATTCATCTTTTGATAAAATGCAGAAATTGCAATATAAACAGAGAACAAGTAATATAAAAAGAAATATAAATAAATATATTCCTACTTGAGATTGTTTTTTCTTTTTCTGAATTCAGAATTCGTAACTAGTTGCATTCAGTTTTCTGAAGTTTTTCTCTCATATAAAATCAAAATTAGTTTATTAAATATAATTAATGAATTAATATTTGAACTAACTACATTAACATCAATTGTCATCCACTCCCAACACAACAAAATTTATTTGAACTTGATTGGATGAATGGAAAAGATTTTATTAACAATTTAAGATTTTTACATACTTTTTGCAAGCTAATAGTAGGAATATAAAAATTACAAATTACTTGAGAAACGAAACTAAAATTCAGTGGCATAATAAATTGTCGATGTATTGAATCGGAAAATTTGTTTTTGAAAGCCTCAAATATGATGGATTTTAAATCTTCTTGTAAGTGGTGAAAATGTCTGGGATCTCGTTCAGGTAAATGATCTATAAATATTTATTCTTATTTGAAAGCTCTCAATTAAAATTGCTATTAAATTTGACCTTAGATTGAAAAAGGAGAATAAAAACTTTTAACAAGGACAAGATTTGGTTTGAAATATTTTCCACTCTGCAATAACCTTTAGTATAAGGATTTATTTTTATAGCTATAACTTAAAAAGAATAAATTTTGATAAAATTCTATTTAGTAAACTACCGGTATCCCAAGCATAAAAACAGTAATAGAAAATTACAATATATATCCTGCGGTTAAAATTCACTCTTTGCATGTTTTACTATATATATATGGAGATTGTATGCGTGACTTTCGACATTTTCGACATTACACATACCTTAAAAACAAAAACAAACTTTTAATGTCAGATGGGTTTAACAAACAATATTTTTGTCCTCTAAAAATGTGTGAAATTTTACTAAGTATTTTTTTCACTTCCAGTTTTCCCTTTCTAAAAGAATGAGTACTTATTTTAAGAGAGATTATTCGTTGGAAAAGAATTTTTATTCTGTAAAATTAAAGTAGAGCTGATTCTGGTATCTGATCTGATCAGCATACTATTTATTATGCTATATCACATCTAGATGCAATGACTTTTGAGATTGAAAAGGACAATTTATAGTCAGTCAAAAAGTTGAGGCAATCACAAAAGTTGGTTGTTTTTTAATATTTAGATGTGTTTTGTATTCATCATCCCTACAGTGAGTTAAAGCTAAAGATTTTTTTGCTTGTTTTATAACTGTTATTGCATATTAATAAAGTTCATAAGTTGCTCCTTTTTCTCCTACGAAAATACTAACTAAATATTTGTAGGATTACATCACCAGCAAAATCATCTTAATGATATTCAAAATATCATTGAAAGGAATCATTATTCTTTTAAATTTAGAGTTATTGCGTAGCTAATCTTTAGACAGCTGACAATCAAATTGATGATAAACTAAGAAAAAAAATTTACACTAAATAATTTTAGACTATACCCATAATAATTTTAGCTGTCAATTACACAAATGAAATTAAGGAAACAACATTTAAATTGATTGTATTTTCCTAAAACAATTCTATTTTATATATATATATATAAAGTGATTCATTATTTAATTAAAATAGTAATTTGGTAACTAGATTTTACTTTTATAATTAAAAAGATAAATTTTCCTAAATTGAAAGTAAAAACAGACATTTGATTGAATCATTCTAAATAATATCAGACAAAATGTTTTATTTAATCTATTGCCATTTGAATTAACGTAATATTACTATCATGAAATCTCTAAGGATGATTCTCATAAATTATATTAAATCCATTCAATTTAACCAAAGTTAAATAAAAACAAACGATCCCTATAAAATAAAATTAAAATTGAAAAAATAACACCTTAAAGTTAGAATTTATTTTCCATTACTTTTTGTAGATAGAAATCAAATAAAACACAATCATAATTCAATATAAATAAATATCTAATTTTATTGTGTTGTAAACTTAAGCAAAATGTTACTTGTTATGGGATTAAAATAATGAAATTCGGATATCTTCTTTTCATCTTCAAAACAAATTACTGTAGATGAAAACCTTGGGAAATTCCTTTTAGCTTGTTTTAGGCTGATATTTCAAAAATTATTGCAAATAATTTCAAATAAAGCTTTTATGGGAAGTTATAGAACCCTACAGGGCAAGGAACAATGATTTTAAGTAGTGATAATGAACTTTGTTGACAATGGCTCTTGACATCTCTTCAAATTTGTAGAACTAATTTTTTTTTCTAAAATCTTTGATTTTCCATTGTATTCTATTGAAACTGAAACTGACACGTTTTTATATTACCCGTTAACACAATATGAAAAAGTGATTGCAGTTATTCTAGAAATTTTTTTCTGATATTTGAGTAATTGTTTCTTAGAAATTGAGATATTTTATTATTTCAGTTTTGGTTTGTGTTGGAAAAGATATTATAAAATATTTACAAAGGCATCTTTTAATACATTTTTCATTATTCTAACATTTTTGATTCTAAAATGTATTTTTAAAAGATTTAAAGATTTTTATTAAAGGAAAAAGTAAGGTCCGACCGAGAATGATTTTTTATTTTCAGCCTAGACCGAGACCGATAACGAAAAAATTATATTTTTGGCCGAGTCCGAGATCGAGAACGAGACTCAAAGCATAGCAGCTAAAATGGGTGAGATAGTTAAAAGTTAAAAATACAAAACTTCTAATAAATTATTATTTTTTCTGTTTATGAGTACAGCTATGGCCGTGAATTTTGGCATATTTATGCCGAGAACGAAACCGAGATCTCAGCCTGGATTTCAGCCGAGAGTAGTCCGAGACCGAGTTCGCGGTCGGACATTAGTAAAAAGAATCCATTTGAAGAAAATATAAAAAATGAATAGTTTTTTTGGTCAGGTGTCTGCTAATTGAAAAATAATACAAACATCATCTTACAATCTTTATATAGTTGTCGTCGTGAAAATTAAGGATGGCCATCTTAGCTTATTTCAGTAATCCATTATCTAGCATAAAGAATTGCATGTTTTTAGGTACTTATCATCAGCACTTTTGTTTAAGAAAATTTTCCATATGAGATAAAATGTATTCATTGCTTTCAAATACTTTTCTTTTTATGACAAACTTCCCGTCATATACTCCAACACCATTTGTCTAAAATTTAAAAAAACTAAAAAAATTAGGGTTTGTATTTATTGTCTTCATAAGTTAAGGGCTAAGCAGAAATCTAATATTTCATCAACCTCAGGACTTGTTGATTTTTATGCTATATTAAAATAAAAAAAATGAAATAAAATCCATTCAAAATTTTAACACAGCTAGAATAACTTCAATTAACAAAGATACAAATACTTACAAGTTTAAACTAAGAAATGTCTAGATACCAAGCTAAGATTTGAAAGGATAACAAAACAGCTTTAATAATCAATTTTTTAAATTCAAAAATTCATTGCTATATTATAGATTAAAAAGGAATACAAAAACTTCTCCATAAAAAACATCCAAATCCAAAGCTAAAGGACACAATTATCATACTGCAAATAATTTTAGTGCTATGCTCCAAATAAAAAACAAAACAGTAAAGAAGTAATCACAATTTGATCTAAATATATTTCTAGAAACAACAATTTTATAGTAATCAATAAAAGGGTGACATATGGAATAAATCTTTGTGCCAAACAGAAAAAGCATTGCTTTGTAATGTGTCAGATTATTTAAATAAAAAAACTATTTTAACTGAAAAGTAAAATGATCAGTTATAATTTTGGATTATGCAAAGAAAAAAACAAAATATATATTAATATAATTAAGGAAAATCACATCTACTCGAAAATTTGTATATTGCGAAAAAAAAGTTGAAGTAAAGAATTATTATAAAAATAAAACTCGTGCTTTTGAAAATCATTTAAGATTAATTATGAGTCATTAGATTTTGGGTAAAATTTACTACCACAAAGTTAATTTATTGTCATAACAACAACAAAAAAACAAAAAAAAAACAAATTAATCATCATTTTCCCAATGCATTTTTATTCAATAATTTGATCAGAAATATTTTCTGCTTAAATTAATTTTAGGAGTGATCAGTATTCAAAAAATCCCTAACATGATATCAGGATATGACTGAGAGTATCCTTTTTGGTTGGAGAATAATTATTTACCAAATGATGATTTATTTTCTGATTGTTTACAATATTTTCAACGTTAACGTCTTTTTGGAAATAATTATTACTGCATGGTTCAAGTTTTGTTGAACTAAAATTTGACATTGCTTTTACTTCCCAAAACATCCCGTTTCTAAAGAGGTTCTTAAGGGTATGATTTGGTAATTAAATTTTTTTTCCTTTTATTGATCTAACATCTTAACATCTTAAAAATATTATGTTAAAATTTGAAGTCAATCTGAGCAAAATTTGCAGAAGTTATGAGCACTTGAGCGTCCTTTGCTCTAGAGCCAGGAAAGAGTGAGCAAAACTTTGAAGCTTTTTCCTGAAACTTGTTATTTTCGTATACGCTCACTTATTATTATTTTAAAATAAAAATTTGTTGCACAAGGCAATAGCCTAAACAAATTGTTAAAAACATGCCTTTCTTCACTGAATTAACAGAACCATCCTCTTAACTGACTCTTACTATATGTGTATAATAACCGTAAATAAAATTTGTTGGCTCCTAATCTCTTGAAGGACAAAATTTCCAGGAAAAGTTTACATGTTTGTCATTTACATCAACATAATATATTGTTAGGTTAAATGGGACAGGAAGAACAGAACGTAAAGGAAAAACCTAGTTTATCCAGCGTAAAAGTACAAAGTTTTGTTTGGGTTGTAGAATAGTTTAACCTAATAATTTTTGATATGTTATTTTCCAAAATAGTCAAATTTTATTATAATTCTATGAAAAATATAAAAAAAGTATTAAATTGAGATTCAAAAATTATATTCAAAATATTTTAAGTAAAACAGCACACAGTGTCAAAAAAGAGACTTATAGAGAAGTACTTTGAACCCATCATCATTTGTGGGATTGTAATTACGCTGAAAAGTAGAAATAAAAGTGTTCTATTGATTCCAAGTTAAGCTTTCCATACTCACAGTAAAAGGATAAACGTAAGAGATTTATTCTTTTTGGTCTATGCAGTCAACGTAGCCATCAGATTAACAGACAAATCTGACTTTCATATTCTTTTTAATAAGCAAAAATCTTGTAAAAAGCACAGCAAATATGTCTTGGTTGAATAATATCAAGAGTAGGAAACTACTTCTAACACCACATCACTATTAATTTTTGATTTCTTAATTATAAATTTAGCCCCAATCAAATATTAGCATCTCTAAAGCTTAACACTAATTTATCCGAAATCGTTCTTAGAAGGCCAAACACTAACAGTATAATAATAAAGAGTACATAGTATTTTGGGTACTCAGTATTTAAACAAAGTTACAATATTTACGTAACCTATTACATCCAGTAATAGATGCATCCCTTACTTAAGTTTTCAAAATGTAAAAGTTCATATCAAAAATTAAACATAAAAAATTAATTTTTTTCTTACAGTTTTTCTATTTGACTAGTTAAAGTCTACAGAAAATATCCCATTCAAAACAAACCATAGTTATATAAAAATTAGCATTTTATTGAAAATTTGTTTCAATGTTAAAAGGAATTTATTTCCATCACAAAGAAATAGTTCTTTGATGCACAAATAAAGAATCAATTTTAATACTGAATTTCGAGTAGGCTACGCTTTGTATAAAGTCATTTTCATTGTCTATTGAGGAGGAATTGAAATCTTTTCGAGAAAGTATAGTAAAATTGTAGAATTTAATCAATTGAAAAATAAGAATAATAACGATTAGGGATTTGATTTTATCTGATTTGAATTTGAAATATTTCACTATTTAAAATGCTAGAACTTATTAACAAAATTAATTTTTGATTTGATATGTATAGGTTTCCTATATACATATGTATAGAGATAAGAGATTCCTGTTGAATATTTATATGTTTAATATGAGATGAAGAAAAATCTTCAAATTCCCTTAAAAACATTTTCATTAACAATCGATTTAAGAAGTCTTATATTTATTTGGAAGATTTTTCAGTGATTATTAAGTTATTTTAAATTCTGTTTTTCAAATATTACAATACTCACATTTATGATTTCTTTAGGTTTAAAATCAAGAATTTTTCATTTTTTTTTCCTATTTTAGAATACTTCCGGAATTGTACAGGTCTATCTATTAAAATAAGTTATGTATTAGTTATGAAAGTAAAAAGATTTTATCGTTAACGATAGTTAACAATATTTATTTGAAAATTTAAGAACTATTAAAAGTTTGTCTTTTTAATAAAAAAAACCAATATAAATATTGTTTGCCAAAAATATTTCACTAAAAAGTTGTCTGTGATGAAAAGAGATTATTTTTATATGAAAATATTTTTTCCACATTATTTTTCATACTCTTGAATATCCTTTCACATGTAATGGGATTTAAGTTTTAAGTTTTTGATGATCAATTAGTCTTTTCTATCAATATTTGATATTGAACCTCGTAAATGGTACATTCTGACACGTTTTAATCAACTTTGTCTTTTGAATTTTTTGCATATTGCAATTTCGTGTTAATAACATTTTCTGAAATTTTGAACAATATTTACACTAAAAAACATAGGAAAATCAGCTTACGTACATAATCCTATTTTTAGTTTGTGTGCATATAAAATGAGTTCAAATTTTTTAAATACATTATTGAAGTAAAAAAACTTAAATGATCCAACAAAACTGTTGATTGTGAAATTTTTTCTATGTTAAAATTTCTGTAATGTAAATTTTATCCTTTGATATTTTATTAGGCTTTATAAATTCTTAAGACTTTTGAAGGCTTTTCTTCTCGTTTTAATAAATTTTGAATATTTATTTTAAGAACTTTTGATAAAGAATATTAGATTAAAATTTTCTTGTTAACGTTAACTTAGTGGTTAATAAGAAAAGTTTTGCTGAAGTATATTTAAAGTGAAATTATTTAAAAAAATTAGGTGAGCTAACATGTAAAAATATTTCTAATCCTATTATTAGAGGAAAGCATAGAGGAAAACAAAAAACATAGAGGAAAAAAATTAATATAACTTAGGCTAAGATTATAAATTAAAAATCTCAAAAGAAACAAAAACTAAGCAATAACAACTGGTTTCCCGGCTAATTAACCCTTTAACAAATAAAAGATACAAATAGTGTGAAATTTATTGTTAAATTTTGATTAAATTTAATTAATTGAATTTAATCATATATACTTGATGGTCAAGAGGACCATCAGTTATTTACAATGAATCTTAATTTTGCTTATGTAGTAGTTCTTTAAATTAATTTTAATTTTCTTTATACAACTTTGTGTTTATATTTGAATTTCAATTTATTTTATTTCTGCAACAAATTATTTCATTTATTTATATTTATTTTATATAAAATAATGTTTGGGAAATATCAAAAATCGGAAATAACGGGAGATGGCACATGAATATTTCTAACATTAGAAACTTTTGGAAGTTACAAGTCCAAAGTACCAACTTGGTGTTTAGATTAGCGTTATAGACACCGGTTCTATAGGAGTTTTAAAGGGGTTTTCCGGTTTAGACGCTCTAATTTTGGGTGTTATTTCGGACGCCATAAAAAAGAACCGAGAAACACTTTTAACTAATTTTATTTTTGTTTATTAATATGTTGTGAATATAAAAAATCAATAATATTGAAAACAAAAATCAAAATTGAAAATACTACAGGCTGGCAAAGTGAGGGCTCTTGACAAAAGATGGTGTCCTGGTGTGAACGATTCCAGCCTTCCCAGTAATCTGAAGAAAAAAATCTTTCTTAATTATTCAACTAGAGGAATGTAGCTAGAGCACTACGAAGACTTTTTTAAAAAAAGTTTTTTTTCACAAAATAGCAGCAGTTTGAATAAAGAGTTACATTTTTTTCACCTTTCGGAATTAAAAAAAAAAACCAATCAAAAAATTGGAAAAATCTCTTCGTTGTGTCTTAGCCCATAAAGAATCTCTCTGCCAAATATCAAGTAGATCAGTTGAGTAAAACTTGAGATATCGTGCACACCGTTTCGCAAAAAGTTTCACGAAAAACGCGTTTAAAGTTTTAAAGACTGAACTCAACTAAGCACTAAGTGTGTCACAAAATGAGCTATAATTCCAAAAAATAATTTGAATTTCAAAAAATTTTCTTGAGATCATTATTGTAAGAAGTTAAGCTATGAAAATATGCAAAAAAAAAATGGATTTTTCCGAATTTCTAAAATAGAAGATCCCATTAAAGCGCTCCTCTATTTACGTTTTGCTTTAAGAAATTCCAAAAAATTTTCCTCAGAGTACTAAGACCTACGCCGAGCAAATCAGCAGCGATTCGGTACTCTTGGGATGAATCCAAAATATACAAGACCATTTCCACTCTTTTATTGAGCGGTATTGCTCTACGATAGGTACTATCTTTTTTTTTATATGATAGCCATTTTTTCAACAAATGTTTGAAACTTGCTTCGCTTTAATCGAAATCGATTTTTAAATTTCACATCTGAAAACCCGGTTACAATTTTTCCCCAGTATGTAGTTTCTTAAACCTGAAATCAAATTTTTAAATTATTTTTACACAGTTATATCAATTAAAGCTTACACTTGACCATTTCATGTAAAAGTAAACAATCATTTTTTTAGTGTAATAATTCGGTTTATTTCTAACATCTGATATTTTTATTATGTTAAGAAATGCCGCACAAATCTCTAATAAATCATTGTTCACTTTTTCCTCAATAATATCCATTGCTTAAGATTTTCTTTTTTCAAATACTTTGTTCAATCAAAATAACAGAAAAATTACAGACGCGATTTTAAAACTCCGTGTTTTTTGTTATTTTACTAATTAATAAAACACTCAAAACATTATATCACTGATTTAATGATTTAATGTTTACTTTTAGGACACTTTTTTTTGATATTTCTATCAAATTTCCCTAATTTTCATAAATTTCCCTAAATTTCCCTAATACAAACAATTACCTGTGGAGAATCGATTTTTTTGTACGGCAGACTAATAACGCGTATAAGATTCGGTGGTTAATGGGTATAACTAGTTTTTTGTTATTGCAGTCGATATACTTCTGACTGTAAACTTGCTTCAAAATACCTATAAAAACTCTTATAAAAGCGCTGTCCAAAGACAGTTTCAAGATAAGATTGAATGTAGCCACTATTTGAATTTAATAATATTCCTATATAAAGCAGGATTCTCGTTCCGCTTTACCAACAAAACTAAATGTTTTGACACATTTACTACCAAAAATTTGCGTACACTTCAATGTTTCTATATGTACAATTTATCTGAAATTAGACCCAGGCAGGCTCATGTGTCGGAAATGCTGCTACCGAAAAATTATGAATATGAGAAATACATTTATAAAATTTTATGGATCATATATTAGCTTTAAAAATCATTGAAATTTGATTATATTTGTGTACTAATCAATTAAAAACTTAATTAATCAAAACAATTAAAAGTGTCAAAGAATCTGTTAATAAACAATGCAGCCAAAATACTAAATTAAACTTCTATAGGCTGTGTAATCAGTAGAGAAATATTTTATGATATCCAATATCCAGCAATTTTAATTAGGACAATTAAATATAGAAATTTGTGATTGTAAATATAACAACAAAACATTTTCCAGGAAAATATTCTAATTATTCAAGTTGAGGAATTCTCTACTTTAAATTGCACTAATTTTACTATTCATACATATACATACATATGTATATTGAAAATTACCGGTTTTAATCATATTTATTAGTTAAACAACTTTTAACCAAACAAAATTCAAACATTAAATGGTTAAATATATAAAATCTATTCATAAATTTCAGTTTTTCTTTATTGTTGTATTTAATGCTTGAAAAGAAAAACTTTAATTTTCAACGGTAAAATGGAGAATTGAATATACAAAGCAATTCATTAGAGCAAAGTTCACCGACTTAAGTTCTTCACAATTAAGTATAAAGGGGTCGTATGAACGTAGGTATAAGAAAATGATAAAGCAATGTTTGACAGAAAATTCAAAACCAAAAGGAATAAGAATTAAAAGTGTCTGGGTTTGTTTTTGTTACCTTTCAGCCTTTAAACACTTATGGTATCATTTTTATTTATATATTACCTAAAGCTTCTTTGTTGGATTTATTTATATAGAGGAGATTTTTAATTCACTTTTAACTTTTTGCAATAATTTCTCTTTTATTGTTAATGAATTTCATAGAGTTTTTGAAGCGTTGAAGAGGATAAAGTTTATTAATTACGGTCAGCTGAGATTTAGTTTTATTTTTTAACATCAAACTTTAAAATAAAATTGGGAAAATAATTGATTACAACAATTTCTATAGTAAAAGTTTTGAAAGAGCATTATTTATCGAATTTTATGTTTAGTATAATTATTTAAATAGCATTTAAAACAATTTTTAGTGATTAGCTTTTATTTTCATTAATTGGTAAAATAGATAAAAAGAGTTTTAAAGATTATAAATTATGGTTTGACAGAAATAAAACAGTGTATAATTTTGTTTAGAAGAGGTCATGAATCATAAAAACAAAATAAAATAATTCCTGTTAAGAAAAATTGACATTGGGTAATTAGAAAAGCTCAAAATAAGTTGAGTATGGTAAAAGACAAGCCCAGGTATGAGTTGGAAAATAATGTTGCTCTTTATCTAGCCTTATATAGCCTTTTTTTATTGAGGTTTGTACAGTGTATTAGCTTCCCGGACACAAAAATTGTTTCTCCATTGGCGATTTTCTGTATTTGGGAAATTTCATAGAAATGCCAAAAAAAGTGTTCTAAAAGTAAACATTGAATCATTGAATCTGTCAAAATACACAAAATCATTTCAGAAACAGTATTAAACTAGTAACTTCTAAATATTATATTAAAAATAACGTGAAAAAAAGATACAAAATATAAAATTTCCTTCCGTGTATTGTAATAATGTGTATAAGCCTCAATAGAGAAAGGCTATTAGTGATAAAAAATTACTGTAATCCTCGCAACTATTTGTCGATAGTCTCATCATTCATACTCATGCTGTTGTGAATTTTAAACAAAGTGTGGTGCTAAAATGTTGACGCATACGACAATAAAGCTTTGCATTTTCAAATAAAATGATACAGAAGGATTTTCAAGTATTAAAAAATTAACAAAGGACTCAAAAATGAATTATTTGCCTTTGTATTTTCGAAAAAAAAATACTCTAAAAAATAACAAATTTAGATCTTGATTATTTTTGTTGCCATTTTAATATAGTTACTCCATTTTGTTTAAAAGAATTATTATATTATAAATAAAAATTTCAGCTTTGTTCAGTTACTACTTAAGAAAACAATTTTTCCAATTCCAATATTTATTTATTCAAATATTTTTCAATTGGTTTTTTGAAATCTAAACATTTGTATTTAAACATAATTTATAAAAAATTTTTTGATTCTTTTAACTTTGTAAAGCTCATTAAAATTGTGAATATCTTATAGATAAATTTCAATACATGATAAATCAACAATTTCATAACTGACTTTGGAATCAAAGAGTTTGCCAAAAAAAAATTAATAAAAAGAAAAAAAATTCACATATTTAGATCAACATGAGTCTACTACAAATATTTAACTTTCTTAAGGGAAAGTCTTATAAACAAAAAAAAGTTTTTCGCTACTTTCAATTCCTTGTTGGCAAATGGTTTATCTGTCAAACACTTTCTAGAGCCCGCAATGCGAATTCTTCGTTTGGGTGGCGTCTTATTTAAAATGAAAAATTTTCCCTTTGGCATCAATCCTGTTTATTTATAGCAATCTGAACTTAGTCTTTATAAAAATATGAATCTTTTTAGTTTTCGACATTTTAGATATTTAACTTATTACTTTTCTGTTTTCTTAGTTTTCTTTTTTATAACTTTTTTTTTTATTGAAAGTAAATAGAGTAAAAAAATTCTCTATCGTATGGAGCCAGAAATCGAGAGAAAAAAAAAATTCATGTGTAAAAAAAGCAAACAGCGGAGAGCTCTTGGTGTGATGTTCAATATATTAAATATTGAGAGAAGTTTGAGATTTACTTAATTAAGTGCACGAAAAATTAAATTAAATTAAAAAAAATCAGGCCAAAAACATTAATCATACCTCCACGAATTTCTTGAGACAGCCTGAACTCTAAAAGTATCAAAAACAAAAAAAGTAGAAAATTGATTATACCAATTTTCAGGGAATGTTATATAATCTTTCAAAAGTATTTCTACAACAATTTAAAACTTTGGCTTTGGCTAGATACCTCCAGCTTACTTGTGGTTATAAATGGACAAAATGCTAATGATGCGTTTGCCTATAATAATACATATATAAAACGAATCTTTGAGTACATCAAATTTTATTAATATTAAGGTAGTAAATTTCTTTTTTTTGTAAGCCCTCTAAGCATTTTAAAGGATAACTGACACATCTTGTTATAAGTTGATAAGGTTGAAGTCCACAAAAGATACTCCAGCTGTGTGCATTATATTGGAAAACTTGTTTTCGTCAAAAACAGAAGTTGATTAAAAAGATTTGAGTACGATTTTTTGTTTTTTTGAAGGGCAAAGAAGGTAATCATTGTTAAGATAGCATGTTATTTTTTTTTTGTAATTTCTAGTCATAGGTCTAAAATGATCAAATTTTTAGCAAAAGGTTGAAATATTTTTTTAGCCTGCATGAGAGAACTGAAATATAAATTGGTAAAATTTTCAAAGATGGGTAAGGGATTAAAATTGAAATTGGGTGTTCAATGACAATCGGGGTGAAAAAAAATTGATTAATGTTACAAAAAGTTTAAGGAAAATTAGTATAACTTTTTTAAAATAAAAGATATCAGTAATCTCAATATTTTTATTTAATAAACATGAAGAAATAAATAGTGGCTTGGAAATTAATGTAAGTTTGACAATATTCCTTCTCTTTCAATGTCATTCTGACATTTTTAAATACTTAGAATACTGACTATAAAGAATAACTTTCAAGTTATATAATGAAAATCTTCAAGAAAATAAAAATTCAACAAAAGTTAATCAAGGAAAGAACAATACAAACAAAAAATTTTGGAGTTTGTGAACAGTGTTGATTAAAATAGAAATTAGTTAAACTTGCTTGCCTTGTTAAAACCTTTTATTTTAAGGTAAAACATTTATTTTGTGCTGAAGAATGTGTCACATAGAATCAAGCCGGTACCAACAAAAGTTTGTTGTAGATTTACTCAATATATGCTCAATAAGCTGGAAAAATTCAAAGAAGGGAATTATCTGACCTAATTGGGAGTTTATAGGTCCGAAATCAGGAGAACTATATGCCAGTGTTTTATTAGCGAATGAACTTCAAGCAAAAAAGCTACATTACTTAGAACTATTTACAGACATGAAAGAGAGCCACATAAATTATTGAAGTAGGCAAATTGTAGTGCACGTATATCAACAATATCAAACAAATTAAATGACTTTACAATTTACAAAGCTAAACCAAATAAAAAGGTATTAATACCTTCATTCAATCCATTTAACCATTAGGTATAGCACAAAGAATTCGGCTTTACAATAACACAAAACTAGATGTAGATGTAGCTGATCGAAAGGGCAAAAACTATAACGTAAAATCTCAATCTCCAAGGTGGACTTCAAAGATAGCGTTTTCAATATATTATATAAAGAAATAACATGTAAAGAAATATCGATGTGAGAATTTTTATTTCAAATGGCAGAAGATGTTGTGCCCTAATATCAAGAAGAGAGACAGCTAAGCAAAGAATGTAAAAGAAAAAACACATTTGTATTTAAAGCAGCAACAAAAATACAACAAATGAAATTCTTGTAATGTAAATTACTGCATTATATTGCCGGATAATTATCACATGGGAAATCAAAAAACTCAACATATTTTGTATAAGCTAAAATAAAAAATATTTCATAATTTGCATAAAATTTACAGTTTTTGAATATTATAAGATCTAAGAAAATTAAAAATACAGCTTAGAGTGCAAAAATAACAAGCAAACAAAAAAATTCTTACCGGAATCCTAATAATTCCATAAATTCTAATCTCATTAGTTATGTTAAAGTTTTTTCTTTACGTTTTGTTTAAAGATGAAAAAGACTATTCTCACCATCAGACATCTCTTCTATTATCATTTACATATAACCAGTGTAAATTGTTCATTTTGAAAATTACTACCTAACATCATCCATTCATTGTCATTTACATCTTTTCTTTGGTTTCACTAACTATCTATCCCCAATGAGTTTTGTCTTTTTACTGGAAAAGCTTTGAAAATAGTTTTGAATAGTTTATGTGAATTGTACCCAAGAGACATTTGTGCGCAAAGTTGAAAAATTAAATTTTATTCTATTCCTTCCGTCAATATTAGCCTCCCTCCTTACCTCTTTGGTAAGGTTAATATTAAGAAATATTTAATGCTGTGTAAAATTTTCTTAGTATATGGGAATCCTTACTTAAAGTAAATATTTTAGTTTGTTGAAATTTTTAGGTTTTTATGTGTATTTGATTTGTTACATTGGTTCAAGTTTTTTAACTTGCCTTTCGATATTTATAACAACAACAAAAATATAATAAATAATAATGACATCATTTCTAAGGTTAAAAGCTAAAATTTTGTTGGTTATGCCATCAATTTTTTTCATTTTAATAAGGAAAAATAGCAAAAACTTAGGTAAATACTATCCGAAGTATTTCTTTCTTTTTTATTGGTTAAGGATATTTTTTTGTCCAAATATATTAAAGGGTTGCACTATTTTGGTGACAAAAAAAAAACATAATTATTAAATTTTCTTTTAACTGGCACATTATAAACGCAATAACAAATAATTAACTCAAAGTTGATTGCAAAAATAAAAAACTATCATGAAAAAAAAAAATCGTCATTAAAATTATGACAGCTTAGGTATGGGTCGTCGTTTTTAAATCTATCTGTATTTCGTTGTTAACTTTTATTTATTATCTTAAAAGCATAGTAGCTAAAGTATAATGGGAGCAAAATTATTTGAACAAAGCTCATAATAACAGTGGTATTTTTAAATAAAAATATCTGAATTTGGAGGCTTAAAAATTCTTAGCAAATTTACTTTAGATAATGCTTCAAATATGTGACATAATTTTCAATGAAATCAGTTGACTAGATTTTAAGAATATAATTTCCAGCTTTAAAGAAATTTAATTCGAGAAAAAAAGAAAAATTTTGTCAGCTGTTAAATTTGTTAGTATTTTAGAAGAAGTAATTGGAAGCCATAGATGCCAAGCAACATGGCAGAATTATTTATTTTATTAATTTACAATTAAAAATAAAAATATATTATAAATTTTAGTAGGTTTTAAGTTAAGCAAGCTTAACGTCAAATATTATTCTTACTTTTAAGAGAATTAAGTCCATATGAGTTATATTTTAAATTAATGTAAAAGAATTTCATGGGTTTGAAAAATGTTTGGTTGCCATTTCATTTTATGAATTGACCCAGCAAACGTTGTTTTGCCAAATATAAATTATTCCTAAGATTATTTTAGTAGAAAAAAATAACTAACTTACTGTCAGTGTATGAGGATGTGGTATATATAGGTGAAAGAGGCATGAAGTGCTGTGAACGATGATGGAATATAAAAAATATAGTCCAAGATCCCAGGGCCGCCAGACCTCACCCATTTTAGAAGTAACGAAATTTAGGGAATAAATAGTAGTAAGTGTATCTAAGAAGGTATGAATATTCGCTAATTTATCTGGGCGGCCATTTTGTAGATATCAGGGGGGGGGGGTGCATAAATACATGGGCAAACAGCCTCATTTTCTTAGAGCTGATTTTTGTATATATTTTAGGGAATAATGTTAGTAATCATTATTTCATATTGCCAGACTCTTCCCGTGAGCCAAAACTTCAGCTAGAGTGAAAATACCTAATAATTTCCCAAATTTTCACGGCGATTGGATGTGCGGCTTTTGAATCCATCAAGTACACACAGACAGACATTCAATTTTATATATATAGATTATATCGAAAATTTAATGTATTTTTTGGTCTGAAACCGAATTGTAGACAGATCATATTGCTTTTACAGTTATCAATACTTATCTGTTGTAAAATAATTTGTAAATCACTTATCTAAACTGCTTTTAATAACATATAAAAATATCAAAAGCAGAAAAATTTACTGCAAATATTCATGTTAGGAAAATTTCATTAAACAGAACAAAAATTGAATGTTTTTCCAAAAGACTTTACGTGAAAAAAATAGAAAAATTATTCTAATATTCATCCTATTAATGTATAACGCTATCAAAAGCACAAACAAGAATTTTACTCAAACTAACTAAAGGATGATGTATATATATGAAAAAAATATCCTTTATATTCTATAAAATGCAAATTTTTACAGACGGAAACCATTCTAAGCGTTATATCTAAAGGAAGATGATGTCAATAGTACTTGTATGCTATTTTACCGTTACTCCATCGATTTTTATACTTTCCATTCTATAAATGTAGATGAAATGTATATAGATATAATTTTAAACATCTTTTATGATTTTTATCTATCTAATTTTCGGATATTTTTATTTATGATGTATTTACGATTTTTAACATTATTAAATGACGAAAACAACAGAAAAATTAAATAAAAATAAATAATTATTAAATGTAATTTTTTTGATGAATAAAAATCAAAGTCTATTAAGTATTTAAATACCTACAAAAGTTAAACGGATAGATAAATATAAAATTTTTTATGATTTATTTACAAAAAGCAAGTAAAAATTTTTGCATGGTGTCATCAATATTTATTCCGTATATAAAATTTTTGCTCTTTTTCAGCAGTTATTTTGTATGACATCCTGTAAAAATTTTTAGTAGACGTTAGCTTCCTGTACAGTAAATATTATCTTATGACAGGATATGAAAATGCTAAGTAGATAATTGCATTAATTATAAAGTAAATTATTTGAAATATAATAAGATCATTTCATTTATGATTTGATTGGAATCATGTAATTATATATTTTTTTTTTAAAAAAAAAGATAATCTTATTATCTTTAATTTGATGAACATGGTAAATATTAAAAATGACAGTGGCTGTCATTTAACTGATATGGCTGTGATATTATAAATTAAAATATCTAGAAGCTAGATAATTACTATTAAAATAATATTTTGATGTAATTATTTTTTAGTATAACTTCAATATAGGATTAGGCCTAATGTTGATATATTTCAATAATGAATTGTGTTGATCATTCTACTACAAGGTGACAAGGAAACGGATGTTATTTACATTTTCCAATTTTATAATATTGAAATTAATGTTTAGTATGAAATTAATGAAAGTAATGTTTAATTTAGTACTACTACTACTGTTCACATAGTAGAAAGTTTTGTATTTAAATAAAATTATTAAATATTTATTTATAATAAAATAACTGTTAATAATGCAATCTTCATCTCATTTTTTAATTAAGCTGTCAGTAAAATTAAATCTTAAAATCAGTAGAGTTTTTTCTATATACTCAAGAAATATTTTTTTTTCCTCAAAAATGGTGAAATTTGACGTCTAATTACTCACGAATACCCCAAAATTTAACTGGTAAGTACTAAAAACATAATTAATAATAATGAATCACATATTTCTTTTGATTTGATAATATGTACCAGTACACTTTGTTTACCATTTTTTGAGATTTACTTAAAGAAATAAGGATTTCAAATAAAAATGCCTAAGAATTGTTTTCAGTCAAATATCTACATTTTAACAACAACTATTTGATTGATTGATGGCATTTAATTATTTTCATTATTTTTATTAGTGCTTTCATTGTCAATCTACATACTACAAGACCAAAGGAAAAACAAAGAATAAACTTTTTTTAAATTACAATAACAACAATATTCGTTGATCGCTTCGCTATTTTCTCTATTTATATGAAATAAATTTTCTTGTTCGTCTGTTGGGTATTATGTCAATTTCAGACTTATACCAGCTGAGCTGAGAGCTCATATACCGAAAGAATATTTTACTAATTGTGACTAAATGCATAAAAGTTAGTCGAGAATGAAAGAAAAAAATATATAAAAATTTGATTATTTGATTTAACGGTTATATATAAGAGAGCCAAGTCTATAATTTTTTGTGATTGTGCAGGTATTGTTTGCTTAGTATATTGAAATAGGGTTTGAAGATTTCCCAGTAGGGAAAGTATCTCTATTTTGTCAATATATAGAGAGCTAGTTTTCAGTTATAATGGTTACTTTGTCAAGGAAAACTTCAATAACTTTGCCACAAAAAATGGCCACAAAAAATGGCCACAAAAAATGGCCACAAAAGTAGTCATCATGGCGACTTTTTGTATGAGTAATTCATTGATGAATTCATATGTAGAGTTTTCTGACATGAACTAATGCATAAGTTTTTCACATTTGAATTAATCCATGGATAGAAATAAATCAGATTTAAAACAACGCCCTATTGAAAAAGTTTTTGTTCTAAAATCCTTAACAAAGTCTGCTTCTGAGTAGCCCTCTCTTTTTCCTGCTTCTAAAATTAATGATTTTTATAAATTTCACAAGATGTAAAATATATTTCATAATTTTATGCATTGGAAAATAATGAGTACTGTTTCATTGTTTTTTATTTTTCAGACCATCAAAGTTATAGTCTAAAACTATGTATTTGCCAAATAAAAGATCAATGTCTTTTAAGATCCCTTTCGTTTGTATTATTGTTTTTATCTACCCAATCTGTTATGAATAGTTCTAATTATATAATTAAATTCTATCACTTGCACTTACATAATGTTCGATATCGTTTGCAATTCCCTCTTCGGCTTTGGCTAGATCTTCATCGAATCAAATAGGCAGGTATCGTGTTGTTCTACCCTGATATGCCTTTCACTTTAAAGTAGCAGTTTGTTTAGAACATTTATCGTGCAGAGTATTTATATTTAAGCTTATGTTCTTTAAAACACCTGAAACTCAACAATAAAATACCAGCAATTAAAAATGAAAATTTTTTTACCTTGCTCTTCTGAACACTGAAATAGCACTAACACAAAGAATAATCTGGGTAGTTCTATAAGTACTAAAGATTTTTTTTTTTAGCTTCCAAAAAATTAGGCAACATATTCTCATTTTATACTTATATTTTATTGCTTTATTTTACTGAACATGTAATTTCCAACATAACCATTAAAATTTTATGCTCATACAAATTTGTTAGCCAAAATGGGAATATCCTTGGTTTTGAATAAATCTAACCCAGAAAATGTGGATAAATTCTTGTAAAATGTTTTCCATTTATTTCAAAAGTATAGCAACTGTTTTTGTTGCTGTTGTGACTATTCTCTTAAATTTCATTTTTTTATGAAATATCTGAAAAATTAATTAATTGTTTATGATTTTTTAAATCTCAAGGTTATAATTGTAATAAGTTAAAGTAACAGAATAAAAGAAAATAATGATTTACTTCTTTCTCTTCAAAGAACACTTGATTCCATTCATTGTAAAAGAAACAAAAAAAAAGGATATATTATAGTCTAGTTTAAGCTGTCTAGTAATACATTTATGAGAGAAATTTTACTTGTTTTACTTAAAGACATTATTTGATTAAAGCATATGTTTATGAGTTGCATATGTATTCTTAATATATTTGAAGATTTTGCAAAAATGTAATGGAAAAAAAATCAGGTGTCCTTATATTTAAGAAATCCTCTCAAATTGTTTTTTGTAATCTTTCTTGTCTCGGAAAATATGGCAGAAGTGTTTTGTTTATAAATTATATTTGCCATTTAGAAGTCAAGTTTAAGTTATTTTGGAGACTTTAATTCAAAAGAAAGTCTCATAAGAGCTGCTAAAACTTTTAAAAGGATATAATTAATGTTCAAATTTTATTTAAAAAAATGGCATACTAAATTCTTACAGAAAATTTATATTATTTCAAAGTTTTCTTTATATAAGTCTATAAAAGATGAACAATTAAATAATATATAATTGGGATATTTTAAAAGAAAACTGCTTTACTATATCCTGCATACTATATATAGATTAAGCATTTCCTAAAGACGAAAATTTTAGCTAAGCTATTTGATAAATTTATTACACTGCAATCCGGTATACCCATATTTCCTTTTTAGGTTTATTGACTCAGCTGCATAAATGAAATATTAATAACGGATTCTCTTTAGTCTTTAACTCTTTACTCCTTCAAATATATACATATATTATTAGTTTTCAGTTCCTGAAAATGGGATGATTATAAATGGCTGTTATTTGATGATTAGTTTCAAATATAGGTACATACAGTAGTAGATTTGCTTTTATTATTCCATGTTTTAGCCGGACAGTAATATCGTCTTTAGGGATATGTCAAATGACATTAGCTAGAGCTACTGTCGAATTTAAAATGATAAATGAAATGAGTTCTTAATGAATATTTGGCAATAGTACAATATATCTTAGAGATTAAGAAATTATTTGTAGATTTTTATCAAAATTAGTGGCTTTGTAGACCTTTTTAAGAATTAGCTAAAAAATATGAAACTTTTGCTGCAAGTGAAGGTAAATATAATAAAAAAAATTATTGTTTTATTCTGGATTAAAGTAAAAGTGTACAATTTGCAAATTGGATTTTGTAAAAAAAAAAACAATAAGTTTTTCATTTGGCAGGCTTTAGAATATTTTCAGTTTGGTTTCTAAATATCGATCAAATTTTGGTCAATAGTTATTAAAACGTTGATAGTAGCACTAATATATTTACATAAATATAAATTTTATCTTGCAGAGATTTATTTTTGTATAAAAAAATGGGAATATTATTAAAACAACAAACACTTTTGATCCTGGAAATGTGTCTAATGATAATGGAAAAATATTTCTTGCTCATTCTTAAAATTAAGCTTTTAAATCTTCTTGAAATGCTGCCAAAAACTATTTTTTACCTATTTATACTTAAAATATTAAAAAATCACCTTTTTTAAGACCTTGACTATGACTTCTCACTTTAAATATAGGACAAATATTAAAGGGATTCGCTGAAAAAAAGGCATATTTTGAAAATCTTTTTTCGGCAGCACAGATGATCTTAGTTTATTTAATTAACTTTTATATAGTAACACAATATTTGAACAATGTTTTTTCTGATTTTTATTTTAAAATAATAATAAGTGAGCGAGTAGCAATGAATATCTGGAAGTGTCTGGAGAATTATCCAAAGTCAAAAAATTAAAATTTATTTATTAAAGGAAATGTTTCTTGATAAGGGGATTTTTTTTCAATTTTTCAATTCTTTGTAGCCTGTGGAAGCAAAAATACCGATTTTTACCTAAAAAATCGACTATAATAATAATTATTAAAAAAAAGAATCTCTCACCATTATCTGTTGAAATATATGTGAAGACATAGTGCACGAAATTTCAAGACGATCGGTGTCGTAAAAAGAACAAGTTTCAGTAAAACGATTTAAAGTTTTTCTCACTCACTCTTTGCTCTAGCGAAAAGTTTTCCTATCAATAATGAAATGTATAATTAAATTAATATACAGCTCGTTTTTGCAATTAACTTTTATACAGGATTTAGTTACTAAAGTTTATCACCAAATCATCAAAACAACGACGTTATTGTCATAATACATGTCAGCTTGTTAGCTATTTTTAGTAATTTAATAACTCTGACACTCAGGGTAATAATTTTTAATATCTAAGCATTGAAGCTCATTAAAGCAAATTGTATGTGAAATAGTTAGATCCAAGTCTAAGGAAAAAAATAACAAAAGAAAATACAAGTATATTTAGCCTTATGTTTAATTTCTGTATTCACTTTGTATTCTCCTTAAGTCTTTAAACTAACAATTTTAGTCTAGGAACTTTCATCTTACAAAATATTGGCAAAATGCCTGTCCATAATGTAACTCTATGTTGGGTGTATAAATTTTTCTTGTTGTTTAAAATTTGTATCCTGTGACAAACATTTTATTGCTGAATAGTATAGCCATAAAAGTTAACTAAAATACCTCAAGCTATTGAATTGCAGATGAAACGTTTAATCAATAACATCCGCATCCGTATGAATTCTGCATGCAGTTTACGTAAACTGTATATATTATACATCAGCTTTAACCAATTCATGGTCGAGGTAACAACATCAATTTATGTCTAGTATCATGCTTTTGAAAATGGTGTAAACATAAATAGTATTAATATTGTTGAGATGTACGATGTATACCGTAAAAAATAAGTCAATCTAAAGAAAACTTGCTTTGTTTCTCTTTTTTTTGTCTTATAATGAATTATTATTTAAAATATTCTTATTTCTAATGTTTAATAAAATGTAAATAATGGGATTGCTTTAGGGTGCTATATCATAAAATTTTATGTAAAAGTTTTTTAAAAAAATATTGCTTAGTCAAAAACATACAACAACAAGAAAAGCAAAATGAAACAAAATTTCTTACAAAGTCTATTACAAAGTCCCTATTCTTATATTTTTTAGGGAAATATTTGAAGTTTTATAGAAAATTTTTGAATAATTTATGCTAAATTAAAACAATTTTCCTGGGGTCCTAACTTTAATTTATTTATTTTTTTGAATAGAATTGCAAAAGGTTCAAAATTCTTGACATAGTGATTTAAAAATGCCCAATTTCTTAACTATTCTATATAATTTAAAACCTTAAAATGTTCAAGTTTTTATTTATTTCATGGTAGCCAAGATCATTACATATACTTAAGAAGTACACTTAAAATAATACATTAAATTACTTTTGTTTGTTGTTATCTTATGAGGAAAAGACAACTAACATAATAAAATCTTTTTTTTTTTAAGTCACTTAAAAAGTTTCCACCCATGAAAAACTTCTTAACGTTTCAGATGGTATATTTAATATAATTCTGAACTATTTTCCTATCTAACAATTTCTGGTGCTATTAAAGCTAAGAAAATCCTTTTGAGTTGAAAATATGCTTGTGACATTTTTGTGGTTGCTGTTTATTACATTTCGATGAAAAAGAAATGATTACGTATATAAACGGAAAATGTTCTTCCTTTGAAAAAAGAAATGTTGGATATTTCATCTATAAAAGGAGTATCAACATTTTTATTATCTATTTTTAAATTTTGTATATACATAGTAGTTAAGAAATTGGTGCTTCAATTTCTTAGATGCACAATTTATACATTTAAGGCGTGTGACTAAGGCTTAGCTGATTCAAGTAACAAAAAGAAAGATTGGTGTCACGACTAAAGATATTTCCACAATTTGGTGAGTGCTCTAGATAAAATATAACTTTTAAGACATTATTAAATATTAGCCTGTTTGCTAGTAAATTTTTTTTATTTTGTGTTTTAATACTAACATAGAATACACAAAATCAAAAACTTGACCTATATCCATGTTAGAAAAATTTTTATATAAAGCACAAAAAAGAGCTTTACTCTAGTTTCAAGTATGTAGAATAAGAGAGTTATAATTCATAGTAGATAAAATTGAGGAATAAGAAGAAAAATAATCCTAAATCGTAGTTGAATGTAGCAAGAAACGAGCAAAGTAGATACAAGAATAGTTGTTGCTGAAGTTATCTAATTTGATTGAGGAGCATAATTGAACCAATTTACTAGCCAAATAATCTTAATTTAATTCTTCTTCCTTTTTTCTTGATGTCTTGACCTGCATTCAGTTCAGTCAAATGAAAAAAACGAAAGAAAAGAAAAATTTTATACTGACATTTTGACCGTTTAATTATTTCTGTTGATACAAAATTAATATTTTCTGGTTTTCCAACTAAAAAAAAAGCATATTAGAGTTATGCTTGAGATCAACCATCAATATCTAGATCTAACTTACTTAATTTAAAATAATCAATATAAAGTTTTTTAATAAAACGCCAATCGACAATTTTTTGTTCTTTACTAAAATTAAATATATCTCCAAGTCGCATTCCATCGCAAAGCTTTACAATATAGTATTTAGCAGGATAATTTAAATTAACAATACATACGTTGGCATGCCTATCAAATTGAGCAAATTTAAAAATTCTGTCGAATAGTTAACTGTTTCATCTGCTTCAAAAATACTTCAGACGGACTTTTATATTACTCTCTCACTTTAAAAATTGAACTTTGTAGATGTTCATTTTGGCTATAAGAATAGCTCTGCCAGTTATTCTTTTTTTGATTAAAAAATTATTTTTAGTAAAAATACTAAATAATAAGTTTTGGTTCCAATTTCAAATTTATCTGAAATTTTTAATTGCAATTTGCTGTTTAATTAATTAATTGAGTAAAAAGTTATCCCAATGCCGCAGTAATTCTGGCCCTCAGAGAAAAAACCTTAAAGATAGTTAAAATAAGAAGATATTTCCCATACAATGAAAAATTGTAAAGGTGAAAAAATATTAAAATGCCGCAAAATGGTGGATTTTAGAATAAAATGTTGAAATTTTACTAAAAGTCTGATTGTTTTTGGTCTAGCAAAATTATAATTTTTATTTAATCATAAATCCGGAGGAAGGTCATTTGTATGAAGAAAAAAGTTTAAAATACCTCAAAATAAGAGTCAAATCGATTAGATGAATTGCTATTGGGTTAAAGCTGTAGCAAATTTGAAAAATGTAGGTTTGAGAAAAACGCCTATAAAGATAAGTAATGTGTCTTTCTATTAGCGGAGCGGCTGCTCTTTTTTCACTTTTAATATGTTACTTTCAGAGGTACAAATTATCGAAAAATACCAAAAAAAGTCGAAATTTGCGAAAATTTCACCCTAGTTGTGCCCCTTAATCTAACATTTATAAATAATTAAACAGCTTCACTGCACCAAACATCATAAGAATTCTAAAAGGAAAAAATAATTATTATGTAATTATGAAAGAAAAACTACCAAATTCACGAAATCGCTAAAATGATCAAATATCCTAAATAATCAATATATGTTGAAACCATAAACAAACAAAAACAATTGCAATTTATTCATATCCCTGGAGCTAACAAAACCAACAATTTTGCAATATTGCAAAAAACCTTATAATAAAAGAAACTACTAAATAGGTATAAGGGAAACTGCTTCTAAAGAAGCTTAAGTTGACAAAGTCATCAGAGTGTCTTTAACAGAAAAAAGTCACAAGCTTGAAACGTTGCAACCAAATTATCGAAACCAATCAAATCAACTGAATAGACAGTAATACAGAACTTCTAAAATCATGGAAATAAAGGTAAAATATTTGAAAAAAACTAATAAAAAAAAACTAAGGTAAATCTTCTGTTAGGCAACAACTAAAATGCTATGAATTTCACACATTAAAAAACGAAAAATGAAATCTGTTTACTCAACACAGCTTTTTAAATTGAAAACTATGAAATCCAAAAAAATTTTGTGTATCCAGGAGTAATTAAAGTCAATGTAAAAACTTATTATTGATTCTGGCTAAATATAATTGAAGATTTTATTCAGCTTGGGGACTTTGAAATTTTCTTTATGCAAAATGATTTTCATGAGCTTAAATAGCAAATAAAAATCCAAGCATTTTTAGCTGAATATTTATTTCAAGTAAAAATAAGTATAGACAGCATAATAAAACTGCTTCTATTTCGATGTAATAGTTCTTATCTTAAGTCAAATAGAACAAAAAACAGCTGAGTAATGTGAATCCCGGTAAATTAGGTTTTGTAAAATTCATACATATAAAAACTTCGTTTATTATAAGCAAAAGGAAATAGAAATTTTGCACACATATCTTAAACGGTAATAATCAACTTAGCTAACAATCAACCAACAATTCAGATCTTAAACTTATTCATCGAAAAATATTTTCTCATCTTATTTTCCGTCTAAAGGGTGAATATGTTGCTAGGTAAATCCGAACTACTATATAATATGTATATTTTTAGTTTTCATCGTAAATTGTTCATTGAATCTAAGTTTTCCTATTTTATTACTATTGAATCAATTTCGAGAAACATGAATTCATCCATGTTTAAAGAACTCTATTGAAGAAATATGCTGATTTTAGGTAAATATACAACAAAATAGATTTATTTTAACTTAAGATATTTTCAATAAGAAAATCATACAAAAGAAAACTTAAAGTATCATATTTTTTGAATTCTTCAGAAAGTTATATAAGTATTAAATTTATATTGGAAGTTTTATTTTTTAAAAGTAACATTATTATCCTTTGAAATTTCAACAATTTTCACTAGATTAAATTTCTATTTTGTGTTTTTCAACCGTATATTGTAGGTGTCGAATCAAAATAAGTAGTAATTTATTAGTAAATAATATGAAAGGAATTTTTAGAGGATAGAAAAGAAGTACTTCAGTTTAAATACCAAGAAATTTGCTTGTATAACTTCTTTAAAAAGAATAATGGAATCTTATAGAGACATTCAAATTTATTTATCTTTTGATTATGTAAAGAAATTCTATGTTCACTGTGATTACAATCCAAGGATATTAGAAAATTAGTAAAAAGAATAAATGTATTTGTAGATAATTTGAAATGCTTTTGTTTAGTAAATAACTAATAAATCTCTTTATCAGAATAAAACATTTCAGCTTTCAAATTGTAAGACTAGGATATTTAATTAATGTCACAAGCTTTATGTTATATATTTTTGAGCACTTTATTTAAAGTAGGTATATTATAGGTAACCATTGTAACCAGGTAACAATTGTGTTAAAGCAAGGAAGAAATAAATATTTGGAGCATTGGAAATATTTTATTTTAATTTTTGGAACTTATTGAAAAATAAATAACAAATTTCTTTAATTGAAGCTTTCTATAAAATATACAATGGCATTATTAAATAGACCCTTTTTAACACAATTAATCTAAAATTTTATACAAAAAACTAATGACAATTGAAAAATATAAACTTTTTTGGCATATCAATGCAAGATAACTTAAGCAGCATGCATGCTAAATCGCAAGAGAATGTTGAACCTCATATTCACATGAAGATTAATATAGATAATAACGAAAAAAGTTAAAATTTTATAAGTGTTATCAAATAAACCATAATGCAGCCAATTATACGATGTATTTAATTAATAATTATATTACTAATAATTTGTAGTATATATTTATGTATACTACAAAATTATAATAATTGTAATTAGTAATCAAAGTTTTTACAAAACAATCCAAGAATTTGTAATGGAAAAGAGCATATTTTTTGGGACTTTTTTCATTGCACAGTTGCTGATTTCGAATAATTAATTTTATTAGAAATTTCAATTGAAAACTCCCTCTTTTTTTTATGTTTTTGTCAAATTTAACAACAATTGTTTATTAATTTTTGTGAAAAAAATACGAGTTACTTAAAATACTAAAAGATACGTTTTCACCAATTTTGAGCTAAATCCAATCATTTTTCTGAGAAAAACAATTAAAAAACTGAAAAAAGCGTTTTTAGTTTTTTACTCATCAATAAAAAAATTTTCTATTGACAAGTTTTAGATCTTTTTATTATCTACAACTTTTACTTTTAAATTTTTTTTTATTAGACGCGTAGTTTAGCCATAAATAACAAACAACCATTTTCCCCATCTAAAAACCCACCCCTCTTCCCCACGGAACATTTTCACTGCTTCGGTTTTTGTTTTTTTTCTTGGTAATAAAACGCTTTACCATATTCCATAATCAGTTTGCAGTAATCAACTTCTCCTTTTTTTTCTTTTTTTTTCCTATAAAATTATTTTTGTCTTCTCTCCTTTTATTCGCGTGATCTGACTACTCCTCTTGCTTTATTGGCGCATTGTAATTTTTTTTTCTCTTTGTTTCTGTTTTTTCTTTCGACAAAAGACACACCGCATTTAGAAAGAATTGTAGGCTGTTTGTCGTGAAAAATTATTTTTGACTGTCACCAGAAAATATATATATGTACATATGTATATATTGCAAGGCACGTGTCAGATATATTTTTGGGTTCTTTTTTTGTTGCATTAGAAAATTGGCGATCAGATTGTATAGATGGGAGGTCAGTTGCTGTTAGGATTAGGCAGTGATAAGACGTTGGAACTGGTTTGTGTGCAGTAATTTTCTAAAGAATATAAAGAATAATATAATATTTGGAATTTGTTGCATATATATATATATATATATATATATATATATATATATATATATGATATGTGTATTTAATAAAAGAAAAAAAAAACAACAAAACGAAAATAAATTGTGAAAAACTCTGTGTCAATTGTGTCGACAAGTGCTTTTACATTCAATTTATAGTGTGTTACCATTGCAGAATTACTGACGAATTTACTGGCAAACAGTAAATTTGAATGAAAAATTATAAGTGCATTGCGGTAAATTACCACCCAAAATTTCGTTTGTAAATAAAAATTTACCACATGATCATATGGCAGTACGCCGAAAAATTTCCATCTGCTTAAAAGAAAGGAGCTAAACAAAAGTCATTTTGCGAAATTTTTGTACTTAAATTAAATGAATTTTATTTATTAATACTTTAAATTCAGTAAATACACAATAATTTCTTAATTGCGTAGTGCACATGAATAATACACATACACATAATACATTAATAAACACTTTTGACATTTGATCATTTTCGTCAGTAAATTCGTTGGTAAATTCATCAGTAATTTTGTGCAGTGGAAACACTATCTTTTTGTATGTAGTTTGTGCCAGTAAATTCGTGCGGTGGAAACGCACTATTACTTGAAGAAATGAAGTTTTTAAAATTTTTTAATTAATTCATTCCTTAGTAACAATAAGGAGGAATTCCCAAAACAGAATAAAAGGAAGTTGAAATTTAGAAAATAAATAAATAAAGGTATGATACTTTAAAATATTGAGAAAATAGTTTATTTTTACTATTTTTATAATTTATGACTTCATTTAGACTAACCATTTTTTATGAATCCCAAACCAATACACCAAAAAGAGCTTCATTTTCTGCACCGTACGAGGAGCACAATAACCGTACAATGCCTGATACTACTTTGAATAGATTGGAAGACATTGCTGGAGATGGAAATGGCTTTTTTCTGTCTCTTATACTAATCCTCAAGCTCAACATCTACAACCACTGCTTTTCTATTCAATCTACTTAAAGAAATGCCTATGTTCATCCAATGCAAGGTTAATACTCACCATTCAATTTGACTATGGAGATATCTATTGTATAATAATGTTTGCAAAAGAATTCAATCAAAACGTGTGGGTACACTTCTCTTATTTTAACAAATCATTTTGATTTGATTTATTTTTTTCAGGCAGTTGCTTTGAAGAGCTAAAAATTTATTTCAAATTCAGGAAACTGATGAGTTTTTTGATTACTTGGACTTATAGTTAAAAAGCATACGAATTCTGTTCGGTATAGGAGCACCACATGAATTTCTGGCAAAGATATTAGTAGGAAAGGTAACCGAAATAAAATAATCACTTTGGTGGTTACACAAAATCAAATTATTTTTGGCTGAGAAAATATATCAATATAATTGTCATGGTATAATAAACAAAAAAATTTTTTCAATTCATAAAATTTTTCAAAGATATCTCAGCCAAATAAAATATTTCTATGAGGAAATTTATGGCTTAATTTTGACAAAAATATCATCTTATTTGTAAATAAATTTAAAATTGACGTTGTGTGGACAAATTGGGATAAACAAATTTTTAGTTGATATGGATAAAGGCTATTATATACTTAAATAGACCACAAATCCCAAACAGTTGTGAAGTATTTAATGTAAATGATTTTATAAAGTTGGGTAGTATCATAACTCTATAACGTCAAAACAATTCAGATAATAAAGTGGTAAACCAATGAAATTCCATGAATTATATAATTTTAACCAAGTTTACCTAACAAAACAACTACATATATATATATGTTAATCTTTTAACCACATGTATGTACAGCTCTCACTGAGCTATTATAAATTTTATATCAAAAACACAAGTTACACTACTTAATTCCACAAAAGGAAAATTTATTATATTTTTTATGATTCAATATAAAAATAAAACTCCATCATCATCATCTTATTAAACTGGGAGCTTTTACAGAGAAGAATTTATTTAAAATTCATTTTCTGTAGGGTTTATTAATGGCAGTTGGATAAGTCTCATTTAACTAGTAAATTTTTTTCTTTTCTTAATTTAAGCAAATCAATAATTTAATACGTTTATAATGACATTTAAAAGAGTCAAGCATTGAAACGATACAAAAACGACCCCTATTTAACTGAATTAAAATATATTGCTAAAAAATTAGTTTGACTATTTTCACAGAAACCAATGATTGAATAATTTTGATTGCTTTCCTAAAACATATTTTCACGTGAACTACAGGGTCTTTTTTTTGGCAATTTTCTATGTAGATTGGATTCAGTTAATTTATTTCGTGTGAAATATTATTTATTATACATTAACAATTTTGCTGAACGTGAGTTTGACATGTAAATATTTAAGCTACATATATTTTTTGTAATATTTATACTAAGCACATTTTTATCGAATAAAGTTTTTTTATCTTAGTTGTAAAATTGAAGTTGTATTTATGGCAATTTCAAATGAAAAACAATATTTTTCATGTCAAAATCACGGCTTGTTTTAGGATTGCAGTTCAACTCTCTCCATTAGGGCCAGCTTTGCTTTTTCTATTTTAACTCCTCTCAGCTGCTAAAATACGTTCCTCTCAGTGGCTTATTGATTCGATTGAACAGTAGGAGTTACCAACCTAGGTATGTATTCGTGTTATTTTTAGGCAAAAGCTCTTGGATTATTATCACAAAAATTCTCAAAGAGCGAAAACATGCTCATAAGAACATGTGCTCAACTTGACGTAACTTTCACAACTGATGATGAAATTACGCTTGAGGTAATATCAATATTATCAATATATCAATCAATGAGTCAATATTATCATAGTTGACAATTAATTATCCTAGCGAAAATGTTAATAATATTTTTTAGTAAATTCGTTGTTTGTTTGTTTTTTTTTTTGAAGTTTTTGGCAGATTAAAGAATTAACGTGATGTTAGTTCAGAAGATTTCAATTTAGGTCATATAGACCTTATTTAAATTCTAGAGATAATTTTTCCTAACTCAAAATCAAAGTTTTTTGAAAAGGCTAGCAGGCAAATAAGCTGATAAACATTTAATATAAGATCCAAGGAAATATCATAAAGTGTAAAATTGATGAAAATCCTGTGTCAAACATACTGTACATTACTTATTCATTTAAAGAATAAAAACGATTCATATTCTAAAATATTTATTCATATAACTTAACTTAAAAGCATGACTAAACTATATCCTAGTAAAGCGTTGAATTATTTATTAAATTTATTTATAAGTTTGCTTTAAAAAAGAGACAAAAACATTGTAACCTATTACTTCAGAATATAATATTTTTCTAATTTTCATTGCGCTTACAAAGTAAATCTTACTAAAGGTTTATTTTATTTTCACTTGGATTTTAAGCTTTTTGTAAGCACTTATGTTAAAAGGGTCAAGTTTCAGGCTAATTATTTAGTTTTATACTTTTTAGTTTTCAATTTGGCTTTAATTTCTTAAGTTAGAATTAAACTGGCAATATTCCATGAAAAAATTCATTCGAGTTGTTATTACTCCAGAATAAATTGTATTTTCAAGAAAAACATGAGTTTTAGTAACTTGAAATCAATATTATTATGAAATTATACAAAAGTCAACCAAAACTCATATTTTTGTTTTTTATATTGAGGAAATTGATATTTAAGATTTTATTTATTTTGTCGAATTTTATTTTAAAGATTTTATTAAAACAGGGAGAAAAACAGAGCTTAGCTAAAACATAAAAGAAAACAAAAATGCAAATGTTAAAATATATTACTTTTGTTTTTGTTCAAAATATTCAAATAAAACCAATTTAATGGCCTTTGGGATGAAAATTCAACATTAATCTTAAAATATTTCATATTTTACCTTATACCCTTGAATAGCTTTTGTTAGCAACTTTTCAGAAATATTAGGCTGTTATACATTTTACTTGTATATATATATATATTTAGTAAATTTGCAATGTATGATACACTTGGGAATTACTTCTTTTAGGAAGTTTTTTTATGGTAGGTATTTATTTTTTAAATATTTTTTGCAAAAAATATTTTCACAAAAAATAACAAAAACAAAAGCATCTGTTTCACAAATTCAATATAGCTATCTTAAATATTTTCACATGATATTCATATATATATAAATGTCTTTTCTCTTATTTTAAGCTTTACAAACGAATATATTTATATAAAAATTTATAAATTAAATAAGCATATGAAGAATAAAATTTTTAGAATTTTGCTTTGAAAGAAAAAACTATAAAAACGCATGACTTTTATGTATGTTAAACAGTTTCCGTACTCCGATTAAATAAAATTTACCCTAAATAAAAAAAAATCTCACTATCGTGTATGTAAAAGCAGCAAGTTTGTTTAAATTTGTCGTTTTGAAATCTATTTTACTCATTTTAGCACAATTTACCGCCAAAAATTATATGATTTTCACCTAAATTCGACCAATCTATTCCCGAGATCATAAATTTACCCTAAGTTACCTAAAAATACCCCGGTTTTACTCGATCAAGTTTACTTTTAACATATTGTTTATTATGAAAAATTAAACTTTGGACCTAAGAATGTGATTAATTTAGTTTTCTTGCAATGCCATGTCAGCTCGCCAGCATAATTACTTTCCCAAGATAAATAAACTTGCTGACTTATGTGTATGACTGGCCCTTGAGTGGATTATTAAATATTCCTTAGTAATTGAAAGTCCATTTAAAAATTTGGTTGTGCTAATATATAGTTGACATTCTAGTTGATTGATAAAACATAAAAACGAAATTGGAAAAGAAAAAGATTTGATAAATAATCAAAATAAAAAGTTTTTGGCATTAATAAGTAATTAGTTTCGCTTATAATGATGCTGATAATGACGCTGATAATTACAATAACATTTTTATGAAATGTTTCCAAAATTAGAATTGAATTAAAACAGATGAAAAAAGAAACCGAATGTAATTGCAATTGTTTGGATCTCTAATTAGATCAAATAAAACGAGTTTATAAATACTTTTGTGCTAATATTTCAATAAAAAAAAACACAAAACAGCCGCACAGGCAATATTTGCTGGATATTATATCCTCGAATATCCTCCAATTTAGGCTATAAAAACTCAATTATTGGGTTGAAATTTACTTTGCGCTGCAGTAACGCGTTAAATGCCCATTTTTATTAGTTATTGTTTATAGTTGGGTTTTATTGTTGATTTAAGTTTTATTTTTATTTTTGGTTTTTTTTTGTTTATTGTTTTTAAAGTGGTAGTATTTATTTTTTATTAAACTTTTATTACTATATTTTCAATAATTGTTATTATTGTGAATAATTTATTTGCAACCATATAAATTACTAACAATAAATAATAACAATCCATCAGTGACGCGCGACTGAAATGAGTCTGCCCTGCTATGTCTACCCGAAATATTTTAGTGTATAGAAGTACACAAGGAATAGAACATTCAGATCAGGTTTTGTATAAGTAAGAATTAAAATGGGTGCTACAAATAAATATTATTGATTATGATAAAATAATGAATTGATAAAAAAGTACCGTCTGCTGTGATAAAAATTTTATGAAATTATAAATTAATAACAAGTAATTATAATTAAATAATTTTTGTTGTTTTATTCAAAGTTTGTACTTTTTTGCTTGTCCTATGGGTTAATTTAATTTGTCTTGATTTTTTTTCGTGAAAAATTTTTAAAATTTCAGATTTTAATGTAATTTATGCCAATGATTCATAGATATTTATTAGCAAAACTATTCAGCTTCAAAAAAAATTTGTTGGAGAATATGTTTCTTAGCTCAAACTTCATTTGGAAAATTAATCAAAATTTGGATATATATTTGCTCACTGTGTACCAGGCTATTTTCAATATATTCAAAAATGAAAGTCCTGGATATGACAGCAAAAGGTGTTATATTTTTGTTCGATTTTATAATTTTTTCTATTCTAACTTAAAAACTTTTAGAATAATATTTAAAGATTCTTTTTACCATATATTTCTATAAAATTAACAAATTTGACTTCGTAAGCTGAATTTCTTTTTGGTTAAGAGCTTCAAAGAAAAGAAGACCTTACACGAGTACTTCATGGAAAATTTTCATAGTTAATTATTTTATATCAATATTTTAGAGATGATAAAATCTAGCAATTTTTATTGTCCAATATTATTATAAATTTAATGGAATTTTAATCAAATAATTTAAATTCTAACAGCAAAATACGCATAATTAGGTAAACAATTGATTAAATTTGGATTAATTTATGTATTCAGGATGCCATACAATTCGTTTCTTGTTAAACTAAACTCAATTATTGCGTGCATTCATCTGTAATATGGTTTTGCTTATTCATCGAATCTATGTACTTTTTAATCGATTTAGTATTCGATACTAAATCAATTGTATAAATAAATACTATTACTTTGCTTTTATAGATCTAAAAGGCCATTTAATCAATATTTACTTTATTGAATCTTGACTTTGCTTTCATCTGTTTTATTAATTTATGTAAATTCAAGGAATTAAAATTTTATTTGTTATACTAATAAGCCTAAGAGTTTTGCTATTATTTTAAAAGGGTTTCATTAAAATTAGTTTCAGCAGTTTCATATAAGTATGTATTTGAAATGATTAATAAATTCATTATTTCCATTTAATTTAATAATCTTATCCCGAAATTAATATTTAGATCTTTCCCTAAACAAATAAAGCACTTAATAATCATTAGAGAAAACTAATCATTGCTGTTAAGAACTTTTCAGACTCAATGAATTATAAATGCAGCTAATCTGACTTCTTACGGACTGGGTGGGGATATATTTTGTTATTAAATAAAAGATAGTCGTGGAATTTCATTAGTGGAATTTTTTTAAAAATTAAATTCAAATAAAGAAAATATATACAAGATTATAAATGTTCCAAAAACCTAAACCAAATTAGCTTAGTTCTTATCAGAAAAGAATTTTCTCTAAAAATTCACCGACTTCAATGTTGCATTTTTAAATTTATAATGAGGATATACTCAAAGGAGTTTTAGAGTATTATTAAAAGCTAGCAAAATTTTCATCGCTTTGTATATACTTTTTTGGATAACTTGCTTTTATATATGTAAGATTTGAGAAAAATTTATAGTTATTCTTATCATAAAAAAGTTTTGATAGAAGCTCAGGTGTTGTACAAAATTCGATTTAAAATGGCTTACGTGCAAAAGAAACTTAAAAAAAGTAAGCTTAGGTGTTAATCTTAGAAGAAAATGATAACAAATAAAAGGTTTAATATGTATTTGAAGAAAAATAAAGAGTAGCAGTGAAGAACCTAAAAACTCTGGAATAGATAATCCAAAATATATCAACAAAAAAAACTCCACTTGAACAAGTATATCCAGCATAAGACCCGTAAAAAAAAATTCAGCCAAAATCTGTTCGGTTTATAAAAGAATGCCACTCATAATTTTTTTATTGAATTTCATACCTTTTAAGCGATAAACTGAAATATTTTAAAATTTGTGTCCTGAATACGGATTAATATGGATTATGAAAAACATAATTTTATTCCACAATTTCTTTTAAAAATATTATAGCGATACGTAATCCTACTAAATTATACTAATTGAGATTTTAATTGATGTAAATGATTGTAAATTGATTCTTATGTGGCCTTGAACCTTCTCGAAATCAATATCAAAGTAAAATTTAATTCTAAGGAAAAAACTTTAAGAGTCTTTTCAAATAAAGATTGTTTTAATATTGTCCTGGGAGAATCAAACAACAGAAGATTTCTGGAAAGAGATACATTGATTTATCACTGGCATTTAAGGCTTCTTGTTCTTGTATGTATAAAATTTCGTTAAATAATCTTCGAAGAAACCTCAAAATAATGTTAATTGAAATAAATTTTTCAAGCTAATTTAGCATTTTACTACTACATTTTTCTCACCACATGTTATTTAGTGCTTACAAGAGTTACGTACATTTTGTTTTCCACAGATAGATAAAATTGATGAAGTTTTATATTTGAAGAATTAAACTAGGACTATGACTGGTGTGAACTCCTTTATTCATTTTTAGAAATAAAAATTCTTGCAAAATCATCAAGAAACAAAAATATTGCTAAAACGTTTATTTAAAAATCAATAATTATGATTATTCTAAATCATAAATACTTTATTTTATAAAATATTTTTGCTTTTCTATATCCAAAGAACAATTTTATGAAAATTACGTTAACTCTATTTTCTGTCATTTTTCTTCATTTTCAAAAGATTTTTCCATCCATAAAAGAGTAAAACAATTATCTATGTGAAAAACTATAAAAAGCTTAAAGCAAAATCTTATTATGGCAGCTGTATTTAAAAAATGAAGTATTTAGTATTTAAATTCGAGGAATATTCTGGAAGTAAAAAGTTGAAACTGATTAAAGGAAAATTTTTTAAGAAATCTTTTACCAAATTATTCAAGATCTTCTTATTTTTCTATAAAATATCACAATTAATATAAATAAATTAAAAAAATGTTGTCCATTTGAGTTAAGATCATTTTAAGTATCCCTAGAAACTTTCTTATATCCCTTTAGTCATATTAGGGATAATTTATAGGAATAAATTTCATTTTAGAAGTATCTTAGGTTGTATGTTAATTTACCTGAATCTTTTAAATTTGTTAAATAAGAAATATCCTTTTAACATTCATATGCATGAGAAGGTAAAATCTAAAAGATTTGATAATCCTTCAAATCTTTACAATTGGAATAATAAATGCATTTTGAATATCTCTTAAGTTCTTAACAAAATATGAATATTTCATTTAAGATAAATAGTAAAATCTTTTCCATTAAAAATTAAATATTCTCCTTGAAAACTGGTAGATATAAATTTTATTAATGCAAAATTGAATTGTGTAGATAAAGATTTGCATCGAATGCAGAATTTTAATCGGTATTCAGATCCATGAAAACGAACAGTTTTTTTTTATTACTATAAATGTTTTTTTTTTTTTTTTTGTAGAATTAAATTACAAAAGGTAATGAATTTTGTAGAGTGACATAGAGAAATATGCACAATAAACGTTAAATTGCTGAATTTAACAAAGGAAAAATAGTTCGAGCACAAATTGAGCCAATCGGAAAAACAATTTTCTAAAATTGAGTTTCGATTTTCACTTGTTGGAGTTATATATGCACAAATTTGTTGGTGTAGAATTAATAATTGTGTCGATTATAGGACATTGGTAATGATTCATGTAGTTATATTCACAAAGGATGAAAGGTAAATAGAGAGTGAAAAATAAATCAGAAGTATTTGATGAGCATGAAAATCATTTTTTTTATGAGTCTTTTAGTAAAAAAATTTAATTTAGTGTTTTTTTAAAAAAAAGAAACATGTGTACATAAGTTTTGGTTGAAAGTGAAATTAATAGAAAATTGATGCTTTTATAAATCTTTAATGTATCAATAACTTTTTTGTATGTTAGAAAAATATGTAATTTATTGTTAGGAAGAGATATATGAACATTGTACGAACTTATTGCATCTTTTTAACAAAAATAGGTACTATGAATGACAGCAGTGAAAGTTTTTAAATTTAATTTTGTATTTATTAAAAATTTTTTTGGCAATTTTATAAATTGAATCAAGACTATTGCAATAATAATTTTTCCAATCGAACGAAATGATAAAAGCAGATAGTTTTCCGAATGAAGCTCAATACTATGTAAAATATCCTAATATGATGCCTTTACAACTCATTTTAAATATCTGAAGAAAAAATAAAGAAAATCTAATAAAATTATCATTCCTATATTCTATTTGATGATTAAATATATTTTTAAGAGATGAATTCGACCACGGGATTTAGATAACTTTTTCTATTTCTATATTTACTTGAATGAACCAAAAAACATTCGAAAAAACATTCAAAAAGTAATCTTGGGCATCATTTTAATAAAATAATAATAGTAATAATAACAGTTCTGCTAGTTTACTTTGAAGCAAAACTAAAATTAACTTGTGAGTTACTCTAAAAAAAGAAAAACCTTTTAATTCTAAGACTAAGCAAAACAGAATTCAGTAAAATCAATTATATTGATATAAAATAGATAATTTTTTTAACGTCTTCGTCTCACATCTAAATCTTTTGGATATTTCGTGGTGGTAAGTCATGAGGTGTGTTTAATATTTTAAAAGTATTACACCCAAAGTAAGCCTAATATAGTTTCCTGTTATGAAAAAGAAATAGAAAACATTGACGCAAAAATTGAAATTTTAATTTCCTTGGATCAAGAGTTAACGTTACGCCGTTAATTTAAAAAAAATTTTATAGCATACTATATCAAATATTATTTAAACGAAAATTTGAGAAATTGTGAATTGTATAAAAAAACACTTCTTCGTATCGGAAAGGAAGTGACCCAAGTATATTTGATTAATATCCCGAAAAAGGCTGATATCCATTTCTGACAACAGTTTGCAAATACTCAAAAAAATGAATGACTGTGAAAGTATATTCTTCAAAAGTATTATGTTATAATGTATTTATTTCATTTATTATTAATTCAAATTTGAAAAATCTTCCTTAGAATAAGGATCTATTTTACTTTTAAGTTTCGCTCAAGACTTAATTACTGAATTGTTTTTTTTTTGTATCTACGAATTACAAATAACAAATTTCAAAAAAAACTTAACTCAGCCTGCGTTAACAGAATGTATATAGAGAAATCGAAGACCGCATCAACACAAACAATGAGAATATTGTATCCTAAAGTGTTGCAAAATTATAACAGTTTGTTTTGAAAACAAATTTTTGCACAATGCAACACAAGAAATAATATTTGTTTTAGTGTTGTTTTGGCTAAGAAAATAAGTTTTAGTTTTACTAATAAAATTTAATTTATAATTGCTCCAAAACTAATTTCCTTTAACGAATAGCGGCGTGGTTTCCACTTTTTTTAAAATTATTTTTGAATACTTTAAAAATACTGTGTAAAAATTTTAAATCGATTGGAGTAAAATTACTAAACTAATGAGCATTTGAATAAGGAGTGAGTGAGAAATATTTTATATTGTTTTCCCGAAGCTTGTTATCTTCGAAGATGATGCGCAGGATAACTCGAAATCTACTGAAGTGATCCTTTTGAAATTTTGCACACTACTTGTACACATATTTCATCAGGTAATGACGAGAGATTTTTTCTTAGTCCAGATTTTAGTCCAAGAAGACAGACTGTTCTAAAATGAAAGATATGAGAATTTTGAAATTTGAAATTGCAAGATACGTTTCTAAGAAGTAGCTATGAGCTCCATTAGAGCTGACATAGACAACATTCAAAGTATGCATTATTGGAATCATTATTATAATAAGAAATTAAGTAACATATATTAATCTTCAAATTAAAAGATCCTCTATGATGAGCAAAAGAATTTTCTAAAAGCATTTTTTATCCAGTCATGCAAAATACAAGCAAACGATTGTAATTGTCGACCATTATTGTATCTTTTGCTATAGTAACTAATTACAAATCACTAGTTATCCTTCAACTAATTAATCAAATAATTAATTTCAAACTTAATATATTTTTTTAAATTTATAATACTTATTATCTCCTCCAAAAACTCTAAAAATTTTAATAAAAATATTGTTGAACCCAACAAAGAAGCTCTTGAGAAAAGTTTAAAATTCAAACTAATTAATATCACTTCAAAATTTAATTAGCTTCTTTTGATTTAATAGTTTTCTAATTTGAGCTTTTGTCATATATGAATTGTCTTTAACATTTTTAATGTTTTTTCTGTCCTGTAAAAATTACTACAAACTCTTAACTGAAGTGTTCATATAAAAAATATTCATTTTTTAAAAAGTTTCTTGTTAAATTGAAATTTTTTTCCCATGAAACATTTAAAGATAAAAAACTTCTACAAATAGGGTAGTAATCTTAATAAAAACTAAAGTTTGGAGATAATAATTCTATTTTTAAAATTAAACTGTCTTATAGCCTTTAGAATTTTTAAAGTTATTTTTTGTTTCTTTTACTGAATAGTTTTTTTTTTACGGTCCCTTATAGAACACTGTTATGACAACTTTTAGAAAAAAATCTCCTCATAAATCATAAAACTATAAAAACATTTAAAATATCTTTTGTCATTTTGCTAAAACTTTTTTTCCATGAAATAAAAATTTTTTCAGCTGTTTTCTTTTCTTTTATTTCTTTATGAATTTATGATACAAATTTATTGTTATTTTTGAGAATAGATAAGAAAATTTGATTTTTATTCAAATAACTTAAAAGTGTTTAGTTTTGAAATTATAAAATAATTTGTCTGTCAGTTTATATACAAAAGATAAATCTCAGATTTATTAATTTATAAAGTTTTTTCCCTTGGAAATTATATTCCTTAACCCGTTTTATTTGTAAAAAAAAAAATAATAACAGAGATTAGTCCTTAGGGCACTAGTTAGACGAGAAAAAGAAATATTTAACAAAGCTTAATAATTTTTTTCTTTTGAATCCCTTGTGGATCCTTGTTCTATGGCATTTTTTCATGATTTTTCAAATATCAGTAACTATGCATCTCTTATGAATGATGGATTGCAAATTACTTTGTATTGTTTAAGATTTCTATATTATTTACACTACATTTGCTTCTAGAGAATAACAAGACACATAAAGTGTCATAGGTTACTTTAATGGATTACAAATTGAAAGTGAAAGTCTTTCAACTTTAGAAATGTTAAACTTCAATAATATTTTAGAGTGCTTTATAGAGTCCCATAGAATACATTTCAAAATTAATTAGATTTTCTGGCATAAACTGAAGTATATATTGTAAGCAATAAAGGAAAAAATTTTAAAATTGTTAAACTCTGTGCTTAAAATCACATGTCAGAAGAGAAAAATTAATAGTTTTGGTATCACATTGTCATTTCTTAAGCATTCATATTAAGAACATATTTTTGAACAATATAAATATTTAATCATCATTAAATGATGTTTTGAGCTAAAGGATATCAAAGCGAATAACTTTTTTTTGCATCATACGTGTTCATGATGCAAATATACATCTGTAAAAAATTCATCAATGGAGTATGCAGAAAGTACTATATACATAAAAGTATAATAAATACATATGTATATACATCTAGGGCCTAGACAATCAAGTTCTTACTTTTTTATTAAGAAAAATTCTAGTAGTATACACTAATACTAAACATTTCATTTATCTGTGGTTAAATTAATAAAAATTCAATTTTAATTAAAGAACAATTAAAAAATAACTTAAAGCCTTGACATTTCATTGAAATATTTCTATTGCAATCATTTCATGCTAACGAAGTGTTTTTGGCTCTTGAAATTATTTAATTTTTTAATTTAAAATAAAAAATCAGCTATTTCGGTGGATTATCCTGGATTGGAATATAAAAACCAAAAATTGAAAAATGTTTTTATATTTATTGAACTATAAAAATAAATTCAGATTTATCTATAGAATTGATGTTTGTAAATGTCTAAACAAATCTTTATATTTAACATTGATATCTGTTGATATAAATCTAAAATTCCTCATTTTCTTTGATATTTCTTACGTGTTTACAGGAGGATTTGAAAATTTTTTTAAGATTTGAATAATATTTTGAAGCATAAATATAAAAAGCTTATGTTAAGTCATTTTCATTTAAATACAGAAAACTGTTGAGCTTGTTTTCCTTTAGAACTTTTTTAAAGCTAACTTCTATCCAGTTTCCAAAGTTACCTTTAAATTTTAGTTTTTAATCCTTTTAAAATATGGCGCGTTTAATTCGTTGAAAATGAGGAATGTTTTCATGAAATTTTTGGCAATACAGTCAGTTCTACTTTATATAATTAATTTTTACATTTTGATTTCAAAATAACAATAAGTGAGCTAGTGGCAGTGAATGTTTGGAGGTGCCTTGAGAAAAAATTTTTTGCGGTGCGCATCACTACTCGCAATGAAATTCTTTGAAGCAAAAAAAAATTTATTTATTAAAAAATATGTTTCTCGAGGTAATAATCAGGGGTTTTTTGTTTGTTTTAATTTTTTCAATTTTTGGTGACCTTTGGATGTCAAAATACCGATTTTTGCTTAAAAAAACGACTTATTTGTTATTGTAAAATTAATAATTATAACAAAAAACAAAAAAAAAGTTTTCGTTATTATCAGACAAAATATGTGAAAAATTTCAAAACGATTTGTCAAGTATGTTTTGAGTTATCGGCCTCGAAAATTACAAGGTTCACAAAACGCTTTAAAGTCTTGCACAAAGCAAAACGATTTCAACCAAGAGGTCTAGAGCAACTTTTTGTTCCTATCTATGTGAAACTCCTAGGTCGCTCGCTCCTCCTTCTAATCAATACTTATATCATTTTTCAACACGTCATCTAATCACAGCCTATTTTTCTGAATATCATAGTGATGAAAATAAGTTATTAAAATAGGTCATGTCAATTTAATCCGTAATTCACTTGAATCAGTTGACCAACAAGAGTAAAATTTTATGAAAAACTTCTATATACTCATACATTTTAAATAAATCCTGGATGCAAGGGAGAAATTTTATATGCAGGACATTACCAGCTCTTTCATGTCATATCTAAGTCCTTAGTTTTCCATTTTTCTTATACTAAGTGTCCCACTTTAAAAAAATTTGCTATGAAAATGCTGAATACATAATTTATTACTATTACTGGTTATTTTATATTACTAGAAGTGTAGGATATTCTTTTTGTGTTAAATTTTATTTATTTAAGGATATATTTTTTTTTTTTTGCTAAATAAATCCTTAATGTTAATAGAAAAAGGGCCTTGCATTTTCTTAATGTATTATAAGAAACGATTTGTTTTCAGGTCTTTAAATGGAAGCTAAAATCTTAGGAAATGGTTTGAACATATGGAGTATAAATGGGAGTAATAGATTTAACTGTATTATTGAGTTCAATAAAGTTGGGTAGAGCTAAAGTCTCATTCTAAATGAAATTTTTTCAAACATTGTTCTTAGAAGGAATTGAAAAACAGTGTTTGAACTATAGAAACTGATATTGATATGTTGAATAAAAATACTCAGCTTATTGGAAAACAAAAAATATATAAAAATTGAGATTTTTATTTATAAACAGTAATTTCCATTTCCATTTCGTTTTAAGAGGATAGCATTAAGCTAAAATTTTACACAGCCTCCAGTGACCCAAATAAATAAACGTTTTAATATGCTTTGTTTCACACTCTTTCACATATGACGTGAAAAATACATTTTTTTATACGTATAGGAGATATTTATGTGTGTAAGGATTTTTAAAAAAACATTTTTAAAAGCGTAAAAACAGAATGGTATGCTTTCAATGTAGTTTTTAAATTAATGAAAAAAATCAATAAGATTTAAAATTAAACTTTATCATTTAACATTTCTTTCGTATAAAATTCAAAGGATGTACCTAAGAAATATTTGTTACAAAAAACTGTGTAAATTTTTGCTTATAATATTTTTACTGCTTATAAATATTACAATGAATTTGATGTTGCATCCTTGCAAATAAAGCAAAGCCAAATCCTACCAAAAATGCTCAATTAATAAGGACACTTTAAAAGCAACTTTTGATATAGAAAAAAGTTTTATCTCATTTGCTTTGGATAGTTTTTAAAAATCAAATGGAGGCTAGTGGCAAGAATCTGTGTGTGATTCGGGCCATCAAGAAAAGGTTTAAAAAAATGACGCTTTAGTTTCAATAAAATATTTTCACTATGAAAATGTGTCTAAGTTTAAATATCATTGAAATATTGAAACAATTTTTACTTTTTATTTTTTGCTTTATAATGCAAGCTGACAAAATGATTTAAAATTTAATCATAACTTTTTAGATATAAAATAAAACAGATTTTATCAAGTATATCAATAACAAAAGCATATCTATTCGGAGACTAGATTTTACCACTTAAAGTATAGTGCCTGAATTTTACTAATATCCGGGAAATATTTTATCTGAATTAATTGAAGCAGAAATTTAAATTTAATTAATTGAATCGTTTCTCGTAAATTATTTATTTCTGGATCATATTTAAAAAATTTCAGTCGATAAACAATTATTGTTGTCTTAGTTCATTTTTTTCCTTTCTTTTCAAGTCCCTCTACTACACTTTTCCACTTTTTTCAATATATATATGTGTGATATTATGAAATCTTTAAATTTTTTTAAGTGGATATTCTCTTGTGATGGTTTTAAAAAATCAATTTTTTATTTACATGAATGACTTTCGTGTGATTTAATATTACAAGTAATTTATATTTTTGTACTAATTTCCAAAAAAAGTAGCTGCTTATGAATTTTTTTTTCTCCCTGTTTGCCATAATGTAATAATTGGATGAAGTTGCTTAATTTTATTTTATCTGGATTAATAAATGTACAAAAATATGTTCAATTCAATTTTTATATTTCATTAAAGCTATTGGAATCGTGTGGGGTGGCTAGATGCTTTTTTTTCTTGCCTAACTTTGGTTATAATTTAAAATTTATTTTTTGACACAAGATGGATTTAAGATCTTTGAAAAACTAAAAACAAAAACAAAATTTTCTATTTGAATATTCAAACTATGCTTACTTTTTCAAAGAAGTAAATCACCGGTTTTTTAACGTTGTAAAATTACACAAGAAAGTCACTTTAGTCACGAACATGTTATTGGGCAGTTTGAATCTCCCTTTATAAGATTTAAATTTTTAAAGCTGTGTATTGTAATAAATCCAAGTTGTTGCTTACTAAAAAGTGAAAAATTTAAATAATTTTTAATATTTAAACTTTTTATTGTTAAATAATTTTCATTTTATTCAAGACTAGAAGATCCTTATTTTACTTAGCAGTTTATTTTTTTAAGCACTCACTGAAGAAATATTAAGAAATATGCAGTTCAATAAAATGTTATAATTAATGAATTTATATTCTAGTCGTTTGAACTAACACTTGAGCTTCCAGTATCACTTTAGGCAGATAAATATTTATTCAAAATTTCAAGGACTTCATATATATTGCAAAATATTGAATTATACTGAGGGCAAATATAAACAGAATGACATTTAAGATATATACATTAGCTAGAACAATATTTATTTGTTGCCAAATGTTAAATGTAGTTCCGATCAAAGTGTTTATATAAAATAACTTTGATATTTATGCTTGAAACTGTAAAAAAGAATTTATTGAATATATTTAGGCTTTCAGTCAAAAGATAATTAAGCTTCCAGCCTGTTAATATTGCAACTAAATTTAAATCAAAGAATTGAAATACATTTTTTAAGTTAATTGTGAGTATTTGACTATAAAACAAGGTCTAATTAGTTATCAAGGTCAATTTAGAAGTTAGCAAAGAATTTAATTATGACAATAACATCCCAATTTTTGAAATTAATTTTCACTTAATCAAAAAAATGCCTCTCTAAAATATATAATACTCTTAGCATGATAAGTTTTGAAAAATTTATTAGGAAAACAAAACTTTTATTTTAATACAAAAATAATTTAAAACTTTAAATTTTGTTTTATTTTATTTTAAGCTTTAAGGCTAGAAATTTTAATAATTAAATAAATTTTTCATTTCAGTTTTATTAACAAATAATATTTTATTTTCATGCTTAAAACTATAGTCTTTGAGTTTTGGAAAAAACTAATTTCAATAATTTTAAGACAATATCAAGTTATTAAAAGTTATTCAATACATTTTGTGGAATTACTGTACAAACAAACTTACATAAGTTAATTAGATGTTCTCAATTTGTATTTCTAGCTAAAATCTTCCATTCCTACTCGATAACCAAGCAAGAGTTCTTTTTATGATATTTTAGGATGAAAATTTGTAATTTCGATATAGCTTTGTTGTTGTTGTAAATTATTACTTTGAAAGACATAAAAAACGTAATTAATAACCACTAATGTTTACAAACCTGAACCTAAAATCATTGAATAAGCTCCTGTGTAAAAACAAAATTTACGCCATAGAGTAATTGGATCTTATTTGAACTTTGCAGGACATAATAAAGCCTATCTGGTTAAATATAAAATTGAGGAAATTTTATAATTACCTTAAAAGGTAGAAGAAAATATTCATCTAACAAAAGATTAGGATACATCATAAAACCAAAAAATTTCCATTAAAAAAATAAAAAAACAAGATGTTTTGAGTTTTCAGTTTTAGTATTATCCCGTAAGATATCAATTTCCTTATTTTTTGTTGTTGCTTTTTACTTATTGAGAGCAAAATAGGTATATCCCAAATGATAAAAAATACTATTTACTTTTTTCTCATTTGACTGCCAAAGATATCATTTTATCTAATTTAATTGTTTTTTTTTTCGAAGTCATTTGAAATTTATCTTAACCCTTTTTATCTGTCATAGTTAAAACATGGAAAGGGAATTTAATGCCAGTTTTTAAATAAAACAATGAGTTAGTTTGAATTTGTTTAAGTCTCTTGAAAATAAAAGTAAGAATAATTAGTTCATTTGATAATCCTTATTTATGTTTTTCTACAAGATTAACAAAAACTAACACAAAAAACAAAACAAAATACTTTTATATATAATTCAAAGAATGTTTCTATAAGAAATATTTGTTACAAAAAAATTTGGTTTATGATTTTACGATCTTTGTTTATATAAATTTACTGCTTTCGAATATTACAATGAATTTTACGATGTATTCTAGCGAATAAAGGACTACTAAAATCTAACAAAAATTGTTAATTGGATAAGAAAACAGTTGATTTGGGTTTTTCAGGGTACCAAACGAGAAATTATATTATGTAATAAACTTGAAGAAATTTTACTGTTCGTTTAACAAAGTCTATATAAACCAGCTTTAGATATACATATATATATATTCCTAAAAGGATAACACTGTTGTGTTTTGTAAGCTTGTCATACTTTCAAATATTTCTTTGATCTATAGCTTTTGGGATTAGACTTATGTTCCGTTTAATAGTTACTTTTCTGGTATTTCTTTTGTTAAAATATTTAACATGAAAATTGTATTTTAATATGTTTTAAAAATAGATTATAGCACCTAAAATAATAAATAATTTTAAATGACTTATAGAGTTTATATAGAGGAAAATAATTATTTTATATAAATATACATATATTTATTTAAGGAAATATAAATGAAAAAGTTTCAGTTGTGACCTAGTTTTGTAGTACGAACAAATAATAAAATTTAGCCAACTTTAGCCAAAATATCTTTAAGGCAAAATAGCGCCTCATATATTGGTTGTATGGTTTGCTCACATATTTCCTCAAAGTTAGGGGAAATAATGTTTTGATTTGACTAAAAATAAATTTAAGGTATATTTTGTATTCTCTTAATATATGTACTCTTCACGCTGAAGTGAATTTGATTGATTGGCACTTAAAGATATCACGATTCATTTTTTCTTTTTCTCGATGAATGATAAAATTTTTGATTTTTATATTTATTCCCCAATACTATAAGATTGCTTTTAGCTGTTTTAAGCCATTTGACTTTTAGAATGATTGATATTAAATTTCTCAGTTAAAATTGTATGAAATAGAATAAATAAATAAACAAATATTACATTTTAGAAATATTTAGGGGGTAGGTACTCTGGCTTAAAAATTCGAAAAAAATCGATTTTTACATATTTTCATAGTTTAACCCTTTAAGAAAATCTTCTTAGGAGGATTTTTCAAAATTTGATTAATTTTCAAAGTTGCACTTCATTTTGTAATACGTCGACAAAATCGGTCCCTTTTTGACCTGAAACTTTAAGCTCGTTTTTCTTGAAACAATGTACATATTATCTCAAGTTCTAATTAACCGATTCACTTGAAATTTGCCACAGATGCTTTTTTTAAATAATCTTTTGTTTATTTTTAAAAAATTCCCAAAAGCGAAAAAATTAAGGAAACAAACGTAACTTAATTTTTAAATTGCCGCCATTTTGTGGAAAAACTTATTTTAAGAAAAACGCCTCATAGTGTTGGAACTACATTTTTCTTTTTGGAAAATTAAAAAAACGTCAGATCAATGAAACGGCTGGAGTACTGTACACCAGAGCACGACATTTTTTCGTGAGCCTTCGCTTTGCCTCCACTTTGCAGTTTTTTCAATTTTCGTTTTTCTTGGTTAATATCTATAATATTTTATACTATGAAAATTTCAATAAATAACAAGTAAAAAAATGGACACTAAAAATGTTTATTAGTTTTTTTTTATGGTGTCCGAAAAAACACCTTAAATTCGAGCGTCTAAACCAGACGCTCTAAAAACAGAGTTTTTAATACAGAACTAGTATTATTGTTCCATTTTTCTATAAAGCAATTACAGAAAAAATGGGAAATTTTGTTTTCTTTTTGAAAGAGATTTTATTTCTAAATTTAAGCTCAATCGGGAGTAGAGATCTACATTACAGGAATTATTTAATTAACACTCAACATCTTTTTAATAATCCGTTTACACCGGCATTGAAATTACCAGACTTGATGATTTTGAAGGGATTTTATATCATTACTAACACAAAGTGAACTGAAACTATCCTAACTTCTCGGAAAGTTTCTAGTATTTAGGTAAAAATTTAAACTATCTGCTGTTTAATGAAAAATAAATTCATTAATTGATTTACCTTTCAATTTTCCAATTCAATAGTCACTCAGAAAGCTTACTCCGAAAATTTATTGGGAGTAAATTATCCTGAAACTAAAACAAATATTTTACTTAATCTACTCGTTAGATTTAAAACCACATTCCAAAAGTAGTTTCACTGGAAATTTTACACATAACATGCAAAGAAGGTAAATTTTTTAAACTTTGAAAGAAGTTCCCAGTCATAAACTAAAAATCACAAAATTTGATAATGAATTTTTTCATCAATGTTTGTACTTTAAGACATTTAAAAAAAGCAACATCAGGCAGCCAAATATTTGGTATAACTTTTTAATTTCAAAATATAATTTTTGTCTAATTTTTAGCTTATTTGATTGTAAAGTCTCACATCAGAGTTAATTAACTACACAAATCAAAACTCCTCTCAAATATAAATAGATTCTTAATAAATTATTAAATTATTTGAAAATAATTGTAGAGAGTATAATTTAATGAGACATATATAGATATTTTTGGTCTATAGATTTTAGTCCAAATAAATGTAAAAGATAAAGACAAATGTGTTGGATGAAGGCCAAAATTATTTCTTGTTCGGATTTTCTCTAACCTTTAGAAGCTTAGAAGCTAGAAATACCTATCAGGTAGAAAAGGCTAATCTACAAGCTTTACTTGGATCAAATATAAATTCACTTAGTGGCTAGAGTATACAATTTATCTTTACGAAAATTCAAAAATTTAAGAAAGAGTATGAAAATGCAGATAGCCACAGGATGCATTTGTGTTTTCACTAGAGCAGTTTCTTAAAATTTGTTTAGATAGATTATCTTAAAAAAGGACTATATCAAGTTTTTTTTTTAAAAAAACCTTTTGATTTTATCAAAAAGATGGATATTATTGTTGTTATTATTAGATTTGTAAGAATTATTTAGAGAAAGATGATGTAGTTTATTCTGTTATTCATATCTATACCCATCATATGTTAAAATAAATGAATATTAAAGGAGAAATTATTTATTTATCTATTTTGCTTTTAGGAGGTTTGTATATCTGGTTGTTATTCTCAAGTTGGAAACAAAAGAACAATTAATTAATGTTATTGAAGTTCCTTCAAGTACTTGTAATAAGGATAAATCACAAAAAGCTAATATTTGATTCATTTTATTTATTAAAGCAAAATTAATACTTGATTCCTAATTCAAATTGTGTATACTCATATAATGAATCTAATTTAATACTAGGTCTAGCACCTCAAAATAATTTAATACAAGCAAATAAATTGATTTAATTTTATTTTTATATAAGTCTTATACCCTAAAAGTCTTATACTTTGAACTATAGACTTGGAATATAATATTTTCTTATGGTTTCATAATTTTATAATCAACATCTTCTGTGGAAATCTAAATAAATGTCTCAAATACTTTAAGTTTCTGACGCATATTCATTTCATACTTCAGTGCATATACAAATTTGCAATCTTTTGTTTGAAATTTAAAATTATAAATAAATATAACAATAAAAATTAATTCAAATTGACACTTAATTATTTATATCAAACCCATTCAATTTCAGTCATAAAGCCTGTTAAGAGGGTATTCTGGTTTAGAAATTCGAAAAATTCGAATTTTTTTTGCATACTTTCATTATTAACTCTTTAAGAAAGTATTTATTAGAGGGATTTTCGAAATTTAAATAATTTTCGGAGTTGCAGCTCATTTTGTGACGCACTTAGTGCTCAGTTCAATGCAGTATTTAAAACTTTAAAAGTTTTTTTCTCGAAACTGCGTGTATGATATCTCAAGTTACACTTAACTGATCCACTTGAAATTTGGTACAGAGCTTCTTTATATATCCCACTACGAAGAGTTTTTTAAAAATATTTTCCTTTTTTATTTTTAAGAATTTTAAAGGCGAATAAAAAACGGAAAAAACGTAATTTATTTTTCAAGCTGCGGCCATTTTGTGAAAAATATTTTTTTTTAAAAAAAACTCCTCGTTGTGCTATTACTATATCCTCCATTTTGAAGTATTAAAAAAAATTTTTTTGTCAGATCAGACATCAGATCTGATGGTGTCCGAAAAATCAACTAAAACTTGGATGTCTAATCCAGAATAACCTTTTAACTTGAACCGATAACACTCAGAATTCACTTTCATAAGTATTTTATACTCATCTTTGACAAATGTGATACAATGAACCCAAGGGTCTTGCAATATGGTGATCTTAATTTCTTTAAAATCTAATGATTAACAATCAACAAATTGGTCAGCGTTGTGCGACGTAATCAACACCATGTAGACTACGCCATTCTTTACACGTCAACAAGTCGATGTAGACAATAATTTACTGTCTACATTCTCTACGCGTGGACAATGAAAGTGGATTTTGGTTGTAAATATACTAAATATGTCGGCCCGACATGTTTCAAAATTTTTTATGAAATCCAAATTTGTCAAAATTAAATTAATAAAGTTAATGTGAACAGTTTCTCTTAGTAAATTCAGGCTATCAAAAGAACGATCAAAATCATACTTGACATTTCAATTTGTATGACGATGACGATTAAATGTTTTCCTAATCTAAAGTATTGCATTGTCTACATTGTATTCGTCATTGTCGACATATTTGACATTTTCTACGCCAAATTTAATTGTATACGCATTGTTAACGCTGAAGTTTAGACAATTAAAATCTACGCGTAGAGGAACAACCCCGAAATTGGTATGGAATTTATTGGAATAACATTTTTTAAAAACTTTAGCTTGGCTTACAACAAGACATAATCACTTAATAAGGAACTTAATTCCTTTTTTCTTGTTTATTACTATAATTAAAAATATGATATATATAAGCATAAAATTTTCTATATATTCATTAAGTATGCAAGCCACATATGGTATACCGAGTTAAAGTTGCATGAGGTTTTTTTGATTCTATTAATCCTTTTTTACTAACCAACATAAAAATTAATAAGGCTTTATTTAGGATTTATTTATTCCATCAATTTGAAATGGAAAGATCTTTTGATTTTTCTTTGCCAAATCTCGAAAATTTCACTGCATTTATTGTCAGAATAAATTATCTAAATAAATTTAATTTTTCAAACAAGTAATATAAAAAGAAATTTTTTAAAATATATTCCTACTTGAGATTGTTTTTTCTTTTTTCTGAATTCAGAATTAGTAATTAGTTGCATTCAGTTTTCTGAAGTTTTTCTCTGATATAAAACTAAAAATTAGTTTATTAAATATAATTAATGAATTAATATTTGAACTAACTGTATTAACATCACTTGTCATGCACTCCCAACACAACAAAATTTTTGAGTTTTTTGAAACATTTTTTATTCTTCCAAGCATGAGATATTTCTGTATTTTTCTGCTCTTCCATATTTTTAATGGAATTAAAGTCAATAGTTTTTAAAAATTTAATATAATTAATTAAACAGAATATATTATGAAAATCTTTACATTTAAATAACGGAGGGTGCCTGGCCCACAATTTTCTGGCAACAAAACAAAAATATGTTTGCCATAAAATTCATGTTCCAGAAAATAACTTATGCCGGTGGTTGAAACAATTATATGCTTAAGTTTCGTTTTTTTTATAACCAACTGTAGGTATTTATATGTTTCAAACTTTAAATTTAAACATTTAGAAACTTGTTAGTATTCAAATGATAGAATATGCCAAATACTTGCATTTGTGATTATTTTAAATAATATTTTTGATCAAAAAAACAGTTTGTTCAAAATTACAAGGTAATTTATCAATAGTTTTTACATAATCCTAATTTATTTAATAATGAAATAATATTGATAAAAATTTTAATTGAATATTTAACATTAAATATTTATTTATTTCTCTTGTGTCTAAGGATGCTGAGGAAAACATATCTTCAAAATTTGTATCAATAAACCAATTGAATTTCTGGGAAGTTTTTCAGAAAACACTCTGTTTATTTTGTTATATTTATAGCTAATGTTTTTGTAATTAATGGTAGCCCTTGAACTTAATTAAAGTTCTAAAATAACAAGGGTAACAAAATAGAATTATGTGATATATATATACATACATACATATATATATGTATATACCTATATATAAATATCCTATGTCTGAGCTTCGTATTTAACTTTTAGGTAGCCCTTTGAAATAATTAGACTCTACCAAAAGAACATGACATGCAATTACTGCTCTTAAAATTTGAATTCAAAAGGTCTCATGTGTAAAACGCTCTATTTAGTTAATATTTTTTTAAGAGTTTAAAAACTTTACAAAATTAATAAAATTTTAGAATATTTAATGAATTTCTTTAAGTTTAAAACATGTTAAGGTAATTTACATACATACATATTAAATACCATTTTGTGCGAAAATTTGATTATGATATCAATTTGTCATAATCCTCTTTTTAGAGAAAGTTTTTAATTTTGCAAATTTTTTCTACAAATGTATCATAAAAAAACTTATTAAAATGTTTAATAATTCTTTTATACAACGAAAATCTGTGACAGTTCCGATTTTCTCCAATATTATTTAATTACTTTTCTTTTAAGTACAAGTTTTTCTACTTTTAATTGATAACAAATTAATTTCCTTTGCTAAAAATTTAACATTTTTGCCATAATACAACTAATGATGATGACTTCTGTTGTAAAATATAAAAGATTAGCTTACTTTTTTGTTCAAGTGCAGAAAATAAATTTAATAATACCAAGAATTCAATTCTTTTAAATGAAAAGTTTTTATGTTACAACCCAGAAAAGAATAAAAAAGCTAGAGAGGTAGAAATGAATTGTTGTTAAGGCCATCATAAGAACTTGTGCATTTGAACTTTTGAACAAGGCATGTAGAAATCTACTTGTTATGTGGGTATACAAAAAAATTTATATTTTGTAAGCTAAACAAATATTCTTGCACATCTTAGTGGTCCTATAAAATGTAAAACTTTTTCAATTTGATTCTTTCGCCTCGAAATTTCTTATGGTTTTACTTATTGAATTTAGTTTTTTTTTTTTTTTTTATAGAAAAAATCCTTTTATATTATAGAGGAAGAGAAAATGTCGACAAATGTTTGCACTGATTTTTTGTTTTCTGTTTTATAATAGTTTCTGTTGTTAAATTTTTTTGCTTGAAATCTATTTGTATGGACTAGTTTTGCTATCATATTTGATTCACTCGATTTAACAAGAAATAAAACAAAAAAAAAATTATTTATGATTTTAGAGAAAAACAACAACGAATTAAGTTATAGAAATTAAGTTTTATGAAGTGAAAGTTGTTTGTAGATAAATTTAAATAGTACAAAGAAAAAAATTTGTCCTTTAATTCAAAAGCAAGGTTTTTTATTTGTAGAATCGTAAATATAGTTAAAATTTTATAAAGCATTTAAAGGAAAAAGGATATTAAAGAAATTTTAGTCTTAAAAAGTTTTAATTTAGAAAAGAAATTGGAAAATAGTTCTTCAATTACATAAAATTAACTATAAATTTTAACGTTGTAATGGAGCCAAAAAATTTATTAGACTTAAGGGGCGACTGTTTGAAAATTTGGCAGATATATTTTTGCATAACTGAAAAATACAATGTAATTTTTGGAAATAAAAATATCAAATATAAAAGTGGGTTATGTGCCGTCAAAGAGAGTAATGCATCTTCTCACTCGACAATTAAACTGCTAAAGTAAGAATAAAATTGATCGAATGATTTTTCTGAAAAACATAGTTTTCAGAAAAAACACTTTAAAAGAAAAATAACGTGCCTCTCTAATAGAGGAGTAGCTGCTCTTTAGAAACTATTTGAGATGTTTATTTGAAATTTTAATATGTTACTTTCAAAGCTACAAAAATGAACTAAACACTAAAATAATAAAACAATTTAATTCATTTCGTAAATGTTTGTATTTTGCTTAAAAAACATTTGGTGCCAAATTCAATACTTTTGTATTTAATCTAAAAATCCTTGCAAAAACGAAGTAGTACTTTAAAAAAAATTTTTTGTTTGCAGTCCTTATAAATGTAGGTCAAGTATATCTTATTAAAGAAATTTAGCTTTGAAACACAACACTTAAAAATTTTTCATTAAAATATTTCATGAACTTTATTTCAATCAGAGTTAGGAATATATTGTTGGTTTTCATTTCTATATTTGATAAAAGGAAATGTTTTAAAACAAATAACATTTTCACAGTAATGGATTACATGATTAGATAAATTAGCCATCAAAATATTCTTTTGATTTTTAGTTTTATGAATGATTAGAAAAATTTTAATAAATCTTAATAGTTAAAAAATATTTGAAAATCATATTTTACAATAGTAGACTAAAAGAGAAGAAAAAGAAATTTAATATTTCAGGAAGTCCCGGGAAAGGCTCAATTGATTTACTTTCTAACAAGCTACAAGACAATTTATATATATATATGTATATATATTTTCTGAACAGAATCTGTCAGTAGATTTTCAATTATTTATCTCCTCTTCGTAATGCTGTCATTTAATTAAATTAACGAAAAAATTTTTCTGAATAGAGCCCAAAGATTCTTAGATTTTTATCATTAAACATTTACATTCAACATTCTAAAATTTTCTGCTTTTGAATTTTTGATTTAATGATGAACTTTGAAAATTTCACTTGATATACTTCAACACAAATGGATTTTAAGCTAAAAATAAATTGATTTAGCTGGCTTTGAGGCAATCAATACCGCTTCTATTATTATTGATTTAGTTTGCAATTAAATTTAATAAATTAAGTTAAATGATGATTTTAGATGGTCTCTATAATTTTGAAATTTCATCTGTTTTTGTCAGCATAAAATTTCCTGTTTAAGGATTAATTGTTTGAATTAAATTAATTTTGTTTGAAATTTTTTAATTATACTATTTAAAATGATACAAAAATTAAACAAAATTTAGTCCTCTTGCATGCCAAATTGTATTATTCACAGGAAAACAAAAACAAAATAATGATGTAAAATTAAATTGGTCATTGTAAATATATTTTTCGTATTCAAATAAAGTTATATTTAGTTAAAATGAACTGAGCTGTGAGTTATAATGAGGTTGTTGGCAGAGTTGTAAAAATAGATTTTACTATATCGATATATATAACATAGTTTGGAAACAAAATTAAGCAAATGAGCTTTGTTAGGATAAGTGGAAATTTTAAATCAATTTTTAGTAGCCTAAATCTGCTTAGCTCAATGTGAATTTGATTGTTTCAAATTTAATTGTTTTGGAAATTGTCATTTAAATTAAATTATTGCAAAATATTACATTGCAGTAAACAAAAGAGATTTTAATGTGTTATTTAAAATTTGATAAAAAAAAGTAATAAGAGTTTCTACAATTTGACATGGTTTTTCTGCAATAAAACATCAAGGTATATTTTTCTGATTGTAGGAACTGTTAAGCCCATTAGATCCTCAAACAAGTTTGCCTTTTTACACAAAATACTATGATCCTCTAACAAAACCTTGTTTTTATTGTTAATTTCTAATGCTCTAGGATGGTAAAGGAAATAAAGCATAATGGCTGAAAGTGATTTTAACGGGGTATTCTAGTATGAGGACATGAATTTTAGGTAATTTCTTCAGTGCAATAAAAAAGAAACAAACAGTATTATTAGTATCCATTATTTTTAATGTTTAAAGAATACATGAAAAAAAAGTGAAAAAAACTAAAAGTTTAAAAAGTTGCACGCTGATGAAGGGACGTGTCCTCAAAAAATGGCGCAAAGCTTGTCACGACAGTAACCGTCTTAGTAATTTGAAGTAAAAGAATAAAGAATTATGAGAATAATTCTTGAGAATAATATGAGAGTTTTTCAAAGCTTCTGGTTTTTTAACTTAACAATAAAACAGTTTTGATTTTGTAACCACACAAATATTCAATGTTTTGTGTACCTTATTTCATTCCAAACCTGAATTCATAATAACAACATACAAATAATATCATCGATCTTATAATTTATGTATACGAAAAGGCTTTTCTTAAACATTATTTTCTTGGAAGAGATTTTTACGCATTTTTGACAAGATGTGAATAAATCAAAAAATTTTCAAAAAAGTAGGTATTTATAGTTAATTAATTTTTTCTGATCTTGGTTGAATATTATAAAAGCATATTAGCGTAGAAAAATTACTTTTCTGATTAAATCATTTTAATATATTTTTACTGATTTAATTAATTTTTTCTTACTTTACAAAAACAAACAAAAAAATAATTAGATACCAAGGAAAAGATCTAAGGGCTTGGAACAAAAAGTTATAATCTTTAATGCTGTCTCATATTTCTGGTTTTTTTTGTATAACAATTTATGAATCAAACACGCATTACAAGCTCAAGGAGTGTTACTTGCTTCGATTGACGTCTAGGAAATATAGTCAATCCAAACATCTCATGACATTGCCACAATCTTCCAAGAGCCAAATATGTTCTCCCTTCTCTAGCAGTAAAAGCCAAACCTTGAAATCTTAAAATTTTATGCAAAGGAAAACTTAATCCTTAAAATTAATTGTGTATAAAAAAATTTTTAAGGAATGTAAATCGAGTAAAAGTTATCCAATTTTTGTTTTAGTTACAACTAAATGATTTAATTTGACATAAATTACTCAACACAAAAAAACCTCTGTTTAGTTCTTCTAGCTTTGAAATTCCGTTTTTTTTCTATTCAATACAGAAAGTTTAAGTGAATTGAATTAAATTACCCTGTCAACAAATTTATTTTCATATAAAGAAATCACTACCACAATCACTTCCGGATGACAAATCCACAGATTACTAAAATATTGGAATACCAGAAGTAATTTTCAAAATAGTTTACCGTGAAATTGTAAGATAAATCTATAAAGCATCCTTTCTACAATATATGAGGGAAAATAGAACATAAGTTTAGCTTATTCAACTCCTGCGTTCCTTAATATGATTTATGCTTTATACCTTGTGGTTAAAAAATTGCTTGTAGGTGAAGAATTTTCTACTTCCATCGATCTCAGCTCCCTATCTAATTTATATTGTGATAGAGAACATATATTGATGGATAAATATACAAATATTTTCATGTGGGTATAAATCTAAGTTCAATACAGAATATAATTTGAAGGTACAATTTATCTTGTCATCCATCAATCAATATCTTTAATAAAATAGAAGGAAAATCATAGTTCACCTGTGGAAGTTATTTTTCAGTTTTTTTTGTTGTAAAAAAGATTAAATTAAATTAAAGCCACTTTCACTTTAATTGGACAAAGGCTTCACTGGAAGACAAAAGTTAAAAATGTAAGTACTAATTTATATTGAAAATATCGATTTGCAGACAGCTTAACTTTGCATTAATATAATTTCATAGTATTAAACGCTATCATTTTACAAGTTCTGGTATTACCTTTGAATTCACCTTAAAAAAAAAGATGATCTGTAAGAAGGCGCTTTGAAAAAAATTTATTTTGCGGTGCACTCGCAACAGAATCATCTTAAACCCAAGAATCGAAATTTATTTGGTTAAGGAGATGTTTTTCGAGGTAGCAACTAGGGTTTTTTTTTCTTTAAACTTTTCAAATTTTGGTAGCCTTTGAAATTCAAAATACTGATTTTCGATCAAAAAATCAACTTATAATTTATCGGAAAAAAAATCCTTTCGTTGTTACCTGGTAAAATATGTGAAAAAGTAATGTACAAAATTTCAGTTATCATGAACACCTACTTCGAAATAACAAGTTTCGCAAAAAACTCTCATTCACTCCTTGCTCTAAAGCAAAGGACGCTTAAATGCTCATAACTTCGAATGTTGTTTATTAGTTAAAAGAATAAAGAAAAATAAAAAAAGCAAAAAAAAATAATTTTTATACAAAAACTCCCACCCTTTCTGTGTATGTGGAATCAATTGCAAATTTACAATTCTGATAGTATAGCCAATAAAAGACGTACGTGATTGTATTTAACTATAAACACTACCTCAAATCTTAACTGTACACATATGTGTACATTAGGTAATTTTTTATAAAATAAAAAACAAATAACCACTAACAGAGTAATCAAGCATAAAAATTTTTAATTGTCTTATTGAGGGATTAAGTCGTGAATACAATTTTATCAAAATTTTGTTCTACTTATGTGTGGATTTCAAAGAATATATCAACATATTAAAAATATTTAAAAACTTAAAATCAATAAAAGTAAAGATGTAGTAAAATATTTCAGTTCAACCACCTCCAATGTCCTAATTCAGTTTTACAACAAAATTAATTCAAAGTCTAAACATGAAAAATCGATTTAAAAATCGACTCACCAGCAGATGATATCATTGAATTTGATAATATATTATGCAATCAGGACCAACTTTATTTTACATATTGATAATATCAAAAAATTCATAAACTTTTAATATCTCTTATTGATTTTAAATTTTAATAGCAATTAAGTAATAATCAGAACTGAAAAAACTAATTCAACAGGTTTGCTATTTTGTTCTTATTACTAAGTTGCATTTTTTCTCTATTTTGTATATTTAAATATTTTTTGCATTTTTTTCTTCTTTTTTTTTTTTTTTTGCTTTTATAATTTTACGGCACACATACAAGTCCTGTAGATCCGGAGATTGCTACTATGTATCAACCTATAGTAAAATGCAATACTTAAATTTTATGTTGAAGATAGATTTTTGCCGGTTTAAATTTTAACTCATCTAAAGATGAAAATAAATTCATTTTAGATATAAACATCTTTTGGAGAAAGAGGATAACAAATCCCTGGGGCTGACCAAATTGCGTGAAATTGAAGTGTCTGATGGTTTTATGTTATTTTTTTTGTTTTTAGCTTTTTTTGTATGATAAAACTGTTTTATTTCAGTTTAAAGTTTTACATATTTTTATATATATTTTAAGGTATTCATTTTATTGAAGTTAAAAAATTATTAATAATTAAGGAAATCAGTCTTTTTGTTTAAAATCACACGAAAATAAATTAAGAATGAAAAATTTTTATATTTGCAAAAGTTTTCAGTGCACAATTAAAATCTTAAGCTCAAATTGTTCCAAGAAAAATTTCATTGTTAGTAAATTACATCTGCAAAGTAACACAATACATTTTTCTTTGAAAATATCTACACGTTTTTCTAATTTAGTCTTTGAAGCTTTAAGTTACTTTGATTAAATAAAGCTTTACTGCCTTTTTTATAATTCAGTAGCTCTCAGTTTTAATTATGGGAGAAATATACTACAAAAGTTAATGAAAATTAACAAAATTTACTTGTACTATGTGAAACCCCAAATTATTGAAGAAAAAAGATAAAGATAAAATGTTCAAACAAACTAAAGCTATCTTTTTTTCATCATTAAGTATGAATTTAGTGGGCTTGGGAAAAATTAAAGGTGGAATATATGAAAATTTTAAACCAATTTAGAATAAAGAGATTGCAATAAAATAATACTAGTTATTTTAATAAATATACCTAGATATGCTAATCACAGAAGTTTAAGGATTATTAAATACCAAGAAATATATTTGGTTCACATTTATAATCTTTCGTTGAAAAATCTATATCCATTTTTTCAAATTTTCTTGTCTACTTAGAAAAATTTCTACTGAAAAGAATATAAGAAAACTCATTAAATAAAGGAAACAAATCCAAAAATCAACGATGAAGTCTTAGCTTACTTTTAAATACAAAAAACTTATAATGGTTTTAAAGAAAAAACCATTTTGACAAAAAACCATTTCTTTACTTAAGCAATTAAAATTTCAAACTAGATTTTTCTCTATATTTGACATAACAAAAAACTTCTGTTGAAACAAAAAATTATTTCATTATCTTATTTAAAGTTACTAATACTAAGCTAAATATTTTTTAATCTTTTCTTATACAAACAATAATAATAATTAACAAAATTATATATAAAAAATATCTTTCTATAGTTTTTGAATAAAATTTTATGTGGAAATTAATGAAAGCCAAAAATTAGCACAAAATTTCAATTAAGTAACTAGAGAAATGACATTGCAAAAACATTGCAATCAGCATAACAAATTTTTCATACAAAACTAACAAAACCAAGCTATATATTCTAGTAGTCCTACTAGGATTTATATTTTCATTTGTAAGTATTTTTCTCATAGATTTGTTTTAAGATATTCAAACAACGTAAGAACTTTATCATTGTAGAGAAATGTAATTAAAAAGATAAACAGACAAAAGTTTCACTTAAGATCTTAATTAAACACAAAAAGCTTTAGTCGTGTTTTTTTTCTTTAATGCTGATAATTTTTTCTTATTTGTATAATAAAGAAGCCTAACTAACAATAAGTGTTTTTTAAGTAAAATATACGTGAATAAACCATATAAATTGTCTTAAATGTGTTATATATGTTTTTTTCAGCATAAAAATTAATTCTTTTTTTTTTGCCTCTTAGCTATTTCACTGTCGGGAAGTAATTTATGCCATATTTTGCTACTAAATTGATTAGAAAACTAAGAATTAATTCATTAAATATTATCACAATTTCTGAAGATATTTTAGCACTTAAAATAAAACTATGAATATTCAAGATGACTTTTTTGGTATATTTTATTTTAAAAATCTAATAAAAAATTTTTGTAACCTCACAGATAATATATTAACTATTAAACTATTAGAAAATTCTAACTATTCAAAGTTTAGAACGAAGCAGAATCAACAAAGCTCTAGCTAAATAGCTCGCAAGGCTGTTATTGGCTTAGAAAATTCCAAATAAACAAAAGAAAATGAATAATATTAATCCTTGCAATTATACAAAATTTTTGTATAAAAATTTGAAAAAGTATTAAAAAACTTATACTACAAAATCAATGGCAAAAGGCAGAATTTAACACATTTTTCAATTGCTTCTTCAAAGTGAATATTATTTGTTCCATTTAAGAATATCCATTAAAACTTTGAATTGCAATTACTCTTGAAGACTCAAAAGCAATTGATAAAATGCATATGGAAAAACTTGAAAAAGGCAAAACTTTTTAAACTGATTTTATTTGTTTCAAAAGTTTCAACTATAGAAGAAAACAGAATACAAACAAACACATTAAAATCATTTGTGCTGGGGATGTAATCAACACTACAATAGCTAAGATAATGAGGAAAAATTTAAGTAAATCCTATCTGTAGATACATACATATATGTAAATAAGGGTCACACTAGAGTCACTAATGTATGGGCAAAAATAAAAGTTATTTGATCATATTCGAATAGTAATGTTATGTTGTCTTAGGTCGAAACAAAAAAGTTAAATTAAGTCGGATCTTTAACCCGCCCATGGGATTCAATGCTTCGGGAATTTTAAACGTTTCGCTTGACTTTATATTTTATTAATGCATGAAAAATTAACATTGTTAAAAAAAAACTAACTTATTATGTTTGGGCCGCAAAATTTCGTATACTCTCAAATCGAGGCATAAGTTTTCTGATTTCAAGTTTTGTTTGTATTTTTATCGCATAAGGCAGCGATTCCCAAAGTGTGTTCCGCGAAACCCTGGGGTTTCGCCAAAAAATTTAGGAGTTCCGCGTGACAAATTTTATTTCATTAAAACAAAATAAGAATGGTTTTCAATATTATTCACATTTTTGTTATATGACCTTTAATACTTCAAAACAAATAATCAAAAGATAACGGAAGCGTTTTATAAAATATCTCACCGTATTGCTCTAGCAGGCAAATCACTTATTAAACCTTGCGTTCAAGATATCGTTTCGTGTGTATTAGGTGAAGGGTATAGTAAACAAGTTGAAAGTGCGTCTCTTTCAAACAATACTGTCAAAAGGCGTATTAAAGATATTGCCGATGACATTGAAATAGAACTTATTTCACGGTTGCAAGCATGTGACGCTTATACATTACAGCTAGATGAATCCACAGACGTTGCAGGATTAGCGATTTTGCTTGTTTTCGTTCGGAATGATTTTAATAAAAGAATTGACGAAGATTTGCTTCTATGTGAAAGTGTGAATATTAACTCCAAGGGGGAGAATATATTTAACTGCATTAATAATTTTATGACAACGCATGAAATTGTCTGGGAAAAATGTATGTAGTAAAAGTGCGTGGTGCTGTAGCACGGATTAAAAATGTTGCAAAAAACTGTAACAGTACACATTGTATTCTTCACAGAAATCTGTTTTGGATGAAGCAGTGAAGATTAATAATTTTATTAAAAGTAAACCATTGCCATCTCGTATTTTCAAAGCCATGTGCGAAGATATGGGTAGTCTTCTTAGCACTTTACTTCTTCATACGGAAGTTAGATGGTTATCAAGTGGTAAAATTCTTGTACGAATATTTGAATTGCGAAAGGAACTATTGGCGTTTTTTATTGGTCATAAATTTGAATTATCAGACAGATTAAATAATATAACTTGCACTTGCATACACTTGCATACCTTGCTGATATAATTGGAAAATTGAACGAATTATGTTTGGCTCTGCAAGAAGAACAAGTCAACATACTGCAAGCAAAAGATAAATTGGTTGCCTTTTCAAGGAAAATACAATATTGGATTTCAGCTGTTGAGCAAAATAACTTCAAGTGTTTCCAGACGCTTGGTGATTTTCTCGAAAAATCTGAAGTGGATTCGGATATGAAAATTTGTGATGGTATAAAACACCTCTGTACAACTTACAGCAATTACTCAGTGATTACTTTCCAAACCTGGAGAATAAAGATAATTACTGGGTACAAAATCCTTTCAAAATAAAAGAAAAACCCAAGGGTTTTATTTCCATGGATTATGAAAATTTGATTGAGTTAAGTTCGTATACACAGTTAGAAGCTAAATTTAGAACAGTTTCATTGACATTATTCCGGTCAGATGTATTCGACACCGTTTGCAACCACTTATTTGTGTGGAACTGGGTTTTAAAAATATGTTGCGACGAAAACCAATTATCGTAACAAACTTGATGCTGCACCAGATATGCGAGTTCAGTTATCAAACATAACGCCCAATTTTAAGAGAATCATAGAATCAAAGAAGCAGGTGCATTATCCACATTAAAGTTTTTTCATTTATTTTAGTTTTTGTTTTGTATTTTCATTCATTATTTCTATGATGAATTGCTGCCCATTTTTGAGTTTTTTTTAATTCAATAATATCCGAAATATCAAAATAATACTTGTTTCATTTAATATCAGCTATTAAAATTTGAAAAGTGGTTGCATAAAAAGTATTCAGGTTTCCGCGTTCACTGGCAACAAATTTGGGGGTTCCACGACCAAAATAGTTTGGGAAACACTGGCATAAGGGCATAGATGTTTCAATCACTCTTTTCGCAAAATTTTCAACCACCTACTTATGACATAGTAGCTTTGAAGGAGTATCGCATCGAGGCTTAATAACTTCGTTTATTCTTGATTAGTCATTTGTTGATCGAAAAACTTTTGTTGCTAATCTATGAGATCAATATAACTATTGGCCTTCAAATTGACTGTCGGCACTTCAAATATATGAGATAGCTCTCATGTATGATCTGAACTTCGTGCTTTAAGTATCCTTCTGGTAGCGAGTTCTCTCACTGTTTTGTTTTCATCAGAACACATCGAGAGAAGCAAATGTTCACGGTGTGCAAAAAAAAGGCCCAACAAAACTACTTTTTTTTGAAGACACCTTCAGACATTACCTGCTCACTTATTATTATTTTTAAATAAAAAATTGGAAAATATTGTTCAGATGTTGTGTTGTTATATAGAAATTAATCAAATTAACCAGGACTGCATGTAATGCCAAAAAAATAATTGAAAACATCCTTTTTTTTCACCGATTTTATTTAAGAAAAACTTCTTCGTTAACACATTATTCTTTTGTATTCATAGTGAAAACTATTTTATTTCTGACATCAAATAATTTGCTTGTGATCAACTTAACAATAGAATTTAAGTTCTCTTTTTCTTTACCAAATGAAACTTTTCCTCGTTGTAATTAGATTTTCATATTGTATGTAAATTACAGGAATAACTATAAAACTATTAAAAGTGCCACAGAGGAAGTGAATTTTCAAAATTTTATTTTAGATACTACCTTTAACTTAAAAACATATGAAAATTTATTTTCCTTGTCTTTTGTTACAATTATGGTTAGATTCTTGCATATTAAATTTGTTGAAAATTTATCATAAGTAAAACTTTTCATTCTTGATTCTTGTTAATTTGAGCTGAAAATTTTAAACATATAAAATTATACTATCAAAAATTTAATTAAATTTTCTTTAACAATCGTGAAAATTATATTCATTTCATGGTCTTGGATTTTGACTTCTTATTCAGAGTAGTAATGAAAATTTTCAACTAGTTAACTTTTCTATGAATGCTGAATCATTTGAACTTAGAGCCAAAGTTTATAGTGTTCCTCAAAAAATAATGAAATGAAGGAAGTAATAGGAAGTAATCAAATCATAGCTTAGATAATAAATGTATTTTCTCCATTAAATAATTGCAGTATTTTTACATGTTTTTTATAAAAAACTAACGCTAATTAAATTTGCTAAAAATTTAGCCAATTTGCTAAAAGATAAACGGTTAGTTATTACTATTCTTTTCAAAATATTGTAAACAACGTTAGATTTGGTTCATAGATATTGATTAAAAGTTAGCTTTAAGATAAATATTATCAATAACTTCTAAAGTTAAAAACTAATTTTCATCAAATATCATTAAATACTTTTGCTCTTGAATGATTTTTATGACTAAAACAAAAATTCATAGTCATCTAAAATTCATTATCTGTTCTGTTGCATGTCAGATACACACATCAATATGCCACACACAAATGGTATTTATCATAGATTTTGGTGGTTTTTATATCATTTCAATTTTCCGTAATAAAAAAAAATATATAGCTTTTACAATTTGTTTTTATAGAAATTATTTGCTCAGTAATGGATTTGCTAATTTTGCCGTTCAGCAGGGATTTGTCATAAAAAACTAATTCTATCAGATAAGAATTTAGGAACTAGTTTTACACCAACTTCAGTTTTTAAACACGTTTAAAGTAAATATCCACACACACATACATAGAACTAATTACCTGATAAATGTAACACAGGTAAAAACAATATAATATTATTATTTGGAAATCAATAATATGAAAAAATCTAAAAAAAATATCCTGACCTCATAGCTATTTCCAGCACTGTCAATGTAGAAACCTAAAAAATATATGAAAAACATTAATTCTTCCCAATAAATTAGAAGCAAATTACATCAATTATAAAATAGAAAATCAGAAGGAAAATAATTGTTCCATCATTTTGATAGCACAAAAACAATAGTGCTTTTCAAAAATTCTATTGAAATTCATTCTTAGAATGAAAAGGCTAAAAGGAGTTTGTTTTGGAATGACTTAACATCAATTTAGATAATCTCTCTACAATTTGTGCATAATCGCTTAGTCATTTTTATTTATGTTTGATATTCTAGCACTGAGAGATGGCTTTTTGATTTTTGATATCGAATTATTGAAATAAATAAAATTCAACATGAAGAAATGATGGAACGTGACTATATGAAAAATCAATATAATTTCTGGTTTACCTGGAAGTATTTATATATATTTCTCCTTCTATTCGTCATAGCTTGTGCTTTCAAAATATTATTTTTAGCTTAAGTTTCATTTTTGGGCAATTTAAATTCAAAAAAATATAATCAATAAAAATACTTTAGTAGAGATTATACAATAAAAAAGTCGTTTAAAAAACAAAAAATTCAGTGTTTTGTTTGTTTTTAACTTTAATAAATGTGTACCTACGTTGAGTAAGTACTAAAGAAATTTTTTATAAAAAAATATCTGTTTTCTCTAGCAATAAATATTTGATTGAAATATTTTTAAAAACTGATTTTGGTGCCCCTTAGAGTATGCATAAAATCTTTTGGGATTATTGTTAAGGTTTTAATAAAAATTAATTGCATTTACGTTTTCTGTAAAAAATTACTTTCAAACTTAAATATTTTGAGTGCCATTTATTTCATTTCAAATTTTTAATTAATTAAAATTCAAAACTTATGAAAAGAAGAAAACATACATATATGCTAAAAATTAGATTAAAGATTCATTAGAAAGAAATAAGATAAAGCTAAACAGGATAATTTTACATATTTATTAAAATATGTTTATGATCTTAAATAATTTGATTATTATTGAAATAAGGATTTTGAAATTATATTATGCCAAAAATTCAATTATATTTACCAAAGAATATTTAAATACCAATTGCTTTTAAGTAGATAGATTTGTTAAAATATTCAAAGATAAATAAAAGCATTTAATTATATCTTTAACATAATTATGTTTTTATAAGCAGAAGATAATTTTGTAAATGTATTTCTGATTGCAAAAGACTAGTTTTAAGCAAATTTAGATTTGTTAAAAAACCAAAATCGGAAGGGATAAGTTATGGAATTAAGATTTCATGAATTGAAAATTACTGATGAATTTTGAAAGAATTATTCTGTAATACAGACAAAATATATAAAAGAAATATTTATGTAAACGATTTACTTTTGTAATACATAACGTATGTTACTTACGTTATATGCATTCCTTGTTGAAATTATTTAAATGTTTTTGTCCAAAGTTAACAAGAGTCGCTAAATAAAAAAGACAATTTACGTTAAATTTCCCGAATTAATTGAGTCTTTTTTATTAAACGCATTAATGAAAATCTTAAATAGTGCTCATTTTAGTTTACTTTTTTATAAGTTGCTTAAAACATATTCTTTTGTGATATTTAAACTAAATTTTGACACACTTAATGACTTTCTAAAGAAAAAAAAAGTGTTTTCGTTCGAGTCGTTCCTGTACCCGAGTCGAAAAATTTGATGATGATTTCATACTTTTCATCCTGCTACTTTATTCTCAAATCAGTATAATCTTTTACATATACTCTATATACTTATTCTCGGTTCAACATGAACAGTATAAAATCAGTATCAACTTTCAGAAATAAAGAATAAGAAAGAAATAATTTAAAAATTAGAAATATTAATAAAAAATACTACTAAAAGTTTCAAGAGTTTTATTTCTTCATATTTAAATATTCTTTGGTCCTAAATGTAGGATATTGGATAGATCTTCTCTATCAATAATGCATGTCAAGAAATTATATTCAGAACTGTTTTTTAAATGGTGGCAATGTAAAAAGGTAATTTAAAGTATATGAAGATTGAAAACATACTGCTTCAAAAATATGTTTCATTAAACTAAAGTATAATGAAATGATTTTAGTTCCAGCACGTTTTACAGCTCAACACAATGCCGATATAAAAACTATTATTACTTTTAGTACTTTTAAGTACTTTAGTAGTTTTTAAATAATAAGTTATAAATATCTACAGAAATATTCATAAGAAATTATTTTAAAAAAAATTAAATATATTGGTAACAATTTAAAAGAAACTGAAATATGAAATATTTTTTAAAATATTGAAATTGAAAAAAACAAAGAAAAATACTAAAAACTTTAATAAGCTAACTGAATATAAAATCCATAGAGTGTTTATCTTAACAAATTTTTCATTTGGTTTTATTTCTATCAGGGAAATCCCTCTTTGCCTAATGAAAACTCAGCAAGTTGATAAGCTTTAGAGAAAAATATTTTTAGCATTGTAAATGCAGAACAATGTTCTAAATTAGATGTCCTGACTTCGTTAAGAAGCTTACGTGTGTTGTTGTACTAAAGATAAAACAGAAGAAAAAATCAAACACTAACAACAAAGTTAGTAACTAAGTAAATAAGAAGAATAAGAGAAAAAAAAACAACAAATGACAAAGACAATTTCTTCTCAAATTATATTTTATTGTGTAGTTCCTCTTTCTATTAAACCTCAAGCTTTGTTTCAATTAGTGTAAGCGTTAGGAAGCTCTTAAAAATTCAATATGGATGCAATATTTTTAGCATGTTTTTTCTTTTGTTGTTTAATTTTAAGAGCAATGTAAACGTTTGAGAAAAAATTATCTTAAGAATCTAAATTAAATAATTTACTCTGATGATGACTACTGTAAGACTCTATCTTTGAATTTTCGTTTAGTTTTTTTCCATTAGTTGATTTCTTTGTCAGAGATTGGTGTAGGTATTTGTTTTTTGTGTTGTAGTTCTGAAGGCTAGCCCTAAGGTTTCTAAAGGGATACAAATTAGAATACAATTTTCTGCTCAAGGAGTTTAAAAACAGTCATTTTCAATTATGCTCTCTTTGTCTTTTTAATAATATTTTGCTAATTTTTGTAGACAGATTATAGAAAGCCATTTTCGGAATAAAAATATTTTGCGATGTTCATTAAAATTCATAATAATAATCATAATAATTTCTGTCTGGATATACTTTTTATGTATTAAATGAAATAGTAAACGAAAGTAAAATTACAAATTTCATTCTTCGCGAAGTTCAATCCAATATAATCGTGCAAATCAAACTTCTAAAGAAATTAAACATTATGAAAAGCAACCTAAAACAACATTGAAACAAACTTTTAACATATATACGAAAAAGATGAATTTACAATAATTTTAAAATTTATTAAAATAGATTTTTTATTCTTTATTTTACAAAAAAATGAAATTCCAGAAGTTTTTCGGAAGTTACCCATATTAAAAAATATGGAGTAGAGTACCTAATAATAAGTAAGCGACTGGCAGTGAATATCTGGAGGCACATTAAAAAAAGTTGTTTTCCATGATAATTCGCAACAGAATTATCCAAAGCCCACAAATCAAAGTTTCTTAAATAAAGGAAATTTTTTTCAGTTTGAAATGACACGATTGTTGTTCTTTTTTTTAATTTTTCAATTTTGTGGTAGCCTTTAGAAGCCGATTTTCACCTAAAAATCGACTTATTTGTTATTGTAAAATTAATAATTAATATTAAGAAAAACAAAAAAAATCTCGTTGATGAAAAAGGTGCAAGAGTAGTGTGCAAAATTTCATAACGATCGAAGAAGATTTTGAGTTATCGTTTACACCAACTTCGTTTCAGGAAAGCGCTTTAGAGTTTTACTCATTCACTCCTTGCTTACAACTTCGGTAACTTTACTCCGATCCACTTTAAATATTTAAGAAAAATTAAAAAAAAAATTAAACCAAAACCCATTCTTAAATATATTGACCGCTAAAACTGTTAAATTAATGTCAAATTCCTAATTTATAGAAAAAAGAGTTATTCAAATTTTAAAATGATTTTATTTTTTTCAATTTACAAAAAAATTGTCTTGGCTTATACTCAATATTTTTCCAATTCTTCATAAAATTTTTATTGAATTTATACTTTCTGAAACACCAATAGCATTTAGGAAAAACTTCATCAACGTAAAAATATAAATGTACTTCAAATAATGGACAGGTTAAAATAGACTCTGTAGCCAATCTGGCGTCAAAGCAATAACCAAAAGTCTGAAAAATCATGAGCTACTCGTATCGAAAATTTGATTGCCAAAAAACCATCCTTAACATAATATTCCCATTTAAAGAAATCGCTTTCGGCACTTTACCCCTAAAAAAATAGTCATAAGGTGAAAATTTAAGTGCAGAATATGCTTGAGAAATTTTTTAAGCATTGCCTCCTTTTATTTTTACAACATGCAACATGAAAAAAAACGAACATAAAATATATATTGGGGGATGGTAACTGAAAACCTTTTTAAGACCACAGATTCTACACAAATTTTACCCTTTTTGAAATGTAAATATGGAAACAGAAACTTTTTTTTTCACCTTTATTATTTTCTTTAGAATAGGATTGAAAATTTTATGTTTGGTTGTTTATTATTAGATTAAATTTTTTTTTAAACAGAATAAAAAAATTGAATGGCACCATGAAATATATTAAGGATTCAATATTGTTAATAACGTTCTACAAAAAGATTAAATAGAATTCAATTCAGTTAATATACATACGGAGGACAATTGTTTGATTTACTTTCTTTCTATTTAAAGGCTAGGAACTGATTTTTAACAAACTAAGAGAAAGTCACTAATACTCATATATTTTAATAATTCATCGCAAACTTCAGCTCTACTTAAAAGTTTCATGATTTTTAGTATGCTTTGAAATCTTTCAAGAATTCCTTAAATATTTATATGATTCTACCTTAATTATCTGAAGTGAGATTCTGTCATATGACTATTTTATTCTCACACCGACCACTTCCCACCAGAGCAGAATGCCATTTCTGGGAATACCTTTATGTCTTACAACTATGTCAATATTGCTCAGTCATTAAAATGGCTTTCATTTCCATCCTAAGTATCCGTGAAGACTTATTGTGTCACACAATAATACCTTTTGCCTGTTACAGAAAAGCAGTTTCCGGGTTTCCAGGGCCTGGAAAAATAATAATCAGTTTACAACAGTTTTTAAAAATAGAAATTAATCCGAAGATTTGGGTCCTGTTTAAAAAGCAAACACACTTTTTCTCTAAGTTCCTATCTAATAATTCAATGTAGTGAACCGTTAAGATTCCTATTAAAAACTAAATAGAATATTATTTCTACATATACCAATTTAGAGTTAACAAAATTAAGTTTTAACCTAATAAGTTTTTACCTAATTACAAAATATTAAAGTAGTTCTTGATCAAAAATTGTCCATAATTTCTAAAAAAAAAAAGCATTTCTTCGTATATCTTTGTTTTCTTTGGGCTTCTGGTAGTAAAGCTACATACATATGGTAGCGCATAGTTTTAGTTTTTATACACTGATCACAAACCCCTGTTCTTTGTTCATCAGTTCCTTGTTTGGATTTCATTTTATGGTTTCAATCAAGTCAAAATGCTTTCCTCTTACTAGCAATTTGATTCAGAGAAGCAATAAAACTCAAATTTAAATATTTAGCTCGTCGTCTTTGTTTAATATTTGGCCAAAAACTACAGGATAATGAGCATAGTGTACAGTTTAACTATGTCCAAATTTAAAGAACGCTTTTTTTTGCCAATACAAAAAAAAACAATAATGATTGCATCACGTTCAAATTTACAAAAAAAATATCTTAAAAATTACTAATTTCAGAAAAAAAGGAAAAATATTTCATACTGATTCCTCAAGCATAGGAATTAAAAGTGTTTTAGTTTAAAAAAATTTTTAAAAACAGATTTATTATAAAAAGAACAAAAAAAGCAAGTTCTTCTTTGAAAGAAAACAACAACAAAATTAGATGCAAGAATTTTTGACTAACACGAAATATGATATAAATCCATTTCAAAATAATACAAAGAAAAAGATTTTCCCTGGATCAAAGGATATACTAAATCTAACAATAAACCTCATATGCCTCATATGCAGTTTTCTGGTCTTTCAGTTTTTAAGTTTCACCTTGAGTTATGCATTTTTAAGGTAATTCTATAGATTTATATAGAAAAATATCCCTGAACAATAATATCAGTTATTATATTAATTGGATTAATAGTTTCCATTTTCACAGAAGAGATTTTTTTATAGGTTGAAGGTATTTAAACATCCTGTTAAACTGAACATAAGAATAATAATCAAAATAATCAAAAAATTTCTTAGATTAGTTAAAAATAACAGTTTTCATAGTTAAATATTTCCTATTAAAGATTGAGTTTAATATAATTGAGAAATTATTTTACAATATTTCACTTCAATTTTTTAGAATATTTTCGGCCTGCCATAGATAGATACCTTTATCAACAAATCCTTAATGTCTTTATTTTAGGTATAACATTGCTTTCCGTGAAATTTGGGACACTTGATATGCAGTGCTAATTGTAGTAAGATTTAAAATATCGTCATACAGAGCACCTTAATAGAAATTATTCTTTTAGAAAAACTTCTAATTATAATGTCTGTCCTATAGAACTTCTGGAAAAAATTAAATGTAATCACGTATTAAAAGCCTAAAGAATCACAAAAATGATAATCAAATAAAGTTTTTTACCAGGAGTTATAAGGACTATACCTAATATACCTAAAAAATATAGTATAAAAAACAACAAAAAGATCATCATGTAAGACATCTAAGCATAAACTCAAACCTAAGTGTATCTTACGCTTACTTAAAATTTGATTTATGGCTATGGCAGATGTTATAATGTTGTTCCATTTAAAAAATTCGTGAAGGAGTCTAAGCACTTGTTACAAAAATGCTGCACATCAGGAACATTAATCAAATAAATTTCTCTATGTTAGCCATGTAGTGGTCCTTAAGTGGAATACTGAATACAGTTAAATGAAATTAAAAAAAAAAAATAGCCTCCTCTATCAACTATAGCTATATAGTTTCCAGACAGATATTCTAATTTTTTATTTGTTGCAAAGTAGTTGATAAGAAATTAATTCTAGCTTTTTATTGTCTCTGGAGCCAACAAAATTTATATACGATAAACATAACAAGAAATATTTCTTCACTTCTTTAAAATTTATTAGAAATAAAATATATTTTGTCATTTTAAGGAATTTAGCTGTATACGTGACGATTGGTAATGCAGTTAAAATGGACAATTGATGCTTTCTTTACGTCTGTATAGTTTGACTATAAATCAATTTATACAAGCTTGACTTATTTGAATAGTACTTAGCTTTATGTGCATCTAAGAAATTTCTATTCATCTTGATGTTTGTAATAAAATTTTTAAATTTTCTAAAAGTTAAACAAATGGCTTTTGGATGTGCTTCCAACAGTCTGTTATACATATATTTTACAAAATGATATATGTGTAGTTTTGTTGAGTTGAGCACTTTTCAATTGAAGCTATGAAGTTAAAATACATTTATTTTGACTCCGATTATGTAGTTATTTCGTATCCTTTTAAAGTAAGTATACTATGTAGATTTTAATATTATTTTTTTGTTTTTAAGTATATTAATAAAAATCATATTTTGGGAAAAAAACAATATACTTTACTAACTTTTATTTATAGTTACTTCCTAAGACTCGTAAGAAGCCGAAAGAAAAATTAAAAATTTCGAAAGAAAAAAAAATTTTTTTTTAAGAAGGTTTGTGATCTAGGGTTAAATATTTTACTTTCAATCTTTTTTGCAAAGATATATATATTCTATTAAATGCTAGAAGTATGTAGTTTAATAACTGATAAAAATAGTTAATGAAAAATACTCATCTTTAACCGTCTTATTAATTCAATATAAGCTTTGGTAAAACACTTTTCTCAATTATTTAATTTTTTATTTAAGATAAAAGGACGCCTAATATTAAATTTGACTCAGAATAAAGAGTTTGAGTCTTTTGTAAGTAAACTATTTATTTTACTACATTTAATCACTACTTAATGGTAAATTATGAAGCAGTTCTTATAAAAATTAAGATATTTCAAAATGAATGTCATGATTTTATAAAAAAAAACCTCTCTTTAAATCTTTAAAACCAAAACTTTGAACACAACTAAGCAGCTGAGGCAAATTATCCGTGCTACAAACATCATAAATGATTATTGACAACAACAATAAATGTTAGTAAATGTTAACGTTAATACTAAACAAATATTCACAGCAATAATAGTTATTGACAAATGCCAAAAGTCTTACACAAAATAAAAAATTATTTCCAATAAGAAAAAATTTTTTACAAAAACTAACACTGTAAAAAACATTTAAGAATAATGAAAAAAACTGACAAAGGTATTAAAAAAATTAGCAATAAACAAAAAAAAAAGAAGTGTTGAAAGTAACAAACAATGACTTTTTTACCTCAGGTGTCAAATAAACGCTGTTAGGATCAATACTACGTGTTAGTCGCGTGGATACCTGATTCGAAATTTTGAGCCTTTTTTCATCCTCTTTAAATTCAAAAATACGAACTTTCGTTAACTTCTTTTGGTCTCTTGATACTAAATATATAATGAAATTATAATGAAAATCAATTTTTCTGGTTTCATGTAAATTCATTCATCGATTTTGTTGAGGCTTGGATAAAACTTCAATTTTTTCGGACTACTTGAGGAATTTTATCTAAGACGTTAATTGTGTTATTGTGTGAAATATTTTTTTAAATTTTGTTTGTTTTCGTAGACTAACTATATTTATTTTGCAGTTAATTATGTTTTTTTTATAAATAACATCCTTTATGGAATATATTTATTACAAACTTAACTTAGTTAATTTATTGCTATTATTAAATTATGATTATCAAGCAAAACGTGTACGGTTTTGGCCTAAATAATGTTTAATTGCCAACTTGTGCGCTTTATATAATAATAAGGAATTATTTTCTTTTACAGTAAAAATTATCTACAGAATGTTTTCTATTCTAGACCAAGCTTTTTCATCTAAAAAAGAAGGAAAACCAAATTCATGAATTCGTTATTAAAAACAATTATAAAATTTGAATTTATATATTTTTTATAGCAAAAACAGTTGAATATCATCAAACTAAATATAAACAAGATAGACAGTTATAAAGATCATAATTTCTAATTTATGATCAAAAGAGATAATTTCTTATCAGTCAAAGTAAATAAAATAATTTGTGTGGTTATAGAAAAATTTACAGGTTTTACTTTGTGTCATTTAGGTATTTAAGAGAAACAAAAATATTGAAGTAATTTTGTTAAATAAAGGAAGTGATTATTAATTATTCAAGGGCAAGTTTTGAGTGTTTGAGATATTTATATTGAGTTATTTTTAAAAAATATATATAAATATATACAGATTTGTTAACAAAAGCAGTTAGCTTTCATTTGGGAGATATTACTTAAAATTTTAACCGTTAATCTTTCTCTAGTGTTTTTTTCCAATGAAAATTCATATTTATAAAAGTAATTAATGTAAAAAAATATATACGTAATTAAATTCTTTTGGTTAAATATGTAACAGTAAAGTACAGGCTAATAATTCGTATTTAAGCTTTGGGAACTGTCATTTGCGGAATATCTTCAAAATGTCTATTAGTCAATTCAGATAGCTATGTAAAGGCTAACGCAGACCAGAGCGATAGCTGCAGCTACACCAGCAGTAACAATCTTCGCGACATCAATATTTTACTAGCAGATTTTGATACAACTTCTTTCTAGCAGAAAAAATTACTGAATCGACGATTGTAACCACAACTTCTACTAGGCCCAAAATTTTGTAACGGCAGATGTCACTTTGGTCTGCGTTAGGCTTAAGTATTTAAGTATTTTATTAATCACCATATGAATAATTTGCTTGAATAAGCTCCTTTTGAACTATAAATGACAAATTTATACTCATTTTCTATTAAGATAGGATCTTTTTCTTTAGTTTTTAATCAAAATTAATTTTATGTATTAACAAATAGTCAACAAGATACAAGAAATATGTACTATTTTACGAATACTTGGAATAAACGAGATTCTATCTATGTATATAGACAAATATTTGCTTATTTGCTTCATAGATCAAATATCTGCTGTTATTAAAGATAAGCTAGAAAACTTAAGAGTCTTCCAATAAAGTAAAATATAAACTCCATAGAATCAGTTATATAACATATGAAAATTTTAATTTAATCGTTTTTATAAATTTATTTATCACCTTTTAATATATACTAAAAAGGTAATACGTTAGTACAGGGATCGGTGGCCTACGCCTCCTTTAATGCATAGTTACAGGTTTTCAACTCTTGGTAAATACCAAACATTATGTACATACTAAGAAAGCTGTCATATGAACTAAAAATATATACGCCAGAAGGAAAGTGTTAAATAGTCTGCAACATAACAAAAAATAACAGGATTACTAAATAAAATAATGAAGTTAGTATTGTCAAATCTCAAAAGAAAGTTCTAGGAAAAAAATTTTCTTTTGTATTGTGCCAAGAATACAGCAGTAACGGCTTTAAAAAAAAAGTGGAAAAAAATGTGTTTGAGGCGTATTTTAACTATTTCTCATTATTCTGTTTAATGGATACCTAGAATTTAACTACTTACGAGTATATTAAACCAAAATACAGAAAAGAGTTGCACACAGATATATTTTCTAAATAATATTTACAAATACTGAATATTGTCAGCTAATTAAGTATAAACTTTAAAAGCTTCAAAAAATTAAAAGTGTTTAGTCCTAATGCAAAATGATTTTGTTTTGTTGACCAAAAATCAGGTTGAATTTTTCTATGGATTATAAGAAAAAAAAATATGATGACTTAAAGATGATCTAAATATTCGGTGGATTTTTGTTCCACTTGCTTTATTGGTAAGTTGTTAAAATATATCTTTAACCTAAAATCCACAAAAAAACAGTAACAAATTTTTTGATGAATTTGTTTTCCGATAATCTTCAACCAACAATATCAATTTTTACTAACTCTAAGCTATCATCTACCAAATTATTAGAATTGTCTATATTTTTCGGCATTAAGGGGACACGGTAGCTCTAGAGCTCGAAAATTTAAGGTATTTTGAGGAATTTTTTTTCGTTATAAAAAAAATGAAAAATCATATTTTAATTTCTTAGCCTTATTATTTGGCCCTCTTTTTAATAAAAAATTATTTTCCAAATTTAAAAAAAATCTAATTAATATAAAAATGGTCCTCAATTTGACTCTTTCGAGCAATTGGACCTCGACGGTGTTGATGCTTTTTGGTACTTCTATTTGTCTGAAAAATAAAAACCAAAATAAATAGTAATCAGTATGAGTACAGTTATGTATGGCTGGAACTAGAAAAAGAAAAAGTGAAAATTGGCAAAATGGCGCGTTTTTTAAAAAGATATCCGAAAAACCGGGGTATTTTTAAGGGTTATTTAATTTAAAAAATATGAAATAATTGAAGTAAACGATAAGTTCTAGTTCTGACGATAGCCAGGGATGTTGTGATTGTGAACAACATGTGATTCGGTTCAATAGTTTTGTAATTTTCCATCAGCACCATCCCGAAAAAGTAGTTTTGAGATAACAGAGCTTAAAGTTTTAAGTATGGATATGCTTCGCCTGCTCTCTACCTGTTAAAACGATTGTAGAATCGAAAATATTATAGATATCCTTACAAAAATTGAACAATATATCCCTAAAAGGTCATATTTTTGGAATATCAAAAAAAACAAAAATTTTCCGAAAGTTCTAGAGTACCGGTTCCACTTATTCAAATCTCGCGTTCATTCGGGACATTTAATATAGGTTTATAAAAGTTTTCTAAAATAAGTACATTTTTTACGCATCACTATAGGCCACACACACAAAAAAACACGCTGTCTTGCGTTTATTTTAAGTTTTTACTTTGATTAGATTATATACAAAATATTTTACATTTTTTGTTATAATTCATCACTAAAGCTATCCAAAAAAGATGTTCAATTTTTTTATGTTGTTCTCTAACAGATTTAATTTGAGGTTTTCTACAAAAGAAAAGTAACACTTAATTATTACAAAAAATAGTCTAACAACTCGAATTCATTCGAATTAAAATTTTAGATGAAAATTCTGGAATACATTTTTCTTTATGTTCGTTGCTGTCAAATCGGCTTTCATATAAAGATGAGTAATTAAGTAAAATAAAAGTTTTGTGAACCAAATAAAGCAAAAAAAAAAAAAAATGTTTTATTAAGCTTATTAAAGTATTTTGGGACTTATATAATTTAAAAAATAAACCACAAGAAAAAAATCATTTCGGCAAAAACTTACCAATTAAAAAACATAAAAGTATAATTTTGACGTATTTATTTCTATTTTGTTTCTATATATACACAGAAGAAAAGAAAGTTTTATTAGATTCTACAAATATTTTATATTTTAAAAATAAACAAAAATCTTCACAAAGAAATCTATACACAATTATTAGTAACAAAACTACAAAAAAAACAAGCACACATTATTACTTCCGCTTATGTTATAGATAAGAACTAGGAAAAGTAAAGTAAAACAGGTACAACCATAAAATTTACCGTGTAAACGACCTGTGGTCAATTCACAAAAGAGATTGTGTCAATCAAATAAATTTATGAGTTAATTATTTTAGCTTAATCAAACTATCTAAAATTGTTGATAATCAATATTAAACATAGTATAAAATACAACCACCAACGAAGGATTTTGCTTATCAAATTAATTTTCAAGTCAGGTGACGAAAAGTATAAATTTGCGAAAAATGTTTTAAGTGGGTACACTTCATTCTATTGAAATGTTTTAATTATGTTATTTTTTTTTTTTTTTAAAGAAATAATAATAAGGCCTTTGTTTTAATTCTTTTTTTCTTTTTTGATTTTTTAGATAATTTTAAGAGCCCGATAGCTTTCACATATATAAATAGGTTGTAACACGTGCCAAACAATATTCGTTTTCAATATTTTCTCTAATAAAATGCAGTTGGAATATATTCATAGTTTTCTACTTATTCTATTATTTTCTTTTGGTATTTTATTTTTGTGAATTTAAAAAATAAATTTTCTTTTAATAAAATCAATAAATTTAATTCTTTCAGGTCTAAGTTCACCAATATATAATTTAAGCAAGGAAAATTTTTATAATGATCAAATTGATTTGGAATCATTTGAAGTTCCTGATGCAGAATACAAAATGCATTATTTTAATAAAAATGAAATCATGGAAATCGAAGCAGCTGCTCCACGAGGTTCTGTTGTAGTTACATATACACTTTATACACGAAATAATCCCACAGAAGGTTATTTAATTCCCATTAATAATGTTGAAATTTTGAAAACTTCCAACTTTAATGCTTCAAATCCAACAAGGTAAGTTTCATTAATATTTACATTAAAAAAATCCTTGTTTATATTTTACTTTTTAAACATAAAAATATTTAATTATTTAGATTTATAATACATGGATGGTTAAATTCTGGTTCATCACCAATTAATGAACTTATACGTCCAGCATTATTAGCTCGTGGAAATTTTAATGTTTTTGTAGTAGACTGGAGTTCAGTATCTGAAAATTTAAATTATATTTGGGCTAAAAAAGAAGTACCAGTTGTTGGGAAAATTGTAGCTGAATTTATTGAATTTTTATACAATTTTGGTGATCTTAAATATAATACATTAACTTTAATTGGTCATAGTTTGGGTGCACATGTTTGTGGTTTTGCTGGTAAAAAAAGTAAACATGGAAAAATTAATACAATTATTGGATTAGATCCAGCTCAACCACTTTTTATTAATGCTAAATTTAATGAACGTTTAGATGTAAGTGATGCATCATATGTTGAAATTATACATACAAGTGCTGGTGTCTTAGGTTATTTAACACCAATTGGTGATGCTTCATTTTATGTTAATTGGGGGAACTATCAACCTGGTTGTGGTTTAGATTTATTAAGAACATGTTCACATTCAAGATCATATAAATATTATGCTGAATCATTATATCAACAAAATGAATTTTTATCTGAACAATGTGATAGTCTAAGTGAAATAATGATACGCAAATGTAAATCATTATCTATTAAAGATAAAATGGGAGGTGAACCTTCACATAAAAATGAAGTATCTGGAGTATTTTATGTTGAAACAAATAAATATTCACCTTTTGCGAAGCAGTTTGAAACAAATGAAATAAATTTGAAAGAGAAAAATTCTTAGAAATTAATTAATAATACTATTTAAATCTTATAGAGCACTATTGAGATATTTTTACAAATGCGATATTAAGTTTTTAAGATAAATTTAAGAACAAATTTTTAATATGATTTTGTTTTAAATTGGACTACAATAGTCTTATGACCAAAATATATATAATTGCTACTTAATTGTTATCTTTTATTATACAACTTTGAAGAATCCACACAGAACCTGTAGGGTTTATATAACAAAATTTTTCTAAATTTTTATTGCAAAATAATATTAAGTGGCAGTGAATTTTTGGAGGCGCCTTAAAAAAATGTTGTTTTGCGGTGAAACGAGAAATGATTAAACTCGCCACAGTATCATTTGAAACCAGAAAATCAAAATTTATATTTTTCGAGGTAACAACGAAGGATTTTTTCTCAATTTTCGGTAGACTTTGGAAGCCAAAACACAGACTTTCGTTTAAAAAATCGACTTTTTTGTTATTGTAAAATTAATAACTATTAAAAAAAGCTCTAATTGTTACCTGCTGAAATATGTAAATATGTACGTACTGTGCAAAATTTTAAAATGATCGGTCAAGAAGATCAAGAAATCCAAGAAGAAAGAACCATTGAGAGCAAAAAAATCAAAATTTTTGTATAAAAATTAAAAGTAATACTTTTTGAGTTTTTGATAAATTTATAAAATAAGAAGCTTTCGGCTTTAAAACTACTTCTCAATCAATTTTTGAACGATTCATTGTACGTTTATACTCACCAAAATCCCTTTAATCATTGAAAATATTTAAATAATTAATTTTTAAGATTTACGAAAATTTTCTAAGATAAAATCAAGGCTGTAATAGATATTTTTAATTCTTAGTAATTTTTTTAATTGAGTTTCTACTCAAGTACTTTTGAGTACATGTTTGAACCATTTTCGTTACGATTATGGATCAACAAATATCCTTGAAACCAATAACAATAGTCAAGTGATTTAATTTTGTCAATTTTTGATGAATAATTTAGTTTGATTTTTGTCCTATGAAAATACTTCTTAGCAATTTTTAAACGTTTTCGTGGCGTATAAACTTTAACAAAGATCCGATATATCCCAAAGTATACAATATTGAAATTTGAACCATCAAAGATTTTTTTAATTTTGATTCAATTTTCAAACTGTTTTTGACACGATTTTGCTCTCAAAAGTCTGTTTAATTTTTTTTCCTTTGCCAAATTGTACACATTTTGCACAAAAAATCTTGTAAAAAACAAATTAACCAACCTTTAGGGATTTTTTCAATATTTTAATTCAATAGATTCATAGGTTTCTAAGTCCTTTTCAACTCAATCTTATTTAAATTTCTATATTCGATACATTACTGGCAAAAATATTTGTTTTAATTAAATAGCACTTGTAAAGTCACAAAGTAAATAAAATAAATTCCATGTTTGACTCAATTTTTTTCAAGTTAAAAAGCATTTTCTATCCCTTGGGACTTTAGCCTCTCATTAAAAGTACCCTTAGCTATTTGAAATTCTTTGAAAATATTTCAGAAAATATAAAAACAGCTTTCGATTACTAGAAAAGTTACAATTTTTCCTTAAAAATCCACCACCTATGGAAAGGTTAGAAGGATATGGAAAATAATTAGAAGAGATTTTATTAAAACTAAAAACTTTTTTAGGAAATAGTGGAGAATTTTTGAACTTCATGTTCTTCACAATTCAACTTAAAAGATTGTTGCGTGCAAAAAAAAAATCCTGGTAGCTTTGTTGGGTAATTAGCAAAAATAATAAACTCAAAGGTCAGCTGAAAAAAAATCCCAAAATTAAGCTTATTTTAAATTGATTTTGATTTATAAAAACTTAAATATTCAAGGATTCAATTCAGCTCAACATTATAGATAGGTGCAAAAGAGAAATACAAATTCTCTCATCAATTCTCTTACACATAAATATTCAGAATAAAAAAAAAAGGAAACACATATCTCTTTACAAATGAAAGCTCCACTTAATTCATCTCTTTTTCAACTAAGCAAAAGCTCGATTCCCATAACAAAACTTTTATCCCAGGATTTGATATCATTTAATGAATTCAGTTGGAATAACGTTTTCTAACTGTGTGCACTATTAAATAAAAGCACAATTATTCGTGTATAATTTAAAAGGATGGGGATAAATATTCTTAACCCGTGTTATAAAAATATCTTCTTCCTACCTTGAAAAAATATGCTTTACAAATAGTTTACAAGGACATTATTTGTTCAATTTAGTTTTGTGAAGTTTTTTAATAATATTGTGGAAAATATTAATTTTTTTTAAAATATTATCAAGTGAAATTATTTTTCAATCCATAAAGGAAGTGAATGTTTTGATTAGTTAAGGAATGCATAGTAGTTAAATGTTTTCTGTAGTGTTAAGTACGCCGGTTATAAATGTTCTTGTTATCCATAGATTATTTGTATTTGTATTGATCATAGCATAATTTTTAAACCAGGTGATTGTGTAAGTGATAACACCGTTGTGACCTTGGGAGAGATATAAAAACTATGACGTAAGGCATAAAATCTGGTCAAAGTTTTCCCTCTATTTTCTACTGCTATGCATCAAGGAAGAAAAGTGATTTCTTCTTTAGTGTTTCAAATAATTAAATACATAGTTTAACTACTTATGTCATTTGATATGCTTTTAATTCGTATAAGATTATTCTCCAGGCTCTGAATGGTTTGGGTTATCAGTCAGAAATCTAAATTTTGTTTTTTGTATTGTTTTTGTCATGAAAAATCGATTGTACTTTACGTCATGTTTTGTTTTGGAAAATACAAAAGGAAGCAATTATTTTGAATTATATTTTCTTATTATAAAAAAAAATTTTATTTAGCTCTTTTGTGTGCTGCGTGATGTCCTTTATTTTGTCTGTATGTTGTGTTAAATTTTTTTAGATTTGAATGAATATATATTTAAGAATAGGCATATGTTAAATTTAATAATTTTTTTACATTTTATATATTTTGAGGCATACCAAGTAAAAGGAGAAAATCTTAAATGAAAGTGATTTGAGATTGAAAAAATCATATACAGCAATATAAGAAATATTTAAATGAAAAATTCTTGTATGGAGTTTCTATTTCGAAAACAAGGTTTTCCTATTTTCTTTTTAAATAATGCAACTGTCTAAAATATTCAACAGAAATTTCAAATTAATCAGAAAAAAATTCTTGGAGATCGGAGTCTTTGGAAACTTCACTTATTGCATTGTCGGGTTGGTAATAAAATGGGGGTTTATTAGCGTTTATCTCAAGACCTAATTTTTGGTGTCACTTGCCATGATTACTTAAAAGTTAATAAAGCAATCTTTTCAAATTTTGCACTCTTGTTTGATATTGGATTGACCACTAATTAAAGTAACCCATTTTTTTTTTCACAGCTAATTTTACATGTAAAAAATTCTGCCAAAAACTTAGTTTGTTTTTCATCCACGCACGGACATATATTTATAATTTATTTTTTAATAACTAATGAATCTATTATAAGTTATCAAGGTATCTACAATTGTGAGGGAAATAAGATCCAAATAGCTAAACTTTAAAAATTTTAAGATAATAATTTTTCAAAATATTTTTCTAATATTTCATTTTTTTCATTAAAAAAGAGGAAATTTGCTTTTTCTAGCCTGCAAAATTCTTAAAAAACTTAATTGTTGTTTAGTTATGCCACACGCTATTTTACGTAAATATTTTATTAAAATTAAATTTTTCAACCTTTTTAAACTTTTTACTAGTAACGTAGAATTTTGTAATTTTTAGTTATAAGATAAAAATTTTAATAAAATATAAGGAAAATAAATTTTTGTTATTAACACAAATTTGTGTTAAAAAATAATTACATACTTTGCGGCACTCCTTATAATTAGGCGATGAGACATTTTTGTTTTATGAGAAGATATACCGTTCAAGCCTATCAATATGTTCGCAATATTGCATTAAAATATTCTGCTATACATACACATTTACCAGGAATCATTTAATAAAATAAGATGACGTATGCCAAGTTTCGTAAACTGGTCAATAACTTCCACGGGAAGGACTTCAATGTCATGATGTGTATGAAGCGGGTGCCAAACCAATTAATCTTTCTTGTAGCATTGTCATTCTTAGCTATGTTTTCATGCGACGAAGTGTTGAAAAAGAGCGTTCAGAGCTCACATTTTTAATTAAGTCATAATTACTATTATTTCAACTTTTCTGGATAAAATTAAGCAAAGGTGAAAATAATTAAAATTTTGATAATATTTAGAGAAACTAGGAGAGATACTCTCTGTCTTTTTTTCGCTACAAGGAATAGAATATCAATTACCTTGCTACTAAATGAAGTAAAATTATAAAAAGTAGTGATCAATATTTTCCAAGCTAGTCGCGATTTAAAGCTAAGGAAGTTGAAGCTTCCACTTTTAAATTAACCGAAAATTTTTCCTAAGCATTTTATCAACAGAAAAATAAATTTTTTAGGACAGACCGATGAAAATTCTATTAAAAATTTAAAATTTAAATGAGCTTCACAAGACTTTCTGCATCAATTTAATAAATTAAAATATTGAAAAGATTGTAAGCATGGGACCTTTTGAAAAAATCATTAATCTCAAATACACCTGGAGTGTAGTAAAATAATATTTTACTGTATACATACATATATATGAAACGTCAATTCTTAAGTACCGAAAACCCTAAATAATAAATATCTTTCAAAAAAACTAAACTTAAGTATATTTTTCAATAATAAAACGTGCTAAGAACTACTGGAAGGGTCACAACCTGTTTTCTATTTGATGAAAAGTAATAAATTTTAGATTTTATCCTTTTCAAATATTTGCCAAATTTTCATATTGTAGTAAACTTTTTTATATTTCTGCTAGGAAATCATCTGTTTTTTAGGAATTGAGACAAATTTTACATCCGTTTAATATTTCTAGGAAATCTTTTAGCTTATTTTACTTCCTTTTTGACATTATTGTTATCAAATATCTATTTTGACATTTTTAATCAAAAAAATATCCCTTTTCATATTTTATCTTATAAAATAGAAGTTTTCAAGTATTTTACAAAACTTTACTGGTTATAACTTTTTTCCAAGAAAATTTTCAAAATTTTTTGATTAATATTTAGAGGAAAATTTTTTGTCCTAAAAATACTTTTGGTAACTTTTTTTTTATTAAGTCAGTCTTAAACTGTTAATAATATGAATAAAACTATTTAATCAATAATAAAATAATATTTATAATAAAAAACCGTTTGAATACTAAGACTATATCCAAAAAGTATATTATAAGTAGCTAAGATACATGTATCTGAAAGTACTTTTGCAAATTTTTAAAGCGTTTTTCTTAGAACAAAAATGTCTGAAGTAACATCCTTTTAAACTAATGGAATGCACAAATGGCACTAGCTAGCTTGAAATATCAGAAACACTTAACGCATTTTAGTAATCTTATAAGTACAAAAATGTCTTAAATGTTTAAGGAAAAATTTAACTTCATTTCTGTTTTTCCATAAAATTTTTAAATAATCCGTGATTTTGCTACACAAGAACAATTGTTGAAAAATATCTTTAATAAAATTCAAAACACTTCTAAAATTGCTCTAAAAGAATTTTAAGCATGAGATAAAAATCAGAGCGGGCTGAATCCGAAGAATAAAATGGTTTATCCACCACTAGCTACTAAAAATTTCTCAATTTTATAGTTACAAAAACATCTTTGTTGGTGCAGGTTAAAAATAATTATTTTTTGGAAGCCAGACCTTTTTTCAGTAAACTTCTTATTTAAAGGTCAAAGTAATACTGTTCTATTGATTTTGTCTTTTTTATCAATCATTAAAATTCTCTTGGCATATCAAGAAACACTGACAATGATTTTATCAACAACTGAAATGGATTTTTTTATTTATGAATTGCACTTTTTTGATTATTTCTTAATCGAAGACCGTAATTTTATCCATACTAATTTAATCTAGCACAAAATTACTTGAATCTTTTTTAAAATGATTCAAATATTTTAGAAAAATTTTTGTTTAGCCTTTAGTCAATAAATGCGATACACATTTTGAACAAAGTTCCTTATTGCTTAATTAACACAAGCTTTATACTCACAGTTTCAATGTTTTTATCTGCAGTAGCAGTTTTTGGTCATCCTTTAAACCGATCATATTCATTGATAGTATTCAACAGTCATTATAACAAGTGTACCAGCCTGAGAAAAATAAAATGTTTGCTGTATTTTTGGGCCTCCCTATTTAAACACCTTCAAAAGTATTGATATTTCACAGTGATTAAATAAATAGATAGATAGTAGAATCCACTAATAACATAATTAAGCTCATTTTTGCATTTATTTCAGTTTTTAATCAATGCCTATTTTTACATTTTTCTAAAGGTTTATATTAATTTCTGAATTTTACATATTTCCTTCTTTACATTTTTCAATAAAATCGTATCAACATTTACAAAATTTATAATCTGTAACTGAAAACTAATTTTTTTGTACAATTATAGTGTTCAATTGAAATTGTGTAATCAATTGTAATTGCCTTAATCGTGTTCGACTAGCCAAAAATTTAAATATAGTAGTCAGAATACTAATCTAGAACCTAACCTTTGCTACACTTATAAAAATAAGTGTTTATATAGAATCTTAGTATTTCGAAATTAGTAATCTTCTTCTGAAGAACACATACGAGTATATCCTTTTAATTGAATACTTAACACGTTCGTTACCGGCGCTTGACAATTTTTTAACATTATTATTTTAACCTTAAAATGAAGCGAACTAATTAGATAAACTGATTAAAGTCAGTCTGCATTCATAATATTTTTTTACAGGCCATTATAACTGTTTCGGCTAAATATAAGTGTAAAATTTGTTTCAAACTGAAAAAGTAAACACACCGCAAATTCGCTGGTAGCGAACGTGTTAAAGACAAAATCATAACTCATCATGAAATAGAATGTTATAAACATTAATCTATGCAATATTTGTGCAATAAAAATGTCAGCTAGAGTGGATATTACCTGATTTAGTATCATTTATCTGAACCTGAACGATTAAAACAAAAAATTGTGTGGTACACTTAAAAAAAGTTTGCATTTTAAAAAGTCACACAATGTTTTATCATTTTTCAACCATGATTTTCAATGCAATTTTAAGCATATAAAATTTTAACAAATCTTGGTTTTTTTTCTTATGAAAACAACAAAAATTTTGTTGTTAAATGCTTTTAAGTGATACACCGTCTGTTAAACCCTTGCTGGTAATTTATTAAAGGTACTAATTTACAAAAAACAAGAAAATTATTCTCTTTAAGTACCGTTAACGAGTCATAAAACTTTTGCGAGCACTTATCTTTGACTTTTTCAAACGGATATTAAATCATTTTATACTTCTTGTCTCGAGAAAAATATTTTTTTTACTTTTTAAATGCTACTTATAAGGAAACGCCTTTAATTCTAGAGGAGCTTAAAAATTATTAAACAAAAAATTTCCTTAGTTGCAGAAAATTTTTTTGTTATCATTTTAATGTATACAGGAAAATGAAATATGAAGAAAAGCTTATAAAGTTTTTCTTTTCTTGTGAAAATAAATTAAGATTTTTCTTCAGTACAACAAGTGCAATTTATAAAAATTTTCTTTGAGCAATTTAAAGTTTTGAAGTTGCTATTAAAGTTTTTTTTATACATAATTTCAATTTAGGGAAACTATTATTTTATTAATTTTCCATGAAAATTTGAGGACTATCGAAAAAAATTTAGTTATTGATTATTAAATTGAATAGGAGAAATATAATGTTGATTCCATTGTATGCAGTTAAATAATAATTAATGCAAAAGATCTAATTCCCATTGGAAAAAACATTGTTAATCTTATTTATCAAACTAGATATAAAGTTGGCGTTTTTAAAAGAAAAGAAAACATTTTCTTTCAAAACTATTTTATGTATTATTACGGTAAATGATTAAAAATGTACTTTGGCATCGTTTATATTTAAGTATTGCTAACTTACTTATTTCATAATTGAGAATATTAGGGAATTATATACTCCTTTAAAATATCTTAAGAATTTTGTGTCAAAATTTCAAGTTGATCGGAAAAAAATTACCAAAGTTATAAATATTTGAGCGTCTTTTACCAGATTTTCCCTGAAATTTTTCATTTTCAAAGCCGCCGATATTCACAATAACTCAAAATCTACTAGACCAATCATTTTTGAAATTTTGTACAGTAATTTTTCACATATTTTTCTAATAACTATTTTTATAATAACAAATAAATCGGTTTTTTAAGCGAAAATCGGTATTTCAAATTCCAAAAGCTACCAAAAATTTAAAAATCAAAATAATAAGAAAATTCCTCGTCATTACCTAGAAAAACATCTTTAATAAATAAATATTGGTTTTATGGCTTAAGATGATTCTGTTACAAGTTCTGATTAAAATCGCAAAACAACTTTTTTTCGAAGTGCCTCCAGATATTCACTGCCACTTGAAATCAAAATTATTAATAAAACAGAACTACAATATTTATACTGCCAAAAGAAATTCTTTAAAATAAGTATGCCTTTCCGTCAACGAACTAACTGAACCTCCCCCTTTAGCTTAGCTTACTTGCCTTGATAAAAAATACATAAAATTCCAACGCCTTTGTTTATTTCAGTAATCAGTCAAAATTAGATAACAATTCCGTTAATTTTATTTATTTGTTCATTTTGTTTTTGTCAATTCAAAACTGTTTTTCCTTTACTAACTTGTAACTCTTGATTCTCTGCTCTACTAATTCGCAACAAGTCGACCTTTCGCGTCCATTTGGGAGAACCTAGCCCTATAACGATGTACATCTCCGACATAAAGTTCAACAAAGTAAAAGAATTTCATTGAGAGGATTTAGATACATTAGCTGCAATTACAACAATTTTAGAGGTGGCAATAATAAACTTTTTCAAATGCTCTAAAGCAAAGGACGAGCAAATACTCATAATGACACATGACACTGACTGTCATGAGATCATTAAGCCATATTTATTGATGGATTTTTCCAAAAGTGTAGGGTATTCAAAAATATGAACGTTTAATAAACACCTTAATTATATGTAAATGACATTACTGGTTGGGCTCCCATCGTAAAATAAAAAAAAAAAGTTTTAATGTGTAACAGAAGGAACTCATACATTCCAGTAGTCATTGCAGTATTTGATTACAAAATTATTGAGCTAAAGAACTGTTTAATTCTTGTACACATTAAATTAAAACACAAAACATTAAATTTTTGAAAAATTTATTGTTATATGATTTTAGCTTTAGATTCTATTTTTCTACAAAAAATATATGTACTAAAGCCTAAACTTATGTAATAAAAAATTTATTAAATTTTTCATTCCAAAAGAACTAAAGAAACCTAGCGGAAATTTCATGCAATTAGTGAATCTGTGCGTATAAAAATTTGATTCAAAGCAAAAACTACTCAGGGGGAAATTATTTTTGCTTAGAAACCAGATTCATTACTGAATTTAATTTTATATATACTTACTTTTTGGATTATGCAACACTTTAAGTAATCCTTATATAACGTTATCTGAAAAAAAACTAACATAGAGTTAATGTGCTGCTTAAGTTTTATTTTATTGAAGTTTTTCAAGTAATAATATCAAGCTTCTTGAATACAACCCTTCAAAAGACGGAAACACTTAAACTGTTCATTTAATAAAGAGAACTGAAAAAGGACAAAGATTCAAGGATATTAAGATATTTACTTAAGGTAGTGACATTAAGTTATTTACAAAATAAATGGCATAGAAATTTATTTTGTTATGAGTTTTGGCTAAAAATATAATAATATTTGTGGAAACAGGGAAATTAAAAGGTACTATTTGAAAAATTGTTTTGACTTTTTGAAATTTGATGGTTCTGTTAAATAATAATAAAGTTTTAGAATCTATTTTGATGAAAGGAGGTTAATTTGAAAATATAAGAAGAGCTGTTAAAAGAATAAACATTAAAAGTTTTACTTGCCCAAATTATGTAGATTTGAATTAGATTGTGATAAATTCTGCTAGGAAACTAATGAAAAACTATATAGAGATAAATAAAAAAATATTTTTGAGCTGGCTTTTTTGTGGAGTGAGCCATGGCGGTATGACATGATATTTTAAAAAGTCTGTCAGATTCAGCCTAACAATAATAACAATAATCGGACAAGAAAATTTGTTATCGTCATTTTCGGAGCACTATCTACCCGAAGAAAGAGAGATGGAGCTGTGCGTAAATTTGAGCTGTTTTTATTGTTCGGTTAATCCGGTAAAAAGAAAGCATATTTTCAAGAATCTTTTTTTTTGCCAATACAGGTAGTTTCATTTTATTTATTTAATTTTTATTTTACAATAATAAGTAATCGGATGTTGCCTTGAAAGAAAATTGTTGTAGTGGTGCGCATCATAGCGTGCAGCAGAATCATCTAAAACCAAAAAATCGAAATTTATTTGTGAGACGTTTTTTGATTTTTTCGAATTTTTAAATTTTTAGTAGCCTTTGGAGCTTATATTACTGATTTCCATCTTAAAAATCAAGTTCAAATGCTCATAACTTCGGTAATTTTTCTTCGATTAGCTTGAATTGAAGAAATTAAAAAAAATTAAATACCTTCCCCTTAAGCTTTATAAAATAAAGCAATGAAAAGGAGTGTTGAAGTATTAGTAGAAACCTAGAATTTTCTAGTAGCAAAGATGAATTTCATGTGTTTGAAAAAGGAAAATATTTAGTAATTTTGTGTAAATACATTGTTAATCTATAAAAAATAAATAAATAAATGTGCATTACACGTTTATTTCAACTCACATTATTTTTCTGAAATATTTACTTCACTGTATTTTTGTATGGACATATGTATCTGTTGATATACATATCTAAGTTTCCATAAAATTCAATAAAACAACATCTATTTTATTCACCTTTTCTCATTCTGGAAGTAAAGAACTTAATGTCTTAAAAATCTGTCGACCCATTGGTCATTGTTTTAGGAAATTTTCTCGTTTGTTAAGAGTTAAATAATCTTTGGGAGTTTGGAAGCTTAATAAAATTATTTCATTAAAATTTTCCAATCCGAAACAAAAATTTCTCTGAACTTTTCTCTGAAGTCACAAACATTTTAAATTTTATAATAAAGCATAATATTCACATAATAATTTATAATTTTTTCTTTTGTTAAAAAGTAAAGTACTATCGAAATGACTAAATTTTATTCCTGTAACAAAGGGAATCATATGCAAAATTTTTATAATAATGTTTATAATGATATATAACCGTATCACCACCTTAACACTTTTTGAATTGCGTCATTATCGTTATTTTCATTTCAATAAATTTTTAATTAATTTAATAATTTGCCCACATACAGGTAAACTTTGAAAAAAAGAAAAAATTTATTCACATAAATTTCTAGTGTATATGAATTTTAGTAAAAAAAGTCAATTATGAAGAATTTAAGTGAGGAAGTATTTAAAAAACTAAATAGTGCTTACGATCCTAGTAAGTGAATAAATATATGCAGCTTGGATAATTTAAGGAGCTGAAGAAATTGGAGCCTTAGCATCCCATACATAAGTTGTAAGTACTTAAAAAAAAATTTAATTTCAATTTAAAATTGAAGGATTTTAAACGGAAATAACCTTTTTCACTTTAGACATATGAATCATTAAGGAAATTGTTTACGTTTAAGCTCATAATAACAAAACATACTTGAAGTTAAAATCTTTTATAATATATCCGAAAAATTCACCATTTAAAAACATCAAAACATCACTTTTAAAATTTAATAACAAAAATTTTGCAGTTCAAACCTTTCTCATTTTATAAATCTATTTAAAACTTGTTAACAGATTTAATCTTAAGAACCCATTGAACAGAAAAAGGGTTAAAAGGTATTTAGGTAGTTTTCAAAAAATTTCTAGTTTTTTTAATATTTTACCCATGAAAGAATTTCTTGTATTCAAACACAACTCAAAAAAGTAATTGAAAACATTATCCCTATTCTTATTCATAAAGGATTTTAACTCTGAAACATATTAAAGACTTGCAATTACTTTCGGATAATATAAGATTTTTTATGTTAAAAAATAGGGGAACAAACTGGGTGAAGGCTTTTGACCTGAAAGTAAATAAAAAATTTTTTAGCTGTAATATAGCAATAAATCTATGACGTAAATATGGTAAAAAATAACACTATAAATCCTGAAATCATTACACAAATAATAGCTGCAAAACTAAATATAATTCATATTTTTACTTTGATTTTCTAAATAAAATTTAAGGTTTTTCTTTTTGATGTAAATAAGCAAAAATTTAAGTGTACTTAAAAAAAGAATTGCATTCAATTAAATTCTATAGATTTATGCTGGTTATTCGCCACTGTTTTCTATATTTAGAAAGAATATTTTATTACTGTAAGGATTCGATTCTGCTTATTTTAGTTGGTGTTTGATATTCGTTTGAAATCATTAAGTGTTATTGACAAAATTTACATTTTTTGCAAAAGACTCTTAAAATAAATTTTAAAAGGATAAGTTTACCATATTCAGATAAATTTTTGTTTTTTTTAAAGTTTAGTATTCCGCTGATATCCTAATTTTATTTTATTTTGTTTGTAATCTGAAGTTAAATTTAGGTTAGTTTGTTCTTAGATTGCTTAAAAGATGATAACTTTTGAAAGGACTTTACTGTAGTTAGAAAATCAACTATCTCGTATATACTTGCAATTAATGACATTCTTGCGATTATATAGGGTAGAAAGTTTTTCAATGCCATAAGCTATTCAAACATGTTGCCTAGTAAAACACATCAAAATAATATAAAAACAATTTATTTGTTTAAAACTGACCAAAAATTCGAAAAGAATCATTTGCTACGTTTTACCTTAGGCTGAATCAGAAAAGTATCTTGGACTTCATTTAGACTCAAAATTAAACTGGAAGCATCACGAAAGATAGGTGAAACTTAAACAGCACCAAATGTATTTGTTAATAGGAAACCATTCTTAACTTAACCGGTATTGTAAAAGATTGATTTATACATTCCTCATTAAGCTGATTTCGAATACTGCTTAATAAATTTAACCACGAAAAACGCTTTCTTAGTTGCAGCAACGTTGAAGCTATTCCACTCTTGGATACTACCCACAAAGGTAAGGAGGCTTAAACGGATTAAACCACATGAGCTGACATAAAAAAACAAATATATTAATAATAATAAATTGAGAGAGGAAAAATGAGCAAATTAATTTCCGTGTATTTGAAATAATATTTGAAAATAATTTCGTGATAGCTTATTTACATTTTCAAAACTATATATTGATAGCTCTTACTGTATATTTTATGAGTACTTAATATAATTCAAGCAAACCTTCAAAAATTGCTGTTTACTGCCCATATCATCATTATAGTATCTTTTTAAGTATAGGCTATCCTCTAAACTGAAATGAATTATTACAAACAGTCGAATATATTCTACGAATTGTTTACTTGTGACACATTTTTGCTTGAATATGTAAAAGATTTGTTACATCAAAAAATGTATGAAATAGTTCAAAAGTATACATAAATATATGATTTATAATTTAAGAAAGAAATCAATATTTCTAGTGTATCTATTGATGTACATAATAGTATCTATTTAGTTTTATTTTGTAATAAAAATGCTCATTTTTTTGATAAACTTAGTCATATACAATCATAAAATGAATATAAATCGAATCAGATAACATTCCAGATTTATAGAAAAATATCTTTAAATAAAACTAATCGTCAAAAAACACATTTTATACAAACAATAATATTTACTTAAATGCTACAAAATACAAATATAATCAGATAGCAACAAACCAAAAATTTATAATGGCGCCTAGATATCAGAAGATATTCATATAATTTCCCAAAGTAAAACTAAGAAAAAGACCAATCGTTTATCCTAAAGGCATAAATTTATTTTATTTTTTTCTACATTATGTTAAATATTAGAGTTTTTCTGTCTTTTCAATCACCTAATATTTCTATAAAAAAAAAATATATTAATTTTTTGTTTGTTTTCATTTTCTTTAAATCCCTAAGCAAACCATAACGAGAAGAGATGACTACTAGAGGATTCATATTACAGAATTTTAGATCTTTGAAAATAGTAAATTGACAGCAGCATCCCTTAATCAGGCAATTGTGTTCATGACACGAATAACAAAGATAAATTTCTTTGAAATTTCTTGAAAGTTTATCTCTGTATGGTTATACTCTTGAGAAACCAATTCTACTCTGTGTAATCAAATATGTAAATTTTGGCTTTTGTTATTTTCCAGAATGAAAAAGGTAAAGGAAGAAAAAAATTTTTATTTTAGCAAAAGTTTTTTAAGGATATTATTTTTTATTCATATCATTTTATTTTCCATTAGTTTACCCATGTCTTTTTTTTTTGAATATATTATCCATGTGGTCTTTTAGTTGAGAGGTAGTGAGTAAAACAATTTTTCAATAGGCTGACAGGTGCCTGTTAGAGTAACTAGAATAACAACTCTAAATATTAATTAAAATTTTAAGTAAGATTTACGAGTATATCAGGATATTTGAAATAAAATTGTCATACGTTAAAATGAACAGGACAACATTTTAAGAAGTCTAGATTCATATATAGTTTTTTTATTTTATCAAATGCAAAATATGCAAAATCTTTTGTTATTGTGTTATTTTTTTTATGATTTTAATAGGAATAAATTCCTTTAAGAGCCTTTTTGGTAAAAGGAAAATTATGAACTGTCTAAAGAATTTAAATTAAAATAAAATAGCATAAAATTTTAATAAAATGCCTAAATTGGCGTGCAATATTTGCAGTGATAAATGTGGATCGTAGCCTGCTTCTATTTTAATGGCAATTTAAGCACTAGTTTAACACGTTGACGTGTACCACCGGAGTGGTACATACCCAAATGGTTTATCTGGCGGCTTTTCCCACCAGTGGCTCACATCGATTTTATAGATGGTTTTGTAGGATGAAAAACTTTGTGTGCTTAAAAATAGTTTTTTTATTAAAAACTATAGAGCTTACTTTTACACAGGGCTTAATGTAATGACATTTAATTGCTTTTGTGGATTTTTTTAAAAAGCACAGCCTGCGGATACTGAACTTTTGAGTATAAAGTTTTGCTAAGCATTTTGTACAAGGTTCGGTGCTGCCAGATAAGGAAAAGTACGATTTTAACTGCTACCCGACGAAGAGAAATAAAAGAAATTGCGTCGTCCTCGACGTATTAAATAAGTTTTAAGTTTTAATGTGCAATTTGATGGTCTCTTTGAAGGTTTACAGGGGTTTCAAAATTTACGAAAACAATTTCTTTTTAATTTTCTTATTAAATAGCAGAATACATCAAAAATATTCTCAAATAATTTCGTATTATTCAGAATAAAATTCTAGCAGGTAGAGTCTTGAGTAGTTATTACGTCTGCTATGATTTCTTAAAAAGTAATAAACCAAATCTTGCACATTATTTAACCTAATTTTGGACATTTTTTTAGTAATTAATTGACACATTTTTAAGCCTTAAAGCAGTAGCTGCTTTATTAGTTTCTTATCAATCTACATACTTAACCTGATTTTCCAGCTGAAATACTTTTTTCAAATCAAATACCAATAATAAGAAAAATTGAAATTGAAATTAAGCAAAAAACAAGCATCGAAAAATATAAAAGATTCTTATTTTCTATTTGGTGAACATATTCTAAAATCTGAATTCATCAAATTACGAACAAAAGTTTCGACTTTCTTATAACTAAAATTAGTTTTTTATAATTTTTCTATGATACATCGCAAAAAAATAAACTTTTCATGCTGTTAAATGGCTTTATTGTCTTTAAAATTGAAAAACAAAATTTTCTATATTGTAAAATAATTCATATCTAAAATTAAAAATTTATCCCATTCTCTATAAATTGCGAAAAATAAATTTTAGATGAGTTTCTAAAGACTAACAAAAAATATACAGTACTAGATGTTATTAAAAAAAAATATTTTAAAGTAATAATGACAAAAGAGCATCATAGAAAATGAATGAAAACATAAGTTCCAAGAGCTTTTGCAACAACTTGCTATAAAACATAAGTAATACTATTTTACTCACAAAGGATTTGATTTAAATACGTTAACAATGTCAACAAAGAGCCACAGGGTCAACTATATAAAATTTTTAATTGTGCAAGTTTTCTTTTTTTTTAGTTAACGTTTTTTCTATGGAATAAAATTAATGTCAACATTGTACTTAACCTCATTTTTAATCACTTGAAGGATATTTTCTTGTTGAACTTTCTATTTAATATATAAAAATAAATATAACAACAACAAAAAAAGAAACTAAAAAATCCTTTAGACTAAAATTCTAAAATATGTTGTTGTTGTTGTTGTTTTGTTTTGTTGCTTTTAGATGAATAAATTATTTATTGATAACTTATTGATTGCTATCTATTCATGACAGGGATAATCAATGAATGAATTATAAAAACTTTCAGTTGATAACTTTCACGTGCCATGTTTAGAAAGATTAAAGCAGATGGTGAATAGAATTTTGATGTTGATGTTATTCTCATATGACTGACATTAAATCTTGATAAATGATAACAGTAAACTGAAATTTTCAAAAGATTTCTTGATGTAAAAAAAAAAAATCCTTGTGGCAATAGATTTACCTAATTCTAGGATAATATTTTATAACAATACTTTTTCAGAAGAGAATACTTACATATATATATATATTTATATATGTATTTGTATTTTTCTGTCACACGTTATCTTACATCCAAATTTAAATTCAAAATCAGTTTCTATGTATAATAATTTACATTTTTGTTTTGTAGATAATTTGCAAGAAATTTCTATATGCTTAGAATACTTTAAATTATTTTGCCTGATTTGAATATGTCAGTGTCCTCTTTAGGTTTTGATTTTATCTTAGAATATAAGACAACAAAACTTCTGACCTAGTTTTTTTTATCTTGTTTTTAAATTTCGTTTTATTATAATGAGTATCTTAAATGAGGTGGGAATAAGTATTTAATTTTTTTTTTCATAAAAGAAACTTTTTTCGTTAATAAAATATAAAAATACCCTTTGCTGGCTCATGCAATCTACTAAAATATAAATATTTTCTTCTAGGAGCATAGAAGTCATTTTTTGCTATTTCGACATGTTTAGTAGAAACTAGCAAAATTGGTTACCAAAAATGTAAAATTAAGGAATATATATTTTTCATATCCAAATAACATTTCTTTTGTGATGCCCAAGTTTTGAAAATTGATATAAAAGCTTTTTGCATTAAGTTTTTTTCTGCTTAATTTACTGTCATTCTGAATTTCAAAACAAATCCTAACTTTTTGATACCTTTCAAATACTTTTGTATCAATTTTTAGCAACATCAAAGGGATATATATGTAAAATTCTGATGAAGGACTTATCTTTCAAGAAATGTTATTCTAAAAGAAAATTTTTGAATAATTAGAGTTATTGGTATCTGCTCTTAGCTAACGTCCCTCTATAATAAGGTAGTAGATTATGCCTTAAGGATACTTTAACTTTTAAATTAAAGATATTGAATAACTTTTCAAAAGTTTTACAGTTATTTTCAACTAAATACTAATATATATATTGAAATCGGCTTATATGGGATCAATAAGCATTTAATTTGTTTGTCAGAAATTCCGTTTAAAGGGCTCTTCCCGTTTAGAACTTCGAAAAAATCAACTTTCTTTTTTTTTGCATATTTTCATAGTTTAACTCCTTACAAAAATGTTTTCAAGATGATTCTTTGAAATTCGAATTATTTTTGGTGTTACAGCTCATTTTATGACGCACTTAGTGCTTATTTGTTAGTTCAGTTCAGTCTTTAAAACCTTAAACGCATTTTTCTTGAAACTACTTTTTACAGGCTATTGCACTGCGAAGAGATTTTTACTGTTTTTTTTGGTTTCTTAAGAAAAATTCTGTAAGTTGAAAACAAACGTAACTTTCTTTTCAAACTGCCACCATTTTGTGAAAAAAAAACTCTTCACGACACAGGCGGATTTTTCAAAATTTTTCGCCAAAACTAATCAAATGAATTAAAAGCTTCAAAATTTTAAGGGAATGAAAAAAAAAACATAATAAGTAATTACTGAAGCTTTATTCAAAATTTTGTTGCATTTTTATTCAGTTATTTTGTTGTTACGTATTCATATCTAATAAATTCCTCAATTCTTTTGGAAAATCATTGATTCTACAATTTTTCGTATAGTATTTTTTTGAAAAATTTGTTATATAAGGATCTGATTAAACTAGGAGGTTATTAAATACATCTTCTATGTTTTGAATCCTACTAAATTTTCGAGAATAATTTTCTCTATACATTTTTATATCTTTGTTTCTAGATTCTTGAGCTTCTTCTGAGAGCAAACCCAAAGGCACTATACAATTTTCAATTATTTCATGTCCGTAAAATAAAATTTTGTGTGCTGTTGTTGGTAGGGGGAACCATGGAAAATTTTGAATTCATTTAAATTCATTTTGGCAGAAAACAAAAGTTCGCTACCAGATCTTTCCATGCGTAAGTCTTCAGTCTTTCTGCATTTTGATCGATCACTACTCTCAGCAAAACAGAGACCCTTACTAAGCCAAGTATTTTCTTTTTTAGGAAAATAGGCATTATTTCTTCTCGCAGACGACCACTTCTGTTTATATTCGAATGTAAACTTTGAAAGTAATTGTTTTGAGCCATCTGTTAAATCATCCCCCACACCCAATTTTTGTTTTACTTTTGTGACAAGATTTCCAAACTTTTCGTTATAATCTTTTGAATTACAGTCTCTGTAGTATTTAACTAATTCTTGGCGAAATATAACAACATTATCAGAAGATGAAACTGAAAATAATGAGTTATACCCAAAAATAACGAAAACGCATTTTTTATGTTTTTCAATTGAAATAGTTAATCATCTTATTAAGATAAGAGTAGCACATATTAGCAATTAAAATTTATATCAATATTAAGTTAAGATATGTAACTTTATTACAATCTTAATGAAGTAGTCTGATTATGATGAATTTATAACTTTATAACTTATTTACTACAGTTAAAATCTAAAATTTGGCATATAAATTAATTTTACTCTTGTTTTTACAACTAATCTAAAAAAATAAGAAAATCCATTTTAAATATATAGAAACATACCCCCAGGTTCACAATCCATGATGAAAGTTTAACTTAACACTTTTGAAACACGACACTAATGTTTTTAAATGACGTCAATAATAAACCGTGAAAAATTTTTCTACAGAAACGACACTTTGGTTGGCTGCGTAATTCATAAAACATGCGTTTAAAGTAATATATGTACTATCATAGAATTTAGTGAAACCATTAGATTAAAAAAATTGAGTCATATACCCTTTAAGTCTCAGTTCGTATATTAGACTTTTGGCCAAAAATTTTGAAAAATCCGCCTGTGTGCGGCACCATTACTACATTCTTTTAGCCGAATAATTAAGAAAGATTTTTTTCTTCAGATTACTGGAAAGGCGGGAATCGTGCACACCAGGACACAACCTTTTTTGACTTCAATAAACAAAAAAAATACACATAACATGCTAAGAACATTTATTGGTTCTTTTTTATGACGTCCGAAAAAACGCCCAAAATTCAAGCGTCTAAAAGAGAAGACCCCCTTAAATTAATAAAACAAACTGAATTTCATTTTGAATACAATTTTAAGCTATTTTCCAAAAAATTTAATGTATTTCAGAAAGAAAAATAATATTTCAATTTTAATTAAATAGTTTTAAACTAAAATCATGACTCTCTGGATCATTTATTTTGTATTTGTTAATTTTTCAACATGAAGGTAGCATGAAAGAAGTATACAATATTGTAAAATATTTTTTTTAATATTTCATATTTCAAAAAATTCAATTTCTAAAAAAGTTTATTACTCATACCTTTTGGATTAGTTTTTGATTATTTCAATAAATATAAATGAATTTTATTTGTCACTTTTCAAAGAGATATTATAATTAAATTCATACAAAATTAATAATTGGTAGAGTTTAAGTGGTAAACTCAAACATAAATTAATGCTTAAATAATAAGAAAGCATTAACTATCTTGAGTTGGTTTGTCACTTTTTAATTTGTCACCATTACAAATCCAATATTGAAACTTTTCAGTTAATTATAGAAGAGTAATATTTCAATGTTTCCCATAGTCATTTGACTAAAAGATTATTTTGAAAAGAATAAATGAAAGTTGTTTTAATAGCATTATTCTCAGAAGGATTTTAATTTTTCAAATTACTTTTCCTCTTAACAAAGAACAATTTTTCTTTGGACACAAAGATAAAATTAACCTTAATTTTTAAAAAATATTTTAAGGTCATAGTATTTCATGTTATCGTTAGCTATTCTATTATTTTAGTTATTGCAAAAAAGTGACTTGCGATATAATCATTTTATTCGAATATTCATCAATTTGAGAGAGCGTAAAACGGTTTTGTAAATTATGGAAATTCTCTTTAACATCTCCAAAAATATGTGCAAAAAAATTAATCTGCACATATTTGTAAAATTAATCTATTTTACTGAATTTTAATCAAATAAAGTATTAGTTGAGGACATTTCCAGGTAAAAAAAATTTAATTTTTACTCTAAAATGAAATGTAGAAAGTGATATAGATTGTGGTTGGTTTTAGGTCAAAGAGGCTTGACAGTTGACAGTTGCTCATTTATTAGCCGAACAAATGTAGCTTTTTAATAAAACAAATAGTATTAATGTATGAAACAATTAGTATTTATTAATAACAGTGTAAACAACTGAAATTGGCTGATGTGATCTATTCAAAATAAAATTAAGATAAAATAAAATTTAAATGAAAATTAGTGGATCTAAAGCACTTACTACACAAACAAATTTTTTAGTTTAGCATTAAAACGCAAATCTTGGTGAAAAACTGAAATGAAACAATTTTTGTTTTTAATCAAAACTATTTAAAGACCCAAATGCTCATCGCAAAATTGTTCGTTTCTGTCATTATCGAAAAAATCCTTAAAATAAATTTTATACAAACATGTTCAAAAGCTAATATATATATTTCTTTTTGTATTAAAGTTTTGTTTACTACAATCTTAATTTAGTTACAATTAATTTATTAGTATTATTGATATTATGAAAGCTAATATGAAGAGCCGTAGTTTTACTAGAGTTTAATGTTCAAACAAACTATAAAATAAAGTCGAAAATAGCTTACAACAGAACAAAAATTACTTTTAAGACTACAAACAAAAGAAAAAAACAACTAATTAAATAAATTCCAAAGTATCTAAGTATTTTTTTCTTTTAATTTTTATTATCTTATTTCCTCCAGGGATAAATGATATTTATCTTTAACAAAAAGAAAACTTCAAAAGATCCCTCCCGTTTTAATAAAGTTCTTGCTGGCCATAGAAATTCAATGTTAAAAATTTCTAACTTAGGGAATTAAATTTACAGATACTCAAGTAACACTATCAGAATTCCCTTTAAAGAACTTAAAAATGTTTAATTATATAATATTATTTTTCAAATAAGGCTACCAACAAAAAAAAAAATAAATAAAGAACTACAAAGAAATTTTTCTAAATAAAAGATGTCATAGACTTAAAGATTTTGGATTATGTGGACAAATGACAAAGAAAAAAACAGACTAGTAATATACTGATGTATGTATGTAGCTTATGTACTGATTCCAATACTTTTTCAGTTTCATTTCAATTAGATGTAGAGGAAAAAATTCTTCAAACTTCTACTTATATTTCTATTGAAAACAATAAATTTCTATAATAAAAAGTATTATTTTTTTAAAGCTTTATTTTAATTATATAATTTTAACAAAATGCAGTAAAAAAGAATTTCTTTTATTTTTCTTGATAAAAATTCAACAAAAATGAAAATAAAATGTTGATTTTTTTTGTTTTCTACCTGCAATAACTCACAGAATACAGAAAAGGTTTATTTTCTAGCAATAAAAAGTGTTTTTCTTATTTTATTTCAAATTTATATATAGCACGTGATAGACAACTTCAATTGTATCAGAATAAATATATGTATATAACACTTATTTAATGATAATAAAAAAAATTTAAAAAAAATTTCTTAAATGAGAATATTATTTCAAAGTAGATCTACGATCGATATAATAATTTACCTTCGATTCTCTAAAAAGCTCTGCCACTTTTTTTCCAATTAGAAGCTTTGTAGAAAGTAAATCATCAGAAACTGAAACATTTTTCTTTTTTCTATAGCTATTAAATAAGTTCATTAACCTGTTCTTTAGTACTGAATAGAATTTATTTAACCCTATTTTATTTCAACTAAGTCTTAATAGATTAAGTTCTCATTAAATCGTCTTTATTAATTAGATAGGCTAATTTATTGTAACTTGTATGGCTGTATAAAAATTATACATAGGAGGGTTACTTTAATCTTATTTAAAAATGTGTAAATACGTAAATTCACCCTTAATCAATAGGATATAACAACTAACTGAATTTTATTTTTCTTTATCTCCATTTATGTAACTAAATTAATTTCTTTCATTTTGGTTATTTATTACAATGATGTGTTGAGATCTTTGATTAATTTTTCTAGCTCAAATAAATGAAGTATTCCAATGATATATGTTTAAAGAAGAAAAATAATTTCTTGGAAGTTTTCTACATCAAATATTTAGTAGGCGTTTGTGTTGATTAATGATAGAAACTAAGATTTAGCCTTAACTAAGTCTATAAGATTTATGAATATATAATTATCAAAAGAAATTTAGATCAATGTTTATCTTTGTATATATAAAAGCATAAGAAAAATATTTTCAATTTTTAGTGGTATTCAAAAAAATCATTTCATGTGGAAAGTTAATCTTTAAAGGTTAAGGGATAATGGTTGAAAAACCAAAAAACACTTTTTTATGAATTTTTCTTAAAAACATGGTTAAAGTAAATATTTTTAAATATTTAAAACATTGTTAAATAAATTCTTAGCAACATTTTGTATAAATTTTGTGCAAAATTATCAAGTAATAGGCGCCAGACAAATTGTCTAAAGAGCGTACAAGACTGTGGGAGATTTAAAAATTAATAAATGAGAGATATTGATCCCGATTGACTTAACGTCCTTAAAATTTTATTCAATACGAAAATGCAATAAACGTAATTGCCATTTTTGTAAAGTTATATGCCTTAAACCTTCACAAAATTTAATTTACCTGTTTTTACATAATATTTTTTAAACTTGAATAATAAAACTTTTTTTAGAAATAATAAATTTATTTAAATAATAATATATTCAACAACAAAAACTATTGTAAACTACCACACAAAAGTCGACATTAATAAACTATAGGGGGTATTCACATTGAGACCGGTATCAAATCGGAAATCTTTCCCTACAATTCTCAGTCCACTAAAATATGCGAATATGTGTTGGTAAAATATAACAGATAACGTGTATATATAAATGTGTATTAGTAAGATACCAAGCATGAGGTAGAAATATTGCCGCCTCAAGAACGGGGTAAAAATTTTTTCGAAATTTGCGAAACTTCGTCTTACATTTCACCTCCGCTTACCCTGAAATTGAATGATACCGGCCTCAATGTAAATACCCTGATAGTCATGTAAATTTTGATACTAATTTATCAAATACCGCTTTGTATTGATCACAAAGCTGATTAATGAAAAAACCAATACCAATAAATTTAAATACATGTCATACAATGCACCCAGAAAATTAAACCACCACATCTCGTCACCCACCAGTCACGTTGGAATATTGGAAACCTTCACAATGTTAAATTCGAAGCGATTTATTGTAGTCGATCAATTTGTGTGGAAAAAAATCATGCACACACTATTGTTAGATTTGAATAGTATAAGTCATAATGTAATGAATTGAAGTTTTGGGCATATTCAATTCTATTTCCATGTATCGAAATGAAGATTTCAACTCAGTTTTGATAAATTCACGCATTTTTTTTATACTACTTTTAGTAACAATGGTTTTTAAAGGACCTGAAAGTTCGTCATTCTGTATATTCTCAAGACCTTAAGCCGCTTAAACCAGTCATACTCGCTGGTACGGAAGAAAGAATTATCACCATAAACTTTTTTATCAAATTAAACGTTTCGGTAAAAGTTTTATCGAGTTTAAAACACAAGTTTATATTTTCTATTCGTTCGAAATTCAAATGCTGCCACTTTTATCATGATATCTCGACCTCTACTTAACCAAACGTAAAAATATTTTGCTAAGATGTCCGTAAAAGATCTTCGAAAGATACTAGGATGAGATATTTCGAAAAAAATCGTTTACACACCATGTGTACTATTACAAATTTATATGAAATAAATATAAAACAGTCTTCGCTCACCGACAAAACAAGCGACTTGTATCATTTTCTTAATACTCTTTTATTAGGATATTAATCTCATTCACATTCCACACAAATTAATTAATATTTGTTTGTGGCTGTTTGTGGCAAGTAGTTTTCCAAAAATCGGCCAAAATAGGTTTAAATTTTTGACTTAACACACATCATTTTCAGTTTCACATAATCGATAAATTTTACTAAATTAAATTAATTAACTTATTTTGTTAATAATAAATATTTTACATTCATTACACTTTGGTTTAATTTCCTTTTCAGATAATTAAATAAATAGTTCAAAGTTATTAAACTTTAACTCTGTTAAGTAACATGCAACACAAGGAAATTATGTGCTTAAATATATTTTGGGTTTTCTAAGATGATAACATTGTAAGCAACTCTAACCTAATTTTTCTTTTTTTTAGCTTTCTGTTACTAAATTTTCAAGTATAATATAAAACTTTTCAGCTTTTATGAAAATCTTAAAATGAAATATAAACCAAAAATATAATCCCACAAATCCATGTAATATTTTACAAGAAAAAAAATAATACCTTAGTATTTTTCTCAACCGTTTACAAAAATTTCAAAGAAAACTAACACGCAAAAAATAAAACAATAAAAAAGATCGTTGGGAAAAAAAAAATTTATGTTTTAACTAAATACATAAATGTTGGTTTTTTATTTAAGATAATTCTAGGCCTGGATATGCTAATAACCGTAAATTAATTTTTATGAAATATTGTAAATGCTTTGCCACTGGCTTATTTCTTGGTATTTTTGTGCAAAAATTTTATACAATGTTGTTGAAAAATGTTAAGTATTTTAACCTATTTACTTTACACATATCACTGGAAAAAAATTTATAAGGAAAGTGCATAAGTGACTGTCCTTAAGCCTTTTTATGAATCGTAATAGTGCTCAAATTTTAATTTCTCAAAATTACAAAACTTTCAAATATTAACCTTTAACTTTAATTTTCTTTTTTCAGATGATTATAAGCACAAAAATTATAGTTCCCACCCTGATTTTGCTGTTTTTGGTGATCGGTGGAGGAAATTCTTGCAGAATATCAGAATTTGCATGTCGTAGTAACTCACTTTGTATACCATTAGATAAATATTGTGATGGAAAAGATGACTGTGGTGATGCAAGTGATGAAACAAAATATTGTACAGGTAAGAAGACTATAAATATTTTCTGAAATTTATAATTTTTTTTTGTATCTAAGGATTTCTATATTATTTCCTACATGCGAGTTTCTCAATTAAAAAAGTGGGCATTATCCTGCTGGAGTATAATATTTTCTTTACAGTATTTTTCTAAGAATGATAAAAAAAAGCTGTCAACCATGGCTTAGCAACCTTCTGCGTTTATTTTACCTTTTACGAAAACCATTTGAGATCTTCCAATCTCATTGAAAACTATCCATATCTTTTTTGAGCCTCTTCGTAAAACTTTTCTGGAATGAATTGCTTTTCCTCTAATCAACTCATGCCAATATAATAGTTCAAACCATCGGGACCATCAAGATTGAACTTTTTTTTGTCACTAAAAATGATTCTTGACCACAATAAATTTTGTTGTAAGCATTTTTCTCAATAAATTGTAAATTTTCGTGTCATTTACCAATTTTCTAATCAGACGCAAACTGCATCCTAAGCTGATACTTTGCAACAATTATCGAAGAAAACGCTCCAGGTTCTTTGATACGATAAAAATGCCTATTTCGTTCAAACGTTGAAGCACGACCTTTTTGTTTCTTTTCAGTTTCACAATTTTCTACTTCCAAAAGTAAAAAGGTTTTTGAACAGTTCACCCTTGTAGTAATTTGTCTTTATGACAAACCAAGCTCAAAAACAAATTAGTAATTGAAGGAAGTTTATAAGTACTTAGAAATTTAGAGTATGAATTTTTCATAAAATCTGTTTAAAGTATATACCCTCACACATCTATATATAAAACTAATTACGTTCAAAATGCAACTCAAGTAAAAGGCAATATAATCTAATAAAATATTTCTACTTCAAAATCAAATATTAGAAAAACCCTGAAAAAGTAACTTGGGTCAATAATTTTTTCCAGGACTCTTTGGGTTTTTGTCTAAATCAATTTAGCTAAACAACTAATAATTTTGTATTTCATTTATGAAAATACCTTAAAAAGTTTTTTCTCACTTATATGCTCTCTATATTCATTTAAAGATTCATCTCTAATATTAAGTCCTTTATTAATACAATAAAGTTGTATCTTAAAATTTTAAAAATCCTTTCCATAGTATTTTATTAACTAAAATGTTATTTAATGAAAGATATTTTTCTATCTTTTATTTTAGTATGCAATCGAACTTACTATGGTGATGTTGGAAGAACATATTCAATTAAAGTACCACCACCACAATGGAATCGATTACCATTCCTATGTCATTTAACATTTACAGCGTCTGGACATGACCAAGGAGATATAGTTCAGGTAATATAAAATTCTGTTTGGATACACTATAGTAGTAGTGTACTATAAATATTATTTATTTCTACCAAATATATTATACATGTAGTTTATATCTAACTACACTAATACACATGTGCAGAATATATATATCTTTACTATGAGTAAATACGTGATGTAATCTAAGGGCTTTGTATAAATTTACATATAACTACTTAATCCAGTAGATGAGAATGACGTCGACGACGACACTTGAAATGTTGATGAGATGATGATGACTTTACCAACGGAAGCCAATGAGGCTACCCTAAAAGTAATCGAAATATGCCAAGCGAATGAAATTGAAGGGAAGGATATAATGAAATCATTTAAATTGAAGAAATTATTAAGAAGTAGTTTTTATATAAATATATACTAACCATATCTAATACTATAGAATCTACAATAATAGAAATAACCTAAATAATTTTATTTTATTGCTAGGAGGGTGATGAAGTATATAACATAAATGTGAGCATCAGCTGTATATACTATGCGCCGATATATTTTTACTTAACATAAATGAAAAGCAAAAAACTTCTTATATGACTTGAGGGTTTTATTATTTCTTTTGTTTTTCATGTTATTTCTCTACATTAATCTCATCTTCAAGTCACGCGCCAGAAGTCTGAGGTTAAAATAGACTTTGGTGTATATTCCACTACAGCAATAATATAAGGGATAAAATTATATCCACTTCATGGGAATTTGCACCCATAGCATAGGATGCTTGAATTCAAGTAGCCAGAAGAAATATTTTGTTTTTCTTTTCTTTTAATTTTTTTAATTTCTATTATTATTTCTACAATGGAAAGCTTATTTCTTGGATATAGTATAACCCTGTATAGGGAAGGTTTTATTATTAGTATTATAATACTTTCTTTCTCTTTGTTAAAAATACTTCTTTTTTAACGAGGAGTTTTTTTTTTAATTTTTAATTAATTTGATGCAGTTGAATTGTGTTTCTTTGATGACATTTTAGCGTTTAGAGGGATTATTTTAATAAAAACTGCTGAACATTTTCGATTAATTAGAAATTGCTACTTTTTTGTTTTTCTCTCAAGGGTTCACTTTATTATATAGAAAAATTTATCTGTGTGCTTAAAACCACACAGTAGAAGGGTAAATTTAAAAACTTAGGGCCACACTCCCTGCCACGTGTATCGTTTTCGATAAACTCTAAGCTGCATTTTTATGCTAACCTAAATTTTCGAATTTAAAATGTTTTCGTCTAAAATTTAATATCTGGGAACATTGTTTCATGTAAAGAAAAAGGTATATTGTTAATCCGGAGAATCTAGTTCTTCCACCTCTGAACTAAATTTGAGTCTGAATAAAAGAACGTTGTATATATGGTGGAATATTCAAGGAGCAATACACTATGAGGTTTTGAAACCGAACGAAAAGCTGTGATCTGCACCATAATAATACCAGGATATATGCTTCTTTGGAGACTTGTAAAAAAAAATTGGAAAACTAAGCTTTGAAAATCTCTTGCATCTACTATATTTCCCGGACTTTAAAAAATTTTTTGAGGGGCAAAAATTAAAAATTAAGAAGGTAATCAAACAAGGATTAGTTCAATTTTTTGCATCAAACATTTCTTGAAAATAGGATATAAAAATTGCCCTCACACTAGCAAGAAACCATTAATAATGGCAATTACATTATTTAATAAAATTTATTGACTGTAATAAATTTTTTTACTCCTTTGTATAAGAAAAGCGGACCGAGCTTTCCGTTAGACCTTAAATATTTATATACAAACGATATAATAAGATTAAAATTCAAAAGGCATATATTTCTATAAATGTTGCAAAAATAATAATAAATAATATATATATAGCATCGAGTTTTACTTTAGCGTGATGAGAGCTTCCATTGTTGTACTCCAAAGCAAACTTTACACAATAAGAAGTTTAAAATTCAAAAATTAATTCTTCAAGTATTTTAAAGTTTTTAACACTTTAAATACTTTATTTATTTCAAAAGATTCAAGATAAGAGTACTTGGAAAAAAGTGAGGTAATACCGTTTGTTTTTTGGTAAAATAGCTTTTAGTGGCTTCATATATATTTTCCTGGTTTCAATTGGCAATCAACTTTTCCTATTTGCTTAGTATTGATAGATACTTCCCACTCTAATCGATGGCATCGAAAAATTGCACAATTAAAACTATTTGAAGTCAGTTCTGTATAGATAAGGTCCTAAATATTGAATAACTGGAAAATTTCTGAAGATGATATTGCAAACAATTAACTATAAGCGATAACCTTTCTAGTTATTTTTACATTAATTCATTATATGACTCATTCTTCACATTTTTGACCAATGCTACGTAGTTCTGTGCTATAAGTAGAAGGATTAAACATCCTTTTTTCCCTGTATGGAAGTCCATTGGGTCCATAAAAACAACTTTCGTGTGAAATAATTTGATTGTTAATACCACAATATGTGCTACTAATAGTGCGTTGTCACTGAATCGATTACCTAGTATATATGTAGTACTGTTTTTTTAGAATTTGTATGGGAAATCTCCAGGGTTGTTCCTCTACGCGTAGACTTTAATTGTCTATACTTCAGCGTAAACAATGCGTAGACAATTAAATTTGGCGTAGAAAATGTCAACTATGTCGACAATGTAGACAACACAATATTTTAGGTTAGGATCATATTTCATTGTTATCGTCATACAAATTGAAATGTCAAATATGATTGTAATCGTTCTTTTGACAGCCTGTATTTACTGTCCACATTAACTTTATTAATTTAATTTTGGCAAATTTTGATTTTAATAAAAAATTTTGAAACATGTCGGGCCGACATCAAAAGAAAGACTTTGAAGAGCTAGGATTTCAGTTGCTAAAATATAATAATAAATATATCGCTTTTTGTAACCTGTGTAACAAAAGATATGTAGACAAAATTTCTGGGAGAACTTTACTTCATAAGGCATATGAAAAGTGTATTTCATCAGTTAAACCGTCTATTAGCACAGATTTATTTAGTATATTTACACCCAAAATCCTTTTTCATTGTATACGCGTAGAGAATGTAGACAATAAATTATTGTCTACATGGAATTATTGACGTGTAAAGAATGGCCTAGTCTACATGATGTAGATTACGTCGCACAACGCTGGAAATCTCTAGTTTATTTCTCAAATAAACTAATTTAAATATAGTTTGTTTTTCTAGTTCATGTACTAGAGAACTCATGGCAATGCGGAGGGGAAATTTCGAGTAATTTTTTAGACATTAGTTTGGCAGTGAATAATTGTGGAAATTAGGTTATGTCAACAATAATAATTATTGAGTAAATGGTACGAATTTTTTAATTTGTTAGCATTTTGAATTATTTAATTGTTTATTTAACACAAAAATTAACACAAATCCAACAACAACCAGCAAAAAAATTTTTAACAGACGAAATATGTACCAGGTACTAGGTGCTAGGTTTAGTGAAAACACTTATTTTTTTATATGGAGAAATTTTTGTACCGGGTACTAGGGACTAGGTTCAATGGAAACGCACTAAAAGCAAATAAATACTAAATTATCAATTATAAATGATTAATTATTTTAATTACACAGTTTTTAGATTTTTTAATATGAATCTACAACTTAAAAGTTTTTTCTTTGCTGGTTCCATATATATTATGTAGTTAAGTAGCGTTTGGAATACAATCTTATCTAAAAACTAACCATTAGATATCAGCTTAAACGGTTTCAATAGACGGTTTAATAGACCCCTTACATTAATAACACTTAAGATTTTTAGGAGATTCAAGTCTGCCAAGTCTAATGTCAAAATTCAATCTTTGAACATTTATTAGTACTTTTTATTATTAATTTTAGTTTTTCTCTTACATCTTGTTTTTTCTTGTTAAGTTTTTACAACTATTGTTAATATTATTTAAATAATATTATTGAAAATTTGTTAATGATTGATAATAATCGTTTGTCATTGTTAATATGGGCTTAGTGTTATCAATAATAACCAAAAACTATCAGAAAAAACATTAAAAAGTCTTTATAACAATTTAAACGTAGATGTTCATGATATTAAGTAAAAGCTAGGTGTCAGTCGTCAGACATCTTTGTAAGTGTGCTTAGGGCCTAGTCAAAACTTACAACTTAGTCAAATAGACAAAGTACGTAGTAAAAGTCTAAGCAGCCAGTTTTAAAAAATATATAATTACTCCTTGATATTTCTTAAAGTTATATATGAGATTTTTCTTATGTAATTATAAAATATGCAAAACTCGTAAACCATAGAAATGCTTAATTCTCATAAAATAATAAATTTTCTTTAGTAAAAATATCTAAACAAGAAGAAAATCAATTTTGTTGCTTTAATAAAAACATTTCGAAAAAAATTGTTGTTTAGTTAAAGTTTTGAGAAAGTTTTAAATATTAAAATGAGTTATACACACACACACACACACAACCACTGTGTACAATTCTTTCTTACTGTTAGCTAAACTTTTAATTCTTGGTACAGATAACTTTACAATATATCCCAACTATGAAAATTTTCAAAAAAATCAATAAAATTCGATATTGATAATATAAATCAGTTTTTGTCATTAATCAAAATGAAATTTTGAAATATCTTTTATGGTTATTTTCGATACCTTTGTCAGAGCAAAAGTGGATTTTCACATGCTGAGAATATTAAGTGTGTATTTGAAGAAATGAATAATGCGTCCAACATTCAAATGGGAATACTTCTATAGATTATTGTATTTATGTAATATTACTTAAAAGCCAATCCTCTTTGGCTTTATATTTATCAACTATCGCATAAGTTATTCGCAAACTAATTACTTATTTCTAGCACATTTCTAATTCCATTTAGGGATTAGATTATGTATAAAAATTACCTTTGCGAAAAAATTTATTTGAAAAAAACTAATCATTAAATACCTGATTTGATATTAAGGATTATGCCCTTTGAACTACCATTTCATTAAATTCATATATCCTTTGTCAAAGTATCTTATATAAGATCAGATAATTTAATATAACATAAGTCCACGTTTCTAGATATACTGATTTATTTAACCAAATTTTCAACCAACAAAATGCTCTAACTTATATACAAAAGTAAGCTAGATATTGAAATAATAATCCTTGATATTACTATATAACCTTAAATATGCTTCAAAGCCAATCATTCGTTTGAGTTTGATTCCTTTGACTTTGATGCCAAATTAAGGAAGGAAACTACAAAAATTTTTATCTATTCAAAAGTTTTGGTATTTTATTTGTCCTAAACAAAAACTTTAATTTAAGACTTATTTAGGAAATCATTTATTTTTTTTTTTTCTTATTAAAAAAAAAAATATAATATATATTATTCATTATAATTCATTTTATATTTCTTTATCACCATTAGATTATTTTCGATGGATTCACAGTTGGACGATTTGATGAGGGAGGAATGGCTGATCCAGAAATCGATGGAATCGAAGCTAATATAAGTCCTTCAGGCGAACTTCCAGGCTGTCCCGAAGGATTTATGCAGGTCGGATTATTTTGAATTTTATTGATTTAAATATTAAAATCAAGAATAAAATATATGATTTTGCAGCGAAAAAAAATCATTTTTGTTTTAAAACTTCAATAAAATTATGTCCTTTTGCCGATTTGAATATGCCATATAAATTTATTTAAGAGTCCTTTTAAACTTTTTCAATATTTGAGCTTCATTTTTATATTCCTACTATTAGGTCACTCAAAAACCTTCAATTGTTAATAAAATCTTTTCTATTTATCCAATCAAGTTCAAATAAATTTTGTTGTGTTGGGAGTGCATGACAATTGATGTTAATACAGTCAGTTCAAATATTAATTAATTAATTATATTTAATAAACTAATTTTAATTTTATATGAGAGAAAAACTTCAGAAAACTGAATGCAACAAATTACGAATTCTGAATTCAGAAAAAAGAAAAAACACTCTCAAGTAGGAATATACTTTGAAAAATTTCTTTTTATGTTACTTGTTATACATTCACTCGCATAATTTATCACCACCAAATTAATATACTTAAAATGAATTATAGTTATTTTTGTTTTGGCTTTAACTAGAGGTAAATGTTCGAAATTTACCATCACATCATCCTTTTTAAGAAACTATACACTCTACAGTATTGAAAATGGCTTTAAAGACAAAGTACTCTTTCTGGATTTTTCCGTATATTGCCTTTTACCTAAGTTACATTTTGCAGGTAATTAGTTCTATATACCTATGTGGGTATTTAGTTTTTTAGGCTATTTTTCAAAACAAAGTTCACCTTGTGTGCTAGTTTGGGCAATGACGTCATAATAAAAGTCTTGGTATCGTAAGTATGCTGATTACAGTACAGTACAACTACATTTTTCTCATTTTATACGCGTTAGGCCCATATTTGTATCATTAAAATTAGTTTAGTTAAAAACTGCAAAATTTTTATAATAGCTCTCAATTAAATGTGGCGAAGCTAAAGTAATATATGTAGATCTGGACTTCTTTATGCCCCCTTTGATACATGTAAGACACAATTTTCAATTGTAACAATTTCTGCTGGAACATGATTCTGGGTATTAGTAAGAATCAAAAATCATTCAAAGCTTTATATACCAACTAACGTCGAAATGAACAAGCTGGACTTGAATATTGTAGCACATATCAAAAAAATCTCTGATTATTTTTCTCGGTACCACATTAACAAAGACCTTCTTTATTGCAGATCATGTAATCAGTCTCTACTTCCACATCATCAATTGCTTTAGAATAATCTAAGATCAGAACTTTATGTAATGTAGTTTTGGGTAATGATTTTATACCTCATTATCTCTTGATAGCAATAAAATTTCAGATTTTTGGTCATCAAATCACTATTCAAAATGCCAATTTTTTAGTAGCACTATAGTAGCAGTATAGTAGCAGTATAGCCTCTAGCTTTCAGTTCTTTCCTAGAATTTTTCAACATTATGTATATTAAAAAGTTTGGAGCTGGAAATAAATTTAAAAAGTGGTATATAGCTTGTAGTATGCTTGCTCACGTTTTCTATACAAACAGTGGCTATAAAACTTTCACGTGTTTTAATATTTAAAAATACCCCAAGAACTGTCAGTAGCATTAACCTAAAGCTTCCCATTTTCTTGGCTACTTTTTTTAGTTTTACAAAGACAACAGTAGAGATTGTTGTAATTATAAACCCCAAAAATAAAAAATGAATTAATTCCAAAATTAAAATTTGCAGTTGTAAATTTGAAAAGTACGGCATATTTCTGTCACCGATATTAACTAAAAAGCTAGCTAAATTAGGCACATTTAAAATTAAATTGAATCTAGTCTTTTAAAGGATATTTTAATTACTTAATTACTAGCAAAAATGTTAGGCAAATGGTAATCAAATAACAAACACATGCTCCATCAAGTAAATTGTTATGAAATGTTATTTGAATTTATTATAAATCTCAAAGTACTCTAATTAACAAAATAATGGTAAATAAAATTTAATTAATAAACACTTCTTATGCAAATTATCATTTATTGTTTGTTGGAAGCTACTCAAAGTTGCTTTCTTTTTTTTTAATTTCAATTGTAGAAAGATGATTCTCTAACAACATACTCAAAAATATTCAATTTTGAAAATTCTAGAAGAAAAAGTTTCTACAATAAAAATAAATAGCTTTTACTAGCAAAAACTTTTAATTTGTACCTTTTGGGTATACAGTTAATTTGCTATAAAAGGAAAAAAACTTTTCTTTAAACGCAAGAAACTGCTTTTAAATATCTTCGAAGCAAAAGAAGAAAAGTAATTTCCAGAGCTTACTCAGCAAGAACTAAATTTATTGATTACTTCTAGAATTTTGTATTGATACACAAACTGGCCACAAAATAAATTACTTCCATTTCCCTCAGGATAAAACGAAACTTTAATCGTTTCAAAATGGGAATGCGGTTAAAGTATTATTAAAAATCTCTGCCTTTACGTAGCTATCCAGTAATGAAACTTCATGGCAATTTTTTTAGATTGTTTATTTCTTTGTTATTGTTTTTGTTTTTTCTTATTGGATATAGATGGATTTTAAATTTTTTGTTTTAATATACTTTTAGCTAAGTGAGCTAGGAAGGCCATTTACCGGTGGGTCTTGGTGTGGTAAAGCAAGTGGACCTCAGCTTTATTTTAGTGAAACTTCAACTGTTACTGCTTCTGTTAAGGTATGTATAAAGATTTTTTGTACAATTTTGAATTAAAAAATATAAGTTGGAAATAAAATAACAAACAAAAAATTTAGAATATATGAGAATTTCAAGGAAAAAGTAATTATTTTGAATAATTTTGACTATATATAGTTTTTGATAAGACACAGTAAAGTAGTAAATACTCCAATACTTCAAGGAAAGAACAACAAGATTTTACTGTTAAGTTTTGAACAGTGTTCAACCTTACAAATATTTAAGCAATAAATTGCTTAAGTGATAAGGTGGGCACCCACTTAGTGCGCATATCTCCGCGGGTAAATTTTTTGACGTCATAGACTCACGCTAAGTTTTTAATTCTGTTCCCCCTCAAATTTGGATATTTCAGCGTGATATTCATGTGTACGTTATTTTGACATGATATGTCATTTCGTTCAAAAATAGTTTGAACTTAATATTTCAGCAAACCAGCTACGTAAAAGTTTACCCAAATTTGATAACTGTATGTATTTAATTCACTTTTTTACTAAAGAGTTTATACATAAATGTGTATACCCTCAGTCAAAAACTGAGCTAAGAATCGAAATTTTTATCCAAAATTATGGACTAAGAACAAAAATTATAGGCTCTATTCCTAGGTATTTGAATTATTTATTTCATCCTCTTTTTTTTATGAAAAACAAAGATAATTTTAATGTGTGCTGCCAGTCAAAATAAAATTATTTTTATTAACAGTAAGAGAAAAACGAGTCACTGATTCCGATTATCTTAACTTCGGCATTAACATATTTAAAGAGTCCATAGCTCTAGGTTGATTTTTAAGCAGCACAATTAATAGGATTATTCTTCAAATCCTGATTCAAAATCTAAAGTTCAAATTCAGAACAAGATACAGTTATTGTTGTAATAAAAATGAAAACTATTAATTCTGAGGAATTACTATATTCATAAATCACTTATTATTATGTAATAAAATTAATTCCAAACTTACAAAAGGAATTTTTCTAATTATTTCAGTTAATAGAATACTGAAAATAAATTCATAAATTACTTACAAAATAATTTAAATCAAATTTAAAGAGAATTTATTTCTTTTATATATTTTTAAAAAATTGTACTACATTTTCTATGCATGCTAAGCGTTTTTTTGAAAAAACTGTTATTTTTTCTACTGTATTACTGAAAATATCATCTACAATATTTTTTGCTTTTATAAGAAATAATTCTTTATTACATATTGTAATGTTTGTACTCCAGAGAGTAATATTTTGAGCAACATAATTAATATTAGAAACTTGAGATTTGAAAATTTTAAAGACATTTCGTTTTCCTAAATAGTAACAAAACTTAATAGTTTCCAATGTTGTACTTGTATAAAATTCTAGCTCAATGAAGCTAGCATTTGATTTTTGAATATATTTCATTATTTCTTGTTTTTTATTTTCGAATAATAGTTTAAAGTCATTAAAAAAAGTATAAGCTAAGTGTGATATATTGGAGTTTCTGTGATGAATACTTTTAATTATAAATTCACATTTTGTTTGAAATTCTTGTGTAATTGATGAATTTGGACATTGATTTAGAGCATCAGTATAGGTTATAAGACTTTGTAACACTTTCCATATTCCATTGTATGGATAATACGAATAAAAAGTGGAGTTTTCTAAGAATATATACTTTGTATTATGAACAACTTGGATTAAGTTTTCTAATTTATTATTTTGTCCAATAATTGTTGGATGTTGCATTAAAAAAACTAAAAAAAAATAATTCAGTTTCATTTTTAGTTTAGCACTTAAAGATATTTTATTTTAATCGATTCACTTTTTTTTAAATATTTATAATTAAAATTTGACGATATTCATTAGAAAATATTTACTACAAATTAACTTGAATTTTTTTTATATATATCGAAAATAATTGAACTGTTTTACTCGACGATGACTTAGAAAATAGATTAAGAAAAATATGAAAATCATTATAGACTTTTTCTAAGAAATGATGAATATCAACTTTAATTTTGTTTTTTTACACATTTGTAGCACTAGATCTATCAATTTTTCAGGGGTAAACATATTAATTTGAATTTCAATTAGCGTTTGTGATATATACATATCGCTAATTTTAAATGTAGGTATATAAATAAAATTCGTCTGGGCGATAAAATTATTTTTCTAATTTATAATACTCAATTTTTTATACAAAAAATATACTAGGCGGACAATATAAAAGAAATTTTCAACTGTTCGTTTCAAGGAGATACTTTTTTCTCAATTAGAATATTAATTAATCCAGTCGTCAAATATTTTAGTTTGAACGATAATGTGCAAAAAGTTGTGAATGGATATTTTGTAAAGTTCTAATATGTCATTTAAAATATGACTTGAATTTATTGAAGAATTATTGAACAAAGTTTACATAAATAGAGGTTTTATAAAAAATAAATTCATGTGTAAATAAAATGATCTCTTACTATTAGGCTGGATAATATTCACCTTACTTTTGTACATTTAATTACAATATCAAAGAAAAACTTGATGTTGTAATATTTTTTAATTGTTCTAAAAGACCCATTAGAAAATTTATTAGAACAAATGATCAGATTTTCAAAAAATTTTTATTTGCATACATGTGTTATCATAAGGTCTAAATTTATTGTCATATTTAAGTCTCACGTTATGCAAAGACAGTTTTATTTTAAAATAATAATAAGTGGGCGAATAGCAGTGAATATCTAGAGACATCTTGAAGAAAAGTTATTTTGCGGTACGCATTTTAACTCGCAGCAGAATCATCCAAAAGCAAAAAATCATAATTTATTTATCAAAGAAGACATTTTCGGGGGTAACAAGGAGAGGTTTTTTTTTTCTTTCAATTCTTCAATTTTTGGTAGCTTTCGGACATCAAAATATCAATTTTCACTTAAAAAATCAACTTATTTGTTATTGTAAAATTAATTATTATTAAAACAAAAACAAAAAAAGCTCTCGTTGTTACCTGGTGAAATATTTGAAGGAAAAATGTTCAAAATTTCAAAACGATCAATCCAGTAGATTTTGAGTTATCTTCACTGACTTCAAACATAACAAGTTTCAGGAAAGCGTTTTAAAGTTTTGGTCACCTGCTCCTCTCTCTAAAACAAAGGACACTCAAATGCTTATAGCTTTGGCAATTTTGGTTTGATCGACTTGGAAAAAAAACTAGAGACAAAAACTTAAATGTCGAACCCCTACCTTAACTGAAATAATTTTTAAAAATTATACAAAATTCTATATGTAATATGTATAAAAATTACGTTTATATTCTTTTACGCATTTAATAAGTAAATTGGTCACACTTTTAAGTATGTTATATGTAGTGGAGTCTACTACTGCATCTAAAGAGAAGACTGATTTTGCACTTGTATTAAATCAAAATTAGAATGACAATGTCGATTTTCGACATATTACAAATTTCACAATCGAAACTTCACATACTCAATCTTACCTTTTGTAAAGAGAAAATAGAGCTCCTTGGGTGGTGACACACGAGTCGTCATGACACGCATAGCTTTTCGCTGGCAGATTTTCTATTAGCTGACACACGAGGATGCATAAGTGAAATTTCAGGAAGTGTACATATAGAGTCATTAATTGGCTATTCACTATTTTTTCCGCTTGACGTCAAACCTTGCTTCTCCTCCTACCACTCGTATACGTACATAGTGTAAAATATATGTTTTAAAATGGTGTGGATTAATTCTATAATTGTGTGTGTTTATTTCAGAGAGCAATGCTTTGACATTTCAATTTATAAAATTTTATAGGTTATGTTACCATAGGAAATTCGAATACTTTTTCTTAAATTTTGTAAAATAAAATATTTAGATGAAAAAAACTAAAATATTTTTAAGTAAAAACACTTAAATAGTTCTGTAGAGAAAAATAACATCAATTTGTTTTAAGTTTAAAGTGTTGTTTTTGTGAAAAATAGTGTTTTAAGCACAAAAAGGATTTTCCAGTAATATTCGCCATATTTTGCAGGTAAATAGGGTAAGACTAGAATAAAAATTCTTAAAGTTTCTAAAAAAAAGCAAAATTGAAAGAATTATAAGTATTTTTCTCAAATTCTGCTTTTTTAAATGTAATTTTGAGATGTAAACGTATACATCAAAACTGTGCAGTAGAAACCCAGCTTGTTTTGGCATTTTCATATGTTTTCTTAGATGTGCACTCCTCGAAGGCAAAATTAAAATGATTTTTTGGCATGTATGTATTAGTGAACACGTTTAATTTTTTACTCTCAAGCCTACCATTTCCATTTAATTTACATTGAACGAGAGAGCGGTTTGATGAGTTGGAAAAAATAGTGAATAAAGTGTACGTAAATTTTTTTCATTGTTTTATGGCACTGTACCTTTTGTGAGATCTCGTTTCTATTTTCTATAAAATTAAAAACAAAAATTAATATAATTATAACTTATTTTACTTAAATTACCTTTATTATAACCACAATTTTAAATTTTGGGCAATGCCAGATGTAAAATGTCAAAATAGCATTTGTATGTATTAGAAAACGCTGCCCGAGAATCCACTTTAATATATGGGACTCTTTTTTAATTTCGAAAAGCGGCTCCAAACTCCCTGCTCTTTATACGTCTCGCCCGTAACTTCGAAAAGTTATGTATGTCATGACAACTCGTATGTCACCACCCCTTAAATGTAATTAAGGAAAAATACTACTCTAATAATAAAACAAATAAATAATTATAAAATATATATTTTTTATTTAAAATCATCACAATGATATATAACTTTCTTTTTTACTTTCTTAAGACAATTTATAGAATTTAGCAGCATAATTTACACAAGCAAGATGAGTTTTTCTAATTTCTTTGATTTTATTTACTGTATAATTAAATATTTTGTAAAAACTGTTTTTAACGTCTACAAGAAATGATTGGTTTTCACACATTGTTGAATTATTGGCAAATAAATCAATATTTTCAGCAATCATTCTAATATTATCACTTTGAGAACTAAGAACATTTGCAATATTTTGGATACTATAACATACATCAATAACTTTCATAGTAATTTTAAGCTGAAATTTGAACTTAACAAAATCTAAATTAGAATTTTCATCAATATATTTAATAATATTTCCCTTTTCTTCTGTGATTTTTTGATATGCACTCCTGAAAAAATTATTTATGATATATTCAACTTGAGCTTTTTGAGTATGAACATATCTAATAATTAGTGATATTTCTTTCCTGAAAATTTCGGCAAAAGATAAATTTATGCAATCTTCTAGTGACTTGTTAAAATTTTTTAAACTTGATTTAAGTAAATATATTTCTGTAAAAGGATATTTCCAATTAATACCATAGCTCCCATCAATTGAACTCGGAGCATCATTTACGTATTTTATGAAAAAAGTAGTATTTTCTTCAGCAAAAATATTCAAAAACAATAAAAATAAAATTATTAAGAATTGATTTTGATTCATTTTTTGTACTTTTAATAGTTGTTTTATTAATTTTATATTACCCAAAATTTAAGTAATCTTTTTGCTCTTAAATACAATCCTGAATTGAATTTAACATTTTGATAAGACATTTTTTAAGAACATTTGTTGTCGTTAAACTCATTAAATTTATCAAAGTATTGGTTACTTAAATATACAATTACACATATACTCGTAGATTAGAAATTTAAGGAAATACAGAATTTGACAATAAGTCTTTAAATATAAAAATTTAAACAGTTTACTTACTCCAAATACTTTCTTTAGAAGAAGAAATAAATTAAGAAAAAAAGTACCCAAATGAATAGCATTTTTTTTTTTATAGATTTTGCAATATCTAAGCTTGGGTATATTAATGACCAAAATATATACACAATTTGTCTGGCGCATGGAAAGATATGATATTTTTGAAAAGAATAAATAAAGAAAGCAAACATTTTTGCTATCAAGACAGAAAAATTATTTCTATAAATAAATATTTTGTTAGCTTTTAATAAGTATAAGCTTTTAGCAAAATATTAAAACAGCAAAAATATTTAGTTCTATTAGCGTTGAAAAAAAACTAAGACAACATTTTTGTACTTTTAAGAAGTTTCAAAAAAATGATTTTGAAAATTTTATTAGTATTTTAGAGAAACTCGTTTAATTCGTGAAAAAAACTTTTAATAATCATAATTATAATAAAATTTTACGCAAAACATGGTTTAATATATTCATTTAATGTCTTTATTTATATACTACATACATTAAATGATCTTTCTCGCATAGGTAGGCCACACAGATACACCATTGGGATGGTAATATGCTCTTTCTTTGCAGATTTTGTGATGAAAGCCATAAACAGCAAGATTTGTATGCAAGAAACTTCTTTCCTGATTTTCTCTAGTCAAGTTTCTGTCAGTTATTGTGCCCGCATCATGATTATCAAGTAGATATCCACCATTTTTCCCATACTAACTCTATTTCATAAGCGACAATTGGGGTAGACTTTTGCTCAGAAGAGAAACAAAGTCATATCGAATTATAATGTAGAAACATTTTTGAGTGAGGGAATATATGTATGTTCCAAGAGTCTGCAGCGTGGTACCCAAGTTATTAAAGAAGATTACTAATTTTATTGGTTCTGGGCATGGGCATGGGAAAAGGTTTTCGTACTTTTCTGAAAGTCATTTGCGCTCTGTAAAGGCATTTATAGAAAAGTGATTTCTGAGTGTCCATTCTGTTACTGTCTGTTTTATTTCCCGTCAATTCCGAGAAAAAGCTGATCCATAATGTGTGCAATTATGAGAAAAGTGATTGTCTTTATTTGCTATTTCACTGTCTTTGAGATTTTGGTAGTTGCTATATATTTGATTTGTATTTACAACTAGCAACTGACCCAGCAAACGTTGTTGTGCTAAACTTACTGTCAGTGTGTGAGGATGTGGTATATATGGATGAAAGAGGCAGGAAGTGCTGGGAACAATGATGGAATATAAAAAATATAGTCCAAGATAGTTCAAGTTCATACTTAAGGCGTTTTTGCTGTTTTTTCGCACTTTTTTCACACTTTAAGCTGTCTGGCTGAACTTTTGGTCAAATAATTTATATTTAAACTAACTTAAGTATAAGTTCTAAGATTGGTTATAAAAAATAAATATAATTATTAAAATTTACTTGTAATTAATCTTGTTATGAGCTTCTTTTTTTTAGTAGTTCCTTTTTCTTCTTAGTCTGAAAATTCTTTCTTTTTTATTTCTTCAAAATTAATTCAACTGTTAAATTATATTGCAAGCAAATTCATTCAAGTATAATATCAATGCTTTAGCGAAATTCTTGTTAATATTTTAAAGATAATCTGAAAAGCGGTAAATGTAATTTATACAATTTTTTTATTTAATTAATTTTGACATTCAACTTTTTAAAAAGAGAAATATTATGCCAAAAAAAAACGTAATCGAAGTAACACTCACCTGTCAAATTGAGAAAAAGAAGTTAGATTATGTGTTAAACACTATATTTTAATAAATTAAGGAAAAGTAATTAAAGTTTTTAATATTTATTTCGTGGTAAACTTTCTTCAGATCGAAACAAATTTTGCGGTAAATTTTCATTCAAATCTGTGCAGTAGTTTTGATGTCCATTGGCTTCAAACACAAAACGTTCGAGTTTTATATATTTACAATTGAAATATATTAATTAACATTAAGCTTAAAAATAAATCTCTTAATTTCAAGAGGCTTAAATTGATATCTTCAAAGCCTGAAATCTTAAATCTTTACAGCCAATTTTTTGGTTTTGATTCCGGTTGCCATGATTGATGCCAAGTTGTGTCTTTTCAATGCACTTTTCTATCGCAGGAAAAAATTTTAATATGTTTTATTCCCATAACCTCTAAAATTCTTTATAGGGGAAAGTTCTTAATATTGAAAAATGTGTAATTTATTTAATTTGCAAAATTTTTAAGAATAACAAGGACGCTCAAAAATTCTTTTCTCTTTATCCTAACACATGAACTAGCTCTACTACTACTCAAAGTAGGACCTGAGTCTTATAATGAATTTCAAACAAAAACATTTTGTATGTTAACATTCAGGCCTTCTAGGAAGCATATTTCAGAGCTTTAGTCCCAAATGAAAGTGAAAGAAAAAATTTTCAGTGCTTGGAAAGTTATAGAGTGATCCTTATCGTTTTGCTCCTGCAAACTAAAGCATTATTTAAATACAAAATAAAGAGCTTTAAGAAAAACTGAAATTTAGCAGAATGCCTTATATCATTTGATTGTTGACATATTTATCCAAGGTACTCAGTATTTTTGATATGTAACAGTATAAAATAGGCAAACAAAGCAAAAATAAGCTGCTGAGCCTATTATATTGTAGAAAAGATGCTTTGCCAACTTTCACTCAATTGGAAGAGGGCAATGTCAAAGAGGACAAGGTATCAGATTGAAGCTACCAAAATTACTCTAGAAAATCTTTTACTTTATCAAAAATTCTCTGAATAAGTTTTTCAACATTAAATGCCTGTAAATGAACATAAAATATCTATAACAAGTCATTTTGAATAAATGTCACCACCACTGATCCAAAAATAAAATAATTGCCTCAAAACTAATTACTTAAATTTAGATATATTAGAGAACTAATATAGTTAAATACAATCGTCAACCTTTTTCATGTAATACTTTGTCCATTTCGAAGCAGATATAAGTATCTTTACTAAAAATTTGAAAAAAATATCAGCAATACCAAGAATCATTTTCTAATAGTAATAAAAAACCTCTGTTAACAGGTCTTTCATCCACCATCAAATCGTGAAGAAGAAAATACGTTTGAATTTCGTATTCGATACAAATTCATCAGCCAATCAGATGCAGTCGTAAGGTAAGGTGAATCATCTTTTCAACACCAGTAAATTTCTATTTCAATTGAAATTTTATTTGATTTGTTTCCACAAATATATCAAAAAACAAAACTTAATATACAAATATATATATATATATATATAAAGGATATATTTATATATTTCCAATTTATTTACAGATATGGTATCCCAGATGAATTGTTAGAATTGGGACGAGTTACACCGGGAACATATTGTACACGGCAATTTGATGAATGCTATCGTAAAAAGTGTCGACTACAGAGTCCAAATTATCCTGGAATGTATCCAAGAAATGTCACATGTTATTGGACAATACGACAAAAGACAGTGCCAACATGCAAACATGCTATGGTAGCTGTTAGCCAAGAAAATCAGCACAAGGCTTTGGTCAAGAGGTGATTATTAAATATCCTATTTCCTTTCTTTTTTCCTTCATTTCTTTTTTGATTTGTTTGAATTTCCACTACTATATTTGCAATGTGCTACGATCTGAAAGAATAAATAAAATGTCGTTCGTTTCTAATATAAAGTTCGTGAAAATATATGGCATCAATTTGTGTTTGGTTTGATTCACTCTTGCTCTTTTTTTTCTTTTAAGAATTAAAGGTACTATTTTGTCTGAAATGGACAACTTCAATACTTCAGACTTCAGACTTAATAAAGACATATAATGGGATTGATGTCTTCTAAAAAATTTGTATATTTTTGATTGCTAAATCAAATTAAGAAATTTATTACAGAACTGAAATTTTTCAGTTAATTTTTTATGATACAAAAAAAAATCTGAATCATTTTATAGACATCATTAGTCAGCTGGCAATATCCTGCCAATTTTTATGTGACTTTTTTATCAAATAATTTAGAAATGAGTTGAGACAAATATTATATATTTGCTAATAGAAAGAGAAATTACAATAAAAGAAAGGACTTAAATTTTCACAAGATAATAAAATCAAACAAATGTTTATTGGAAAAAAACAAACTAAAATGTTCTTGGCATTGAAAAACATTGGATTCACTAAAGAAATATTAATTATGAGATTATTGAAGAAGTTGAAGAAAAAATTTTTTCACGAAGAGAATAGAAAAGATTCACTAAGCCACTGATAAGCCCAAAAATACTATTTGGTTGAGAAAAGTGTATGCTCTAGCTCTAATCATGGCAATTGATTTTTAGGTTTCGTTTAGAGTAATGGCTGAAAGAAGAACTGCAGATTTATCTCGATAATTTTGAGGATGTGGTTCTTGCCACTGACACAATAGTCATTTTTCGCTATTCAATACTAAACTAAAGAAAAAAAGCTCTGAGTCTCACAAAAATATATTATGAGAACTGCTGTTATGCCAAAATGTCAAAGAGGTTCGAATACCTGCTTGTTTGCCTGCCCAGTGAAAAGCTTAAAAATCCTTCTCAAAATCTTGTAAAATCTTCAACATTTATTTCAGTTTTTAATTTTAACAAAATGAGAGATAAGTTTTCAATAGTCTTGCTTCTTTAAGAGCTGAAGCGGATGTCAGGAGTCAAATAAAGTTTAATCTTATTCTAAAAATCAAACGTTAACTTAACAAATGAGCTCAGTATTTAAAAAAAAAGATTTGACTATAATTAAACAAAAGAAAAATTAATATTGCTTAAATACTATGCAAATATAACAGACACAGATTTAATTGATTTTTGGAATAAATTGCAGCTCGCTTAATACCCAAATACAAAATAATAAAGCTTCTGCTGTAAGGAGTTGAATCTTTGACGTAATATTTTTTCTGTATTTATTTTTTGTACATGTGAACTTAACTCTTTTTATTTAAGTACTGAATCTTCATTTTCTTACATATTGCACAAATCTAATGAAAAAAGACTTAAATTCTATGCCAATGGTTCACATGGTAAGCTCGCAAGACCTACATACATAAAACACCTAACAAATTGTTCCTAATTCTGAGACTTCCTCATTATTATATCACATATAGTCATGTAACACATAAAAAATCTATTTTTATTATTGATTATTATCATAATTTGCCTTACTACTTACTTATTCCTTATATTCCCATCAAATTAATTTAAGAGCACTTCTATAAATCTTAAAGATATTAAATTAATTTACTTAAATTAAAAAAAGCTTTATCAAGCTAGTAGTTTCTTCTTTTGTGTGTGTACTCCAAATGAAAAAATTAACTTCCCAAGGAATTCTCTAATGCTAACAAAATCTTTAAAAAAACCTAAAAAATAGTAATTTATTAACGATTAATTTATTCTATAGGTCAATTGCTAGTCTAAATAAAACATCAAGATCAATAAGAGCTTGGTCTGATTGCACAGGAGAAAGGGATCATTTAATATTTTACGATGGTAGTTCTACTAATGATCCAGTCCTAGCAAAATATTGTGGAGGAGATTGGCTACCCAAAGTAGTATCACGGTGAGTATCTGATTTTTATTTTTCTATAAAAGCAATTTTCTATTAAAGAATTTGACAATTTAACAGAATCAGATAATATAAATTATATATCATTATCATAAAATAAATCCCTATATCAAATTATTGCTTGTATTGAATAAGATAAACTATTTTAGTGTAGCGTAAGTTATCATTTAACATAGTTGTTAATTTCTATCATAATTTAAGGACTTGAAAACATAAACATAAAAATTTAATCAAATAAATATATAAACATAAAGAGACTTTTTAGTTTAGTCTTTAAAATGTTCAAAATTCGTGACTGAAGTTTTGAGGAAGTTGTTAGAATATAAATTTTATTTAGATGCTTTATTATTCTTGGAAAATTTTAATATAATTTGGCATTGTTCAATAATTTATAATTTGTAACTTGATAGGGAAATATAAAGTTAAGGGAAGCTATGCTCAGTTTGTTTTACAAACTAAGAAGTCAAATTATGTCATGTACTTACAAGATACCAAACTTGACTTAAAAAAGTTTTAGCAAGAAAATATTTAGTGTAAGTCTTTTAAGATATATGTAAATTTTTTGTAGTATTTAAAACAACCAACATAACTCAAAAAATTACTTTAAAAAAATGTAGGTAGAAGGAGTAAGGGAAAGGGTGTGGATATTAAAAAAGGTTATTTAAAGTATAAAAGTATCAGCAATTGAAATACCTTTATTGAAAATTGAGTACACATAATAATCAAAGAAATCACTCATAAGGTACCATAGAAATACTCTAAAAGCTTGAAGTAAGTTAAGCTATAAATTGGTTTGTGCCGAACTTCAGTGTTTTGACGTTCTTTGAACTAATTAAAAAAAATGTTGCTTAATAAAATTTTCGATACTTTTTAAAATTTTATTTATTGCAAAAGTAGCAAGTTTTGAAAAATTTGGTGGATATTTTAAGCAATTTTAAATGGTATTAAAATGTTTACAGAATAGAAAACCTACAACCTGCATTATTAGTTTGTAAAACTTTAAAGAAGGATATGCTGTGTTAGTTGTAGGTCCATATAAGCCTAGTACACAATTAAGTACCTAAAAAAATGAATTGAGCAATTATTCCTAGAAATGTAATTTTAAAAAAACTGAAAAATTTTCAGACTAATTTAGAGCGGGTCTATACAGGACCAACTCACAGCAGAAAACTCACCGTGAAACCGGGGTTTTTCATACAAAACTCACAGAATCGCTGTGAGTTTCTGCTGTGAGTTGGCCTGTGTAGACCCACTCTTATATCTAAACTTCTTACCTTCAAAGTTTGAACTAAAGAGAAAGAATTTTATGTAACTCTTTAATTTATTTTTATATAATTAAAAATCATTTTTTCCTTTATTAAATTTCTTTGCAAGTACATTTTACTAAAAGCTGACAAAAAACCTATTTTTTACACAATTATTATTTTAGTATTTTCTTTCTAAAAGGTTAATTTCTTTCCCGTTTTTATATGATTTCATTTAACTTGATTTATCTGTTTATCTATCTCTATGTCTGTCGGTGATATTCAAACTTTATTTTGAGACACTTAATGACTCTCTCAATAGATCTACAATTTTAGAAGTATACTTGATATGAAAAATATTAAAACAAAAATGTTTTTTTGTTCCGTTAAAATATTGGATTAAGGAGTTATGCCTTCATCTATGAAATTTTTATTTTCAAAATTATTAAGTTAGTTCTTAATACTTTTTAAAATCTGTTAAGTTTATATTTGTTTAAAAAAATGAAAAAAATTTTGATATATTTTCACTATTTATTTGAAAATACCTTGAAATACCCTGAAAACTTTGTTTTAATTTTGTTGTTGTAAAGACGCTTATAGATTTCTTTATTTACTTAACCCTTTACATTAGTGTTTTACGCCTAAATTATTAATCTTATATTGAGCTAATAAAAATTTCTTTGTATTTTTTTTAATTAATTGAAAATAAATCAGTTTCTAATTCACACAAAAAAAAAAAACTGAATTATATTGAAGGTGAAGTTAAATAATGAAATTATTTTTTATACCAAAAATTCTACTATAGTTATTAAAGCATAAAAATTGACGAACTATTGGTTACGGCGGTATTGGTGAATTCCCTCACAAGAATTCACAGAATTTAAAAATCATTAGAAGAGAACTTAATAAAATATTTAAAATTATTAAACGTTTAATTGAGAATTGTATCTAAATTCTTCTAAAAAAAAATATTGTACAAAATTAATTAAAAATTGTTTATTGACTGTTACATAACACAAAAAACTGTAGTTTGATGTGATTTCAATTATTTTCCTCAACAAAAATGAGCCTTTTTCATTTTAAAATTAAAACGTCATGTTTATGACAGGTTTATTACAATATTTGACATTAATAAAAATCTCAATTGAATTTGTAATAGCTAAAAATAAAAGGAATCACACGAAAAACTGTCAATGCATCCATTTTTAATTGTATAAAAACCTTAATTCATTTTATTTTACCAAGAATCAGAATAAAGGATAACTATAAAAGAACTATTTCATAGTAACTCTGTTTTAATTGGTTACCTGCTTTTGTCCTATAGAAATCAATATTTTTATTAAAAAAAAAAAAAAAAATCTTAGTAAAACAAAAACCAATCCACATAAGTTCTTGTTAATACAAATTCATTATACTCTCTTAACAAAAATTGAATTAATTTTATCTATAGATACCCCCTGGAAAAACTTCTGTTAGCTATTCCCAAATGGTTTAAGGGCATCTAGCATTCAAAATCAGTTCTATGTTCACGTCCGATTAATTGCATAATTTATTAGTTCAAATGAAATTGTTATTTAGCTCACATACTAAAAGTAAGAATATTTTTCATCCATGGTTTAGACTTATTGGCACAAGGATAATTGCATTTACGTAAATCTGTTCGAAAAGAAAAAAAAAATCCGTTTTGTGTATTGAAGAACTTATTCTACTATTACTATTGTTGTTAAAACATCAATAATACTGTTGAATTCTAGGCTTATCCCAAGTTAAAAGGAACCAATTATACGCTCTGACTAACAAAACCTTAACAGCAACAACAACAATAAATATTATTCTAACTGTTTAGAAAATTTGAACACATAAAGGGAAAAAGGTCAACCCTGATAAATTTGACTTATGAAAATTTCAGCCTAATTTCACAGAACAATGAAACTTGATTCATTTTATTTAATGGACTTTAGTTTTCGTGTTTCTTTTTGCTATTTTTAGGGAGAAAAAAATGATGTCATATTTTGTAATTAGAAAAAGTTTTTTTTTATAAATATTTTAGTAACAGATTAAGAGACCATTAATTTTTTGTTTTTTTAACGGGAAACTTTTTATTGAGTAAAATTTAATATTTTTTATTTGGAAAGATCAATACAAAATTTTTCAAATAGTTAGATAAACATTGATTGGAGTAATTTCCAAAGAGGAACCTTAATGAATTACAAATAATTGAACAATTTCATTAATTGCGACGCAGCTAGCATAATAAAATGATTTCTCTTTACAACATTTTTTAAGGAAAAAGCTTTTAATATTTAAAAAATTCACTAGAAAGTCAAAATTATCCTTTCGAAAAACAAGCGAAGGTTTCCATCAGAGAGAAAATATTTGATGACTCATAAAAAGGAGCATATAATTTTTATGTTCAACGGTCAATAATGGTCGTGTTTAAAAAGTCAAAAAAAAAAAAAATTCAAGGACGAAATTGAGGAAAGTTTGCCCTTGAAAAGAGTCTTTTTAAAAATATTAGGGTTATGGGAAACTTACTTTAGAGTATTGTGAGTTTATCGAAGTAAGAACGTCTTTGATAAAAAATCAAATGAAATTTCTTAACCAATAGAAAGTTTTTTAGATTCGAGCTTACCAAAGTAATCTTCTAAAAAGTTTTCTGGAGTAAAAATTTATATATAAATATTAACGCTTTAAGTCCTTTTTCAAAACCTTAAGGCTTTAAGTGAACAGCATAAGAACTCTTATAGTCTTCTAAAATGTATTATGAATCGTCTATAAAATTTTCGACTACAGAAACTTGAGATAAGCTAAAAACTTTTAAGAAATTTCAGAGTATTATGAAAATTTTAAAATATTAAAACACATCACCACAGACACCTCCTATGCATTTGGAGTACCTCCAGTAAACTGTTTTACGTAAAACAGGCTTCAGATGTTAAATTAAAATTTATTTTGAATTCTTGAAGTAACTGAAGATTGGGATGAATATTGTAGTATAGAAGGTTTTAAATGGACAGCAAGTAACTTTTAAAGAATTATAAAAGAGAAACTTTAAGATAGATTTTAAAAGTCTTTTAAATTTTTACTAATGGTTTAAGAAAACTTTGAATGAGCCAAAGGATTTTCTGGTAATCCTGAGTTATAAAAAACTTTTATAGTCCTTAGTCAAAAGAATTTAATTATTTGGAATCTTGACGGAATGTGGCTAATTTTTTAATTTTTAAAAGAAAACTTAGAGTATTTTGGACATTTATGGATACTGTGGCCTTTTAGATGATTAATCAAAAAATTTTTCTTAAGGTGTTGATTGCAATTCACTTCACCTCAATCGCCTCTCCCTCCCCTTCCCCCCCCCCCCTTCCTTTTTTCTCTTTTCATTGATTTTTATTAAGTCAGTTATTTTATAATATTTTTTATTTACAGACTTTGTATTTCGAAAAATAAAAACCTGAACCTGGTTTTGATTATAGATTTATAGTAATTCATCTCAAACTTCATTTCATTGAATGTTAATATCTAAACTAATGATAATAAATAAAAACGATGCAAAAAAACTAGTTTTATCTTTACTAAATATATAAAAAATTTTACATTTTGGCTTATATTACGCTTTTGAAATCTAAAATTTTCTAAGATTTTAATAGTAGCCTTCATTTTATGCATTAATTTCTGATTAAAATTCATTACTAAAATTACTAAACTTAAATTGATCAATAGATGGAAGGCTTGTTTTCAGAATGGCATTGAATTCAATGTTTAAAAAATTTTTTACCCCTGTTGATTTATTTAATCAAGTTTTGACCAAATCTAATCATAAATTTTGCTATTATTCTTAAGTAAAATTTAAAACTTTTTATGTTTAAGATTAATCTCTAATACTACTCTCTACATTTATTTCAATTAAATATTCCAAAATGTCCCAATATCTAAGAGCTCACATGAATAGCCCTTTTGCTTAACTATTTTTGTTGGCTTATTTCCCAAACCAACAATAACCTCACCAAAAAATATACCTTAAGCTTACTCTTATCTCTTCTATTCTTAATTTTAAACCACTAAAGCTATTCCACTGAAAAATATTTATGTATTTTTTCATATAATTCTTTTTTATCGTCCTTTAATAATAAATTTTCATTTCGCTTGCTTTGTTTCTCATATATTTAAACCAAAAGAAGAAGATTTATTAACTAAAACTGATATGCAAAATATAATAAACAATTGATTTTATGCTTAAAAAAAAACTTTCAGGAGCTTCGGTATTCACTAAAAAAAAATTGAGATATACATGTATTATACAATAGAAAATTTAACAACATTTAAAAATGGGAGCTCTTAAGCTCGCTTCAAACTAAATAAAATCAATTATGTTCTAAAATTAATTTTTGGTAACAAATAAATTCTTTAATTAAAGCGCATTTTGCAGGTCACTTACCTCCTTTTTACCACAACAGAGGTCAAAAAAACCATTAAAAAAAAATCTTGAAATTTGGTGACAGGTTACCAAATTTTCCAATTATTTGTCATATATTAAATTATAATTAAGGTCTAATAGATTAAATGTGTGGTGAATTTTAATACCAAATTTTACTTTATATTTACATATTTATATCCAAGTTATAAACTAGATACAGACAAATTAAATATGATGTCCTTTTACTAAGAATTTGTCTCGTTAATCTGATATAAAAGCAATTTATTTTTCTTTATACTTTTGCTGACTTTATATAATTAAATTCACAAAAACGAAAGAATTTCTTTAACTTTTCCATACAATGAAGTGTATAAAAAAAGATATTGTGTCTAGCAAACGTTAAATCCTTTTTCAAAAACAAAAAACTATTATACCTCCCAGAGGATGATTAACGTATTTTGAAATTCATTGAAAATGTTTATAGAATTTTTTCTAAGGAAGTGAATAAATGATTCTTAAAAAAAGAGATATATTATAAACATCCTTAGAATTGTACTTGAAGTTTTTGTTGGGTTCTTTAAAAATGATCTTTATCCATTTATTATTTCTTCGTTATGTTACTTAAGCTCATAAAAAATTTCAAAATGTTTAATCCATATAAGCTTACAATTTGAGGATCAATATTCACACATTACTTTAAACGGTTAAAAACAAATAAATATTTTATTTATATTATAAAAATGAAATTGTTGAAGAGCATCACATTAGACATCAAGTACTTTTCAAGACTTCAAAATCCTAGTTTTATTTACAAAATTTTCAAAATTTATGCTTACCAAAGCTTTTATTGAAAACACAATGTATGCATAAAGAGTTATCCTCTTTCTAAAGAGCATTATTGAAAATTTCAAAACTTTTACCATAGAAGTGTAAAAGATAAATAAATTCTAAAAGCAATTAATGAATTTTACATCCCTACCAACCTAAACTACTTAATGTAAAGTTGGATATAGCCATGGCTATAAAAGTCTTAAAGACAGAGCAAGTACAGCAGTTCCTAAGTACAACTTTTTGAATTTAATTTTTGAAATCTGCTGGATAAAGAGAAATGCATTCTTCTAGGGACTGGATTATTGTAAAAAGCAACAAAGCTAAGGCTCAACTGGACCTAATTGTTATAAACAGGATAATGAACTAAGAAAATGTTTTTCTTTCAAAGTTTCATATTGCGGTTAGGTATATATAGCTGTTTCATTGGAATTAAGTTAAGGATTGGTTAAATACTGAATGGCAAGAAGACTTATTTTTAAGTCATTTTTACAAAAAAGAAACTTCTAGAATCAGAGAAATTAAATAATGAAGATTATTCTTGTATAGCTTAATACCTTAATAACGTCTTTACGAAGCCTGAATGTACTTTTATATTCCAAAACTCTTGAAATTCATCTCAAAACTGCATTACTTAAAAAGTTTGAATGCTTGAGCTCAATATACTTCAACACCAACAAAAAAAATATCCAGAAAGACTTGAGATTTTCTGTCAATTTATTATAAATATAACAAAAATGTTAGCTTCAAATATGGGTTCTATAACTCGTTAATGAAAATAATCTAAATAATTGAAATTTAGTAAAAATAACAACAAAAGCAAAACTAATTGACAATAATTTAAAAAAATTTCACTGCAAATAATAAAAAAAATAATTTTAAATATTTGAACAGAGAGAATCAACAATCTTCAAATCTAGAAAACATTCTTTGGAAAAAAAACACCCTTGTAATCCTTGTAGTAGATTTTTTTACATTTAAACTTCTTAAAATTAAAACTGATGGTTAAAGGAATTAGTTTCAGAATGGGATCAATGTATATGTAAACATAGACACACAAACCACAATTAAACCACATCAAACATCAAATAATTTGAATTAGATTTTCCTTTTAGCGAGAAAATTTTCTTGTTTTTATATTTGTGTTTCACGTTTGTAGCTTGCTTTGCATTTTTTTTTTTTTTGCTTTATTCCTTACTTTTTCCTCTTTTCTAAAATCACTTACTAGGCACACTGGGGTTCATTACATCCTAGTACCAAAAATTGCTATGAAAAATAAACTATTAAACATTTTCACTTAAAAATTTGTACACAACATCTTGCAAGTTCATCCAAAAAAATAATTAAGGTAATATTGGTAATAATCAAACATAAGTATTTATACTAAAAAAGCCTAAATAGGATAAGAAAAAATGATTATTTTCATACAAAAATTCATTTTTTTATAATATAAGAGCTGAAAATTTAAAGAAGTCTTTCACTAATATGTCACTACAAGAAAATAATAAGCAAAGAGCACTGGCCCTTTCAAAAAAGGTATTTATTCCAAAAAAAGGAAATCGGGATTTAGTGAAAACTATTTGTTTTTATCTTAACATTTTAGTTTATTTGTAAATACATGCAGGGGCGTATCGCCCCCCCAAAAAAAACTCGACAGTCGGCAAATCTCAGTTATTCTAACGTGCAATTCAAATATGAAATCGGTAACTTGATATGGATTCACGAATTCAGGAATTTCTAAGACAACATTTTATGAAGAATGATAGGTGCAACATTAATTTCTTTAATTGTTTTTTTATTTCAAACTTTTTGCATTCGATTGTGAATATATGAGTCAGAACTTCCAAAAATATCTAATAGATTTTTGGTTGAAAGTGCTAATTAAGTGATACCAAGTGAATCAAAATAGAGAGAAAGAAGTAATTTTAGAAAATTTAACACTGATTATTTTTTCTATTAGAATGAACACTGCAGTTAGTTTTTAAATCACAGTGAATGAAGTCATAAACCATTGTGACAAAAACACTGACTAAATAAGAGTTTATTGAGTAAGTGAAGGGACTTTCGCAATGCAATTTCGAAGAATGTTAAACGATGAAGAATAATAAAATAAGTGATTATCAAAAATTCCAATTTTGTAGATATAATGGTTTCGTTTGATTGCTCATACACAGAACACGTCGCATACCAAAAAAGTATGCTGAATACACTGAAACAGGTAGTAATTTCGAGCTTAACTTTTGGAGATATTTCTAAAATAGTGTTCAAATTACGTAAGGTGATTCCGTTGGCGCATAAGCTTGTTTGTTTTATTTTGACTGCTCCAGTGATATCAGCTTCTTGTGCACGCTCATACGTTCAACAATGGGGGATGATCGTTTGAATGTGTTGATGTTGTTTCGTTCTTCGAAGATAAAGTTGACGAAATTAGCCTGCGTGAAGTCGTTGAGAAATAGTCGGTATTGAAACATCGCAGAGTTAAACGCTGACATCTATCATTCTATGGATAAGACAATGCTCATTGTCTACCTAATACTTTTCTTAAGAATTATTTTAGCGATCGTTTAGCTGTGATTATGTTGTTTATTTCAAAAAATTCTTTAGAGTAATTATTTGTTTTGTTATAATAAAATTCTATAATAGTTATTTTGAACACACTGATATTACTATATTTCCACCCACATGCTACATATGCAGTCATCAAGCTTTCTGGGTAAGTCGGCTTTTTTACACCCGTCAGCCCCCCACGCTCAACACGCTCGCAACGGCCCTGAATATATGGTTTTTGATTTAACACGTTGCAGACGACACAGTTTTTTATATTTTACTTCATCCGGCGGCAGTGAAGTTCGTACTTTGCTTTAACTGGCGACTTACGCCATGCACAAAATGTTGTTGTTGAAATTAAAAATTATTTTTAACCACATAAAGTTTATTTCATCTAAAAAAAATTACGTCGATGCGGGCCACCGATGGTACACGTCGTCCTCAACGTGTTAATTACTTCCTGCATAGTACAACTAACGATATGGAGCGAGAATTTTTATATATCTATACAACCGGTACACATAGTAAATGTGTGAATTTCCAAACATCCTATTTTTGATTTTCAATTTTCTTTTCTAATACAAATTTTATTTCGTCACTGTGTATCGAACTCTATACGCTCAATTTTGTAGAATTTAATATCTTTCTTCTGGCAAAACCTAGCCTTAAGTCCTTATGCAATGTAGTAGTTTCATATCTCAGCTGTAGATATGGAATCACTTAATACATATAAATACTTTTCAAGCAATCAATAGCAGTTAATTTTTTGTTTAAATTGTTATTTTTACTGTAGTACGTTAAAAGTATTCTTGCATTAACGATGACCTGTTCTAAAACACCATAAAAATTCGCATTGGTAATCTATAAGACTTGGCGCTGACAGTATAGGAGTGGCAGCCAAAAATTTTTCAGCCTCAAATGCAAGGACAGTAACAGTTTTTGATTTCAGGCACTCTGAAGGCGAGTTGTAGAACTCTTTTTTTTCAATACTCAGGAGATGACGGATAATTTGTTGAGAAACGAATATTTTTAATTTGCAAAATTATATTTTATTTTTCATTTATGCAAAAATATATTTGCCAAGATTCATAACATTCGATGCAATAAGTTTTTTTTTACAATTTTTATAAAAAGACAGTCACACTAGTTATGCCCACTAAATAAGTAACCAGATAAATTTTATTGTACGGCTTAATACAGGGGATTTAATCAATTTTCACTTATAAAGAATTAAACGTCTTTTTTATTAAAACCATTTTTTAAAAATTTAAATAAAAAAAATTTTAACAAAAATTTCTTTTTCTTATTATTTCAGAGGACCCGAAATGCTAATAGCATTTCATTCTAGCCCATTTTCAGCACCATTACAATCAGGAATACCAAACAGAGGATTTGAATTAGATGTTGATATATTATTTGCTGATTCAGATTCTTATGATTTTGCTAAAGGACAAAAAAATGCATGTGAATTCCATATAAATGCATCAAATCCAGGTTAGTAATATACAGTTTTATTCTATGAAATTTAAAATAATATATTTAACTATTCTAACAATAAGTACTAAAATAAATAGAATTGTTTTTAATATAAACAAATCCTAGTTAGAAAGTTTATCCTGACATTTTGAAATCATTATTAATTAATGAATATTTCCCTGGTTTTAGTAACTAAGGCCTGTGATGGTTAGTTACTTGTGCATTATTCTAATGGATATCCATTTGAATCGAATTAACAAACAAATATCCTTGTATCCAATATACAAGTGAACATATACAGAAATTTATATAAAAGGAATAGCCAGTAGTAGCAATTGTTGCATAGCATTTGAATAGATAGAAGTATTTTAAATTAGAATCAAGGTTTTACTTATGGTCCTTAAACAAATCCAGACACCTAGTATTGATTCAAACAAAAGATAAACTAAGCAACAAACTTAACAGTTCAATGGGTTAAATTAATTGTTAGAACATTTATTATCATTCACAATTGAAACAACTTTAAATGTGTTCGTAAGTGAAAATGAGTTCTATTACAATATAGATAAGTTTTATCCTTTTGGATTGCATTATACTTTCAACTGTTATAATACCAACAAAATCTGATAGACATTTATTTTCTATTCAGTGCAGACTAATTTAATTTCTTTATTCTTATAGGGAGCGAAATTTCAATCAAAAATTATATGACAATTCCTTTGAGTTGAAACTTTATATTTTAATTATATTTGAGATTATCATGTTTAAGAAGAAATTGTGATTTCATTAAGCATTGTTTTTTTTTTTTGTATTGATAAAAGAACTTCTTTTTTATTTAAGCTTGATCAAAACAGTATTAAAACCATAATTTAAGCCCATATAATCAATAATGCGTTCGATTGAACCTTGAGTTTTTATCTATAAAGTCTCTTCTGCTTGATAGAGTTATATACATCGCTAGTGTGCACTTCGTCAAGCCCAACAATTGAAATAATTAGTGCTTATTTTTTAGATAATTTATTATTGTTATACAATTTGTAATAAATCTGAGATAAAATTTGAGTTTTCCAAAGCAATCTACTACCCAAAAAGAATTAAATTTATTTAAATTATTTTAAATTTAATCCTAAATACAATGCTTGCTAGGATCTAGCTAGAACCATGTTTTAAATAAAAACATGATAAAAAAAAGATAACGCTTTTTAACGTAGCAAAAAATGACAACGATTGAAAAAATTCACTCTCTAGTCAAATATCGCCCCATAAGATGTTTCCACATAAAAACAAATTTTGCTCAAATCTTAAACTTTCATCAGTTAGATAAATAGTTTTATATAAAAAACTAATCCAGAAGTACTTGTAAGCCTTTTCAAGGAAAAATTTTTGACAGATATATTTTGAATTATCAAAAAAATATTATAACGGATCTTAAGCGCTCTTTCAGTGAGTTTTTGTTGTGATGTTACAATAGTAACGTACAAATTAAAAACACTATTTTTCTTTTCTTTTTTTGGTAATCATTTAAATTCTTCTAAAGTACCAAACACCAATTTTTATTTCGTGTGTCCTAAATTTTAACATAAAATCTAGAAACAATAAAAATCTGGTAATGAATACAAAATAAAATTAGTTTAAATTTTTTAGCTCAAAAATGATGTGAATAAAAAATTCTGCACGTTCCTTTGCACCTTCCCGTTTGCTTATATTGGCGCATGCGCTTTAAGTTTCTGTTGAGAGTATGAGAAATTTTCGACTAGAAATAACCAAACGTATACCGTGCCAAAAACCAGATCGTATAAGTAAACAAGTGAGACAGTAAAAAGAAGTTTTCAAATTTTTGAAATTTTCCAAACAACTAAGCGATTCCCAACTGTAAATTTTTTCAGGCATAGTGCTGTATTTTTCTTCTATAAGAGTATTTGATGGGGAATTTTCTCCTTATACCCTTCTTCCACGAATGCTAATAAATTTTAGTTAACACTTAAAAAACGTAGAAATGGGAATAACGCTTAAGTATAAATGGTCCTTGGGGCAGAAATTTATTTTCATCTCGCTCGACATATTTACTGTTTTCAAGTGTTCTGAACTTTAGAGTTGTTTCATTGTAGATCACTTGCTAAGTTTGAAGCAGTTGCATGCTTTGATGTGCACTCGATGAAAAAAATACTAGGTTTGGATACCCAAAAGAACTTATTTTTATAAGTATTTACTTGCATGGCTGAAAGTGCTTAAAATGTTTATAAATAAAAGTCTTGCCTCTAATAAAGTGTTAATTTTAGATGAAGACCAAAAAATAAGTCTTTTTAAAATTAATAAAATGCGGATATAACTTTACAACAATTAAGATTGAAGTCCACCTGGACTATTTTAAGTCCAAGTACTCAATCTATTCGAATTCATTTAGTGGCTGTGATCTCCAATTATTTTGTATATAGCACTTCCATGCGACAATAATCAAAGATACAAGCACTTTTCCTAATTTTATCCCAAATAACAGGAAAACCAGGATCTCTGTGCAAATTATTAAACACATGTAAAAAGAATTTCTCTTTAGTAAAAGGCAAAACGTTAAATTTAAGTAATTTAAGTAAACGACAAATTTAAGTAACAAAAACTATTCAAATTTAAAATATTATGGCTTCCTTTTTTTTGTAAATTTTGAAATTAATTGAAATTTTATGGAAAATATACTCAAATTTTTCTTCTCTAGGTTTTTTAGATGAATGTAAAATACTTAGAGAGAAAAAGTGTTAACATTTTAACTAATTTTTTAATTATCTTCAGGTTAATTTGAGTAATTAAAAGCACTTGAATCAAGTACAGTATTTTCTTTAATGAATTACATCAATTGAAAAATTAGACCCATTTATAACGTGCCTAGAGAATGAATTTTAATCTGATTAATTGCTTACAATATTATTTTTCACTGTTTTACTTGTTAATACATAAAATAAAATTGCACTAAAAAATATTTATTAATATTGAACACAAATATTAATAAAGAACACAAATAAGAGCTTATTAATATTTACATTAACTTCCACACAAATTAAAGCTAATAAAGACAAATTTATACTTTTATTAACCTCTTCTCAGGTCAGGTCAGGTAGTAATACTGGCTATATAAGTTTACTTCTAACCTAAAATTATTTTGATTACAATTTTTCAACGATTTTTTCAAGAAATTTGACTGATGAAAATTTTTTCAAGCTAACCACATCAATTATTTTTAATTTTATATTAAATTTATCCAAGTCGCATATCCATCGAATTTGTATTCAAATGGTGAATAATTTGCAAAAATTTCCAAAGTGACGGAAGTATTATAAAAAATACTCATAACTTATAGAATTTGTTAAAAAATTTAACAATATTTTCTATCCTCGTAAATTTCACATACATTTACATTGAAAATTAATTAATAATTAATTCTTTAATCTTCGAGTAGACATTTTATTTCACAAACTCTTACAACACATTTTTTTCAAAAAATTAAACACGTGATTATTTCTTTGACAAACAAAAAGAGAAAAACTTCAGCTTATATTAACTAACTAAATACTTTCCATTTTATACATAGACGATGTCCTGATAACAAGACGTGGACGTATAGGAAGAATATTTAGCCCCAGGCATACACTTCCACCGAACACAACATGTACATATTTCTTTCATGGTTATCCTGGAGATCTTATTTGGCTATCATTTACAAGTTTTAATTTACAAATACTACAACAAGCAATACACGATAATAATAGTCTAGGACGTGTAAGTAAAACTTTTATTCTATTGAATTTTCTAGTTTTCATAAAAATTTCTAATACAAAACAAAAAAAAAAATGAATAATAAATTATTAACTTTATTTAGTCTGATTTACCACCATGGATAACACGACTACGAATGTGGGATAGCTATGGTACATATATACCACAAACAAAGTTAATTACAACAAATGCTCCAGCAACGAGTTCACGTTTACAAAATTTGAACAATATTAACCGAACTCAATATAGTCACTATTATTATAGTCCAAATAATCCAAAATATGGTAAGAATGTTCGTGTCAACATAGATAATGCATGGAATCCAGTAGATACATATATCTATGGACCAACACAACAGAGTATCTTTAATCAAGAGAATAAATATGGAGGATATTTTCAACAGAAGACAGGAAATGGGTTGACAAGCGTAAAGGAAAGTCTCAATTATATAGCTCAGAATAGATTTGATAAGTCATCATCAAAGGATAGTAATATATTACATACAAATGAAGCTACAATTTTAGGACAGAAAATAAATAATATGATTGGAAAAAATAAAAGACGACTTATGTTAGAAATTTATGACTATGAAACACCAAAATTATGTGATCATACTGCTATTACAAGTGTTAGTGGTCATAAACTTAGACCTTGTAGTACATATGAAAGTTATGTTAGTACCGGAAGGGACTTGGTAAGTTACAAAACTTTTTTAACTTTATATATTGAAAATAGATGTGTATTTTGTGAATAAAGTCTAATATATAGTTTTTTGTGTGTAAATGACATTACAATTTTCTAATATATTGCTATATATTAGATTTATTATCATGAATATGTATCCTTTCTGTATTTCATTTCTACAAAAATTTAATATCCTAACAAATCCACTGCTAAAATGTTGTCGTATTTAGTTTATAAATTGAGTATCTGCAAGATACAACATATATAAATATTGATTTTAAAAGCAATATATTTTTTTTAAATTACTTGATAGAGTTTTAAATAAATTAATATACGAGGTGTGTTCAAAAAGGATCCGGGATTTTCGTTTTTTTTTTTTTTTTTAAATATATATATTTACTGTCGCTTTTAAAATAGTCCTCATTAGATATTATGCACTTGTTCCCGCGCTTTTTGTAGTGCCCAAAACACTTCTCAAACTCGATCTTTGAGATAATCTTTAGCTCTTTCAACGATGCCCTTTGAATTTCATCTTTGCTGATAAAACGATTACGTTTTAAGATTCTCTTTTTCTTTGCAAATAGAAAAAACTTACACGGAGCCATGTCAGGCAAATATATGATATGATATGATATGATGAGATATGATATTTCGTCAAAACTTCGCCACAGTTTGCATTCAAAATTCAACAATTTTTGAAAAAATTTTCCTGCCACGCGTTTCATATCCAAAACCATCAAAATAATTTCATGATATTACCCTACAAATATGACAACGTCATTAACAACTTTTTTGATTGCTATTCTGCCATTGTTTATAACTATTTCTTTGACTTCTTTCACGTTTTCATCGGTTGTTGATGTCCTGGGGCATCCTGGGCATTCATCATTTTCAACGTCTTCACGGCCACCTTGGAAACGCTTATACCACTCATAGGTCTTCGTTAATATCTCACATAATTAGTTATCCTTAATTTCATTCTTAACGAAAAATTTAGTACACATTTTTTTGAAGCAACAAAAATTGCCGAGCTCATAAAAACACATTTTAAAAAGGTGCCAATTAAAAAGTAAACAATGATTATAGCTAAAAATTTTATCACACTTAAGAAGCATGTGCACCAACATTATAAAATATCAAGTCAACAGATTTTGAATACAAAATAAAAAATCTATAATCAATTTCATATAAAAGTTGTTTTCTATTGTATTTTAGGATATATAAAAACAAAATACATCATTAATTTTCTGAAATACCAAAATAATCTTCAAGTTAATATCAGAAACACGTAAACTCTCAATAGCTTAATTTATCTTCTTCATATTCGTTAATATTTTTTCCTCTTTTATAATTCAGTTCTCTTTGTATCTTCTTATTATGTAAGTTAACAACAAAGGTGACCTAAATAGTTATGTAATAGAGCAGAAACTTTTAGATATTTTGCTTTAAACAGTGTAGAACATGTCCTTTTTAGCAATAATAACAAATAAATAAATAAAACCGTTTAGTAAAAAACTAAAGCTAACCTATGGAAAGAAGATTTATAATCAAGATCTGCGTACGAAAACATTTTGTTAAAAATGTAGCTATGTTAAAATAGGTTTGCATACTTTCAGGAAATACATATATAATAATAACCCAGCGGGAAAATCGGAATGCCCTTCCTAGGTGAGTGATAAAGAGAGCATTCCTAAGTATCCCGTGTTAATGCCAAATGGAATGCGCTGGCACACGTATTCCATTTGTGTAAAAGCTCTAAATATAACTTTTACCATTATTCACATATATGATATAGTATATGAAACATTCACATTACACAAGTATGTATATGAAATTTTAGCGCATGCGGCTTGATGTTTGATTTGACATTTAAAGTATTATCTTTGGTTATGTTTGAAGTGAAAAATGATTGTGTTTTAATTAATCTAAATTTATTTATGCTTTTTTACAGAAAAAATGTTGTAATTTCAGTGTGATATAAATTATTTTACATAAATAGTATCATTTTTGAATTTTTCAACCTAAATACTTAAAATCAAAGTGATTAAAATACAAAAAAGTGTATAATTTTATAAAAGGTAGGCATTTATAGTTTAATTATTTTTAATTATTTTATTTTAGGTTAAAAACTTAAACTAAGGAATTAAAAGAGATGAGAATGCCAAAAAAGTGTATAATTTTATAAAATTATTAATAATTTTATAATTGAATTATTTGTAATGAATGTCATAAAATTATATTTGGGGTTTTAAATAAAATAATTTTAAATTTTCAAAATTTGTTTATTTTCAAACGAAATTTCCCTACAAAAAATGCACGCATTTTAAGTGCATTTCAAGAAAATCAGGTAAATATTCATTTAATTAAAAATAATTAATATTTATACATAAGTATTAATATAATTCATTATATTTCAAAAAGACTTTTTAAATAAAATATTAAAAATTTTCAAAATTTATTTATAAAAAGAATTAAAATGAATTTTTACAGGGGACATTCCATTTCATGTTATTTTGTATGGAATGTCATGGCCTTCCATATACTAACAGAAAAGTTCTTTGACTGCCTCACTTTCGTATATTAAAAAGCTTTTCTTTAGTATATGGAATGCCATTTCATTCCACACAAAATCAACATGAGATTCCCCTAAAAAAGCTTTTCATGCAGAATAGGTGTATGCATGTATGCGCTTTTTATATTAAGGTTACACACACATGTAAACCTAATTATGTTCATTTGTGTTACGACCTTCCCTCCAATGAAGTCGTAATGTTAAATGAAGGCCAAATGGAAGGTGGTTTGTACTAGGGATGGAAGGCCCTCCCACAAGCCATACCAGTATATTTGAAGGCCTTCTGCGAGTACCAAATTTCCCGCTGGGAAGATTTACAAAAATTGTGGGCAATTTAATAATCTTAATATTTATGAACATCAGCTTTGTTAGTCTTAAATCTGTGGAATGGGATACTATTTTGCACAGTTATTTTTTACCACATTTTTAAATTCCAAACTAGTAAATGACCAATAATTAAGGTTTTAAATAATTATAGTTGTGTTATCATCCTTTAATTCAGAGAAAAAAAACATAACTACTTAAGATGTTTTTCATCGATGCAGACAATGTTGATTTATTTAACTAATTATCATACAATAAAGCAATATTTCGGGTTTATTCCATTAAATTTTCGTGATAAAATCTTTATAAATACGCTGTTGGCAGTAAATCAATGAAGGTGTTACCTAAATAATTAGTTTGTGGTATACACTATAACTTGTCATTGGATTATCTAAAATAAAAAGCATCAAGATGACTTAAAAAAAGTGTTTCGAAGTAACACAGTCCAATTCTTATTGTTGTTACTTTGTGTTTCTTGGAATTTTAAAACACGATTTTCGTGTAAAAAAAATTGACCAGTTCTCTACTAAAAAATAAGAAATAATTAAAACAGAAAACGATTTTAGTGATACTTATGCAGAACCAGTATTTAAAATTTTAAAAAACTCAGTTCTTTAGATTTTGAGTTACAGGATACACTAATTTAAATAAAAGGAAAAAATTCATGCTCTAAAGTAGAAAATCTATAATAATTCGGTTATACCAGTGAACTAGATCAGGGATCAGAGAGATCAATCCCCCATGATAGCAATATTTTAGTGGCAATTAAAGGAAAAAGTTAAGAAAGTTTTTAAAAAGTTAACCCCTCCCCCTCCCTAATTAAAAAAAAAATCTTCTCCGGTACTGTGTAACTGCGCCTCAGATTGCCTATATTAGCGCCTATAATTCTGCTGTCCAATGTAGACACCAAGTAATCATCTCAAAATTTTGGTGACCAGTGACGACTTAAATCTTCTTTTCATGCCAAAAGGTTGCTGACTAATGACGAGTTAACTTTTATCTACGCATTATCTGATAATATTTTTATTTTCGTTTCTCGAAAAGTGGTATAAAAAAATAGTATTCTTTTTAAATAATTGTATTTTGTTTAATGAATTCAAAATTTACTCTACTTATAATTCACAATAAGAACTAATAACATACAAAAAATGTCCACAAAAGAAGCTAGGAAATGGATTTCTGTAGATACAAATCAATGCAGTACATCAACTGGCAGCTCTCGTACGTCTAAAAGAGTACCTTACAATGATTTCTTCCCTTCCAGGCTTTCAGAAAAATTAGTTGGCCACGTTTTAGAACAAATAACCTTTGACGTTAGTGGTGTCACTGTTTTGCTGAACAAGCAACTGGAAGGTGCATAGTACGTATTCTCTTCAAAAAGAAAGCGCAGCGAAACGAGATATATTTGCAAAACCTGTTGTGTACCGCAATCACGCAGGTGATTGCCATATCATACCAAAAAAAATTATTAAAACTTATATAAAAAATATGTTCAAAGTTTAATTTCATTTCATTCAGTATAAATAAAATTTATTGGAGTTTATTTAAAACGTTTTGCTTTCATATTCAAGTAAAAAAATTTCCAGTGACATGAGATAGTTTGTTTGTAAAATTCTGAACGGCAAAGTGTTAAGCTCAATTATAATTTTTACAATATTTTAGATGGTATCTCTTGTTGAAATTTATTTTGTCCAATTTTTCACTTAAGCTCTAAATAACAGAATTAAAGTCTTGTGAGCAAAACTCTTAAAAAAACAAAAGCAAAATAAAGCTCAAGGCAGTAACTAATTCTTAATTCCTTTATACTTTATTTTACAAAAAGTTTTCATCTTTGGAGTTTAAAACTTAAAAGGAACAAGAAATTAAGCAAAATTTAACAAGAAAAATAATTTTTTTCTTTAAGTTCAAAGTTTTCATCAAAAATTCGATTTAATTAAAACTTAGCTTATAGCTTTTAACTGCTGCCGCTAACATTCATTTACAAAAAAAAAAAAAAAAATCCTTTAGATTCCTTTTCAAAGTTTATAGCAAATCTTATTGTAAAATACACAAATTCTCTTGAGAATAATAATAATATAAAATCCATTTCATTACAGAAAATTGAATTTCATACTCATACCGGAACTGCACTTTATCCGGCTACATTTTCATTCAACTATGAATTTGTCGATACTGAAATGGGTGGTGATTTATGGTTAGGTCGTCGCGGAGAAGATCCCGTTCCATCATTATGTTCAAGAATATTTCGTAAACGTAAAGGTAATATTCAGACACCAAGAAATGTCTTTCTATATGGACGAGGTGGAGCTAAAAATTTAACATGTTTATATCGTTTCGAAGCTGGTATATCAGAACGTGTACGTCTTGTTTTGCATAATGTTTCATTTGGGGATGTCAATAGTTGTACAACAGAAACTGATTTGCATACAAGTCGTCCCAAATGTACACCAATGCATCCAGATGGACATATTAGTGAACTAAAATTATATGATGTACCATTTAGAGATGTAAAAATACCACTTGGTTGTTTATGTGATAATACAAGTGCTATATATAATACACCATTAACATTTTTATCAAATTCAAGGATTATGGAAGTAAAATTTACAGTATCTAAACTAAATATATCTGAAGATTTTGCTGATGTTTATTTTTATGCATCATATGAATTTAAAAGATATCCAGAATGTCATAAAAAGACACGTCTTAAAGGATCTGGTGGTGGAGATGAAATAAAATATCCTTTAAGTACTGAAGATGCTAGCTGTGAAGGAATTTCTTGGTTTATTGAAGCACAACAACAAGAACGTAGTTTATTTCTTCAAACATGGGGATCTTATTTACCACTGGATCCAACATCTGAGGATGCAATGCGTTGTAATACTAAAAATCGTTTAATGATATATTCAGGTCGTCCAATGAAACCAATGCGAGTTATATGCCCATCTCAACCAGAGCATGGTCCTTCAGCATTACACATATTTTCAGAAGATTGGACAACTGAAAAGCAATTATCATTGACAAATAAGTAAGTTATATCATAATATAAAATTTATTTTTAAAATATTTTAATTTTCTTCCTTGTTTTTCTCTTTTATTTAGAACAACTTTATTTAATTTAACCAAAAAATTTATGATATATTTTCAAAATAAAAAATTCACTTTTTTGTTTCATTCGAATAGACCAGTAAATATGGTTATAGAACCAATATTAAAGGAGCCAGGAAGTATAACATTTTCATGGTTGGAAATATACAGGACAAAAGCATCTCTGGTAGAACTGCTTGATATACAAACAAATTTCACAGCTAATGATACACTTGCTGAATTTGGATTTTATCCAAAAGACTCTGACTGTGAATATAAATGCCCTGAATTGGATGCATGTATTGCAGACAATCTCTGGTGTGATGGTAAGCACAGAAGTTATGTAGGGTGTTGAAATTTTGTTATTTGTTTTCAAGGAAGTTAACAGAATATTTTGTTGTTCTCTTCTTGTTTATTTGATTTTGTTTCTTTGATTTTTTTGTGAATTTTTACTTAATCAGATTAAAAGCAGATTTAGTTTTTGTGAAGTTTTGAGCAGGGAAAAAAAACTATTACCACTTTTGAATAGAGAGAAATTGTAGTAAATTTAAATAGAGAAATTTAATTAAATGTTGTAAAATTTACTAACATAATATAAAAAGCATTTTTGATTATATGAAATTTTCTTTAGTTGTTTCAGTATATCAAATATTCTAAGCTAAGTTTGATAAATCGTATTCGAAATTTTTATAAATAGAAATTTAGAAATTTAGAATCAAAGAAATCATACTCGTAGTTTTATAATATACCGTAAGTAAATTAAATTTAACTCCTCTCAACTAAAATATCAATGAAAGAAAGGAGAAGTCTTTTCTAAGATAAAAAAAATCAATCCGTTATAGTTATGAAGTTTAAGCTGTACTTTTCTTTAATTCAGTGATGTAGATTGATTTTAGCTATGTTGTGGAGTAGGAGTAATATTTTGTATTTTGTCAACGTTCTTATAGGCAAAGCAACATAAGCAAAAATGCTGGACAATTTCCAGAAGGTGAACGAAGCGGTAAAGGGAAGGTTAAGTGAATAAATCCCTACCATACTTGACAACAAGATCACTTTTCGGGCTAGCATTTGCATTAAAAAATAACTCTTATAGAATATTTCTCCATTTCATAGTATTATTAAACTTTTCATTGTTCATCTTCAATTGAGCAGGCATGGGTTTATAAATTAAAAAGTTACAAGTATACTTTTTCCTTACTGGATTTATATGGTTTCAAGAAAACTAAATTAGTAAGTTTTGGTAATATTGTCACAAGCCCTATTAATCTTATAGGAGCTACTATCAGTCATTAATTCATTCTTTATGGCGTTATTAGTTCCACTAATTGTAAGTTTATTATAGTTGATAAATGATAAAAACCAAAACTTAAAAAAAATAAACAACATATACTAATTTATACTACAAGAACAAAATTTATGAACTTCTATGATATTACTTTCTCCTAAAAACAATATTATTTCTTCTCCGTAAATTATAAAGGATGATAAAAAGTCATGTGGTCTGTTTATATTCATCAAAGTCATAAAATGGTTTTTGGGATTTTTATGATGAAATTATTTCCTATAAAACATTTCCATTTTTACGATTTTTTTATTATATTTAACTTCAATTTGGGTATTTGTTTCTTCCTATTAAGCAATACCCAAGTTTTCATTAGGAAGTCAAATTTCATATATTTATCCCTATTTTTTTTTTTCTTTTATTTTGATCTTTCATATGACACAAGGATTTAGAAACAAAATATATTCTTTAGGTTAGCTAGTAATAATTATTACCTTAAAAATTGATATAAAACATTTTATAGAAAAGTTTTAATTAAATTGTTTGTGTTATTTACAAAACTTTTATCTTAATTCTCTTCAAAATTTATTAAAAATTAAGTTAAAAATGAAATTCTGTTTAAAAAAAAAACCAAAAATTTATTTTACAGGATATCAAAATTGCCCTTCAGGATTTGATGAATCAGAAGAAGAATGTGGAACAGCACGAAAACTTTTAGAATTACCTGGTGGTATATTTGCAGCATTAGGTTGTATTGCAGCTGCAATAACTGCCTGTCTTATATTTTGTATGTTTGGTTTAGTTAGAAAACGTAAAAAAGAAACAATACCAAAAGCAGTATCAAATGGTACACTGAAAAAAGATTTAAAAAAAGATCCATTATTTCTTGATCCAGGTTCCTGACATGGGCTTCAATCGGTCGAATATATTCATGTCGATCGGGAAACTACTGTATGATATGTTTTCATATAATTTTTTAATTAATTAGAAGTCTTTAATAAGCATTTATTATAGTTTTTCACTGAATATTAAATGAATATTTTGACTTTTAAGCCAAATAAAATAAATTTAAGACATAAATTTTTTTTTTCTTTGAGCAAAACGAAAACAATTTACTATAAATTTCACACGTTCAATGTGTGAAAAAAAATATTTAAACGTCTGAAATTGATTTAAGAGAATGAATTATAATGAATGAAATTTTTGGCTTTATGGCTAATGTAAATAAGAAAATTTTAATTTTTAATAACTAATTAAAAACAATTTTTTATATGACTATTGAATTGTTCTTTTCTCCGTTTTTCTTTCGTTTCGTTTTTAATTATAAGCAAATTCTTAAAATATGTAAAAACAACAACAACAAAAATTATTCTTTGTTATAATGGCAACATTAAAAAAATTTCTTATAAATTTAAAACAAAAATTGCATTGTATTTAATATGTACACAGTCACTGCCTTAAATTTAAAATTAAACAAAAAAAAAACTAAATTAAATTCAAAAATAAAATCTTAGTCTAATAATTAATTTATTTTAAATTTATTAAATTTAATCTTTTTGTTCAATGCCAAAACAAAACAAAAATTCATTTTAAGTAGTTTTTCAAGATATGCACATTAAAAACTTCATCGAATATTCCGTTTTATTTATTTAAATTATAATTTTTAAATAACTTTCAATTTAATTATATTTATTGTATCTATAATGGAAAATAAATAATATAAAACGGAATTTATACTACACTAGGAAAATTTATGAAATATTGTTGTGATATCAATTTTTATATGAATTTAAGTTATTGAAAAACCAGAAAAAAACTGATTTAAATATTCACAACACTCTAATAGAAAAACAAAAACAATTTTTATTGCAATATAATATCTAATATTTTTATTAATAAAAAAAAATACGAATGTATTGGACAAATCAAAAAGATTTATGTATAAATAAATAAGTATATATATGTGTATATATATATATATAGCCAAATTTTCGGTTAAGTAAAAAATACGTAAAAATAAAAAGAGAAAAGGAATGACAAAGAATACATTTTAAATATAATCAAAAACTGAAGAAAAAAACCGAAAATTAAAAAATTCCTACTTAGAAATGAAAAAATATGTAAAGGCGTTCGTATGTAAAAAAATTAAACTTACATATTATATATATTTGATGAAATGGAAGAATAAAATGTAAAATAAATCATCCAAGCAAAAATTAAGTTTTTTATTTAATTTTTTATTTATTTTACCTTAGCGGAAAAAGACTAAAAATTTTTCACATATTCGTGAAATCTAACTTTTTACAGAATTATCACGTAATCTTTAAGTTTTATACTTTTAGTTAAAGTTTTTACTAATTATTTGTGATGATTTTCTTAAAAGTTGAATTTTTTATAATAGTAGCAAATTTCAACTGTACTGAATATTTTAAGTGATTATAAATACCTTAAAAGACAACGAGAATCACATCGTAAATGAGTTAACGTTTATATATGTCCTCGAAATATGAATTCGTTGAAGCAATGCAAAAATGATGTATACCTTTGGTTATTTCCACCCGAGAAGACAATATTACGTGTAAAAATCTCAAAATGAACTATTTTGATGCATGGAAACTTTTCATGTGCAAATAAGGAATGTATATGTATGTGTGTATTTTGATTTTTGTCCTTTTTTCAGTGTACAAGCGTCAGTGGAGAAAGGATATTATAAGCAAAAACAAAATTTTTGCTTATACATATGTATGTAGTATTAATTTGTTGCCTGTGAAAAAGACATATTTATCTTCTAATTTTATAAGTCTAACCTTTTGCTTCTTGCTGTTCTCTCCTAAATACAAAAATGTTACGCGTAATATATTGCTCCTAGTGGAAACACCAATTTACTAATGGAATTATTTTCAGGATATAAATACCATATAAAAATAATATGGTTTTCATTTCACGCACACAGAGAAATATTTTTATTAAGGTATTCATTGCTTAAACATTTAAGCACGTTTGTCGTGTATACACATCAAACCAAATCTCAATTATGGTACATTTGACGTCGTCATTACCATTACTATTGACATTACCATATTTTATTATTATTTGAGAATTTTTAAGTTTACAATGTAATAATAACTTTTGAAGAAATAAATTGTTAAGTTTTTCATGGGACCACATTCTGCTCTTTATTAGCTGTGTATACACGGCTTCGCTTGATTTTAATTTTGTACACTGTGTGGGGTTTTTAAAAGTACATTCAACTAGTTAAAATTCACTCCTGATCTTACCTAAAAAAGTAATGTAATGTGGGATTGAACACCAAAGAAAAGATCTTATGTAAGGCTATTTTGTTGTCAGAAGTTAAAAGTTCACATATGCATTTTTTTCTTTTCTACATTTAAAGGAAGAAATTTATTTTTTTTTTGTTGCATGAGACTAATTGTGACTTGGAATTCAAACTAACTAAGGCTAAAACTGAAAAAAACACGCCTTTGGTATCTAAAATAAATTTGTCATAAAAGAAACCAACATTACAACAAAAATTTAAGGCTACCTAAAGTTTTATTACACATTAAAAAAGCAATTAAAATTTACATAAATTCTAAACTACAAAATCAAATTACACCATACATTTAACATTTAAATTAAATCATAAATATACTTCTCGTGAGTATGACATTAAGGCAAAATAATTACCTAATTACTTTTGTTTGTCTAAAAACTTTATATCAATTTTAATTCCATAAAGATTTCTTATTAAAACAAAAATATTCTTTAATACTTTCTGCTAATTCATTAAAATAATCCATTAACAAATAATGTAAGGAGCCAAAATGAAATGCATTTAAAACATACAAATGTACTTAAGTAATTTAAATAACATACAAACTTTCATTTAACCAAAAAATACAATATTTAGTATATCATGTTTAATCCTTTTAATTATACACCCTAACCAAAAGGAAAGCAATTAAGCTTCCAAACCCATGAACAATTGAAACAAAACTCAAAGGTAAAGAAATTTTAAACATTCAAGGTCAACATAATTATTTCATCCTTAAAGTATTAAACTTTTATCATATTTGCAATTAATGTCAATTTCAAATATTTTTAATTTGTTCATTAGGGAAAAATATTTATAAATTTCTAATTGAGTTTGAAATTAAAAAAAAAAAAAAAATGATTTGAATTATTTTTCCCATTCCATTCAAGTCTAAAAAAATTAACAACTCACCCCTGGATTTGATTTTCTTTTGCCAAAAAGTTTAAGTTTTTGTTTTCCATTTTGAGCCGAAAAGTTTGTTAAATTTCAACAAAGTCATTATAAATATTTTAATATAAAAGTCTTTTAATACAAAAAATTATATCCGCCATTTTTTGAACACAATAAGAAACAATACACAAATCGAAATGTAAAACTTTTAATTCATATAAACTAATAAACCAAAAAAATATACCGAGAATTTCTTTAGTTCAACAAAAAAAATTATACCCGCCATTTTTTAAACACAATAAGAAACACCGGAACAATACACAAATCCACTTAAACTAAAATAAACCAAAAAAATATACCGTTTTAGTTCAACATATTCACTGTAGTAAAATTTGCAAAAATAGTTTAAGAATAAAATAAAACACTTGGGATTATCATCACGAAACACAATAAAAGTGCTCTAAGAATAAACGAGATACAAATAATACTGTTTCATTTTTACTCCCAATTTACGTAGCATCCGAATTTGATAGATTGAAGTAGATTTGATTTAACATGAACGACCTTATAAAAAAACTGCATGTGAAGTTCTTTTTGCTAAGCGTTTATTTAAAATGTTGTTATCTCTTTTACTTTTATATGCACACATTCAATAAAAATGTTTTTTTATAAATGGAGAGAGAATTGTTTTCTCCTGATCAGCTCATCACTTTATGCTCTCTTTTTCTTTGTTGATCACGCGGATATAACGGATATTTGGAGAAAAAAAAGCAAGAGCTTAAGGCTAAGCTTGTAGAATTATATTTTTTATGCTGTGGACTAAAAGACATTTGAGATTTCTTAATGTGTTTAATTTGGATAAATAAAAATTTTCTAGCTTTAGAAGTATTTCCATAACTTCCATTAAAAAAATCACTTTTTCATATTCCAGCATTTTATCTAATAACTGCATATGTATTTGAAGAAATTTCAGTTGAATTAACTTTACATGTATTTTTATAAAAGAAATATTTACAAATATATATACATCGATTTTATTTAATGATTAGAGCCATAGTTTTAATGTACTATTAGTATTTTATCTGAATTTAAATAAATAACTGGTTCCTTCAATGGAAAATTAAATTAGCTTGACATTCTGCCAAAATTATACTGAATAATTTCAAATTTTAAAAAACATCAAATCATGTCAAGGGCTATACATCAGTGGCTCCCAAACTGAGTCCCGGAATCCTGGGTTTCCACGAAAAAATTTAGGGGCTCCCCATGATAAAATTTTCTTTCATTAAAAAAATAGGAATGGTGTTCAATATATTAAAATTATCTTCAGAAAATTTATAATCGAAATAAATTTAAAATTTTTAAATAAGGTGACACAAGCATCGGTAGCAATTCGAACTTCACAAAAATTTCAAGAAAATAATGAAATTAAAAAAGTTGGCTGCATTCTTCACATTAAAGTTTTTCCATTTATTTTAATTTATGTTTTGTATATTCATTAATTATTTCTATGATGAATAATTTTTTCATTAATTTTTTGTTTTTGAGTTTTGTTTAATTCAATAAAGTCTGATATACCAAAATAACAAATTTGATTCATTAAATTTCATTCGATATTATGTTTTTTTGAAAAGTCGTTGTTTAAAAAATAGTCGAAGTTCCGCGAACATTGGCAACAAATTTGGAGCTTCCACAACAAAAATATGTTAGGAACCACTGCTATAAAGAAAGGGATTGTATAAGCTTCAAGAATAAATGCACCGTTTCCATATTTTTGTGTACAAAAATATTGTATATAAATAGCTAATTCCTTTATTTAGCTTTGATTCAAATAAGATTAAAGAAGTCAACAGCTAAAAAATGTCAATTATCTCAAATAGCATTTTTTCTATCATAAAATTTCATCAACCAAATATCTTTAAAGCCTTTTTGAATAAGTATGAGCAAAAATATAAATACAATAAGTTTTTTATACGCTAAACGAACCATAAGTAAGTTCTCTGATCCAATATAATTTAATCAAAAAAGTCAGCACACACTGAAGATGAGAATTTTATCTACTAATAAAAACCACTGTTCTATGCTCTCATCATTAAATCACATATATTCAATAGAAAAATATATATTCAAAAGAAAAACCAATTAAAAACTAGTTTCAATCTTATTTTGTACATATTCATTTCAAATGTGAGAATTGAAAATATTTCTAAAAGTAAAGGTGAAAAGTTTCTTCGTATTATGCTTTTTTTTATTCAAATTAGATATTTATGTTAGCTTAGGTAATTACTCTGGAACATGTTAAAGCTTTAGTGTAAATAGTCAGTTGCAAAAACTTTATTCATTTGTTATGTTATCTGTATCACAAACTAAAAACTTTATTTATCATTTTGTTACAATAATTGAATAAGTAAAACAATAAAAACATTTCAATTGTGGTAAACCTTTGAATATTATTTTGACATTTGTGTTGTTATCACATGAATGTATATCATCACACCTAATGCAAATTTTGGTATCTAGGATACATGAAAATTTAATTTGAATTTATACATTAATTTGATTATAAGGATCTACTAGTTGTAAGTTTTTTTCAAAATAATAAAAAACAAATATTTTGAATCTTATTTCTAAAGTATTGAGAACGATTTCTTATTAAAAAATTATACCTTTACTGGGTTAAATATTCATAATAATAAAATTATAGTGTTTTTAATTTTAATATCTTCTTTTTTAGTTCACCTAAATTTTTTAATATATATTTTTTAACATTAAACCACTTTTCTTCAATAAAATCGTTAGTAATAAAGCACAAAAACTAATTACAGATATTAATAAAATTATGTTCATCACTAATAGATTTTTTTTAAAGTATTGCATATAAATTTTTAATTATGTTGACTATCCAAACGTTTAAAATTCAATTTGTACATAGCCTTGCTATAAAACCTGAAATTGAAAAAATTTCTGAATCGTCGTATTTCAACCCCAATATGTGCTATGAATTTTTCACCAGCTAAATTTTCTTCACAATCCATACCTCTGGATACTTTAAACTTCAATTTATTTGTAAAAAGTTCATGTCTAAAAAGAATTTTATCTGATATGGAGTCATCTTTACTAGGACAAGATTTCATACTGTTAATGGATTGCTGGATGAAATAATTTAGAGTTGATTTTTAATTTAGTTCTGGAAAGAGAAAATTTTATTACGAAAGAAAAATTAATTTTCAATTTTAAATTAATTTTATAGATAAAAGCAAAAATTTAAATATTTCTATAACTTTTTTCGTAATTTCAAAAAAAAATTGCATACTTCAAGCTTTTCATAACTTTTCAAAAAAAAAAGTGCATAGTACAAGGCAATACATACTCACAGGCACTTTATAAATGACCACAAAAGCTTCAAACTTCTTCATCAAAGAATAATAATAATTTTATAATGCTTGATTAAGTTTGAAATTTATGCTAGGGAAAAATATTTTTAATGGTTATACGAACAAAAGTTAATTAAAACAATTTTTATTATTTTATAATTGGCCACATTATGGTTTATTAATTTAGTCTTTAAAGAGAATAAAATAAAGTTCTAATTTTTATTTTCAAAAGGAAAATGCTAACAAGAAGAACGTCTTTACTAAATTAAATAATAATTTGAATACTTTTCAAAAGAAATCTTGTTTTCAGCAAGATTTTCAAGTTACCTGCAAGCTGTAAGCCGGCAATCATTCATTCAACTCAATTTTACACACAAATGAACGCAAAAGACGTTTTAACTCTCAGGCTGAATCAGTTGCAGTTTTCTTTATAGCTATGATACAAAGTGTTACTCCTCTCTTCCTTCTTTTTGACTTTATATTAAAAAATAAATTATTTGAGTTCATATTTTCTTCCAAATATTTGACTTCAATTTCAATATGAAATTATTTGTAATAAATATAGCGCAGTTTAAATGTAGATAAAATTAAATTACGAGTGATTTATGTATTTACACCATTATAACCCAATCGAGACAGGATAAATCTTAGAAGACCATCCCCAGAATCTAAAATTTATTTATTATTATTGAAATTATTTGAAAATCTTGTCAGTTCTGGTTTTGGGTCACACATTTTATGGGATATTTTGAAACCACATCAACTTTAATTTTTACACATTTCTTAAATAATTTTTCTATCAAACTAATCTTGGCTTCATGGCTTCCTTATCCATACTGACTGGGAATTGTAGTTCAATATTATGGCACTTGACTTGAACATCATAACTTCCTTCCATAACACAGGTACACAAAATTGAACTTTTTCAAAATTGTTTGTCTGAAAGGCACTTATATTAGGTAATTCTGGGGTACTGAACTCGAATTTCATATAATGTTTTTTCTATCACGTAAGATTTTTTAGATATACGAAAAAACCACTTTTTTGCCTTTATGAGGTCTTTTTTTATTAAAATTGGAAAAAAATACAAAACTAATTTACACTTATAGATTCTTTAAACATCGAAACCAAAATAATTCAAAAAATAAACTGCTAGAAATACTTGTAGGACCTCTTCCGTGTATAACTGAAGCTCCTTTTTAAAGATTTTCGCCTCTGTTCAACTGTGTCACTGTCCGTCTTTAACATCCAGCAATAGTCTGCAATCATGTTAACATTCCATCTTCCTTGGTAATGTCGTTCCATTGCCTTTATGTCTCTCGCCTTGTTCTTCACTGAAATCTCCAAAACTTTCTGGAAAATGATCTAAAATTTCTAAAGAAAATGGACTTTTAAGCTCATATTGCACCCCAACTTCCTAAAATTTTCTAACACGTTTGTGACTAATTGGACATAATTCGAACTTCTCTTATTACCCAGGAAATTTTAATTACTTATTTCAAAGAAATACATGCTTCCTTCTCTTCAGAGCTCATTTTAGTTTCGAAGTATTTGTCTATCATTAATTTCCGAATATCTGGGCAAACGAACATTCCATCTTTAAGCTTAGCCTCTGAAAGCGATGGAAATATTTTACAGAGATATTTAAAACACTAAAAGTGCATTTAGTTCATTAAAGGTAAGTTCATGAAAAATGGGCTGCAGGTAATAGTCACAATTCTCCGTACAATATGAGTTCTAAATCGTATGGTCATATGCAAGGTGGAATTATTTTTTTTTAAATATTCTTCATCTTACAATGCATATAGGCCTACCAAGCAACCTAATCAAGCTAGTCGTTTTTTAGAAGTTACAAAAGTTATTCTAGACTATTGCATTATATCCAGAAAATACGTATTAGAACAAAGTATTCGAAGAAAACCTAATTTTTGAGAGCTAAAAATCAGAGTTTCTTCAAAAATTGAAACAATATCAATTTAAAAGCATAGATTTAAAAGGCAGAAAACATAAATATTCAATTAATTAATCAAATATGCATATAAATTAAATTTTATTACATAAAATTCGCATTTTTCAGCAACATAGCACGATTTTAATAGCTCGTGTAGCTTTTACCAGAATTTCTAAAAATTCTTACGTGATGGATTTTTTTTATTATTTTTCCCTTAATAAGCACTTCGAAATCTTTGAGAAAACACTGTCCAATCTCAGACAGTTTTACCCATGCTGAATTATAGGTTTTACAAATAGAATCCATCCTTTTGCAAATAGCAGGTTGCAATCCCAGTAATCCGAAATATTTGCTTATTATAATAATTATCTAATCTTTTTTTTCATTTACTTAGAGACAGAGAGATAGGTATAAAAGAGAAGGGATAAATTTTAATAGTTTAGTAAAAAATATTGCATTACAGAAAGTTCTAAATCTTTTCATAAATAGGTTCGTTTTTAACAGCAAAATAAAAAGCTTTAAAAAATATTTAGATTATTTTCGAATAGCTTACTTCAAAATTGTTTCTCTTAAAACTCCAAATAATTTCTCAAATCTTCTTTAATATTTATATGAACAATTTCAATTCTTAAAACAAAAAAATTTTTATTTTAATAACTATATTCAGCAAAAATTCTTTATCGATCAAAAACAAAGGAAAAAATAATCCCAAAAAGTTTAAGCCTTTGTTATTAGAAAATAACAAAAAAACATTTGTATTGACATAATTTCATCTACTCGAAGGTTTCTCATGAAAGTTTTGTTTAGAAACCTCTACAAGTTTAGTCAAGTTAATGAAAAATTGGAGCACGTGTGAAACGACATGACAAATTCAAGGAAAATTATTTGAAAAAAAACAAAAAAAATGGAACACTGAAAATTGAAAAGTTATGAGTTTTTCAAACAAGCTACATTCCTTATAATCTTATTGATGTTTCTTTAAAATACTTTGACCTTATTCCCCAAGTGAAAATTTTCATTTATTCAATGATCCAAAAAGGAAATGAAGACATAAGCTTTGAATTTGTTAAAATTATTTTATTTCATTTTTCTATTGAGAAAAACTTTTACTCATTTTCATAATTTACTTTTCTTGTAACCCAGTAATTACAAAAATTCATTGAAATTTAATAGAAAAAAAAAAAACAAGTAATTGACATCAAATTAAATTTTTTACTTAAAAATCTCATATTCCAAAAACTAGGCCATACATATCAACAATTCAATTTACACTACAGTAAAATCTTGCAAAACATTTTCCACCTGATATTTTTACTAACTAAAAAAAACGAACTTTTTGTTTTGTTTTTGAAAGGTAAAAAAACAAAAAACAAACAACTTTTTACTTTACGATAGATCATAAAATTGTTTTCAATTGTAAAATTGTTAACAAGCTGTAAACATATGTCCAATACATCCAATGACCCCTGAAATACTAAAAACGTTAAGCTCAGCTTATTTAGAACAAATTAAAAATTTTACTTTTTTTTATGCTTTTTTATTTATTATTTATGTTTCAGTTGTGAATTTTCTCATAGTCATCTAATTTTGAATTTAATACACATAATCATCATATTCTGGTCTAGCTGCAGGATTTTTCGATGTCTGATAAACATTTATAAGTTTACATATGACTAGGATAAATGTCGCCAGATATAACACAAATATAACAATTATTTTAAATATTGCAGCTGGATTCATTATGTAAACTATTTTCGCTATGCCGAATTGTTAATTTGACACAATTAATGCTTAGAGCACTGTTTCAATTAAATTATATGATTTCTAGTTAAAAATCAATATAATGAAACTTATTTGACATTTTAATTCAAGGCATACTTTATTAAATTTTTACATGAAATTTACTTTCAATACTTTGATTTTCTGCCAGACTCTAAATGAGGAGAAATACAATTTCAATTTGTTTCACTTAAAGGACAGAGTCAAAAACTAAGGATATATAGCACTTATAAAGCTCTTAATAGAAGAGACTGTATTAAAAATCAAATATTTTTTAAGCTGATAGGTTAACCACAAAGCTAAACAACAATTTCTCATGAAGGTTACCTTTTCAAATGTGAAAATACTTAAGATAAGACGAAATGAAGGAAAAACTAAACTTTTTGTTAACTAGCTGTCTTATGAGTTTCAATATTTCAAAACTCTAACCTGAAGACAGTATGTGGAATTCAAGGTTGTTAAAATTTTCTTCAGATGCCCTTCCCTTTTGGTTTATTTGTACCATCAAACTAAGCTGTTTTCCTTTATTTTTCTGTCTGCTAGAGTATGTTTGATAGCTAGAACATTATGACCCTAAATGCTGCAGTAAAAGAGTTTTTTTTGACTAGCTTATATGCAAATGGGGTTTATATTGTGTTATATAATAAGTGAGTTTCAAAAAACAGACATTTATCTTAAACATAAACTTCATAAACTTATGCTTATTCTAATTAATTCACATTTGTATTCTAGCAAGCTTAGCAATGTAGGTTTCACAGCTTCTTAATAAGTCATTTTAAGATCTCTGTTTTCATTTATAGAAAAATAATTTTCGTTCATTTTCATTCTGCAGTGGCATCTTAGAAATACTTTTGACCCTATTTCTTGTAAAATTTCTTTGTAATGTTGTTTTAAAACTTCTAACATGTCACTGACAATTATATTGAGTATTAGAGAGCTAATTGTATCTCGTTAAATTTGTCCAACTGATTTCACAGATGAAGCAACTGATTGACATTTTTAATGAAATAATTTCAACTGCTTGAGATCTAATTATCTTACAACAAACTCTCAAGTAAATCTATCATAATGAATTTGAGTTAGTTCTTTTTTACAAAAAACAGAAAATACTGATGATGATTAGTTCATATTGAAATGAGCTCAAGCTTCAGTTATTGTTCCAATTTTCTTCAAAGTAATTTTCAAATATTTTAACAACTATGGAACCATGTCGTATATATATCAAATATAAGAAGTACTAGAGCTAGAAAAATAACTCATAAAACAAATTAAATTTTAACACAATGAATTACTTACCTCATCAAATATGTTCCGTACTATAAAACACACAATTGTTCAAAATTTTTAAATAATATTTCTTAATTTTTTACATCTAAATTTTTTCGATTCTTTAATTTATGGATAAAATAATCAGTGCAGTCAAAAACTTCATTGATTTGTTGATATTAGCTAATCCAATTTTAAAAACATAAAAAATAAAAAGTTCAACCAATTTAATATTTTACAAAAAACATGAAGCAAATAATTCAAAGACAACAGCCATTACTCTATTAAAACTAATTTAATAAATATTAATATTAGGGAAACAAAAAACAAAAATGAAATAACTATTGTTCTAAAAATATTTAAATAAAACATTTTTTCTTTAATTTTTTTATATAAATATTGACAGTAGTGATTATCTTCTTAATTCAAAGTTAACTTAAATTATGTATGTTTCTTTTTGTATTGGATCAAAAAAAATATGATTATTGACAAAAAGGAAAAAACATTTTAATATTTAAAAGTTTGAAATTAAAATTAGCTAAGCTTCTGAGCTTGTGTAAACCTCAAGGTAAAGTATTAAGGACATTCAACAGGAGATGGAATCTGATGTTTATCAAATTGCAAATAAGATTTTAAAATAAGTCAATAAATAAGACAATCATAAGGACAGTTGAAAATAAGCGTAAAGCTTATGCCCGATTTCATAGTAGAAGCTTAAGCTTATTAGGCAAATTGTCACTTTAACCTTCTACTTAAGAAAATTTCACGTTTCAGACTACTACCTTAACCCTTAAGGTAACTAAAATTTCCAATTTTCAAGGTCAATCTTAAGATTGGTTTAATTATTAGCTGTATAGAAACTTTAAATTATTGATTATTTTAACCAGTTAACTGTTTCGCGTCGTTTAAACAGTGCACACATATTTCGATCGATGACGTGTATAGACTTCAAAAGCAGAGTAAGTGTCGCAGTTAAAATATTGTATGAAACAGTTTATTTTATAAAAAAGCCAATTTTATTACCAATATTCATTTATTTAACATAAATTTTGCCACTTTTCCATGACGTGTATATGTGTTAAATACAATTAACTGATTAAGAAAATAATTTGGGCTCACACTTGATTTAATATTAGTTATAGTTCAATTTTAGATAGAACAATAACTTTTTTATATAAATCATGAATTATAGCATTTTAAAAGTTAAAATTTGTGCTAGTAGCAAGTTTTTAGTAAAATAATTTAAACCTAAATATTTAATTTTATTATAAAATATCTTTATAAAAATAAATTAAAAATTTTTGGTCAATACAAAGCAAATTTTGTTTTAATCACATTTTACTTATTGTTAGTCGATTTTTTGTCGAATTCAAGTAGAAATAAATATTTAAACTGAATATTTTTTAGTACATTTAGTAGTCTGTCTACAAACTAAAAGAATATTCTTATTTGTGAACGTGAATTGTAGAATCTAAAATTTAATATGTACGTTAGTTAAGCTGGGGATTCACTTAATTCTTTGAAAAAAAGGCATTCCAGGAATATTTAGTTCTAGTTTATTTAATTAATTTTTATGTGAACAATTTGAACAATATTCTTCTAAGTTTTTATTTTAAATTATTAATAAATGAGAGAGATGCACTAAATATCTGGAAGTGCTTTGCAAAAAGTTGTTTTGTGATGCGCATCATAACTCACAACAGAATCATCCAAGACCAAAACATTAAAATTGATTTATTAACCCATTTAGTGCCAACTACGAGATATCTCGTAGTAGGTAGTGTATAATTTGATCGGTTGGCACTGGCGGCAACATACGTTAAATTTGCTTGACACTGAATGGGTTAAAAGAGATTTTTTTCAAAGTAATGTGAAAAAGTAATGTGTAAAGTTGCAAAAAGATCGATCTGGTAGATTTGAGTCATTGTGATCATCGACTTCAAAAATATAAATTTTACAGGAAAACGCTTTAAATCTTTGTTTACTTAAAAATTATAAATAAAACTTGATAATTTTCTTACACTCCCACAGAGTAATCGATCCTAGGTCCATGGAGAGCAAAGAGATTTCATCTAGGAGATCTAGAACATTTATTTGTCCCTGTCGATACAAAACTCTTTCGTTTTTAATGTCGTGCGTCATTCGCTTCTCCGCTCTATCAATCCAGTACAAAGCAGTACAAAACACAAAAATGAAAACGTAATTAATGGAAATATACACAACGCTATTTGAAAAGATGCTTCTATGAAAAAATGAAAAAATTAATTTTTCAACTAGTTCTAGAAGAACGCTCTGTAGCAATAGACGCTCAAATGCTCATAGCTTTGGCAATTTCGCTCCAATCAACTTAAAAATTTAACACAATATTTTTAAAATTTTATGAATTAATTTTAAAAAAATGGGGGAAGAAATTAAATACCAAACTATCCCCTAAATTTCTACAAAAATGTTATTTTTCAATAAAGACAAATCATTTATAAACTATTTCTAAGAACGTCAAAAAATTTGTTAAATACAAAAAAATATAAGGAAAATAAATTTTTCGATTTCATCGAAGATTACAAATATCTTTAACTTTCTAAATTTAGATTTAGGGCTTCCAATTATATTAATCTTTCATTTCTTTTAATTGACGTATCTGTATTAGATTTAAATATTTTATTTTCCTAAAAATCAATCTATATATCATAAAAAGGTTTTTTTCTTTTATTAACACAATGTTAATACAAAATAATTAGAACAATAAAAACTTTGGGCAAAAATTTTTAAACAAAAAAATAGTTATGCATATTATAGAACTTTATTAGCTATATTTGTTACTATGCCCTTAATCCATTTCAACTAATTTCAAAAAAAATTAAAAATGATTAGCATTAATTTATAAATATACAGAAAATTATTTAGCATAAAAGCAACTTTTCCTTTTTGAAAGATGTTTTGTTATCTAAACAAATTCCTTCATTAAAAATTAAAACAAAAAATATCAAACTATCAAATCTTTTTTGTTATAATAATGATGTTAAATCCTGTCTAACTTATTAGAGTGAAATAAAGATAAATTAGTCTGATAATTTAATAAATATAGTTAAAGATCAAAACTAGCCTACCGGAAATTTTAGCCCACATTAATATTTATAAAACTTGTTTTCATCTGTTAATTGCTTAAAAGATTTTTCCTTAGTGCACATTTATTTTTAAAACATTGCAAAAATTAACATTTTGCATGTTTTTAAGAGCCTTTTTTGTTTTTTGAATTTGTTTTCAACTTAGTTTTTATTCCAATGTACTTTTTCTATATAACATCTCTTGCACTAAAGAGAGCTTGAATTCATGAAATTCTATATGGACGACCAATCTCATCTTATGTGTGTTAGATGATGCAGGAAATTACAAAAGTTTTAAGGAATCTAAATTCTACTAAAATTCACCTTGTCATTGTGTCCATGGCTTGAGTTTATGCAAAGAGATTCCGACAAAGAAAGTTTTTGCTGAGTTCAACTTTATGTTTTAGCTTGGAATGATTTTTGATTAACTTCTTTGATTACTTCAGCAACTATTCAATAAGACTTTAGATTAATACTCCACATGAATCTTTTTTGTTATTTGTTATAGAATGCAATATTATTCTTTTTTTGAACATTTCACATTGAGGGTTATTGATTGCATTTATAAAGTTTTTTATTTCATATTTTCTTTAGAATCATCGGTCATTGACCATAAAAGTTAAAATATTTGAAAAAAAAAAGCAGGCTCACGATGAAACATTATGATATGCTAAAATATTTTCAGGTGTAAAAGAAACAAAAATTTCATTATCAGTGTGCATTTATTTTAGCAAAATAAATAATTTACTTCTTATATACCTACATATATTAACAAGGATATTTGCTTTTAAATTTATTTAAATTTTCTATTACATCTTATTGTATAAAATATGAAAATGATCCACATTCAATGCAATCGAATATAAAATAAAATTTTGTTTCATATTATTGTTACATTACCTTGAGGCTTGACAAGTGTTAGAAATATTTCTGAAGAAATTTCAGTTCATAAGCTCAAAGGTCCTACACACATACACACACAAGTGATAAGATATTCCAATGTATTCAAAATAGAGAAAAGGGTCACATAAAAGTAAATTTGAACTAACTGGTCTAGTCATAGAAAATAAGCAGATTATCAGCATATAAAGAGCGAATACATATGAACTAAACTATTACTGAATCTGTCAAAAATTTATTTAAATGTCATAAAAGTGAGTTTATTTTTTATCAATTTCATAACTATAAAATAAATAACTGCATGTACAGAAGATTACCCAAAAGCTATTCTTCTGTGTACATACCCAAAAATTAGTTAAGTTGTACTTTAGTACCCCGAGGAGGCCCAAATCAAATAGTTTGAAGATATGATTTTTGTAGCTGCCAACCCGAGCTGTGTGGAGATACTTTCCAAGCTTGGAAGTTGGCCAAATAAAAATCAGGATACGTTTACAGTGGCCAGAATACTAATCAGAGTTACGATTTGCTTCATATATAAAAATAAGCACTTATACTGGACCCTAGTATTTTTTGATTAGTACATATTTCATCTGGTGTCATTTGTTTGTTGTTCACAAAATATTTGTGTTAATTTCAGTAAACAATTAAATTATACAAAATTATTGAAAAGTGTTAGTGATTTAATAATATTAACAATATATATATTGTCAAGCTTATTAACAGTGAATATATCACGAATTACCTGAACATGATTCCATAATATAAAAAATAATTCTGCTGCCGCAGTTGCTACTAAAGCAACAGTTACTTTTGTAGCTTATGAAAACGATCATTTTTATCTTTTTTCCTATATAGGACCGCTTTTATTTGTACATTTCACTGTAAATTAGACATAATATTAGTTTCACCAAAAATGTACAATAACTTTCAAAATTCTTACCTTTATTGATAATTTCAATAAATAAAAATTTTGTTCTATGTTTCTGCTGCCAAATCAACAAAATATTAGCACAAAACTATCAAATTAATACAATAAAAAAATTCTTGACCTTTATTCAATAATTATAACTGATAAAAGAGCAGATTTAACCCAACTTTCACTTTAAATCACTGTCAAATTATTTTCTTAAGACACAGTTCGAAAAATTACCATGAGTTATCTACTACTTTTTGCAAAAGACTAGAAAAAAACTAGATTTAGATTAGTACTTTTGAGCAAAATACTAGAGAGTTCTCATACAAAATTCTAAAATTTCAAAATACTAGACTAACATTTTTGCTACTATAAACGGCTACTATAAGCAACATTCAATAGCTAAAAAGTAAAATATCCCGATTATTTTCAATTAGACCTTTTTCATTGGATAGTCCATTAAACAAAAAATACTGTGCAAAAATTAAAACAGCCTTTCTATCAGCAATCCTTGCTATTATAACGGTAAAAATAATATTTGCTATTAAAAAGCTCCCATAATTTCAAAAACAAACAAACAAACTTTATTAAATTTAATTGTATATCTTTATTATCTCTTCATCCAATTTTTCCAGCAATTTTCTTATATTAAACACGTAAAACCCTAGTCAAACCATGACTTTGTTAAGAAAATTGTGATTATCATACCACCAAAATCTATCATGTGAATCCCATACCTAGTTATGGTCTGACCGAGGATATAGAGAAGGGGAAAAAATGGGATGCCTGCTCCGGGCGGCAAGCTTAAAGAGCACTAAATTCATTTTTTTTTTAAATAAAAATTCGGTTAAACAATGCACCATTTTTTATCTTTACAAGAAAAGAAGTAGTGTCACTAAATTGTATTCCCAGTTTAACAAAATTGTGAATCCGATGCTTCTAATAATACACTTAATTGCTTCAAGAACCTATAAAAGCTTACGAGATGTGCTTAAATTTTCTCAAATATTTTTTTTCACCTCTAAATTAACAATGAATTAAAAAATTTGTAATAATTCATACAATTTTCAGAATTTATATTCAACTAAGCTTTATCATTAGATTTATTTCTATCTTCTCAGATTTATAATTAAAACCTTTAAAAAAAACCTTGAAAATAAATAGCATTAGCTTAATTCCGTTACTGTTTACAATCAAAGTTATTATTTTAGAGCATGACCAAAACATTAAACATAATTAAATAAATTATTTAGCTTTAAGGCTTAAATCACTAAATAAAACAAAAGTTAAAATCCAAACACAATTCTAGGTGGTTAGGCTATAACTTTTACTCAGGAAGTAATAATGTCAAAGTATTGAACCAATCAATTTGACATCTAAGCTAAATGTTAATTTTTATAATTTTATACTTCCTTTTGTTTTCTTTTGTTTTCGAAAAGTTAAGTGTGCAAAAAAAATTTCTATTTTTGTTATCTTTCTTTTACATTTACCACTTTAGATAAAATCTTTTAGAACAAAAAACAACAAAAGCAACAAATTTTTTCTAACCATACCTAAAATTAACTTCTTTCAAATGTATATATAAAAAAGATATATATATATATAGAAGAATATAACAAAATTTAACTAAAGAAAACAAAAAATGATCAATGTATTAAAAATTAAAAAAGACAGTTAGGTCACTGTCATCTATATATTTGTATATATTTATGTATTTATCTGACATGCTAAGCGATGATCATTTTATACTCGATCACTGATTTTAAATTGTTTGAAACGAAAGCGCAGTCAACACTAAACACCTTCAAATATAATAATTCTTGTGCTATGCACAAGCACCAAAAGTGTTTAACTCATGCAAGCAGAGCTCAGTTGATCATTGAACGCGAATTGTGTTACATGTTTTTACTATAAGCTTTATTAGTGTGATACTTATTAATTTATCTCTAAACCTAACGGTATTATTTAACTATTGAATATATTAATATTTATCATAATTAAATAGTTACATGAATATTTATATATATACATATAAATAGATCAATAAATTGTTTGTAAATGGTTTAAAGTGATTAAGTGATAATGGCAAGTAAGAAAAAACCGTTATCGGTGAATTTTCGCGAAATGGAAAATTTATTTAGGAATCGTAGAATGACGTACCCAAAGAGGTATATATCATTTAAATAAAAAAATAAAATGAAACTCTTCTTTCTATTTTTCTTAACATTTTGTTAACATTCTTATTATAATTTCTTTTATATACATATATTCTTATTTTATTAAATTTATTTTGATAAAAGAAATAATTCTTAAACTAAACCGGTCTCTTGTAACTGACCCCTATCCGCCATTAAGAATTGCATGTTTCTTTACCTGATATTAATTTGATGTTAGCATAAATAAAAAACATGATACCTTCTTTTCTTAAGTGCAAATCTTATGCTCCAATTTTATTCCGATTAAGACTTTCTAAAAATGAAAAATATTTTTCTTATTCCTTTGAGATTTGATTAATTGAACAAAATTTTTAATAAATATGATCTTGTTTTTAGTTTAATAGCCTGTATTAAGTAATTTTTATTTAATTAAAAAGGTAACTCCAGCCAGATCAACTTTTATATCCATTTATAGTCCCTTTAAATCTAGTCTAGTACAAAATATATAGTAGGACTTTTTTTATTTTAGACTATATAAACATTTTTATGTTTTCAATTAAAAATATAAGATAAAATGGTGAGACTTGTTTTTCTTTAAAAAATATGGCGAGAATAGATTTTCATGACCCCAAAAATAAAAGATAAAGACATTGCTTTTACTAGAATATTTACTTGTAATTTTTAAATTCAAGCAACATTAGCGAATAGTTTAAAAAAAATTTACCGTTAGATTATGGAATATATATTGCCTTTAAAATTTTTACTTTTTTGGAAGTTAAAGTGTTAAAATGGTGTTACATTAATTCTCCAAAGAAAACAAAAAAAGTATATACGAACATTTATGCAATCAATTCAAATCAGTTATATCCTTTACAAGTTATGATATTTTTTACAACAAAATTGTCATTTGCAATGTAACAGCTAAAATTCATTTTCATTAAATATTTTTAACAAAACAGTGACTTTTAGTATAAGTGAAAGATTTTTTTAAAGATTCTGCTCAAAAAAAATCTATGTTAGCTTTATTCAGAGTTATGCCAACAGGTGCAACTAACCTTAAATGGGTTTATGTATGGGAAATAAAGCTTTGAATTTCTCCACTGATCTTTTTTAAAAAATACAAAATCTTCGAAATGTTTATTTGCTTGACATATTACTTTATACAAAGAATTTAACTTATCAGTTAGCTATTATGTTTACTGACAGACAAAAGTCATCAATGGGCTTCGCTTAACACTATTATTGAAAAACAAACTGATTTTTAGATGTACATAAACATTTGAGATTGTGGCAGGAGTAAAAATATAAGTTTATTAGAGTTTATTAATAATATAAAAACAAAAGGCTAAACTATTCATAAAACTGTACTAGTACTACAATCTCACAACAAGAGACAAGTGTGATTTACTTGAATTTACTAGAATTGAATATTTAAATTATGAACTTAAGGGGTTATATACACTTAGAAGCTTCTAAAATAAGGGCTTTTCGAGAATTTTCCCTGAGAAGACCTTTAGATTTATGAATGTAAAAATTAATACACATATTATAGTAAATGTTAACTGTATTTTTACATTTTTTATATTTAAAAATAATAGTATTGAAAACTGCTACAGCTGATTTTCTGGAGCTGCACTCAAAAAAGACGTATTGCGGTGACCATGATATCTCTGGATTGGATCATCTAAATTTAAAAAGCCACATAAATTTCCTTGAAGTAAATAATAAACTTTTTTGACAAAATGGTGGCTTCTCAAAAAAACAAATCGATTTTTGACAAAAAATTTGACTTTAAACTGTTTATAAAAAAAAATATTTATTGATTGGGTCAGTCGTTTCTGAGAAATTATGGTTTTTACTTTAAAAAAATTCATTTTATAATCAACTATTTACCTAAATGTATATTTAAGCTTTATTCTAATATACTGATTTATATTTAAAAGAAACACAACTTTAACTGTTTATTAATAGTATTTTGAATTGCTATGAAGACAAAAAATATAAGGTTCAGAATACATTGAAAATATTAATCTTATACCTAATGAAAGCTCCATAGGTAATCTCAAATACATCACAATTGATCAGTGCACAAGATTTTGGCAATGCCAAATTAAAAAACTTAATTGCAAATGATACAAAAAAAAAATAAGTGCATATAAATAACAAATTGATTAACAGCAAATTTTGCAAATAAACCAAAAAATTTGTTTGAAATATTTACCTTGAAAAAATCTCCTTTTTTTACTATAATTTTAAGAATTAAAACGCCAAAATATTATCAAACTAATACCAAAGCCTTACATAAATATTTCAATTAGACTTAAACTTTACTGAATACTAAAAATATTTTGATTGAACCAACACTAAATGGTTGTTAAATAAAATATACAAAAAAAAAAAAAAAAAACAAAACAAAAGTACATTCACAAAAAAAAAGGAAATGTTGATAAATATAACATTCTAACTCAATTACCCTTTATCTGCGATACATAATAAAAATATCAAATTAAAGTCAACAATTTTGCTTGTTTCAATTTACCATTTGTTTAAAAGTTGTAGATTCTAGTTTATTGTTATCACATTTTTAGTCCCTTTGTATCTACTAAAAAACAACACAAAATAATGTCTTTTTTGTTTGGTTTGAGCTCATCTATTATTCTAGAAGGCATTTTAAATTTTTATTTTCAGGGTACTCCATTAAAATTAAATTAATTCAACGTATTCCATCTACAAAAAATACTCCAATGGCTTTAAAAAAGGAGTTAAAAAGCTCTATTTACATAACTTTTTGTTTTTATTTTACTTAAACATTGTTAGCAAATTTTAAATAAATTTTTTATGTTATATTTTACGTGAGAATAATAGATTTTATGTAAGTCTATATTTTACACATTTTGATTTTTTATTATATTTGTTTCATTTTATTTGAGAATATTTAGAATAAAAATCCATTCAAATTGTGGCATATTTGTGGAAATAAATATTTTTTTATTTTTTTATAAATCAATCAAAAAGAGAAGCTTTTTTCCTTTTAAGATTTTAAATCTTTCTAAGGTGTTTGTAATATCTATAAATATTTTTTTATTGAACGGAATTATTGTTAGCAGGAACAATGTTTGTTTTTGTTTCTATCATCCAATATTTTAACTACCTAATACCACTCAATGCTTTTTAGTATGTTCGGATCTGCAATCTTACGATCAAATTTTACCAACACTGACAATTTTTGGTTTAGAAAATTCAAGGGTGTAATATAGTATTTTACTACGTGAACTCTCATACAATTTGCTATTGATCATATGGCAGAACTGACAGAAATTTCAAGATCGAACGAAACTAATTTTGACAGAAATAAAATTATTAATTGAGTTTATATTAATCTCATATTAATTAGAATATTAATTAGTTCTTACATTTAACATAACCAAAAAATTATAGTTCTTAGTTGTCATGCGAATTTTGTGTCCTTATGCAAAACAAAATCAACTGTTGACATATGCTGCATCATCAGTAAATTTTCTTAAAACCATAAAAAATTACTACTCTCTTCTTAATGAGACAAAAAACTTCCACAAAAATAATAGAAAGGAAACTATAATAAGTCCAATAAAAGGATCAAGCATAAGAATGAATTTCGATAAAAGATAATGCTCATTTTCATAACAAAAGTCATTTACTATAGATATCTGAGACTACAAAATTTAATTTTAATCTATTTAGATTTTTATAATATCATTCAACAGGAAAATAATTGATATCAATCAATATTTATACTACAACCCCCTTTCCTTCAAGGAGTTTTACAGAAAAATAAATTGAGACACTATATTTTTTATTAATATCTAATATTACACTACTAAATAATATTTGGCATATATCTTTTCAAGTGTTTCAAAATTTTTTTCAAAAAATAACATGAAACTTTCCCGCTAACCCATTAAATCCTTTCCTTACCTTAACTGAACTGAAAAAATTATATTCTCAGGAATCAATTTAACTATCATATAGCTATAGCTTATCTTTACATCAGGATAAATCTCCTCCTCATTGAAGTTTGTGAAAGATTTTATAAAAAATTTATATTAAAATCTCATAGTCTTTAAAATTTCAAAACATTGTCTACGAAATTTAAAGGAATAGACAAGTAGACAACACAGATAATTCTCCAAAACAAACTTGTCTTGCTTATTTTTTGTTATTATCACTGGAAGGAAAGTTAAATATATCAAACATTTAAACAAACACAATAAAAAGTCAATGAAACATAATAAATTACACTTAAAACTACTTAAATGTATCATAAGCGACACAAATTTAGCAGAAAAAAACTGCCATAAAAAGTCATTTCACTAAAACAGAAAAAAAAAATTTTTTTATGGGAAATCTTTCCTTTTTAGGTTATTAAAAATATTTTGTTTTTATGAGTAACTAAAATTCTGCAAATCAAATCTGTTGTCTAAAATTTCTACTGAAAAAACATAAAAACTCGTGGTTAAAAAAAATTTTTCAATATCAGCAAATTTCTTTGCTAATATATCAAAGTATTAAATTGCCCTCAGAAAAATGTCAACAAAGCTAAAAACAACAAAAATATAACTAAAAATATGTCTCCATAAGTCTGATTACATTTATACAGGGCAAATTTTGCAATAAGAGAACAATTGTTCCAGTTTCTTATAGGCTCCTAAATAGTTTGATGATTTCAATAGAAAAAAAAAGAAATATTTTTTCCAAGGAATTATTTTCAGCAAATTTTGATTAGACTTAAAGACGCATAGGTGTTAATTTCTAAGCAACTAGTTTTATTTTTGTTTGCAAAAAAGTATTGTTAAACATTGTCTCCCATAGAAATTTATCGCGTAGCAATTAATTGACACCAGACTGAAAAAAAAACCAACAACAACAACATTATATATGCTTAACAAACAAACCAGGAAAAAGTGACAAATTTTTATTTAGTTTTTTAAAAAATTATTATAGCTATAATAACAACGTTTTAAGATCTTTTTACTTATTTTATGCTAGATTTTTGTTTTTGTCAAAAATTGTGCTACCTTTTACAAGTAATATCAAAAATTGGAAGTAGTATCAAAATTAAAACATTGAAATAATTACTAAGATTTTAGAAATACAAATTATAAAAGGAATTGTAAATTATTTTGTGTTATTAACAAAAAATATTATTGCTAAATTTGTATAAGTAACAATTATCTAAACTTGGGAAAACGTAATATAAAATCAGTTTTTTTGTTTATTATTGTACACACGTTTAACCGGAAATGACTATTTGTTCTTAGCAGATCATAAAACTTCATGTAAAACTTGAGCAATTTTTAAATCTTTTCATCCATTTATGAAAATAAGACAATGAAATTATTTTAGAACTGATGCTGTAATTACATAATTAGCAAGTTTTTCCATGATTGCATATTTTTAATGTAATTTTAATTCTGTTACTTAATAACTAAAGATTTTTTCATAGATCAAATTCATCTAGCCATGAAAAATCTCATAAAAACATTAAAACTTTTATTGATATTGACTGAGGCTTTGTTATTGATAAACGATTCTATACTCATTTATTTTATAAAAATTAAGTCTTTATAAACCTTTTCATAAATTCAATAACAAATTGATTTACCAGCTGTTGGGCTAAATAGTCAGTCCCCAAAGAAAAGAACTGATGGGTGAAGTAGAACTATTTGATTATTACTAAATACATAAAAATGGAAACGTCATTTTCAAAATATTGTTGAGCAGACTTGCGTAATCACTTAAGGTTATCCCAAAAAATGGAAATTATGTCTTTCATTGGATAAGTTAAGAGCAAAGAAAAGAGCATTTCCCTACGAGAGCCGACGAATTCTTGTACAAACTTATGGGGACAGTATTCCAATGCAAAAAGTTTACATACGGCTGGCTTAGACGATGTAAAAAAAGGCGATTACGACTAAAAATTATGACTTAAAGATAAGAAATGTTCAGGTCAACCGAAAAAATGTATAGATGTCGAATTACAAAAAGTGCTGGACAAAGACAATACAGAAACTCAACAACTGATGACAGAAAGTTAGTTGTTGGTCGCCGACAATTAAAACAATTAAAACAATCAGATGACAAAAAATCAGTTGACTAGCTTAAGTTTTCCTTTGTTTTTATTTAAGTTTCAATCTATAACACTTGTGAACACAATTGATGAATTTTTGATCAACCAAAGTCAAGTATCCCGTTCTTAGACTAAAACAACCTCTAAACTATTCCTGACTCTTTCTCATTTCTTCCTTTTCTTTTTATTATATTTTTCTCGTAGTAGTAATAATACAATACCAAAAGCTCATTTTTTTGTTTTTAACTAAATTTAAACCTTAGGCCACTTTGATCTTGAGATTGCTGTTATTCAGATTAGGTCTACTGGACTGAATAATTATATCCCACGGAAATGATCCTAGTATTAAATAAAAAACATACCTTGTCTCATACTACCTTTTATTTGAAGGGCATTTCAAAACTCGTTTACTTGCCTTGAACATTAATTCCACCAAATAATTTGGTTTAATTTTAAGGTCTTAGTTGTCTTTAGCAAGTGCTATACATAACTTTTGCAATTTTTTTTTGCAAATTAATTTCAAGTTTAATTTAATTCTAAACAGATTATCGTACATTCAAGCTACTTATATGAGTTTTTAGAAAATTGGTCTTGCCAATTTAAATTGAAATTCTTGGAATAAATTGAAATTAGAAACTCTTGAATAAATTGCTAATTTTTACCAAAGATTGAAGTACTTCCAAGTCTTTTAATACGATTCCGCTTAATTAAGTGGACATTAATCAAATTTAGAGTTTCGGATATTATCATAATGATTTTTAAATCTTATTAAATATTAAAAGTCACTAATATGCGCGATAGTTTTTACATATAGGAGTAATCCTTCTCCAAATACGCATTAATAATCAGTTAATAGTATGCAAAAAAATGCAAATGCAAAAATGCAAAATGCAAAAGTAATCAATTAATTATTTCATTTATTATAAAATCCACGATCGTAATCAGAGAAATAGTTTCTCCGATTTGGTACTTGTAACTTGTTGTTTATATTTTACCCATCATAAAACATGCTAATTTTTTACAGAGTTTAATACTCGAGTAGCATATTTCAATATTCTCCTCTTTTTGACTGCCCTATACCAAAAATATAAACCTATGGCTTTTTTTCACTTTAAGCTACATGAAGAACTAAAATACTACTAATATCCCTTTCAGATAGGCGTCTAGTGTTAGCTCCCATACAAAAAAAAAAACAATTCCCAAACAGGTCTAATACAGTCTTTGAGAATATTTGGTGGAAATGTTAAAATAAATGACAATTATGTAGGCGCTCCACTAATCTTCTTGTTTACTATGGCTCCCGCAATTGGCAAATACCGTCAAAGGGTTAAATGAAATCTTTAATACTACAACTAATTGTTATAGCATCCTTGTATATACCTGGTATATTATTATCTGTTGTAGAGCCCCGTGTGAATTAGGAATTAAGCTCACAAGTATTATATGAAAACACAAAGAAACAGTAAGATTTACCATAAAATTTTTTACATAGGTAATATTGATTTTCTGGCTTAGTTATTGTAGAAAAGTTTTAAAAATTATTTTATATGACAATAAGAGAGGTCTACTTAAATTCTAATTTTTTAAAAAATATTATAAAAATAATGCCCTGTAATAAAAAGGAGGCTGACAAAAACAAAGAAAAATTTTAATAACACCTCAAAAGCTAAGAATAAAAGAACTTTAACCCTGACTTCAATTACAGTAATTGAGTTAGTTCGTGGAATGATTGCCTTGTGGCGCTCCCAGCACTCGGCTGTCATTTGTTTATTTTCTGTTATGTCGCTCAACTGTTACTGATATTCCAGCCTTAAGCCAAAGTTTGATCCAGTCCTTGGAATATTTTTTAAACTGTTCGGTATCTCCATTAGGGGCATTTTCTATATTTTTCCATTATCTCCTCTGAGCTGCTGAAACACATTCCTCTCAGTGGTTTTTTCAATCAATTGAACAGAAAGAAGTTACAGTAGGCTAAATCGGGTGAATTTGGTGGTTGTTGGATTGTATTCATGTTGTTTTTAGGCAAAATATATATAGCAAACTTTGTTTCATTTAAACAAATTAAGAAGCAAAGCGAAATTTGCTTAGTTTTTCATTATTTTATGTCAACATTTTTCAGTATATGTATATTTTAAACTTTTACTATCAAGATATTAAGTTAGTTTGAAATGGTTAAAAATAAACCCTTAAAACAACACTTTCATTAGTAAATTTAAAGAAAAGAGAAAAATATTAGATTCATAATTAAATTAAATTATTACTAAATAATAACAAAAGTTACATAAAGACTATTCAGTTATATATAATTCAATATAAAGCTTCCTTTATTAAAAAATAAGCAATATATAATCATTTTAAATCTCATCAGTTACATATATGAAATTTTTACTTTCTCAGTTTAACTTAAATATTAACAAGTTAAGTCTAATTATCAAAAAAAAATACTTATTAAGTCATACCTACAAACAAAATCATTGTCAGCAAAAAGGAAAACAGCTTCCAAAAGAATTAAAACTTATTTCAAGCAAATATTACTAAATGTTATCCATTATACTTAAAAATCAACAATGTTATCCATTTTTAATATTTCTAACGCCTTCATAATAATTTAATGATTTTTTTTATTATGATTAAACATTTTTAACAGCAATGAGCATCATATATATAGGAAATTATTAAATATGATTTTGAAAAATGGCATTTTTTGTCGATATAAGAAATTACAAAAAAATACAATTTTACTAGTAAAGTATTATAAGAAGCTTACATTATGATTAACTGAAATTATGTATGAAACTAATAAAAAGCTTTGTACCGTTTTTTCTTCAACTATTTATAAATTAATGATGTATAACATACGCGTTCAACTTGGAACCAAGTTATTTGTTGGTAAAACTTCTTAAAGTAAAAAAAACTATGTTTATTGCAAGAGTAGTAAATTTTTCAAATTGAATTTATGGATTTTTTTGTTTAGTTCAAAGTAAAAAACAAAAGTAATTAAATTTAGTTAGTTTAGTGTTTATAAATCCAATTGAACGATTAATTTTACTTTTTGGATTAACCTGAATGTAGATTTTGTATTCGGCCAATCTTGTCAACCAAATTTTGCAATTGATATTTCTGTTTTATATGTATTTAGTATTGATTTTTAATAGCATTTAGCCAAACATTTAGCTAAATATTTAACCAAATTTAACCAAACATTTAGCCAAATTTAGCAAAAATTTTTAAGACTGAGTAGAAGCTTTTCACAGCGCTGATTGATAGACTTAATTTTGAGATTTTCATGATCTACAAGGGTCGCGGTTAATTTTTAGTCAAATTTACTTAAGATATCCTTAAGGTTCCCTGCAGATTTATACAGTTTCTGGGATTTTTAACGAGGTTTATATATTGTCAAAGAATCTCACGTTTGAGTAAGTTATTCTTATCCCAGTAAGTTTTTCGGATTGGAATTGGAAAATTTATTCAAGATTAAATAAATCTACTGCTTCGTTCTGGTTTTGCTGGTTAGAAAACTGAGAATAATTCTAATAAAAAGAGGTGAGAAAGATTCATCAACCTGGATTTATATTGGGCTTATGAATACATCTTTTAGCTTCTTGAGTGATGTCCTCCAATCATCATGAATCATTACCTATTTTTACGCTTTCGGGATGTCAACAATTGCCGTAACTGTTCCGAAATGTTACCCTGTTCTTTTCTTGTGTTCTGTTGGATATTAGATCCATCTGGTGGGGAAAAGATGCGCCGGAAGTTGTGTTGACGTGAGTAAATGTGGTTAAAAATACAGAAGTAAGCGATAAAAATAACAGTAGCTTTTCATGAATTATAAATCATAAACGTAGGTCGGGATTAGTCAGTGTATTTTGATGAGTAGACATTATTTCATATTTTTTTAATGTATCATTTTAATAATATCTGAAATATTTAAAAAGCTTTAATTTATATATTGTTCCAAAAAATATATTTAAAATATATTTAAAAAAAGCGTTTAATATGTATTTAAAATACTAAATATGGGAATTATGTTAAATAATAGACTCCCCCAAATAATGTTAATCATGTTCTTTCTTTCAAAATTCTATTTTAATTTCCTTTTTAGTAATAGCAATCATTTTTACTAGCTCCCTCCATTTGCTGCAATAAAGGATTATTTCTATGGTGTTATGTATGCAATAGTAAAAAATGTTCCCTTTTTATGTTCTTAACATGTTTAATAGAACTTTAAATACTCTAAACGCTAGCTAGAGTATTAAAAGGAGTATCGATTACAAATACATATTTTTCGCTTAAAGAAAAAGATTTCTTTCATTGTAATTGACCTACAACTGCGGCAAAAACAATGATATTCAACAAAATTAAATGTATCACGCATTTTATCCCCTTGGTATATTACATCATCACGATAAACAGCAGACATTCGCGTAAGAACTTTAGTGACTTGTCCTATATCGGAAAATTTTTTTTTGTGAGTTTTATTGTCTAGTACAGTGACAGCATGTCTAGTAAACAAATACTGAAATTCTTTTATCAAAAAAGATTTTCTCAACAATTTCTTGAAACTTATAGACCTATTTTTAAATGTGTCGACACATCCCTGGCTAGAATTCTGTCTAGGTGAGAAGTCAACGTTAGAATGGGAAAGTCAAATTTTGAAATATTTTCCAAACCTTAAAATCCCACATCTGAATTTATTCTTTCCTTTTTATCATGTCAACTTTGATTTCTTTAATTATTTAATTATTTTTCTTATTTTCTATCTATATTTTCTATAATTCGTTCTAAGCCAATTGCTAAATTGGTCTCACACCTATTTTAGATTAGCAGCTTAACTTTAAACTTTTCACATAATTTATATTTTTCTTTTACTTTATCCGGAAATTCCACTGTCACAACAAAAATATTGACTGTTAACATAAAATTGACATAAAATTTTTTAGAAAAGGAATAGGAAGAATTCAAATACAAAAAAATTCAAATACAAGGTGACAAAGTTTTTGTAATATAAGGAATAAAATTGTTTTGTTTTTAAAGCATTTCAAGAAAAAGGATTTAGCTTAATAATGGAAAAACTATTTTAGAATTTTCTATAATACAATCAACAAATTTTTGCTCTGATATAACAACTAATAAAATTTCACTTTGAAGCTTGGGGGATTTATAATTTAAGCTACCTCTATGCAATGATTTCATTTAATATTTTCATTTGATTTCCGGGTTATACAAATTAAAGATTTGAACAGTAAAAATAAAAAGAGCAATTTATCTTTTAAAGAAAAAAAAACATCAAAAGCTATCAAGTTTTAATCAAAACAATTTTTGATTTACAAATTTCGGACTACACCTTTACATTGCTTACATTGCGAACAATTACCTGTAATCTGATATCGTTATGAAAATTTTTGATAGAAAATTTATCCAGTTGTATACTTTAGTATTTTTATTGATTCAACTATCCATATGCAATTTGTTAGCTAATTACTTCCGACTTTCTCAAATTTTTCAATGTTGTTAGGAGCATAATCTCATTTAATTTAAGCTGATAATAATGAGCATATTTATTAGCTATTATGATATTGTTGTTTTTGATAGATACCCAAAGGTATTTACACTATAGCTACTACTAATAAATATTTAATTTTAAGGTTTTTTTTTTTGATTTTGATTTTGAAGAACTGTTGGAAGCATAGCCATTCAATTAAGAACATTTCACTTTTGTAAGTTTACAAAGGTTAAGCTTTAAAATTTTTAAAGAGTTTTATTTACTTACTTTTATGGTTGATTAATTAAATTTACTTTTCTCTTACCATTTAGTGTTTTATTTTACCATTCATCATCAATAATTAATATTCCAGCTACTAAAAAAATGATGCTCAAGCAAATCCGAAATTTTCAATCTAAATTTAATTAATCTGTAAAACTATATATTAAGGTAAGAATAAAGGATAATACTTTCAAAAAATCAAATATTTTATTATATTTCCTTATTATACAATATTTTAGCAATTTTTTTTGTCTAAATTTAAAATCCTGAAACTTTTGTAGTTATTAACCTTTAAATCTCCCCAGCTTTTCTACCTTTTACAGAATTTAAAACTTTTAAGCCCGTTTTCTAAAAATGACGTTTGAAAATTCCATTATCATCGGCAATAAAGAATTCATTTGAAATCGTTTAATTTAGACGCTTTTTGAGAGCGTTGTAAAATAGTACAATAGCAGAGTATTTTATTTAAAACTACTGTTTTTAATTTAAATTACCATAAAGAATATAAAATTGACAAAACAAACTTTAGAAAACGTTCAAAACCTTATATTTTGAATAAAAAATTTTGGTTTTTTTGATTTTACACAAACCCTAAAATAAAAAGGTTGTTTTTCACTTGTTATCTCTAATCTAATCGTTATCTGTCTTAGTATTTTATAAATTACTCTGACATGTTTAACAGGAATGCATCTACGTGTATCTTTTACCTAATTAGTGAAATTATATATTCTTTTGTCAATAACTTCCAAAACACTTTTATACCATAAGAAAACAATAATTTTGTAACTTAGGCTTTCAGTTTAAATTAACTGTCGAATTACAATCGCATTTCTTACAGTCAAACTCATGTGTTGAAGGAAATCGATGGGGAATTTTCTACCGTAAATAAAATTGTCTTTCACTTGAGGATTAGGGTTTGTTTTTTAGCTAGTTGTACTCTCAAAAGCATTTTGCTTTGTCTAATATTTAAATGTACTTTTGAGAAAAATTAGGGCAAATGAGTTCAATTTCAACCTTGCTTAAAAATAGTTTAAAATTTCATTAAAGCTTTTCACATGTTTTGTTAAGGGGGAGGTTCGGTTAATTTGTTGAAAAAAAAGCCATGTTTTAAATAATTTTTCTGACATTATAGATAGTTGTAGCTTATTTAATTAATTTTTGTATACTTTTTATAATTTTTGTACAAAGTTTGAACAATGTTTTCTTTAAATTTTTATTTCAAAATAATAATAAGTAAGCAAGTGGAAGCGAATGTCAAGAGGAGCCTCAAAAATATGTTGTTTTGCGGTGTTTATCTTGACTCACAACAGAATCATCTAAATTAAAAATTTATTTATTAAAGGAAATATTTTTCAGGGTAACAACGAGGGCTATTTTTTCTTTTGATTTTTCAATGTTTTGTAGCCTTTGGAAGCAAAATACTGATTTCGCTTAAAAAATCCACATATTTGTTATTGTAAAATTAATAATTATTAAAAAGACAAAAAAAGTCCTCGTCATTACCTGATGAAATATGTGAAGAAGTCATGTATAAAATTTTAAAACGATCGGTTCCGTAGATTTTTAGTTAACGACTTAGAAAGAAACAAGTTTCAGGAAAATGGTTTAAAGTTTTGCTCACTCACTCATTCCTTGCTCTAAAGCATGCTTGTCTAAAGTGCGGCCCAAACGCAAATTATGAAAATATTTAAATTTACACATTTTTATTAAAAAAATAATGTAGTATCATGGGCACTGAATTTGCAGATGTTATTTATTATACAGAAGTAAGATGGCTCAGTAAGGGGAAAATGCTCAGAAGATTTTACGATTTAAGAACTGAAATAAAAATATTTATGGAATCAAAAGAGAAACCGGTGACTGAATTTGAAGATGAAGATTGAGTTTCAGATTTAGCTTACAATAGTGCGGCCCAGCACATGCTCTAAAGCAAACGACGCTCAAGTTCTCATAGTTTCAGTAATTTTACTCTAATCAACTTGAAATTTTGACAAAAAGTATTTACGATGTTATACATTAATTCCAAAAAAAAAAATGGAAGAAAAAATTAAATACCGAACTTCCCTTAAGGAAAAACGGATCCTTGCATTTTATTTTTGATCAATTCTTCATACATTATTAGGAAAAAACTTAAATGTTTTTTCTAACATTCTTAAAAGCTTTTGAAAATATATTATGACTCGCAAAATCTAAAAAAATGATCAGCTTTAAGTCTTTAGTACATTCATATAACTTTCAAATATTGTAAAGTTTTTGTTTGTTAATACTCCTTAAATTCAGACTCACCCTTAAAAATATCTCTGGTTGATTTGCATAGGTTTTTTTTTGCCAAAAAGTTGCAATTATTCATTCTCTTTAATTATATAATAAAACCTTATTTCACCACAATATTAAAGGAATATAACTTTTCATCAATAGATATTGTCAGCATCATTAACTATAAATGATTCATAATCACAAAACAGTGTGATTTAAAAAATAACTAAAAACTCCGAAACTAAAGAATGAAATCACCAAATAATTTGAAAATGTATATCAAATTTTTAAATTTCATTGCATTAAAAAATAAAATTAAATTAAATTAAATGATAATAATTGAAAGTAGAACATTAAGGTCAATACATCAAGCTATGTCCCTTCCCCCTCTCCTAACCATTTAATGTTTCAATACCATTGCAAAACTAATCAAGAAATTATCTTAGTTAAATCAAATCGCATGAGTGGCCATCAATTTAATTTCCTTAATTGCCTCCAGGTGGCAATAGAAAAAAAAGTTATTTTTAAAATGAGTTTTAAACGTGACCTAGGATCATTTATTTAACTACTAGCGTTTTATTTTATATATTTCTAATTGCTATGCTTTTTTTTAACTGTAATTTAGACAGGGCTGCAAGATAAATTGTTAAATCAAAGAGATCTTTAGCTAACCATGAATAAAACAGGTTCGAAAGAAAATTGCTATTTCTGACACATTTGGTTTTTTTTTTTCAAATTTTTATTATTTACACTCAACGTAATTAGATTTTCATTTTTCTCTGTTATTGAAAGAGAAAATCGAAGCTCTAATTATTTGAAATATAAAAATCTTAAAAAAAACTTAATTTTTGAAAAATATCATTTTTTTGACTTTTTGTATTTTAACAAGAAATCTTTTTGGCTTAAAAATACAAACAAAAATTTTTTTAACATAAAAAATAATCAAAGGAGATTCTTCAAATTTTATTTATAAAAAGATTATGATATATCTAAAAGCTAGTCGTGACCATTATAGTTTCAATAGGAACATAAAAACTCCCTGAAATAGCTGTCTAACATTTTATTGTATCTTTTAACGATGAATTACAATTATACAGTATGCTTGAAGCTATCATTGTGTGTTACCTTAGTTTAAGTAGCTAAATTTAAGATATATGACCTGAAAAAATGCTAATCTCGATTGAAATCTTTTTTATTGTACATATATTTCATGGTTAAGGTACAATTGGAACCTTATTGTAGCCCAAAAATTTGGTGGTAGATAAAATCTTTTTCAAGTTTTTGTTTTGGGTTTAATTTGGTAGACATGGTATTTATGACAAATTATGAGCCAAAAATTTTGAATATAAAATTGATATAGGCGTTCCCAAAATTCATATTACTGAAAAAAAAAGTTTCTATTTTGCTCCAATTCTTCACATAGCAAAGATGGAATTTTTTAAGGTTGGTAACTACTTTATGGAGAAAAAAAAAGAAATCTTTATCTAAAATTATATTTTTGATTTTTTTATAATAATTTTTCATATTGAAACAACAAAGAAATATGCAATAAATTTTTTTATTGACCGATTTCTAACCTCTTTTGAACGGGGGACGATGATATTATTCATATTGAATTGGGTTGTCATCTTAAAAAATGTCCCAATAGTTTTTGTTATTCAGTTATTGTGATGCATTTTTTCATTTTCTTTGTTATCTTTTAAACGTAGAATTGACTTCTATGTTTAAAAGCACAAAAAACCAGGGAAACCAGGCAACATAAGCAAGGTGAAAATTTAATTTTATTCTTTAATGCAATGAATAAGATTCTCTAAAAATTTTAAAATTTCAACAGAAAATTCTTAGTAAGTGTTTAACGAGACCACAAGAAATCTCTTCCGCATATTTATTTAAGGCATAATTCCTTTTCAAAAATGTTACTTCTCGATGAAAACTTTTAGATAAATTCTTTGCAAAATTAAGAAAAACATTTCAATTGCACTTGATGGCACAATGTTTGGAACCTAATGAAAATTACAGCACTGGACTAGTTGGTATTAAGCCTGCATTGTATAACACTGTGTACTTATTTCATTAATACAAGTATTATAATTAATAATATACTTTGGTACCGATAAATAATCTGAACATTAGAATTATTGGCAGACATTAGCTAATTAGTGCTTTAGGTCCATACCAGAAGTAGAGTTTGCCTATACAAAATGCTGGAACAATTTACAATTACAATCGAGTGAAACATTAGCTTTTAAGGAAACTTCATTGAACCTCATGAAAATTAATTCAAATATAAAAACTTTATATCTTTCACTATGGCTACAAAACCAGAAAAAATAATTTTTAGTAGAAATTTTTAATAATTGCTAAAAAACAAAAAGAGCATCTTTTTAAATCAAAAAAGGTTTTAAAGACAAATTTCAGATAAATATTAAGAAATATCCCGAAGTAATTTAAGAAATGGATACTTCTGACATTCAATTACTTAGAATTAATGGAATCAATCATGTAAGTAAATTTTCTATGGTTTGTTGCACTTGATCATAGCTTTTAAATGACTTTACTCTACTTTTACATTCAGTAATGTGATAATTTACGCAATAGTCTTTACATAAAGAAGATCACTCGATATATATATATAGGTTTTTGATAATATTTTTTCTTGCAAATTTTTCTAAGGAATCTGTGGTTATTTAGATTTGTCTGCAAGAGCCTCATTTCTAGTATTATAAGACAATTTTCTTTATATCATTAGACTTTGATTAGGACCACAATCGAATTAAGCCGATAATTCATACTGAAAACAAATTATATATGACAATTTCAATCCTGTTACAATGTTGAATTTCTTCGAAGCAGGAAAACAAAAATTTATATGTTGTTAGGTAATCATTTAGTTTCCGATTCAAAACTTATTTAGAATTGCTTTCTTCTTTTAAGTTTACCTCTAGATAAAATTTCACAAATACCCAAATATTTAAAAACTAAAAGTTTAATCCAAATAAAACTCAAAAGAAATCAAAGTTAAGTAAAAAGAAACACACACAAAATACGATAATATATTTTGAGCATGTTTTTATATTTTACCACGTTTTGTGTATATTTTTGCTCTTCATCAGAAACTAATCTAAATAAGTTTTACAAATTTACATATTTGCATCAGGAATGAAACCAATGAACTCAGAATCTACTTTGAAGTATGTTCAGTGAACTCTTAAAAAGTCAAGCAATTATTTTCAAAAAGTATTACTACGACGTTTTTTTACTAAAATCAAACTCCAAAAAATCGATTTCAGTATAATTTTTATTAATTACGCTACAATTAACTAGATAACTTTTCATAAATAATAAATAAATTACTACTTTAGCCTATTTTTTTAGGATTGAAAACTCCTTAATACTTCATCAATTACTGTCAGTCTTATAATTTTCTTAAATAAAATTTTCAATTTCTTTTCGCATTGAAAAAGACCATCAATTTATTATTTCAATGGACAATAACTTTTAGTTACAATTTTGATTAACCAAAAAATTTTTCTAACTAATATCTAACGAATTTTCTATCAAACCTAAAATTTTAATACCTTTAAAGTACACAACTGATAAATGATTTCTGACAACATTTAAAATGATAGACTCAACTCAACCATCGAAAACATGAAGTGATAAAAAATAATTAATTGAGTCCAAAAGACTAACCAATCTATTTCAAGTACTTCATAAAAATACCAAAAATATAATAACAAAAAAAAAAAAAAATACTTTATCTAACGACTTCAAGTTTTTGGGGACTAGTGAAAGGCTTAAGGGAAAGTCACTTATATAGATAAAAGTCACAAGCGATCCAAGCGACAATAAAATTAAGAGAAAGTTGATATTATATATATTGATATTAAAAAAGTTACTAAGTTAAGTCTTTATAAAGAAGCTTATCTCTAGAATATTCTATGTATTAGCATGGTTTGAAGGCAGACATATCCAAAATATTAAGTAGTTATCTAAAGACACACATTTTGTTGTACTGAACTACTTAAAATGCAGTCTTCTACATTGGAAAGGTATGAAAATTAAACAATTTCTCAACTACTGTAAATAATTCTAATTTAAACTTTTAAATTTTAAGTCGAATTATATTTATAGCCAAAAAAAATTTTTAACTCTTTTACAGTTTTAATATAAATTATCGAAAACTTTGACTACTTTCGGTTAATTATTATTCAAAACTGACAAAAATATGAAGAGACAAACAACGAAAGTATTTGACCTTTATTATGGCTTGTTGTTTTTTTTATCAACTTTTAAGAATTGAGGCTGAGGTATTATGTTAATCTTCCTTTGAAAAAAATAACTAATGTTTAAGTTGTCAACTTAAAAATTTTAATTGTTAAAAAAAGAGGAAGAAAAACTAATGCAATTTATATTGACATTCCTTTTTTAATTTTATTAACTTCAATTATTTAAACTTTTTATTTGCACCTAAATTTTGCTTCCAATATCATTTCAAGAAGATGTTAAGCCGTATTTCCGTAAGGAGCAACTTGATTGTTTATCTCAAATCGATGGGCATAGATTTTTCATTGAGTTTAATACGCTACTCCTTTGTCCAGCTTTCTATTTCAGCAATAGCTGCCTGCAATTTATCTTATGTCTCCGTATTACTTGTTGTTAAGATTGCGGAATTCTTAGTAAATATAGCAATCAAAATTTGGTTAAAGTTAGACTGGTCACTAACATATAGAAAATAAAGGGTTGTTCCCAGTTTGCTGCCTTAAGGCACTCCTGCTTGAATTCATTTTTAGTTTGAGTACCCATCTTCTACTTTGATTCTCAAAAACCATTCGGTTGCATATAACTGAAGTATTTTTGAATATTGTATTGCAAGCAATACTTTAAGTTTATGCTTTAATTTCTCATGTTTTTCGCATCCCTATAGAACATTTAGGAATATTCCTGAACATACTTCTTTTTTTTTCCAGTGATTTTGCGATAATGTTTGTAATTCTCTTGACCTGATCAGTCGTGGAATCCTGATTTCTAAAGACAAACTGATAATTTGGAATGAGATTTTTCTAGTCAATTATAGATTTTAGTCTCTTCAGTAGCAATTTTTTAAACAACTTTCACATTATTAGTAGCTGTGATATAAGTTCCCCAGGTTTAGAGATCATAATTACTCGAGCTATCTTCCATATCTGGAGCACGTATCTCAATTGGAATGAAGCATAAATTAAATTGGTAATTTTGGCCAATGTTTTATTTGGTAATTAAAAAAGCTATACCCAGGAGCTATTTTTAATGTGATACTGGTTTACTTTTCTTTGTCTTTTGGAAACATTTTAATGCTCCCCTTTGGTTTTTTTACAATATTTTTTTAAATATTCGACAAATATTTCAACCTTTTGATAATTCTTATATTCCCAGTGAGGAATTTGATGTCTTCTTCTTAAATTTACAAACAATGAGACAATATCAAAATATTATTTTCAAAATCAATGTGTTGTTTCCTAAGCTTTGTGAAAACTACAAAAATTTACAGATAAATAGACTAACCATGGACTATTTTATAGAAAAAGTGAAAGAAAGTATAGTATGATTCTTGACAGATCTATTTCTTGTTAACTACACACAAATGCATACAGCAAAAATATTTAATTAAAAATTTTAAACAACAAATCAAGATAAATTTTATATAAAAATCTAGAATTGGTATAGAAATAGATGCCAAAAGATCATGTAATCATGCAATCATATTTTTCTAAGTGGGGGTTAATGCACGCGCTTGACTAATGACCTCGTATTTTATCAGAAATTCATCTGTACTGATGAAGCTAACTTTTATCTTGATGTTATATTAAGAACAAACAAAACTGTTGAATTTGGAGCACAGAAAATCTAAAAAAAAAAACTGCTATTGCATTCACAACAAATATCTTTTTGGTATAACTTTTGCTATGATGCAATAATTGGTATCTTTTTCTTAGAATATAATTAAGTTAAGACTGTCATTATAAATCATGAAATGCACGTCAACCAATTATTACTTTCTATGAAATGAATAGCTTTAAGTATCAATGAAATGGCACTTCGTGCAACACAAATCAGTCAAAAATTAAATTAGAGCATATAAAACTTAAAAACTTCTTGAAGTTGTGAATGTTTGAAGTTGTGATTTTATACTATGGACTAGTACTTTATGTTCCATATTACAGATATATGTTATGTCAACAGTTTAAAAACTATTGAAGTGCTCAAAATTAATATTTGTAGATTAAGTAAACAAATTAAATCACATAACATCAAAAGTGTACTGAAAAATTAAAACTGATCAAATGGTCAAAAACTACTTTTCAATAAAATCATGAATTATAATGAAAAAATGGGCAAATAATTATCCCTGTATATGCTTTGGTACTTGAAAAAATGGTGAACTCATGTTAAACTTTTAAAACATCCAGACAACAAGTAAAAGATGGTACTTTGTGGCTAAAAATAAAAATCTCCTTTTGTTGTATAAACTTCTTAGCAAATTTTCAAATTTTATAATGATCAAATTTCAAACTAACTTTAAATTCATTAAAATAATCTTCTAACTCATATCGCCATCTGTGAAAAGAAATATAAATTAATAAAAATCAAGTTTGTTGTTTAAAGAAAAATAATACAAAAATTTCAGAAATTTTACAAGCACAACTATACTTATTACTGCATTAAATTAATTTGAGGAACAACTGGTTTTGGTTACCAGGTCATTTGGAAAAAATTTTGATGCCATAAAGTGTGACGGAACTTTGAAATTATCATCATTATTGCATTAAAAAATATTGAAAAGCTGTAATTCCAGTCTAATACCTATAGCTAAAAAAATCAAAATAAATTTTTTGAAATAAGATTCTAGGCATATTTGGGTTAAATTTTAATGGGATTTTTTTTTCTTCGCTTAATGCACAATTACAGTAAAAATAAAATTTTTAGGTTTTTCTCTTTCTTAAATTTAATAAAACACAAAATTTCTACCCCCCAAAGCTGATTTTTTTGTTGAAATTTTTCAACCAATAAATTGAATTGGCATAGTTTCCACCTGAGAAAATGCCATAACTAAAAACCAGTACTAGTAAAGATTTCAATTTCTTATTGAGAACTATGCCAGCTTAGGTAAATAGTAATTCCAATAAGATTTTAGAGATACGAAATCATTCAAAAATTTCAAACTTTTTGTTAGTTTTGCTTATCATTTGTAAAAAGAATAAAAACAACAAAAAAAAAAGATTGTTTTTCTTTGTTTTCTTCTTTTTTCTTGGTGTTGTGCTTTACAAAATTATACAATTATACAAAACTAAATATAACAGAAATGGATTATAAAGACAAACTGGTTCCGGTGTCTTGAAGTCATCCAATTTCAGTATTTAGGTAATTATATGAAATGCATATTACGGGATCTATGTTTTTACCGTTCTTCTTTAATTTTAGTTAACAAATAACTTAAATTTAATCCCCATAATAAGTAATGAAGAACATTACAAATTAAACAACAACAACAAAAACTTAGACCTCATTTGCATGAATAAATAAAATAACTTGTTATTGTATTATTTGGTCTGTATTTGTTTGTTTTAAATCAAATGTTATGATGTTTTAAAGAAAATACTTTTTTCCCAGACAAATTCAATTTTTAGTCAATTATCAATTTTATTAATAATTACTTAACGTCTGGTAGCAAAAATTCAACTAGACATATGTAAGTTTAATAGGTTTGGTTTTTATATATTGTCTTGTAAATCATGTGGAGCTGATTTGGATAACTGTTAATATTAGAGTTTATTCTATCAAATAGAGATTTCTATTGATTTTCTTAGAAACGAAAAGTTTTTTTTAGTGTTAATTTTAAATCATTTCTTTGTCGTTTTTGTGTGTGTGTGTGTGTTTTTTTTTTTTTTTTTTTTTTGTTTTTATTGATCTAAGGAAAATGTTTTAGACTCTGAAACAAAAAGAATAAAACTAATAGCTCAAAGTTCGAGGTTACATATAAAAAAAAAAGAAAAGAAAAAGTTTTTTCTTTTCACTGCAAAAAAAAAAAAAAGATTAAATAGAATTTAAGTAGAAATTTATTTCTTATCGTGGTATCTTTTTCAAACATTAATGTACAAAAGTTAGTTTGAATGTTTTATAAAGAACTAGCACAGGGGTTATTAGCCCTAAAAAACTTAAATAATGCTTTGTTTGCTTGAACCTTTTATGTATTTTATGAAAAACAATACAAAACTGAAAAGATATACTAGATAAATCTAAAAACTTAGCTTAAATATTTATCACAGTTTAATTTAAAGAGTTATATAAATAAATAGATACTTCATTATATTTAGTAAAAGAATTAAATTAAATTTATTTCTGGATTAATAAAAAAGGAAGTATATAGTAATATGGCTTTACAATTAAGACTTTTATTTTAAACTACGGAAAAATAGTTAGAATTTAAGAAAATCAAGTTTTTTAGACTTTTTTAAAAAGTAAAAATTCTTTAAATATTTTAATTTAATTTTATTAAAAAATTTTAAATATATTTTATAAACGTTAAACGCTTACTAAACTGCTTAAGAGCGAAGAATATAAAAACAAGCCGTTGGCACAGCTTTTCTAAGGACATTTTTGGAAACGGATCACCATATCTTTGTTGAAAACTACCTGAAATCAAAAACCCATAAAATCTAGTGAAAATATCATCCAATCATCCGTCCAAAGTTATCTGATTATTTTTATTTTCAATTAAAACTTTTTGATGGTCATTTAAAGTGAAGACTGCTATGTAGGAAGTGTGTGTGTTTGAAGTGAATCGGTAATGTAGTTTTTAAATAGCAGTGAACACCGACCTTGAATAAGTAGTTTTGAAGAAAATGTGCTTAAAAATTTTGAAAGCTAAAAAAAAAATGAATGAATAAGTAAAGAAGACTAACTTAACTTTAAGAGTTTTGCTCTGATCGACTTCAAATTTAGAGATTATATTCTTGCATATAAGAGAAGATGAAAAAACAAAAATCAATTTTTTAGAAGAGCAACCCCTTACTCACCCCCCCCCCCCTAACCCTTTCAAACAAGTGAATTAGAAAATACTATTTCTAGAAAGTTAAGCTCTAAAATTTCAAATATTTTTTTTTTCTCGTAATATCACTTGCAAGAATGTTTACATCACATCTCATTTCATCATTACATCTCAAAAAGTACGACACAGATCTCAACAAAATTTAAACATTTAATAATTAAGCTTAGAGAACATGGACTAGAACAAAGATCATTTTTAAATACAAAGTGATTTGTTTGAATACAAAAAAAAACTTTTTTTTTTTTTTCATTTTCCAAGGTTCATTTTAAAGAAACAAAAAATTTTACTTTGGTCGTGGAATAATCGTGGAATAATTTTTTTTTTTAAAAGAAAATCTGCTAATTTGTATTTTCCTACCCTTTTTATTGAAAAACGTTTTTGGCATTTTCAAATTTTTAATGGAAAACAGCAAATTAACTTGTTCTAACTTTAAGAGGATGTCCTAGTCTAGAGACATGAATTTTAGGTATTTTTTTAAGTGCAATAAAAAAAACAAACAATATTCTTACCATCCATTATTTTACAAGGTATTTATTAATGCTTAAAGAATACCTAAAAAAAGATGTGATAAAATTAAAATTTAAAAAGGTTACAGGCTGATGAAGTGAAGGGTCTCAAAAAAGTGACGTGAAGTCAAAAATCTAATCTGTAGTCAAAAAAAATAATTATTACCTGCATTATTAGTTTGTAAAAATTCAAAGAAGGATATGTTCTATTAATGCTATCTAAATTAATTTTTTAAATTAATATTTGGCTATTTTTTATATACTTTCAAAATTTTTAGAAACAATCACCATATTTAAACTCCTAAAATGCTGATGAGTAAAAATTTTAGTTCTGCAATTTCAAAATTTTATATACAAAGAAAAAGAAAATTCTTGTCTCAAAATCATTAGAGAGATAAAAAATAAAAGAAATTCAATCTCATATAATTTTCATTTTATGAAAATTATCCATCATAACTTTTCTTTCGGAAAAAGGTATAATATAAGTTCCATTCAATTTTTACTAGTATTCAAATTCGATATTTTTAATAACCAGTTAAAATTTTTATCATAATATCATAAAATTATAAATCTTACTTCTACCATAAATTTTTTGCACAAATTGAATTCCTTTAGTTTACAAAAAAATTTTGTGCATACTTTTAAAACAATAAATAAAATTTAATTATATCTTATAATTTTCAATTTAAATATTAAAATATCTTAAAGAAAACTACATAAGCTTCCTTCCTTGAAACCAATTTCTTATATATCCTAGCATAAAAATTTATACAAAGCTAAATTCAAAAGAATAAAAGTTTTAGCATAATATTATTTTGCAATTTTCAACTTATTTTTCACCAAAACAAGTTAACTTAAATTAATCCAAGCTTAATTACACCTGCTGCAAGTGGATGAGATTGAGGTCAAAGTCACACAGTAATTAAAAATGCAGTTACATATAATTTAGAGCAATGTTAATCAATGGAAATCTATACAAAATAAAACCTCTCATTTACAGAATTTAGATATTTCCAGTTGTGTCTCTTCATTCGAACATGATATTTGTGTTTTTTTTATTCTTTATTTCACTCTTGGAATAGTTTCTTCATTTTTAATTCTTATCAGTGGCATTTTTCTTTTTCTAATCCAAAAATTAAGTAAATTCTTTTGATTTATTACTGGAGCTTTTATAGCACGACAAGGTCAATGCCATATTGTTCCCCTTTTACAATTTACCAAAAATGCAACTGAATATAAGGCGAGAATTTTATGATATTCAAATTATATAGCTAATATTTATTAACTTTTACAGTTAGACTGTTTATTTTCTTCTTTTTTTTTTTTTTTGTTGGACAAGCATAATTAATTTTATTGTTTCATATCTGTTATCTGTTACATTTTTAATATTGAAAAATTGTTATGTGTAGCCCTGATTTAAGATACTATAATAGTAATAATTCTTTACCGTTTTTCTTTTGTTAAAAATTTGAATGAGGAATAATAATAATTTCTAAAATAACCATAAAAATTAATAATTAAAATTGATTTATGGTATTAAATTTTGAATTATATAACTAATTTTGATGTATTTTAAAGAAAATATCCTAAATCAAGGTTATTAACTTCTTAGGGTAATCTAAATTTTTAAATTTATTCTTTTGTAACTCGTTTACTAAAATAAATTTAAATATTATTATTCTACAAGTAATTAATTAAAATATTCTTTTAAGCCCTTCCAAAATATATTTGATGTCTTTATGTATCTAAATCAGACTCATATTTTCTATTTTTCTTAACTTTGAGCTTTAAAATTCAATTTATCTAATCAGTTTATGTTAATATTTATGAGCAGTTGGCTAAACTATGTCTAAAGTTTTAGAAAAATCTCACAATAAAATAATATATTTGTATTCAAATTGTTGTAAAAGTAAAACTTAGGCACAAGTCAGCTGTACGTTACGTTACGCTACAAATACATGTTTAATTTGCTTTAATAAAAAAATAGATTTCAATAATCAACATCTAAGCTTGCCTAGCAAACATTATGATTCAGTAATAAATTCACCAGCAATTCACTTCAGGTAACAGAGGTAACTTCACTAGAAATCTACTAGAAAGTCACTAAAAGTCTATTAGAGACATAACATAAGTGTTAGGATATAAGATATAAAAATAAGATCTAAGAAATTTTAAAATAATTAAAAATAACAATTATATTTGGTAACGTTGGTGTTTTAGATTCTTGAATACTTTTCCCGAAATTGATTTTGGAGTGACAGGCTAAGGTAGTGGTAACGACATAACATAAGCAACATTTATTGGCAACTAATTAATTTAAAATTGTTGAATTTAAAGGATGTTTTGATATTTGCATTTTTGCAATTTTTAAATTTTTCGCTCATTTTTTTATTTTGGAATGATACATAAGCTTCATCTATAGATTTAAAACAGGAAAAATTTATCTTTGCTAACAAAAAACTACGTAACTAGAAATCCGATTGTGCTTAAATTATGGCATAATATGTGTCTCTGTAAAACCCAGTAAAAAGGTTTAACATATTAAAAATGTAAATAATAATTTGAAGCAATTCTTTCTGGTTTTACTTTTATTATACCCTGTTTTTTTTTGCATAATAAAACTTTGTTTGTTATAAAAGAAAACTAACAAAATATAACCTTAACTAGTACACTCCAAATTTATTCTTGTTTTAATAATATACAGATAGAGGAATTGTATCGTAGCTTAAAAAATTAGTAAACATATTTTTGAAAATTTTGTTGTTGTATCAACATTTCCCTACCTTTGTAGGGTCAGTAGTTTTTCAATGAAACTCAGTGAGAGAGAGATGCGATGGATATTTTTTAGATTTTCATATAAATAAATAAAAGAAAATATTTTTTACTAATAAACTACTAAAAACATTTTTAAGATATATTTAGGAATGAATCGGTATATGCACGTATGCACGTAGTTTCGAGAAAAATGTGTTTAAAGTTTTAAAGACTAAACTGAGCTGAGACTAAATACATCACAAAATGAGCTCTAACTCCGAAAATTATTTAAATTTCGAAAAATCCTCTTAGAAATATTTTTTCAAAAGTTAAATATTAAAATATGCAAAAAAAATCGATTTTTGCGAATTTCTAAACCAAAAAACCTCATAAAATCTAGTTCTCTTAAATTTAATTTTATTTTGTATTTTTAATGATTACTTTCAAAAAATAGTTGTAATTTATTTCTTTATCACATTAAATTATTTTTATCTATTCCCTTTATAGAATATAATTTGAGAAGCGTCAGCTGACATAAAAGTCGCTTACAAAATTTAGTAACATTAGTTCAAATATTTCCAGCTTAAGTTCATATTGTGAAACACGGTAATATTTTTAAGTAATTGTAAACTGAACTTTAAATGGGGCTTAAGCTAACCTATAAGTTCCGACTTGAACTATGAAACCGGGCGCAAGTCGTACTAACATCTATGATTAAATTTTAATTTAACCAAAAATACCTCTCTATTGACTACTGCCGCAATAAATTCCTAATAAAAGAGTTCCCAACAAAACCATTTCATTTCTGAATGACAAGAAAAACCAATCATGTCAGTTAATCTTATTGTAATTCATATTATTAGTTCCGTTAGATTTTCAACATCTCTTTTTGTTATTATTTTAATTTAGTAAATTTTAATTTAATTTTTGTTTGTTTCTGGTTTTGCATACAAACAATTCAAAGTGAATGGCTTTAAAAGTGTCACATTAGAGAGTAGCACGCTTGCACTTTTACCTATCTAAGAAATTACTGCACTTGAACTGTCATATAATTTCCACCATTTTAAATTTTAAACTGGAAATGGTAGCCATAATCTTTCAACCGAAACTGGGTGAAATCAAAAAACTTGTAAACATCAGTTATTTTTTTTTTGTTATTAATTTTTTTAATTTATTTATTTTTTTGCTTGTTTATTTTTTTAAATCATTTTAAAGCAAAATGAATAATGAAATTATCAATTTTCTGTCTCATGTCACTTAATTAATTAATTTTTTTTACATAATAAACTTGTATTTTTTGTTTGTTCTTTTGTTTATCTTAACTTTTTTTATTTTTTTTTTTTCAGATCTATGGAGTTTATCGCTTTGATCGGTGTCTCTTGTACTCTATTTTTATTTCTTCATACAAAATCATTGTCATCACGTTTACGTGAAATGGAAATTAAGATGCAACCATCAGAGATATCAGCTTCTGGATTGACAGGTGGAAATTTAATATCAAGTGATGGACTAACAATAAGTAAATTTTTTTTTAAATTTAATATGTTACAGCGTTTAATAAATATTTTTTCAGTATGAGGATTCTGATATGATTTTTTAGCTTTTTGTAATTTTTAAGATTTATTAACGTTTTCTGGGGTATTACGGAGGGAGTATAGTTTTAAACATAAAAAAAATCACTTTTTTCATGAATTTTTTTTATGAATATTAATTAAGGAATTTTATTCAGAGTTTTTTTAAATTGTTATGATGTTGCATGATGTTAGCAACATTTTGTAATTTTTTTTCAAAAATCAAAAATCTTAAAAGCTTATTTATGGCTTTAGTTACCTGGCTTTAATTACCTGAAAACTTTGAGTGTTTAGCTTGGATCGACTTTAAATCTTGGGATTATATTTTTGAAACATTAAATTATAAGAAAATACAAAAAAAGAAATTCGATTTTTAAAATATGCCAAACCATACTCCCCCCTTAAAATAGATTTTCCATTATTTAAGGTCATTAATGCTAATATTATGGCAAAATTGATATTTTGTTTATCTCATAAATTTCTCAGATACAATTTACAAGTTTACAAGTTAACAACTAGTAGGAAAAATTCAATTTAAGAGAGTGGTCAAAATTTTATAGAAATTACTAGATCCTAATGTCATGTAAATATAAAATATATGGTTTCGCTTACTCATCAACATTTTTAAAAGCTTATATTGAAATCTTTGATGTTTAACATATAAAAATCATGTATCATTACATTTTTAATGATTTATAATATACGATTATACAATCGAAGTAAAAACTTTACCCTTCAAATAACTAACCTAAAAATTTATATGGAAAAAAACATAAATCTTGATAAATAAACAAATCATCTCTTAGATAAATTCCCAACTTTCATTTGGCAAATATAAAGAAAAATCAATCATAATTTTTGAAAATATTACAAAGAAAATTTCTTATCATTTTATAACATTTGATCTAAAATAAAATATTGTAACAAACCAAAATAATAGTTAAAATTAAACCTATTATAGTTACTGCAAAAGAAGCACAAAAACTTGCATTAGCACAAAAAAAAATTAATGGTTATAATTTTAGTGTAAGACGCTTTAAGAAAGGGCAAGATGATAACCAAAAGTATTATGAATCTTTTAAATAGAAACTACAAGTAATTGAATAAACTTTTTTAATGAGATTTATTTTGTAAAGCAAACAAATATATGTATATTGGAAATAATCTTCAAATAAGCGTTACCAAGGACTAGAATTTTCTCGAAAAAACACCTTCAGTGATTTTTTCTTACATGAGCTATGATGAAAAAATGCAGTGTGGAGAAAGTAGCCAACGATTTTATTAGCTATTTTATATTTTTTCACTAAAAAACTAAGCACTATAGCCAAATTGTAATTATTCTTTCATTAATGAAGAAAACTGAAATCATGCTGAAAACTAAAAAGCCAAAAATCTTGAAGGGCTAGGGTGTAAATTTTAAACCTTCCAAGCTAAATTTAAGACTATAAATATTTCTTTTAATGAAATTTTTTAACAAAAGGAGGGTATTTCTGCTCAGTTTAAGTTAAAATATTGGAATTGTTAACATGCAGACATACCCGTACATTTACGTAAATTGCCATCAAACTAGAAACTACTTGATGAGAATGAGAATGAGAGATGAGAATGATCTAAACTCATATTCACATTGAACTTAGATTTTTTAATACATCAGATAAGATTTTTCTGAATCATAGCCACATATGTGAGTTCTTTTCCTTAAGCCTTCAAACTATTCCCATAATAAATGTAATTAAATCTATAAAACACAAGAATGAAAAAATAACATTTTTAATTTTACTTAAGCTACCCACAGAGGGATTTATACAAACTAAGCTAAATTAATGAACATTATATGCGTTGTTTGATTTTTCAGTAGTAAAATGCGATAAAAGTCTTTTAAGACCAGGTTTTTCAGTCCACAATATGTTCTATCTAAATTTACTAACATCCTTAGTGATTTTCTCGATTTTATAAACGTAAGCTTATTGGCTACATTTTATCTTTAAATATTTTGCAGAATTTTGCTTTCTTATTTTATACTTTCCGATTTAAATATCCATGCAAGATTTGAGAAAATGAAAGGCGTGAAGAAAGCAGCTAATGATCTAATGAAATAATATTAAAAACTGCAATGGTTTTGTTTCAAACTACAAACTATAAATTTCTAAAATTAATAAAATACGAAGTTTAAAATTAGTCAAAACTTTCACTTTTTTCTTAAAATTTCCTAAACTAGTGTGATTTCCGCAAAAAATTAGTAGCGAAGAGTATAATAAAATTTGAAATCAATAAAATCTATTGCATATGGATTCAAATTTCTAAAAATATTGTAGACACCCACTTACTAAACTTCCTTGAAAAGTCACATATTGAATAATTAGCCCCTATTCTTTCAAAAAAATTATTAAAATAAATGATGTTGTCTAAGCGTCATTCATTTAAAACTCTTTTATATATTGCAATTAATTTTCAAATAACAAAAAATTGTCTAAATAATAATTTTTTTAAACTGATCACTAATTGTGCAATGCAATTTCACTTAAAGTATTTTTTTCTCTAAGCCTTCTAAAAGATATCTTTGGCTAAAAGTAATTAGAATTAGCTGAGTTATGATTGTTGTAATTATTTTTCTTAAATTTGATAGTCTCTAATAGATGAGTACTAACCAATTACAAAATAAAAGATTAAGATAAATAAAACTGAGACAATCAATAACAGCTGTCAATCATTTGGGCCGAAAAATTTTTAGGTTCAATCAAGTAAATTATGATTGCCGTTTGACTTCACAACTTACTTGTAATTTTTCAAAAATTTCTTTAAAACTTTAAAGTCATTTGACAAGAGAAATTATGGCACATAAAATATGGGTATAGCTAATGTATCGAATTTTAATTACCCTCTTCTCGGCAATTTTATATTTTGTGTAAAATAAACAACAGTCATTTCCCTGTGATGTTGTATAATTTTTTTCTTCGTTTTTTTCGTTTTTGTAGGTTATCGTTTCTTTTTCGTTAATTATTTTTAGGTTGCGGTTGAGGTTGATTTTTTATTGCTAATAAGTAAATAGTGTCTACATTTTATTTTTACATCCAGTTTCAGCACATTATTTACATTATTCAGTTTTTAATTTGAATTGCTCTTTAAAATTTTGTTTTAAATGACTTTTTAATCCTTACTTTTAATTATAACTAAGCTTAGTGAATAAGGAAGCATACTTAGTAAAAATTTGAGAAACTATGATCATTTTATAATTTTTTGGACTAGAAGATTCGCACGTCTCCAAAAAGTCTAAAAAGGTATCAATCCAAAAGTAAAGACAAAATTTTCAGACAAAAAAAAAACAATAAAGGTTACTAGGATCGCCCAATTGTTGAAAATTTCAACAATACATCGAAGAAAACAAAATTCTTATTGCTTGAATATTGTTTCGATCTGTTTGTATGAGTGAAATGTGTTGTATTAGCGAAGAATACCGAGTATACAAATGTATGGCAAGCAGAGACGTAAATATACACTCGGCTTATCCACGAATCAACCGAATAGAACTGAAGAGAGAAAAAAAACAACAGCAATATAAAGGCTCTGCTTTTCCTCTGCATACATTTTATATTGGAGAAAACATGCAACATATATCACTCCTTTGCGAGTGTCATGTGTAAAAATTTTAAATAATTTTTTCATTCCGTACATTTTGGCGACATTACCTTTCAAATGGAATCAGTTTGAGTAAGATTGGTTGAGCATAAAATGGAGGGAAAAAACGCTTTCCGTATTAATATACAGATTACTTGAGAGAGAGTGCGGGGGATTGAAGAGTTTCAGTGATAAAATTTTTTTAGAAAAATCAATTTCTTATTGCATTTTCTTATTGTAAAATACTTTTAAAATGATGTGTCAAAGTCAGTCATGACAAAACTCTCGTAATTATTAACCTTTAAGTCTGCCCAAGATTTGTGCCATTTTAAAGAGATAAAAACTTAAGTGTGTCATTCTTGAAAGGATATTTAAGAAGTTCATTATCATTAGCATTCGAAAACTATTCATTAAAATTTTTATATTTACTTTCTGCCTATAAAATATAGCTCTTTGCAATTCACCCATTTAGGGTGTAGTAAGATGACAAAATGGAAAATTCCTTAGTTAGAAATAGCTGTTCTGATTTCAATGGACAACAAAAAATTAAAAAAGAGCGTTGAAGAAATGAAAAGCTTATATTTTGATGCAGGATATTTGGGTTTTGGATTTCAGATATATCTTGAGATATGGTGATCACCATTTTGAAAGATGACAAATGTTTATAGCCAGTGGGGCATATTTCTTGATATTTTTGCAGTTATTCAAAAGGAACTTAATAATATGCAAAATATTAAAAAATACAAATACCTAACCTTGTCACTGAAAAGTGATAATTTGGTTTAACTTAGACGAGAAAATATACAACAAATATTTTGCATATAGTTTATATAAAATAATTATTATCCTGTACAATGAAAATTGAACGATACAAAATATGTATCCATTCCTTTTTACAAAATCCATAATTCAAATTATTAAGTCATCTTTTGAAATTACACCAAATGATTTACAGTTACAAGTCTATAAACTCATTATTCCGGAAATAATGACAGAAGCATGTAAAACAGTAGCCAAGCAAAATAAAAACAGATTACAATTCACATGTGGTCAATCACCTAAAAAAAAAAACAGAAAAAACCGAAATTAATTCAACAATTCCCATTAATCTTTCTCTTTTTAAGAATAATTGGACACAGTTTCTGTAGACTACAGTGTAAAAAATTATCTTCAGATCAATGTCAATGTTACCTGAGGTAATATTACAACAAACTCTCGTCACGAATTAACTTAATTTGTCTGTAGACTATATGATATTTTATGTTTCTTAAATTTTTTTTGTTTTCATTTCTTTTTAATGGCCATAAGAAATGCTGTAATATTTGAGACAAATGGTGTTTAGAGAATATTAATTTTGTACAACAACAAGGCAAAAAAAAGAAAACAGCATAAATAAAACCCTTTAAGACATCATAAAAACGTAATATCGACATTTGAAATGTATCCAATGTTACAATGAAGGCCTATTTTTATGATTCACCTATTATTACACACCTATTAACATTTTTGCAGTAAAATATAAACTATTAACCTCGTTTTATAGCTATAGCTTGTGATATGGTGAAACTTTTCAGAATGGGTCAATTAGTTTGTTTTGATGATAGAACTGAACTAAAAATGTATAATTTTGAAATTAAATTTCCATTTTGTACGTGCAAAAAATGTAAAGAAAAAGACAAAAATTTAAAAAAATTAACAGTCAATTAGTAAGTTAAGGCTTTTGAAAATCAACTTGAGGCTTTTTCAATGTGAGAGATATTTAAAGATCTCAATTTTCTATTTTGTTAAAAAGTCTTTAAGTAAATAAAGTTTTAAACAATTTTTAAATATCAAAATGAGCTGAAGACAAATAAATAATTTGTCATTAGAAGGTTATGCAAGACAGAAAGTTATAAAAATTTTATATTTCATAATAATTAGCTATTTAGAAATTTAATCTGTCCAGGCCTAATTCTTTTAATTTTTCTGATATGAAACTGCAAATGAATCTTAAGCCTTCACATAAAAAGGTGTTAATAATTATTTTTCTTCTTTTAGTTCGTTTATTATATAAAATTAATAAAAGTTTTTAAAGTTTTCCTTAATTTAGGTTTTATTTTATTCAGTTTTCCTAATATTAATTCGTTAAGAGGGCATTCTGGTAAGAAATTTGAAAAAATCGACTTTTCTTCACATATTTTCATAGCTCAACACTCTAAGAAAACAGTCAAAAAAAGATTTTTTTTAAATATAAATAACCTTTAGAGCTGCAGCCCATTTTGTAACGCATTTAGTCTCGGTATAGTTTAGTCTTTAAAACTTTAAGCACGTTTTTCTTGAAACTGCGTACATGATATCTCAAGTTCGACTAAACCGATTCACTTTAAATTTGCCACAAAGCTTCTTTGTGTTGATTAACTTTTTTGGTAACGTTAAAAGGTGTAATTGAATGAGCAAACACTATCATATCATCAGGATAAAACTACTAAGATTTATGACTAATTGTAAGTTACAACTGAGAATGCTTGCAGTAAAAATATTAACGAGCTGTGGAGCTAGAACAGAGCCCTGTGAAATGCTTCGTTTTGAAAAAGGAGCTGAAAACTTTAACCTGAAAAGTTCTGTTCTGCTAATAATTCTAATTAGGGGCGAAGAGTAAGAGTGGCTTCTTAATTAACCCGTCGATCTTCTCAACTTATTCAAGACTATTTTGTCGATTTTGTTTACAAAATTTCTTGTTAATGTATTTGCTTTATTTAGATTACAAAGAATTATCTCAGCATTATGGTCCAAAATATTATTGGATATTTTAGGTTTTCTTCTTGTTGTGGAAAAAATCTGGATTTGGCTTTAATTTTAGAAGTTTCTCTGAAACTCAATTTTTTCTTTGATAATTATAGCGAATCTCTTGGCCAATGAATTTATAGTAACATATTCAGCGCTGTTTTTTGTTTAACTTCTTATGAAATATATGTTGCTGTATCTATCCTATTGACAACTTTTATGTGGATTTCCTATTATTAAGCCTCATTAGAAGCAATACACACTTCTCTCGAAAAAACAGATAAGGTTTGTTCTATAGACCTTGCAGCAGATAAAATGCCCTTAAATTACTTGTGGAATTTGAAAATTCTATGAATCTATTCTAATGGTTTTTACTTAACTAGCATGTAAGATATTTTAAAAGCTCTACATAATCATTTCGTTTTTACAAAAGCAAAAACTGTCACTTCAAGTGAATATTAGTTATTTTCTGTCTATAATTCAAAGAATTATGTCTTTTTCTTTGCTAACGTGGAACCAGTATTTTAAACTATTAAGTTTTCTAGACATAAATCCTGTATCAGAATAACTTAAAAATTTGTTTAAATAAATCTTTTTATATAGGTATTAATGAAATTTTCAATTATCAATTAATTTTTTTAATAATATTAACTTTAAAATAAATATTTGAAACCCAATTATGTCTTAAGAATTTTTTAACCTCAAACAAATCTTAACTGTAATAAAACAAACAAACAAAACCAAAATACAAAAAAAATTCGGGTACTATTCTATTTCTTTGTTTTATGGGACCCATCTTTTTTAATTAATTGCAACTTTTTAAAATTTAATCGTTGTATTTAAACTGCACGATCGGATTAGTGCAGTTATATAGCATCGTGTATGGGCGGAAATATGCTGCCTTTCTAAATTTCTCAGATTTTGTAGTATAATATACCACACCTGAGCGTATTATTAGTTTTACCTGGTTATTAAATAGATTGTTTTAATCAAATCTCACCTATATTTTGTGCTATCATCAATATAAAACATCAATTTGACACACAAGGAAACAACTTTCAATCCATTTTAAATTATAAAGTTAATAATATATTAGTTTTTATTATATTTTTTCTATTATTATCATCAAATCTTTCTAAAGAATGGAAAACATTATAGTTTAATTTTATTATTTTTTATTAAATTCCAGAAACAGATATCAATGATGTACATGGAACTTATCAATACCTAAAAAGCACTGGCCAGGTGAGTTTAGTTTAGTTTTCTTTTCCTTTTTTTTATTTATTAATATTTTTATAGCTTTTGCGTTGATTGAATATAATTTAGTTTACCTTTCTCTTTGGGTATGTTACCATCTTTTCTAAAACTACTAAATGGTATGCATAATATTTATTGGTCTTCTTATATCTTTAATCGGTCTACAATTTCTGCTTGATTTAAGTCATAGATATTTATGAAAGTTGTAACTAATTAAATATTTACAAATAATAACAGCATTTAAAGTTTTTTACCTTAAGATATTTGTAGTTATTTTTTAAAAAATAATCATTTTATATATTGCTTAAGTTTCAAACTTTGTTTATTTTGTTTAATTTAATGATCCCCTTAGTAAACTTTTAATCCTTTTACGTCATCTTTGAAAATTATTTTTAGAGTATCTTATTATAGCATTTTATTTCAATCTTAAGCTCTTTAATACCAGAAATGAAATTTTAGATTATAATATACTAAACAATATATGTTGTGCTCGTGTTTTTTAAGTCGTCAAATAACACAATATCGATTAGAAGTAAACGTTACATAAATACTAGCTTGAGGATAAGTTTTTGCAACCAATTTCTTATTATTAACCCTTTGTGATGGTTTGACAGAAAATTAGATCCCATGATGGCAGCAATATAAAATAACACTTTTAGTAAGAAAATGTTTTGAGCTTACAGAAATATTTTTAATGCTGACCTGAGTTAATTTTTCGCAATGGTAGTTAAGATTAGAGAAATATTGATAACTGCTTTATATTTTTTATTAATAAATATATTTTTATTTAATTATGTTCTCTGTAAAAAAAAAATGGTTGGAATTCGTTTTTAGAAAAAAGCACCTAAAAATATATAACATGTTAATAAACTTCCAACATCCGTGCTTGATAAATGTTTAAAAAAAATTCTTTTTTTGTCTTGTGGCACTGTTTTTTATTCGGCTATTTCAATTGGCCACTAATAGGAAAATATTTTGACTTAATTGAAATCATTCAGCGACTTATGAGAAGTGCATAGAATATCAAGGCATGCTGGGTCATGTCTAATTTCTAATGATGATTATTTTAAAATAAATAATTAAGATATACAATAAAGTTTTGGAAAGTAGTTTGTTTTTTTTTACAAATCATGGAAAAAATTTGTTTTGTTGGTCTTTAGTAGTTATCACGCAAAGTTTTTTGCAATATAATTCATCTCTAAGCTTATAAATAATATTTTTAAACGTTCTGCAGTTATTTAAGTAGTTATAATTGATTGCAAATCTTGTGGGGCAAGTCTTTATAAATTTTAGAAAAGACCTACAGTTGATCATATATGCCATTTTGTAAATAAATATTTAGAAAGTACATTTTCAACACTTTTAACACAAAATTTAAACTGCTTTCTTCTGAAATTCCAACTCCATAAACAAAATCAAAATCACAGATCTCAAAAATATGGAGTCAAAATCTTCGATTAAGTCTTGAACAATATTTTTAAAAAATAAATTTCTTTTGTCATATTTTTCTATGTAGGAACATTTGTGATATGCCATCACGCTTGAAATAAACATGAATATAAATATATTTTAATAGGTTGATATATTCATGCAGGTTTGTGTATGTAGATCTCAAAAGTATTTAAAAAGGCTTCAGCGGACAAAAAATACTATAATTATTTTAAGCTTGTAACAGGGAATATGCTGTTCTAAAGCTAAACATTTACAAGCTATAGAAACATCCATATAAATGTTTTATTGTTTAGGATAGCGCTATAAAAAAAATTAAATTTTATTCTACGGTCAGTTTTATACATTCCAAAGTTCAACTGCATTATATAAATTTTGTTCACAATAAGGTGGGATAATTTATCCTGATATTACCATCAATATCAATCAAAAGTGCAAAAAACCTAGATACGATTGCTTCGGAAAGTAAAATATTTGGAGCCAAAAACATGACTAGAAATTGAAAAGTAATACCAATTCTTCTTGTTTTTGCAGGAATATAGATTTTTCTATTATTCCGTTTACATACAAAAAAATAAAAGTGAAATTGAAGCAAAAAACACACCACGTTGGTGTGTTCAGATCCGGAACATAGCACGATACCTTGGATGCTTTAGCTAGTACCAACCCAGGTATTCGACAGAATCTCCTCGATTTTCAACATTAGACCATTTCAGGTAATAAACGGGGTCTAACATACTCGCATAAAATCAACATTTGAAGAGTTAGAATTTAAATTATTTTCCTAAAATTAAAGCAATATTTCCCAAAAAGTGCAACTTATACGTCCAAGAAATATGCAAAGAAGTTTAAAACTCCAAAGTTCACTGGAGTTAAAAATAGATTTTAATTCAATTAATATATTTTCATTAATTTTTACTGTAATTAATTAATAAGGAAGTATCAGATTTTCAATTTAATATATACAAATAAATAATTAATGAAAATATTTAAAGCTTAATTTAAAAAAATGTATAATACACCTTCATCAAAGCATACCTTATCTAAGTTGAGTGATTATTCTAGCCCTCGAGTAATCTAAAAAATTAATGATGAAAAAAATTCAAATTATTTTTCAAAGGACTGCAATTAAGAATATCTAATTGCATAGTAAAATGTCATTTAAATTAAATAAATTACATAAAGTTAAGTACTGTGAATGCTAAGAGAGTATTTAACATGGCAAAATGCTTTAATTGAAATTTTGTGTCCACTTTAACAAATATTCAAATATGTTTAACATGTGTACGTAATTTCGAATGATTTATTAACTAGCGTTAGATTGTCTTAAAAATGAAATTCTTTTGTTTATAGTTAAAATATATTCATTGATTTTTCATTATTAAATTAAAATAGATTCATAAACATTATCGAGTATTAAAGATGCCGAATAAATTTGAAAAAAATACAGTAAATTACACATATGAATTATAGTTTACTATTTTCAACACCTTAAAATTAAGCATAGCATACCTGCACCTGCACATATTGAGAATTCAATAAAACCATGATTCACATTTGCCAGCATAACAAATACTATTTTTCTGGAGTAGTATAAATAGTGAATAATTTGTTTATGCTATGATGAACAATTTTATCAAAAGGAAAACTGTTAACAAGCTTTTTTCTATGCTTTAAAAGAAAAAAATTTCAACCAAAAGCATATTCCTTATTGTATAGTGTCTTATTTTTATACTAAATGTATAAAAATGTAGCAATGTAACAAATGTAGCAAATAAGAATATGTGTGATATTAATGATGAAGGTTTAATGCTAAAAAAATGTCAATGTTGCTTTAGATAGTTTGTTTTGTATATTTGTAATGTTTTTGATAGTCCAAGTATTGACAAACTTGTAAAATCCGATAATTAAATATGAAGAATACTAACCAAAGCTTGGTAGAAAACGATACCAGGTTACTGCCGGTTGCATATTAACATATTTGCAAAAGAACATCCATTAAACTAATCTTAAGAAGAAATTGAAGCTTTTTACACTCATTCTCTAAAGTTAAAAAGGTCCATGTAACACAGTCTTTTTCACATTAATCTAAAATAGATGCATTTTTAATCAGAATTTAAACTAAGGATAAAATATGGATACTTTATTTGCATTCTCAATGCTCCTGTAAATCAAATATCATTTCCAAACCTTGGAGCATGTTGCTATTATATTAAAATGTAATATTCCATGCAGAAAGAATAATTCGGTAAAAAAAAGTCGAAACGATGAAACAAATAATTAAAAAAAAAAAATTTTTAGAAAAATATACGCAAATAGGAATTAAATTCACTCCTTGAAGCACTCTACGCATAAATATTAAACCAATTGACAAAAAAAAATGGAATTAGTATCATACTAAAAGTGAAAAAGAAACTCATTTTGTGCAGTTATGATTAATGAAATCATCAAACCAAAACTAAAGCTACTGTCACATTAATTGTAGTCGCTAAGTTTCAAAATAATAGATACAATATTTGTCAACTCTAAATGCAAAAATATTACTTTAGCAAATTCTAGAAGGACATCGAAAATTTCTGGAGACTTTTATTCTGTAGTTATCTCGTACTTAATTGGCTGCCTATTTGCTCTTAGCTGCTTAACTACTTTTCTACTGTTTCACGCTCCATAATTATTTCCATTTATTTTGTCTTTTTTCTTCAAAACAAATATCAAGATTTTAGAAATAACTTGTAGGGATAATTTTACTAAAAAACTTGAAACTTTAGTACAAGTTTATGTTTAGATAAATTTTTCAAACAATTGTCTTTTATTTACTTTACTGTACCAGACTTTCATTTAAATAAGTTTTTTTATTGCTTTTTTCGTCACATCCTTGCAAATTTTCTACTTTAAATTAATTCAAAATAATGCTTAAAGCGGGTAATATGAAGAATAATTTTATTATAATACTTAAATGAAAATTTTAACAAATTATTCTACTCTAGAATTTAAATAATACACAAAAAGCTGAAATATTGACAGTTTTTTTTAATCGTGTACCCAAAGTTGGTAGCCAAGCACTTATGGCACTTATTAAACGTCTTAGTAAAAAAAATAATTTTACTTCTCAACGAGATATACTTAAAAATCATGAAACTATTTTAATATCTACAACTGAACAAATTAATTTGGCTGAATCAATAATTAATATGCCAAAACCATTTGTTTATACCAAACATATTGCCTATATTAATTTTACAAAAATGAATTTTCCACGTCCAATTTATATCAATTTGGTTCGTGATCCTATTGAAAGGATAATCAGTTGGTATTATTATATACGTGCACCATGGTATATAGTTGAACGTCAAATGGATTCAAAAAAACATAGATTACCAAACACACAATGGTTACAAAAAGATTTCGAAACATGCGTTCGTGATAAAGATAAAGAGTGTTTATATGAACAGGATGCCATCTGGGATGGATTACGAGATCATAAACGTCAAATGTTATTTTTTTGTGGACAATCAAAAAAGAATTGCATGTAAGAGTTAACAAAAAAGTTTCTTTTAAGTATTTCAATTAAAAGCTAATTGATTTTCAGGCCATTAAATTCAATACAGGCACTCCAAAAAGCTAAATATACTGTTGAAATGGAATATGCTGTTGTTGGAACATGGGAAGAAACTAATATTACTCTGACTGTATTAGAAAATTATATACCAAGATTTTTTAAAAATGCAAAAAATATTTATTACAGTAAGTAAAATTCTTACTTAAAACAAGAAAAAATTTAAGAAAACATTTCTTATTTTAAATAGGTGAAAGAAATATTTTGAATAGAGTGAATAAAAATACATTCAAGCCACATGTTAGTGAAGAAATTAAAAATATTTTACGAAAAAATTTAACTAGAGAAATTGAATTTTATGAATTCTGTAAACAAAGACTTCATCAACAGTACCTCAAGCTGAAAAAAGTTAACTAGAGTAAATTGAATTCTTCAATTATAAATAATACTACCTCGATTTATCAAATAAAAATCATTTTGTAATGCAATTTTTTATTGTTTATTTTTCTACCGTAAGCTTATCTGGTTTAATTATTCAAATTCATTTTTTCCTGGTGATTACAAAAGCCTAAAAGCATATAAAATTTTGCGGATAGCAAAGAAAGCCTTTTTCAATGAAAAATATGATAATTATCTCAAATATTTTATAAACACTGAACATACATTTTTTTATTATATTTAACACGTGTTGCTCATATTCTTGATATTTCCTAAGAAATTGTCTCCTAAAATTCAGAATAATTCTTTAATATAGTTCCTATCAAGTTAAACAGAAATGTCAATTCTGTTTTGAAAAAAATTAGGGTGCTTCGCTCCCATAAGCCCAATATGACCAAAAATTTTAGCTAATAGAACCTGGTCTGGTGATTATATGATAACTTAAATTTTTTGCCAATCGTCGTAATTCTGTAAGTCCTATAAACGGCCACAAGTTTTAGCTAGAATAGGCTAGTCTTTAGTCATATATAAGCTTAGATGAATCTGGCAAAAACAATATAAATTTGCACTTTCATTCCTTACATTTTCTTCTTAAGTGTAATAAATTCTACAGCTTTATTGCTTATGAAGCAGTAATTTGTATATTTCACAAATTTAGTAAGTTGCTAAAATTGCTAATTTAGGTGAGAAAGATGAGAGTAAGAGTAATTCAACGAAGTTCAACGAAAATTATGTCAAGTTAGCTGCTATTTTTTGCATTTTGCAGTAGCTTAAAAATAAAACAAATAAATATCTACTACTTTACTAGTTGAGCTGTATTTAAGAAATTAAAAAATCAAATTTAAGGAACTAGAATATTTACCAAGATAATTAACTCCTTTTTAAAAACTTTAGCTTCCTCGCACAAAATAAAAAGGAAAGAAAAACCAAAATAAAAAAATATTTACAAATATGTACAATATTTCAAGACAAATGTAGTCTACAAATGTAGGACTCACTAGCGCTTAGCGTGTGGATACGACTTAGCACAGTAAAAATGGAGAGTTTCTTTTATATACCAGTGGGGCGGATCATCAGTGGAGACTAATGGACCCATTAGTATTTAGCACTAAATTTTGTGCCACTAAGCGCTAGTGAGTCCCAGGCATGAGGATCATTTAATGGTGAAAGTATACTTTATGGCCTTCGAAATTTTTCTTGTTTTAATTCTTGCTGTACCTCAAATTTTTGGTGTAGAGAAGCATGTTGTGGCCTTTAAAATTTTTGGTGTACCTCTAAAAGTAATGAAATCATTATTTCCTTTCCCTTTTAATATAAATGCAACAAAAATTTCAAATACAACAAAAATTTCCGGTAGAACTAAAATTTAAAATACAACAAAAATTTCAATCAATTATTTAAAAATTTTGATGACCATAAAGTGTCCTTCTAGTGTCATAAATGATCCTCATGAAAGAAAATTGTTTCTTCTAGCTATGGCTAAAGAAAATGCATCACCCGTTTTATGACCTTACGCGCATAGCGAACAAAATTCGCTTTGGTCTTTACAAAGCTTAAGGCCGTGTCTAGATTAGATCTTTGGACAGTGGTTTTAATGAAGATTTTATAGAAGTTTTGAGGCGCGGTTATACTTGTTTGTTTTATTATATTAAATTGACTCACCGTAAAAGTTTAGTTTACTACAATCTTAATATTACTATTAACCCGTACATAATTATGCATTATAAATGCAATAAAATAAGTTGAAAAGTACAAAAAACTTTCATAAAATTTCCTATAAAATCGCTGTCCAAAACGATAATCTAGACACGAAATTAGAAAATTGTTAATTTTTGTTTTGGGAGTTAAAATAGTCTTCCCAAATGAAGGTCTTTTACATCAGCCCTATAAATAATAATAAATTCTTCTTGATTGTTTTCAAAGGAAAAAATACAAAGTTCTATTTTCACTTTCATTTTTAATATTATTTGAAAATTTTATTTTTCAATGAAACTGATCCTACTCGGCATTTGTTTAATTGTTTATTTCCTGAAAGTATGCAATTGTATTCAAAAATTTTATAGATACTATGAAATGGTTTTTATAACACAAATTCCAATAAAGAAAAATATTTCAACAGTAAAATTGGAAATAAATTTTGTTTATATAACTTATGGAGATATCATGAAAATAATTATATTTATTTTATTTTTGTATTTTTTAGTAATTTATGAGTTAAATTGAGTTCTTAGATTGCACTCGTATTTCAGTATAAATTTTAATCATCAAAACATTTTCTTTGCTTTAGTAAAAAACTCTAAAAGGCTGCCAAATTTTTATTTAATTTTCCGAATTTCAAAGATATTAATCTCATTATTTGATTCAACAAATTCCGAATGAATTCAAAAATATAAGTTCTTAGAAATATTTCACTTTGTTTATTAACATAACATAACATTTTTTTTTTTATTCCAACGTTTCCTTTAACTGGGACTGATATAATATATGAATAGCTACTAGTCATTGAAGGCTGAATCTGGGAAATATATTTAAAGCAAAAAAAGCTTAAATATTTGTTACATGGTGCATTATTTTGGATAAATGGCTCTTTCTCTTTCTTTATATAGAGTAGCTACAACAATAGTGTAATATAATAATCACCAATTGGAATTTCCCGCTTTTAAAAGTATTTAAAGACAATCATAAGTACTCTAATCGATAAACTAATTGGATGATTTATTTAAACTTAGAAAGCATAAATTTTATTAAGATAACTGTCTTCTCTGGCAATGAATTGACTGAACCAGAATAATATATTTTGTGTCAAATAGAGTAACATACTTATATTGAATGCCAAACATCAAAACAAATTTTAGAAAATGTTCTATTTTTTACTATTGAAGAAAAATATTCATTAATAATGATCTGTTTAGTTCATATTTCACTTTTGAATAAAATATTTTATCCGAATTAAATAAAATTAAATTGAATTGTCAAAATATCTGAATTAATTTGATTAAAAAGATATAACTTAGTCCATAACCATTTGGTTCTTCAGGATATGACTTCAACATGATTTATTTGTCATTAAACATGTTTTCTTTCTCCTTACTTTTTATGAAGTATAATTTTTTGGTTTTTTCCTTTGTATGCTAAATATGATCTTAATATCAATGCAAAATTTCTTTCAGGGAAAAATCTTTACGAAAGTTCTGGATTAAAAGAGACTATAGAAGACTTGGCTTCATCCAACTTCACTCAGCTGAAAATTCTGATCTGTTTTTGCTGTTTTATCTAGCTAAATCTATCGCATTAGTACCTTAATATTTTAATTACATAGCAGAACCCTATTATGACAATATCATGATGTCACCTATTATCTTAACCTTTTATCTTAACTATCAACGTATTTCACTCAGTGATATTTTACTCACAATTTAGAAAACACATCACTGCATACAAATAAAATGAATAGCATGAGTAAATTTATCTGGATCAATAACTCTACTATTATAAAGCATTTTCTACAGGCACTGATATATATATCTGTATATTAGAATCACTAGCAAACTCCCACAACAGTCCTTAACCTTAAACTTATACTAAACAAAGTAACTAAAAGTAAATATTTGATATATATTTAACATGGTTGATTGTCAATAGCCTTCAACTATCCATCCTACCTTTTCCTATATAAAAACATAATTCATTAATAAATTAACATAAATTAAAAATAATTATAATGAACTTCAGACTGTCAAATTGAATTAACAAAATACAAAACTATAAAGTTTACAAAAAAAAACTTTACAATTACAATTGGTTACAAAAAACTTACAAGGAGTAAGCATACACCTCAATATTGCACTTAAGCCTATAAACATCATAAAACCTTGTTTAATAGTCAAATAAATAAACCAAAATAAGAATCATACCAAAAAACTATTTCTTATATAAATAAACAGTCATTTCAAGTGTTAAACAATTAAAAGAACATAAATTTTTAACATTAGACCTAAAATAAGCCCTTGTTATAATTCTTGATATCACAGTATGAGGCAATGTTATACAATAAATCGTAGGCTGAATTAAAGAATAAACCCTCTCAGCTTATAAAATAAAGCTGAGATTGGAAATGCATCAATATAGTATGCAGTTTTATAGCACAAAGGTTTGAAAAAGTAAAATGAAGCTTAAAAAATTTGTAGATATTTCGGATGAATCTTATGTTATAGGTTGAGCATACAACATGAACATATTAAATGTCAAAATCTATTTTGAATCTAAAGTCAAAAAAAAAAGAACACAAGTCAAAAGAAATTCTTTGGAATCTGTTCAGATTAAAGGATTAAATACAATGCACGCGGTTGAGGAACGGAAGCGGAATTCATTCGGAATTCTACCTTACTGTCGTCACTGAAATAATTCCACTTCTAAGGTTTTGGTGTATAGTGTAGAATTTTTTATATGATTTCGAAGGAAAAAATATACTTTTGAAATTGATGAGGCCTTATCTTAAGCTTGCTACCCATATAAGCCTTACTTATATATTGTGTGGTTTTAATTTATGAAAATTTTATTTTGTTGAATACTTAGAGCTGCTTAAGTTTTTATATGAAAAAGATAAACGCAATTTTTTTGGTGCAAAATTCATTATAAGCAGATTTTATTTTTTGATAGTAATATTTTTTTACGTTAAAATGGTGGAAATTAGTAAAAAAAAAATATAGTAGCACAATTTGTCGAAAATTTCAAAGCCACCGTTAAACAGATTAGATACTGAGAATTATTTAAAAAACATCAGCGCCTTTGGTAAACAATTGAAATTTTCTAATGAATATTTTTTAGGTTTTCAATTTGCCAACTTTCAAAGTAGTCATAGTTCATACTATTTTGAGAAATTTTTTGTCTTTAAGCTCAGACTTTGTCGTCAAAGTTCATAAGTTTTGTTTTAAACTAAAAATATCAAAAGAAAAATCATTAAAAATGTAAAAAATATGATAATTTTGGTTCATAAATCTTTTGAAAAATTCAAGTAAATTAATTAATCAAATTAATGGATAATCAAAGTAATGATTAATTGGTTGAAAGTTAATTAGCGATTCGATTAAAAAATTAATTTTCTACTTAAATATTTTGTTTAACATGTTGAGGGCGGTGCAGTTTTTTCTATTTCTCTACATTCGGCAGCAGTGAAAATCGTACTTTGCTTTATCTGGCGGCGCTTTAAACAAAAAGCTGTTTAGTAAGAAATTAAAATTCGATTTTAGTAAAAAAAAAATTATTTTTAACCACATAAAGTTGTTTTCATCTAACAAAACTGTAGCCGATGTGAGCCACCGGTGATACACGCTGCCAGATAAAACATTTGCGTGAAATAAAATAAGAAATATTGTTAAAGTTGATTTCATACATTAAATTAGTACGAAAAATTTCAACTCGATTTCAACTTTGTTCTCTAAGTTATGCTTCTATCACACATGAACTTTTCAAAAAAACTTAATAGTTTCTTATCATGGAAGATACTTCTATTTAAAGCATCATGTGATAGTTTAATGATTTCAATAATGCAAAATTCGGATGGAATATATATCAGCTCTAATGGGAAGTATATCCTCATTAATATTCCTTCTTAACTTGATTTTCATAATCCGCAACTTTGTTTAAAATCTATGAAAAGACAGTCTCCTAATCAAAAACATTAAATATTACGTATAACTTAATTTTTGACTTTAAATTATTTAACATTTCTTTCTTAATCTTCTTTTAATTATTAAATATCAAGTAATTACTGTAATTTTTCTACCAAATAAAAATTTTTATATTTATTAATAAAATTAAATTTATTTTAAAAATTTTTTTTAGATGCAATCATTAAATTCCTATGAACTAAACAATACACGAAAAGCTGGTATGGAAATAATATTTTTTAATCGTGTACCAAAAGTTGGTAGTCAAACATTTATGGAACTATTAAGACGTCTAGCATTAAAAAATGATTTTGAATTTCATCGTGATGCTGTACAACGAGTTGAAACAATACGTTTAGTTGAAGGACAACAACAAGAATTAGCTGAAGTTATATCAGATTTACCAGAACCTTCAGTATTTATAAAGCATGTATGTTATACAAATTTTACTAAATTTGGTCTACCAACACCAATTTATATAAATATTGTTCGTGATCCAATTGAAAGAATAATCAGTTGGTTTTATTATGTACGTGCACCATGGTATTTTGTTGAACGTAAAGCAGGTAAGCAAAACATTAAACATGACATATAACTTTATTTTTGACTTTAAATTATTTAACATTTCTTTCTTAATCTTCTTTTAATTATTAAATATCAAGTAATTACTGTAATTTTTCTACCAAATAAAAATTTTTATTTTGTGAAGAAAAAACTAAATTGAAATAGAAATAAAAATAAGAGAATCTTAATTCCAAATTATTTTCAAAAAACAATTTCATTCTTAGGACTACTACTCTAGGACTTGACTAATGCTCAAAATTTTAAAACTACTTTTTAAAAAAGTATTGTTATCCTACTTATTATTATTTAAAAAATTAATATTTATAATATTCTTTAAGCTTTATTAGTTAAGTGAGTCCAGTGATATAAAATAGAATATTTTATAAAATAACAGACAATAACAGACTATATGTGTGCCAATATTTAACGTTGAAATTGTTTATAATTTTGTTAACTATTAATTTATTTATTTAATTATTAAAATCGGATATATCCTTCCTTTGTTTGTTATATAAGATATAAAAATATGTTTGTTAAATATCCGAAAATTCTTTTAATTATTTCTGTAAATTACTAATTTTTTAACACTACTAGAAAGATAATTATAATATTAAGGTTAGTCATTTACTAAATTTTATTGTTATAAACAAGTTCAGAATTTTACAAACTTTGTTTAATTTATTTATTTACAAGACTATCTATTTCTTTTTAAGTTTTACAGCTATCTATAAACTTAGAGTGCAAAGGATATTTTCTTTTATTTTGAAAAATGTTACATTAAAGCATAATCATAAATCATAACAAAATCTTTTATAAAATCGCTAATTAATTATATATTTTTTTTTAAATTCACTAAATTACTAATATTTTATTTATTCTAAACATATTTGTTATGCCTTCTTTAAATCTAGGTCATATTTAAATTATGTCAATTATATTTTGAATTGATATAAAAAATCTAAAATCATAGTGTTTGCTCGTTTTATAAGATACTATTTAACACTTAGCAATATAAATTTTCAATTAACAGCATCCTGTTTTTGGTTCTTAGGTAAGTTACTTAAAAGAAATAGATTATCTTAGTTTGTAGTGCATCAAAGTATTATTCTACTTCTACTTCTACTACCACTGCTTATAAATCTGATGCATAACCCAAGACGTAAATTTGTTTGATTTCCAACACTGTAAACGAAATAAAATATAAATGAAACAGTTCAAATATGCATAAAATCATATAGAAAATGTTAATACAGGTATTGAAAACAGTTTAACCGAATTTCACGGACAATATCCTGCTCCGTTATTTTGTAAACAGCTGATTGGAATTTTTTCTAAAACTATTAGTATAACGTAGTTTTCATTTACACTTATTCTATTGCCAAATTTCTGAGACTTATTTTCCAGATTCAAAATGACAAAAGAAAACTAATTCAGTAAACTTAAATTGAATTTTTGATTTTTAACTTAAAGCGAGTATGAAAAAAACTGTTAGTGTTGGATTTTTGAAGTTTCTTTGTATATCAAATTATCTGTTAATTTTTCCACACTCCAGCACATTGTGATACTTAAAGAGCTAAATTGTTAAATATCGCCAAATTTTGTTTTGTAATATTTTTAAATTTTCATATGGTACATGAAAGTTTAATTTCAAAAGGGTATTAAAACTTTACGGTCACAAAAGATTTTATTTTCCTAGTTTTGGTATTACCTTGATAATGAGGTATTGATGCTTACTTGAATTGTAATTTTATTCTAGGCTAGGATACTTAAAAAATGGCTTATTTGCATCCCCATTTATACTTTGAGTCATTACAAGAACGATATTTTTCATAATACATAGTAAAACTGCAGGATATTTAACAGTTTTCAATTAATTATTTATTCATTTTTGAAATATTATATTTATACCTTTTTTACCCTAAATTGACAGGAGTATTTGTATACTTTTCATTGGATGTAGTTGGACTTGTTGGTCTATTGGTTGATTGATTGGCACTATTCGATAAATTATTAAAATATTGCAATTTGCCTTCGGGATCTATCCCATCTATTTTATTTTCCAATTTGGCCAAGTCTTCCAGCCATAGCTGTACTATTTATTTTTTTTTTTTTCAGGGAAATCTTTTTGTTGTTTACCATAAAACTCGAAGCGCAATTCAAAATGTTCCTTTAGAATTTCGGTGGCTGGCGTAAATTTCCTTAAGCAATTGTTATTGTTGTACATACACATATTGCTTAAGTCCAATTTAAAAGTTTGCAAAACACTTTACTGATTACAATACATATGAAACGAAGTGCTTCGATTCCTTGGTTTTCCTTGAAGCTCTTTATAACTCCTGCATCCTTTAATTTTTGTAAAGTTCTTTTATATCTTCCTACCGATACTCCAATAGGAATTTTAATTATTTTTATTTTAAAATCTTCTTCAATCTCAAAATTTCCGCTAGTTATATAAGTTAATAACAACGATACCTCGCTATCAACAAATTTGATAACGAGTTACTGTTAGCCTGAAATAAATTGTAAACAAGTTACCGTTTACAAATTACAGTTGTTCTGGCATGTTGAAAATAACCAGATTTAAAATAAGCGAGTTGACTTATAGAACTCAGTAAGTAAAGTTGTAAAAATAATTACTTAGAGAGTATTGTGATATTATATTCAAAAATAAAGTTTTATTACATAAATTAAAGTTTTATTAACTTATATCTTTGATCAGAAATGTAATCAATTGATCCTTTGAAATATATATAACATGGATGCATAATACCAGAAATATATAAGCAGGAACAAACGTCATACAAGTTAAACCGATTCCTTTACATCCATTCCCAAAGGATCATTGCGATAACAGTTGTTGTTGTTGGTATATAATATTATGGCGTCATCTTCCGGGAGGAAAATAAGTTGTGCCAATTGGGACATGATAGTCAAGTACCGTGGAGTGAGAATGCCTAAAAGGAGTGATGCCAAGATGTTAAAATTTTTGAGCAAATTATGAGATTATATAGGTTGTTTGAGCTTGACATTTAGATATAAAATATATAATTTATAACTAGTTTTATCATATTAAATTGACTTACCGTAAATAACAGTGAATTAAAAATGCAATAAAATTAGTTGAAAGGTATTTGGTACCTCCATTGGGATTGAACAGAAGTTTTATATGCAATATCTTGGTGTCTACATTAGCGATTTGGACTGCGGTTTATAGGCGATATGAGGCGTGGTTAAACTCAGAAGTTAATTGACTTCAATCATTAAATTACAATTCTTTGGAAAAGTATAATTTGTGCTCTCAACTAATTTTATTGTATTGATAATGCATTATTATTTGCGGCAAGTCAAATTATAATAATAAAACTAGTTATAAAGCATAAATTATTATTTTGGATACTGCAATAATAGTACTGCACTTTAACTTATAAAAAAGTAATTAACTATTTTTTTAAAGTTCATTAAAATATTGTGAAATATTATTTTTTTGTGCCGGCCTAAATTTGAACACTGGCATTTTTTTTTAAAAATAAAAAGAAAAAATTTACAATTTTATGCAAAGTTTTAAACTGAAATTTCTCAAATGGTACAAACAACTATTATTGAAAGACCACTTTTGCTCATCAAATTAAGGAGTGATACCAAAACTAACAATGCTACTTCTGGAATACTGTGAATTTGACCTTCATTTTGTTTTTTTTTTAAGTAGCAAAATGGAAAGCTTACACCGAACATTCGAAGAAATTATATATATAACGTAATATATTTACATAGCATATTGAAAAACCTTATATACTTAACTACATAGTTTAGGGATATCGCCACCATCTGAAAACTCTTCGTGTTTCTACGAAACAGACGAAGAGAAAGGTACAACATATGAATATGATGTGCCTGAAGAAAGCTCCTCGATGTGCTAAGAGTTTTAGGTATAAAACAAAATTAAATAGACACATAAGGGACCACGACGCATCCAGAAAAAAAAAGCAGAAAATGCGTGAAAGTCTATACGAGGAAACACAACTTAACAAAACACAGCACACACTTTCTTAAAAAATAGGCTAAATACGGCAGGAAAGGAATGGCTCTTGTGCTGAACTGATTAATATTTTCACGTCTTCGCGTCTAGAAATTTCCCTTAGTTTAGCAAGGTATACATTATTTTTCAATGTATCGAATGTGAAATTTATTCTTTGAGCAGGCCAGAAAAGTGCAAAAATGTAAATAATTGGTTGTTTAATTTATAAGTGTGTTACTATCAAAATATTCGATAAAAGTTAATTTTAAGTTTCTATAATTAGTTTCTAGGATAATATTTCTTTTATATATATAGGAAGCAAAGGAAATTTAAGCAAGATATATCCGATTTTAATAATTAAATAAATAAATTAATAGTTAACAAAATTATAAACAATTTCAATGTTAAATACTGGCACACATATAGTCAGTTATTTTATAAAATATTCTATTTTATATCACTGGACTCACTTAACTAATAAAGCTTAAAGAATATTATAAATATTAATTTTTTAAATAATAATAAGTACATAACAATACTTTTTTAAAAAGTAGTTTTAAAATTTTGAGCATTAGTCAAGTCCTAAGAATGAAATTGCTTTTTGAAAATAATTTGGAATTAAGATTCTTTTATTTTTATTACTATTTCAATTTTACTTTTTCTTCACAAAAAAAGTAAAACCAAAAATTAAATGATGAAAAATTTTTCTTTAATTACTGTGGCAAAACTCACTTTAAGGAAAAAGGGAGATAAATAAGAAGCTATAAGTATTTTGAAATTTGTTTTTTTTTTTTAGCTTTTCCAGAATTACCATTACCAGATGCAGCGTGGTTGAAAAAAGATTTTGAAACATGCGTTCGTACTGGTGATAGAGAATGTACTTTTACTCAAGGTGTTACACATGAAGGAATCGGTGATCATAGAAGGCAAACATTATTTTTTTGTGGCCATGATTATGAATGCACGTAATAAATTATTTATTTATTCATATATATATATATATATATATATATATATTCTTTTGTTTTGTAATTTTAGACCATTCAATTCAATTGGTGCTTTAGAAAGAGCTAAACATGCTGTTGAAACACAATATGCTGTAGTTGGTGTTTTAGAGGATTTAAATACAACATTAACAGTCCTTGAAAAATATATACCACGATTTTTTGAAGGAGCTACTAATGTTTACTATGGTATTTAAATTTTTATTTATAATTAACAATAATCAAATTTAAAATTTTTTTTTAATAGGTGCACCAGATAAACTTAATCTAATTAATAAAAATGCTTTTAAGCCACCAGTTAGTGAAGAAATTAAAGAATTAGTACGAAGAAATTTTACAAGAGAAATTGAGTTCTATCAATTCTGTCGACAAAGATTACATAAACAATATTTAGCTGTTAATTTACCACATAATATAATTGGTAGACATTAAATTTGTACTTAAGTTAATTTATTTAGTTTAATTTAATTTTAACATTTAGTTTGAAAGACTTAAATCACTTTATTTTTCTAATAAGTGATTTGTGATTTTAACTTGTGTTCTTTTTATTGTTTTATAATTTTAATATATTGTTAAATATTTTAAATAATTTTTTACTCAGTAATCCAATTTTAAAATATTTTAAAACCCAAATTTGTAGCTAAAAGAATATTTTTTAAAAATTGCCAACGATATCTTGTAAGAAAACTACGAGTCCAACAAAATAGAAAAATCATTCGTCGTCTTTTTTTTCAATCTTAACTAAAATCCATGACCACTCAGCACAACTAATTAGTTAAAGTAGCATATTTTAAATTCATAGTCATAATCCAACGATAATTATATTTCTATATCCTGGTTTCGCTTGGAATAGTATTCCAATCAAATTTCCTTCTAGGCAGACTATTTTTTTATTGTGAATACCTTGGTTTATACCAAATGTGCCCGGCCACATGTTTCAACTAAATGAAAGGAAAAAACAGAAAAAGAACATGTTTCTTATATTTTAAATTTGAAATTGTGTGTCGTTATACAATTTTTTGACTATTCGATTGTCTCTGTAAATATTAAGATGTTGTCTGGTTTACTCACTATAGAACATGGAAATTGCAACTGTTCATGCGATCAGCCATCTTTATCTAAGTCTAAACCGTACAATTCAAAAAAATTTAATGCAAACTTTGCTGAAGATAGCTTCAAACGGCATTGGGATCAGGAAAATAATTTTCTTCATTGAAATGAAATATTTGTTGGAATTAAAAAGAAAAATGCAAGACTTTGGCTTTTAAGACATTATGAACTAATTTCTAATGTAACTCATATTTCAATGCAAGGCTATGGTCGGTCAAAGTTGATTTGTATACGTAAAGTTTGATCCCTATAAAATTGAGCAAATTTACAAACTCTATTAAATAGTTAACCATTTCTGTTTCTACAATACTGTTAACCGATTTGTATTTAATTATCTCACTTTAAATATCAAACTGAATTAAATTTCGTAAACATCTTTTATTTTAGCCATAAGAGTAGCTCAACTAATCGTCAGAGAGAAATACTTTTTCATTTCTTCTTTTGTTGTTCTTCAATTCAATAGCAGACATTTGATAAAATTTGGAATTTGGAAAATACGAATTTTTGGCCTAATGCACATTAACGAAATGTACTTGAGAGGTATGTCGTTCTCTGTTATATAGTTATAAAAATATTTTCGTTCTCAATCCAAGTGACGTTTTATTTCGGTAATTATTATATGCTACATAGCGATAATATTACTAATAAATGACATAAAAATTCTGCAAACTTTAATTTTATTTTAACATAAATAGTTAAAATGGAATAAAAACATGACTGAAATGTATTAACAAAAATAAAACATTAAAGAATATAAAGGAATTATAGTCTAATGGTCTTTAATTATTAGATTAACAACACTTCGTGATATAAAAGTTTTTTAAATTATTATTGATTTTTTAACTATAACAAAACGATATAGAAAAATTGTATTTATCGTTAAAAATTATGAAATATTTAGCGGAAAGTTCCTTATTATTATTCCTTTTTACTTATATATCAGTCTCTTTTTAAAAGATAAAGAGAAATATAATCATAAAAAATAAAATTTTCTTTAGCTTATACAAAATTTATATAAAAAATTTAATAATACAAAAATAACCTTTAGACAAAATTTTATCTCTAAATCTAATTAAAAAAATATATTTTTTCAAAAAAAAAATAAACATTTCAAAATTAATAATATTCGATAATTTTATCAATTTAAATCAAACAAAAAATTTCCTGCATTTATCTTAAATCTATTTAATCTTTATTATCCGTAATCAATTTTAACGACAAATAAATATAATAATATTTTTAAAATCAAAATACTAAACACTGAAAAAATTTAAATTAATGAAAAACCAACAAAAATTAATAAATCTGTATGACTAGTCAGTTAAATGAAATGAACAAGATAAATATATATAAGGCTCGTATTCGTAGGTTATCACAGGCTTTTCTCTAAGTAAAAAAAGAAAATTTTATATATATATATATAAAAAAACTTTTTAAAAATTATTTTAAAATATACTTCGGATCTCCATACATGTGTATACGATTTTCTAAATTTTCCACTGCAGTACAATCAATTCTAGTATTTACTTGCAAAAAATCAGGAACATCTTTCTACAATGAAAATAAAATAATAAAATTTCTATTAATGCGATTAACTTTGTAAATCTAGACGGCAAGTTTTACATTTTTATTAGATTAAACTTAATCAAATTTTTGAAAATATTGTTTATATTCACTAATAGAAAAAAATAAACAGGCATAAAATTCAAATTCGTCAAAAGCGTTACAAAAATGTTTTATAGTATAATCCAATAATCTTCATTAAATAATAAAAAGAATTATCTACGCTATTAAGTAGTCTATGATCAATAAATATGCTTTCAAAATGCTTCTAAAAATTTTTATTCCTTTTCAATACTAGAAACCACAGATACAAAGCCAAAAAAAAAAACTTTTAGCGTAGTATTTAGCGATTTTTTTATTTGCAGTAGAAAGGTATCAAGTAAAGGAAAAATTCGAAACATTTAAAGACAAAATTAAAGTGCAAAATATCGTTACTTAAGGGCTTCATTAAACCGATCTACATGAAAAACAGTTAATACCCAAAAAACAACTCTTTTTAACTTATAACCAATTATTGCTACCAATAGGTTTATTTAAATCTAGATATCACAGAAAAAGCTTCCTAATCACATAACAAAAACTAAATTTATTAGTTTGTGAAAGTGAGAGGCAAATTTACATAGCGGCCGCTTTTAAGGGACGGCAAAATTTAAAACCTGAAAAAGAATTTCTTTCTAATAAAGACATAAAATCTTCTATTGAACACATTTGAATCATTGAAATGGTTCATCACTTGAAAATTGTAAATTGTCATAAAAGATAAAACAAAAAAAAATAAATAAATAAAAAAGTTTTTCAATATTTATAATTTTACCTTTTTCGTTATTCCCTTCGTTTTTTTCTTAATGTTAATTTTTTCAATCAATTTATTTGTGTGTATTCTGAAGGAATTGAAGCATGAAGTTATTTACTTAGGGTGGCAAAAAGATAAATTCAATTCTGGTGTGTATTAGTTGTTCAAGCAAAATTTTTAAAATTTTAATTTTAATTCCAAAATTTACTTACTTACGAGGATAATGATAAAACTCTTAATATTTTGCTGTTTGTAAGGAAAACAACTATACACTATCAATTATGCGGAAAGAATTTTGTTTATAAATATTTTTTAATGATATTTAACACTATTCATATTACGCACTATACAAAAAAACAAAAATACTCAGTTAAATATACCCTAAGCTCAATTATATTATTCCTTTCTGACTGACTGATTATTTTCTATTTCAATGGAATGGATTATATCCAAGACAAAAACTAAATAAATTTTAAGCAATTTTAACTCAATCACAATTTTCAATAATGTTAACTTACCAATGAATTTTTATTACTATCAATTTCAACTTTACATCCTTCAAAACAATCAAGTAATCTTAATATTTCTGCATCATTAGTCTGCTTAAGAAATTTTATAACATTATTATCGGTTAGTTCTAAGAATTCACAATCAGAACTGTCGATTTCTGTAATAGTTTTACTGTAATTGTAAATTTTTTACTTATTATCAATTCAAATTAATTTAAATATAATTTGTATTCACCCAAAAAATTTGTAATTTTTAAAATTCGCTAATTTAATTATTTCATGAATTATATTTTCCAGTACTTTATTTTTTAAACTTTGATAGTAATTTATGTGAAGATAGGTGCGAGTATTAAATAAATTATAGATTTTATCCAAATCTTTATAGGCATATTCTATATGTTTACGATCATCTGAGACTCTGGCATCTAAAATTTTAAATATATATATATTTATATCAAATTAAAATAGATATTTAAATAGTTCAATTTGTGATTTAACCGCTCTCAATCACATATTAATTTATGAGCATAATTAAGCAAAAAATTGTTAAATAAATAATTGAGAATCGATCTATTAGCTCAAAACTTTATTTGAAAAATTCATCAAAATTTGAAAAAATGGCTGACTTTTATCCGTGAAAAAATTTTAAAAATTCAGATTTTAATGTAATTGCTTGCAAATTAATGGAAATTTCAAATAAATTTGAAAAATACTTCCATCTTGAAAAATGTATGAAATATTTATATTGATTACTTACTAGAAAAAAATTCTTCATAGTTTTGATGAATAGCACAATTTACACTAAGATAATATAAATCTCTCTTCAAATAGTCCCATTTATCGACATCAATTTCACATTGCTTATTGTTAACAATCTAAAATGAAATAAATATTTATTTTCTATGAAAAAAATTTATATTTGCATTGAATTTATATCTAAAAACATAAGGACTATATAATTACACGATTTGAGGTTTATTTTAGTTTACTAAAATGACAATATTAACCGACCGAGTCTAAATAAGTTTGTCAATTTTTGAAATCTGATATTTATGTAAATTTTTATTACAAGTCATCTTAACTGCTTTTACTAATAATTAATAGCTACCTCAAATAAGAATTCATATTCAGATTCGATTCTTCTTAAAAATCGATCTTTATATCCAATAATTAAGGATTTAATAAGATCTATCCCAAAATCATGGTCACTATTATTTTCAGAAAGTTTGTACGGAATTTTTTTAAATATTGAATCAATACAATTCCAACTATTTTCTTCATGCTAAAAAAGAAAAATTAAGAATATTTTTTTTTCAATATTAAAATTTAATTTACATGAAATTTTGAAATACGTTCCCAAGTATGCGAAAATGGTCCATGCCCAATATCATGTAGAATTGCTGCTATCTAGTTTATTTATTTAGTATAAAAAAAATTTAATTATATTATTTTAATTAATATTCTTTTTAAAACAAAAACAAAAATCTTACACCAACACATTTTCTATATAATTCAGGTATTTTTAGTTTTGAAGAGTTTATTTCCAAATAATCCATTAACTTATTGGCTAAATAATATGTCCTGTATTTAAAAGAAAAAGAATTATAAAAAATGTACTAAAATCCCAAACAAAATATACCCGATGCAATGGTCATAACGTGTATGTGTTGCTTTAGGATGTATTAGATACGCATTGCCCAATTGTTTAATCGATTTTAAACGTTGAAAATAATTATTTTCTATAATTGCAGCAATTAAATCTGGAATTTCTAAAATTCCGTGTATAACATCATGTAGCTTCATTCTAAAAAAAAGTTTAATATAATATAATAAATTTTAAATTGTTAGTATTTTTGTAACTTTTGGTAAGTGTAGAACAAAATAATTCAAATTGAAAAAAAAAAATTTTAAATTATAAAAAATTGTATGATTTCAGCGATTGATCAATAAATGCCAAAATGCATTTAGAAAAAATCATGTTAGCAACCAAAGTTTTTATAAATAATAGAAAATATCTGTCTAGATTCATGAATAAATATAGTATTGAGTAGAGTAAAATGCATTTATTTAATTTTACAAACATATATATTATATACATACATACATATATAAATAATACTCAGGGAATCGTCGAAAAAATAACTTTACTGAATTGAATGGAATAAAGACACATCACAAACTCGATTGCCATCTGAATGTCGTCTATTTTCAATAGATTTAAGAAATAATTTTACACAACACAATCAATATTCGCGGTTTATCTTATTTAACCTTTATTACACTGCACTTGAAACACTTGTGAACAACAATAAGGAACCTTGATAACTGCAAAGCTTTCTTGATTATCAAAATAATGCAGCCCTAGTAAAAAAAAAAAAAAAAGCCCCAAGCATTATCTCTCGATCTCTCTCTCTGGCTCTCCTCTACTCTCTCTATATGCTATAAAGGGGACTATATAGTCAAGAATGAAATATAAAAAAGATGGGCAAAAAAATTTGACAGCTGTGTTATAAAACTTTAAAAGTTATTTTATTACCGCATTTTATTAATCTTTGAAGCTTTATGCAAGGTTAGTTTACTAATAAAGAAAAAATTCAAAACTATACATGGAATTTTAACTTTAAATTTATCAGAGCTACCAATTTCATATTTATTTAATTTGATATTAAATACTTTAACAGAAAAGCAGACATTATATCAAATATAGATTATTTTAAAATAAAAACATAAATATTTTTAAATAGTTAAAATAATCAAAATTTTTATTTATTTTCATATCAACAATCACAAGTTTTCTCACAAAGTTTAGCTAATAAACCAGTTAATTGTAATAATGTATTAAGACCATCAACAATTTTCATATGGGTTAAACCTATTTCTTTAATAAATTCAAGTTTTAAATTTTCATTCATTGTCATACGTTTACAAACACGAAATATATTCCCAATAATATCTTCTGCTGCATAACCTAAACGCCATAATTTAGCTAAGATTTTATATGCTTTATGTAAATCATTTTCAATACAATGTTCTAACATATCTTGTATAAGCATTGGATGTGGTTCATCACATACTTTAAATACATTTTCACCATTTATATGACCAAAACCATTTGCTGTTGATTGTAAATTATTTAAACCCTGACGCATATCACCTTGTGATGTAAATACAACAGCTTCTAGACCTTCTTCTTCATAGCTAAGATTTTCTTTTTCACAAACTTCTATTAATTTAGCTAAAATTTGTGCATCTGATAATTTTGAAAATCTTAACATTGCACATCTTGATTGTATTGGTTCAATAATTTTTTCACTTGTATTACAAGCAAGTGCAAATCTAGTTGTATGACTATAAATTTCCATTGTACGTCGAAGAGCTTGTTGAGCACCTTCAGTCTGCAAATAAAAATTAATAATAAATTATTAAAATTTATTATAATCCATACAAAAATTTACATCTAAATTAAACTAATAATAAATTTTAAAACCTAAATAAAATTATAATAAATATATTTTTTATTAAACTATTTTCGTAATTCCTATGTAAAATCTATTACTGAATTTTATTTATTTTACCATACTATCTGCTTCATCTAAAATTACAATTTTATGACGACCCCGTGGTAATGTTACTTTTTGTTGGGCAAACATTTTAATTTTATTCCTAACAACATCAATTCCTCGTTCATTTGAAGCATTCAATTCAAGTACTGCCTCCTTATAACTTTCCCCTAAGAGAATCCTCGCCAAACATTGAATTGTTGTTGTTTTACCCACTCCCGGTGGACCCTAACATAAATATAAATAAAATTATTTATGTACATTTACAAAAATATTCCGGTTACAGCTATAATAATATTTGGAGCATTTCCTTGAGTAGCAAAGACTCCTAATCTGCTTACTGTATCCTCATTTCCTACAATTTCTTCAAAAGTTGTCGGCCGATATTTCTCAATCCTTTAAAAAATTTAATATCAACTCTCGCCTTTTATTTTAAGTTGAAAAATAAAAATTTTACCAAGGAAGATTCTTCTTCTTGATTGTATCTATATCCATTTTTGAACAACTTGCTATTTGCGACATTATTTCTGAATATATTACAAAAATTATACTGACCGCTTAAATTTACACTTTGACAAGTAAATATTTAGCGGGATAGATATTAAAAGGTAAAAAGAAAGAATTGAAGTATAGATGGCATCGTACGTCAGAATTTTAAGGTGCTATCAGAGTTAAGTAAATTTATATAGTGCATAATTAAGCACATTTAGACATACATACGGTATGATCACGTTATTTATGTAAATAACGGCTTTTTAACAAGTTATTTATGAATTTTAGAGCAAGAAAATATTATCATCAGAGTACTTACAATTTTAGCATAAAAAGAAGCAAGAAATTCGGATAAAAAATATAAAAGTTTGCATAAAAAAACTAAGAACAGTAATGGATATCTCATTATTATTTTTTTTTGATATTTGAAGTGACTAAACTGAAACATTTCCTTAAGCTTTTGATTTTAAGCAGTTGATAGTAATAAAAGGAAAAAGAAATATATAAATATATATTTTGTTTTAATAACGATAAAGTTAATCATACAAATTCAACACACACATTAACCCTTTGTGTGCGAACCGTTGATATATCGACTCTCTTAACGTCAGTATACTGAGCTGAAAATAAACTCAACACTGAATGGGTTAATATTCTCTATACGAGTTGCGGTATTCCATTAAGTTAATCGTGGGCATTGTGGTAATTGTCTCTCTATAGCTAAAATCGATTTGATTTAATGCATGAATTTAATTGGCATAGATATAACACATTTTACATTACTGGTGGCTATGTCTCAGCAGGCATATTAGTCCGATTGCTATAAAAAGGCTCTTACTCCTGAAGAACATATTGAATATTGCAACTAAAAAGATAGAAAAGCGAAAAACTTCAAAATTTCAAGTAATCTTCCTCGAAAGTGGACACAATGTTCCTGTACATATGCAACATAACTTTTCATACGATTTTAATGTGATTTCATCACGCACGTTATCTATCAAACTTCAGATTCATTTTTGATAAAAGACTATATCAAACAAACCGAAATTGTTTTATGTAGGAAACGAGTTCGAGTTAGTCTGCTCAACCTCTAATCTAACCATTAATTTAAATATTCTGATTTTTCCTCTTTTTAGATATTTTTCTGTTTTAAATAAAAAAGAAGTTAGGCTGCTTATGTTTCAGTTCAACTAACCTAGAAATTTATAAAATGTCTTAGAAATATAACGAATATCACATATTTTGGTGAAAAAATTTGCAAAAAATCATTGCTATTTTTATATTGTTCTACATATTTTTACCATCCAAGAGACATAAATTTTGAATATTTCAACAACAACAAAAAAAATATATATATATATATATAAATTTAATAATAATATTACATTGGAGAATTTAATAAAAGCTTTTTTAAATAGTATAAACTCATTCATGAAATGAAAAATATCAAAACAATTGTCAACATTAAAATTAACGTGTCCTTGAAATCCTATTAAAAGTCATGCTTTGGTTGCAAAAAAAAAAAACATGCGCTTTCCAGAAATTTCGATACTACTAAATAAATTTAATATACACCTAGGCAACCAGTTTAAGATATTTTTATCCCAAAGCCACGCACAAATTAATAAAAATTGATGCACGTGAAAGTCAAGCCAACTATATAACTTTATATATATGTATATATACATAATAATAAGGAATAAAATGTATATTTATATATATTTTTAAATATCGGTTAAAGCAACAACAGCTTTAAGAAATAAAATTATGTATATATATATATATGTATGTATATATATTTTTTATCATGTAGGCCGCATACGTTTTTATCATTCAGATAAAGTAGAGTATACAAGAATTTATTTCCACTTTCTTCTACATTCAGCACTCGAAGGTGTACGTGTTTCCATTTGATAGTGTTCGCTTGTTTTGTTGTAGATTTAAATTATTGTTCCGGTCTTTTTCTTCCTTTTTGACTTTCAATTCAAAAATGTTAATTTTAGTTTTGAATATTACATGTTAAAATTGTTTAATGTATAACTTTAAGATATTAATTAATTTTTTCAGTGTTTAATAATGTGACTGTGATATAAGAAAATTTGTATTTCGATTATATTTCGGCTTTTTTTTTGTAATGACCTTCAGGTGCCCTTCATTTGAATATCTTAAATACAAACAATTTGATTTTTATCTATAACGAAATAAATAAAATTAAATAAATATTATTATTGCCGGTTTTTAATTGAATTAATTTAAATAAATTAATTATAAATATAATATATATATATATGTATTAATATATATGTATGTATATATATATATATATATCTAAATATTCAAAAATGTAAAACTTTGATATGAAAACTTGATTGTTAATAAAATTGCAAAATTGCAAAATTGAATTCACATTTTCCACTGTTTATATTTTAAATTACATTAACAGTAAGAAAAAAAGACAACAGCATATAAAGAAAACAAAAAGCAATATATATATATATTAATTAAACTGATAAAATAATTGTTGGAGTGTAACCAAAACAATTGTTTTTAACTGAAAAAGCGGTCTATTCAATAAGCCGTCACTGACTAACTGATTATAATAATATTAATATTTTTCAGCCAGTAAAAATTCAGTAATAATTTATTAAATCTTCAATAAATACAAAACAAAATTAAAAATCAAAAAAAAAAAGTAAATACAATCAATGGAAAAATATCATTGTTTATAAACTTTGTTGCTTTCTTCTTTTTCCTTTTTTTCATAGATTTAATTATAATGTTAAGTAATTAACATGCTAAAGTCAAATAAATATATTAATTTGAACTTACTATCTCAATTTATCAGTAGCTTACATTTTTATATTTAATTATATTGCATTCTAATCGTTTTGCTACCGAATCCAATTCTAGTAGTGAATTTACGGTTAAGAGATGTACTTACGAATAACCAACATAAAGTATTTACAGTGCAGACATTTTATATAATTAAAAATAAATCACACTAGAGAATTTTGTCTTATTTTTTTCTTCTTTTTTTTGTTTGTTTTAATTGTTGTTTTTGTTATTTGAATTTCATTTGGGTTTATTTTTAGTATTTTTATTTTTTACATAAAACTGTTTGACTAGTAATATTAAATACTCCTTGTTGTTTTTACAATGTATTTAAATTGAGTTTTTTGTTTTGTTTTTTATTGTGAATAACTTTCTAAAACCGAAAAAGAAACAAAAATGCCGCTTCGCCATGTTTTATATTAAAATAAGTTCTATATATGAATATATGTATAAAATTAACTAATTAATGAAGATTGTTTGTGAAAAATATGTGAATTATTTATTACATTAATATGTCTAATACAATAAAAAAATAATAACTGGCAAAAAAAAACAAAAAAACAAAAACAAATACAAGTATAATTTTAAGGTGAGTTATTAATTAAATTTGGTAGCATACTAGATAAAATAAATTTCAATAAAAACAAAAAGTTCTTTTTATTACAAAGAGTATTTAATTATTTCTAAAATACTGTTGCTTGGTAGGCCATTGAGCATTTAATAAGAATAAATTTTTGTTTTAATCGGGAGGTATTAGAATGCGTTCAAATTAAAAGCCGGTTTTAAGATGAAACGAATTTATATTACTTCTTGAACGGTTAACTGTATCTTATTAAATAAAATATTTGTTTAAAATGATTATTTTAACATATAGTTTACTTTTATATCAGGTCAAGCCAAAAGTCAAGTGTAAATTTTTAAGAAAATTTTAAAAAGTTTAAATAAAACGATTTCTCGCCATCTTACAGGTTGCTTTTAAAATTCTATTACTGTATACAAGGGCTTTGATTTTGAAATTTAAGTTTTTACATTCTGTTTTCTTAGTAAAAGAATTTCGTAAGCCATGAAATAAGTAAAAATTATTGAAAGCAATATCTGCGGAGTAAACAGAATGTAAAAAAGCTTCCAATAAAATTTACTAATTTTTTGCAATGTTATTTGAGCCATATGTGGCCTAGCGTAATTATGATAAAACAACACTTTCTTGTTATTCATCAATCATAGGCATTTTTTAATCAATTCTAAGTTAAAGCGATAAAGTTGTATTGCATAAATAGTTTGTTTTGATTATAAGAGCTCACAATTATAATAAACACTTAAAACTATCTTCTTATGATACTTATAAAGACACCTTTGTTGATAGAATTGGCTTCTTATCTTTCTATCCACATTTTTTTTTCTTTTTGACATTATGATTAATAATCCATTTTTTGTCACCTGTTATCAAGAGCTCTAAAAATAGACATCATTCGAAGCGGAATTAAAGGAAAATACAGATATTTATTCAATACTGACAATTAGCTAAGGATAACTTATAGGATACCCTCATTTCAAGCATGGATATTTTTCCAATCTCCTTTAAATGAGAAAGCAATGTTTTATTAGATGAATCTATCCTTTCTGCGAACTGATTCACTGTTAATTGTAGTTCTGACTCCATAAGATTTTTAATAATCTTAAATTTAAAATGTGCACAAAGTTAAGGTCTGACCTGATAGTTTAGTGAATAATTTCTAAGAAAACAATATGAAACTTCAAATTACCAAAAAAAAAAAAAAACTCAGGATAATTAATTTTTAAACTAGGCCACAAATTGTTGCATAATTAATGTTGCTAAATCGTACCACTTCCGAATGTACAGAAGTCTCTAAAGAAAACCTCAAACTTATCCCTGAATTCATTGATTTCCTTGTAACTCAGATACATATGTTATGGTTTGTAAAAAACTAAGAAACCCATATTTTATCGGGTGATATTCACTGTAAACGAATGAAAACTACCCCAAAATTTACTCCCTAATACTTACATTTCTGTATAGCTCGAATTGTAATTAATATTTTTCAAGTCATTATTTGTTAACTTATACCTTATGCAAATTCGAATATATTTATTAGCTACTGATTTATATAAAGCTAAAAATTCTTGATTTAAATAACGATTATTTTGACCTGAGGATTGGGGGAAGAGAAGTTTACGGAATATTAATTTATTACTCCTCGAAATATACAAAAGAAAGAATTTTTACTGCTGGGGAGATGTTACATGGGTTATACAGTCTGATATCCTCTACATTTTGTAAAAAAGAGGCACTATTAATTCAAACACCCTAGTCCTAAGTTTCAAAGCAAGAAGTTGACTAGCTTAGCAAAATTCAAAATGTTTTTTAAATATAATATCGAAATTTTTTTCCAATGCTAGGAAAGCATGCAAAACCCATTATAATGTTGATATGATTAATTACAGATTTTGGGTCTTCTAAGAATTACCTCTATAAAATACGAAAACTAACGACAGTGCACTGAAGTGTCTACTCTATGATGTTGAAGATTTGTTCTTTTTCATTTAAAACATAAAAATGTATATTTTCTTTTATTAAATGTGCTAAGTGGAAAAGAGATCTCGTAAAGTTTCTTTAAGGGGGTATTCTAGTCTAGACATGAATTTTAGGTAATTTTTGAGTAGCAATAAAAAAAACAACAAACAATATTTTTAGTTTTCGTTATTTTGTATAATATTTATTGATTTCTAAAAAATACACAAAAAAAAATTGAAAAAAAATCCAAAATCATCCAAATCGTTACATCCAAAAAGTTACAGGCTGATGAAGTGAGGGGTGTAAAAAAAATGGTTATCGATGTTCACCACGGTTTCAACCCTCTGAGTAATCTGAAGTAACAAAAAAAAACGGATAATTAATCCAGAGGAGTTTTACTATGGCAGAAAGTAGGATAATTGACAAAAAAAATTTTTCCGTGAAGTTGTGAGAAGTGTTTTTTACCACTCTTTTTACGTTTCCGAAATTTTTTGAAATAGTAAAAATTGAAATTATTTTGTAATCCTAGTTCCTTCAATACGGAAATGTATAAAAAGGACTCACACCAATTCTCAAGTGAATCGGAACTTAAGAAATCATGGCGACTGCTTCGAAAAAAGTAGTTTCGAGAAAAACGCCTTTAAAATTACTGATAAAGTTAGGCGCAGTGTGAGCCATACGTCACTAAAACAGCTATATCTCCAAAAATAATTTGAATTTTGAAAAATTCTTTTAGGAGCGTTTTCTCAAAGGCTTATGCTTTGAAAATATAGAAAAACAAATTGATTTTTTTAAATTTCTAGACTAGAATACCCCCTTAAATATGATATGACTACTTATCTTTCATCATTTAAACCCTACAATCATATTTCTTTAAACTATAGCAAAAATTTCATATGTTAACTAATTATTTTTAATCTCTTTTTTATTAAATTTACTTTAAAAATAAAATTTGTTTCTAAAATTTGCTTAAAAATTAAAAATTTTCAAGTTATGAATATCTACATACAAAAGTCAACATTCAAGCAGATTCTTAAAGCTAAGACTTGATAAGATTATAAGTTCTGCTCATAAATATTCATATGAAGCCATGGTAATGAAAAATATTATTTCCATTAATACAAAAAATTAGATAAAAATTATTAAAAAAAATCAAAATCGCATGATCAACATTTCAACTTTTAAGAGGTTGAATATACATATATTTTTTTAAATTGTTATCAAATTATTGAGTTAAATCAATATTTCTTTAATGAAAAAAGAAAAGAAAAAACAACAAAACTTTGTTTAGTCTTGCAATCCTGACCTTAATTAATCTGATTAAAATGTTGGCTGCCGCCATGTAAAATCTTCTCCTTTTTTGTTTGTTTTTAAGCGTCAGATTTAATTGAAACTAAGTATTCATTTGTGATTTAGTTCAGATCATATTATTTATATAAAAAAAGTTAATAAGAATTTAATTTTTGAAAAATGAAGAAGGAAAGGAATGTTTTAAATACGATATTCATGTAAATTTTTTTATAAAAGCTTTCTTTTCTCATTTTGTTTTATACATCATATTTATAGTATGTGTTTGACTTTTGTTGCTAAAAATATATGTATATATCTTAAGCCTGATTAGAAGAATAACCATTTTTCACCTAATTAGGCTGAAAAATCTTTTCATTGTTACATTGTTTAAACCTAATTGTAAGTTTCATGTTTCCTAATATAGGGAAACTGCTTTAATGCATATGAGCTTTTTTCAATGTTAATGTGGTGGTCAATATCATTGAGAGCTTCGGTCATGCAAGCAGCAGTCATCATATTAAATCAGGCTCTAAGTTGTATTCTTGCTTATATTTCAATAAGTCTGTGATAATTGTTGTATCAACATTGATCAACCTTTATTCTTGTTTTTATTTATATCACACACACACACACATCAGTGACATACGAGGTGTATCTCACGGAAAACAGAACTTTTTCAAAATAAAAGCTAAAATTCATTATTTCGGCATATATCATTTATTTTATCAAAAATAGTATCCTTCTGCTTCGATATAAAGTTTTCCGTGATCAATTAGCATGTTGACTGAATTTTTAAGGTAATTTTTATCAATCGGTCGACGCCTTTTGGATGGCCTTTACGTCAGCATAGCGTTTCCTTTTCATCGGCAAATGTAGTTTGGAAAACAGGTAGAAATCACAGGGGGCCAAATTAGGCGAATACGGTGAATGGTTAAAGATTAAAATACCATTTTTAATCAAAACGGTGAAGGGAGCATTATCATGCAACAAACGCTAATTTCCTTTCTCGTGGTATTTCAGCCTCACACCACAAATATGCGACAATAGACGCTTCATTACACCAAGATAAAACACAGTGGTAACCTTTCGAACAGGTGGAACGAATTCTCGGTGTATAATGCCCTCGGAGTCGTAGAAGATAGTTAAAATTATCTTCAAATTTACCTTTTCATGGCGACGTTTTTTTGGATTTTCCTCGGTTGGGTAGATTCATGCACAACTTTGGTTTCAGGTTAAATTGAAAACTCCACGTCTCGTCACCAGCTACGACGATCAATATTTACAGTTTAAATCCTTTTTTGACTTTTTAGTCAAGTCTTTGCAATATTGGATTCGAAGCGATTTTTCGTTTTCCTTCAATTTGTGTGGAACAAATCGTGCACAGACCTTCCTTATGGTCGGTTCCTAAATGGTCGGTCAAAATGCAATAAATTAAGTTTTTGGACATATTCAATTCTATTTCTATGTGTTGCAATGAAGATTTCGGCTCATTTTTCAGTTAAATATTTCAGCCATATTTTTAATATTAAATTAAAAATTTACAACAAAACTGCATGATACTCACGTAACAACATGATATTTATTATATGACTGTTAAATTGATCAACCTTTATTCTTGTATTTTATTGATAGCACACACACATCAGTGACATATATCAATAAATGCTCATAAAAAATAAGCATGGGTTAGCATGGAGTCATATCTGAAAGCAATCCTATTTTAATGAACATGGTTTTCCATGTTAAGATAAAAGCAGAGTGTGCTCTTACCATAATTCATCATTAATATCTGAAACAGGATAAGAACCAGAGCCAAACTTGATTAGATATTAATAATAATAAGTTTTCCATTATTTTTTGAATAATCTCTGAAGAATATTCATTTTTTTAAATAGGGGTAGTATTTTGCGACCCGTATCTGGTCCATACAACTTTAAGGCTTGTCGGACATTATAATTACTACTTAGGACACTATGACACCAACAATAAAACTCGAAGAAATCGACAATAAATTAAAATGCTTGCAAGAAGTTAATTCACTTGTCTGGTCATGTTAAGACAAAAAATTCACACACACACACACATACACACACAATATCTAATAAACAATACTTTATTTTATTAAAAAACAATAGAAAAAACTTCTTTTTTAATAATAAAAGATCAAATCACAAAGCACTTGTATATTTAATTAATAAAATTGTTTGAAATTTTGTTTCAAAAAAACAAAAAAAGACGTTATTTTAACCATCAACTATGTATGCTTTTCTACTGTTATATTTAATTCGTCATGTAATCTAAACTTTACAAAAACAATAAAAAACATCTATGCCACCGGATGTAATTGACACCAAACTTCTGACATGCTTTTGCTCTTAAATTTATTGATTTATTGATGTGAATTTTGTTTCAACAGACCAAAATAAATTTTATGGGAAATTAAATGGCACAACTCTTGAAATAATATTCAATTGATTTCAATTAAAGCCAGCCATCATTACCATCAATTGAATTTTACTTTCTGTGTTTGTTTTGATTCCAAATTTTTTTGTTTTTTTTTTTTTTAATTTTCAGTTTTTTTAAAGCACATTTGAATTGAAGAAAGCCTATAAAATTGATTAAATTAATTATTTTTTAAATTCAATTTACCAAATTCAATTTACCATTTGGTATGATTGTTAGTAATCTTAAAGGTCAAGCCATTGAAATCTTATTTTAGAAAAATTATCAAATTAAATGTCAAGAAAAAGAGATTCATTTTCAATGTCAATCCAGCAATTGATAAACACCAAAATAAATCTACACATAGTATTAAAAAACTTGAGAGCTGTGTATCTTAGTGTTCCTAATGAAATAAATTGGTTGTAGAAATTATTGGCATTTTTAAATGATTAAAAAGTTTAGTTCATTGCATTACAAAATCAAGAAATTTTAGTATGCAGATACTATATTGTTTTTAGGAACCATACATACTACATCTATAATTAGGGAAGTAATAAAATGCGATTAGTAAAAATAGAAATAGCACATGAATTTTAATGAGAATTTTTACTAATTGACTTTTGACAAGTAAAATGTTTACCTCTTAGAACTGACGGCTTATTAGTTTGCAATTAGTGATTACAATACCGGGCCAAAATACAGTAAAGTTATTTAATACTTAATACTGGTAGGTATCAAAGATTTTTTTAAAAAAATTGTACAAAAATTTCTTTGGTATATTTATTAGTTTATTACAAAAGATAAATAAACTTTAAAACATAATAAACAATTTTATTATATAGATACAAACATAAAATAAGGCAACAAATGTTATAATCATATATTATCAAAAAAATACGAGCGTGGTTACTATTGTTTATAACATTTCTTTAGATTTTAGTACATTTTTGAAACCTACAGCTGCCGCTACAACTATATTTAATGGGTGGGTGTATCAAAATCTGGTTGACAAGCTTTTTTTTAAATGCAGTTTGCTTTTTTAGTGAAATATTGTTTATTGTTGGTGATTATTATTAGTTTTTGTTTATTAAAAAGGAAAAAAAACTTTCGGAAAGCTTATCAATGTTACTGGTTGACGCGAGTTTTTATAAACACTTTAGTTTTAAAGAAAATTATTATGGGTTTGTTTAATGTTTAAACCTGTTTTTTTATTACCCGGAACATATTAATTTTACAAGTATAAAACTTTTAGAAAAGCATTTGGTAAGAGAGAACCAATATCTAATTCAAAAAAAATTTGAGTGACTTTAAATTTAAAAAATAAATAAAATACAAATATTTCATTAAATATATTTAGTGTAAAGTATAACTAACCTTATATTGGACCTATCCTACATGGCGTGTAATTACCCGCCACATATATTGTCGCCAGTTAATAACAAAACAATCTTTCGGTAAGCCCATCGATGCCATCTATTTACACGAATTTTTCTTAACACTTTAATTAAAAATGAAGCCTAACCAAGCTCTATTCTGCCAAATACCCTATAAATGTTTTATTTTAAATCCAGATATTTTTTTCATTACGTGAAACACATTTATATGTGTTTATGGTAAAAATATATGTATATTCCATCAAACGACACGCATTTAAAAGCGTTCTTGTTTTCAGTGGCCAAAAATCTGTATGAAAAATCTGCAAATATATTTATATCTCTTATACAAATATGACAATTTTTTTTTCATATTCCAGACAACTCAGGGTAAAACTAAAAATAAAAAAACCAATTTCTTATGCAGATGTAAATTTTTCCCAAAGTGCCAATTTTTTGATTGTTGAAATGTTAACAATAGGCTTGTATGCTAAGCAGATTCTCATTTTACACGTAATCAAAATCTGGCCCTAGAAAGCTATGCGTGACTCAAGACATAGGCATAACTACCTGTTGGTCATCAATGTAAACAATCAAAAATTATGATATCTCCATTATAATTTAATTATTGTTAATTATTTATAAATAAAAAGTTTTTTTACTTGAAATTTCAATATATATTTGTAATAATACTAGTAAGTTATTTCTTAAAATAATAATTCAAAAAGAAACTATGAATTATTTCTTACTATTCTTCTTTAGTGTTTCAATATTTGACGACTATTAAAACCTCTGTAAAAAACAAAACAATGTGAAGGATGAGATAAAAAATGAAATAATCTTTTACTCTGAAAGAGATAAAAATTTTGTATTTTTCATTAAAATTCAAAAATTTTACAGTTTTACAGCCAAAATAATAAGAAACAAAAAATATTATGCCGAGTTTTCTAAATAACTTTTGTTTTGCTTCTTTCTCCCTTGGACTAGGTTTTTTTTTCAAATTAACAACTAACTAATAGTCTTCTTTATTATATTTCAACCAATCGTTATTTATTTTTTGATACCTTGCTTTTGCTCTTAACATACTTCAACAGATTTGACCTTTGACACTGCTCATTACAATGTAGAAAGATAAAATTTCTTTCTTATCATTAATTTAATTCATATATGTATATTTTATTGATTCAATTTTTTTATATTTTTTCACTTGACTTTTGCTTCAAAAAAATATTACTTCAATTTCGATTTTCAAATCAAAATTTTATTAATGTTTTTATCGTTTTCTATTTGAATGTGTAGTTCTTTACCTTCTTAAGTAATTTTAGTTGATAATTATTTATTAATAATTACATTTTTACATAAATTTAATAAAATTATTTTTATATACAAAATATGTTTCTTGATCCTCCCACTTCTTGCCAAATTCTGTTCTCAATTGGACGAATCAACCAGAATATTTTTCATCACATAATTTTCCCAGATAAACTAATATTGCATGCAAACAATGTAAAGCAATAGACACATTTTCAAAAAAACAACAGTCAACAAAAATTTTTTTGGATAAAACAGTAACGCTGCTTTTATAAGAAATGGAACTTACCTGTTTTACAATAAAGCTTTTAGTTTTATTTGTTGGTTTAAATTGTTTAAAAGACCATTAGTCAATATAATGCACACAATTCTCATTGAAGGTTCCAAGTTTCAGTAAGTATTGCTTTTTAAAATACCTGGAAAAAGTAAAAATACCGATGTAAACATTCAATCATTTATGATTTTCCAAAACAAAAATGCTAAACCATTCCAGATATTACATAAATATTCCAGTTGACTAAAACAACTGCAGAAGATATCAGCAAAAGATACTTTGAGGATCGTACATTTGAAGAGATCAAAAGCTTTTACAAAAGTAAAGCAAAATCCACAGTAATTTCTACAAAAATTACCTCAGAATTAAAAAAATTTAGTGGTACATTATGTAATACTTCAACCATTTGAAAACAGCTTCTTAAAAAAAGCCTTGGTTCTGGTATAGAACGTAAAAAATCTTTATTTAGTAAAATTAATAAAACAAAGTGTAATTAATTTGCAAAAAAATATAAGAAAAGGGATATAGAATTCTTGAAAAATGTAATTTTCGTTAATATAAACAATTTTTGTGAGGGATAAAGGACAAAAAAAGAGTATGGAGGTATAAAAATTAAAGAGCACAACTAGAAGCAATATTTAAATACTGAGGAAGGGATGTGTTATAGACTATGAAGGCATTTGAAATTATTATTACACAATTAACAAAACTCAATGATTGTATATCATGAAAAAAAGTTTTCCAGAAATAGCAACAAAATTAGATATTCAAGATGATTTTTATTTTTACTAAGGTAATGACCCAAAGTAATAAAACTTGGAATTTTCATTCCTGGTTACTTTAAAATTACCTCCACATGATGGAAACACAACCACAAAGATCTGAACTCAATTTTATAGATGATTTGTGGATTCATCTGGAATAATGTCTAAGGAATCCACAGAATATAAAATAACTTAAAAATAGTTTGCAAGGAGAGTAGAGTTTAATTTCATTTAAAAATTTGTGAAAACCTTTTCCTCCCACTTTTCCCTCAAAACTTTGTAGCTTGCTTTATACCCTCCCAGAACTTCACTAATATTTTAAGTGATTAATTGTGATTTTTTTTAAAAATAATTAAAAAATTGTTTTATATTTTGCAATTTAAATTTTCTATTTATTAAGCATACTGAAAAGCTTTTAAGAAATTCTGCTTTGACTTGTTTTGTAATATTTTGTTCTGATAACCTTTCACAGGCGATTTAATCTAAAAAGTCAAAATAAATCACTGATATTGACTTTAAAGGTGGGCTTATATGCATTTATGTCTGTTTTTCATATAAAAACAATCTAATCAAAATAAGGTGGAACTAAAAATGTTGTTAAGCGCCACTTTAACTTCACTCTAGTTAATGATTTTTTGTTATAAAGAATTACTGTTTAAACTTTATGTTCGAATAAGATTCTATGACCACAGTTCAAGATGATAAATTAAATTTTGTAAAATATTAATGATGAATCAATGAAAAAAAATATAGAGTTTTTGCTTCTATTTCTTTGGGTTTTTATTTGTATTTAATGGACTCTTTTCTATCTTTCTCAACTTCTATTCCTCTTCTTCCTCTTCTTCTTCTTCTTAAATGGATCCTTGTATAGAGTAAATTCAACTATTATAATTAAATTGAATTCAATTAAAAATTTAGCCAATTTCTAGATTATCAGTCTTTAACAATTACATTCAAATTTAAAATATTGGATTGGTATGTATGGATTCAGATTGAACGCTTCTAGCCGTACATTTTGTAGTAAATTTTTATTTTCTTTTGTATAACAAAAAGTCAAACTACATTAGAAAACTAAGTAACTAAATATCTAGTTTGGGTGACTCTACATGACTTTTGTGACTTCTGGATTAAATACTGAATTTTTTAAACGTAATATCTTCTTTTTTGTTTTAAAAATAATAAATCCAAGATATTTAATGAAATTATTTCAAGTACTTTTCAAAAAATGGGTCTTAGTCATAATATACTCTGGAGCCTCATTTCAATAGCACAGTAACCAATATTTACCTAAAGTTTGAAAAAGTCAGATTTTTACATATAAAATTTGTTTCTGAAATGAAATTCTGGCTATTAAAATGAGGCTTCACTGGTTACTAGAAGAAAGGAAATATTTAATTAATATTTAATTATGTTTTCACTCACATATAATGCATTTTTTTGGATTTCATCTATTAAAGATGGTCTAATCCATATAAATTACTTTTGTAAGAATGAGTTGGGTAAGGGATAACACTTTCCAAAAATTACATTTTCGTATTGGATAATATTTTAAGAATATTGTATCAAAATTTATATTTAATCAGGACAAAACTCTCTTAGTTACTCACATTTGAAGCTTCCCAATTTTTGTACAAATTTTTTGCAGCTTAAAGCATTAAACGAGTTTTTCTCGAAACGACGCTTTAAAAGTCCGTAATCATTGGCATTCAAAAACTTTTTTTCCAATTTTTTTTTAAATTTATTCCTCAATCCAACGGTTTTTCTTTCATACCGTTTAAGGGTTTATTAGAAGAAAAAATGTCGAATTTTTTTCATCGAAAAAACGTTATTTTAATTTTAAATGAACACAAAAAATTTAAAACTAAAAAATATTGTAGAAAAGATCATTGAAGAGAGAAAAAACTAATGTTTTATCAATATAAATTTGGTTTTATGATTTCAGCTAATTCTAGGCTACGTCGATCCCCGTAAATTGGTTTTTTTTGAAATATGAATATGCTTTATTTGATAATTTGAAATAAAAATTGAAAAATTGTGACAAGAATTTCCAAAAAAAAAAATAATTTCGAGGAAAACGTGTTTAAAGTTTCGGGTAAAGTTACGCGCAGTATATTATACAATACGATTTCCTCAAACTGGTCACTATCTTAGGGTGACCTTAGTTTATTGTATGTCAAAATAGATATAAGAGAGTACGAAAGGCTTTACGAGAGAACACGATCGCAGTTAGATGGATAATCCCTATCATTTTTAGTTGAAATCGTTCCAACATCTCTACATCTCTAAAAATAAAAATAATATTAAATTTTGAAAAATCCTTGTGTAAATCATATTTTCAAAGCTTAAAGCTTTTTAACAAAAAATTATCGATTTTTTCAAATTTCACGATTAAAATACACCCTTAACATCAGTTTTTGTGAAACAATTAATTTTACCTAACCCTACAGCTATATTTAATATTCATAACATAAAAAACAAACCATCAAATTTTATATTTTTTATTCTTCAATTTGAAATCCAAAAAATATTTTATAGAAAGTTAAATTTAACAAATAACAGACTTGTTGAAGATAACATATACTTAGAGATAATTTTAAAAATAGAACATTTAAATCAATTTAAAGCTGGTATAATTAATGTTCAAGGATATCCGTAAAAATATATACTAGACAGACATCCGATCATTTCGTGATCAACTCTATATTTGAAGTAAAATTTCTTAATGTATCTTGAATAGATAGATCTATTTACGACATTAATATTTTATATTTGTCTTTTGATAATTTTATAGTACTAAAGATTAATTAATCTTTCTGCAATTCATATGAGATATCTTCTAATCAAAACATTTTTATCAATTTATAGGACAAATATAAACCTAAATATAATGCATAAACAATTATCATATGTAATAATTTGATTATTATAAAATGAAAAAAATTTCAACCCCTTATGTAAATATTTGGATTAATTAACAAAATATTATCATATAAATAATCTTTATTATTAGATAAATATAATTTTATAATTATATATACGTAAATAAGATATTATTAATTCGTTGCATTTCTTATATAAAATTAGAATTTGGCTCTCTTTAATACCCAATAAAATGCTTTAAAAAATTTCTTTTGCATAAAAATATTTTACTGATAAAAGTAAAAATAGAATTTTTAAAATATTTTTTTTTAAATTTTTACTTTTTTCTCCTTTTGTTTCTTATTATTATTCAGAATTGACAATAATAAATGAAAAATTAGAGATTTTCTTATAATAATTTCACTTCATATGTTTCCTGTTGATATATAGATAAGCACGTGCCTTTCAGCTTAAGAGTCATATGTGACTTTAAAAGAAAAAACTAAAAATATTTAATTAATAAAAAAAGATAATTCACGTTTGTTCAAAATAAACAAGAGCATTTTGCTAAGTTTATGTCAACAAAAACTGATAACATTAAATGATATGATGCTTATTTTTAGTATTTAATGAATCCTAGAAAAATATATATGTGAACTAATTACTAAATAATAAATAAAATTTCACTATATATACCTTAATGTAAAACTAAAATAAAATAAGGTTTAACTTCAAAACTGTTACAGAACTTCAGACGTCAGAAATTTATTCTTTCAGTGAATTTATTCTTTAACAAATTTATTTTTCTTTTTAGTCAAAAATGTTCAATCACCATAAATTTGTGAACAATTAATCCCAACAATTCTTTATAACTTTTTCCAAAAATGTTAATTTTTCTTAGAAAAAGAAAAACTTTTTTCTGGTATCTAAAAGTTTGCAGAAAATTTGTATCACTTTACTTCTTTTTCGGAAAAATGGAGTCGTGTGAAAAAATCCTAATCAAATTAGCTTAACACTTATATGGATACCCTCTCCACTCTCCCCTATTAAATGAATCTTAACAATACAATTTCTTTACTTTTTTTTCTTTCTTTTAAGGTGATGGTTCGGTTAATTCAATGAAAAAAAGGCACGTTTTCAAAAAATTTTTTTGACAATACAAGTTGTTTTACTTGATTTAATTTATTTCTATATGATAACACAACATTTGAACAATATTTTCCTAAATTTTTATTTTAAAATAATAATAAGTGTGCGAGTGACAATATCTGAAGGCGCTCTGAAAAAAAGTTGTTTCTGCGGTACCAAAAAATTCTAATTTATTTATCAAAGGAGATGTTTTTCAAGGTAATGACAAGAGGATTTTTTCTTTTTTTAGATTTTTCAATTTTCGGTAAAATTTAAAACCCAAAAAACAAAACAAAGTTCTCATCATTAACTGGTGAAATATGTGAAAAAAGTAATATGCAAAATTTCTAAACGGTCGGTAGCCTATAGCTATATGAGTAGTTTCAGCTACCTATATTTCTGCTGTTACTTTTAATATTTTATTTTTAATCAGTCCATGTCCATGTTAGACAAAATTTCACAAATAATTTTTTTTTAGATAATAGTTTATAGTTTTTTTGTCTCTTTTCAATGAAAAACAATAAATCTCAGTTGCCTGCATTCTTAAAGCAAGCGATCATTTAATTTTTTAGTCGGACAGGCAACTGAATTCGACCTATTCTTTTGATTCTCTAAACCAAATACTGTATTAATTACAGTAACTTTAGTCTAGAATTAAAGTTCTACTTCTCACTTCCTCTCTTTTTGGTGGTTTTATATAAATAAGATCACTTAAACTAATTAATTATTGAGTATTACTAAACAAATTTGTCTCCGCTGATAGTGCATTTATAGAGGTCAGAATACGAGACCGTATTCCCATGGGTTATCTAGTAGTTTTTGCAAAAGACTAGAAAAAAAAACTAATTTTGAATTAGTTGTCTTGATAACAATGCAAAAGGTCTCCCATACAAATTTGAAATTTTAAGAATACTAGACTAGTATTCTGGCCACTATAAATGTACTAGGTATGACAACATAACTAAAGTATACTTAAATACTTTTAACAGTCAAAAGATAAAGATACTAGTTGCAAGCCTCTGCAAAGAACTGGAAAACTCAGCTTGATGGTCTACAGCAGACAACAAAATGATATATTTTTGTCCAAGCCTTAGAACGTGTCTTTTGTACTTTTATTTAATTTCTTTTATTTTTGATTCTTTAAGTTTTTGTTCTGACCCTTCAATTTGAAGAGTTCGTATTATCAGGCATTGCACTGGATTATTTTGCAAACCATAAAGCATTCTATAGTCACAATGCTTCATTGAGCTCAATTCATTTTGATCATAATAAAACCGTCAACTCATTCCTATTTACTTATTTATCGGAACATAAAATTTTACATGAAATTGAACAACAAAAATTTAAATAAAAAAATTAAAAGTATAATTACTTGAAATAATTTTTGTTCCTTATAAATTTTCTAGATTACAACAGAATTTCTATTTTCTAAAATAATTCTTTGAAATCACGCCTATATTTCTTGGGCTATTTTTGTCTATTGTTTTCACTACAACTTTCAAATGACCTTCAAAAAGCTTTTCAAATTTTTTTAGTAAAATTAAAAGCGAAAAAATATCAAGCCTAATCGATTAATTTCATTTTGTTTTTTGACGAAATAATTAATGCAAACAGGATTCTTAATTGCAAGTTTTATTATTTTATGGATATTTTGTATAAATTGTTATACTTTGCTTTAGCTTTATTACACTTTGTTAGGCATAACATATTTGTTTTTGGTAACGAGCCTTTATATTTTTATTTTGATATTTTGACTTGAAAAAATTTCTAAAATCAAAAGATATAGAATTAGCGTGCAGCCAAAATATCAAGCAGTATCCCTAATATAACCAGGACAAATTGAATAACATATTTAAGAAATGGACATTTGCTAGAAAAATTATTTTAGTTATTATAAAGTGGCCAAGCATACACCAAATGTAGATTTCCTGCTTTTACGAATGAAGGAGGTAAAAGGCAAGACAGATTTTCGAAATTTTTGAATCTTTTTATGAATACATACATATATTTAAAAAAAATTCTTGTTTGTATTGCTCAGAGGATATCCAAATTTATGTTTCAAATGGTTAGCTTTAATAATCGTTATTTTTGCTTACTCTTGATTTTAAGGATTTAAGTGTATTTCCATCAGGTATATCTGGACATTTTCAAAGAAAGTTTGATATAGTTATTCTGTAATATATCTACCTTGGTCCAATTGCCTCTCGATATAGTTTTCAATACTCTAAAACTGCAATAAGCAGTTGAAAAATTTCAAACAATTTTTCGAAAAATTTTTTGCTAAATTTAACATGAACTGGCCACGTGAGAGCATTCATCTAGCTGGTGTAAACTAGTTGCAACCAAAATGCTTTTATAAGATAACAAATCAAGTATTTAGGCTTGTGGCTATGAAAAAATAAGTAACTAAATGTGATAAAGCTTCCAATAGAAGACGAAAAAGCTTTTAGCATAAAACAGTTTTCTAAATGTCAAATGTTGTATAAAATAATAAAAATAACGCATGTATATTTAAAAAATTTTTAAATACATATCTTAAATATTATTTGACAATTAAAGCTTGTAAAAAAACAAAAAGTTAACATTCAATAATTTATTTAAATTTTTTTACAGAATTAAAAAACAAACCATTTTAATTACCTTAATGAACGGTTCAAGTACAAATTCCAGCAATAATAGTAAAGTGTCAGAGCGGCCTTGTGGACTGATTGCCTTGTTGCCATCATTCAGCATGTCCTGCCGGGGACACGCTGAAAATTTTGCAAAAAGGTTACAAACAAAATTAAGAGAACTTGGATCACAGGTAAAAGATTTTTTGTTTCTTTGGGTCAATTTAGAACTTCTGGTTATTTATTTAGCTCCTTTGCATATCATTATAAAATTTACCATATTTAGAATTTCATTTTTTACGTGAAATCTACTGTAATTATTAAAAAAGTAATATTAAAAGATTCTTTTAATTGTAATTGATTGACCATTTGTTTTTTAGTAAATTATACGTTTTTTTCTTTTTCTTTATCTTTATTTTATTCCTCTAAAGATGGATATGACCTTGTAATTATTATTCATTACAGCTGTATAAAACCACACAGTTTAAAATTTTCGTTTGAACTAAAGACAAAAATACCAAAATTTTTCAAATAATGTTGAGGAACTTGATTTTAAATTTTTTAAACTTTTTCCTTCCTGTGAATTCTCTATGTTAGTTTCGCTCAAGTATAAACACATAAATATTTACCAAATACTCTTAAGAAAAGAACTTTTTTACAATTGAAGAACTATTTTTTGTATATATTCCGTAACACTTTTCAAGGTTAGGGGAGTACCGACACAAGGCGAACAATGTAGCGAGAATATAAAATTTACGTCATGACTGGCAATATTTTTACTATTTGTTGGCTGAAGTTGAATTCCTCTAAAATTGGTTTTTCTAGAATAAAATGACAGCAGGGTCGTTGGTCCCAAAAACGCATGAATAAAAGTACTTTGCAATTTTTTACAAAATGAAAACGTTTTTACTAATAATCTACAAGCATATTCTCTTTGCTAAAATTATCAACTTTCAATGAAAAATATAAACCAAAACTTACGCAGGGTTATCTAGAGGTGGATAACCACCTCTAAATATTTGCCCAATTATTTATTATTTTAATTAAGATTTATTTTTAATTGTATTTAATATTAAATTTAATTAATTTTTTACCATTATAAGACAGTATTTAACATTTAAAATAATTATATTTTTAGGATAACGATAATAAAACGGACGAAAATCTTCCAATAATAGATGGAAACAGTACAACATGGTTTAATAATGAAAGAAATATTGAAATAAAAAATGTTCAACCAATTGCTTTAAATAATTGCAAAAATGAAATATATTATGGCAATGATAATGAAAGAATAAGTCCAAAAAGTCCAGCTAATATTAATGAATATCCTGAATTTAATAATAAAATAAAATCTATACCACAAACTAGTTTTTCATCTGATTCAAATGTTTTATATTCCTCTACAGATCAATTAAATTATCATAGTCCAGATAGTCAAAGTTCATCAGATGGGCCATTCTATGATCTAGATAATTCAGAGGAACAATCATCAAATAGTACTGACTTTTATGATTGTTTGGATTCAAAAGCAATTAAAAATCAAATTATATTAATTAATGGTCACACAAATTCAAATGGAAATTCAATAAACTATAGTAATAATTTAACTGAATTCTTGCCATTAAAACAAGATACAATTAGAACTGATATTTCAAATTTAAAAAATAATGGCTCAAATTCTTATTGTATGTTACAAGATTATTTAGAAATTGATAGTAATGAAATGGCAACAATAGCAATTAAACATAATGAAGACTTTAATATCAATAAATTATCTCATAAAAATACTGAAAATGGTAGAATTGATGAACAAATTTTATCAGAAGAAAAGTACAAAGAAATAAATGAAAATAATAAAGATGAACAATTATGTAATTTAGATGAAGAATATGATTGTAAAGCACCACGAATTCGTAGATGTTCATCACTTAAAAGTGGTAAAACACCACCTGGTACACCAGCATGTAAAAAAATTGTTCGTTTTGCTGATGTACTTGGATTAGATTTAGCTGATGTTAAAACTTTTTTAGATGATATACCAACTGTACCAATATCAGCATATGAAGATCTTGAATATAATGATATCCAACAGATTTATCAATTAGGTAAACAAACAGATAAAATATTAGTACCAATGTTTCAGCAACCAGTTGCACGAACTAGTTTTCTTGATATTGTTAAAGAAAATCAAGTACTATTAGAAAATGCAGCTGTTACTGATCCAATTAATATGACCATACATGGTTGTGTACGTGTACGAAATTTAGATTTTCATAAATCAGTATATATCCGTTATACTTTAGATAATTGGAAAAGTTATGCTGATTTACGTTCAAATTATGTTGAAAATTCTTGTGATGGATTCTCTGATAAATTTTCATTTATAATTTATGGTAATTCATTAAATATTGGACAAAATCTACAATTTGCAGTATGTTTTCAATGTAAAGGTGATCAATTTTGGGATAATAATTTTGGTAATAATTATGTTTTTCAATGTTTACCACAATCGAATACAATAATTAATAAAGTAATAATACCACAATATGAGGATAGTTCAATTTATATTTCTGATTCATGGTCAAATTCATTTTATTAAATTTATAATATATTAAAATTATGTATTGTTAATATTTTTGATTTGTTGTTTTTTGTTTTTTATAGTAAAAAATTTTTCAAAATTTGTAGTAAAAAATTTTGTTTTCTTTTTGTTTTGTTTTATTTTAAACATATATTTAAAGTATTGCTTATGTAAAACTTATAAATTATGTTATGCCATAATTATGCCATATTTTTGTATTAGTTGTAAAACGATATGCACATCAAATATGAAGAAAAACGAAATACTTTACTGGTATATTCTAGTAATATAAGAAAATTATATATTTTAAATAAGTATATATTAAGACTAATAATTAATATAATAATAATAATTTTAAAATGGTTGATTATGAAAGCAAAAAATTTTCATTCAAATTATTTCAAGATTTAAAAAAAAGCACGCTTGAAGTTTTTTTATATAGAATATATTTTTATCTATTTTTATCTTAGTATTTACAAAATTTTATTATAAAGTCGAAAAAAAAAGAATATTATTTTCTTTTCATTACAATTAAAGTTTTCATTTTTTTCAATAGTTAATTATTATTTTAAATAACAATACAAGAAATAATTAATTACCATTACAAAATTTTTTAGCATTTTAAATACAAATTTAAATTTTTTTTTTTTTTTTGTTTTCTATTTTTGCGAAATATTTATGTTTTCTTAACATAATGCTAAGAAAATATAAATATCCCAATAAATAAAAGATATTTGAAAAATACCTTTTTAACACTGCTATGTTGGACATAAAAACGTAATACATTGGCCATATAATTAATCATTCATATTGATTACAGTTTTCCAATAATCAATTTCATGATATCTCTTTTCCTTGAATCAATTTTTCTGTAACAATTTCAATTTATTTGGCTTATACAAACTTTTATCTTACGTTCTTAAATGATTAAAACATCATGATCCTATTTTTCAATATATACAAGATATATTTTAAATATTGGTTAATTTTTTTCTTAAACTTTACGAACCAAAAATCAAAAGTTTATTTCTTGGCAAAAACATTATGTGTAAAACCCCACCAGATAAGGCAAAGTACGATTTTAACTGCCGCCCAATGAAGCGAAATAGACAAAATTAAGACCATATAATAATTAAACCAAATCAAATAACCAAACGGAAATTAATTTTTTTTACTGTTTCTTACAATTATTAATACCGGCAAAATTTAAAATGTTTTGTGGCATAAGATGTGTCAATATTAAGTTTGAAAAGCATAAACAATCTTACAAATAGATATGAATAAAAACATAACAAAAGAAGAAGGTATAAATATTATAAACTGCATTAAAAAAAGGGATTCAATAAATTTAAATTAATATCATAAAATTTTAGTGGCTAACTTCTAAACGACACAGACGACACGACATGCAAAAAGTAACCCCTGACGACAAAAATATGCACAAAAAATAGCATGAAGTCGTTGGCACTATGTTGGCGCAACTTTATATAAAGCGGTTAAATAAAATTGTCAATATCAACATTGAAAATATAATAAATATATTCGAATCTCGGTTCAATAATTCCGTGTATTTAAATTTCCTTTTTTCATCATTAACCGTTTGTAACCGTATGCTTTCAAATTTTTATTTAGGAACGTTTTCAAATTTGATAGGCTAATAGTAAAGTGGAAGGAATTAAAATCACACCACTGAAATTAATTTTTTCATAATACTTGATACATGAGTTTGTCAAAATAAATCAAATTATTAAATTTTTTTTCTTTTTAGTTAAACCAAATTTTTAGATAAAAACTTTTTGAACGGTTTTAATCAAATATAATAGTCAGATAAGATTTGGATGGATTTAGATTTAGTATCTGGCTGTCTACGTTTATTTTTAGTTTAAGTACATCGAAAAATAAGCAATAAGGTAGTGGTATTTAGTATAATACTAACAACAACTACTTTTTATTAGCAGTTAAAAATTTATAATTAAATTGATATCTTTCGAGATCTTTTTTTTGTTGTCAAGTTTATACAACATATGCATAAATATTGTTTTTTATTAACATATTTTACAAAACATTTTGTAGTTTCAAAAAAATTAAAATTTTATTACCTTATTGGGATCAGTTTTGAGAAGAATTTTTAACTAAATAATTTCAGGATTTATGCTTAAACTAAATCTATTATATACTAAAATATAATTCTAAGCGGTAATTTAAGCTTAGGGAATGAGAGAATTACAATTTTAAATAAACACAATTAATTTTCTAAAAATCACTTTGATTTTTTGAAATAAAAAGAAATTATTTTTTTTATTATTATATTTAAAATGAATGGGCTGTGATATAGACTGAATAGAAATTTTGTTGATACATGAAAAAATGAAAGATGTCCAATTTATTTACTTATTGAAATCAAAAATTTTATTATATTAGTGAGAAAAAATAATGCAATACAACTAAAAAATACTTTTTTCAAATTGAATATATATATATATATATATAAAAGACTAACTTTGAACTATTGAAAGCTTCAAACGCATATCGTGAATAATTAAATATAAATTTGTACTAAAAAATATTAATTTCTAAATTTAACTCAACATTAATTTTGTTATTATTGTTAATTTTTTTTTTGGTTTTAAATTAAATAAATATAACTTTTATTGCTTATGTAGGCAGATCTTCTTTTACTTTCCTTTTTTACTGGCATTGTGTCAGCTGTTATTTGGTTTGGTCAGCTTTGGATTTAGGTTTTCAAAAAGAATTAGAGTAATTTATTTTACTAAATTAAAATATAACAAAAGTTAAACCTTAAAACATTAAAGTTTTACATGCATATGTTTTGTTTGAGATGAAATTAATATACAGATTTTATGAAAACGTTAATTGTTGTATTTAAAATCATTTAATAAAATTAATATTATAAAAATTTCGTACATTTCTTACTTAATATTATTTAATATTTTTTCCCATGGCTTAATTTAATTATTAATGAATCTAATCAAAATAAATTATCTTTTTTTAACATATAAATAATAATGAACATTGATTCAACAATATTTTGTCAGAAAAAACTACAAACTTCATAAATATTTAAAAATTAAAAAACAAATTATCATCTGGTTTAACTAATCTAGAAATAATTAATTCAAAAGAAATAACTGTAGAAAATGAGTATATTATAAACACCATATATGCTACATATGGTAACCTTAAAAAAGAACACGAAAAGGAATAGAGGAAAAATTAGTTAAGGATGAAAATTTAAGAAATAACCTTAATTTACATAATTCGTTAAAAGCAACGCAAACTGAAGTTGTTATAATATTACATGTAAAAAATATGGGATACTATAAAATGACATAAAAACTAATAAATTATTATTACTTATTCAAGGGTTGTGAATTTTCAGCTACAAGCAAATCAGAACTATTTTGGGATCATATTAATTGTATGCTAATGTAACTTAATTATGAAACCAAATTATATTTCATATTATTTTGTTCTGCTATTATAATTTATCATCTTTTAATCTATTCAAGATGTTTATTACTACGTTCAATTAATATGTTGGCACATGTAGGCCATTTTGTTGCTTCATTACGAATAACTAAATTTTCAGTTCTTAATTTAAAACTTAATTGGAGATTTTTCTCTTTTATTAGAGTAATTTTTTTTACAAGTGAATAAACATAATAGTGGGGTTAACAAGCCTACAGTTTGCAATTATTACACATTGTAAAGATAATTTTTTTTAATGATATTTGTAACGACTGGTTTTCTTTTAGCTCCGTGCTCCATCTACTGCTTGTTGCAGCCCCTTCCGTTTTAGCGATAAGTTTATACAGTTGCTGTGACAAGGCTCACACCTATAAAATCTACCAATATAGCCGCACGTAGCAAGCTCGTTAACCCCTCATAAACTAAAGCTGCTGGTTGTTTTAAATATTTTATAATTCGTGGCAGAAACACTTTTTTTATTACGCTCGTTAATTAATTTCTTACAAGCAGACAATGATAAACAACTTTCTTATCATCATCAGAATCAAAGATGAATTCGATATTTTTTAATGCTGATTTTACAACATCTATTCCATTTGCTGAAATGATACTTTTCTTTTTTCAAAGTCTAAGCCTATTTCCTTTCTAATAAATATTGTTAAAAAATTAGTAATTTTCATATGAACAAATTAAAATTATTTTAAAAAGCTGCTTGTTTTTTTACATGAAGAATTGCAAAACATTAGTGAAAGTTCAGATGTCAAATAAAAAAAACAAAATTGTTAATAAAATTTACCTCTTTCCACACATTAAAACTTTATAAATAAGTTATAAGGAGTTTACTTTAATTTCAGAGTTATTATTTTTTTCGGGTATTTTAATTATACCTTTATTAAAAGGTAAATGCATTTATAATTCTCTTAAAATTTCAACGGTTCTAGTTCTCATTTGTGAAATAAATTAAAAGTATAAAGTTTTGAATTGTAAAAAAAGGATAGTTAAAAACAAGATTTGTCAAAGCGAATTTCAACGTATTCAATCGATGATAGATGATTTTCAATCATTTTATTTACTTGACAGTATTTTTTCTTTTTAAAAAATAGAACATAGTATTTAAAAATTTAAAAATTGCTGACTTCAGGTGCTGGGTAAAATGTAGCCAACATTAATTAACTTTTAACATTTAAAAATATCATTTAGTTTTTGTTTAAAAATATATATATTTTATATCATCTCTATTTTTCTTTTTTGTATTTGTTAATCTGATTCTGTGTCCATACTTTGTCGCCATTTCGGTCAACAGAATTTCACTGGAGTCGTTTCCATAAGGACCATTCCCTCCATTTACCTCCATACTTAAGCTTCCTGAAATCCTACTGCTCAATATTACTGAGCACCCAAATCAGAAGGTGAAATACACTTATGGCCAGGATCCTTAAAGCGATTGTATTGATCAAACAAATACGTTCATTTTTATTTGATTAATTTGATTTTGAGTTCTGATCTAGGTTCAAATGTTAGTTTAGCGTCCTATCTTACAGCACCTTTTGTGCCAACCAGCCGCACATTCAACTTAGTAGGAAATTCACTAAGGCGCCTCTCTAAAGAGCCGTTATATGTTATTAGAGAATGTTTAAAAACCAGATATATAGAATTTTATTTGTGTCCGAAATAATCACATGCTGCATTTCGGTATTAATCTGATAATGAACTAAAATGAATTATGTTCTATGCATGGAGTAAAAACAAAAATTTATAAGGACCTCCAAAAATTGCAGGTTATATTTAAAAATTTTTTAAGACTAATTATTCCATACAAAATTTCATAAAAGTTTTTATATAAATATGTTTGAAAGTATTAGAAATATTAATAGAGTTTTAACAGTAATAGTTTTAAAATAAAATATATTGCAAAATACAAACATAAATATACATATATATATGATCCTTTTGTCTTTGGAATTGTGTCTTCAGAAAAATTGTAAGTAACCTTAAATCCAATCATTAAGTTTGCCACTAAAAATAAAAAAAAAAAGCAAATGTTTAAAATTGAAAAAGGCAAAATATATGGACAATACTCGTAAATTTGGATTAGCCTGTCCTTGCATTTGATATTGATCCTCCATTTCATCTCTTTTGTTATTTCTCAATTGATCCCGTTTAAATTTTTCTGGATTTTTAAGACCACGTCTTTCATTTTCAAGTCTTCGCTTTTCTGCAGCTTCCTGTTGTAATTGCCTACGAAGTTCCTGTAACTTATTAAAAAGCTAATTAACTTAGTAAAATATCATACTGCTGGTGGAGTCAGAACATCTGGAGTTCCTTTAAAACAAGAAGAGCACATTCCCATCACGATTCTTGTAGATAACAACAATATAAATAAAAGTAAAGTTTAACAACAAAATCTAATGTCACCGTAGATTTAAGTTGCCAAAACAAACAAAATGATTCATGCTGGGTTTATAAATAACCTAAATTTAATACTAAAGAAAATTCAAGCAGAAAAGTTATATTGCAGACGAAAAATGTACAGTCAAATTGTTCACTTTCTCAAATGGAACTGTTAAGAAAACTTAATTCAAAAAGAATTTTTTTATTTTCTGCAAAAATGATTTAATGAACTTTATAAATTAGGTTTTAAGTTTTTCTTTGGGTAATGTCAATCGTAACTAACTTTATATGATTGCCATTAATTTGAACTTAAGCTTGAACTTGAGTTCGGTGTGCTACGACGATTGTGAATTTAAAGAAATCTAAAATCAAATTTAATTTAAGATCCTGATCTGTTTGATTTAGGCGTTAAATCAGTAAAATGATTATAAGTTTAATTTTAACATGCTTCATATTTGAAATGAGCCTAGTGTCTAAAGTTTTTAATTTAACGCTTTAGTCGTAAGAGGGTTCCTTTAAAATAAATAAAATAGTCCTATCCATTCAATTAAAATTCAAAATAAATATAATATTACTGCTTAACAATCATGTTAGAAAATTAGCGAGAATTTAAAATTTATGTCTTCATTAAAAATGTGGGAATAGCACTTTTTCTGTATTCTCGTCATAATATTGTACAATTTTATTTCAAATTTTATTTGAACTAATTAATTAATAAATTTGATATAAAAACCGTGGAATTATCAATCTCAAAATAGGATTTGTAAAATTAAAATCTTGCTTTTCAACGACTGCGTCAAACCGCGCTCCAGATCGCTTTCCAGATTTTGCTTTCCAGGTTTACATTTAGAAGTACATATATGCAATAATTGTTTGACATTTTGATTAAAATTATAGAACTTATGCTTTCGAGCTAGTTTTATTGTATTAAATCGATTTACCGTAAATAATAATTCATTATAAATAAAATTAAGTTAGTTTAAAGGTACAAATCATATTTTTAGGAAGACTTGTAATTTAATGATTGCGGAGTATATACTTCTGAATGTAGCCGCGCCTCAGATCGCGTTCCAATTCTCTTTCCAGTTCGCTGTCCAAATCGCTAATGTAGACACCAAGTATAAATTGTCCATCACTGCAGTCTGCAGTCAATAAAAATCATTTTCCCTGACTGTTTTTGGCTTAATCATAAATTAATTATTGAAAAAAGACGAAAAAATATGAGTAAAAATTAAATTTTCATTTAAATTGTTTGATTTAATAAAATTTTTGAGCTAATTTAGTAAAATTATTTCAAGTTTTTAAAAATTTTTTAATTAGATCTAATGGGGCCTCTACACAATCGCCGTAGCACCGCCGAACTGGAGCTCGCCGATTGTGTGAACGGGGTACCGGCGTAGGTTCGGCGGTGATACGTGTAATTTTTCGCTTTCAGACGAACTTTCACACGAATTTATAACATAACCTAATTTTAGAACTGTCAAACTATAAAAAAAATTAAGACAAATTATTATTATTAAATAAATTAATTAGCGGCAGTTTCAACATCAATTTCGTGCACTATGATAAAAGAATGTCAAATGTCAAAACAACGCACGAATGTGTGGACAGGGTATCGGCGTGAGTTCGGCGTGGGTTAGCGGATCTACGGCGATTGTGTAGAGGCCGCTTAAATTTTAATCAAACCAAATTCTGTCAGCTGACTTCTTCAACTTGACGATGAATTAAAACTGAGCGCATCCCACATTCACAAAATGTTCAGCTTCCATTTTACGAATGTATGCAAAAAAAGTTTGTCTAAAATTCAATTTTACAATAGTTTAAGATACTTGAGCTTTAATGCTTGAAGAGTGTAGATAATGTATTAAGGTTAAATGGCTTATTTTTATGATAATAACTTTGATCAAAGTGATATTGAACAAGCCGCAGAATTTCTAGCTAAAGAACAAGACGCTTTAGCTGGTTGTTTTTTTAAACAAAAACTTTATCAAAGTATTTATTCATTTTTTTTTTATTTTAGAAAACCAACAAGTAACGGCTCCTCGTGGGGAACCGGTAAAAAATCGTAAATGGCGGGAAGAACAAAAAAGACGCTTACGGCAAAAAGATGAAGAGAAGGAGAAGAAAAAATCTGAATTACGTGAACAAGTCAAAAAGGAATTTATCGATTGGTATAAACATAATGAGGAATTTATTGGCAAAACAAAATCATCAAACCGGTTGGTATTAATTAATTAAATTTATTGCGTTTTGTAGCATATATTGTAAAAAATAGACGTGAATATAAAACGTTAAAAAATTTTGGTAAAAAATGAAATAAAATAGATGCAGAAATTATATAGTAATAAAATGTCTAAAAATTGTTAATCTTTGAAATTTTAAAATAATTATTGATATAAATTATTGCTAAGAATAAGGCTCTTAAATTGTGCCAAATAATCTTAAACAACTAAGAACACGCAATAATATAAATATTAAATAATACATACTCAATAATGATATCAGCATCTGGAAAAATATAATTGACCCACTTACGGTTAAAACTTTAACGCCAACAATTAGTGAATTAAGGATCATTTTATTAATCTCAGCCTTTGTTTCAAGTCATTTAAATATTTATACAAAATTATTTGTAAAAGTAATCTAGAAAAAATGCAATCAGCCATTCATTTGTATAAATTGTATTCATTTTCAGGGGCAAAGAACCTGATAATACCTTGTTAGATTTTTCAATTGGTAAAACAGTTAATGCAAAAACTCTGGTTAATTTTTTACGTGAGAAGAATGGATGGAATATACCTCTACGGTTATTCGATTATAACAATGAACCAGAAGAAGTTGATTTTCATATTAAAGTTAGACATATAAAACATTCAGAAAAGAAAATTAATTCAGAAGAAATTAAAGATGTCCAAGGTATTCATTTTGAATTTTTTATTTCTCTTTAACATTAATATATTTTTATATCTTTTAGCTTTCGGAAACGATTTTTTTTTACATCTCAATAATATTTCGCTTTAAATATAGCTTCTAGGAACTTTTGTAGTATTGTTTACATCTTTTTTATGTTTTGAAATGTGTCTAAAATTCATATTTCTGGAGGATTTTTGTTCTTTGTATTAATAATATTTTAGAAAAGTCTCCTTTTAATCCTCTTATAAAAACAGCCAATACTCTATTCCTGGAAGTCTCAATTAGAACATTAATAGTTTTTGAAGTATATTCTTCAATTATTAAGTTATTAAACACCAGTGAAAAATGATTATTCATCATTGCATTAAATTATCCTAAACTTAACTAACGTACATAGCAGAAAAAGAGACATGATATTATGTCTTTGGAACTAGTTAAAGTTTCTTGGAAATTAATTTTTTAGAATTCTAACTTTACTTTAAAGAAAACTTTCCAACAATTAAATATATTTTTAACATATTTCAGATATATGCAATCAATTATCTCTTCCTAACTCAAATAACCGAACACGATCATATTCTGCTAGTCAACTCAAAGAATCGCATAATATTAATAAAGAAATTTGTAATATAAGACGTTCAAAGTCACCATCAACTTATACAGAACTAGCTGCTGTTTCTAGTTCACATATAACAAATTTAAGGGAAAATAATTCGTCAGCTATAAAATTATCAATACCAAATATATCAAATGGGTCACGTAGTAAATCAGCTTCACCCTGTGATCCAAAAAAAACAAATGGATTACTACATTTATTGCCATCAAAATCACCAGATTATTGTAAATTTTCATTACCACATCGTTGTAATTCACAATGTTTAGAATCAAATGAATTCAGTTATAAAAGTGGACGTCTACCATTAAAGGCCACACATTTAGAACTATCATGGGGTAGTATAAAATTAGGCAAAAATGTCAAAAAATCATTACAAATAAAAAATACATCATTTAAACGTTTAGTACTTAAATCCGAAATAAAGGGTCCAGGTTTTCAAATAGCCAATAACCAAAAAAATAGTTTAATAACATTGCACGGACAAGAATGTCGGACATTGGATATTATATTTTGTCCAACAATTATTGGGGGAGCCACTGGTAAATTAATTTTTCATACACCTAATCAAGTATCAAATGGCCAACAAGTAATTAGCTTATATGGCTATGGTGGTAATGCCGCTATTTATCTAGAAGCTGTAGCTAGAGGACCTATTGGTATTCCATTTATTACAATGGGTGAATATGAACATCTTTCACATACTTTGGAAAAGACATTTTTTATGAATAATCAAGGACCACTTAAAGGATTTGCATGTGTTTTTATTGATTCAATTGGTAATGAGGATTGATAACGTCCAATTTTCTGGAAACCTTAATAAAATAACTTTCAATATAAATTTTATTTTCGATTTTAGGTTTGGATATTCCACGAATTGCTGATTCTATAGAAGTTTTACCATCAATAGCAATAATAGAACCAAATAGTAGTGTCAATTTTCGTATTATATTTAGACCACGCTCTGATGATATAAAAAATATATCAAAGAAAATAAAGCAAGTATTAACATTAGCTAATATTAAAATAATAACTGGTGATGAAGTGACACGTCAAAGAATACGTAAATTAATTAACATAATGAATGAAAGTGAAAAGAATAAAATATTAAATACTTCAATTGTTAGAATTTGTGAAAAATTTCCTACGGAATCAGAAATACCTGATCTTAATATATTTAAAGAGAAATCAGATATTGTATTAGAATTAATTACTTCATTAGATGATCATGGCATAGCATTGACGTTAAATTTACCAACACTTGATGATACTTTTCAAACAACATTATCATTTCCTGAAGGTGGTGAAACAATTCTGTTTCGTACTTTAATACCAGAAGAATCATTTGCAGAATCATTAAATGAAAAATTGCAAACTATAAAACATAAAAATGGTTCAATATCAGTCGAACCAAATATATTAGAAATTGATCCTTTTGATAAAACAATAAATCCAATATTGACTATTAAAAGTAAATTATTTTCAAAAACATTTTTTGAAATTGATTCAAATTATCGATTTTTATTTAATTTTAACCCACAAACTGGTGAACTTTTACCAGATGAACAAGTTAATATTAGAATATCATTTCAATCAAAAGAAATACCTACCGGACAAATTACCCTAATAGTAAGAATATATTTTTTTGTTTTTATAAAATAATAATTAACTATTATTAATTTTTTTTAGGTATTCTTTTCGGACTCGGAACCAATTCTTATACCAGTGCGATTTAAAAAAGATCATTTTCAGTAACTGTTTTTAATATGAATATTTTTTTGTTAATTTGTTAATTTAATTTTATTTTTTAAAATATATTGCAAATTTCTCATTTTAAGTTAATTCTATGAAAAGTAACAATCACAATTTTTACAGTCCAAGTTATTTATAAACATTCTTATTTTCCTTTCTTTGGAATATATTTTACATTAAAATATTTATTGCGAAACAGAAATTTTATTCTATCTTTATTGTGACTAAATAAATAAAATTAATTAATTGTGAACTATTCCTCGCGATAATTTAATTCTAAATCTTTATCAATTGTAAAATCAAGTTTTAATTATTCTAATCTACAACAATTAAGTTTATTTAATAAATTTTTAAAACACTCCAATGTTAATTTTACAAAAAATATTTACTTCTAAAAATTATTTTTAATCAAATCAAATACTCTTATAAAACGTGTTGTGTAGTTTTAAATATGTTGACTTGGCCATGATGATCCTCTCAGATAATTGATGTGTTCAATTTATTTTAATTCGAATACAAGTTAAAACAGCGTGTCTGGTGTACTCCATGTCCACACCAAATTATACAAAATATAACTTAATACATACAAGAATTTTATGCATTCTAATCTAAGGATTTTAATTACTTAATAATAATACTCTTGGTTTAAGTTGACTTCGGTTTGGTTATAAAATCATAGTGTATCATTCTGATACTACCCTTTGAAAGATACTTTAATTTTATGTTATTGCCAAACTTATGTAAATTTGTAAAACTTTAAAATTATGACTAATAAAGTGGTATTTATCCCGATGTAAAATTTCTTATTTGACACAGCAAATAAACTTTAATTCACATCAAGTTTGTATCTTTTAAATCATTTTAACTACACTCGAATTTCCAAGTATCCAATGCAGTCTACATTTTTCTACTTTGTTCTAATTTTTACAAAATAATTTGGTCCTTGTTATATTTTCTCTTATATATAAATATCATATAGTTAAATGAGTTTCTTAAAGAAAAGTTTTGATTAAAATCTTATAAAGTTATAGGTTCGCCGGTTAATTTCAAGTAAAGATTTTTATATGTCTAGCGGACATAGTACTTATGTTAAAATATTACATATGTTACCTCTCGACATTATCCAAGTTCAAGCTAACACAATGAATAGTGGAAGTTATATGGTTTCCTAAAAATGGAAAAATAAAAGTCATTTTTTCGGAATATAGTTTTGAAATTTTCAACATAAAAGATTTTTATTTACAATTATTTTTATTCGAAAAGAAGGAGTTTTTAAAAATAGCAAATTTTAAAAGAATTTTAAAATTTAAAAAAATTTTATATTAAAAAAATTTGTAAAAACAATTTAAAAATATTTACTATTAAATCTAAATTATATCACAATTATTTACAAATAATTTAATTTGATTACCGTGTACAGTTACTTTCCTATTATCACATGAACATGATTTCCAAAATTTCGTTATAATATCCTCTTCTAAACAATTATTACCTTTTTGTAATGTTAAAACAATTAAATTAGGTAAATTTTTAATACTATCAATATTAATACTGGAAAGTTTTAAATTATCAATAATTAAAGGACATTCTTGTATATATAATTTTTTAATATGTTTTAAATATTCAAAAATATATTTTAATGTAATTGTTGTTAATTTAGGATTATTTGAAATATCTAAAATTTCTAAGTTATTTGCTTTTGTTAAACATTGTGATATACTATAAGTATCAAAATCAGTTAGACTACATCCTGATATACTTAAAAATTTAAATTTTTCACATGTTCCACTCTCAAAAAATTCAGTTATTATTTTTCCAGATATTGAATTTAATTCTAAATCTTTATCAATTGTAAAATCAAGTTTTAATTTTTCTAATCTACAACAATTAAGTTTATTTAATAAATTTTTAAAACACTCAAATGATAATAAATTAAAACTTATATTAAAATCAATTAAATGAAAAAATCTTAAATCAAAATCATAAAAATTTGTAATATTACAATCTGAAAGATGAAGAACTTTAAGATTAATTAAATTATTACAAATTTTATCTAAATGTTTTATACTTTGATCTCCTAAAGGATTACAACTTAACTTTAATTCTTCTAACTGATAATCTTCAATTTGGCTAATTACATTACCAATTATCTGTAATCCTTCTGCAGTTATACAATTTCCCTCTAAGTTTAAAACTTTAAGCTCTTTTAATGTAGGTAAGGATTTTGCTAATAATTTTAAACCTTCATCTTTGATAAAATTATTAGATAAATTTAATACTCGCAATGGTTGATGAAGCATGGCTCGAAAAAGAGGTTTAACTAAATCAGAAGTCAACGCAAGTTCAATCAATACAAGAGAATGTAATATTTGTTCCTTTTCAATATTTTCTTTAATTTCCTGTATTGGTTCTGAAATGTAAAAAAATAAAAAAACTTAGTAAAAAAAGCTACAAAGAGGGATCTTAAATGTTTGTAGTGTTACTTAATTCAACCATTTTTCGAGTCCTCTGTTTTTGTTATATTTAAACAAGTTATAATAAAAACTAGAAAAAATATACAAAAATATTAAATAAAACTTACTGACATCCAATTGCCTACACATTTCTTCATAACGTTCATGTAAAGGTAATATTTGCCATTCAATTACTTTTGCTGATATCATATTTTCATTAATTGCTACAGTCAAAGGATCATTTTCTTCAAAACAAAATCCATCAGCTGTTGTTAATCTCAGTTTAGGCTTTAGCCCAACTAAGCTATTGAATAAATTTAATTAATGAATAAATAATAATAAATAATATCTTTACTTATAGTATCGTCGAGCAGCTTCATCTGCTAGCCAACGAATATTAACTTCTGGAACTTTTTTATTATCAACAGGTATAAGAAGTAATTCATTTTCAATCTTAATTTTAAAAGAAGATATTGATGCTGCAACTATAGTTTTTGCTGTCGTAGGACTCGTTATTGATAGATTTTTATGATTGGAAATATTTAAAGAATTTGAATCACAATTTATTTCGAAAATATTATTATCATTTGAAATTTTCGCTTGATTTTTAGTTAAACTGAAGCCATTGTCAAATAAAGATTGTTGATCTTTATGTGTTTTATTTTTGCTACTAGATAATGACAAATTTTTTGATTTTAGTGGTTTATGTTGAGTTTTTATACGTTTCGACGATTCCAGCATAATACTAAACGCATCTTGAGAATCCTCATTATATAAATCACACTTTATTGAATCTACATCTGAAATACTAGAAGAATCTTCTTTATGATTTCGAATAATTTTATTAGGTTTTAAGCTAACACAATCTTCAGTATAATTATTATATATATTTTTCTCAGAATAATATTTTGTTTTCTTTTTATCTGGTCCTATATCATTTTCTAACCAATCATCGTCTATTTCGTCATTTTCAAGAAAACCAGATCTTTTTTTTGTTACAAATTCATTTGAACTAATTTCAGATATTTGAATTCGATTAGGATGTTTTAGATTTTCCATTACTTTTTTGTATTCTTTTTTTGCACTATTTTGATTCCCTTGCTTAAAAGGACTAATTTGTGATATCATGTTTTGTTGTTTACTTAAAAGTTTATCTATATTTTGTTCACTATTTTCTTTTTCAAACAACAGACGACTTCTACTATAAGACGAATTAGATTTAATTTCATCTGAGTCATCCGACGATAAATCTTCTAAATTTCTATTAGAATTAAATTCATTTGAATTATTTAATGTATTCCCAATTAAATAGATAGGTACTTCATCTACTCCTGTTTTTTTTAATTGCTCAGCCATTCTATTTCTTACTTTTTCAAAATAAATTTGTTCATTATAATCTAAGTCAACAGTATTTCGCCATTTATCTAAAATATTCAAGGGAATATCACCAAAATCAGTTTTAAGAGTAGAATTAGCACCATAATCTAATAGAAGTTCAACAACTGTTAAATAACCATTCGAACAAGCATCATATAATGGAGTAATACCATCACAACTTGTTCCACCTTTATCATTAATAAGACTCTGAGAACCTTTTTGCAATAAAAGTTTAACAATTTCAAAATGACCATGATTACATGCCTCATGAAGAGGTAACCAGCCAGCATGATCTCTAACATTCAAAGGATGTCCTTGATCTAATAATTTTTGTACTAAATTTAAATTTCCTGAAATGCATGCCTGATGTAATTGTGTTTCTCCTTTGTTATTTTTTTTTATATTTAAACAATTACGATGTTTGCGTATCGTGCGTTTACCTGTTGTATCATCCTTATCGCTTTCATTATCTGTAACAAAAAAGAGAAAGATTTTTAAATCTGCCCTTCGCTTTGAATAATAAGAACTAAAGTTCGAAAATTAAGTTACGTTACTTTAAAAAATGAATTGTTTTTTAACGTTGAAAGAAAATTTAGCTGAAATTGAATACAACATGACTTTAGTTTCAAATTTATTTACAATCTGCTTGTTTTGATAATTTTGCAGGGAGCACATATACTTAAGTAAGTTAGGGGGAAAAAGGAATAATGATTAAAACAAAATCACTTTTTTGACTAATTTTTTTTTAAAATATGACGAAAGTATTTTTATTTTGAAGTATTTACGGTGATAACAAAACGAAATTTATATGGATAAAGCATAAGTTATTTCTACCCCCAAAGATCCTATTTTAAATTTTTTATGTTCGTTTGAAGTCAAAATAAGGTTTTTCCATTTTGTCAATTGCAATAAGAAAAAAGTTTAAATTTTTGAAAAGTGTTATCTCTTACCACCTTTGGTGGTACCCCTCTCCCTCACCAATAATAACATAAAAACTTTAGAAGTCTTAAAATTCTAATAATAAAGACAAAAATCACAAAACATGAAATACAACTACCGTTAATTTAAAAATTAAACATTTACCGGTTAAATCCTCTAAAATAATATCATCTCCTATATCAGGAGTATTATTTTCGGAATTTGTCAGGAGATCATCATCACTTTCATCATCTATTTGCAAAAGATCATAACCTAAAAATATAAAAATTAATAATACATGAATTGCATTTAATCTACAAAGAAAAAACAACCAAACCTCTTTCAATGCTTTCCTTTTTGAAATCATTAATAAGTGAATGCATATTAAATTTTTGTAATAATTTTAACAATCGCAATCTTGAAATTCTCTCTAAGCGTATATTATTAATATTTTGTACTTTATTTAAAACTTTTTGATAAACATTATAAATTTCCCAAAATGGTTTTAATTGAATTTCACAAATTTCAGCAATATTTAATAGTGTATTACATGCTTCAATTGGTTCATTTTGATTTATTTCATATTCTTTCCATAAATATTCAAGAGCTAAATCATATTGTTTATTATCCTTATAAGTCTGATAAAGACTAACATATATGGGTACTAGTTCCTTTTCAGAGTCACCCATTAATTGTGCACACTCTAACATTTTTACATAATAATCAATTGCTATAGAGTAGTTTTGTATAATACAGCAACCATCTCCCATTTTTTCATATAACTTTTTCTTTAGAGAATAATCATTTGTTTCAGTTATAACTAAAGAATCCAATGTATAGCAAAGTGCCGCAACTAAAAATTTAAAAGTATGAGATATAAAAATATGAAATCTAAGCCTTTTATAATATAAGAGATTTTAAATTGTTAAATCTTAAATAATTTTAAAATTCTTAAAATTAACAACTTACCAACTTTTAAATTTTTTTCTATTGTTTGTTGATCATTTAAATTTGGTGATTTTAATTTGTAAGCTTTTTGTAAAATTTGTTTTGAACTAAAAAAATCTCCAAGTTTGATCATTATTTCATATTTAATCAGTAATGTCTCACATATTTTTTGATTTCTATCTGGTAATCTTTCGGCAACTTCTAATGCTAAATTACAATATCGAAGTGCAAATGTTGAATCGTTTTTTTTATATTGATATAATAAACTAACAGATGTATAACAAATATGCAACAATTCAAACATATCATTTGTTTTACTAATTTTAATAGCTTTTTCCATATAATTTAAAGCTTCTTTATAATCTTCCATATGTTCTTTAGTAACACCAATATTAAGATAAAGCCTTGTCTGCATATCAAGTAATTCAATTTTACTAACTAAATTTTGAAGCCTACAAAAAAAATAAAAAATGTAGTTTTATTTTTATTATATTTAAATCTTAAATCCTTACTGTTTACAAATTAATAAACTTTGAATAAAAGATTTTTCTGCATTCTTCAAATATTTGTTGGCAATTGGTAAATTAGACTCACTTTGTCCGTATAATAAATATGCACGTCCTAACGTAGCATACGCTCTTTGTTCTTCCACTTTATTAGCAAGCTCATTAGATACTTCTAAACAAAATTAAATTTTTAACTAAGCATTTTAATTTGTAATTATTAAATTTTCCTACTCAAATATATATTTATTTGATCTAATGCCTCATCAAATTCACTAAGAAGCATATTCATTTCCCCAATCATTCTGCAGGCTTTTGCCATTTTAAGTTGATTCCCTTGTGCATGATAAATTTGAGATTCTTCTTTATATTCTAAAATAGCTTTATTATATTGGCCGTGTTGATTGTAGAAGTCACCTAATTCTCTACAAACAGCAGCTAAATTCTCGCAATTTCCTTCTTTTGCCACTTTTTGTTTTTTCTTTAACAACTCTAAAAAAAACTTATTTGTTTAGATATATTTCAATAGGTTAGGATGAATTAAATTTACTTTTTTCTTCCATAATTTTCATAATAATTAAACACAGTTATAACAAAATTAAATTCATTATTAGTAAACAAATTGGACTCAAGATAATTAACAGAGGTTATGTTTTTTGATATGACAGTTCACTATTAAAGTTCAAGGGGGATACTATAAATAAAGTTATTAATTTATGTTTTCAACTGGGAATCCTTGGCTTAATACTATTTAAATTTTCTAGTTAGAACTTTAAATTTTTTAAATTAATAAGAATAATAAATATTATTTATATGTTTGTTTTAAGTGTCTCACATCCAGATGGTATTCAACCTAACCAAACTTATAGTCCTGTCAATACTATGCCAAACACCTAATTAGAAAAATACTATTTAAATGGCTTTAACTATTATTAAAAACTTAAGATTACCATTGAGTAGATGGAGTATAAATAAGCGATCAAAATTTATGCCAACATTACAACCAGAATTTGGTACTTTTAAGTATTCAGTGGAATTTATCCGGCAATTTAAGCTGAGACTTAATCAACAAAGATATCAATCTGAACTATATACAAAGAAAATTAATGTGTTTTCTGTAAAAAATAATGATCCGGATATTTTTGGTACATTAACACAAGATATTGTTTGTGATGATGAGTGTATAGATGAAGGAGATAAGGAAGAAGAAAACTATATACAAAACCCTCCTAAAAGAGATCAACAATTACAACCAAGAAAATATGCTAAACTTATAAAAGAACACTTGGATCAAAAAAGAATAAAAGAAGCTATTGATGTTTTAGAAATTCGAATGAAAGAAGATAGAGTTAAACCTGACTATTATATATATAGCTTATTAATTTCAGCTTGCGGTAAAGCTGGATATACAAAAAAAGCTTTTCAACTTTTCAACAAAATGAAACAACGTGGAATTCAAGTTAAACCAAATATATATACCTCACTTTTTAATGCATGTGCAAATGCTCCATGGCTACAAGATGGACTTAATAAAGCTAATCACTTACGTGAAATTATGCTTGAGAAATTTCCTAATCCAAACGAAAAAAATTATAATGCTATGATTAAAGCTTATGGAAGATGTAATGATATAAAAACTGCATTCATGTTAGCCGATGAAATGTTTGATAAAAATCTAGATATAAAGACAGATACATTAAATTTTTTATTACAAGCATGTGCATCAGACTCTGAACATGGATTTAGGCATGCTTTACTTATATGGCATAAAATGCGTGGACGTGGTATTGAACCAGATCTATATTCTTTTAAAAACTTATTAAGATGTGTTCGTGATTGTTCTATTGGTGATGTTAATGACATACAAGAATTTATAACAAATATTTTTAGTCAATATGAAGAAGAAAAAGGACAGCTTGAACTAGGAAAATCTAATGCTGCTTTAATATTACCCAATGAAGAAAAATATGTAGAAATAATTCCGACTTCAAGTAAAGATTGTATTATTGATGAAACACCAAATCTAATATGTCGGAATCCACATTTAGGAAGCTTAATTTCAATTTCAGAAATTAAAACTCCCGAAGATAGATTATTACTGCTAGGAGGATTTTCAGGGATTTTACAGGAAATGAAAAATTTAAAAATTACTCCTTGCATACAAACTTTTACTTTACTGTTAGACGTAATACCTTCTACAAATGTGGCAGAAAAAAGTTTATTATCAATGATTCGTAAAATAGGATTAAAATCAGATATTGATTTTTTTAATACGTTAATTAAAAAAAGAAGTATGCGGTTTGATTACACTGGTGCAAAAGAAGTAATGTCGATGATAAATACAGCAAAATTACATCCTGATATTGTTACATATGGTGTTTTAGCTTTAGGATGTCAAACCCAAGACGATGCTCGCGAACTATTAAATGAAATGAATAAAAAGGAAATTAGGTAAATATGATCAAATTACTTTCATTGTATTATGCCTGGGACTCACTAGCGCTTAGCGGCGCAAAATTTAGTGCTAAATGCTAATGACTCCACTGATCTTCTACTCCACGGGTATATATAAAAAAAACTTTCCATTTTTACTGTGCTAAGTCGTCTCCACACGCTAAGCGCTAGTGAGTCCCAGGCATGAAACTAAATACAAATTAATTTTTTTTATTGATATCTGATGGTAATTTTATGGTAATATTTATAGGATTAACATACAAATACTGGGAGCAATGTTAAGGCAGGGATGTTCTAAAAAAAATTTTCCATATATTCGAGAAATAATGCATATAACAATGGAGCAAAATGTACGTCCAAATGAGGAATACATTCAGCATTTGTATAAATTTGAAGATCAATGCAAAACATTTATTAATAAATCTGTAATTATAATATGATTTATGTAAACCATATTTAAAATTTAAACTTTTTTTTATCCATAGAGGTCAGCACAAAGTACTTATAGCTTTAAAAAGGCTTTTAAGAAATTTCAAAATGACTTAGACAAGTTTTATGAGGAATTAGGAATTAAAGGAATGCATTTAAATGATGCAATAAAAAAGATCCGTGAAAAACCTTACCAACAGTTTAAAGAATCTCAACCTACTGGTTTTGAGAATTTAAAAAACATGGAACTAAGGCGTAAACAAAAAAAGATGAAATATATTAAAAAAATCAAGATAAATCAATTAAGTGATGGCATCCCAGAAAAGGAAGAGAATCAATTTACCAAAAAAAATGAAACATTTATAACAGCCTAATAATTTTGAAAATAATAAATATTGTTAAATTAAGGTTAAACCTGGTTAATATATGATTTCTTTTTGATATTTGAGTAATTTTTTCACATATCATATTTTAGGTATAGGTAAGTTTGATTTTGAATCAAATGTATAATTAATTATTTTTTATTTTTAAGCACCTAATAGGCACTCTTTTAATTGCTTCGATTCATCGATTTAGCTTACACATTCAAAAAAAACGCCAAATCAGTTGTCTTAACTTGCTATTCTTACTTAGTCATTATGAAAACGACCTTTCTAATTTTTATGGTAATAATCTGCACTTTTCGCTCTGTTCCGCCATTCGGAGATGACATAATTTCATTTTTTCAAAAATATCAAATTTAAATTTTTACACATGGATAAAATTTAAGCCGCTACAGTCAAATAAAATTTAAACCGTTATAGACTTCAAGATCTACAAACATATCAAATTGACAACTGTCATATCTAACCTTAAATATTTTGTTTTGAAAGCAAAATGGAATTATTGTATAAGCAAGGCGCTGAGGCACGTTTATACAAAGGAATTTACGAAGGACAAAAATGCATAATTAAAGAAAGATTTTTAAAAAAATATCGACATCCTGACTTAGATAATCAAATTAGAAAAGAACGTATGCGTTCGGAAATAAAAGCTTTAGGTCGTTGTTCTGCAGCTGGAATCAAAGTTCCTAAAATATACTTCAATGATATGAAATCATATAAAATATATATGGAATATTTTGAAAAAACACAAACTGTGAAGGAATACATTAATTCTTTAGCTGTAAATAATGAACCGGATTTGTCGGCATTGAGTATATGTGAAAAATTAGGGAATGCAGTTGGAACTATGCATGTTAATAATATAATTCATGGTGATCTAACAACTTCTAATTTTTTAATTGATGAAAAAAACGAAGCTGAGTTGATTTCAATTGACTTTGGATTATCTTTTCATAGTTCAAATCTAGAGGATAAAGCTGTTGATCTCTATGTATTGGAAAGGGCACTTTTAAGTGCACACAACAATTATCCCCAATTGTTTTCATTAATTTTAGAACATTACCAAAAAAAAAATGCTAATTATCATGATGTTCTATCAAAACTAGAAGAAGTACGAGCAAGAGGCAGAAAACGTTCAATGGTAGGATAATAATTAAAATTAAAATAAAATAAATTAAGTGTCAGAATAAAGCTGTTAAGAATAAATTTGTAAAGATTTAAGTGACATAAAATATCAAATATAATACCCTTAAAAAATACAAATTATTCCTTGAAAAAAAAAAATATAACACATATTTTCACCCAAAAATACAAAAGTGATTTCATTATTTAAAACTAGATATAAAAAATATTATTGTTGAAAAATCTAGAGGCGACTTGTCATACCACCCGCAGCTACAATTGTTTCACCGGTAATATAACTTGCATCTTCTGAGGCAAGAAATGCGACAACACCAGCAATTTCGTGTGGATATCCCGATCTACCTAAAGTTACATTTGATAAAATTGCATCTAACGTATTTTTGTCTGCATGAAGCTACAATAACAAAATATCTGTTTATATATTTTAATTATATAATAAAATATTATTACTGCTTCAGAAAATTTAGTTCGGATAATTCCTGGTGCAACACAGTTTACGCGGATACCATCTCGTCCTAAATCTTTACTTGCAGTTTTAGTTAAACCGATCAAGGCTGTTTTACTAACTGAATATGTTCCCAAAATCTAAACAAAAGAAAATAAATTTTTTTCAATTTGTGTATAAAAAAATATTTTTTTTTACTTTACTGGAATAGAATCATAGCCTGCTATCGAAGAAATAAAAACAATATTTGCATTTTTTGTCTGTTTTAAATATGGAACAGCTTCTTTTGCTAATAAACATGCAGATTTAACATTTATATCAAAAATTTTATCCCAAACACTTTCATCACTTTCAATGACTGGTCCAACTGCTGGATTAATGCCTGCATTAGATACGAGAATATTAATAGAGCCATAAGTTTCGATAGCAAATTTCAAAAGATTTATTCTATCAATTGTTTTGCCAACATGACATATTGTTCCTGCTACTTCTAAGCCATCTTTCCTTAATTTATCAACTGCATTTATCACATTATCCTTTTTTCTACTACTAATGATAACCTTTGCACCCTCTTGAGCTAACCGTTTTGCAATAGCAAATCCAATACTAAAATAAATTCAAATTCCTATGCAAATAAGTTATATGCTTAAAGATTTGTAATCAATTTTACCCTTCAGTTGATGCAGTTACAATTGCAACTTTACTTTTAAATCGATGCATTGTATAAAAGATATGCTACAGAAAATTTATGCAATTCTTTCTACTTTCTCTGCACTTTGACACTTGCTACATATATTTCGTTGTTGTAATTTTAAGTTTGGTATACAAAGTATGCCAACGTACAAAGTATACGTTTATTGTTGTAAGTAACTGCAACTGTGTTTCTGTGTGTATCAATGTGTTTAAATTAATTTGTTGCAGACTCATGATTATATGTATTTTGTTTATGTATTAAAAAATTTATCCAAATCACGTTATTTTTTAAATTATATTGACACGCTCTTCATTATATTATGGTTTTTAATTTTAGTGGATTAATTTGATATTTTTTAGGTATACCGTTATTTAGATATCATCAAAAAAATATTAAAATTTAAAATATCCAACAGGAATTGGAAAATAAATAGGGTTAATAATTTGTTTTTATTAATTTTAGTGCCTTCAAAAAACTTTATTAACAACTCCACTTAAAACAATACAAATCCAAAATATAAAATTTTATAAAATAAAACCATTTCCTAAATTTCTTAATTATGTACTTATTGAAAATATTTTCTGTTACGATGCATCAGATTCATTCTTTAGTTGCATATTTCCGTTTTTACGGGTTCCATATATAGGCATTCCCATAAATTTAGGTACCTGCCCTTTTTGTGTATTAATTAAATTGTAAGAACGTAAAGGAATATTATCTACTTTTTCTGTTTGATAAATAAAACTTCCTTGACCAGGCAGATTTGGAAGCAAATTTGAAGGATACCATACACGATATATTACATACCACGTTATAATTGCAATTATTCCACTTACAACTTTTTCAATCATTTTATGATAATACAACATAGTCGAAACTAACATTATATCCCAAAGTAATTGTAAAATAGTCATAAAAATGAAAAATGTTCGTATTATAGGAGTATAATATTCATATAAATATTTTAAATTTTTGATTTCTCTATCATTCAGATTTCGTAATGGACTACTACTAGGATCTGAAATACTGCGATTATAAAATTCATTACGCAAATGTTCTCTTATTGAGTCCCATTTGATAATTGGTCTTGCTTCCTCCATTAAAATTAAACTAGAATAGATTAATATAAAAGCATGACCGGATATATCAAAGCTATGCCAAATGAAACCAGCATTAACACAACTTGACTTGGTATTATATGATTTAATATTGCATCTCCCATAGTTATGTTCTAAAATATTAAATAATTTTGTCCAAAAAAACCAAAAAAATGTAGCTATTATTAGTCTTGGTAAATGATATCTTGATAACATTTTAAATACACCACAACAAAGTGTACAAGAAGTCATATATAAAAATGGACCCCAAACGGCTAATGTCCATGCCCAGCCTAGTTTTACAAAACAAACATTTAAAATATTTTTTGAATTTGCAAAATATGTTCTAGGGAAAGGAGTAAAATCTCCTATAAGTGACACAAGAAATAAACTACCTAAATATAAGGCTACCTTTAAATTTATATCGAAAAATATAGATTTCTTGCAAATGTGCATTAACATCATGACCAGCACTTCTTTGATTGATGTTGGATTTGGAGTAGGACGTGTTCCTCTAGTTTCTGATCGAGATATTTCTGGAATTGTTGGACGAAAATTTAAATTTGTTTGAGAATTTAAACTACGCCTTTTCGTTGCCATCCTGTTTATGCAAGAATAAAATTTTTTCTGCAGAAAATTTATTCAAAACCAATTGAACGCTTTAATTTGTTAAGACACCATGATTTAATTAAATGCACAGCTTAATTATCTGTTTTTGTATATATTATCTGAAAATTAACATGGTAAAAAAATGTTCTAAAAAAATTAATTTTACCTCACATAAAAATTCCATTATGGAGTTTTTGGTATTTAAGGAAAAATTTTTGTATGACATTTTTGATGGAAAAGTTGAAACATAGACATATATTAAAATTCCCTTAATGTTATCGATATTATCTTTGTTTGAAGTGAACAGAAAATACTTTCAAGGATGTATTTCACGAACTATTTAATTTTAATTTTAATGGTGGCATATAATATTTATTTAAAGCTTAAATTATATATTATTGGAATAAATCATATTATAATGTTATTACACTTGTGTTGGGACGAGAATTGGGATTTGACATTTGTTAATTTTTCTACTCGACAGTAGTTTAGTTAACCTCTGGTGTATTTTATAAAATCGAATTATTCGATATATCAAGTGCTTTTTATTTGAAAATTCTAATTAAAAGTAATACAAAATGTACGGAGGAGACGATTATAATTCGCAGGTAATTATAATTTTATGAAAAATGTCTTGAAGCACCAATTCCTATTTACATAACCTAAAACTAAAATTGATTTCGTACACTAAATATAATTATTCCTTTTTTGTTTAGGATTATTATGATGATTACAATCATACTGGTGATCCACATTTGGATATGGAATATGAACGAGGCTATTATGCTAACAAAATGCCAGAAAATGTAAAAATGTTTTTATTAAATTTTAAATCGGCAATTAAAAATAATGCTTTGTTTGAAATACAAACAATGTATGAAAATACATTTCCATCACTAAGTGATTCATATTTTGATAAATCTGCATGGCCAGATGAACAAGAAGTTATGAATTTAGTTGACAATGATAAAGTTTTCATGATTTTATACAAAGAATTATATTATCGGCATATTCATGCAAGAATACCAGGTGGCCCGAAATTAGAACAACGTATTAATTCCTTTTTTAATTATTGCGATTTTTATAATCTAATACTTTCATCAACTGATCCTGTTCTACTTGAATTACCAGATATTTGGCTTTGGGAACTTGTCGATGAATTTGTATATCAATTTCAAAATTTTGCCCAATATCGTGCTAGATTATCAGATAAAACTGAAGAAGAAATGGAACAACTTTTAAGTAATAATAATAATGTATGGAGTATATTATGTATTTTGAATGTATTACATTCATTAGTTGATATATCAAATATTAAAAAACAACTTGAAGCTACCGCTTCTGGTGGTGATCCACAAACAGTTGCTGGTGAATTTGGTGGACATGCATTTTACAAAATGCTTGGATATTTTTCATTAATTGGATTATTAAGAGTTCATTCATTACTTGGTGATTATTATCAAGCAATTAAAGTGCTTGAACCAATTGAGATACATAAAAAGACACAATATTCTCATATTCCAGCCTGTCAAATATCAACATCATATTATGTTGGTTTTGCATACATGATGATGCGACGTTATGTTGATGCTATACGAACATTTTCATCAATTTTATTGTATATAAAGCGTACTAAACAACTTTACAGTGCAAGATCATATCAAAATGATCAAATTAATAAACAAACTGAACAAATGTATCATTTGTTGGCAATTTGTTTAGTATTACATCCACAATGTATTGATGATTCTCTTCAACAAGTTCTTAGAGAAAAAAACTATCATGATAATATGTATAAAATGCAATGTGGAGACTTAGAAACATTTAGAAATTTTTTTGTATTTGCATGCCCTAAATTTGTAAGTCCATGTCCACCATCTAATGATGCACCTCTTGAAGATTATGTTAAAGATCCAATGGAACATCAACTTACAGTATTTATGGATGAAGTTTGTCAACAAAAAGAATTACCTACAATACGATCCTATCTTAAACTTTATACAACATTACCATTAGAAAAACTTGCTTCATTTATGGATCAAAGTGGTTTAGAAGCAGATCAACGTCAAATTTCTAATTTAATGATTCGTTTACTTTGTTTTAAACATAAAATGAAAAATATTGTATGGACAAAAGGTTTAAGTGGACTTGAAGGAGAATTTCAGTCAGGATCTGAAGTAAATATTAATAAATATTATTATTTTCAATAGTTCTAAATTTTATATAATTTTTTTTTTTAGCTTGATTTTTACATTGATAACAACATGATTCATATTGCTGATACAAAAGTTTCCCATCGTTATGGAGATTTCTTTATACGAAAAATTTTGAAATTTGAAGAATTAAACAGACGACTCCATAATATTAATATCAAATAAATATCTAAAATATTAAGGGAACTAAGAGTATTTAGTAATATATATTTTTAGTCAAAGTTTGTTTAATACGTTTTTATTCAGTAAATGCTCATAACAGAAAAAGTTTTTTCTTAATATAAATATCATATAACATGGCCTGACAGAAATGGTTTTAAAGGCAAAAAAAGGCATACTTTCATGATTTTGTTTTTTTTTTTGTAATAGGAATCATGTTGATTTATTTATTTTATAAACATGTTAAGATACATCTTAAGCATCTTTTCTGAATTTTTTTTGTTTTAAATATTAATAAATAAGGCTGTGAAAGGGAATATCCTTGGGCGGTTCCATCTTGCCGTGAACATCATAATTGGTTACCAACAAAAATATCAAATTGCGTTTTACAGGTGACATGTTGCCGGAGGTTTTTTTTTTCTTAGATTTTTTGAATTTTGGCAGTATTTTGAAGTGAAAAACGCGATATTCACCCCAAAATTTCCGTGCATTTATTATAAAATAAAAAAAAATTGTTAAAAAAAACCTTCGTGGTTAGAGTGGGTCTAAGCAGGGCAACTCACAGCGAAACCGGTTATTTTTCATACAAAACTCACAGAATCGCTGTGAGTTGTCATTTGTAGACCCACTCGTACCTGGTGATTTATATGTAGAAAAGGTGTACAAAATTTCAAACGGATCGGATTAGTGGATTTTTAGTTTTTTATATGAAGAACGGTCATTTGGAACGCTGTATCTTAGTTACTTTAACTCCGATGTACTTAAAATTTTGACACAGTATTCTCGATGTGTTGGACATTCAAAAAAAAAAATTTAAAAAAAAAGTTTTAGAAGTCTACCATCCCCTTAAAATAACTATTTCAGTTATTCTGTTTAGTTTTTCTAAGTGAAAAGTCAGTCCACTCACGAAAATGCTTTAAGGATGATAGTTTTGGTGTCACAACACTCATAAGGTCTGTTAACATACCATGAGATACTTTTGCGATCAAATTAAGTTCCAACTTACTCCTTTTTCGGACACGAAGCATACTACTATTATCAATGTTTAATTCTTCTACAATTTAGTAACGACTGTCCTTTTAAAAACTTTATTTTCAACATATTTTTATTTTTTTGTTTAATGAAAGCAACCAAACTATAGCAATAAAACAACAATTCAACTGTTAAGGCTCAAATACAATGCATGCGGTTGCGAAGCGGTAGTGGAATTCATTCGGAATTTTACTTTGCTGTCACTGCTTCCACTTCACAACCGCGTGCATTGTGTTTGAGTCTTTAGAACACGACGTAGTAAAAGAAAGTCTGGCTGTGTGCTATCGAAAGTGGTTCACGCTGTAACTTCAATGAACGATGGAGTTATATATCCTGGAGTTTAGTATTTAATTCTTTGTAATTTATATTACATAGAATAAGGACTATAAATTTCTTTAAATTTTATGAAATATTAAAAACTTTATTGATGTGTAAGTTGAAAAATGAAAAGTAGCGGTCAATTTATGCTCACCTTCAACTAAATTACTTAACAAAATATATCAGCAGCAGGGAAGATCGTTGTCATAATGTTTATTTCTTCAATATTACTATTAAAAATAAAAAATAAGTTATAAATACTTATTGAAAAGATTTTTAAAAAATATATATCAAATTTTTTATTTATTAGTTTTAGTTTTATACAAATTCAGATTTCTCGAAACATAGATGTTATTATTCGATTATAAAATTATGTTTATAAAATAATAGTAACCTTTTTTTTCTAGGTGTTTATTGTGCTTAAAGCATATTTTTTAATACTTTTAACAAAACCTTATTAGGTAGGTGCATTGCTACATTATTAAATTAATATTTATTTCTAAAAGTTTAAATATTTACAATTAAAAAACAAAAAAAAAAAACGAATGATTAAATACAATTGAAATATTTTAAATTATAATTTCGTTGTAAATTATTGGTGCACCTAAAATTTTAATTTAACTTAAATATAAAAAAATATTTCTAAAATCATTTTAAAGTAAAAATTCGAGATTTGCGAACAAATAAAATAAAAAAAATATTTCATGTTAAGGCTTTTGCTATTTTCAGTTTAAATAAATATAAATTCTTTTGATAAAAATTTTTAAGATTAATTTTAATTTAAGAAAAGAAGTAAAGAATATTGGTTTTTCACATATCCTTAATCTTAATAGTAAAATAATGATAATTACTTTTAAACAAGTTCAAATAATTTTTTTAAAAAATTTAGTGTATTACATTTAAAATTAAACCTGTAGTTTTTTATGGAATTCAAAAAGCATAAAAATCCAAACCTTTAGTTGACTTTTTATTGCCAAAGTTAATGACGCAAAAGTTTTTTATACAAATTAGATTGTTTTTTTAGTTTTTTTTAAAAAAAAAATGTAAATAAATTCTACTCTTTATATACCCTGAGGGATATTTAAGATCAAATTTACTTTATCCTTTTACTGTGTCATTTTGAATATTGCATTTTAAAAAAAAAAACTCTGTAATAATTGCCTCTTATTTAATCAAAAACAAACAATAATTAATTTTTAAACATTTAGATACCCTCAAAAATAAATAGATAAAAAGGTTTACATTTTTATAGGAATAATTATCACTTTTTTCTTTGTACAAATGTATAAAATGCACAAGTTGATAATAATTCGCTTCACTGGAGCACAAAATATTTAATTGAAAATTTGGGATCATATGATAACTCTTTCCGCAAGGTAATAACGAAAATAAATTAAAATTATTGATTTTATGTTAAATATATAGATATGTATATAAATATTTTATTAGAATTTATTTATGTTTCCAATTGAGCATATTATTTTCTCTTTCCATATATCGAATAGTAAGTATAAAACTCAAAATATCTTTAATCAATTTAGCTATTAAATTTAATTGAGGTTCTAAACCGTCTTTATGATTATTCATAATGGGAACTAATTTAATTGACTAAAATTTAGCATAAGTAAATATTATAATTAATGTATGTAAATAAAATATAAAAATATTTAAGATTTTAGAATTCTGCTTTGTAAGCCTCATAACATTTTTATTTTACACAAATTAAATGTTTTAAATACAAAAAAACAGTATATTCTTCCTACCAAAAAGCTTTGTATAAAATTTCTTTATAACAAAAATGTCTACTTAACACGTTGGCTACCAGCGCGGCATCAGTTCTTGTATTTGTATTTGTATTGATGTGACGTGTTTACTTTTTCAAATTGTGACACCTATTTTTAGGCGGAACAGTTATAATGGTCTTTAAAAAAAAAATGGATGCAGGCTGACCTTAATCAGCTTATTCGCTTATTTCGTTTCATTTTAAGGTTATAAATATAATGTTAAAAATTTTAATGCCATTTAAAGCAATATTATAAGAAACAATTCCATTGGCTGTGGTATATGATTGTCTTCTTAAGTGCGGGAAGCGAACGTGTTAAATAATCAATCGAACTCAAATAAAGTTATATATATTTGTTAAGTTATTATACATGAATTATAATTGTTACATTTACACGTTACATCAAAACTTGTGTATTAACATTAAAATTTTTTTTTATTATTTTATTCTTTTTGATTAAAAATAAACTTCTTATATTTATCAATAATACACACACATATTTTGAAATATTTTAAAATATTTTCTGCTTATAATGCTACCATTCTAGTTTAACATATTATAGAATAACAGATGTAATATATATTTTCTATTTAAAAAAATTTTAAAATATTAGAATTTTTTTTTTTGATTTATTACGAGCAATTAAGAGATTTTTTGTTTTAAAGCTTTAACATAGTATAAAATATTTATAGCAATTGGAATATAAAATCACATAATATGCAAATTGTTTTAACAAAACTAATTTATGTTTTATTAAAAAAAAGAAAAATTTGTTTTTATTTACAAATTGAAATATAATTTTATTTATTTTTTTTAAGAAAATCAAAATAATCTTTGGTGGTGAGTACTTAAAAAATTGATATATGAAAGTAGATAATTTTAAATCTAATGTTATTTGATTTCATCTTTTTTATTTATATCTACCATATAAATATCTTTATGATTTTGAAGTACAAAATCTATAAAAGCATTTATTGGTGCAATTTCCTCAAGAGACATTTGATTATGTCGTGCCCAAACTAAATTAGGTCCAAAAACAATAGCTAGATTTGATGATGTCATTTTATTTAAATCTTCACATTCCATTACCTATAATTATATATATATATATATATATATACATGCATACATATATAAACTTGATATTGATTTTTCGAAATGTAAATAAATTACATTCCACGAAGATAAAGATACTTTGAAATCAAAATATTTTACAAGACACAAAGAATCCAAGCTTATAATGAGGAATATTTTTTAAAATGAACACAATTATTCATTATCGATGTATTTAAAGGAAGGATTTGTGAAAAAATGGTCCCGAAAATAAATAAAGATATGTCAGCCGAAAAATTTATTAACCGTTGCTTTTATTTACAGAGAAACAGAAACAACTAAACCATCAACAAGACACATAAAATTTTGTTTTTTTTTATTAAGTCATCATCAATGATTCTGTAACCTTAAATGAAAAAAGTCGAACAAACAATTAAACTTTATCAAAGAGATCTAATTAGCAAAAATACTCTCTAATAAAACAGTGACTAATATTTCACATCTGAGAGATAAAACGCAAAAATTTCTTAATATTTTCATGAGGCAGAAATTTTGCTGCTTCTTGATTTACATCTTGTAATGAGCTTTATAATACAATTTTATGGTACAACACTTACTAAGTTCTACAGGGAAACGTCTGACCTAAAGCAGACATATTAAATTAAAAAAAGAAGAAATTTTTGTCTTAAAAAAATAACTTTTTGTCTACAAAAAAAAAACTTTTTTCCTTAAACAAAGCGCTTTTTTAGTATGGCTCTTTTGCAATTAAATGACTAGTATCACACAAGGTCGGCAGTTGCTAATTTTATGGTGAAAACAGTAAAGGGTAAGACGATTATTCGAAATTTTCGACATTTTCAAATCTCTCGGTGAGACCCGTGCTTGTTCTTCTTTGACATCTTCCTAATATTTATTTAAATGTATTGAGTTTTATAGTGAATTTTTATTGAATATAACTTGCTAAGTTCAAAACTCGTGAAATACTGTTGAATGAATGCCCATTACAAATTTTTTTGTAAAAAAAACAAAACTAAAAATCAATGATATTTAAGCAATTTCAAAAATATAATTTTACATATAATTAAATTCTACTGAATTTTATATGAAAACAAAAACTTACCTTTACTAGAAACTCAATTAAATATTTAAAAAGTTCATAGTTTTCTATTGCAAGTTTTTCACGTAACATTTGTTTAACATTACGTGATCTTTCTTCACGATTCCAATCTAAAATTATAATATAAAAAATATAAAATATTTAATTTTGTATTATATAAAATTTTATAATTACCCAAAAAATTAATTATTTCATCATAAAGTTCATATGTTAATAATGGTTCTTTTAAATCTCTTAAAAATGATTTTAATAATCCAGCAATAATATGTACATCAATTTCTTTTAAATCAATTTCTTCACCCTTATTAACTTTTGTTTTTAATTCATTAATTTTAGCATAATTTCCAGATCTTCGAAAAATTCCTTCTGTATCAATTACTCCAGTTATTGATAATGAATCAACACATTTTCTAACAATTGGTGGTATATAATTTAAACATGGGCTATTTTGTGTAATAAATTTTAATGTAACACCAAATTGTGCATTTTTATTAATTGTTTCTTCACTAATTGTACTAATAATAACTTTATTGGTTATATTATTTCTTTCATCAAAATCACAAATATTATCAGGTAACTTTAGTTGTGTTAATCCCAGAGCTTGTCTTAATTCATCTAAGCAAGATATATAAACAAGTTTTTTTTTAAATTTTTCACTTATAAAAGGTCGGAAAAAATTCCAAACAACTCTTATAAACCATGTTGGATGTACAACATATAAATTTTTTAAATTTTTACGAAAACTTCGATCAAGTTCTTTATAAGAACTCCAAAGGAACTGTATTGAAGGTTTATTATCTTCTTTTAGACCTTGATGAAAATAAACTAGAATATAATCATTTTGTACAAATGGTTCCATCTGTTTGATAATACAACTGAAAATATTATAATTAATTATAAACATCAGTCTTTTTGGAAATATAATAAAACGAAATAATATTTTTATTTTTACTATTTTGAATGTAATATTTTATTAAAGTAATGCAGTAGAACTTCAACTCTACAAAGGTGAACCGATAAAAATAGTAAATTTTTTTTAAATATCTGGGAATCACAACAGCAAAGAGCTTATGGATACATATTCAAGATAGAGCTTGAATAGCGATCAGAGCTTGATACTCTATCAAAAATATTTCTACATTATCTCTCAAAATGACTTTGCTTCTCTTCGAAGCTAAAGTCATATCAATTCTACCATATGGGATAAAGTTGATATCTTGAAAACTAAGCATCTCCAGTTTATAGGTTGCCTTAGATTTATCAAAATATGCGCTTTCTCGATTGGTATACGTTCAAAACGTTCTTATCAATGATCTCAAATTGACTCTTGTCAAACCCATGAAATCTCTTTTGCCCATTTTGTGCGTAGCTTTTACTTCATTTATTTACAACACTCACAAGAAGTTTTATTAATTGGAAATAGAACATGATTCCGGAGTAACATTCAAAACATTTCTTTTAAAATACACGTTTCCAAATAATTAAATACAACAAAATTCTCTATTTCTTTGATTACTGCAATTTTTTATTGATTTTATTCACAAGCTCCAGTCTTTATTTTCAAAGATGGAAACAACATAAAATTACTAAATAATTTTTTTCTTATATATGAAAATTTAAAAGTTCCGATGTTTTAAATCTCAATTAAATGTTTTCTTGTTACACCCTGTTCTAAATATTTAATAAATATCATTGATAAAGTTTCCTGGTTAAGATTCTACGCCGAATACATGCAGTAATTAGTTTTAAAGTAGCCCAACAACAAATAAAACAAGACTCACTGAATGGAAGGGTTTAGCATAGAGATGTGATCCCTTTTTTTTATATTCCAAATAGTTTCAAAGTGCAGTTCAAATTTTACTATATATAAAAAATTCCTTTAAAAATAATTTACCTTATAAATTCTTTTAAATCTTTTTTTTCGGGAAGACGACAAGCGTATATTGCAAAAATATGTCTTCCCTGTTTATCAGTACCAAGAAAATCAATAAATTTAACTCTTAGGGATGTAAACTCATCTGCCTATAATAGAATAATTCAGATAATATTTATATTTAAAAAGGATTCATTTTAATCATATTACATCCTTGAGCTGATCTTCGTAATTATCAGCTTCTAAGGTATTTACAATATCATCTGATTCTTCAATACCTACATCATCTATAAAAATAAAAATTATCATATTTTGATTAAATTAGAAATTTATTTAGACCCTTTACCTGTTAATACAAAATCATCTTCAATAACATCATGTTCATCTGTAATAAAATATTTAATTGCTTATTAATAATTCAAAATGACACTACTTACGCTGTACAGGGGCATGGGATATTTCTGTATCATCAAATTCCAATTTAGGTTCATAATCATGTAAGTCTGAAAGGCTTGGAAGTTGATCTTCTGAATTTTCAACAATTGAGCTAATTGCAGGCCCTAAAATATATTAATTATATGTATTAAAATAAGTTCTTTTGAATTTTTTAATTACTAAATCTAAAATAAAATATTTATACATATTTGTATGTTGAAAAAAAAGGTGAGAGAAATGAAAGCGTATAAAATTAATTTAGGATAAAACTTTTCTGCAATATTTCGTAGCATATAATTTATATCAAAAAATTATCTTATTTTATACACTTTCTCTTTAATTCTATCTAAAGTCATATCTAGATAGAAGTATTTGAGAGATAAATACTATATAAAGCTCTCACTTTGTTTTTGTTGCTATACAACATTTAATTGGTTTAAGTCTATTAATTAGTGTTAATGAAAGTGAAATCAATAGTTTTTCAATGCCATTTACCAAAGATACCTAAATTTTATGTATAAATTGGGCAAATATTTTATTTAAAATTGTTTAATTTAACAAATTTTATACAAGACAAAGAAAATTTCAAACTTTATAGAAAATTAGAATTTTAATCTATCTTTTATACTAAAAAGGAAATTTCTTTTTTATGCTTTTATAAAAATAAAGTTTATTGATAAATGAGAATAATAATCTACATGAAAAATATAATTTTAAGCTAGAGAATAAAATCTATTCAAAGATTTACTATAGAAAAAAACGAAAAATTAATATGAGAGCATTTTAAAAATTTTACAATGTAAAAAACTAGCAATAAATTATGATTTTGATAGCGAATTTGTATTATAACCCGAAAAAATTGTATATATATATGAAACAGGAAAAAATGAATGACTCATAACTTTGAGGTTGCTTGAATTCATTAATATTTTTGGTCATATTCTTAATTTTTGAGTTTTTAATAATAATCAAAATTTTATATAGTACACAAATAAAGAAAAATCAATTTTTGTTAATTGTTTTGTGTTTCACGAAATAATAAACAAAAATTTTCAAATTTTCTTGATTAAGAAAGTATTTTAAATTTATTTTAGCATTAATTTGATGTACTTAGCCTTTCTATTTAATTTTAATTTTGATAATTTCGAAAAATACATATATTATTATATATGTATGTCAAATGTGTATTATTGCCCCATTGAACCAATCACCCCAAACGACTTAATATTTTTGACTTGATATAGAATTATCTATGCATAACAGTATATTTTTCATTAAAAAATATTATAATTTTAACTAAATTAATTATCTGCTAATATTTTATATAGAAAGCAAAATTATTTGTTTTTAAAAAAAAAAGAAAAAAGAAAATACTTTCTTATATTTTTAATACCTGGTAGTTTAGAACGAACATAATTTCCAGTTTCCATGATAAAGAATTATATTTTTGTATGTTACTTCACAATAATAGACATTAAAATTGTTTATAAAAAAAAATTTGTTTACTACTTAAGCGCTTAAAATATAAATTGATATTTAACAAATTTTATATAATATTTTAGAAACAAACAAATGTCATTATAAAATAAATTTACAAATATAATTGATAAAAAATTTAATTGTGTTCAAAACACTCATTAATTGTTTTATAATAATGATTTCACTATCACTTTCTTCACAAAAAAAAACTGATTTTTTTTTATTATTTGATGTTTCTTGTGTCAAACTTCCCCATATTTAGCATAGTCTACATAGAAGTAAACAGATGTCACTATAGTAAATAGCACAAAGAGGTTATTAATTTCTTTTTAAAACTCTTAAAAATTTTATTTAAAAAAACTAAAACTCTTTATCAACTTATTGATTTTGTATTTTATTTAATTAAAGCAAACAAAAATCTTTTTTTTTTTGTGGTTATTAATAATTATACGTCTACGAAAAATAATTTGTAGAAATATTTTAACGTCATTTATCATCGAAAATAAATGTCAATTTGGTGTTTTTAAGGTGACTGATTTTACTTTAAAAAAAGTATTAAAATGGTTGTATGGAGTTCTTTACCACGACTTTTTTCAAATTCTGCTGTGCTTAACCACTTAAGATATTCTCCAAAATTTAAAGACTTTCAAAAAAATGGTAATTATTTCATTTTAAATATCTAAAAAAAAAAAAAATTAACAAAACTTATTAATTATGCAATCTGTATGTAAAATAAAGGAATCAAAATTAGAAACATGAGCGGTGATCATCATTTTGCGATACAACCATCAAGATTTCAATGGCAAAAATTTAAGACTTTGGTTCATTTTTATACTATGCTAGGTTTAATACCAGTTATGGCAGTTGTATTTTATTGCAATGTATTTATTGGACCGGCACAACTTACAGAAATACCTGAGGGATATGTTCCTAAACATTGGGAATACCATAGGGTATATAATTAATTTAAAATTAAATATTTTATCATAATAAATTATCCATTTAAATAGCATCCAATTACAAGATTTCTTGCAAGAATGTATCCTTCACCTCAACAGGAGTACGAAAAATTACTTCATTATATGGATGAAGAATATGAAAAAAAAGAACTTAGGTAAGATAATAATTCATTTTATTTAGGAATAGAATAGTTTATAAGAAATTTTTACAGAGAATTGGAAGCTGCTGTTCGTCGAAAAATAAGTGAAAGAAATGATTATCAAGCCTACTATTATCAACCTGCTATGGCTAAATATTATAGAATTTCCAAGGAAGCTTGGGATTATCTGGCAGAAATCCGGGGTGAATAACGGAATTTTTACCTATAGGATGTTTTAGTAATAATAATAAAGTAGTTAACTAAATAACAGATGTAAGTTAAATATGTTCAGTAATAGTAATACAAAGGAAGTTTGAAGTCGTTCGTTTTCTATAAATTATTAACATAATTTAACTTTATTTGCCTTAATAAAATGATGATAAATCCGAAGCATATTGTCAAATATTGAGATTAACAATAAATCAAACTCTTTCCTTGGTCTTTATTTCAATTGTGAAATAATAATTGTGAATTGTGAAGCGAACTCCACTCCTAACTTTTTGGAATTATTAATATTTAATTGCTGTGTAAAATTATTTCAATTAACTTTGAAATTAATACAATAAGAAATTTGACTTTATTTTTAACTTCTCTTGGGAAGTTATTATAATAGGTCCGAAAATCGAAATCAATAATTTTGTGTTTTCTTTGTTTCAAGACCTGGAGAATCATTTCCAATCATTTTTAGAGTGATGTCCTACTGTGTGTGTGCGTGTGTGTGTGCGTGCGTGTGTGTGTATGTATGTAGGGATGTGAGCTTTTTTATGAGATTCGTTTTCTCAAAAACTACTGGACCAAATTACGTGTTATATATATCAATCGATACGCCGCATCATGACAGATCTGACAGCAGTTTATATTATATTATATTGGTCTAGCGGATCGTTTTTTATTGATAAAAAAACTGACTTTTTTAAGCACGCAAAAGTGAGATTCGATTACTCAAGAACACTGGACCAAATTACGTTTTTGACCATATCAATTAATACGCCATATCATGACTTAGATCTGAAAAGAGTATGAGCGCAATCAGCCCAGCGGTTCGTGTTTTATGAATAAAAAACTAACGTTCTCAAGAATGCAACAAAAATTTTTAATGTAACCATCATACTCTAAGGATCGAGGGGTACATGGGGGTTTTCGAAGGTGCTGACTTTAAATCTTTTATGAGTTTTTTAAAATTAAAGATGGCAGACCAAATATGACGTCATCTTTTTTTTTGTAAAAGTTCTTCAAATTGGATGAAATTTAATTTTGAGCGGGATTTCAGGTAATAGATTATAAATTATAGTGTAATGTTGAAAAGTTGTTTTTTTTTTAATTTTGAGCTTCGTCAAAGTTTAAAGTATGGATTCGTAGAGTTAAAATAGATATTTATCGAAATGCTTATGTACGAGTATTTGTCTAGTCTGAATAGGCCATATAGTAATTATAAGATAGTGTCGAATGATTTTCGAGGTATCAGAACATTAAAAAAATTTGTTTTCTCAAGAGAAGTTGCTTGTGTGGTACCTGCTGCCGGACGTATTTTATGTAAATTTTATTTAAATGAAATACAATTGAAACAAATAATTCATATACAAAGTAGACGAGTAAATCTTTTTGGTAGAGTCGACCAAAGTTTAAATAACGCAAATTATTATTTTATCAAAGAAAAATACAACTAAAAATATATTTTTTTGGTATAAAATTATCCCCATGCTTGAGTTTTACTATAATAAAGGACAAGTGTCCCATTGGAACCATAACATTCATATAAATTTCTTATTATTTGATCAGGTGATGGTGCAAATGTTTGATTTACATATAGAAACTAAAAAAAATACAATATTAGACATATTTATATTAATTAATTTGCAAAAAATACCAAGTTTTCATCAGCGTTTAGCTTTAAATATTTATGAACAAATTGAATAATCGAACTAATACGTTTTTCGGGGTCTACAGTCCATTTTCTTACTTTCATTATAGGAGCATTTCCTGTGGCATTTAAACGAATATCTACTAGAATAAAAATTCATTTAATTTGTAATTATATTTAATAATTATAAGAATAGCACAATTTACTTTTTTTAATTTGATTTTCGGTGGGTTTTTCACTTGAGACATTTGATTCATCGTTTGAAACATCCACTTCCTTCCCATCAGTAGACATGCTATATTTTTTTAATTAAAAATTCACTTTAAATTCAACCAAACTAATAGATAAAGCCTATTGGTTTAACGAATTAAGACAATCAACAAGAATAATTCCATATGATTTCTTACTGTTTCAACAAATTATGATTCCTTTTGACAGTCGCAATCTGAATTTTTTCGTGCAGTTTTAACAGTCTCGAATTTAGACCATTCTGTATAGTATTTATATACCTATATCTTCTGACAACTATATAAAAATGACAAGTGTGAGGGCGCTTACAATGGTTAGCTAAAAAAGCTGATTTCAATGGAAAACATGTGTAAATTTTGACATCCTCAATTTTTCGATTAAGAATAATTTGTAAAATTTGACCGCAGTGAAGAATCAGAAGAATTGTTTTTCTTTTAAATGTTTTACAATCTGAAATAGTCAATAATTCTTTTTTTACAAAAATGAGTACAAATTTATTTGGTGAAAACTCTAGCGAAGAGGAGAAAAATGAACTAAAAACAAATAAAGATTATGCTAAATTATATAATAAAACTCGTCAAAAGGAGCTTCTGAAGAAGTGTATGTATTAATTATCCAAATAAAAATATGTTATTTACTTTCATTTAATTTTAGTTAAAGATCGTGAAGACGATTTTTCAGACTCTAGTTCGGAAACGTCTTCCGATGAAGAAGAAGTAGATCCTCTTTTTGACAAAGAATTTTTCAAAACTTTGGCTTGTCTTAAAAGTAAAAACCCGGAAATTTATAAAAAAGAGACGAAATTTTTTGATAAAATTCAAAAATCCAATGAAATAGGGAAGGTAGAAAAGATTAAAAAGCAACCTTTTACTTTAAAGGAGTATGAACGAAAGATTATTTTGGAAAATGATGGAAAATTTGAATCAGATAGTGGTAATTATTTTTCTTGGTATACATGTTTTAAATTGACAATAAATAAATAAATAAATAAATAGATGAAGACAATATGAAACTTAGACATTCACCAACACTCATAGATGAAGAGAAAGCCATTAAAGAAGAATTTAAAAAAATATTAGAAACTGATGATAATATTGAAGATGAAGAATTTGGAGGAGTTTTTAGAAAAAGAGAAAAGCCATCTGCTCAGAAGGTAAAATTATAATATATTAAATTACAATTATTTTCAATTATAAAAGTTTTCTTATTTAATATTTCAATAAATCATTTCTTCAATAGATTAAAGAAGATGCAAATTATAAAGAATGGTTAGCTGGAAATAGGGATATGATAGATTCAAATGAAATTAAATCATTAAATCCTTTGAAAGAATATTGGAATAATCCTAAACTTCCTAAACAGGAGCAATTTCTTCGTGATTATATTTTAAATGATGGGTTGTAAAAATTATTTAAATTTATTATATATTAATTTCATATAATTTATATTTAGATATATTAATAAATATGGAGATGAAATACCTACATATGATGAAATTGTTGGCTCTGAACATTTCTCAGAAGATGAAGAAGAATTAGAAAAACAAGATGACTTTGAACATAAATTTAATTTTAGATTTGAAGAACCAGATCAAGAATTCATTAAACGTTATCCACGAACAATTGAGGCTTCTGTTCGGAAAAAGGATGAAAAAAGGAAAATGAAACGTCAGGAATTAAAGGAAAGAAAATTAAAAGAAAAAGAACAAAAATTTCAAGAAATTAAACTTCTTAAGGAATTAAAACGAAAAGAAATCGAAGAAAAAATCGAAAAACTTAAACTTGTAACTGGTAATAATGAATTACCATTTCAAGAAAATGATTTGGAAGAAGATTTTGATCCTGATTTATATGATAAAAAAATGCAAGAGGTTTTTAATGAAGAATATTATAATGTTGATGAAGATGTAGAAAAACCAGAATGCCCTGATATAGAGGATCTTAAAGTTGAGGATTGGGACAATTTCGATCCTAAAAACGATAATGAAATAAATTATGACTATGAACCACATTGTGAAGATGATGATTTTAATATGGATTGTGATTATGATCCAAATTCAAAAACATTAGAAGAAGAATTAATGAATAATATAAAAGGAAAAAGGAAAAGGCGTAATAGAAGAAATAGATTTATGGAAATGATTAAAAAAGAAAAACCTCCTTTCAATCCAGAAGATGAAAAAACTTATGCAGAATATATTGATGAATATTATAAAATGGATTGTGAAGATATAATAAATGATATTCCATGTCGTTTTAAATATGTTGAAACAGTTCCTAATGATTTTGGGCTAACAATCGAAGAGGTGAGTAATAGATACAAACAAATTTTCAACTATGAATTATGATTATGAATTTTGTAGATACTTTTAGCGAAGAACAAAGAACTTAATCAATGGGCAAGTCTTAAGAAAGTTGTACAAATTCGCCCTGAACATGTAGAACGTAATGAAGCTAAAATGTATAGATTTAAAGCTAAAAATGAAGAATTAAAAAGAAAAATATTTTTGAGCTTGTATGGTGAGCCGTAAGTAAATTTTCATTTATTATTAAAACATAAATAAAAAGATAAATAAAAAAATAATACAATTTGTCAAATACTTGAAAAATTTTTAACGTTTAAATAATAGAGTTCTTACCTAACAAAAATTTTCTTTTTAGAAATTCATAACAAAATTAATTAATTAATAATTTATTAATGCTTAAATTTTTAACATTTTTTTCACTCTCAAAATTTTATGATATATTTATAAGTCTATTAATTTTTTTAGTGAAGAAACAGAAGACAATATGAACGAGAGCCTAAAAATAAATAAACAAAATTTACCGGAAATGAAATCATTAAATGATAATCAAAAAGACTCTAAAAAAGAGGAAGGTATAAATACAAATGATAAAAGTAAAGCTAAAGATAAGAAAAAACTAAAACTTGATAAAACTACAAAGGGAGTGACTGCTGAACTAAACGTTAAACCCTTTAAAAACCAGAAAATTAATTTAAAAAGGTTGAAATCTAAGAAAACTAATCCAATTTCAGAGAAAAAATCAACTATGCTAAGTGATGAACGCTTGAAAGCCTATGGAATAAATCCAACAAAATTTAAGAAAAAAAATAAATATCTTAATAAAAATGAAATTTGTAAAAATATAAAGAAAAAGTGTGAAACTACAACAAAATAAATAAATTAAACAAATTTTTTTAACCAAAATCCAGTTTTATGTCACTTAAATGAAAAAATTTTAAATTCCTTTTATTAAAATTTTAATGCAATAGAGCGAGGTCGGTGACACAAAAGTGTTGACCTGGCGAGATACTTTTTTAGTTTTATAGATAACTGATCTCGGGGATATGCAAAATCACTTTGTCGACTCGTGCTTCACACATTATTTAAAATTTAACGTTCTTTAAATGTATCCAGAGAGCAAAATTATTTTTTTGATTAATTATAAGTTTTAAAAATTTAAAATATTAAAAAAGTCATGATATGCCACTTTTGTAAAGCTTATCCTTTCCTCAAATTATTTCAAGTTTAGTAGCCTGGAATTAACAAAAAAAAAAAATATTTTTTCCAATGTGGCTTGTTTTAACAAGTACACAGATATACCACAATTAAATAAGTTAGAATTTTAAATTATTTAACGTGATTTGTAATATATATTTCTTTTTTGTCTTAATATAACTAATTATACTACATTAACAAATTTTTAGCACCATTTTGATTTTATTTACTTAGTTTTTTTTTTTTGTAAAATTAGCTTATTTCATTAATTTGTTGATTTTTTCTTTCTTCCAAACGAATACACTTTGGACATAACATATTTTTCCTAGTCGAACAAGCTTTATGATGAACTGCTGAACATTGATCGCATATAAATGTTCCATCATTAAAAGGATAAATAATTTCATCATTGCTACAAATTTCACAAATATAACCTTTTCCTGAACAAATTTCACATGAACGAATATGGTCTTCAAATGTATAAAATATTTTATTAAGAAAAACAATCAATGATTCAGATTCAATTTCAAAAAGATCTGATATACTATATAATTCCGAAGATTGAATTAAATGTCTTTTATTGCCTAAAAATATTGTTACAATATTTAAATTAGATTTAAAAAAAAGTCAACTTTACCTGATTCATGTTCAATTATCTTAGCATTACATGCATTGCGACATTCAATTAAATATTTTTTCATAATAACCAAATTTTCTCGAATTTTTTTTACATTACTTAATTTCTGTAAGAATGTAAAAAGTTTTGGATTCATTTTTTCTAGTTCGATAACGGGTTTCTCTAACAATAAGAATATTTCTTGAAGTGAAGAACGACATACTTTTCGTGGCTTAAAATCCCAATTATGCAGTATTCTTGCTGGTATTATACTGGTATCATTCCAATGGCATGTTGTACAATAATATAATCCATTGTAATCACAAAGACGTGCTTCGGTTGAGTACTTCTCTTTATTTAAAAACAATATAGTAATTTTACCAAAGAATCATTATAAATAAAATAAAATTTTAAAATTTCTTTCATAAACTTATGATATACATAATATTCATAATATAATAATCATCCTAAAACATACTTACTTAAATTTATTGGTGTTTGACATTCAGCACATTTATATAATTGAGCAGCTAAACCTACTTCTGGACATATATCTTTAATTGGATATTTACGTTCAGAAGCAATTAAATAAGCACAAATACGCTTTATATTATTAACACATTTATGATGAACGAGAAGATTGCAATCCTTACAAAAATATGAAGCTTGTAAAAGACTCCAAATAACACCAGTACAATTTTCACAATATTTTTTTGATATAACTGTACTACGATTTTGTGTCATTATAATATGATGTCCCAATATAACTTTAACTTTTTCTAATTTTAAAGTAGGATCTTTAAGAGCATCTTCCAACTCTTTGGCTCTAAATCTTAATTCAACTAAATTACGTACCAGCCATTTTCTTTCTGGACTGCATTCGGCAGTATCAATAATTAATTCTTTACATCGTATTATAGCTGTTTTTAATTCAGTTAAAGTGGCATTTTCAGATAATAAAACTCCCCATTCTTCTTTTATAACATCAGATTCTATTTCAGATGGACTTTCTTCACCCGATGATATTGATGATGTGGATTGATTTATTGGCAAATAATTTGAGCATTCAATTAAAACATTACTTATAGCAGAGGATGCATTTATTAAACTTTCTTTTATTGTATTCATTACTAAAACAGCATGTTAAATTAAGATAGGTCAAGAATTTTATTAGGTTGTAATGTCAGATTATTTGATTATGCATGGTTATTTCTATTTAGCTGTCACATCTCTATAAATTTGAATTTCTTTGCCTGGATTAACCTGATTTTGAAGTTTGAATTAAGTAAGAAAGAAGCCGCTATTTACATTTTATCTAAGCTTAGGGAAAATTCTTATAGAGTAATACAGGATATTGTGAATCAGTTTTGTTTCTACATTTTCATAATTATTCCTTAAATTTAAGATATATTACAATTTGAAAACCAATACAAATAAATTTCTTTACACAAAAAAGTTTGTACAAGAGATAACTGAAAAGTATAATGCGAGAATTTACATATAGCCAACATTAAGATAAAAAAATACTTCTAATATTAGTCATATGTCAAATATTATTTTCCATTGTGTTTTCTTTTTTTTTGTTACGATAAAAATTGATTGTTCTCACTTATTTATATCATCCGGTCAAAGATAATTCTGTATTTTTCAGAAAATTTTAACTAGTGTCAATACACTAGAAAAAATGGGACCGCAAGATGAAGCGCAAATTTTAAAGCTATTATCTCAAGTAAATATGAAAACTTTTTATAAACATTTTAAAATGTAACTTTTTTTTTTAAAAAAACTTTTAGTACAAAAATATATCATTAACAAAAAAAGATGTATGTTTTGCATTGAAAAATTATCGTTGCCTAAGTTATCATTTGGACAAATTTGGTATATTAAAATAATTTAATTTTTATATTCTTTATAAATGTATTATTTAAACAGTTTTTAACGATGGTACTGTTAAGGATTTGTTTAATTTGCAAGGAACAATCCCAGTTGTATATAAAGGTAATAGCTTATAAAATATTAAAAAAAGTTTTTTTTTAAATTAAAAATTTGATTTTAAGGAAATACTTATCATATACCTATATGTATTTGGTTGATGGATACTCATCCACATAATGCTCCAATGTGCTTTGTTAAACCGACATCAACAATGCAAATAAAAGTTTCAATGTATGTAGATCAAAATGGCAAAATATATTTACCATATCTTCATGATTGGCAGCCTGTAAGTAAAACTAATTACAGAAAATATTTGAGATAAATGTGATCTCTTTAATAGCAAATATCCGATTTACTAGGACTTATACAAGTAATGATTGTTACATTTGGAGAACACCCACCGGTTTATTCAAAACCAAAAGAAAGTATTACTCCTTATCCAAAGCAATGTAAGTAGCAAGATATAAATTTTATTAAGTTTTCAAAGTTCCTTGTAGCATTTTAATAGAAAATTTTACTATTAACAAAAAAATTTTAATTTAATATTTACTAAAAATTATTAGTGCACTTCTGCGATTCAAAACTAGATAATGAATAAATTTTTAAACCAAACCCCGAGTGATACTCTAAGCCTAATTATCGGCATTATTAATCTGGAAAGTGAAGAAGTTGTCTAGTAAAAAATATTGTGAAACTTGTAGAAAGTACTACAAGTACACATTAGAGCCTTGAAATGTTTTACCCTCATAAAAGGTATTCAAATCCGTAGATTGGGAACAACACTTTATGCAGCAAGCCATCATTAAATTTTGTGCAAATATTAATTAATAAAAATAAATAATAGTTGATTTAATTAAAAAAATTTTGCGTAATATTTTATTTATTTTACAGCATTTATTCCTCAGCCAAGTGGTGCTAGTAATAATGCCTTCTTGCCCTACCCAGTAGCTGGGGGTTCATTTCCACCGTATCCACCAACTAATTTTGGATCATTTCCATATCCGGGTTCAGCTAATCCCAGCACTAATACACAATCAACTGGTGGTATTCCACCATATATGCAAAATTATCCTCAAATGCCGGGCTATAATTCAAATTTTGTAAAAAATATTATTAAATAATTATTTAAATCAAATAATATAATTTATTATAATTAGAATTCATCAAATGTTAGCTCAACTGGGACAATAACAGAAGAACATATTAAAGCTTCTTTAATTAGTGCAGTTGAAGATAAACTTAGACGTCGTATTCAAGAACGAGTAAATCAATGTCAGGCGGAAATTCAAACACTTAAACGAACAAAACAAGAACTTTCAGAAGGTCGTGTTAAAATTGATACAATTATAAACAGATTAAACGAACAATCAGTAAGAAAACTGCTTTTGAAATTAATTTTTTATATTTTAATTTAAAAAAATTTCAAATTCAGAATGAGCTCAAGAGAAAAATTACTATTCTACAAGATAAAAAGCAAGAATTAACAAAATCTTTAGAAACACTGGACAAAATGGATGGAATTGATGTTGATGAAGCTGTAATTACGACTGCCCCTCTTTATAAACAGTAAGCAATTTAATTAGATCGTTGATAATTTTATTAATAGTAAAATCGTTAGTTTACTGCAAATAAAAAGCTTAACAAATTTCCAGTTAGCCAGTCATGGCATATTTGTTTTTGTACAATTTCAGTATTTAACTTGTTTTTTCATTTTTATTATTTTTAGACTGCTGAATGCATATGCTGAGGAAGCTGCCATAGAAGATGCAATATATTATTTGGGTGTAGCTTTACGTGGAGGAGTCATTGATTTGGAATTATTTCTTAAGCATGTAAGACAATTATCCCGAAAACAATTTATGCTTCGTGCACTTATGCAAAAATGTCGACAAAAAGCTGGGTTAGCAGGCTAACGACTTATTAATACACCCAAAAAAAAAAAAACATAATGTCGTCAATTCCCTAGTCGAAATGTTTGAAGATGATTTCATAATGAATGAACTCAATTGGGTATAATTTCATACTGGATTTATTGAATTGGGTATGCCCGAGTCCAAATATTTGATGATGATTTATACTGTTCATCCTGCTACTTTATACTCAAATCAGAATCTTTTACATATGTTAAAAATTCGTACTGAAACTTTTCAGAACTTCAGTATAGAGTCATCATCAAACATTTCGACTAGGGTTTACTTTAAGTTCTTAAAAATATTTACTATACAAATTTTAGTGATAATAAAAATAAACATATATAATTTACTACTGTTCATTATTCACTTAGAATTTTAATTTAAAGAATATACTTTTTAAATTTTTTAATATTTATAATTTTAATTTTAAACATAAATTCCAACTGATAACATAAGCATTAAAACTCCAAAACCGAGGAATATAGCAGCAAATAAACTAATTAATAATTCTTTGAAAAGTGTATTTTCCTTGTTTGTTGGCCGTGATACTTCATAAACGAAAAACCAAGCAGTGAAAAATGTTCCTATTGCAATGAGGATTGTTGACAAGTGAGGAAAAATTACTGGATTAATTGGGGATGCATATCTTATCATTGGATCCATTATGATAAATAATCTAATGATTTAAATATAAAGTTTTTTAAGTACATATATATAAACATAATTTAAAAAATGCATACCCTTTATTTTTGCTATTGCCGCTATCGGTGAACAAGTACGTGTACAATTTTGCTTAAATTTATACTGACAAATATATAAGTATGCGTTTATCAAACGGTTTAACAATTGACGTAGCACTGTTAATCTACATAGGAAAATATCTTAAATTTTCTAATTAAATTATTATTTGAACTATATATTTGCTATATAGGTGTAATTATAGTTTTATAATGTTATTATAATAAGGTCATATTGGCTTTAGAGATAGTTTTAGTCGGGTTATGTGTTTAATATGGCTTTGGGGCATAAGGGAATTTTAGCAAAAATGGACAAGGAAAAGCATTTAACTTGCATGCGAATTATTAATTTGCTTGCTTGCTTTATAGTCTTCTTCTTATTTTAACGCAGAAGAATATGACAGATAAATATTGATTGTTTACTACTTTCTAAGTGTATAAGTTTAATTATTTTTTATTATAAAATGTCCGCACTATTTGCTAAAATAGTAAAGCAGGCGTTAATTACTTTTGATAGACAAAACTTGGTTTCTTTTAATACAAACTTAAATGCACTTAAGCTAATGGTAGACCAAATAACTGCTAGTGATTTAAGAATTTCAAATGATTTAATGTCAGCTGAAAATTTTATTCAACCAAATAAAGCACCTTGTACTTTTGTTCACATATTTGAAAATGATTATATATCAATGAGTGTATTTATTCTTCGTGGTGATTATACAATGCCCTTACATGATCATCCAAAAATGTACGGAATATTGAAAGGATTAACTGGAAATTTATTAGTTCAAAGCTATACAAAAATTTCGTCTGAGGATAAAATATTTCGAAACAATAAGGAACAAGTTCCTGTTCGTGTTGAAGACCCTTTAATTGCAAGCTGTAATTCAAATAGCCTAATGTTAACACCAGAAGAAAGAAATTTTCATGAAATAACTGCATTAAATGATGTTGCTGCATTTTTTGATATATTAAGTCCACCATATAATTCTGATTTAATTTGTGGAAGAATATGTAGTTTTTATAATGCAATTAATAATCAGGGTCCAATTGTATTACAAAAAATACCAGCACCTAATTCGTATTATTGTAACTCAGGAAAATATGATCCGCCAGATTTTTTGATAGATTATACATAAAATTGATTTGATAAATAAATATTTAAAATAGATAAATATAAATTCAAGGATATTTCTTTGTGCTTAGTCTTCTTTTTTTTTTAATTAAATAAATTAGGATAAATTAAGAATTTAAATTGTTTATTTTATTGATGATGTTAACTAAGAATAATAAAGCAACAAATTGTTCTTCGTCTCATCATTGTACAATGTTTATTATTAACAGACAAGGTTTAGTTTACAGGATTGTTATATAAAACACAAACTTTAAAATCACTTCTTCAAAAATTTTATATTTCGAAAAAGACATTAAAAAATTCCTAGTGGAATTAATATACAATTCATTTTTATTTATTGCCTTATGTATTAGATATCTTCATCTTTACTCGCATATATGTCTTGATTTCTTCTTTTGAACTTTTTAACTTGGGGTATTTCCTGCGCTGTACAAGATTCTAATCTTTTAGGCGAAAGCTTTTTAATACTTTGATCTTGAATTTCGTATGTACTTAAATTTTCATTAGAATGTTTCTCTTTCTGAACTATACCATCTTCTTCGTATATACATTCAGAGTTTTCTTTTGGTTTAGGTAGGAATCCCGTTAATGATGTACGTTTAAAAGGACTGCTTTTATTTAAAGTGGACTCCAAACTTATTTGATCAGTACTTGCATTAGTCATACACATGCTGCTTGTATTCATTGAATTGCTATCATCAAGAACACTTGAATAATTCAATTCATGACCATTAATAATCATTGCAAGACTTAATGGATCATCAATTCCCAATTTATTACAAAATTCACTAGTTTGAGGATTAATAACAGATAATGGCTGTTGTGCACTGTAATTTGAACTATCATTTGGATCATATGACTGTACTGTACGACAAAAATTATTTGGAATATTTAAATTCTTAAATTTTTTCGAGATTTCGTTTTTTTCTTCTTCAGATGGTGTAAAATTATACCTACAATTCCCATTAGGTCCTGGCATGTAATTTGGACTATTTTTAACACTTATTAAATGATTCGTTAAAAACAAAATTGTCAACCATTCCAAATCATATTTTAAATCGATTTTTTCATTATCTTTATCAGAAGAATCAATATCAAGAATCTGTAGAAAACGTCTTCTTGGCAAACATTTATCCAATGCTAAAAATTTTGTAAATTTTCCTGTTTCCTCATGTGGTACTAAAGCAGCAAATTTACAATGCATATGAGCAGCAAACCAAAACGATGGCTGAAGTGTTTTAAGAAGATCTTCACATGGAGGACTTCCTAATTTGTCATTGTCAATATCTTCCCTAATAATATATTAATATTTTTTTATGATAATCTGTTAGTATTAAATAATTATTGATATACCTGAAATATGGCTTAAAACGAATTAGTTGATTGAAATTTCCAAAATTGTGTATACCACGAGGCCAGTCATGAGAAAGAAATACATTTATATCCCCAGATAATTGTTTTAAGCGAAAAACTTCTAATTGTCTGACATGATATACACTTCGACATGTTGAATTATCATAAGGAGAAAACTCATAACGTCCCTTTAAAAAATCATGACCTTTGTATATTCCTATCAAAAATATTTAAATGATAAATGATATCTGAAATTCAAAATATTTTACCAGAAATTCCGGCTATCCGAATGCCGTTAACATTAACTACACCAGCATAACCTAAGAAATAAATATTTGGTGCAACCCAACCTCCATACGGGAGTTCCTGTAGATAGTTTGAAGCTTCATGGTTACCTCCAATAAAAATTGTTAATATTGGTGCAATTTTTTCACCACTGTAATATCTATGATTTATAATAATTTATAATTGAACTAAGTATATTTTAGAACTATTTACTTATAAAAAGAGCAAATATCACGATATTTTTTAGGTACAGCCATTGTTTCCAAGTCTTCCAAGTTTCGAGTGGCCTGAAAATCTCCACAACAAATTAACAAATCTACTTTACATTTTTCTTCCTGCTCAATATGATTAATTGATTCATATATTTTTTCTAGTTCACCATGAGCACATCCTTCTACAGCAATTTTCATTTTGCTTAATATAAAATTTATGACCAAAAATTTTTATTTCTGTAGCTAGTACTTTTTTATTTTTTAATCATGTCTTTCATTTTACATATATATATACAATATTAGTTTTAACTGCATTAACTTTTCAGAAATTAGGTTATCATCATTTCAGGATACTTATCCTAAATTATTGTGTTGATTAAAATATTTGAAAATTATTATTAGTGTTAAATATATTTAAATAATCAGAGATAATAATGAACCAGCAATTAATATCTGATTTTACTAATTTACTTGAACTGCTGGATTTCAAAAGGATTTTTGAAAATATCGATAACAAATTTACATAAAAAAATTAGTTTTCAAGTTATCTTTAACTATTTAATCAAATTTAAATTATTTTGAACACTTATTTATATATTAATACACTTTTGACACTTGTTGTTGTTGTTATATAGTTTGACACTTGAAATAGACAGCGCTACATCTATTTGTCAAAAAGTGAAGTTTTCTAAAAATTTTCAATATTTGAAAAAATAAGTTTTTGGAAAATATTTATCTTTTGATCAAAATGAAAATTATGAATTATTATAGAAACCACTCAACTATTTAAGATTTTTTACTTAAATTTGAGAATTAAAGCTTTGTGAAAAAGAGACATCTGTTCTTTATTATTAAATTTATTATTTGTAAAGGGTCGCTGTACGAGCCTAGCAAGGCCTACAACGCCTAAAACACCTACAAACGCCTAAATTAAAAGCAATTAAGTTTTCGCATCTGTCAAAAGCGGCCTACCACCGCCATATTGTATTTCGTGATTTAGACTTGCACGTGTTTGAATTTAATAAGTATAGCCAGTAAGTAGCTAACAATTTAGTCATAACATTTAACTCGCAATAATGAATCCTGAAAAACTAAAAAAATTACAAGCACAAGTACGAATTGGAGGGAAAGGTACCCCAAGACGCAAAAAGAAGATTGTTCATCAAACGGCTGGTACAGATGATAAAAAATTACAATCAGTTTTAAAAAAAATAAATGTAAATGCCATCGCTGGAATTGAAGAAGCAAATATGATTAAAAATGACGGAACTGTCATACATTTTAATAATCCAAAAGTTCAAGCTTCTTTACCAACAAATACTTTTGTTATTACTGGGCATGGTGAATCGAAGAGTGTAATAATACGAAAATAATAATTTTTTGTTTTTAAATTTTATTGATTGTGGTTATATAGATTGCAGATTTACTTCCTGGAATTTTAACACAATTGGGTTCTGCAAATTTGAGTAATTTGGGCCGTTTAGCAGGTTTAGCTGCTAGATCATCTAAGATTTCAGCAGCCGATGATGACGATGTTCCAGAATTAGTTGAAAATTTTGAAGAAGTTGCTAAAAAGGATGAAGTTGAATCGCTTGCGAAAAAAACAGAAGAAATAATAGTTTCATAATTATATTTTATTAATTATTATTTTTTTTTTTTTTAAATTTTTTGAAGCTATGGTGTATATATATTATCATTCAAAACAATTGCTTTTAAAAAAAAAAAGAAAAAAATTGACCAAAAATATTAAAATTCTTAATGAATTTTAAAGTAAATTTTGTTTCAAATATTTTTAATCGAACCAAACCACTACATTAAAAATTTCAAACATAACTTATTTTTAAGTATTAAGGCAGGACCTTCAAGGGTAAATTGGGAAGCTCAGTTATATAGCTGAAATGATTGTTCTTTAGATTATATTCGAAAAACTTGAATTCTAATAAATCAAATAACGTTAAAAAATTTAAGGAGCTCTATGAAATAAAACTTTATGAAAAACATTTTTTTTACTATGTGTCTGAATTTAAGAAACTATTGTTAACTTTCCAAATTCTGCCGTATCTAAGAAATTGTTGAAATATTAATAAATGTTTTGGATTTTGCTGGTATAATTCTTATATTCTGTCAAATACGGTAGTTTTTTTAAAATTATATTATTGAAGTTTTCGGCTGTTTAAGTTGATTTGATAGCATTTAAATTAACAAATGATTATTTTTTAACATTAATTGATTGACCTAAAATAGCTTTGAATATTAGAAAACACCATTTCTTGGAAATGCAGAAAAATTCTAGTAATTCTGCGTAATTACAAGATTTCAAATCACTAGTCTCAATTGATATGCATCATATAAGGATTGTCGCCATATATTAGAACTTGGTAGTGAGAAATATTTTCAGATACTAATAAAAATGAATTACTATATTATATAGTAATATGCGGCCAAATCCATGTCTTTTCGACACGCAAGTGAACCAGCTGGCAAACTTTTTACACTGCAGTAACTAAGTATTAAAATTTCGACCTCAAACTAGACACTCCCTTTAGTAGGAAAGAAAAGTAAACATTAAGATGACTAATCTGAATTGCTTTACGCATGTTGATAGGAGCTGATCCTCAAAAAATGAAACACCTTGATACCTACAGATAACTAAGTTTTTCCCATGTTTCCTCACGAAATGTTAAAAAAAAAGAGTACCACAATCTCATTGATTAATTAGTATGTGCATTGCATGAAAAATTTTATAATAGATATCAAATTTTTCAATGAATAACAGTAACGGCTGGTTGAATAAAGGATTGGATCTAATTTATGTATTTTGTTTTTGCTTATAACTTTATCTATAACTACCTAAATATTAATATCAATTCAGCTTAACTATCCTTCAAATAATAAAAATCCTCTTTATTTCATTTTAGGATTGTTATATATTTAATTATTCAAAAGCAACAAATTTATTACAAAAGTATGATACAACTAAATTATATATTGTTTATGTAATCTACAGTTTTCGTGATAAGATAAATAAAATTTTTAGTAAGGTCTTATTTTAGATTGAGTAGCATGTGTTAAAATCCATGTATTATGTGGTTTTTTTTTCATACTCATCTGTTTGTGCCTTGGATGTGTTTTACATAATACATAAAGCCTTTCTTGTCTCATTACGAAAAAACAGTCTTTACAACGTCTCCTTAGGCGTCCTTTTACTTTAAAACCAGCAAATGGAATAAGTAATGGATGAGATTGTTGAAGAAAATTCGTATGAGGTTTAATAATATTGTGATGAATATTGATTGCAATAGGCGATAATAAACTATATCCTCTTAGCGCTATATTAGGGATTAACGATGAATGCTTTGATAATTTGTTGAATAAAAGATTGCCTAGAAGTTTACTTGCTGGAAAAATTCTATTCATTTTTATAATGACAAAACTTTAAAAGTTTGTAAAAATTATTGACTAAACTTTGACAATTGTTAATTTGGTGGGCTTACAATCTAAAATTTCGATGCAAATTGCTAATCAAATTTTCTATCAAAAAAGCACTTTTACAACAAATATTTTTTTGACATCGGTAGAAATATGTCCATGCATGTTGATGTTGTTTATTATCTAGTTCAATATTTACAATATTTTACTATAAAATAATAAACTTTACTTTGCGTCTTCACTGGTTGGTTGGTTGGTTCGATGGAAAGGTATATGCATGCTTCTTCGAAAAACTATTTCGAATATGAAAAATAATCTATCACCGGCATATAGTTTATTTAATTTTTTTATTTAATTAGTTTTATGGTGCAATATTTTTTATTTATATTCCATGTGTTATATGTTTAAGCAAATTTTTTCAATGTTTTTTTATGAGTATGAGTAGCTGCAATACTATTGATAAAACGATTTTAAAGCCATATGTTCGCTTTTGATAAAATAAACCAGCTAAATAGCGGAGCGATCTCTGATATTTTGCTATAAAAGTCGGCAATATATGTCAAAACCGCTCCACGTACATTTGTGTTAAAAGATTCCGCGCTCTGGTTTTGTGCACAACTTCACAAAAATCCGTGCTATCCGCACCGTGTTCATTGGGAGTATTTACATTAGGCCGGCATCTGTCAATTTCTATGATAAGCGGAGGTGAAAGGTAAGACGGAGTTTCAAAATTTTGACCCCTTCCTGAGGCAGAAATATTTCTGCTTCTTGCTTTGCATCATACTAATACACATTTTTATATACACGTTATATATGTAATCCCAGTAAACATTATGGTCCGTCTAGGTTTCAATTTCGGACCGGTAAAATCCGTGAATTTTCCGTATACGGATCCGTAAACGGATTGTCTCGACTGTCTCAGCGGATGAAACGTCATCCGAAATCGGAACTTTTACACGGACCGTAGAGGTTCCGATTTTACGGATTTTGCACGGAGTTTGTTTATGTATTGGTTCTATATACTTTTTCATGCTTGCGTGATATTCTATATTTCATCGCAAGCAATCCCTTGAAATGTCAAGACATCTAAAAGTTGATTTGGAAAGGAAAGTGTTTAAAAAATTTATAATAATATAAATACAAACAATGTCCAGTTAATTAAAATAATTTTATTTAATTGTTGGCATATAAAGTGTTTATATAAAAAAATCTTAGATTTAAATAATTTTTTTACAAATTTTACTTAATTTTAATTCATTATATTTCTTAGCCTAAAAATTTCTTTGTTTTCACGTGAAATATATTAATATATGAATTATGTATTTTTTAAAAGATTAAATAATTAATTACCTTAATTTTTTGTGTCATTAACTTTATTTTTTTTAATAATGTTAAATAATCTTACCTTTTAATTTTTAATTGTTAAAAACAAGTCGGTTTTGAGTTAATATTTTTTTAAAACTTCAGTATTATAAAATAAATACTGGATTAATATCACACACTTTGTTTTTAGAATTGGTAAAAATAAAACCTTATTTTGCTTATTATCAAAATTTCAAAAATATGTATATATTACGTATAAAATTCCAAAAATATGAATATATTTTGTTTATTGTTGTTTATTTACTTACCAAATTAGTTTTTTTTTAAATTAAAAACTATTTAAACTATTAAAAAACAGCTTACATATGAAAATCACTTTCACACGACACTAAAATTTTGACATTCCGTGAAAAATTGGGCCTCACGTATTTTACACGGATTTTCGAAATCCGCGTAAAATCCGTATTTCTGGGAGTCCGCATAAATGTTTGCTGGGATATTTTACCAACACATATTCATATATTTTAGTGTAGGGAGATTTATAGGGGAAAATTTCCGAATCAGATTTGACAGATACTGCCCCAATGTAAATATCCCCATTGTGTTTGCACCTTAAGGATAAGTGAACCCACACCTTTAATATTTTACTTATAGCTTTATCTGTCAAATATGAAGTGCTTTATCAAACGGGTAATATTTAAAAGAATGTTAAGTACCGTAATTGTTTATTTATAATATTAAAAAAAGATGGACCAAAAACAATATTCTAACTGGGTTTTGAAGCAAATTGGTGCTCAAAATGAAGTTCGCCTAGTAAAGGGAAGGAATCGAATTGGACGATTGCCGACTAGCGAAATATGGCTATCTACAAATTTTTGCTCCCGAACTCATTGTCATTTACTAGTAAATGAAAAAGAAAGAATTAAACTTGTTGATCATGTAAGTATTGATAAATTGCTGTTTGATTCTGGATACATTCTAAAATAACCAAAAATGTCGGATGTTTGTTTTTTAATTTGTGGCTACTAACAATAAGTTATCTTTATTTACTTTTATGTGAAACTTTTTGAGTATATACTAATACTGAATGTTTTGAAAACTTGTGACCATTTGAGTTTTTGCATTATCAATGGCGAATTCAAATTCGTGAAGTTAATCTTCAAACTTTTGGTGATGTACCTAATTCAGATGATACAATAATTAAATCTATGCTACTTTGGAATTGGATTGCAAAAACTAATATCATTAAGAAAGCTTTTTCTACTCCTTCTGAAGAATCAAATATCCTCCTTTCTTTTTAAAGAAGAATTTTTTTATATGATATGTCTGCAGTTTTAGTGCGTCAAAGCTGCGCCAGCATATTAATTACGTCCATCTTAGCTCATATTTCAGTTCATTCTTCAAAATGAATAAATTTCCTTCGGGACGACGTGCTGTCCTGAAATATTTTGTCAATCAATGATGATTTATAGAGGTTCAATTAAATGCGAGAAATTCTTTTAAATACTATACATGGGATCTAAACCAATAGATATATTTTTAATTTTTTAACTTTAAAATTATTGGTTATAATATTTTTATTATTCTTTTAGTCTTCAAACGGTACATATGTCGATAGTAAATGTTTTAAGAATGAAGAATGTGAGCTGTTTGAAGGAAATCGAATTGGAATTGGTTGTGATGTATCAAATAATGTGTGTATATTTCAACCAGATGTTTACATAGCTTACATATTAACTCAATATAGAGAAAATGATGTAATTATTGACATTAGTAGTGATGATGAAAGTAGACAGCAAGAAGAATCTAGCAAGTTAAAACAAAGTACTGATAATCACAAGATATATGAAGATAAAACATCAAAAGCTTTAAGTGTCCCAAGCGGAAGTAGTAATATTTATAATAAAAATGAAATTGAAAATCTTTTAAATGAATTTGAATCAAATATTAATTCTAATTCTTATATTAATAATATTAAAAATAATGATATTGAAATTATAACAGAATTAACGTCAGAAAGTTCTACAATAAAAAATTCAAACTTTGCGGAATTAATTAAAAATAAAAAACCTCTAGTACCTCAGACAAGCTTTAATAATTTACAATATTTTGATATGGAAGAATGTGAAAAAGTTGATTTGCATTTATCACAGAATTTCATATCTTCAGTTAAACAGGAGATGGTTGACTTTGATATTGAAGATTCATATCAAAATTTTATAAATAGAAATCAAAACGAAGAATATAAGACTGATAATCAAAAAGAAAATTACGAAGAAAATTTTCAATTTTTATGTGAAGAAGATAATGATGATGTAAATGCTAGCAAATGGGCAATTAAGTTATCACAATCTTATAATATAGATGATACAATCAAAGAAAATAAAAAAAGGAAATTACCCGAAGTAATCGAACCACCCTCTTTACCAGTAAAAAAAGGAAAGCTAAGAGGTAATTTAATTTTCAATGTGTTTCTTATAAAAGCTTTAAATTTTTCTTTTTAAATTATAAATTAAATTTTTTGTATAGGTGTTTCTGCTATATCAACACCATTATATCCTGAATTAAAGTTATTAGATAAAAAAAAATATCGTGTCCAAGAAAAGCAACGCTCTCTTATGATTGAAGAAATTTACAAACGTAAATGGCGTTCAAAGCCTTCAATAGAAAAAAAACATAAACAAATATTACGTGAGAAAGTATCAGAGCATCGTAAAGCTAAACTTAAAGAAATAGCTGAAACAAATTCGAAAAAAAAAACAAATAGTGTTAAAATAAATTCTGCACCAAAAGTTATATATAATCGTTGTAATCGTAGTGCGTTTCTAACAGAAATGCCAGAAGTAATAAAGCCATGTAAGAAAACGGATTTAAATTCTAAAACTTCTAACGTAAAAGAACGTAAAAATGATTTAAAAATTAAAAAATATCCAGAGGTATCGTATAAAGATTCGACAAATAGTACAAATGTTGAAATGAATAAAACTGAATCGAATATAATTAGTAATTTTGTTGAAGGAAAAAATTCCAACCAAATATCAATTAGCTTGAAACTTGAAGTATCTAAAACAAATAATAAAAAATGCTCTAAAAAATCATCATCAATTAATCATTTAGAATCTATATTAAAACCTGCTAATAATAATATAAGATTAATAAAAAAGAAAGTTTCCTTTAATGATGATATATTATATAAAGTATTTGAATTGGAAGAAGGAAGGCATCTTAAACTTAAAGTCAATTGTAAAGATTTACATATGGATCTATCAGACTTTCTAACTAAAAATGCCACAGTAATTAAACAAAAAACACCTTCGTGTATTGATTATGTTGATCAAGTATTAAACGAAATATTACAATGGGATCCTCAATGGCTTGATAGTAATTATTCTGCAGTTAATGGGGAAAATCATAATCTTATTCCTATGTTACATAAATTTTCGAGCCTAGATGAATACAAAAGGTTTGTATCATATTACAATTTAATAGATTTTAGTATTTTATTTTTACTTAGAAAAATAAAGTATCCCCAGAATTAAAGTATAAACTAAACTTTTTGCAAGCTTGTGAAAACATTTTCTAAATATAAAAAACAGTGTTTTCGACAAAATTCTAGTATAGAATATATTCTAGTATAAAATTTGCAAGTACATCAAAATACTGTTAAATATTTTTAAAATATTTCAAATGACATATAAAATAAAACGAAATTTTTTTTTCTTCAGCATTTTGTTTCCCCTTATGAAAATTGAACTATGGGCTTCAATTGAACAGGACTACAAAAGACTTTCACCAAAGTTTATTACAGTTGAACTAACTAGTAATATTGTAGAAGAACGAAATTTTATAAAAAAATGCATTTGTTTCTGTAATGGTACATATAATAAATTAGTTTTCAATTAATATTTCTTAATTATTAATTTTTTTGTTTCATATTATTAGCATCATCGGTAAAACCTAATCAATTTCTATTCAATATTGGAGATTTGGCAATAGTTAATGCAAAATCACGAGGTAATTGCTTGCAGTATTTTGTTTATATAAAAGCAATAGAGAGAATCGGTAAGTTTAATATATTTTTTGCTTTATTATATAAAATATACAGATTAAATTTTTTTCTTTCATAGGACAAGCTTTACAAATAGTTCTTGAATCACAGGCAACTTCAGATATTATCAAAATTCTTCAACACTGCAAAACATTGCAAATTAAAACAATAACTCAACTTCGAGTTGATTTAGGAGCATTTAATGCTGTCCATAAATTAAAATATTCAAATCTTTCTAAATCAATATTAAATCCTTTTGAGCTTCTTCAGGAAAATGATTATGATATTCAAAATGTTAAATATGTTGGCTATAATCGTCTTAATGAAGAGCAAAAAAATGCTTTACTTAAAATTTATGTAAAAAGTTTCGATAAAACTCAGAGAAATATATCATTAATTGAAGGGCCACCTGGAACTGGAAAATCAAAACTAATTTCTAATTTAATATTACAATTTTTATATGGAAAAAAAAATAAAAATAAAAATCTAAAAATATTATTATGTGCACAAAGTAATGCGGCTGTTGATACTATAACTTGTAAACTTTTAGATATACGTTCAAAAATGAGCCATAATAAATTTAGATTAGTCCGTTTTGGGATATTGAAAAAAATACATCCATTGGCACAGCCAGTTTCACTACAGAAATTAATTGAAGCAAATTTAAAAATAACACAGTCAGATATGCCAGCTTTAACACAAGAAGTAAATATAAAAGTAATTATAACAAATTTTAAAATACATTTTTTTTATTTTTAGCGAACAATTTTGGAAGCCCAAATAGCTTCATTAGAGATGTTAAATGATAAAAATTCTGTTAGCCAAGATGAATTAAAAAAACTTAGGCAACGAATTGATATGATTGATAAACTACTCCAAAAACAACATTCAGGGATTGATATTGAAAGAAATTTATATCCTCGATTTATAAGACATGCTGATATAATTTGTACAACACTTTCAAGCTGTATTAAACTTTTCCAGTAAGAGATTTTCAAAATTTTGTAACTTTTATGTTTTTTTTTTTTTTTGCTTAAATTTTATTATTTTAGATTTACAAATTATTTTGATGTATGTATTATTGATGAAGCAACACAATGCCTTGAACCTTGGACACTAATACCATTACAATTTGGAATATCGTCATTAATTTTAGTTGGTGATACACAACAACTTCCTGGTACCGTTTTATCACAGGTAAATCATTACAAATTTTTATAATAAAAATTGTTGTAACATAAAAATATTTGATGCGAATTATTGTATCTAAAGATAGCAACTCATATTATAATATTAAGAAAAATATTACGAATAGATCAAACAGTTTCTTTTAGACTGTTCCCTGTTGCCACTTGTACTTATTGTTCTCCTTTGTGATTGTGTTCCTTCTCCTAGTGTTACTGATGTTTTATGGTTGAAGATTTTACAAAATAAGTTTGGGTTTGCCATTTGATAAGTTTGATAAGTTTGATGTATAAAATCTTTGTTAGACTTCAAAGTTTTTGCTAGTCACTAAATTGATCAACAAGGAGAAAGAATTGCTTATTGGGTAGCAATTTAGTGACAGAAGGGTGTAAAACTACAGAGTTTCACATTAAAGCAAAAAATAGAAAGCTGAATATCACATTTGTTTGCCAGTGTAAGAAGATGTGATATTAACCCGGTACTTTGGCTTCGAAACAAGTTAGGTGCAAAAAATTTGACAGTAAAGTGTTAAAATAAGTGTTTTTGTTTTGTATATAAACGAAATTTTTATTCGTAGATTACCTGATTATTTAAGATAAGGAACCATATATTAAATATTAAATGTTCTTTCAAATCATGAGGTTATATTTTTCATGTCGTACGGCAAACTTTATTGAAAAATCTATATTTTTTTATTTAAGAGAATCAAACTAACAATAACTAACGTAGTTCAAAGTAGTGAATATTAAAACAATTTATAAAAATTTTATTTTTTAGACAACTTTTGAATATGGTCTTGGTATTTCATTGTTTACAAGAATGCAGAAATGCTTTGAAAACAAAGTTTGTAATAGTTTTCATATGCTAACAACACAATATCGTATGCATCCAGATATTTGTAGTTGGCCAAATAAATATTTTTATAAAAATTTACTTATAAATGATTTGTCAACAAGTGAAGACGAGCTTCCATTCAAACCGTATTCAATTTTGAGCTTAGACTATTGCCAGGATGAAAGTAATGATAAAACTAAAATATATAATACACAAGAAGCAAAATTTGTTTTTGATTTAATTCAAAACATGTGCGAATTAATGCCTCCAAGTAAAAATTTTGTATATGGTGTAATTACACCATATGCTGAACAGCGTGAAGTTATTAACCAGATACTATAGTAAGTTTTTTTTTTATATCGTAAAATATAATAATGGGTTTGATTATATATATTTATGTTTTAAGTTCTAATGGAATCCAAAGCATTAGTGTTAATACAATCGATTCATATCAAGGACGTGAAAAAGATGTTATCATAATATCAAATACTAGAAGTAGTGGAATCGGATTTTTAAGTAATTGTCAGAGGCTAAATGTTGCATTGACACGTGCCCGAAAGTGTTTAATATTATGCGGAAATTTCACTAATTTAGAGGTAAATTTTATTTTCAATTAATTCAAATTTTTTAATTTTTTTATTCAAAGTGTATTCCTGTTTGGAAATCGCTTTTCGCAGATGCAAGGCATAGGGGTGTTATGCACCATATAAAAAAATCAGATTGCCAAAATTTTCGCAATTATGTGATGCCATATTTAAAGACTTCGCCATAATTTGCATTTTTTTATATTAGTTAAATAACTTAGTGTTAAAGTATTAATATTTGTTTTTATGTATTTTTTGTTAATGCTCATTATTTGAGAATTTATTAATCACTAGAGTTTAATACTTTGGTTTAATATAAGTCAAAGTTCAGACAAAAGCTTTAAAAAATGTTACTACATATTAATATGGTCAACTATAAATAGTTTATCTTGTTTTATAATGAATAAAAGGCTTAAATATTTTTATTGGAAAGATACATAAGCAATAATATTAAGCTTAACAGAAAGCTTTTTGATATTCCAATTTTAAAAATATATATTTTTTTGAACAAATATTATTAATGCTAAGTATTTTAATAACATTCAATAGTTTCGTTAAAGATTCCTAAAGATAAGAGCATTATTTATTTATAAAAATTTATATTCACTGACATCATTTTTAAATGGTGTTTTTCTTTTAGGATTCTTAGTATAAAAAAGGGTGGCAATAAAATCTTAAGAATTTATTTTTCTAAGATTTAGTTTCTTGAAAACAACAAAATATTTGATTTTAGAATAACATTGATACTAGCTTGAACCAAAACAAAATATCCTGTTATGTTTTTTTAAGGTTTTTTATACATTTTTGTTGATTCTAATAAATAACTCTGACCATATTAAATTTTCTTAACTAATTAAATTTAAGATGCTATTAGGCTAAAAAAAAAAGATAAGAAATTTTATGTTATTTAAGACATGATCACCTGAATAGTATTTTAATAGAAATGAAATATTTTAAGGTTAATATTTAAAAATATATATTTTTCTACACGTTAAGTGACTTAATTTATTGAATAACTAAATCGAAACCAATTTCAATCGGAAGAGAGAAAATAAACTAAGTTCTCATACAAAATTATTCGCGTCATCTCTTTTAAATACAAAGAAGCAGTCCATTCGTTGTCTTTCCACTATAAACTCCCAATAGAAAAGTATCTATTATCTTGATGGTAGCGATATGGGACGAGAGAGCATAATTTGCTCTTTTATTTTATTTTGCACTAATAAATGCGTGTACTAAATATTTACTTCCATTCATATATAAAATATTAACAAATTTGCTAGATTTGAAATTAAAACTTCTTCGGAGCTGTTCATTTTGATTCGTGTACACAGCAGTTACGAATTTTTAAATTTTAATAAAATAACGAATTGGACATTATTAAGGCTGTCTATATTAGCGTTTTTAACAGCCTTTTTATAGGTTGTCATGTGTAAGTTTTTTAATTAAAAAATAGCAATAAATAAATAAAGAATTCGTTTAAGGTTGAAAACTCAACATTTTGGGAAGTTGGAGTGCCCCTTTATACTGAAAAAGGTTTAAAAATTGCTTTTGGTGTAATAGAAGCACATTTTATAGTATAGTGTAAAATTTTTCTGCGATAAAGGAAGTATCTGTGCCAGTTATTAGTAATAATAATTGTGAGACAATGTACTGTACTGCTGGATTAGACGAACATCTTCCACATATTTTTATATGTGTGTTGGATGGGAAAAAGGAGGTTATGATACCTGTGAAAGTAATTTTATATTTTTTTAGCAAATTACATAATTTTATTATTAAAATTCAAAATCTATTTAAAAACACAAACCTGAAGTTGGTCTTATAGTTAAATAAAATTACTAAAATTTATTCTTTTATATAAAAGGTAAGGCACACATACATATAAACTGAATATTTTAGTTAGGAAAAATCTAACCATTGCAATAGATTTTATGTTTTGTAAAAGGTCTTTTAATTTGTATTTCGGAATGTTCAGCAAATATTGAATGTAAAACAAACACAAGAAACTTTAGTTTAAATAAATTCATGCATCGATAGCATTTTGTTGTTGTTTATTTTGTCAATGCAAAAAGGATAAATAATCATATGTTTCTATGTTAACATTTTTGCTAGACATTGCAAATTGGAAAAGTGAACATTTGTGACAATTTTCCATTTTAAAATGGCAAATGAAGTTTTTCATTGAAATTTTTACTTTTTATTATGAGACATTAATTGTCATGCATGACTGTAAATCAATCATTACGTTTTTTAAGCTTTTTGATTACCTACAGCTTTTCTGTACCTTTTGATTACTTACAAAAATTTTTTAGTTAATTTTTTCGCTAAATAATTTCGCCTTGATAAAAAATTCAGCCTTTTTAAGGAAACTTTTTTCCCTAATCTATTTATTACCTGTATTGAAGTTTTCAAAATTTTAAACTAGCTTTGAATTAATACAAAATTTTGTGTAAATTTACTTTACTTTATTCAAAATATTTATATAATACGCATTTCTTCTAATGATAATTAATTTAATCTTGCCATTAACATTTGTTCGCCTTTTTCACGTTGTAATCTTTCATTAGTATATTAATTTATTTTTAAATCCGATCGCAGCAAAAATAGCTTCAATGGATTCATAACATTCAAAAAGTTTTCATATTATGCCATGGGAATACATTTTACATTACGTTATGCTTTAATTTGCATAGCTTTAACTATATCTAAATATAATATCAATGTAGTTCATCGCAATATTTAAGAGTTTAGTTCTGGTGTTTCTTCAAATGCTCCTTTAAATGAGAACGCCTTGTGTAAGCCTTCTCACACATATAGCATTTGTAGTTCTTCATTTTCTCATGGACTGTTTGAATGTAGCTTCCTACCATAATCTCTTGTAGAGCCAGTCCCACAATGCTTACAAAAGTATTTATCTTCTTCCTAAAATTAAAACAAAATAATTAACATAACGAATGAAATTTTGTAAATGGAATGTATGTAAAATGTTGTCTGTTAGCTCTGATTCCACTGATAGGGTGCAGATCAATAATATCTGTATTCACCCAAAAAGACATGACTATCTTATTACTATTTTATTAAATCAAAAGAAAACTAGAAATTTATAAAACATTCGGAAAATTAACTTATACACATTTTATGCAATTTGTCGGAAGAATTTTTTCGTTTTCTTGGTTCTGTTTACATTAAGGCAAACATCACCAAGAGGTAGTTCTATAAACCTATAATTAAAACCAAAAATATTTTTCAAGATACTTTCAAAAATGGTGCCCCTTAGTTTATAAAAAGTGTTCTGCAAACACAAAAAAACACTCAAAAAGAAGCTGAAATTGAAGAATACCTTCGTAAAAAATATGCAGGCGAATCAGCTGCCAGTAAACGTTTTGGTGATTGAGGAGAAGAGATGTCTGATGAAATAACGCAACAAACTTTACTTCCTGACATATAAAATCCAAATTCATGTTTTATTAAATGTCGTATAGGAGAAGAGAAGGAAAGTCTGTTACTTTTATTGAGAAAATCTTTGACTTATTCAAAAACAAATGATTCACTTCAAATAAGATCTGTTGTTACTCCAGAAGGAGTAAAAGGATATATTTATATTAAAGCATATAAACAGACACATGTTAAAACCACTATGGAAAGCGTTGGGAGTTTAAGGATTGGACAAACAAGAAATGGTGCCTATTAAAGAAATGAGAGATGCCTTGAAAGATTTTAAAGAACAAGCTGGCTTAAAACCAAAACAATGGGTTCGTCTTAAAAGGGGTGTGTATAAGGATGATACTGCTCAAATTGATTAGGTTGATTTGTGACAAAATCGAGTTCATTTGAAATTATTACCAAAAATTGACTACACTCGAATGAGAGGTGCATTAAGAATAACTTCAACAATTTGGATATGGAGTCAGTTTATAGTTTCAGTTTAGAGTATAGTTTAGTATTTTGATTTGAGTATTGTTTTAGGGTATTTAGAGTTTTTGTGTTATATGGTATCGAAATAAATGTTTAATGATATTATTTCCATTGCATTTTGAGCTCCGTTAAAGAATAACTTGTTTTGAATAGTTAAAGAATAGCTTGTTTTTGCACTTTCATATGTTTTCTTATAGGCGGTTTATAGGCGGTTTACACCAGTAACGAAACCACGTTGCGGAACCACCATTGCATGTTTTGTATGAAAATTGCAGACGAAACTACTTTTACAATGTGTTTTCCAGACTGCATTTGAAAGGTAGTTTCCGTAGTTTTGTATAACAAACGTAGCCTAAAATATTTTCGAAGTCAGCTTTCGCAATTGCTATTTGCTATTCGGGGTATATTCACATTGAGACTTGTATCATTTCGGTAATGTTCCCCTACAATTCTCACAATCAGTCCACTAAAATATGTGCATATGCGTTGGTAAAATATTACAGATAGGTGTATATATAAATGTGTATTGGTAAGATACCAAGCATGAGACAGAAATATTTCTGTCTCAGGAAGGGGTAAAAGCTTTTTCGAAATTTACGAAACTCCATCTTACCTTTCACCTCCGCTTACCATGAAATTAAATGTTACCGGCCTCAATGTGAATACCCTGATCGAAATCTGTCAAAACAATGTAAATCAAATTGGAGTAAAATGTTTCACAACTAAATATAAAGAATAAGGCTATCTGGGGTTAATTGCAATAAAATAATAACCATTATGATAACTATGCTAATAATGTTTATCATTTAAAAAATAAAAAATAATACTAATACTATAATTTTTTTAGATTAATACTGGAGCACCTTTACTGGTGATTTTCGATCAAATAGCAATCAAGAAACCAAAGAACTAAGTGATATCGAAATTTTGTTATTGTTTTATTATTCATTGCCATTTAAATTGCAGTAGGTTAAAGTTTTACTTTTTTTCCGAGAATATAAATTAGTTTTAATATAAAAGCTCAGGAGTAGATGGTTTGAATCAAATTTTGATCATGATATTAGAATATTTTTGAGTATATGAAAAAAATAAGGGCTCATATTCGATGATGAGTTAAAGAGGGAAGTTTTGGAAACAAATATCGGCCAGTCAGTGAGTTTCTTAAGTTAAGTTATATAAATCTATAAAATTACAAACAAGAAAGCATAATTAGGGTAGACCGGGAACCAACGCCGCGGGGTATGCAACGCCGCATCGCCATTTATTCTGAAACGGAGAGACAAACTTTTTTTTCTTTCTTGTGAATGTTGGTAATATTGTACTAAGCTTATTCAGAAAGTTTGGCGATCAAATATCAAATATAACTACATAAAATAGCGAAAAGTGTGTTTTTTAGTAGTCCAACTTTTTTTTATCTGTGTCTTTGAGTAAATTCGAATATTTAAAATATAAATTTTGTTCAAAATATTTCATTATTCTTAGTAAAATTTAATATATTTTCATAATTTAATATTAATTTGGAGGAATTTTTTGCCATTTATTCATTTTATATATTATTTGGTAAGCACTGAAAAAAGGTGCAACGCCGCATGTGAACCCGGCACCAACGCCGCATTTTTTATTTGTATTAAATTAAATGTCATGTTATTTTTTAAATATTCTTTTGTTATTTTTTATTATTTTCAGTGATTATAAGCAATAATGGTTAAATCAAAATCGCAAAATAACAAAAAAGCGAAACAAAAATTATTAAAAAAATGAAAAATGAGGTTGAGAAGGCTTTAGGTGAAATTATTGTGGAGCATGAATTAATTCGGTCTAGCAAAGGGAATAACTGTATTAACATTCCCACCCCATTGCTCTCACAAGATTCAACCGCTTGATAGAAGCGTTTTCGATCGTTCAAAATTTTTTACAATAGTGCCAGTGATGCTTGGATGTTTTCAAATGTTGGTCGTGCGATGACTATTTTCGATTTACCTCCAATTGTGAAAAAAGCATTCGATAACTATTTCACTAGAAGCAACATTATTTCTGGTTTCACTGCAACAGAAATTTATCCGTTCAATCAAAATATCTTTTCAGAACAGGACTTTTTACCAATAAGTGAACACAAGAAATCAGTAAATGAGTCATTGAATGGCAGCACATCATCGTTTTTTTCAATTTTACATGAAATACGACCCCTTCTAAAGGTAACAGAAGCAAGAAAAAAATCAACTCGCAGTCGTAAGCCAGGGAAAACTTCTATCTTGACAAATAGTCCCAAGTTGTATGAAGTTAACTAATAACATAATTTCCGTACTATGCCGCGCAGGTGCAAATACTTTCGGGAAACCATAAAGTTTGGTGGTTTCCACAACGTGGTTTCGTTGCTGGTGTAAACCGCCTATTAGATGTGCACTCTTCGAAGGCAAAATTAAAATGATTTTTTGGCATGTATGTATAAGTGAATGACTAATGCAAAAGAAACCGATAGCGGCTTGAGAGTAGAAAATTAAACATGTTTAATTTTTTACTCTCAAGCCTGCCATTTCCATTTAATTTACATTGAACGAGAGAGCGGTTGGATGAGTTGGAAAAAATAGTGAATAGCCCCTATTAGACATCAGAATTTGTCTTTTTCGAAGAGGCTTGTCAATACCCAATGGGAAATGTCTTGCTAGACACCGCGCGGTGCCTTGCTGGTTTTTAGCATTAGACCATCGCAGGTGACCAGCACTCTCTAAAGGCCCAAACACAATGAACGCGGTGCGAAACCAGAACGCGGTTACTTATTAACACAATGCACGCGGCGCGGTTGACATATATTACCGACTTTTATAGCAAAAAAAGAGATGATTCTGCTTTCTAGCTGGTATATTTTATCAAAAGCAAACAGATGGCCTTAAGATCGCTTTTCAATTAGTCCACTTAAAACACTTTATTACACTCTTTAATGAAAAAAGCATCGAAAATATTTTCTTAAACACAACATGAAAAGTAAACAACAAATATGTCGGCATAAAAGTAATTATCTTTCAACGATGAGCGATCCTGTTAGAAAATTTTCAAAGCTAACCAAGCAGGGCCATCTAGTTAAATTTTGTTCAAAGAAACCGCATGTCAAAGTAGAAATTAGGTCTACTTTTAACGGGTTTTCGGGATAAAAGGAAATTTTAAATAAAAAATATAATGGTTCATATATTTTTACTTATTTCAGTACAAGTTGAAGTTAGTTTTAAAGTTATTTTAACATAAAACATTTCATAAAAAATTTTAAAAAGGAATAACAAGCCAATTTATATTGGAGTAATTCACTCCGGACACAATATGTCTAACATACAGGTAAAATAATAATTATATCAATGGCACACCCGTACTTTCTCTTTCTTCAAGTACAATATTATTTGAACTATCAGGAACTGCAATTTTATAAATATAGATAATCCTAAAGGATGTTTTTTTTCAATATCAAGTAAAATACTATCAAAATTACGATCCAGCATTGATTTCATATTAACCATTATTAAATCTGCCATCCAATCATTTTTATGTTGAGGACTTGTTGCTAAAAAATTTGATATTATTTTTTTATTTTAACTTTTTTTCGTAAGTAATTTTACCTATTAATTTGGATTTATTTGTAATTTAAATATTTTTTCACTTTTTTGAATAATATAACTAGCATTTATTTCCTTTAATTCACTTAGAATTAAAATTATGTTTTATTTAAATAAAATGTATTAATTTAGCTAATTTAATTTATTTTACCAAACATTCAATGCCCAAATAGTACATATGTCACTTTTACACTAATACCTATTGGCTGTTTCCACACGAGGAAACAAGTTTCCGGTAACATTTTTGTTTTTAGGATAGAGCGGCAAGAAGTAAGGAGTAAAATTCGGAAAATTCGAAATTAAATTTGTTTCCACAAAGATTTGGGTATCACGTGTAACATTCTAACACATACAAGATGTACTTTATTTAAATGCACACACACATTTATATTGGCCTATCTGCACTTGAAATGTTTCCAGGACACTTGTCCCCCCGTATGGACGATCAAAATCTGTTCGAAAAAAAAACCAGTTTGTTACTAAAAACTTGTTTCCTCGTGTGGAAACAGCCATTAGGGCGATGAAACAAAAGTATCAAAAGTGTGAGTTGCTGTGAAAATTTATTGTATAAACGTATAAAATACATAAAATTTTACTTGTGTGCTAGTTGCGGTAGCATATTTGCTTCGAAGCTTTCTTGCTGATTTCGTCTACTGCTAGACCGAATTCCTACTGGGTTTTTACAAATGAAATTCACCTTTTTACAAATGGAGTTCATCTTTTTAAATAAATCTGAAAAACCTGTAATTACCAACAAGGAAAGAAGTACAAACAAGGAAAATTAGAAATTTTTCAACGTTTTAAAGTTTAAAAGAATTTGAATGTAATAATTTTAAAGAGAAATTATTATTAGACTTTAGAATTTTGATGAATTATTCTTGAATAAAAAATGTATGAATTATACATTTTTTACTCTAGATTAGCGATTTGGACAGCAGAATTATAGGCGATATTTTAGGAGTCCTGAGGCGCTCAATAGTTTTTCGGATTTGACGTATTGATTGAAAACATTTAAGTTGTACTTTCTAACTGGTTTTATTACATTAAATTGACTTACCTAAAATAATAATGCATTATAAATGCAATAAAATTAGTTTAAAGGTACAAATTATACATTTCGAAAGAACTTGTTATTTAATGGATGGTGACACACTTGTTATAATTATAGATATATTTGAAGGTGCATCATGAAGCTGACTCAATTTGGTGTTTAGGCTAAATATTTCGAATTTTCCCGTTACCTGGTGTCTCCCTAGCCAAAAAACCAAAGTAAGGCTGTCTCATAAGGTACCGTCAAATATCGAACCAACCAACCAGTGGAGAAGCACCCTATAATTTTGTAGTATTCGTAATGAATTACTTTTTAGGGTCAATGACCCCTGATAAACTGGTATTCTTGCATCGAATTTCAATTATATGGGGGTATTCACATTGAGGCTTGTAACATTTCGGAAATATTCCCCTACAATTCTCAGTCCACTAAAATATGTGAATATGTGTTGGAAAATATTACAGATAAAATGTGTATATAAATGTGTATTAGTAAGATACCAAGCATGAGGCAGAAATATTTCTGTCTCAGGAAGGGGTAAAAGCTTTTTCGAAATTTGCGAAACTCCGTCCCACCTTTCACCTCCGCTTACCGTGAAATTAAATGTTACCGGACTCAATGGCCATTTCCCCACGGGAAAACATATTACCAAAATAAACTGGTTTTTTTTCGGTAATAGAATGGTTTTTTTTCGGTAATAGAATGGTTTTTTTTCGAACAAATTTTTGTGTCCACACGGGTAAATAAGTTTCCTCTGAAATATTTCATGTGCAGATAGAACAATATAAATGTGTGTGTGAATTTTGATTACATTTATTACCATATATGTATGTATATAATCCTTCACATAAATTTACTTACCTCTTAGAAGCATGACATTGAAATAAAATTCAAATGCACAAGAAAAATTTCTTACCTCACTCCCTGTAAATAAATTACTTCTTGTATGTGTTGGAATTTTACTCGTGATACCAAAATTTTTCAGGAAACATTTTGAACTTCGAATTTTGCGAATTTTACCCCTTACTCCTTGCCGCTCTATCCTAAAAACAAAATGTTTCCGGTAATATGTTTTCCCGTGTGGAAATGACCAATGTGAATACCCTGTATTAGTATCACAATCTGCCTCAGCTGTGACAGCTGTCACCGCTTGCGCGCCGCGAACTGCGTTCATGTGTTTGAGTTTGACTTAATTTTATAAACAAAAATCATTGACAACTAATTTTTTATAAAAGATAATATGGGGTGCTTTAGTTATTTTTGTGGAGGAATTTGTAATCTTTTTCGATTTAAAGATAATTCCCCCCCATCATCACCTTATAATACTTACAGTACAAATCGTTCTTATAATAGTACAGATAGTTCTTATAGTAATGACCGTTCATATAATACAGATAAAAGTCAAAATTGTCTGCGTCGTACACAAAATATTCCAAAACAAACTGTTGTACATTCTCCTATTATAAAACAAATTAGTATTAGACAAAATACCCCAGAACAAACTGTTTTACGTTCTCCTATTATAAAACAAATAAGTATTAGACAAAATGCCCCAGAACAAACTATTGATAATTCTTCTATTATAAAACAAATAAGAATTAGACAAAATACCCCAAAAAAAACTGTTTTACGTTCTCCTATTATAAAACAAATAAGTATTAGACAGACATCAACTCCTTCGTTGACTGGTTATGCTGTTCAAGTACTTGATGAAATTTTAAAATTAGATCCACTTTGGCTGGTTAGTAAAACCGAGACAAATAATGAGGTAAATAACGATATTCTTCCGATGTTAAATACATTTGCGAGCTTTGATGAATACAAAAGGTTTGTATTGTAAAACCTATAATTGTGTTTTTCTTTTGTAGAGAGTATTGAAAAATATTTAAAACTTTTTTGGCAATTTCTAAACTGATTTTATGTTTAAGCATTTGATTAAGATTAGTTGTATTGATGAACATTTGATTATTCTTTTTAGATTTTTCGTTATTTTTTGTAGTATAGAGAACAATTCCTTCAATTAAGAGTAAGATATTCAAAATATGCATAATATGCTAAAAACATTTTTCAGGAGGTTTTATCCTTTGATGAAAATGGAGCTAATGGAATCAATTAGGAGTGATTACAAAAAACTCAAGCCTAAATTTTTTGTATTTAATTTAACTAATTGCATAGATTCAGCCAACGAATGTAGTTTTAACTGTAAAGGTATTTATATATTTTCAATTTGATTTCATTTTTATTATGAAAAATTCAAGTGCTTAGTGGCATTGTACCTGAATCAAATACGGGAGATTTAGCAATAGCCGTGACAAACTTTTCTCTTCAGTTCTTTGTTTATATAAAATTAGTAAGAACACGAGGTAATTCCAATGAATATTAAATTTGTTACTATAATCATAAAACTATTTTTAGGCGAATTTCTGTATATAGTTTTTGAATCCTCAGTTTCTAACATAACACGAGCATGTATAAATTTAAAAATTAAAAGGATAACTTCAATTGGAGCTTTTTTAGGGGCATTTAATGCTGTTGATACTCTAAATAAGTCCCTTTATTTTATGGAACTACTTGATCCCAAAATTATATGTAAGGAAAATAACGTAGCATTAATAAATGCGGAATATGTAGGCTACGACAAACTTAATGAAGAGCAGAACAAAATCTTGCTAAATATTTATAGAAATTTGGGGCAAACAAAAATTTCTTTAGTTGAAGGACCACCTGGTACTGGAAAATCTCGTCTTATTGCCAATTTGGCGTTACAAGTTTTATACGGAAAAAATACTAGAAACCGAAAGATATTAATATGTGCATCGAGTAACATGACTGTTGATAATATAGCTTGCAAACTTTTAGATATACGTAAAAATTCACAGTACAACAAAATGAAATTACTTCGTTTCGGAGATTCGGAGAAAATTCATCCAAATGTTCTGCATATTACTCTTAAAAAATTAGTTGCATTTAAGGTAACAAGAGTTTAATTAAATTAATAAAAGAATATATAATAGTTATTAAAATCTTTATTATAAGTTTACGCCGGGGAAGGGAAAGTCAAGAAATGAAACTGCGCATCATTTAGTAAGAACAGTTGACATAATTTTTGCAACGCTTTCTGGTTGTGTAAACCTTTTAGAGTATGAGAATTTCTTGTTTGTTAATAATTATTTTTTAATTTGTATTATTTTAGCTATACAAAACATTTTGATATATGTATAATTGATGAAGCAACACAATGCCTTGAACCTTTTACATTAATACCACTACAATTTGGAATAAAATCATTGGTGTTAGTTGGTGATTCAAAACAGCTTTCTGGTACCGTTTTGTCACAGGTAAAATGATAATAAAATACATTTACTCTGCTTTATTTGATATATTCAAAATTTGATGTAGAATCTTACGCAGAATAAAGTTTTAATGGTTTTGCTCCCGAGCAAATTTCATAAGAAATTTTTTTGTTTTTCAATTCAATTTTGTAATTTCATTGATAGGTTAAATTATAATAGTGCAAAATGATGAATGGCACATGTTTTCGAGATAAGATATGTCTGTTTTTCTGAAAAGATACTTAAGAAGAATAATAGAATAATATTTACATTTTATATTTAGCAAATTTATATTTCGAAAGTAAAAATAAGAAGATTTATTCGTAACAACACAAAACAATCAATTTACGGATCAAGAATATAACATAAAATCGAATCACTTAAAGGCTTACGGTCATTTATAAACTTAAGTTTTATTTTTAAGTACTGAGAATTTAAATAATATATTATTTTTTCCAAAAAGAATGTATTTTGAAAAGGTTATTTAATTATGATCAAAATCTTTTTAGACGGCCAGTAAATATGGGTATGGGACTTCGTTATATACAAGAATTGAAAATTGTTATAAAGTCAATTTTTCCGATAATTTTTACATGCTAAAAACACAGTATCGTATGCATCCAAATATTTGTAGCTGGCCAAGTAAATATTTTTATAAAAATTCATTAGTGTCCGATGAATCGACTTCTAAGCACCGAATTCCAATTAAACCGTATTCAATTTTAAGCTTAGACTACTACCAAAATGAAAGTGATAATGAATGTAAAATATTTAACTCCCTAGAAGCAGAGTTTGTATGTACACTTATTAAAAACCTGTATAAATTAATGCCTTCAAGTGAAGAGTTCACGTATGGTATAATTACCCCATATGCAGAACAACGTGATATTTTGAACAAGTTGTTAAAGTAAATATATAGTACAAAAAAATGTGGGTATTTAATTATTATATATTTTTAAAGATCTGAAGGAATTAAAAATATCAGCGCTGAATCAGTTGACTCCTATCAAGGTCAAGAAAGAGATGTTATAATAATATCAAATACAAGAACTAAAGGAGTTGGATTTTTTAAAAATGAAGAAAGACTCAATGTTGCATTGGCGCGTGCCCGAAAATGTTTAATATTATGTGGAAATTTTTGTAGTTTACAGGTAAATTTATATTCCTAATAATTTAAAGTTTAAACATTTTCCTTTTTCTAGAGAGTTCCTCTTTGGAGGTCTCTTTTGAATGATGCAAAACGTAGGCGCCTTATGTATCACATAAAACCCATAGATGTGAATGATTTTGACAAAAAAGTAATGTCATATTTGAAGGCTTAATTTTACTTTGTTAATTTTAACGGACCAAAGCAATTAGTATTAAGATTTAATTTTTATGTATTTCATAACGAAAGTCTTTATGTTTACTCTTATATATTTTATCTTAAAGTTCATTGTTTGACTTAATTTTATCAGAGTTTAATTTGATTAAAAATCAAATATTAATTTTTAAAAGAAGACTAAAAATAAATTTATCATAATTAAATGGTAACACGATAAAATATTCTTGAAGAATTCGAATATTTTATATTTTTTATATTATCTTCGAGAATAAATCTAATATAATCAAAGAAAACTGTATAGCTTTAATAATATGCAGACTTTTAAATATTTTCATTTTATAACTATGTATTATTCAAAGAAATATGTTGATTGATTTTCTGTATTAAAATTAAAAACTTTTTACTATTTATTAAGTATTTTTTTTGTGATTTTGCTTAATTACAGAAAATTTTTTAGTTTTCCAAGTGTTCCATATAAATTTTTACCAATTTCTTAAACATATTATCTAAATTTGAACAAAATTTTACTCGTCTAAATATAAACTTCATTATCATTTGATGGGTTTCTTTTTTGACAAAATTTAAACAATTTTGAAAATATCTCCCAGCCATCTAAGCCTGAGACTTATATGATATCAAAAAGCTCAGTATTTTCAAGGACTAATACCGGCTTCTGAATCTCAAATGAAGATTGCGATGAAGAAGATGCCCATAAAATAACAATATTCCGCAATAAGAACTCCAAAAATAGGGAATAGAATACTGTGGAAGTGCATTGAAGGAATCCAAGATATATTAATGATCAATCCATCGACTATTTTGCAATCAAAGGATTAACAATAACAGTTGATATTCATCACTATATAATGGGTTAAATATTGAAAAAGAAACGAATTTATATGGCGAATTAAAAATTTTCTTTCTAAGAATTAACCGTAATTTTACAAGATTTAATATTTAAGGAATAATACCGGCTTCTGAATCTCAAATGATTGCAATGAAGGAGATGTCCATGAAATACAATCTATCTATAAATCTGAAAAAGCTAAGAATATGTCGATCTAAAAGCAATGGAGGTATTTCGAAATATAACCCACCCCGACTTGAATATAAATTGCTAAACTCCTTTTAATGCAAAAATTTGAAATGAGAAAGCAAGTCGATATCTTGCCTGAGTTTAATGTCACACAGACCATGTCAATAAAAGCTAACTCAAACCATCCAGAACTTAAAGGCACCTGTTACAAGCTTTTAGCTGCCGGCATAGTAAAATATTTAATTTAATTTTTTTTAGTTTTATATGATGTGGCATCAAAAAATACATACAACCCTAAATTTTCAACCTTCTACCATCAACCGCTATTTTTAATAGCGAAATATATAAAAATTTCGTGTCACAGTTTTAGTTACCGTAATCCTCCGAAACGGCTTGACCGACTTTTATGAAGTTTTATATGTATGTTCAGTAGGTTTGAAAAGAGGTTGTTATCTATTGGTATAATACATTTTGGTATAATACATTTTAATACATTGGTATAATACATTTAATACATTGGTATTTAGCACTAACTTGTCGGTTTTTCAAAGAAGATCAACACAATATTTTAATTTACGAAGAATTGATTTGAATACATAGATTTTGCACTTAAAGCAAATAACAACACATAAATCACAAATAGGAGTGTCACTCTGCATTTTACTTTCTGTCAATGAAAACAGAGTCCACTCCGATCGGTATTTAGGAAAACTCTCCATTTTTACTGTGCTAAGTCGTTCCTTACGCTAAGCGCTAGTGAATCCTAGTCATAAGTGATAAAGGTGGTCCATCCCAAATTTTTTTTGAAAAAAATACATCCATTGCCACAACCAGTTTCACTACAGAAATTAATTGAAGCAAATTTAAAAATAACACAGTCAGATATGCCAGCTTTAACACAAGAAGTAAATATAAAAGTAATTATAACAAATTTTAAAATACATTTTTTTTATTTTTAGCGAACAATTTTGGATAAAATGATAAAAATTCTGTTAGCCAAGATGAATTAAAAAAACTTAGGCAACGACATTCAGGGATTGATATTGAAAGAAATTTATATCCTCGATTTATAAGACATGCTGATATAATTTGTACAACACTTTCAAGCTGTATTAAACTTTTGCAGTAAGAGATTTTCAAAATTTTGTAACTTTTGTTTTTTTTTTGCTTAAATTTTATTATTTTAGATTTACAAATTATTTTGATGTATGTATTATTGATTAAGCAACACAATGCCTTGAACCTTGGACACTTAATACCATTACAATTTGGAATATCGTTATTAATTTTAGTTGGTGATACACAACAACTTCCTGGTACCGTTTTATCACAGGTAAATCATTACAAATTTTTATAATAAAAATTGTTGTAACATAAAAATATTTGATGCTAATTATTGCATCTAAAGATAGCAATTCATATTACATATTAAAGAAAATATTACGATTTTTCCAAAATATATTAAGAAGAGCGTTATTTATTTATAAAAATTTATATTATTTTAAAGGTAAAAACTATACTTTTGGAAAGAATTTGTAATTTACTTTGGGTCTCCACTGGTTGGTTGGTTCGATGGAATGGCACTAATCAAGATAAAAGCTTTGAGGCAAGTTTGCACGCAATAATTACATTACAAAAGTCTTTTCGTAAAATATAATTTGTTACATCCGTAATGAAATAATTTTTAAGGTCAATGAATTTAATTTGTTAATTTAACCAACTTGGTTGCTTTGTGAAACATATTTACAATAAAACTATATAGTTAGAAAGCATAAATTTAGTATATTTTCAATAAAACTGTCAAATAAATATTGCAGTAAATATACTCCTGAGTATAACCGCGCCTCAAAAGCGCAAAACGCTGTCAAAAACGTTGACAACTAATTTTTTATAAAAGATAATATGGGGTTTTTTAGTTATGTTTGGGGAATAATTTGCAATTTTTTTGGATTTAAAAAATCCCGTTATTCACCATCAGGATACTATCCTTCTTATGGTAGAGGTAAAAGTCAAAATTATCTGCGTACCCCAAAACAATCTGATGATAATGCTCCTATTATAAAACAAATAAGTATTAGACAGACATCAACTCCTTCGTTGACTGGTTATGCTGTTCAAGTACTTGATGAAATTTTAAAATTAGATCCACTTTGGCTGGATAGTAAAACCGAGACAAATAATGAGGGAAATAACGATATTCTTCCAATGTTAAGTACTTTTGCGAGCTTTGATGAATACAAAAGGTTTGTGTTGTAAAACCTATAATTGTGTTTTTCTTTTGTAGAGAGTATTGAAAAATATTTAAAACTTTTTGGCAAATTTTAAACTGATTTTATGTTAGCTTTTTCGTTATTTTTTGTAGTATAAAGAACAACTACTAATTGATTCATATTATTCCAATTATCCTTAATTAACTGGTTAATAATTAAGACTTCCTTTAATTATCATTGAGATTTTGATGTCTTAATTGATATAAGATATTGAAAAAATTTATAATATGCCAAAAACATTTTTTAGGAGACTTTATCCTTTGATGAAAATAGAGCTAATGGAATCAATTAAGAGTGATTACAAAAAACTCAAGCCTAAATTTTTTGTATTTAATTCAACTAATTGCATGCTAGATTCAGCCAACGAATGTAGTTTTAATTGTGAAGGTATTTATATATTTTCAATTTGATTTTGTTTTTATTATTAAAAATTTAAGTGTCTAATGGTATTGTACCTGAATTAAATACGGGAGATTTAGCAATAGCCGTCACAAATTTTTCTCTTCAGTTCTTTGTTTACATAAAATTAGTAAGAACACTAGGTAATTCCAATGAATATTAAATTTGTTACTATAATCATAAACATATTTATAGGCGAAAATCTGTATATATTTCTTGAATCCTCAGTTTCTAACATAACACGAACATGTATAAACATAAAAATTAAAAGGATAACTTCAATTCGAGCTGTTTTAGGGGCATTTAATGCCGTTGATAATCTAAATAAGTCCCTTTATTTAATGGAACTACTTGATCCTAAAATTATATGCAAGGAAAATAACGTAGCATTAATAAATGCGGAATATGTAGGCTACGACAAACTTAATGAAGAGCAGAACAAAATCTTGCTAAATATTTATAGAAGTTTGGGGCAAACAAAAATTTCTCTAGTTGAAGGACCACCTGGTACTGGAAAATCTCGTCTTATTGCCAATTTGGCGTTACAAGTTTTATACGGAAAAAATACTCGAAGTCGAAAGATATTAATATGTGCATCGAGTAACATGGCTGTTGATAATATAGCTTGTAAACTTTTAGATATACGTAGAAACTCACAGTACAAGCAAATGCAATTACTTCGTTTCGGAAATTCGGAGAAAATTCATCCAAATGTTCTGCATATTACTCTTAAAAAATTAGTTGCATTTAAGGTAACAAGAGTTTAATTAAATTAATAAAAGAATATATAATAGTTATTAAAATCTTTATTTTAAGTTTACGCCGGGGAAGGGAAAGTCAAGAGGTGAAATTACGGATCATTTAGTAAGAACAGTTGACATAATTTTTGCAACGCTTTCTGGTTGTGTAAACCTTTTAAAGTATGAGAATTTCTTGTTTTGTAATAGTTATGTTTTAATTTGTATTATTTTAGCTATACAAACCATTTTGATATATGTATAATTGATGAAGCAACACAATGCCTTGAACCTTTTACATTAATACCACTACAATTTGGAATAAAGTCAATGGTGTTAGTTGGTGATTCAAAACAGCTTTCTGGTACCGTTTTGTCACAGGTAAAATGATAATAAAATATATTCACTCTGCTTTATTTGATGTATTCAAAATTTGATGTAGAATCTTACCAACTACTCCGCAGAATAAAATTTTAATGGTTTTGCTCCCGAGCAAATTTCATAAGAAATTTTTTTGTTTTTCAATTCAATTTTGTAATTTCATTGATAGGTTAAATTATAATAGTGCAAAATGATGAATGGCACATGTTTTCGAGATAAGATATGTCTGTTTTTCTGAAAAGATACTTAAGAAGAATAATAGAATAATATTTACATTTTATATTTAGCAAATTTATATTTCGAAAGTAAAAATAAGAAGATTTATTCGTAACAACACAAAACAATCAATTTACGGATCAAGAATATAACATAAAATCGAATCACTTAAAGGCTTACGGTCATTTATAAACTTAAGTTTTATTTTTAAGTACTGAGAATTTAAATAATATATTATTTTTTCCAAAAAGAATGTATTTTGAAAAGGTTATTTAATTATGATCAAAATCTTTTTAGACGGCCAGTAAATATGGGTATGGGACTTCGTTATATACAAGAATTGAAAATTGTTATAAAGTCAATTTTTCCGATAATTTTTACATGCTAAAAACACAGTATCGTATGCATCCAAATATTTGTAGCTGGCCAAGTAAATATTTTTATAAAAATTCATTAGTGTCCGATGAATCGACTTCTAAGCACCAAATTCCAATTAAACCGTATTCAATTTTAAGCTTAGACTACTACCAAAATGAAAGTGATAATGAATGTAAAATATTTAACTCCCTAGAAGCAGAGTTTGTTTGTACACTTATTCAAAACCTGTATAAATTAATGCCTCCAAGTAAAGAGTTTACGTATGGTATAATTACCCCATATGCAGAACAACGTGATATTTTGAACAAGTTGCTAAAGTAAATATATAGTACAAAAAATGTGTGTATTACTAATTTTTATAATTTTTTAAAGATCTAAAGGAATTGAAGATATTAGCGCTGAATCAGTCGACTCCTATCAAGGTCAAGAAAGAGATGTTATAATAATATCAAATACAAGAACTAAAGGAGTTGGATTTTTAAGAAATGAAGAAAGACTCAATGTTGCATTGACGCGTGCCCGAAAATGTTTAATATTATGTGGAAATTTTTGTAGTTTACAGGTAAATTTATATTCCTAATAATTTAAAGTTTAAACATTTTCCTTTTTCTAGAGAGTTCCTCTTTGGAGGTCTCTTTTGAATGATGCAAAACGTAGGCGCCTTATGTATCACATAAAACCCATAGATGTGAATGATTTTGACAAAAAAGTAATGTCATATTTGAAGGCTTAATTTTACTTTGTTAATTTTAACGGACCAAAGCAATTAGTATTAAGATTTAATTTTTATGTATTTCATAACGAAAGTCTTTATGTTTACTCTTATATATTTTATCTTAAAGTTCATTGTTTGACTTAATTTTATCAGAGTTTAATTTGATTAAAAATCAAATATTAATTTTTAAAAGAAGACTAAAAATAAATTTATCATAATTAAATGGTAACACGATAAAATATTCTTGAAGAATTCGAATATTTTATATTTTTTATATTATCTTCGAGAATAAATCTAATATAATCAAAGAAAACTGTATAGCTTTAATAATATGCAGACTTTTAAATATTTTCATTTTATAACTATGTATTATTCAAAGAAATATGTTGATTGATTTTCTGTATTAAAATTAAAAACTTTTTACTATTTATTAAGTATTTTTTTTGTGATTTTGCTTAATTACAGAAAATTTTTTAGTTTTCCAAGTGTTCCATATAAATTTTTACCAATTTCTTAAACATATTATCTAAATTTGAACAAAATTTTACTCGTCTAAATATAAACTTCATTATCATTTGATGGGTTTCTTTTTTGACAAAATTTAAACAATTTTGAAAATATCTCCCAGCCATCTAAACCTGAGACTTATATGATATCAAAAAGCTCAGTATTTTCAAGGACTAATACCGGCTTCTGAATCTCAAATGAAGATTGCGATGAAGAAGATGCCCATAAAATAACAATATTCCGCAATAAGAACTCCAAAAATAGGGAATAGAATACTGTGGAAGTGCATTGAAGGAATCCAAGATATATTAATGATCAATCCATCGACTATTTTGCAATCAAAGGATTAACAATAACAGTTGATATTCATCACTATATAATGGGTTAAATATTGAAAAAGAAACGAATTTATATGGCGAATTAAAAATTTTCTTTCTAAGAATTAACCGTAATTTTACAAGATTTAATATTTAAGGAATAATACCGGCTTCTGAATCTCAAATGATTGCAATGAAGGAGATGTCCATGAAATACAATCTATCTATAAATCTGAAAAAGCTAAGAATATGTCGATCTAAAAGCAATGGAGGTATTTCGAAATATAACCCACCCCGACTTGAATATAAATTGCTAAATTCCTTTTAATGCAAAAATTTGAAATGAGAAAGCAAGTCGATATCTTGCCTGAGTTTAATGTCACACAGACCATGTCAATAAAAGCTAACTCAAACCACCCAGAAATTAAGGCACCTGTTAACAAGTTTAGCTGTCGGCATAGTAAAATCCCACGATTGAATGTGTGTCTGTTCATTTTGTAACGATGAGTTTTGTGATAGATACCATACCATTAAATATAAAAGTCGAACGATATCTTTAAAAGAATACGGTTTATGTGTTAAAAATAATTTTTTTTTATTAAAATCAACTTTCCATTTTTTGTTAAACAATATGTTGTGCCCAATGAAGTGAAATAGAAAAAACTGCAACGTCCTCAACGTCTTAATTATAAATTTTTTTTAAAAATAGTTTTTATTTAATGTTTAAATGCTTTACTTTATCACCAAATCACAACATAAAGACTAAGTACTGATCTGCTTAAGAAAAATTTTCTTGCCTTTCTATGAAATGATAACTACATATTTTGGAGGAAAATTTACTTTTCTATTTTGGATTTTATGTAACTACAAACTATATTATATTACAACAAATATAATAATATAGTTTATATGTTTCAAAGCAAGTAAAATAAGTAATTACAATTTACAATTTAGATAGATGTCATAAATCTAAAACCTCTTTTTTTGGCGCAATCCTAAACACAACAGCCATTTATAAGTTATTTTGGTATTTGAACATTTTATCGCATTTGAAGCAGTAGTGCAAAACAAAAAGCAAAACGCATATGGCGCATATGTAATGCATTAGTGTGTGTTTCACATATATATGATTATACCGAATGTTTTGATGCAATTTTTACATTTAGTCAGTCTGTCGCACCGATTGAATTGCATTCTGTTAGCGTGCGGTGAATAATTGTATATTTGCTTATTGTAAATAGTTTTTAGTTTAATTTTTTTGAACTTTATTTAAATATCAAATTTTAAATGTGATTCATTTTTATAAAATTTGTTAAATAGTCAATTAATGTGTATGTGTTGTTAGTGAGTCTGTTCAACAGAATGAAATTAAAAATTTAATTCAAGGTAATATTTTATTTTTTTTAAATATTAAAAATATACCCTGATTTTTTAAATATGACTGTAAGCTAACGAAACTGGGATGTTTTCTTTTTATATATAAACTAAGTAAGTAAAACTTAACATCTTTAAATGAAATATTTATATTCTAGCGTTAAAGACGTACAAATAAAAAAATTTGTATTAAGAATAATACTTCAAGACAACAAAAATACTTAAGCACGTATTTTTATAGGTATAATCATAAAATTTGCCATGGATTACAATAATAAGAATATAAAACATTCTCTGATTACAGAAAAAATCCTGGATTTCAATTTTCCTTCTAAAAATTTGTTTGTAATCTAGATAGGGAACAAATTTTTAAGAGGTGTAATTCTGTTTCTTATAAATATTAGACAAGTTTGCATAATCTTTCTTATTTGTTTTGAACAATTTATAAAAATGATTTTTATATCCAGAATGGAATTTAGTAAATTTTATGTACTTTCTCCATTATCTATTTAATTTGGATGGCCATCGCAATATTTGTATTTTAATTATACGGTTAAATGTAAAAAAACATTAAAAAATGTGATACTTTGCACCAAAATTTCTTCGTCAGGGGATCGTATAGAAAGTTTGGAAAATTTATTTATTGCCTCCATAGATACTATCGACAAGATATGCCGGGGTATTAAGTTAAATGAAAAAGAATCTTTAGTACATGTAAGTATTATATAAATCATTTGTTGATTTTGTCAATATATTAAAACGCTTATTTTAACGGTACCAATTTAAAAGAATAATAATTATATTTTATTTATTACAAAATTTATATTTTAGCAAACTTTATTACTTTAACAGAGAGAAAAACAAGTAAAGAAATTCCGCCAAGTGAAAACGTCAAGAAAAAACTTTTAGGTACAAGAATCCAATGTTCAGTCATACACGCCCAATGTCCAATGTCCACAGTCCAATGTTCAGTGTACACGCCTTGTGTAGACACAATATCAATATTTAATATACTCTTACATATATAATTATAAATTTATCCGATAATATAAACTTAATTGTCGGCGATGTGCGTTATAGAGACTATTCACTATTTTTTCCAACTCGTCAAATGTCTCTCGTCCTGTATATGGAAATGACGATTTGTGAGTAAAAATTTACTCACAAATGATCATTTCCATCATATACTTAATTTACATGGGACGAGGGAGTCATTTGACGATTTAGAAATTTATAGTGAATAGTCCCTATTATGAATTGTCATATCCACTTCATTACTAATAGAGGAGGGAGACAAATTTGGCCATACAAAAATTATAAAAGCACATTTAAATATTTGTAAAACTGCAATGTTCGGCTAAATGCATAAACAAAATTATAAAGCAATATTTAAAATCTTAAAAGCTTTCAATTAATTCTGTTAGATATAGAATTGCCTTAGGTAAATATTGCCATATAATATAATTAAAGAAAGAGTTTTATATTTCTCAGATAGATGGCATTATATGTGTTCAATTCTTGACATTGGAATTTATTATAATAACTGAGTTTTTTTTAATATTTTTTATTAAATATCATAAACGTAGGCATTTGTGGATAATTATATTTGAAGAAAATTTTTCTGCATTTGGTACATTTAGTTAGTTCTTACTTTATAGATACATTTACCGCTTAAATGGATCTTGATTGTGAAATTAAAACTAGGAAGCCACCTTTGACGCCTTTTACTGAACTTTTTTCACCTTCACCTATTTCTTTTTTACCTAATTCATTTCGACCTAAACTTAAAATAGTAATTCAACAAAAAACTTCTTTGTTGTCTGATTTTTCTGACCATTCTGATTATTCTGTAAAACTATTGAGTGAAATCTTAAAAATGGATCCTCAAAATCTTTTAAGTGACGCTAAACCAGATAATGAAGAAAATCTTAATCCGATGCTTAATACATTTTCAAGCTTTGCAGAATATAAAAGGTTTGTGTTATATTTAAATATTTTAGAACTTTTCGTTATTATGTCCAAGTTTAAGTTATATTATAAGAAAGTATTCAAATGTAATTGAAACTTAATTCATGTTTGTTTTTGGTGTTTTCTTTACATTATCCATAAGGAAAAGATCATTCATCTTTGCGAAGGAAATCTGTTTTTTTTCTCATTCTGTAGCTAACGTTTTTTTGTTTCATAAAATTAATGAATTTAGAGGGCATTATGGACCCAGACTTTTATAGAAGAACTTCATCAAAACATCTTTTACCTTGAGAAGAACAAGGACATGTCATTAATTAAAGGAGTATTGCGGTTTCCTTAAGCATATCATTGCATTCTGGTTCTCTTTCTTTTGCAGAAGGAGCTGCAAAATCATTGATGATAATTATATTAAAGAATAAAATACTGCTTATTAACTTTGCTTCTTAATCTTCTTGATTCGTAAATTTTATTAATTTTTAAGCAATTCTGCCATGGTTTTTATATTGTATCTAAGAGCGCTTTTGTTGCAGGGCATATTTTATAAAAAAGAAAATAAATCGAGTGCAAGGGGATTTGTGTTTTCATTCTCATATTAAGCTTAAGAATTGTGAAGATTTAAACGTCAGCGATATTCTTCCTACTTCAAGGCTTCCGTGCTTCCTAAGCACATGCTTAGATAATTAAGGGCATAAAATTGCCTAGCAATACGACTCACTATTGATTGTTTAATGTTATCGGATTGTATACCATATATTATGTAAATTTAAATTGCACCAACTCTCCTGTGATATTTTTGACTCTGTTGGTGTTTACCTTCCGCAAGTAGGACAATATGGTTAACATTTTTGAATTCATTCGTCTATTTAAGCACCTAAACTATCGTTTTTAAGTGTGCGAAGGAATTTGAATTATTTATTGTTATATTTCGTGTTGGCTGTATTGGACTGTTTTAAAGTTTTTCTTGTATTTTCTGTGACTCTGATGAGTGTTAGATGATTTCCTTGCAGCCTCCTGCAATTCTTCATTAAAGCACTTTTACACTTTTTCATGTTTTTTCGTATGGTGCATCATTTTTCAAATATAAAGGCATGAAAAATACTATAAAATATTGATAATTATGCAAACAGCTACTAAATTGATACAAGTTTAAACAGTCACAAATCTAAAAATCACACGGATGTTCGGTTTCTCATATCTAAAATATTACAAAAAATTGAGTAATTCAATGGATTTTAGATTTTTGTTAAGATTTTTTAAAAGTAGATTTACAAGGACAATTTTTATTCCTACATTAGAGGATTGAAATATTATTAAAATATTATAACAAACAAAAAAAATTTTTTTTAGGATACTCTATCCCTTGATGAAAATTGAACTATTACAGGTAATAAAAAATGAGTACAAAAAGCTCAAACCTGAGTTTTATTCATTTAATTCAAATGATTACGTAGGAGGTTTTTTTCAAGGAACCAGTTTTCATTTTGAAGGTATTTGATATATTATTTTTCATTTAATTCGATTTTAAGCTTTTAATTTTAAAGTATCAAATCATACGAAATTTTCTCAACTGTCTACGGGTGAAATAGCTATAGCTAAGGCAAAGTTATTTGGTAAATATTATGAGTACTTTGTTTACATAGAATCAATAAGAATGAAAGGTAAATCTAATGAATTTTACATCCCGTAATGCAATCAAACATGAATAATATTTAGATGGTGAACTATGTATTATCCTACAATCCTCATCGGCTTCAAATCAAATTCATGGATGTAAAAACTTAAAAATTAAAATGATAACCGAAATAAGAATATTTCTAGGCGCATTCGATGCTGTTGATAATCTAAATAAGTCTCCATATTTTATGCAACTGCTCAATCCCAAAATTATATACAAGCAAAATAATTTAGAATCTATAAATGCGGAATATGTTGGCTACGATAAACTTAATGAAGAGCAGAAAAAAACTTTGCTTAACATTTATGGAAATTTGGGCCAAACCAAAATTTCGTTAGTTGAAGGACCACCTGGTACGGGAAAATCTCGTCTAATTGCTAATTTGGCACTACAAGTTTTATACGGAAAAAATATTAGACTTCGAAAAATATTAATATGTGCATCAAGTAACATGGCTGTTGATAATATAGCTTGTAAACTTTTAGATATACGTTCAGAATCGCAGTACAAACAAATGAAAATAGTTCGTTTTGGTGTTTTGGAAAAAGTTCATCCAATGGTTCAGGATATTACTCTTGAAATGTTAGTTGAATTATATTTAAGAAAGTCTAATTCAAATGGGCGTATAGGGGATATACATGAGACTTTAAGGGATATAAATGATGAAGTAAATTTTTAGTAAAAGAATAATTTAGTTTATGTAAATTTATTTTTTAGGATAACCTTTTAGAAAATCAAAGAGAAGCGTTAAATATAGACCAATTATGTTTGATGTTACAGGGAGTTGATTTAAACACAAAGAAAAAAACAGATATATCAAACATTTTAATTAAAAGTGCTAATATTATTTGTTCAACCCTTTCAAGTTGTGTAAAACTTTTAAAGTATGAGAATTTCTAATTTATTAATAATTATTTTTTAATTTGTATTATTTTAGCTATACAAACCATTTTGATATATGTATAATTGATGAAGCAACACAATGCCTTGAACCTTGGACATTAATACCACTACAATTTGGAATAACCTCATTGGTGTTAGTTGGTGATTCAAAACAGCTTTCTGGCACCGTTTTGTCACAGGTAAAATGATCATAAAATATACTAACTCTGCTTTATTTGATGCATTCAAAATTTGATGTAGAATCTTACAACTACTCCGCTAATGTTATGGTAGAATAAAATTAAATTGTCTTTAAGAAGCTACTTCAATCCATAGTTTTTAGTATTAATGTCTTATATAAATATATTATAATATTTATTACCTTTAAGTTCTCTTTGAAAAAGACCTTCAACCAATTTTATTGATAATAATACACTTTCCTTTAAGCGTAATGAATTTTGATGGCTTTGCTCCCGAGCAAATTTTATAAGAATTTTTTTTCTTTTTTAATTCAAATTTTGTAATTTCATTGCAAGATTAAATTAAAATAGCGAAAAAAGTTGAATGGGACATGTTTTTGAGATCAGATATGTTTAGTTTTATTGTAAAGTACTAAGAATTCAAATAATATATTATTTTTACCAAATAAAATGCATTTTAAAAGGTTATTTAATTAAATTTTAGAAGGCTAGTAAATATGGGTATGGGACTCCATTATATACAAGAATCGAAAATTGTAATGAAGGAAATATTTCCGATAATTTTTACATGCTAAAAACACAGTATCGTATGCATCCAAATATTTGTAGCTGGCCAAGTAAATATTTTTATAAAAATTCATTAGTGTCCGATGAATCGACTTCTAAGCACCATATTCCAATTAAACCGTATTCAATTTTAAGCTTAGACTACTACCAAAATGTAAGTAATAATGAATGTAAAATATTTAACTCCCTAGAAGCAGAATTTGTTTGTACACTTATTCAAAACTTGTATGAATTAATGCCTCCAAGTGACGTTACGTATGGTATAATTACCCCATATGCAGAACAACGTGATATTTTGAACAAGTTGTTAAAGTAAATATATAGTACAAAAAATGTAATTGTGTATTACAAATTTTTTTATATTTTTTTTGAAGATCTAAAGAAATTGAAAATATTAGTGCTGAAACAGTTGATTCGTATCAAGGTCAAGAGAGAGATATTATAATAATATCAAATACAAGAACTAAAGGCGTTGGATTTTTAAGGAATGAAGAAAGACTCAATGTTGCATTGACGCGTGCCCGAAAATGTTTAATAATATGTGGAAACTTTTGTAGTTTAGAGGTAAATTTTGATTGTAATTAATTTAACGTTTAAATGTGACATTTTTAGAGAGTTCCTCTTTGGAAATCACTTTTAGAAGATGCCAAAGATAGGTCTGTCTTTTATGACATTAAAAGGACGGACGTTAAGTGCTTTCGCGCAAGTTTAATGTCATATTTAGGGGCTTAGCTTTTGCTTAGTTCGAACTAATCAAAGCTAGAATTTTAGTTTTTCTTTTTATATATTATATTAGTATTTAGTCTTATATATTTTATTGGTTTTTATTTCTATATATTTTATAATATTGTTCATCGTTTAGTTAGTATATTGATACTATCATTTAATCATCATTTAATTTGATGAAAAATCAAATTTTATATTTTTTAAACTAAACTAAGAAGAAAATTTATATAATTAAGTAATAATATGGTGGATCAAAGATTTTTTTATTATAAAAGTATTTCTGTTAAAGAATAAGATTTAATTGTTATAATCAAATTTAACTTTTTACTATTTATCAGTATTTCTTGTTGAAATTTCCTTGATACTTACAAATTTTATTTTTTATATTTCATGTACTATGTAAGCTTTAATCAATATTTGTTCATTTAGCTAGATATTTGATTTGGTAACTGAACAATAAACATATTACAATCTATCTAAAAGAACAAGCAGTCTACAATATGCGAAGACATTTTTTAAAGGTGTAAATCTGCTTCATATTAGATAAAATGCATCTGCAAAGGTTCCATATAAAAATGTAGCCAAGGTGATGTCAAAACAAAATATATATTTGACACATTTCCATGAATAAAATCCGTAAATGATTTTTTTTCGAAATTATCAAACGCCTTCTTTATCCTTTTTGCATTTTAGATAATTAAAATATATTTTAAGAATTGAAATAAAGTTGTTCACAATTATTATGATTTCATAAAAGTTAAAGGTTTTAATAGTCCTTTAAAGCTTTTTTTGAAATTAGTCTCTTGTTTTGTATTGTCTTTTCATCCTTGTAATAATCGTTTCGAAAATATGATTTGATGCTATTGGTGAAATTTAGGAATGCGAAAGAAAAAAATAAAATAAAAAAATACCTTCAAAGCTTTTAAGATAAATTCTAGCTAATGCTATTTACGAGTAGTTCGAAAAGGATGAATATTTTTAACTTCGATTTAGCAAATTTGTATTCTAAACATGTTTGAGATTCAAAAATAATATGGAGAGTTTTAGAAAATGCTTATATATGAGTTAATATATACACATATACATATATTATAATTATAATTAAATTCATAAGTAAAAGTTAAGTATGCAAAATATAAAGAAAATTGGTGACTCCTTATATGTAAAAGTTGTATTTATCACCTACTTGGGTATTTCAGGAGGAAAAGAAATTTTTATGATTGAACAAGGTTAGCTAAGATTTTTAAAATATCTTAAAAGAAACACGTTTGTTATTTGAGCTTAATATTTTTTTATTTTTTTACGTGATTGAACAAAAAAAAAAAGAGCAGGAATATCATGAAGAACTAAGGGATTTTTTTCCAATTTCTATTTTCAATCTATTTCAGTACTTTTTTCTATTTAAATTGGTTAGTTAGGATTTTTTATGATATGACTTTATTAGTAATGAAGATTAAGTAAAATCTTTGAAATTTTACTTCAAATGCCATTGATACAAGAATATTATTTCATTTGAAATTTTTATTACCTATAATCATGTTGAGTACAATGAGAAATGTGTTTTTCAATGGGACAGGTTTTCCATTGAAAAGGAACTTTCTCATATATGAGCATAGAAAATTTAGGTTACAAAGGCTTTGAATGAACAAATACTGGCCTATTTAGGAAGTTAAATATTAAATTTATTAACACTACATTCAATTTTTGTATGAACAATTTTAACTAAGAAAATAATTTTTAATTACAAGAAGGAAAAATTTAAAAGAAATTCTTTAAATTCATTTTGGAGTTTATGACGGCTAATGTTTGTTGCTTTTGTTTATTAATTGTTCGTATTGTAATACCAAGTTCAAAAGTGCAAAATATTTGTTTTAGTTTCATTAGAATTATATTTTTGTAAAAACTTCCACAAAATATAAATAAAATAAATAAACACTTATAAATAAAAATCCAATTAATAAAAAAAACCACAATTAACAATTAAAAAGAAGAACAAAATTAAGTAAAAAGCACAATTTTCATTTAGTACTTGACATTTTAATTTTAACAAAACGAATTACATTAAGGACTTCCGAATGCTTCAATACTTTAAAAGCAACTGAGCCAAATTGCAAATGCAACAAGTAATTTCTGTGCAGATCAGCTGATTCTAATAAAAAAAAAAATAACAAGGACTGCGACTGCATCTTTTGAAAGCGAAGTCTGCAAAAAGAAACATAAGACCTTGAGGAAAGGGCGTTTGTTAAAAATTGGTAACTTTTTTTTTGTTTTAAAATGATTAATTATTGAAATTTTAATACAATTAAGTACTATAAATAAGGGTTTGAATTCAAAATAGTGTTAAAAAATGCATTTAAAAGCTTTTCTTTTCCGCAAAATTTGGCTAAAAATCAAAATTTTTAAGCCTAAATAACCCCACCTTTATAATGTGGGTATAGAGCTTTTTCTATGGCAGGGAAAAATATGCAAAAGAGAACTTTTTCCGATATAAGAGAACACGAAAGCTTTTACCAATATGAGCGAGTGACGCGGTCTCATGATACTCCTTTTGATTTTTCAGTTTTCCACGTTTTTATTTTATTTTTAACATTACATAAAAATTATGTAGTAATTAACTATTAGCTATAAAATTTACTTTAATCATTAACTTTTTGTCCTGAATAGACTTAATGAGTCTAAAAGTAGGCTCAAGATAGCATGCGAGCAGATGTGACGGCGAATATCAAAACTTCAAACAAAACTTGAAGCAAAAAGCTTCAAAATAAACTTTTTTTAAAATTTATTTTCCATATCAGCCACAATTTTTAGCAAAGTCAAATCTTAAACACACGATGTTTTTTAGTTGAGTTTTATCACTTCAAGTGTAAAGAGCTACTTAAAAATAAAAAAAGTAAATAATTTTATTTTTTATGTGAGAAATAATGTGTTTTAAGATCCAAACCTTATAATTTGAAAATTTTCAGTGGATTTTTCGGCCACTGTTTCAATGGTGTCTATCGTGGGATTTTTTTTTCAAATTAATTTTTAAGTTGTGAGTGTTGACGGCTTTTTGTGAAAGAAAAAGAAAAATCAAAATTAAAATATTAAATAAATTTAAATGCCTTTAGCTGTTCTTATAATGAAGTTTTATTTTACTAAATTCTAATTCCATGAAGTTTTTTGTCATTGCTAAAATATCATTTGTGTCAAGTAAAAAGAAAAAAAAGGAAGAAAAAGAACAAGAATCGGGAGTGATTTTCACTATTTACCTTGTGTTCCTGCGCGACCCACACTCAATTTTATTTTCTTTGTTAAAGACTAAGTTTCTAGATTTTTTTCTTTAAATGTGATTTATTAATTATTTTAGAAAAAGAAGTGCTACTTTTTTCAAGTTTTTGTTTTTTGCCATCATTTAAAATCTAATAAAAATCATTAATTATTGTTTTAAAAATTACACTTTTTAGTATATGATCATTATTTGATGTTAAATTTTATTATTGTTATTTTCATTTTAATAGACAATTTTTAAATTTTTACTAAATAAATCAGCTTTTAATTTGCATCCAAGTTTTATACATTTTCATTTTGATTTTAGGTTTTCTTTTTGTCCAGTTAATAAAATTACAATTAAAAATTGAAATAATTTGATTAGCTTTATTTTCAAAGGACGAATTCTATTGCTTCATAAAATATTCTTTTGATAAATAGCTATTTGGGTTAAATTAAAAAAAAAAACCAGAAAACTTTGTTTTTTTTTTGTTAACTTTATCCTGATATTATCACAAATAGGTCAATGACACTTATTTATCACGTTTTATTTATGATAGTTTTTTTCAAATGTTCTTCCGTTTTGTTATTAATTCAGCAGGGTTTGTTTTTGGTTCACCTGGTCTGCGTGTCTATTTGTTTGATTAATTATTACTTATACAAAGGTTTTTATTTTCTGATAATTTTATTTTATTTTTAATGAAGATATAAACTATTCATATTACAATAATTATTTATTTTTTAGAATAGCATTTTAGTAAGAAGCACTCTTAGAGTTTTTGTTATCTCACTTAAGTTTAAAAAAATGTTTGAAGCCTTTTAAAGTCGTTCTAGCTTTTGTTTCATAACTTTATATATAAACTTATGATTGTTTTTTTTTTTTAGCATAAGGCTTCTATTGAATTTTTGTCAATGGTAGCACTTGTTTTGTTTTCATTTCTAAATAAATTAACAAAAGGTTTTCAAGTATCCTTCATTTGAATTGGCTGAAGATTGAGCAACTAATTTAGATTAACTTCAATATAAAATAAAAATAGTTTTTATTTGACTTTAATATAATTATTTAGACAAACAATTTTTTGCGAAAGATAAGAATGTGATAATATACATCATTGATAATTTTGAATAAACAATATTTTCATCCTTTTTGATACAATATATTTAGGACTTATAACAATATTCTATTTTAATGAATTATTTATATAAATTGTGGCTTACTAAATTTTCGTTTTTGTTCTTATCTTTGAAGTCCTTAGATAAGTAATAAGAAAAACAAAAACACATTTTCAAAGATTCTAGAAAGCTATTATAGTTAGTAGCAAGGATTAAGAGATATAATCCGTTAAGATGAATACAGCTCACAAAATATCACATTTTATGCTATGAACAAAAAGTAATTTATCTTATATAACATTTTTGATTTTAGAATTAAATGAGAAAAACTTGTCAAAATTTTTTTGGGTTTATATATTTTAGCTTTCAATTATTTTATTTGTTGAAAACATTCTTTAGTAAATTTAATCCTAGTTATTGTTTCTTAAAATATTCTTTTAAATATTGGCAGCAAAAATTTTTTACTTTAAATTTGAATTAGAATAATTGCTTTATTTATCTGATTGGATTAACTGAGTTATATCTTAGCACTAAAGGAAATTTATTACTAAATAATTAGGGTAAATTTATTTGATGAGTTCAGAAATGGTGAAAATTTAACAAAGGCGAATGTTCAGTATATTTCATTAACAGCTAATCAGCAATCCTATTTGCACTGTGATTTATTTATCTTTTGGGTTTTATTTTTAGGAAAAAGTTATATTTATACCATATAATGGAGGTATATGTATAACCGAATTTCTGCGGATGTTGTCTAGGAGTATTATGTGTTGAAAAATGTCACTATATTTCACAGGAAATCTATTTTGTTAACAACTAGCATTTTAATTTAAAGTTTTTGGTACGGATAAGCACTCGCTTTTTTAATAAAAAAATTCTATCAGAAAAGGACTTAAATCTAATTACTATATAAGTTTATAGGTATATTTGGTGACTTCATCAAAAATTTTGAAAACCAAATAGTTAATTTAATCAATATCCTATTTTTTACTTATTATTTTCAGGTTCTTAAGCTTCTTGTAAAAGTAAAGAGAATAATTTGAACCAAATATAATTTTAAACATAAATTTTTAGTGTTGTTAAAGTGATAGACTCTTGTAGTGTATAATTTAGTTTAATTTTAAGAATAGTTTAATAATACATCAAAACGGAACTGCTGCTTTTTGGATTGATTAAAAATCTTTCAACTATCTAGGCAACTATAATACTTAAAAACGGTATGTAAAGATATTTGTAGCGTATATTTTGTTTTTTTTTATTTATTATACATTTAAAATTAACAAAATTACTAACTGCTGAGTTTTAATGAGCTTTGTAATTCTTAAATTTCGCCTAAATGTTGCTTTTAAGTTTTAAAGTTTTAAGCATTCCATTTAGGTTAATTATTTCCTATTACCAACAATAAGACTTAAAAAATTTGGATTCAAAATCAATTTTGACAGAGTTTATCTTTAAAATCATCTAAAACTGTGATAGTATCCTTGATTTGAATCACTAAAATAGAAATTTATTCTCATTTAGCTCTTTATATTCAGTTGATGATTTATCTAGTTTCCAATTTTCATTTTTGGCGCTTTAAATGATTTCTGAAATTCCAAAATTTTTGACGAATAAAAGCGACGAACTTTTTCAAGCTGATCTCTAAAAATATTTTAAGTTCTTATTTTGTCAGATCATTCTAAAAGTCCCTTCGGATATTTTGGAAAATTTTAAAAAGTTTAATTAAAATACAATTTAAAATTTTTTCCAGTGATATATTTTCCTCTACTACAATATCTCGCCATCTTAAAGGTAGCGTTTTGATTCCATTTAAGACTCTATGCTTTTGATGCAAAAAGATTTAATTTTTTCCCTAATAGAAAATTTTGTAACGTACAAAATAAGTGAAATTTACTTGAAGGAGTTAGTAGGACGTGGTAAAAGCTTACGATTATATTAACTAATTATTTTCAGTGTTGTTCGAGCCGTATGTGGTCTAGTGTCACATAATGAAACAACACTTTCTTGATATTCACCAATGGTCGGCATTTTAATTCAGTTCTAAAATTAAACGATGAAGTTTCTCAGTGTAAATATCTGCATTAATGGTTTGGTTTAATTTTACTAGTTTATAATAAACTGTTGGAATTGTCTGCTTATTTTTCTGTCCACTGTCTTTTCTTTTTGACGTTATGATTAATAATCCATTTTTCGTCACTCTTTCCCTTTCGAAGCTCGATAAAAGAAAACTAGAGATGCTTATTTACTGCTAGCAATTGACTTCGGATAACCAATGCGGTACCCACTTTCCAAGCTTGGATATTTTCCCAATCTGCTTTGAATGACAAAGCATTTTTCCATGAGATGTATCCATCCTCTCTGCTGTCTGATAATATAGTGATTCTAACTCCACAAGCTTTTTAAGAATTTTTTATTTCAAATTCTTACGAAATTATGGAATGGCCTGATATGTCTAAAGAATCCATTTATTTAAATCAAAGTTTGCCTCGTTTGTAACATAAAATATTTTCAACAAAGACCAAATTCTGTTATGTAAATTTTCAATTGGTGAACTATAATGGCCTTAATGTATCCAAATATTTAAATTTCCCAACTTAGGGATAAATTTTGTTTATTTAATAATTTTAATATTATAATTAAATTTTTTAAAGTATTTTTTAATGTCAATTACGTAAAAATTCAGTAGTAGAAAATTATGTACATAATTAGCTGAAGTAAATAATGTAAACAAAAACACCCTAAAAATAATCAAAAAATTAACTTTTTAAGCTGGGTATATAAGAATTTTACATTCCACAAAAAAAAAGGTGAAGATACTTTAAAAGTAAAAGAAAATGAATAAAATCTTTTAGGGCAAAATGCAAAAAAAAAATAACACTAAATGACTTGAAATCCTTGTATAGCGTAAAAAATCAAAACAGTTACAGTATAAACCTTTTTTGTAAAAGAAGCAAATTAAAGTCCTGATAAATAAAAATTTTTTAAATTAGGTTAACTTAAAAATTAAAAACGGGTTTCTAAAAAATTAGCGCAATCACCATGCCTGTGTATTACAATTACTAGAAGATTTTTTTAAATTAATAATTTTAAAATTCTATAGTTTGGTGGATTGGATTTATTACGTTATTATGATTCCTGACTGGAAAAGAAAATAGCAAAGATTAGGCTGAAATCTATTCTAATCGTCTCTAATCAGAGGAAGTCGATAAGTTAGTAGAAATTAAAGTCACAAAAATAAATACTTTTTTCAACTATAACATGTTGCTATATTTTGCTAAAAAGGATTATTTCTTTTTAACATATATAACTGAGATTTCTTTGTCTTTTAAATGTTTTGAGAATGTATGACAACAACTGTTAGTATTATTTCTTTTAATTCAATTGATTATATATTTTGGAGAATTATTAAAAAATAAAGACTATAATAATAACTGCTAAATATTGAGAAATAGGCTGTTTTCATTATCTTTAAAAGGATCATTTCCATTGCTTCATTGGTGTTTGTTCCTTCTTACTATATATAAAATTCACATTAGCTCACTTTTTATTACAATTTATGCCAAATTTTCCCAAAGAAAACCTCATTGATAAATGAATCCTTTCTGCAAATTTCCTGCTATTCGTACATCAAAATATACATATCTACAAACAGAGTGAAAGGTATAAATACTTCATGACTTTAAGCTCTAAAGTAAAACCATGACCTTCCTAATAATACCTTTGGTCTAAGGTAATTTTTACACTTATTATTTATTAAGGTTACCCCACTCATTATTCATGGCCATACATTTATTATAAAGTCTAGTGATGCATTTTAATATATTTCATTCCCTTAAATACCAACTAATGCTTTTTTATAGAGGTTAATCGTCTGATTAATAGAACCATATTGTAATCAAAATTGCGTAAAACACCCTTAATTTCAATTTGTTTCCGCAATAACTTGAATACATTGGAAAAAATTGTTAGGAAAATACGCAAATTAAAAAATAGGTCAAAGTAAATTCGTGTAAAATATTCTTATCTGCATGAGTTATCAGCCATTAATTTTAAGGCATAGAATTTCAAATAAAATTATTCCACTCAATTGAGCTCCATATGCCCTGAAGTTTGAATTTTTTTAAAAAAAAAATATATGACTTAAAAGCTAATATAAAGTTTTTAAAGATGATGGATCCGATTACATGTCAACAATCGATTGGGATTTCATTTATTTGCTTCTTTAGGGAACTTTTAGTGGGGGTGAAAGTTTGGATATTGAATTTCATCTCATTAAATAAATTAAGTAATGAAAATAAGGAAATCAATTCAAATAAATATTACAATTAACAATTAAAAATAGAGATTAACAAAATTTTCGATTAACTAAAGCAAAAAAAAACCCTTACTTATGTTAATTTTTGTTTTCAAAGTATTTTGTGTTGCAGTCATGTGCAAGGTGGAAATTTTTACTTTGAAAAGCAACTTTAAAATTTATCCAATAAAAATATCTTTTTTATGTTTGATACTTAAAAGTTTCGGGAAAAAACAATAACAGATGTGGTTGCGTTTTTATTTTAATGTGGTATTCTAGTTTAGAGAAATGAATTTTGAGTACTTTTTAGGTGTAATAAAAAAAAAAACAAACAATATTTTTATCATCCTATTATTTTACAAGATATTTATTTATTAATTAAATTAAAAATTCAAAAAGTTACAGGCTGATGATGATTCGGGGTCTCCAAAGAATTTCACATGAAGCTTGCCACGATTGTCACCCTCTTAGTAATCTGAAGTAGAACCAAAAAACAAAAAGATCTATTAATCTAGAGAAGTACTGCTATCGCACGAACTAAAACAGTCGAAAAAAAAAAATTGTGGCTGTCTGAAGAGAAGATAAGCTTTTCTTGCCAGTTTTTTTTATTTTCAAAATTGTTTAAAACTAGTAAAGATTGGAAATTTGTTTTAATCTTAGTTTGTAAGTTAGAAAAGTATATACAAAGACTCAGACCAAATTTCAAATGAATTGTTTCAGTAGAACATGAAAAATTTTGACAAGAATTTCGAAAAAAGTAATTTCGAGGAAAACGTGTTTAAGTTTCGGGTAAAATTACGTGCAGTATAAGCTATAGATTACAATTTCTTCAATGTTTTTTACTATATTAGTGTAACCTTCGAAGTGTAGAAAGGCTTTACGAGAGAATACGATTCCAGGTAGACAGATATCTATTGTCTTTTGTTCGATATGGTTTGATCTGTACCGGCCAAGCCGGTTTGTATGACGCGTCACTAAAACAACTATATCTTCAGAAATAATTTGAATTATTTGCCGTCATTCTGCGAGAGTAAACGAGGTTAGATGCTATGTCAAATTTAGCAAGTTATTTATAACAAAATTAAACTATAAAACTTACTACACTTGAATCCATAAATAAATATTGATAAAATGTCAAAAAAGAGGCAGCAAAATTACTTCCTTAGGCAACTGTTTGGAAAATTTAAATATTATAAAACTCCGTTTTGCTTTTCAGCTCTATTAAAATATCTAACGAAGAAAATTGACAAAATTATAAAAGACAAAGAATAAATAGAAATAAAAAACAAGGCTTAGCATTAAACTTAAACTTTGAATGAAAGAATTTTATGAAAAATGGAGTTTAAAATAATGTCAAAATTTTTATAATATTGATATTCCAGGATTAATTAAGAAAATGTACTTGCATACAGGCATAAGTAACAAACTTTTCACAGTTTTTGATTTTGATAAAAATCATTTTTAAATATTGAAATAAAAATTCAATTTTATTAAATAAATTACATAAAAAGCATCAGAAGTACAAAAATCAAATATAATAAAAATGTGAACATAAATTTAATACAAGACTTTATAAAACCGTTGTCAAGATATTGAAGGTGTCTTGCTAATGTCAATATATAAAATTGTTTAACTAAAGTAAATGTCAGAAAATCAAAGCTGACAAACATTATTTGATTTTGAAAAAAAAGAACATCACGAAAGCTTACATTGCTCCCTAATCAAACTATTGATTTAAGTAATAAAACTAATGGTAACTCAAAGCTTGAAGTATAGCATCAAAGTTAAATTTTAACTAGTTATTAAATGTATATATATGGGTGTCTTTTTGTTAAAAAATCAATTCAAGTCTGGAATTTTACAAAATCCTTTGATACTAAAACTCAAATATAAAAAAAAGAGGCATATCGAAAAATATTTATTAACTTCTAAAATAATGAGAAATAAAAACACTTTGAATGTTAATATTAATATTCCTAAAGTACACAACACTGCCCATGTTCTGGAATATAAGTAGTCAAATATTTTCCACCAAGAATATTGAAATTTATAAAAGTTAAAAAAACTAACCTTGAATGAATAAATATTCTTATTATTTTTTTTTTTTTATATTGTGCGTGACACAATTATAAAACATGCTAAACATAATCGAATTTTCATAAAGAAAAAAAATATTTTTGTGTGTTTAAAGGGCTACATGGGTTTCAGAATATCAAAAAATCGATTTTATTTTAAAGTTTTTCATTTGAGAAGTGTGCCGTGAGTGAATGTAACCTATTCACAAAAAAATTCAAATCAATCAAAAATAAAATTATCGGAGATAATAGATCTTTGAGAAATTTCGTCTATTGCACTGTCGGCTCAGGTGTCAACAGTCTTTAATCATATTTTTCTTGAACTTCTAAAAAAATAATCGATTTTTTTTACAAATTTTGCACAAAGTTGATTACTGCTTGAACGAAGGATTTATTTTGTTTTTAATCACTACGAGTTTTACAAGACGCTGGTGGTGTCGTAAAAAAATAGTATTTAGTATAGTATAGTAATAGTATTGTTTTTTTATAGACTTTTAACAGTCTTTTATTTATCTTAATTATTGTTCTAAAGAGTCTTGTGATCGATGTTTGAAGCACTTTTTTATTAAGCTATTTGCTTCAAATTTTGTCTATATAAACTGCTTGCATAGGAAAAATTCTTGCCAAAAAATTAACCTTTTCCTAGTTCTGGGTATGAATTTAGTGGCATCTTTCGACTGAATTCTCACCTACTTTGGGACGAGCTGTTGAGATTTGACTTAAGAAATTATAAATTGATTTGATGACATTGCAATGGAGTTAAATAAATTTTGCTGAGAATTAACCCATTTCAAGTTCTGGGAACATATACAAGAGAATCTTCCGACTGAGCTCTTATCTATTTCAGGATGTGCCATTAAAATTTGAATAGGCTGCGTTGATGTTACTATGTAGTTTGAATGATTTACTTAAAAAATTAACCCGGTCCTAATTCTCGACATGAATACAGGAAAATTTTACAACCAGATTTTCTTTTACTCTGGGATAAGCTATTGAAACATGAATTACTACTTTGATGATAATTCATTGAATTAATAAACGAAGTTGCCAAAAGCTTAACCAATTTCAAGGTCCCTTCATTAATTATCGTTAAAAAAAATCCATTTAAATCATTGAACAATTGTTGTAGGACGCTCAACCCACTACTACTTCTAGTCTTGTACTTAGCAGTAAATAGCGAAATATTTAGCGATGAGCTATTTAATCTTACTTTAGCATAAATATATTAAATAGAGGAAAAATGACTATAAAAGGGTAACATACAAAAAATTTTCAAAAAGAGACTTTTATTGATGATCTATTTATACAATTAATGAATTGAATGGGGAAAAATAATAGTTTATACCGTTGGCTGGTAACAAAAGGATAAATAATATTTAATAATGTTAAATTGGAGCAAAAGGATAAGTAATACATTTCATCAAATTCATTTACTATTATCAAAAATAAAAGCATGAGGCGTCCTTTATATTAACTACTAATTTCTGCATCAAATGTTATACTTATCAATTTCATTTATATCATCCCTTGAAAAGTTCAATAAAAAGCAATAAGTTGTATCAAGTTAAGTATATAACTTGACACCCCACACTTTTATTTTTGGTATTATAAAATTGTAAATGAATTTGGGAAAAATTTATAATTTATCCTTCTGTACCCATTTAAAGGTATAAGAAATTATTTTTCTCCTTTTATTTTTCTCTCGACACCCCACACTTTTATTTTTGGTATTATAAAATTGTAAATGAATTTGGGAAAAATTTATAATTTATCCTTCTGTACCCATTTAAAGGTATAAGAAATTATTTTTCTCCTTTTATAGCTTACTGATTGTATAAAATGATCATAAATAAGTCTGTTTTTTAATAGTTTTTTTATTTTATTTTTATTTTTTTAATATAAGAAGAAAAACTATTAAAAAAAGAAAAATATATTTTTATAGTTTATATCTAATAGATTAATAAAGACAAGAGTTTAGAAAACTTAATAAAACTACCTTAGGTTTATTTGTTCTTTTTTCAATTCAAAAAACTTCAGAAAGATCAACAAACTCAACCAAAATTTTCATTGTAGGCGTTTAATGACATGTAAATATTCAGATATATTTCCAAATAACTTTCACCTTCTATTTTCAGTGTTTCTTTTTCTGGCTATAAGGATATTAGGCTTAATGTCTTTTGCTCAATAATATTTGCTAAAGGCGACATAGTGGGCGGATAGTTTACATTTATCAAAATCCAAATTTGTAAACTTTTTAGACAAACTAAACAAAAAATATAGTAGAGATTTTCTGTAAAATGAAAATTTTGTACTTTCGACAAAATTTTTAGTTGGCTTAAGTAAAAATTTTTCGCTTATATTCATGGAGAACAAAAAATGTCTAGACGAAGTACAACTAGATGTATAAGAAAAATACGGTTTTGCCAATATTAAGCAATATTTAAAAATATATATAATATATATTGTATGTTGCTTAATGCAGGGAGCTTAGATACTTATTTTATTTCATTTTGAGTCCTGAATTCAATGGCATAACACTACAAAACATTAATATTGGCAATATACCAAAATTACTTCTTTTATGAACATTTTGGGTACTTTTATATTATTATTTTAATTAAATATATATATGAGTACTGAAATTTTATGTGTATAAAAGGAAGCTATTATATATAAAAGAGGATGTAGGTTATTTCAGGCCATTTACTTACCGTACAAAAATTATACTATATATATATATGTATATATTAGGCTTTGTGTCAAATTGAAAGCCTTTTTTGGCTAGATTTTAGAAATTTGACACTTCTTGTTGTACTTCATCAATAAAAAACAACAATGAAAGCAAAATTTTGTTGAGAAATTGACTGAATTTAATTTAGAGACTAATCAAATTCAATAAATTTAATGTACTTTTCTTTTATGTGGTTTTTATCAAATTATATTTAAATAATTTATTTTATACTATTATTTTTACTTATAAACATTTTGAAATGATTCAAACTATTAATTTTTTTTTATAAGAAAAAATGTTAATTACGTATTTTTATACCTTTTTATGCTTTTTTAAAATAAAAAACATCTTTGCATAAAAGTGAATTGATAAATATTATAGGAAAAATATTTATCAATAAAAATTTTTGAAAATAAAAGTAATATTGATTGTGTTTTCGACCTTTGTAACCTCCTCGGGAAAATGTCAAACTTAAAAAATATTTTGGTTTCTAAATGTCAAAAAAATTAACAAAAATCTTTAAAATTGTCTTACAATAAAAACTGCATTATTATCAAACTCTCTTAAATATTTCAAACTACAAAGAAATTGAAATTATTAGATTAATAGCAAACTAAATACCCTTAATCGCCAAAATATTTAAATTATCTAAATTGTAAAAATACTAAAAAGAAAAAACAGAAGTAAAAATTGATTGGATTTGTATTCAACCAACTTAAATGGGTGCATAAATCATCAATTCCATTAAAATTGTTTAAACTTGTTAGCGAAAATAAAGTTGCACTAGCCCGAAATCAGCGTCTACGCTGATTATATCTTAAGGTTTTTCATATAATATTATTCAGAAAATATTAAAGACTTGCAATTAGTGAAATTAGGTTTCTATTGTATTGACTTGAAACTGCTTGAAATAAATTCTCAGACTTATATGGGTATAAATCATTTTGTTATTCTAAAATAGCACTTAAAATACAATATATATATGTACATACATATAATATATATCCTGTACTTTGTAAAAAAAAAGCATGAGAAGCATGAAAAGAAAACATAAAAATCTACTTAAAAATCCAAGGTTAAAGGCTGTGAAATTTAGGAGTGTGCATTATATTAGCCACTAAAAATTCAGGACATTTAGCATGAAAGGTCAACAAGAGTAATTTTTGTTGTTATATTTTAATCATAATTTGTTCACTTTATCGGATAAATTGGGTGTTTACACGAACATATATAAGTGCTACCCCAACAAGTTGTTGTTGTCAATAGTAAAAAATTTTTAAGAAAAGATATAAACTTTCTCTTATAATTTCAAATTTTTCATTGTAGTCATTTGAATAAAAAACTTTACTGTTTAAAAATGTAATTACAATAACAATATTATTTCTTTTACTTTCTAGTATTAGAAATTTCAATCGATTTTTAATATTTCGTGGAAAAGTTTTAATATTATTCTAAGTAGCGTAATTATATATTCTGAACACTCTTTAAATTAAAGAATCAAATTCTTTTAAGTCCTAGATTAGTAGTTGGCAAGCTCATATGTCAAAGGAGACAAATGTTTACAGTGCAAGCAAGAAAAGTGCCAAATTTTTAATTAATTCAACTATATTAAAAAAGGTAGATATTTATTAATTTAATTAGGATATTTGTAGGTGGGTTTTTGCTAAGAATGTTTTTAAATTGATTGAAGTATGCTTGGTGGAGTTAACGTCTCTTTTAACAATTCTATCCACTTTATTTTGCTTACTTTTTCGTCCATTTTTAAGATTTTAGTTTTTTTAACTTCTTAACTCTCCCAAAATTTGTTTTGTAAGCTCAACCTTAATATTACATAATACTTAATACATAATACATAAGGTACCCACCTGTCTGTAAATTGATGAAATAGACCAACAAAGGAGTTATATTAAGAGCGCCAGTAAATATAATAAGAGGGATTAAAAGCAAAATCTATTTTCAAAAATTTTGAGAAAAATTTGTGAGCAGCACCCAGTAAGTCTTTTAAACTTTCCAACTCTATTATTTAATATTTCGATCTGTATACTCAACCATCACATTAACAATTGCGTTTAGGCTTTAAATTAATTCAGAATTTGCTTCTATTGTCTTAGATTACGCAAAGGCACTGGCTATTCAAAAATCCCATTAAAAAAGATTAGTAATCTATAAATTAATTTCCTTAAAATTTCAACATGGATTACAGACTCTTTAATAAAATACATTCCCAATCACTAGGGTAGGTTAACAGAATTTTCAAATGTCCCATGTAATCTAAGGGCATTTAATCCACTGCAAAGCACTTATTAGAATAATTAGAGTATCATTAGAAAATATCTACATATATACCTTACTTGTTTCTCCCAGAAGCATGTAATCATTATAATGAGGCTTAATAACTGGAACCCTATATAATGGTTGTCAATAGGATAGGGTCAGCATTCGTTTTAGTTACTCAGAAGTACGAAAATCAAAAACTTTGCGAGCAGTTGATAATAGAGAGAAACAAGCTCTAGTAAGAAAAGCTTTAAATTCATCTTTATCATTCAGTTTGTCCGGCTGACCACAGTACACTTCATAATTATATGTAATGTTGTCCGGTAGAAGCTAAAAAAAACGATTCCCTTGAAATCCCACCAAAGGGACAGCAAATCTTTTTTCTGGTGAACATTGGCCTTCTAAATAGTTTAAACTGGTTCATTTGTTCCATACTCCATGATCTCTTTCGTTTAACATTTTGTAAAAAATCCATTTCTCGTTGCCAGTAATGATTCGCTTTGAAAATTGATCATTTTCTTGAAGTTTGAAAAGCAAATCACAATCCTTAATGTGGCGAAGCAAATTTCATTTTGTAAGAACACTTGGAACCCATATGTCAAGTTTTGAAATTTAACTAATTAAGACGTTTCACCTAATCATAGGCGGTAGATTTTGACAAATTTAACTTCTCATCAATCTTATGAATTTTTATTCGGGGGTTTGCATTTATCAATGCTTTTTTTTGTCTTCATCGGCTTCAACGGGCCGTCCAGAACATGGTGCATCTTCAACAACGAAACTACTGGAACGAAGTTTTCCAAACCCGTTTTGGCATTTTCTTTAGATCACTATACATCTCCTCCATAGACATCACATAAATTTCTCCTTACTTGAATTTTATTTTTACAATTTCTATAGTAAAAGAGTAAAATATCCTGAAAATGCTCCTTTAGATGTTCCTTTGTTGATAGGAGGGCGCTAAACAAAAACTATTGCAAAGAGTCAAACAAAATTTTTAGCAAACAAAGCCTACTAAATGAGCTCTTAAAATATATAATTAATGATTATGCGCCTGAGGTGTGATGTTAGCTGTGAAAGAATACAATTGGGTCCTATGTTGGAAAAAAATGAAATGACCCAATGAAATTATATTGTTATAAGGTAAGAGTTTTTTACAATAAGATATATACCTGGGGTGTAACAATAAATCCTTTTCGCTTATGTTTTACATAATGAATATTTTGTGGATAATTAAACTAATAAATTTTCTTATCCCAAATAGTCTTAATACTCATTTTAATTAATTCTTCATTAGATTATAAGTTTTTCTTTTAACAAAAAGGAAACTCTAATTGTGTTCATACAACTAAAATAGTTTTGCTTAAGTTTAATCACATTTACCGAACAAAAAGTTTCCTTCTTACTTAAGTATTTCTGACCTTAAAATATTTTCATTCACAACTTAATATTCTGTGGGTGTTGTTATCAAGAATTTTCGTTCAAATCAAGCACAAGGTTATCTCCAAATGAATATATCCGGCTACTAAAAGGATAACAAGAGGGTTAGAAAAATTTTTGCTGACATCTACTCAACAAGGATCATAAGTTCAATAGGTATTACCTAAAGTTATTTTGCTTTCTTTGCCAAAAATTAATTAAATTTTGTTATTTTCTATTCTTTTAAGTTAACTTGTGATTATCCAAAGTTCAAGTGATTTTTCTTGACTATAGTATCATTGAATTAATTGTGTTTTTTTTTGTATTTTCAGTTTTCAGTTTGTCATATATTTTTATTAATTACATTTAAGCTCTAACCATTTAAAAATTGAATTTACACATAGTTACAGAAACTGAAGCATAAGAATTTTTTCTTTTTTTAAGTTTTGTATTAGATTTGACTCTTTTTTATTAATAAAATAAAAAAAACTGTTTTCATTTTCAAAAGGGTAAAATAATTATCAATATGATAAAATATTAAATTCAATATTGTCTTTGAATTTTTTGTATTTGTAAAATAATAGAGAATAAATTTTATTTGTCTTTTATTTACATAACTACCAAAAAAATTAAATAAAAAATAGACAAAGTTTCATTTTTACTGTAGTCAAAGGACATAAAAATAAATGATAAAAAGCAGTCTATAGAAATTATTATTTACAGCAAGTTGTTAGAATAAAGTGATCTAAAAACAAAGTATGTAAAAGGAATTAATACAATAAAATATCCCTTGTATACGACTTTTTCTACTTAAAATACATAGTTGAAAATATGAAAAGTGTCAGTGTGTATGACATATAAAGTATAATTACTATAATTCGTTAAAATACAAAGTTGATACATACTTGCCCATAAGAGAATTCTTTCACAATAATTATGTCATTTCTGATTTTGTCAAAAAATTCTATAAAAAGTGTATAAAAAGATTAAGATAAATGTTTTTTGCAAAAGTATAATTATTGTTTATCTATGTAAAATAAACAAAGAAAAAAGTTTGATTTTCATTTTTCAGTTTTGTATTAGAAAAAATTAAATCATTTAATGAGATATATTAGATTAATGAGATATGAGATATAGATATATTAACTTTATTTCTCTAAATCAGTGACAGTGATATTATTAATGCTTGATAAAAGACAGTTTTTCATGTAAATTAGCAGAAGTAAGAATTTCCCACTAACTTGATTTCCCTCATTCAAATATATTTGTGATTTAATATTTTTATGAAATTAAAAATGGTTTTCTTTCTATGTCGTACTTAGCACCGAAATTTTTTTTAAACTTTGAATCTATACCTTGCAGCTTACCTTTCTTTTTCAAATTTTTTAAAATAAAGAAAAGAATAAATCATGCATTGAGTAAGACATACTTAAACAACTGTAACTTTTTTCAAGTTTCTTGAGAGTTAAGGGTTCTTAAGGGTTACTAAAAAGACGGATAAAAAGAGACTTCAAAAAAATGTATTGAATTTCCCTTGCTTACGTTTAAAATATTATTTAATAATAGCAATGTGCTTATATGTCTCAGAAGTTTTTAATGGAAATGTTTAAGATATGAAAATCTGCATTTATAGTTTTAAAATTAATTATTCTGTATTTTATTTCTAACTGATTGGGACTTTCAATTAGTCGAAAAATATCAGTTTTAACTGGATGATTTTTTTATGTTGAGAAACAAAATGACTCTTTTGCTTAGTGTAGCCATACAAAAAAATTTTAACTTCTCTTACAGAGTAATTCTATATTAAAAAAATTGTTATTAATTTACTTCTACTTTTTTCTATTAATTTTTTACAATAACTTTAATTATAAAAAACTAAACTTCTACATATCAACCCAGGGATATGAATAGGCCAATTTCATAGCTGAAAAAAGGAACTCTAAGATCTCTATGCAAATTATTATAAATAATATACACCGGTATTTATGTAATGTTGGTATTCTTTGCACAGTTGAATATCATAAAGTCATACATGTATTGCATGTAATCAAGACTTCATTATCTTTTGACTATTTAGAACTTAACACAAGCATATATTAGAATTTTCTAAGCGCCATTTTCAATTCCAATTTAATATTTTTTTACCAGTTTATTTTCTTAAACAAGTAAAAACTGAGTACTTGGTTATTTTTATTCACTGCAGCAGTGGTAGAATTTTGTTTTTTTTGAAGACTCAGAAGATGGTGGATAACTAGCTGAAAAGCCAATATTTTTATTTCAAAAAATTACTTTGTATTTTCCATTTATGCAAAAATATATTTGCTAAATTTTAAAATATTCGGTGCAATATTTTTTTTAAAAAAATTTCAAAAAAATCACTTCTTTTTTAATAATAAAAAATAATATGATTTAATAACACTTATCCACTGGCGTACTAAATCTTGAAATATACACAAATGCCCAGTAGTGAAAAGAAAAACTTATATAGTGGGTATTATTATCCAGTTGGACGTTTATTTACGTTTTCAAAATAGTTTTTTTGCATACGACCTGTTGATTAGGTGTCAAACCGGCGAAAATTAGATCTTGCTTCATCAAATTTCTGATAAACTATAAATAACACATTTTTATATTTAGAACATTTTTGACTATATAATAACTCTTTGAAAATAATAAATAATTTTTTACTTATATTTGAGAATTTTACAATTTTTTTCGGTTTATTTTAAACCTCTCTTCTGAAAGGGTTTGATAAAAACTACACTACATGGTCTATTGCTGGTTTAACTTCTGTAGTCATCGGTATCAATTTTAGCCAGAAAGTTTAGTATTTTGCAACAAATTTGAAGTTATTGACTACAAAATTAAAATATATTTTTGTTAAATGTTTTTCGTTAGATTCTTGGCCCTAAAATCATTTGGTCAACTAATGAAAATAATATTAGAAAAATTAAACACAAAAATAATTAAATTTATTAATTTTGTGGTGAGCTTAAAATATCAAATAAAATAAAATTTCCACTTTATATCCTTTATTTGTTTTCTTCTTTAAAACAAAATTCCTACAATAATCTTAAATAAAACTAAAAATAACTAATTTCACTGGTAAATAGCTCAATTCAAACACAATAAAATTCATATTTTGTTTTTCTTTAAATTTTATGAAAATTCCTGCTGATTTTGATATTTAACTAGGATATAAATACAGCACGTAAAGCTTATATAAGTATTTTGACATGGGCATGGATTAATATAAGTTCAAATGAATCAAAAATTTTTAGAATTTAAGTTGAAACAAATTCGAAAGTGCATCAAATTTAGAAAACGTAATCCATGAACAATTTAAGACGTGCTATAATAGCAGGATTAGAAGCACTAATTTTAAAACACACATATATATCTATATATATATATATACTTATATTGGAATATGCGTGTATATTTAAATTTGTAGCCGGAAAAACCACCTGCTATTTCGATATAATTATCTAAAAATATCTGGCCTTAGAATCATGTTCTATGGCACCTTTCTTATTGGTTCCATTAACGCACTTAAGTCATCTCTTTAGAACTGGAGTTTGCGCAAAACCTAAAAAACAAATTTGAATTTGTCTTCATTTCTTTGTTTTCTATAGTGTTTCCATAAAATTTTTAAATGTTTACTACTTTTATTTATTTAAGATGACAGTTTCTATTAAAAATATCATTTATTTTGACAGAATCATTGGATTGTTTTGTTTTTTTTTGTTTGTATTTTTAAAAAGGGTTATTGACATGTGGGCGCATTAAGCTGCTAACCAGAGGGAATAAATTCCTTAGTATTTTTTTGTTTTTTTTTTATCTTTTTGGTCTTCTGAGAATGTTAATGTGCTGACAAATGTATTTAAAAATATTACTTTGCTATTTGTTTCAATTAAATTTATATTTTTAGCTATGGTATTTTATTGAAAATATAATTTTTGAATTGATATTTTTATTTTTCAATATTTATTAAATACTAAAATATCAATTTCCGGTGATTGCTCTCATTTCCGTATTGAAATGTTTAAAATTTAACAATTCTTTTTTAAAAATGTAATTATATACATACATTTCTATGTTGGTATATTTATAAAATTAATTTGTTTAGAATTTTATGAACTTTGAATTTTCAGAATTTTGAAGCAAAAGCCAGAACTATTCAATTGCTTATACTTAATAGTTTTGATTAGGTATGTAATTTGGATGGAATGGCCAAAATTTAAGTAAAACTTGGATTCTTGGATCCTACAAAAACAGAAAACAGCATCTTATGTTAGTTCATGGTTAAATGCTTGAAATTATAGAACAACAAAGTCTCATTATTGAAAAATATATAAGAGAAATGAACTTTTTGTAGAAAAATAAGAATGCCATTGTTTAATAACTCCAACATCTGAGGAAGGAAAATTTAAAAATTTAGATGGGGTGGATTAGTGGGTAAACACTTCTTTTGGGGTTAATTCTCTAATATGTATAATATTCTGTTTTTCTTTCTTACGTGAATGTTAAGGAGAGTTATATAGTACTTACTATATATTCTTGAGAAAAGAAGAAAAATGCTTTTATTGATACAAACTTTTACATTTTATAAAACATATCACAAAAATGGCACATGTTTTAAAAACAAAGAAAAAACTTTAAATGTCAGATAAATATCATAGGAGAATGTTTTGTTGTCCTTTAAAAATGTGTGAAATTGAACGAAGTGATTTTATTCTCGCCTTCGTGAAAGCGTTTTAACAGAAATTAACCATTGAAATCCAGCAGATTATTTCTTTTAAAGTACATATGCATGTTTTTAATAATTTGAAAGTAAAAGTGAAAGAATACTTCAATTTCGTACGCTTTTAGAGAACTCAAGAAAATTTTTTCGATCTGATCACTATGTTAAACATCAAGTATGTTTAGAAGTTGAGATTTAACATTTCTGGATGCTAGTTTGATGTACAAAAACATACAAAGGGTGAATTCTAACCGTAGGGATAATACCGTGAAGAACAAGTGTTCTTTCACTTCTATATTAAAGCTCTACAAAATACACTTAAGGGAAACTAGCCACACGGTATGAAAGAGATATTTTTTTCTATGTTGTATGGTGTAAATGAATATTATTTTATAGATACATAAAACAAAAAGAAACTATATATTTCTTATTACATATAAATTAAATTAAAAATATATTATATAAAGTGTTTTCATTAAAAAGCAACCTGAAACAAAATAAACTAAAAAAAATATGGAGTTTAACACAATTTTCGTTCAACATTTAGGAATAATTTTGAGAGTTTTAGGACTTTAAGACTTTGGAATATTTTTGTTGAGTTAAACTTCCTTTATTTCTATGAATTTTATGAATTCTGCTTATAAACCTTTTTGATGGCGATATAAATCTAAATTAAATTGAAGCATTGTATAAATTATGCAAATAAAAATATTCTAAATTTAAAAAATTAAAATTACATTCAAATGAATACTTTTACGCATACGCGTACTAAATTAAGACTTCGTGTAAACTGCGAAGTCCAATATTAAATATTTAGAAATTTTTCAGGATCTGTTTTTTTGTTCTATTAGAATCTGTCAAATATTGATTCCGCTTACTATCACTTTTACCTTAAATTCGGGGATTCTAAGTTAACCCACTAATGTGTATTAATTTTGAAAAGTATATAATAAAAATTTGTTATTTTGAGCAATCTTTGCATTATAATCCTACAAAATGATTGCATTTTCATACTCAAAATGTTCAATCTATTCTATCTCTGTAATCCATGATAAGAGAATAGAGTTTACTTGTTTCTATTTTATAGCCTGGTTAATTAATAATTTAACCAATTCTCTTTTTTTTAGATTTTTTAAGATTAAAATTTATGCTATTGAGATCACAATTACACATGCCTTGGAAAAAACCTAAATATTTGTACCCATATTTTTGCAAAATGATTGTAAAAATATCTGCAATAATCTAAAAAATATTAAGAAAATTTTAATTATTTTTTATTCCTTTTAGAGAACGATTTTTATATATATAAGACTAACAATGAATATTTTATTTCTAAAACTTTTCTTTTTAATTATACTCTTCCACTTGTTTGAATTAGATTCTTTTTTGTAACGATATAAAATTTTTATTAATGTAAACCCTTGATTTTTTGGCAGCTGATTAGCTATCGCTGATTAAGTTTTTATTATACATAGAACTTTTGTTAACATTCTATTTCAAAATTAGAAAAGGATTTAAGAGTAACCTAAAAATAATAGCTTAGATTTAGATTATATGTTATAAGAATACTTTTTATTGTGTTTCTTTTCATTTTCAGGGATTAGTATAGGTAAAAATTGTTTATCTTTTTGCATTAAAAAACTATTTAAGTGAATAATTTCTGGGTTTTTAAATATTTGGTTAAGTTGTTATTTGACGTTTCAAAGTTGATATTAGTGGCAGTTAAAAAAATATTATTTATTTTTCGTACGGGAGGTAAAATAAAGCATTAAAAATTCATTGATGTATTAAATTTTTACTATTTTACATAAAAGTTTTATAAATATAGTTAAATTTAACATTTTTTCAAATATTATTTCACTCAATAAATTTCATTTATAGTCAAATATTTATAAATCAAAAATCAAAAAAAAATAGTTGGTAAACAAAGTGAAAACTATGAAAATAAGGGCATAATATTAATTTTGTTTATTTCCTAAACAAATTTTTCTTTATCATTACGTTTTTTAGGAAATTCACTAAATTTGGATACTGTTAACATTCAATAAAGTCATGTAATCATCTGGAAAATTTTGTTTAAGCAAAAAATTAAGCTCTGAAAATGGTTATTTTTTCATTTTAAATTTAACAGATTTCATGTGAAATATATTTTTGATTGATGATTTGATAAGTCTTGTTAAATACACAGATTTTCAATTTGGTTCTTAGAAATTGTTTGATGTATACTTTTCAAATTAGGGTAATTAGCTTATAGGAACTTTTGTAAAATTTTTATAAGAATCTTATTTGTTTCTATGCAACGGAAATATTAATCATTTTTAAAGCTGTCTTTGAGAACAATTTTCGTCTACATAAAGTTATACGAATCTTGTTAACTGAATATTATGTATACTAAAGTTCAAAATTAATTTTGTAAAGTTGGCTAAATAATTATTAAGGCAGAACTCAGGAAAATAAATTTTAAATTAGTGCCTATACTGTTCGGTAAGTTTTTAAAATACTCCAAGAGATATGGCCCTCGCTCTAAAAGACTTTTTGAAAATTAATTACAACTTTTCAGATATACTTTAATCGATTTATCTGAAATCATTATTCAAACATACCTGTCATAAAAGTTTTAAGTTAATTATGGAAAAGATATAAAATATTTATTTTGTTGCTTAAATCTTTTTAAAAACTTAAGGAATGATTCTAAAAATGATGTTATAAGCTTTAAAAAAATGCAAAACTAAAATTTTTATTTTTCATTTTTTGATTTAACAAGCGCTTTATATTTCATCTTTATTAGTAACTCAATTGGAATAAAATTTTCCAGTAAGATAATATCAAGCATATTTTCATATAAAAGGAAAATATTTTATAATACCTACTTTTATATTTAAGGCATAGACAGGAAAAGTGTAGAAAAACTTCTTTGAGAGCTCTTTTAACTCTTTGTTATTATTCAATGTTGCTCCTCAATGATTTAGCTTGAACTAATACATATAATTCCTTATAATTCTAGGTAATAAATAGCTTTTATATTTAACTTCTAGTATGCAACTATTAAAAAAAGTTACACATTTGTAGGTTTTTTGTTAATTAGTGAAAAAATAACCAACATAATGACATTTTTGTAATTTTATTTCGTTCATTTTTTAAACTGCTCAATAAAATTTTGTTGATTTTATAATAATGGAAAGTAGAGAAGAGAAATCAATTTTCATAATCTATGAACACTAAAACTATTTATATTGAAACTTTTCTCGATCAAATCTTCTTTAAAAACTACGTAAAAGCTAAAAATCGAATGTTATGTGAACACATTTCGATTATCTTCCATGCAAAAATTTCTTAACTTAAATACAAGTATACAAACAATAAATTAGACTTTAATAAAGATAATCATATTGGTTGAATTAGCTTTATACTATTAAATTTGAAACTTTTAATAGATATTATCCTTGCAACCTAAAATTTTACAGCTTTTGAAAATATTTTGAATTTTTATCTGTTGAATATTACTTGAAAATTGTATGAAATAGACTCACCAGATAAACAAAAGAAATAAAATAATCTATCTAAAAGACAAATAAGAAAATTAAGTTTTTGAAATAAATTTAGTAGCTGTCATCCTTCTTTGAATATCATAGGCTTTAAGGGACCTAGAACTTATGTATTTTATATCCTAAGTTTTTTTTTTAGCTTTTCTACTCTTTCCCATATCATCAATTTACTAAATTAATCATTTTGTCCTTGGTAACAAGAAAATATTTTATTTTTCATCCCTCATTCTTTCTCTGATTTATTTTATATTTCACTTTTGAATGTATTCTTAATGGTTTACTCTGACTCTTTGACTATGAATTTTCTCATTTTTGAATGGTTTTTTTGTATTGATTACTAAAAATTATTAAATTAGGAAAAAATTTCAATTTATCAAATTTAACATGTGTACATATTTTATTTGTTATGCTTTCATCATAATACAAGGATATTCCAGTTGAGACTTTTAAATTTATTTTTAAGTGAATAAAGTGTCGAAATTTTTTGCATTTTAAGATTTTAATACAGTTATATTTTTATTTTAAGTCTTTTAAAATATTTGACATTTACATGACAGTAACATAAGTAGTACAAAAATATATAGAAAATATTGGTATTAAATTGGAAAATAAATAAAAGGAAAAATTACAGATGGTTTTTCCAATTACTATAACGGTGTCGCCTTTGTTGGCAAATGCAATTCGTATGAATGAATGCTGTATCATTATTAGAAAACTGAATTTTTGAAAATAGGTTGTGTTCAAAATTATATCAATACTTTATTCCTTAAGGCTCAAACATAATGACACGGTTTGCGGAGTGGAAGCGGCATTCATTTGGAATTTGGAAATTCAGCTGTTACAGCAAAGCAGAATTCCGAATGAATTTCGCTTCGACCTTGCAAACCACGTCATTATGTTTGAGCCTTTAGGTGATATCTATACTACAATACAAATCTAGTTTTGTCTGAAATTTCCGTACAAAATTTGCAAAGTACAATAAAATTTTCGAACATAAAGAAAGGAGTGGAGCCTGTGGCTTAATTTGAATTTAATGAAAAAAGAATATGATTATTTTTTAGAAAAATTTTCTTTCGCCTCCTTTTGGTTTATATTCAGTGTGGCTGGCCTATTTTTCTCTTGCCAATTTTGCTAATAAAAAATTTGCAATTGATTCCACGAAAACTATTTGTTGTGAAAAAGTTATTAGGCTAGAAAGAAATACTAAAAACACTAATAGATTAAATCTTTTTCACCTTAATTCATGCTTTATATACATTTTTAGCTTTAATTTGTAAGCTAGTGATATTATATACCAATACATTTTGGTTATGTATAAAACAGAATATATTAGAAAGAATTTTATTAAAAATTCCTCCTCTTAAAATAACTTTTACATCCTAATCTTGAGTACAATCAGATTTATAATATTTTCTATGATAATAAAATACATTGTATAACATATTAATTAAATTTTTTAATTAAAAATTATGTCAAACATTGAAACTGAAGAGGTAAATTAAAAGGAAGAAGCACAAAAATGTGTCTAGTTTTTTTGTCTTTAGACTTTATGTTCTATTTCTTTAATTAAACTCTTCTTTTTTATACAGAAAAAAGAAAGAACCTCTTTAAATAAATACTTTAAAGTCAAAGCTTAAGCTCGTTTTATCACTTATATTTGTAAATATAAATAATATCAAAACCTAAATATTTCGTATGAAAATACATATGAAAACTGTGAGAAATATTTTGGCAGCAGTCTACACTTATAAAATAATTATATCTCATGTAAAAAAGTATTCACAAGTAGTGATATTTTATAAAACAAAAAATGTTCCTTTGTTTATGCGCCCACCTATTAAAACAAAAGTAAAAAGGAAACAAAAATTAATGAAAATAGAATGCCACAGGCACAAGCAAATAGAATTAGTGTCTTATTAACTATAAGCTTAACGCTGCTTAGAACTAAAAGATTAAGAAGTTAAATTTAAATAAAAATCTCAATTTATTTATTTTATTTTAACAAAAAATTTATTTTCAAATGTAATTGAAAAATATTACGTTAAACATATTTTTCTATAGGAATTAATAACTTTCTATAATACTGGGTAGTTTTCTTGTGTTTTTTTTTCTTTAGCCAAATAAAAATTTCTATTTTTTCTTGTTGATGTGGGTGTGATGCTAAAAACAACAAACTTTGATGGTTTATTTGTGTTTTTTTTTTTGTATTTTCATTATAAGTTGCGATGTGATGATAAACGCTATTAATAAGAACATTGTGTGAAAATTTACTTGAACTTAACCTCTAGTAAGAATTTTTCTTTTTTATTTTTGTTAATAGTACTAAAGCTATAGAAATTGTGTATTTTCAGTTTTTCAAATTAACTAAACACAAACAAAATTCTTAAAGTATATCTGAGTTATGTATCCTAAAATATTGTAGATAAAACTAAATTAATCAATATACAAATTGTATGGTAAAGATACTTTGAAGTTTAGATCATATATTTAGGCATTTTTACTATGCTTATAGATTTTTATATATAAAACTCAATATTCTATTATTGGTGTTTTTTTTTTTTTTAAATTTATAAAGTGTATCTGATCTTTGGAAAAAGTTTTTTAAAAGGCATTTTTTTTATTTTAAGTACGATAAAGAAACCAATAATAGGACAACAGAAACAGATGTTGTTTATTTTATCATGGCCAATTATTTTCCAATATCCTCTTAAAGCTAAATAACATCTAAGAAAGATATTTATTAAAAAATTATAATTATGAAAATGAGTAAATATGTTTTTTTCTATTCCTATTATCAGATTTGGGAATGATTTTAAATGTAGTTTTTTCGTAGAATGTTTTTAAAATAATACGAGGTAAAAGTTGCTTATTCCAATGAATTATTTTGAAAATTTTAATTATATTTGATTAAGCTTCTTTTTTGAAAAGTAGTTTGAACTTATTTTGAAAAATCTTTATTTGAAGATAAACTTTTTCAAATAAAGCTACACTTTTTAGTTTAAGAAAACTGTTTAAGTTTAGAATATACAAAATTCCCAACTTTGAATTAAATCTAATTTATTACATTGGTTTCTGTTTGTAAAAATACTTTAAGATAAAAATACGTACGTAGGATAAAAATAGCATTTTTGCTTAGTTTTTTTTCAATATAATGAACTATATTAAATGCTTTTTAAGCTACTTCCGTAGCAAAGTTAAACATTTGATATAAATATTTTGTGAAATACTCATTTTTAAATTCAGGCATTTGAATTTCATTTCCTGTAAACCCTCAAAATTGTAATTGACATGTTAAGTCATGATTGTTTTATCCAAGGTTTAAGAAAGAAATTATATCTTTTGTAGATATATAGATATAGTTTATGCTTAGACAAAGGAATAAAAAAATTGATATTTTTTTTTAGTCAATACTGCATTGAAGAAGTACTCAAAATTTTCTTTATTTTGAAGAGAACTATATTCAATTGACTTTAAAAATAAAGTGTCGTGAAAAGCACCATTAAAAACTGTCGCAATAAGTAAAAACTCTTAAAGCTTTATTTCCGGAGATTTTATTCCAATTAACTTATTAAATATATTGTACTACTCAATAAGACAGTGAAAAAAACCGGTTATTTTTTGAAATTTTAAAATCAATGTATTACAATTTTCGTTATATAAAATCTAATCTACTTTATAACTAACAAAGAAAGCATAAAAGTTAGAATAAACGCTATAAAAAAATTATAGCTAAAAATATTTTCAAATTCTTTTGAACAACTTTGGCAAACTTTTAGTATTGAACAAGTTAAAATTTAAATTATATGTAAAGTTTCTTTAAATATCTTATAATAATAATAAAATAGCAAATTTGACTGTAAGAATAAATTAAAATTGATAAAAGGGTCACACTTTTAAGTCAAGTTTTACGACATAAGCAAGTATAAATTTATTCCAAAAATTAGTCTTCAAAAACATAGTTTTACTTTTTGGGGCATTTAACTAGAGTATTTACGAGCAATCGAAAAACTTCCAATAGCTTAGTTTGAAATTGAATTCAAGAACTTAGAAGGATCCCGCATAGAAAGTAAACTATTCGAAGCCCAGCAGGAAATAAAATCCTAGCAAAAAGTTTCCTGTATGGTTTGCAATTAAGTTCATGGATGCTGGCAGTCTTGTTAGTTATTTTTTTCCTTAATTTTTCATGAAGAGAAAAAAACTGCCAATATTTATAAATCCAAGTTAAATAAGTATTGGTAATCAACTAATTTTCAAAGAAAGGATACATTTATACCACGTTAACTGACAGAAATCCTGGTTTTTAACCAAACTTCTACGTTATAGCGTGTTTAAGCCATATGACTACTGATGAATTTACTGAAAAAAACTGCATAGAAAAAGAACAATTACTGACAATTTTACTGACGTTTGAGTTTCAATCATTATGTATTTTTTTTTAAGGTACAAGGGATATTTTTTAAGTCTCATATATAAACATATCTAATGTAAGATCAAAAATTGAGTTGAAATTAACTAGTGATTCATCAAAACTTCTACTTTTTAAAATGTGAACTGTGGAAATTATTTCCACAAATACTAAATGTTCAAATTAATATTAGCACCTAGAGGCTTAATACAAAGAATTTCGTTTTATTTATTCAAATAATATCCTGAAAATCGAGAATTTGTATAGAAAAATAGAAATAATGATCAATGTCTTAACATCAATATATGTATGTGTCTGATGTGAGAAAAATAATGGCTTGCAAGTGAAGCTCAGAACCATACTTCAATATTTTTTAAAATATATGAATACTTATTGCTATGTTAAAAATAAACTAAATACTACTAAAGTAGTTGATAAAGATGTCTAAAGAAGCTCAGCATTATTAACATTTCTTTAAAAAATTATAACAAATAAAACTTTATGAAAATTATTTTATATAGATCGATCGTAAATACTGGCAGTGGATGACAATTGATGTTAATATAGTTAGTTCAAATATTAATTCAGTAATTATAATTAATAAATTACTTTTTAGTTTTATATTAGAGAAAATCTTCAGAAAAATGAATGAAACAAATTCGGAATTCTGAATTCAGAAAAAAGAAAAAACAGTCTCACTGAATGGGAATGACTGAGAAATATAAGTAGGAATATACTATAAAAAATTTTTTAACATTTTGCAAGCTTTTACGTTCGATCTATCTTAAAATAATTTTCATAAAGTTTCATTTGTTATACCATAAATGGATAAAAATTCCCTTGCGTGCTGCTAGATGAAAGCCAATAAATTTATATTTACTAATAAAATTCCTGTGGTGATTTATTGGGATGGACTAAAGAATTTCACAGACAAAATTGTCAGTAAATTCTTCAGTAATTGTGCAATTAAAACACACAATTATGTGTTAATATACTTAAATTATTATTGACTACTTTACTATAGAACTTTTAGTTTTCTTATAAATCACTTATCGAATTTCATTCTAGAACGATATAAAAAATTGTCAAAGCATACACATATTTTCGTAAATAAATTATGGATAAAATTTGAGAGGCAATGTGTATATTTAAATAAGCCTCAAATTAAATTTTTGGTTAAACTGATTATCAAAATCATTTATTTGGCTTATTTTTTAATCACATATCATAGAACCGTGGCTTTCTTCCTTCAATAAAAAGCTAACTTTTACTTTGATAATTTTTTTTTAATTTTTCGTGTTAGTTCATACAAAAATTTATTCAAAATTGCACAAAATCGAAATTCTTTACATGAAATTATTTTGAAATATAGATTCTCAAAGTTATTTTGACACACAACCCACTTTTAGATTAAAAACATATATTGCCCCTTATATCTTATATCTTATATCTGATTGTCAGATGACGGAAATTTTCAATTAGAGAATATAAAACTTGTGTTAAATCATTTTTGGAAAAAATTTTATGTCAATAAAACGAATAATTTGACTTAAAAAACTTATCAAATGTGAACAGAAATGTTATAAGAAATCGTTGAACAATCAATTATAGCTCCTGAGTTCCTGATTTTTATATTTTTGTTTACTGTTAGTTCTATAAGTTGTTCTTTTAACTGCTAGGATTCTTTTGTATTGAAATTTGAAGTATAATTCTATTCTGTTATGTTCAGGTTCAAATTGTTTTAGAATTATTTCTAAAAAATCATCGTGGATGGTTTCCAATACTGTTCAGTAAATACAAGTAAATAACATATTGTAGTAATGTATGAAAGCAAAGTGCTGTAAGTAATCCTGGAAATCTAAATTTTAAGTATGTTATTAAGTCTTATAATGTCCTTTCATAGCCAGAACGTCATCTGGAGTAGCTGATGAAGTATTATTTAAATAAATATTATTTGTACTAAATATTGATTTCTTTCTTTAGATATCCTTCTCAATTTATAGTAAATAATAGCATAGTTATTGATATATTTTCTTATCATTGATAAATCTCAAGTATGTATGTATATATTTCAATACTTGACATCTAACTAAATTGAAATTTGACAAGTTTTAAGACGATTAAAAGGATTTGATTTTTGTATAGAACTTTTGCTAATAGAAATTTTTCGGTTAGTATTCAATAGCTATTTTGTAAAGCACAGTATATTTTATACTTCTTTTTCAAGGTTTTTTATATTTACTGAGATTCATACTGTTTCTGGTGTGAAGGAATTTAAAGACTGTTTTCAAAAATATTATTTTTTCATTTTAGATTTTTTTAACACTTTTAATTTTCTCTGATACTTTTACTGTGGCTTTAAAGCCCACCAACACACTTTGACAAAGACTGCTCTATAAGCATATGAATTGCATTCTTAAGATATTTTTTTCTAAATTATGGACAAATTTCTCATGTAAACTCTACAGAAAAGAGTCATCGTCGTTAGGTTTTCTAGAAAAATTTTATATTTTTATTGATTTAAATTTCTTGAAAAAAATAAGAAACAGAATTTACTAATATTTATTATTCATGTAATGGTTTAAAGAAAAATATAAAACCTTCACTCAATAAAAGGCTGACTATTATCCTATTAAAATTTCATAAGCTTGGGACTTAATTGAAAATTTAATTCAATTGAATTTAAATGGTTCAATTAAATTTTCTAAGCTTAAGGTATTAAGTTTTTGTAAATTACAATGTGATCGGCTTATCAGATTATTGATTTGCAAATAATTTTGTTAGCTATTTTATTTTGTATATTTATAAAAGCTTCAAATTTTCTTTAGCAAATTTACAAACTTGTTTAAACAATAATTTTTGAAATCTTAAAAAATATAATTTGTTTATCTTGTTTCTATTTATTGTTTGTTATTCGTAGTAAACTTTGTTTTACTTGGTATTTATATTTAAATTTAAATCTCATCATTTGTTTTATATCTAATACTAATTTGATAAATTTAGTTAATTATTTACTTTTAAGGAAAATAAATACTTAAAACTTTATGCTTTAGGGTGTTTTTTGTACGTAATTTTTGAGATTAATTAGCTTGAGCTTACTAGACAATATTTTTAATGAAAATCAAATATTATAACATTCATGAATTTCCATTTTTCAGAAAGAAGACATAAGTTAATTCGTAATATTAAGTAAAATTTCATTATAATGGAAATTCGCTTGACCTATAGTTAGCTTTTCTGTAGTAAAGGATTTTGTTTTGCTCTGCTAACAATCTCGTGTGTCCCTAAAATTATTGTTTTCTTTAACTATGTTACAATAATACAATTAATTTTTATAATATGTTTGAATATAAATACTATGTTGCACATTTGGACAAGCATCATTTAAATTAAATTTGAAAAAGTGATGAGAAATTCACTAGAAAATTTTTTTGATATTAGGCAAAATTACGGTTAGTATAAAATGCATTTGGCACGTTAATAAATATCTGTGATAGTTTTTCTGTTGTCAATTTTTTCTTTATTATTATACTCTGTTCTATATTTTGATAGTTTGCTACCCTTGGCAGTTTTAATATTTTTTTCTAATTCAGTTTCTGGAGAACATTTTGATGATTAATTAGAAGTAATGACTTGAATATTTTGTTAGCTATTTATGATTTTTATAAATTCTTGATTTGATAAAATTTTTAGCTATGTCGATTTAGGCTACATTTCTTTTTAGTTTTAGACTAAATGGACTTCTATTAACTATCTTGATAGATTGTTAATTTGACTTTTTCATTCTTTTTTAGAATCTGATTAATCGGTTTATGTGATAATTATATCATTCCAAAGTAATATCTTTGACATGATTTTTTGCTAATATTTTGTTAAAAAATGAATTTTTAGCCAAAAATACTATTTTTTTGTTTTTGGAGCCCAATCATTGAGCTAAATTTCTAGGCTTGCGTTGAGATGAATGTGTTTTCTAGAGTTTCGTGATGCATTTACTTAATTTTAAAAAATAGCTTTCATTTTTCTGTTTCAGGTTGTCCTAGTAGAGTCCTAGTAGACATATTGCTTCTGGAAGTTTAAACTAATCTTTTATTTCAAAAGTTTGATACCTTTAGTGTTAAAACGTCTTAAGAAGTTTTATTTTAGAAATACAAAAAATGAACTTATTCGAATGGTTAAATAAATCGACAGAAAAATTTCAAAAAAATCATAAATCACAATTCAGTTAAGCTATTTTAAAGCACAAAAATTTTCCATTTGTTCAAAACCCATCCAAAAAGTAAATATAATAAATTTTTCACATAAATTTCTTTTGGGGCTTAAGCCTTTTGCCCAGCTTAGAGATGATTTGGAGCCCGATTCATTGAAATATTCTTTAAAAAATCATTATTTTGTGAAAAATATGAAAAGAATTAAATGGATTTTTTTAGCTTAAGATTAGTTTCAAAATTAATTATTTTCAAGAGCTTTTTTATATTTGATAGCTTAAAGTTACAATGTTTTCAACAATTTATATACAGGTTCAATGACTTAACGGTAAAAATATTTGATGAGAAATTTTCTTTTTTCTTACTTTTCAAGCTTTATTTCAAATATTAAATCACAATATGAAAAATTTACAAAAATTGAATAGTTAATTTTTAAAAATTGGCATTCCAATTGTCACTTGAGATTTTTCATTGTGAAATTTAAAGTGTGTAAACGTCAATCTCTTCAAATATTATTTGTCACTTATGTATACGTGCTCAAATATAAATATTTATTATTTCTAGGAAAAGTAAAACTTAGGTTTTAGTCTTCATAGAAGTGATTTCAAGCAAGTGTCAGTGACTTCATACATATGTGATACTTGTCACACAAATATACGACATTGATAAGTCGCACGATGAAATGATGCTTAAAGTTATTACCATAAGGACCGTAATTTTAATCAGAAAAATGAATTTCACTCACGAACATATAAAACTGTTGAGTTCTAAAGTGTTTAATTATGTATCAAGTTAGCAAGATTGTATCAATTGCCTTGTTTTGAGACTAGGCATGGAATTACCAATCAAAATTTCTATATATTACTTATATAGTAATTATAAAAGAGAATTGCATAAACTTCTGACTCCTTAAACCAAAAAGAACAGAATTTATTCATTAGTAAAAGCAACTTATGAAATAGAAAATTTTGCGATTCTTTTATTTGAAATAAAACTAGAGATAATACACAAGGTTTAATGTGATTGGGATTATTAAATTCAGTTCCCTAATACCCAAACTAATAGTAATTTCTCGTATGAAGAATGGTTGTAAAATCTTATTTCAAATTTAATTAAAAATTAAGTTTATAATTTTAGTTTAGCTAAGAATACCATTAATTTTCTAGGCTATCAAATTTTATACCAAATGGTAGCCTAAAACACTAATGAAAAAAAACGTTCTTTAAAAATTAAATTTTATTGAAACAAATTAAAAAGAATTCATGCCATATGGCTACACAAGCTATGTATAAAATTTTCTATTTAAATATCAAATAAATAAAAATAATTATTGAACTTAGAGAAAAACTACAAATTATATGATTCGTTTCTCTAATTTGTGAAAACTGAAAGCATATATAGAGCATATAAAATTTTCTTATTAGCACATCATAAACTGAAAATAAGCCGGAAAAGTAAAGCAATGTGCTAGGGTCTATTTTTATGGCTTAGCCATCATATTAAGAATCTGTCGTGGCCTCTCGTTTTTGCCATCTTTAAAAGTGTGCCAAGCTTTCAAATTATTTATTGAAAATTTAGCTCAAGTGCACTTTTTATTCAATCAACTTAGTAATGTTTCTAATGAAAAAAAAAAATGAATTTTTGGCACAAAAATTTACTACATTTTCGGTAATTGATTTTTATTTGTGAATTCTTTCATTGATAGTTTCTTTTGACTTGTCATGAATATGAGCGATTTAATTATTTTATACATTTGATGGGGAGAAGTCAAGTATAGTCGTTAAATTCAAATAAATTTTATTTATTTTTTAAAACTAATTTTATGAAGAATGATTACTTAATTTAGTTTCACCTTAAATAGCTGGACCATGGTACATTACGTTTTATTATTTATTTTATTTTATGATAACCTTTTTGATGTCATGATGAGAGGATTTCTTTTCTCGACTTTCTCATTTTTTGCAGCCTTTAGATGCCAAAACACCGATTTTCGCTTAAGAAATTCGACGTATTTGTTATTCTAAAAATAATAATTATTACAAAAAAAGCTCCTGTTGATACCTAGTGAAATATTGCAAGAAGTACTGTGCAAAATTTCAAAATGATCGGACCAGTAGATTTGAAGTTATTGTGAACATCAACTTTGAAAGTAAAAAGTTTCAGGAAAACCTTTTAAAGTTTTGTTTACTAAAAAATTACAAATAAAACTGGATAATACTTTTACACAGATACAGAGTCACCGATGCCAGATCCATAGATAAAAGATTTTTCATCAAAGAGATCTATTTAATATAAATTTAATTAAAAAAATACCCTACCTTCCTTTCACCGAATATTTTATAACAAAAATTTTCTAAATTACTACATGACATTCAATGCATACCAAATGTCAACTAACATGCTATTATTCCAGCAAACAGCTTTGTAGGCCCTTGAGAATTTTTTATAATATTTGTATTCGTGTAATAGCGGGTTCATACAGGCCAACTCACAGCAGAAACTCACAGAGATTCCGTGAGTTTTGTATGAAAAACAACCGGTTTCAATGTGAGTTTCTGCTGTGAGTTGGCCTGTGGGAACCCGCTATAAGTGGTAGATCGTATGGACCAGAGTTGAAAAGACTGACTAGTCAAAGTCGGACAAGTTTTCTAAAGGCTTTCCATACTAAGTTTAACATATATGTATATATATCGGTTTTAATCCTTAGTACAGGAACTGTTATCACGGACAGAAAGATTTCAATATTGAACCTGATTGGAATTTTATTAATTAGCTTTTACTTATTAAGCCCTAATTAGTTTTTATAAAGAAGAAATATTTCCCTACCCACATCCACCCTTTTTTTCTTTTGGGCCTGCTAGACAATATTTTCTTCTCGAGGTATTGGAAAGTAAAAGCCTATTTTTCAGTTTTTTAGTACCAGAATTTTTCCATTTCTAATCTTAAAATTAGCAATTAAAGCAAATATAATAGAATTAGGAATTCAAGCCATTTTTTATTATTTTTTCATCCACTAATAATTAAGTTAAAATTTCTGTCTTATTGATATATCTTTCTAAGTAAACTTTGATTTTTCTTGACTTCAAGATATCTTTGTAATATAACCCAAAGTTTTATTTAATTTTAAGTAAAAGGAATTTAATACGATTTAACTATATTAAGGACATATCTTTTTCAGTTTAAATAAAGTGCTTTTTTATGACTGTACAACAATCCTAGATTATAACATTTCTATTGAGAACTGAGAGATTAGCTATCAGTTTCTAAGAGATTAGGGTTGCTATATATTAAGCTAATATCTTTTTTTTCATATTTTCTAGATTAAATAATTTTCTTTTGATGTTTTAATTTACTTTGAGTCCAATGTTTTGATAATTTCGTATGATACTTGGGTATCATTTTATAAATGATATTCAATAAAATTTTCTCTTATTTGAGTAGACCTTTAGTCCATTAAAAAATGCTTTTATCTCTATCATCGAATAAATTATACCTTAATTTCCAAAGAAAGTTAATATATGTATTTGTCTTAAAATATTCTTATTGTCATCAATTAAAGAGAACTCTTTAATAACCAATAACTTGCTGTCAACAAAAAAATTACATCGTTTTAGATTGAATTCCCTGGAATCTTAGATTTAATAAATTTTCTATCTCATATCTGAAAAGTTTGTCGTATTCTTTAATTACAAATAAATTCTGCCGATATACAGAGCTGCCTTCAGGGATACTTACAAGGGGAACACGCGACCTTGGGGAAACGGATTTGAATGATAATTTGCATAGTAGTAGATCATGATGAGTGCACCTCAAATATAAAATACTAGGACGCAACTCTCAAGGGTTGCTGAGAAAACTACCCCTAAAGATTTCACAGCAGCTTAACTCCGTAAAATATTTGCGAAATTTCAAGCGGTCTTACAGGGTAGGTAGCAGCGTGGTGGTTCATTGTATATTATCTAGTAGCGTTAATGAGTTCGAGTCCCCGTCCGGGCAAGGAGTTTTTTTTTAATATATGTGTTTTTTAATATATTTTTTTTATTTATATTATGTTAAATTTTATTTGCAAATTAATTAATCATGATTAAATATAAATCTAGATTATTTTTCTATTAATTTTAAAATAAGTAATTAAAATGAAAAATACACAAAAATCTTGTCCGCCCTTCAATGTTACTTGTAATTTTAAACTGAAACTGATTAATTTAATTTTTAAACTGAAAAACAAACATTTGCGTATCATTTAATTAATAAAAACAAAAACGTTAATAATGGAATTTTTTTAAATCTCTTAAATTTTTTTAAATTAAAAGCTAAAAAAGATATTTCGCGTATCACAAAGCGATACCTTAAACCAGCGATTTCCAAACTGTGGGTCGCGACCCACGAGGGGGTTGCGGAATAACCTCAAGGGGGTCGTGAAGTTTTTAATTTCTGTTTTACATATATAAAAAAATACTTACAAAAAGCTATTTAGTACAAATTTTTTGTTGCGATATTACTTTATTAAAAATCCCTGTAAATGCCGATAATACTATTGTGAAGTACGTTGGCTATCTCGTTCAAAATTTACTCAAAGAGTGTTCGAACTTAAAGACGAAACTGCAATTTTTCTTGCTGAAAATCACAATGATGAGGCGTCTTCCTTTCGCAACGATAACTATATTCCTTAACTTGCCTATTTGGTTGAAATTTTTAAAAAATTAAGTGATTAAAATGAATCAATGCAAGGTCCATAAATGCATGCTCTGATTCATAGAGACAAAATGTGCTTATATTATTTTATTGTTTGATCTAATAAGGGGGCCGCCAATTTTTTTTTTTCTTATGTGGGTCGCAGTATCAGAAAGTTTGGAAACCGCTGCCTTAAACGATGCTTGTTTCTCTAGCGAACTTCTAACATCCCCTTGTATATGCCCTTGTAAAAGGCAGCATTTATTTGTTGCGCTAGATGCAGGCTAAATTTTTGTTTTGGCTGCTTTTACGATGATTATCATTGTGGTTTATGTAAAAAAAAAGATAAATGAAAGTTAAAAACACATTTTTTATTTAATTAACTACCATTTAGAGATTTAAAAAAATTCCATTATTAACGTTTTTGTTTTTATTGATTAAATGATTGAAGGGCGGACAAGATTTTTGTGTATTTTTCATTTTAATTACTTATTTTAAAATTAATAGAAAAATAATCTAGATTTATATTTAATCATGATTAATTAATTTGCAAATAAAATTTAACATAATATAAATAAAAAAAATATATTAAAAAACACATATATTAAAAAAAAACTCCTTGCCCGGACGGGGACTCGAACTCATTAACGCTACTAGATAATATACAATGAACCACCATGCTGCTACCTACCCTGTAAGACCGCTTGAAATTTCGCAAATATTTTACGGAGTTAAGCTGCTGTGAAATCTTTAGGGGTAGTTTTCTCAGCAACCCTTGAGAGTTGCGTCCTAGTATTTTATATTTGAGGTGCACTCATCATGATCTACTACTATGCAAATTATCATTCAAATCCGTTTCCCCAAGGTCGCGTGTTCCCCTTGTTAGAATAAAAAATAAATAAATATTTGCCTATAGTTTACATATGTTATGTACGTAAAACAGGACATAAAATGGTACCCAAAAGACAATGTTTATAAAATAATAATAAGAAAACAAAACAAAACGTTTGGGGTGGAGCCTTCTCATTTTTTTCTTTATATTTTTTTGAAAAAAATTTATGAGTACTTTGAGCAATAAAAGCGGAAGTGCGCATAATCTAAACTTAGTAATATTACTTTTTAGTACTTCTTTTTTCCATTCTACTATGATAGAAATTGCAATACAAACAAAATAATACATGAAAGAAAAAGGATATAATAATAAAATACTAGATATGATGTCATTGATAACGACCTACATTTTTATATATATTTTTTTAAAGCTTTAACCTTATTTTATTCTCTTCAACACGACGTCAATTTATAGAATTACGGTAACATAATGTCAATTTGCTTTCATAGTTCAATACCCTAAAAAAACTAATAAAAATTTCATAAAGATTTAATACATTTTTGGTGTACTTATATAAATGTAAGATATATTTTTATATAAAAACTATATGTGAGTTCTAAAAAACCTAAAAACCCATTCCAAAATTTGGTTTAAAAAAGTTTTTTTTTGTTTCTTTCGAAAAAACGGTTAACGATATTTTAGTCAAACATATATTATTGAATTGTGTTCTTAAAAATGTAGAATTTTTTTTTATAAAAAAGTTTTTTAATTGAATCCTATTTAACAGCATTAATATTAAAATAATTTTAATAAAAAATGGATTTAAACTTTATAAATATCAATCAAAGTAAATTGACCTTAAAAGATTTATTTAGTTTTTGACTTAAGGAGGTGAAGTTAGATTTGTAAAAAATATTTGCTACATAGTTACTAATTAACTAGAAAGGATATTCAATTATCATTTTAATATACACAAAATGGTTTTAATTTTTTTAACTAAATTAATATTTAAAAACAAGAGAGCTTTGTGTTTAATTTTATTTTAATATAAGTCAAACATTTTAAGTTTCGGTGGACATCAACATTAATTATTTTGTTCTATGTGTCTTCAGATAGTGTTCAACTATCCCGTGGCCATCCTTAAAAAAATTGTTCACGCTGAACTTTTACTCCGAAATAAACACATGTCCCATGTAGTTGTTGTTATTAGACATATTCAAAAGTAGTTATAAATCGCTAACAAAACCATTAAAAATTTTCCTAGTAATAAGTATCACTTGTAGAAATTTAAGATTGTTAAAAACCTATTGGAACAATGTATTGAAAAAGCTCTTGATGACTTTAAGGCTCACTGAATGTTTAGATTCTTCTTTTTGCTTCAAAATTCTTTGGTCTATTAGTCTAAAAGAATAATTTTTGTATTATAATTTAATTTTATTTAAATTATATTAATTAAAAATAGGTGTATATAAAATATTAGCAGCTAGACATGCCTTTGTTTAGTCCATTAATGGATTTAAAAAAGGATTTGAGAGAGGAACAACGATCAATGGCATTTGAAGTTTTACCGTTTTAGGTAGAAAGTTTGAAACTTTTTAAATTGAAACTGTGACTGTCGAGGCCAACACGATCCAATGTATAAAAAGAAGTTTCAGAAAGGCTCATATTTACATTATTTTCGATAGCCAAGTCATATTAGAAACATTAGCAGACCCCAATTAAATAGTTTGAAGCTGTTAAGGGAGCCTTCTATGTTTGACAAAAATAAATAGAGTAACATTAATAAGGGCCTTGATTTTAAAGGTATTAAAGGAATTAAAGGTATTAAAGGAAAGAGGCTATGTGCTAAAGTAGTTGTGGTATTGTCTTACAGATAGCTTCCCAACCTCTATCAGTTTACTAAAGCGATGTTTAAACGTCTCGTCTAGCAAGAATAATTTATATCTAGGGAGCAAGTCTTTTGGCTTAGTACAGTCCAAGGCATTTTTTATTTACAAGCAATTGACATTGAAGTTAGACCAAATGTATCTAGGAGTGTCAAGATATCTTATCACAGTAGATTTTCCTTTCCACAAGCAGCTCTATAAATTAGGTAAATCAAATAATTCGACTTACTGAGACAATGTAAAGGAAGTACTTATCCACCAGTTTTTTGACTGTAGTGGAGGGCAAGTTATTAAAGAGAGCAAGATATAATCTGATTTGTAACGTGAGAAATGAGTTTTTCATTATAAAATGAATTTTCTAAATAAAGTTTTGATGTAAGAAACATATTATCAATTTATTTAACTATTTTTTGCATAATTATGTTAAAAAAATGATTATTGACGGTGACTAACAATGGTTAAATTGTAAATTAAACTTATCAGAGAACAAAATAGATTCATCCCAGTGGCGGTACATTTTGGTCCCTTCTACTATTTATAACTACTACTTCTACAGTTATCCATCCAGCATACCTTGTCACCACCGTTTTTGTATCCTACGTTATAAGATTGTTTGAAATTTTCATGACGGTAGAGAGTCAAAGGTTACATAAGTTCAGGCTTCAAATTGGCTCTGAGTTAATTTTATCTACCTGATTTTGCCTTCATCCTGCAGATCTTATAAAAATGTGTTAAAAATATTTAGCTAAATTGCAGAAGTTACCAGCAAAACTAAAGCCCATTTTAAGGCCAAAGTATATTAATTTATACGGTTAGTATTAAAAGGTTAGACAAACCATTGAAATTAATGTTTTCCGCTTGAAGAAGACAATTTTGTTTAATATTGACTGATGTGTTAAAAAATTAACTTTGACAATCAAACATCTGAATTTAGGTAAATTTTAAATTCACATTGATAAAGTTGGGTTATGTGTAAGACACATATCATAAAGTGTCATGAAGCTTGAAAAATATATTTTGAATCACTTAAATGAAAATTTTTAATTTCAATATCAACTTCTTGATGATTGGACTAAAACAAAAGCAAAATAGAAAATGTGGTATTATGGACACGTGTCAAAAATATTCTCAAAAAGTCAAATTTAATTAAACTTTTTTTTTTTTGATATTATTGATTTGGTCAAGTAAAGTAAGTGTAATTAAGGTGGGTCAAAGTACTCCTAGCACGAAAAACTGAGTCATAACAAATGACATAAAAATATATAATTTATATTAAAAATAAATATGTAATGAGTTAGCATAAAAACCAACATAGAAAAATGAATAGAGCAATGGCTTTCTAGTAATAATGAAATATTTTATTTACCCTTACTTTGATTGAAGTAGGCCAACTTTTAATTCCAGTTCAGCCAAATTGAATAAAGTGATTTTCTTTTTTATAAATAAAATAAAATTTTTATTTTTTTATAAAGCTAAAACTTTAAAAGTTATTTATAAAAATGACTCAAAGTGCAATTTTCTATATATCTTGAAATAATTTACATTCAATTAAATACATTCTTTTAAAGTACTTATTGTTAGTCAGTCTTCATTTTATTTACGAATAATTCATAAGGTGTCCTTTATGCTACGTTTATTTACATAGTATTGTACAAGTTTATTATGTATCAAGTTTTTCTTTTTTTGTTATAAAAATTAACAGAGTTAACACAAAGTTTGTTTGTTAAAGAACTTCAAGGATCTTATAGTTTTACTTATAGCTATAATAATTTTCTAGGCATGTATTTGTTTCGGTATTTGAAATAACATAAGCAATAATGAAAATATAAAAGATTAAATTAGGAAGGGTGATGAATATAAAAAGAAAATTGCAATTTACAAGGCTGACTATGGAAATTAGTATTTGAAACACGCCCAGCTACTTAATTTCATTCATAAATTATCCCAAAAACTTTTTAAACTTTTTGTAATATTGCAGTTTTGTTTTATTACAAAGTTTATGATGAGTTTTGAATATTTTATGTTAATAAATGTTGAACTTTATATATAAAATGTCATTTTTTGTAGTTAACTTGCAAGACTCTTGTTGGATTAGTAATTAGTAAACTCCAAAATTTCTCTTACTTTTACTCTCGAATATTCAGTACTTTAATTTTTAATAATTTTAGATACTTCGGTTTGATATTAACGAAAAATTGTTAAAGATATCCTTCTTTGTATTTTTGTTCATTTTTTTTTATGAATTAAAAAAATATGTTGAGGTTTTATGCCGAAAAATTGATTAAGTTTTGTATTTTAATTTATGGTATTTGAACTGTTGCTTTTCATTTTCTGCTGTCGTCTATTTAAATTGTTGCTTACATGTTGATCAATTAAAATTATGGAATTGCATTTAATAAGAAATTCCAAATGTGACATTGCTGAAAAGAAGTTTTTTCGGCAATAATAATAATAACAAAAACTAACTACAAGGATATTTAAATTCAAGATTTTTAATTTTTAGCTTTTTCTGAAGTTTCCTTGTCTCAAACTTTCTCTAAGGTATTAAATATACATATATTAAACATAGGTTGATAAGTACTGTGCTTGACTGAGAGATATTATCTTGACCTAGAGTTCCTTATTAATCAGTCCAAATAAAGTTGTATATAATTTAATTTGTTTCTAATTTTGTTACAATGCTTTTCTTGTCTTGTAAGTAATAACAAGAAAAATAAGCTTTGTGTTTAATTTGAACCATGTTTTATTTTATAAAAACACATACTCTTAAGACTAAGCAAAGCATTGATTCTGTTGTTAGCAGTAGTGTATCGGTTATTTGTCAAATTGTAACATACAAATAATTTTAAGTACTTAGGTCATCCAAATAAAGCAGTTGCTGAATTAACAAATTAATAAAACCCTAGCGTTGATTGTTAGACGATTGAAGACTTTATTTCTTTTTTCATTATTTTTTTATTATCTAAATAATTGATATGAATATACTTTAAAATTGATGCCAAATTCCACTGGATCTTAATACGTTGAAGTGTTAATAATTCCGAGCTCTGTTTAGAACTAGTAGAAAACAACAAAAATGATGTTTAAGGTCGATGTGTAACAACAAATGAAACATGGTTCCTAATATGAATTTTAGAATTATGTCGGTTGCCTGCTGAGAGCATACGTTTGACTAAAAAATTGTCAGAGCCAGTATTAGCTAGATTGGTAATACCCTTTCTAACCAAAAGCTAAAACTTTATATATAAATTCAGCCTTTAAAAACCTTTATGCGGGGAAAATGGAACACAGGTGGTGTAATATAATTAAATTTAAATCCTTGGAGTATTTTATTTATTTGATTATTTAAGACAATTCAAAAACACTTAAGTATATATTTTGTCTTTTGTTACTTAATTAATTGAGTTAAACACATTTAAAACTCGATTTTAGCACAATTAAAAGATACGGAAGATAATAGAGCACATTACAAGGACTTTTTGAAACACCAATCTAAGTAAATGTGCCCAATAATAGATGACATCATTTAGAAAACTTTATAATCTATGTTAGTATTAAATTAAAAATTGTGTAAATTTAATATTTAAATCCTAAATAATTGGCAATAGAAAAAACGAAGCTTTAATAATTTTAATAATTTTACTAGTTAATATTTTTAAGTTAATAACTATAGCAGCTCCTGAGTTTTTTTTTCAAGGACGATTGCTTTTAAAAATAGCCTATAGCCTTTTAACAAAATTTAAATTTTTATGACACCACTAATAAAATATATGAATAAAGTTTCTCAAAAAGACAAATCAATAAGTTTATTTAATTAAGTCTGTTAAAGTTTATATCTACTGCTTTGATTTTTATTTTTTATGGAGAGCTATAAAAAATAAAATTCCCTTGAAATCATATTTACATATATCAATCGAGTAACTGCCAAAAAGAATGAAATTATTATTGAATTGATTTTATTTCATTGTTATTGTCAACAAAATTATTGTTTTTAACTAATAGAAAAATTAAATTTCAATTTAAGCAATATATTTATATCTTTTTTCTATAATTCTTTAATTAAAGTGACGACTTTAGGAAATATTATTTTGATTTTATTGTAATTTTATTTTTAATGTATATAAATATGTTAAGTAAATTTTTAATTAATCAAAAATATTTAATAAATTACTACACAAGAACATAAAAAACAAGCAAAAAATTTCGACTAAAAAGTATATATAAAATTTTTTCGGACTTTGGGTCAGTGTTTCACATTTTATTTAATATTTTTCAGATTGTTTTAATGCTGTTACTCTACAGACTATCTTTAGATACAATTAAGTAGCCAAATAATAGCCTAAAGAATTTCTTGGGCCGTCGACACTAAACTTAGTTTTCGACCTTACACAAAAACATCTTAAGATGTTATAAACAAAAAAAGCTAATAAAAAATAAAACAAAAAACTGGTGCACTAACCTTACTTTACTTTTTTTATCTAAGAATTTTCTTTTTGTAAAGATTATCCCACTTAGTTATGTTTCTCCATTAGTTTTTATTTTGTCTATATGTGACGTCATTTCAAAATTATAGACCTTTATTTTATAGTTGAATTGTTATCTACTTTAGTCTTTAAATATATACGCTATTATATTTTTGGCAGAAATTCATTTTCTTTTTTCTATTTTTAACTACCCCAATTTAACGACGTCATTTTACGTAATGCTTGATGACGCCAACTAATGTTGTAAAAGATTCTTTAAAAATATTTGGCTTATGCTATTAATCCGATATATTTTTGTGTTTTCTACATTAATTGTTAAGCGCAAATTATTTTATGATTAATTAAAATTATAATTTCATAAAATTTTATTAAATTTTTAGATTTTTGTAGATATTTTTTATGATTTATGTAAGCAATATTTGAATGGCCTCTAAAAGTCACTTTTTTATTGCAATTATTAAAAATTTCAAAATATTACTATGAACAAAACTTTTTAAATGTTTTACAAATTATTTAGATTTTTATTTAAGGCTAGGATTCTTTGTAAATATCACATTTACTGTTTAAGCAATAGTAATAAAAACCGTATTGATTTAATACTTAGAACAAACAGAAATTGGCATAAGATCTGCTGAAGTTTTTACTTTATAACAAACTATTAAGAGAAAAATTTTTACGTTCATAATTATCCTGATTCTTTCCAAAGTAAATTTGACGTATAAAACAAATTACTGAGTGATGATTTATAGCATTGGCTTCAATGTAGGGTTCTGGAAATGTCCTTGTACTATGGTCCTATTCCTAATTGTCTCAATTAAAACTTACCGAAAGAAGTAACACGTAGATCTTGTATTTATGGCAAAATAATATGACAAAACATATAAATATATTACAAAAAAAAAGAGATTTTGTTGAGACACAAATAGTAAGCAAATTTGTGGGTTTTTGTGTGCATTTTTATTCTCAAATGATCCAAAATTGATTTAAGATTCAAATAAATAAAGAAGGGTTTCTACGCAGTTATTAAAATATGTGTGTGCTTAATAATTTCGATACCAACAACTGGAAATAATACAAGTGTTAGGGCCCTACAACTGTATTGCTGTTTTTTTTTATATAAAAAAGTTTGTATTGATATTGATTGAATTTTGTGTATAATTTCTAAGTTTAATTTCGAGAAAATTTTAAATTTTATCATAATTTCCAATACTTTTAATTTTGGAGTTTTAATTATTGAAAGTGAATCAAAGACATTAAAGAGATATTCAAAGATATTTAAACCATTCTTGATGAAATAAAATAACCATAAGTTTACTTAAAATTTAGTTTTGAAACATGAAACGAATATCGTACATATATGTATATTTAATTTGTAGTGCTAACTCCTAAGCCGAAAGAAAATGTCAACAATTCACAAGCGATCCTTGTATTTTTGAATTATTCTTCTTAATAAAGTCTTGGGTTACCTTTATAACCACTAAAGTGATAATTTGTACTTTTCTGAATCACTTTGCTGAAACATTTTCTTAATTACAAAGATATATGTCAAAGATAAATAAGCCAATAAGATAAAGTATTCAATGACCATTATGTAAGATGACAATAAATAAAATTACCACGCCCTAAACACACTTTTATGGTAAAATAAATTTGAATTTGATAAATAAAGACATTTTATAGTTTCCAGAAAAACACAATACATTACAGAAAAGTTTCGATAAAATATACGATGTGCAGTTGGTCTCGAGAGTGTTAAGCTCTCTAATTGTAAGTGTTTCTGTCGTTAAGAAGTAATTAACTTTTTAATGAAATCTAACTGTGATGAGTCTACATTGTTTTTAAATTTACTTTAATTGAAATATTTTTAGTTATAAATTTTGTTTGTAAAAATAAGCTCATTATATAAAGCTTCGTATGCATTACCTATGAAAAGCTAAAAGCTAATAATAAACGCTAAATTTAAATTCCTGAAATTTTTAATTTGAAAAATTAGCAAGTATCAGTTTTAATAGTTATAAATAATTTACATTGATATTAAAGGCTGAAAATAATGTAAAATTATGTAATTAAAAGAAGTTAACTCAGAGGTTAAAAATATTCTACAATGGAATAATTTTAATACATATTAAAGTCCTTTTTGTATTATTAAAAACCATATTATGTATGGGCATTATTGCTAAAGTAATTTCAAAACTAATATAAATATCCGAAATTGAAAGAGTAATAATTAGCTTTAATATCATTTAGGGGTATTTAACCAAAAATTTCAATTGATTTTTTTATTGAATTTTAATAGTAATTGTATATTACCCTTAACCCATAATGTAGTGAAAAATTAGATACAAACAAAAGATTTCATTATTTAAAACTTAATTTTATTTCGAAAGTTGAATAAAAATATCCTAAAATATAATTAAATCACATAAAAACTGTACAAGCTTAAATTTTCAGAGCTTCAGACATAATAATACTTTAAGTAAATGGGAAAAGAAACTTAAGAAATACTAAATGCAATTACAATTTATTGAAGTTATTAGTAAAAATAAAAAAGAATTAAATGCTCGTTGCAAAGCATTAATAGCTTTTTATTGGTCAATGATTAAAAAACTACTTTAAATTGAAGTCACATTCCCCAAAAATAAAGCAAAGTATACATACTACACATAGTTATGGCAATAACACGTATTAGTACCATTTGCAATGAGATTTTCATAAGTATAGTACTCTGTTAAAATAAGTACGTACTTTACATAGATTACCTGTTAGATTTAAAATGGTCCAAAGAGCTGAGAAATAATATCAATTGAATTAGAATGGAAACGCTCTGTTTGAATTGGTTAAATAGAAATGTGTAAGTTAAACAGTTAAAAATATCAAACTGAAAAATGTAAGCAGTTCTGGAAATAAATTGCTTAGTACTTAAAAATGTTTTATTTTAAAAAAGTGCTAATTTTCAGAATAAATATTATGCTTGACTCCCGTTTATCCTATGTAAAATTTAATGATTACCCTAGGGCATTTTTTTTTCTTGGAATTGAACTATTAAATTAGCAAAAGCTTAGGAAAATTATTAAAGGGCACATATTCTTGGGGAAAAATTAAATAAAAAGGTGAAAAGCAAATCTTTCGAGGATTTTAAAACAAAATTTAGCACAAATATAGTGGGTTTAAAAGTTTCTCTTAAAATTTTTACCTAAAATCGGAAATCGCTTTAATTTAATTCTATGATAAATTTGGGCACTGAAAATTAAAAGCTTCAAATTATTGAATACTTAAATGCTGTTTTAATAATTTCTTAGGTATCAACGAAATTATTCATTTCCTTTTAGCTTCAGTTTTTAATTTTTTTAACAAAATGTTTTATCTTATTTTTTAGAGTTTAATTAAAAAGCTACTGGCTCAAGCATAATTGGAGAGTAATATCCAAAACAAGTAAGGAAGTATTAGCTTAAAGAGTAGAAAGATATTGTGACATAAATTCTTCATAGCTTAAGCGTATCGATAAGGGTAACAAGCTTTCTAGACCCAAACAGTGAAATAAAATATATAAATATTTTCGCTTAAAAGTACAAATTATAATTTTCCAAAAAAAAATATTTTTGTATCGTAGTCAAAATCCTATTTTAGTAAACACCCTTCAAAGCTTCCCATAAAAGTTTTGTCAATAAAGAATTGTTTCTTTTAGCTTTAATTAGATTACATTTATTAAATTATTTCCTGAAAGTATGCAATATATTGAAAATTTTAGTTTGGAAACCCATTAAGACAATAAAGAACATTTTTATAGCTAATTTAGCTTCAGTGCGAATTCTAACTACTATCAAGAAGTGTCTACATATCATACGTAGCTAAATAAAGTGTATAATAAATGGTGTTGTTTTTTTTTAATTAAAACAAGAAACCAACTTAAAGAGTAGTAAGATGACAACTTCTTTTATTATGAGTGAGTGTTGGTTCTTGAGTATATTATTGTGATGTGATGAGGAGTAAAGTACTTTTAATTTTTATTTTGATGAGAGTTCTTGCAAAAGTTTTATATATTTTGATTTTAAATATTTTTAGAAAAGACTAAAATGTTTAAAATAGCATTAGGTAGTTTTATTTTTTAAATTAACAACAATCACTATTGTGAAATATTGCATCAGGCAAATTCTTATTTAATCAGTCAATGTTTTTATTATTTTGCTCAACTCAACTTATTTTGACTAATGGCAAAAAGAGGACAAAAATGATTTAGGTTGTATGATAAAATGAATTTTTGAAATTTCTTAAAACTTTTTTGATTTGATAAACAAAAATTATATCAAAATATCAATTAAATATCCAGTAGATTTAAATAAAGGGGAACTATTCAGTAATTTAACTCTCCGACAATACCAAGTTTTACCTTATACCTTTCTTAGATTTTAAAAAAATTCTTAGTTACAGCCAATAGTAAAAGTCTAGCAAAAAATTTTAAGAGATTTGATTAATTATTCATTTATTATTTAATCAAAATAGGTAGAGAATTCATTTTTGCCTGGATTTTGTAGGTTGGATGTGTAAACTTTTTAAAAACAAAACTGAAAATTAATCGAAAGCAAATCTTTTGAGGATTTTTGAACAAAACTCTCTGAAAAGAGAAAGAATAGAAACATAATAATTTATATGTTATAAGTATATAAGCTAATATCTATTTCCCATTGAAGTAGAATTCTTAAATTTTAAGTATTTCCGACTTTTTCTATTAAATATTTGATATCAAAAAGCTATCTGAACTTAGGACGAATAAAAATATAATAAATTTTCGTAAAAATTGTTGAACCTGCCTTTCATTATTTTTTTAATATTGATTAATTTATAGTAATCAAGATAAATACTTTGTAATATTTTCAGGTTCAATTAAGATAATAAACATCATTTTCTAACTACACAGCAAAAACATAAACTAATTCAAAAGGCGTGTACCAAATTTTTTGCCTAAAATTATAATTAAAAAGAATAAAATATTTAAGGCAAAAGAATTTTGCGCAAGAAAAGAAAAACATCGCTACTACTAGATTTCTAGAGATTCCTTAAAAAAGTTTTTAAGAAATCAAAAGGGCGTGGGGTTTTTTTTTTATTTCTTTAAACACTCTTTCATTTCTATTCTTTATGTTACCCTCAAACTGAATGAAATTTTTAAATTTAGCTCTTTATTCTTGTTAATAAATGAAACTTGTATGATATCCCAAAATATGTAAATAAAAGAATTTTGGGTAAGAATTTAAACGGTTTGTCTTTGTAAAACTTTATTTGTTGTTTATTTTGTCATTTTTTCATTTTGTTCTGTTTATTTTGTAATCTTTTCATTCTTAAAGGCAGTTCAGTTTTATTAAATTAACTAGGGAAATTTTCATCTTTGCGTACCAATAAAGGAATTTACTTCTTACCCCAGGTTTTTTAATATTCTTTGAAACTTTAATATGTTATGATCCTTAAGATGTTGACAATAAATAACACGTATTGTCTTCATGAACAACATTTTCTTTAGGAAGGTAAAAGGTATTACATAATTGAAACCTAAAACACAAAATTTCCTCTTAAATTCTAAAATTATAATAAATATATTTAAAGGATACTATCAAGTAGTTATTTAATTTAAAGGTTAAAATCTATTTATGATACTGAAATTTTTATAGTGGCAAATTAATAATTTTTTCTAAATTTTAGTTTTAACATTTTTGAAAATTTTTAATGTTTATTTATGTTAAATATTTTCCTTTCTTAGTTACGTTATCAACTTTCTAAGTATAATTTTCCAAAAATTTTCAGTCTACACTCATTCAAGTACTTAAAATTCTTAAAATTACTTCATCTAAGTAAATTTTTTTTACTAATAAGGATAAAAACTTATGATAAACTTGTGCATAACAACTGAAAACTGCATGTCTTACTCAAAATGAGAAATGTTTGCAATAGTCTTCAGACTTGCAAATAGCAATTGGAGTGCTTACAACCTAGTTAAACAGAGAAAGAACTTATTAGTTATTTGAATCTTCTTCTTTATTCCAGCAAATAAAATGTCGAGATATTCCCAGTATATAAGTTTTATTATAGTAGAAACATAAATGTGGTCTTTTTGCGCTTTTTTAATTTGGACATGTTAAAAACGGAAACTTTTTACGTTTTAGCACTGCTAAATACATAATATTCAATGTTAAATACCATCCCCAAATTTAGTATTTTGTAGTGAAAAACGTGAGCTTTTTTTCTATTACTTTTTATATAATTTTTTCTCTAACTTTTCTGTGAAAAGTACTGGAATTGCCTACATTTCATCGCCTCAAATAACTTGATCCTTTCCTTCAGAAGTTTGGTTTGGTTGGAATTTAAAGAACGAGACACTTTGACTAAATAAAATTGAGTTGATATTTTGATTTAATAAATTTGATTGAAATTTTTATAAATTTATGTAAAAAATTTTCTTTTATTACATGATTTCAAAAAACACATTCATATTCTTACATTATACAAGCCATTTACTTATTCCATGTGAATCAGTCGAGAGGAAATAACCAGCTCGAAGTTTTTGCTTTTGTTGCAAAATTTTTAATAATGTGTAAGCTAATTATGGCTATAAATTAGTCGTTTATGCAGGTTGGCTAAAAATAGCTTTTAAAGACACGTAATAGTTTTGTATTGTAAAGAAAAAAACGTTTATAAAATAAATTTAAAAATTTTCTATTCAAGAGTCTTACGATTCTATAATAACTAAGATAATCCTCAACTGTTTAATCAATTGCAATTAAATTTTACGTAATAGAAAAAGGTACAGACAAACAGAAAAATATCTAATGTAAGGTTTTTTGAAAAAACTATAATTTTCTTTTAATTTCCAATAAAAATACTGTCCATTACCAAGAAACCAATCGATTTTACATCTGAATAATCACTTATTTGAACCATGAATTTAAATTAATTTTTATTTTTGTTCAAAATTGACAGCAGACTTCAGTGTTAAATTGAAAATAACAAAAAATACTTTGAAAATTTGTTTTTCTCATTCAGTTTATTTGAGCCTTCATTGCATTCGAATCTAATATCCAAGCAAGTTGATACCTGAAGAGCTGATTTGATATGATCTTTTTCATTTTTTAACATATATATATATGCAAATCATTGCATAAACCACAGAATAAAATAGAAATATTCTGACCTAATTCTTGTTTTACTCATTTCGGTTCATTCAAAATCAATAAAATAGGTTTATATGAAATTCTTATTTTTCACATGCATAAATTTGTATATTTTAACTTATTTTGTTCTTTTTTTTTGTCATTTCAGATTTTGTGATATTTAAAAATATTTGTTTTGGGTAAGTTGATACATTTAATACATAATTATTAATTTAATTTATTTTTTGAATTCTAATCTGCTTATCAGAAAGTCATCAAAACGAATATTTTTTTGATCAATTTTGGATTAAGCACTTACAGGAGTTGATAATAATGCTATGCAATTTATTACAATCCTAATTGATTTGATTGTAAAGATATTAAAATATTATCAAAATTTTGCACTAAAAGCAATTATTTTTAATTTTTTTCAAATTTTTCACGGTACTAATATAAAATTAAAAAGTTTGTTACTTATATTAATGAGGGCAAGATCCTTATAGACAATATTTTATTTACTTTTTGTTGGTACATTTTTACTGATAACAGATGTCAACTTGTCAAATCAAATAGTTTGTTCCTTATTGCTTTTTTAAGTTAACCTGGAGCCATATTCTGTCTATGTAAAACGTGATAATAATAATTAAAAAGTCAAATTTTGACATATAATTTATGGTAAATATTTCGAAATTTGATTTTATCATTATCATTATCGCTTTTCATGAAGACAAAATCTGGTCCCTGTTGTGGGTATTTTTCAAAATGAACAATTTGCAATTTGAGTATTTATTTTAAATATTTTAATGTCAGCAAAATCATTAGAAGTTGATGAAAATTTATAAATACTCTTGTAGTTTGCTTTAACGTAGTCCATAATGCTTGTGAAGACGACATGTGCAAAGTACTGTCAAAAATGTTAACACAGATAAAATATTGAGAAATTGTACAATGTTTTGTTGGAAACTTGGGTATCGAAAATGTTTGACTATCATTGTCTATGGCTATGAGCTTCCATAGACCAAGAAAAAGATGTCTCTAATAGTGCGTTTTCACTGAACCTAGTTTTTAGTATTTAGTACTATTTTGTTAGATTGATATGGGAGATCTCTAGTCTTTTTCTCAAAAGAAAAAATCTAAATGTAGTTTTCTTCTAGTTTTTTGCGAAAAAACTTGACAAACCCATGGCAGTAAGGCATCTCTTTCGGCAATAGTTTCAGAAAAGCTTTTCTGCTACAAAAGCTCATGTACACCATGCCATATACTATATCATGTTAGTAAAAAAGGGATGGATATATAATATTTAGCATATGATATGTTATCATATTTGATCATAGTGTCATATATCCATCACTCTCTCATACACTAAGCACTGTGAATATGACGTAAAATATTTTTTACAACAACAAAGATAAGAAAGTACTAAATACTAAAAACTAGGTTCAGTGAAAACGCACTGTAGATGATAGTTCAAACTTATCCAGTGTTGAGGGATACACTTAGAAACATAGTAATTGAAAAAAAATTAATTTCTGGACAGGATCCAAATCAATCAATTATTGAAGAGGACTCAAGACTACAGTGCTAAAAGGAGTATTACAATTTTTAAATGAAGTTAAATTAACAAAAATAGTTTACCTTTATAATAATACTTTGTTAAGCAAATTAACAATATTTAAAAATAATTAAAAAGGAGCATGATTCAGTGAGGTTCTCTTCAAGAAAATCTTGAAATTTCAAAAGTTTTCTTTAATTTAATTAAATTAGAAATCCATTTATCTTGAGTATAATTAATGTAGGGTAACTAATCGAGTTTATTTAGTGAAATTAACTTAAAAATTGATTAATGGGAAAGTCACGGGGTAAATTCTATTGCCAAATTTTCTCAAGAAATCTTTGCTCTCTTTGTAGCTCTTTTGGTTATCTTTTGAACAAAATTCATTAACGTTTTCGAAAGTAAGTGTTATCACTGAAAATTTGTTCTCCTTAATTGATGTTTTAGCCCTAAATTTTTCAGTCATTAGTTTTGTCGTAAATTGACATAAGTTTAGACGTAAATTGTGATCTATTAAAATTAAATAACACTCTAAAACTTTCCTTATAGTTTTTGACTCAATAGGCTTTTGAGTCAACTTGACTTAGATTCTATTGGAATTTAACACTTAATAAAACAACAACAAAGATTCTAATTTAAGTATTTATATTCTGCTACATACACCAATATATAATAAAGGATATTCAGAGATAAGATTTTCAAATAAAACTAAATTTATAAATTTCCTGAGATGTAATTTTCGTCAGGCATATCTTTGATAGAATTTTTACATTAGTCACAAGATTTCATCCTTTGTGAAATTCATAGTTATATTATTTTGTTAAAGCATTTTTGTAAAATATAGAATTTTTTATAGAATTTATGGAATTTATATAGAATTTATAATTTAATTACTTGTCAAGTAGTACACCATACGCTATTTATTGACTTCTAGTCTTATAATCTTCTTTTAAAAATTGTTTTCATTAAAAATGTAACCCTTTTTTGGCTAAATTTTTTTCATCTATGTTTAATTTTTTAATAAAACTTAAAGTATAATTGGAGGCTGATTTCTAAGAAGCAATGCTATTATTAGTTTAAATCACGTACAAATTATTTGATAAGGATCCTTGGAATAAAAACCACAGCAAAATTATAAATAAAGAGATTGGAAACGAGCTACGAACCTTTGGTAGAGTAAATATTCTATATCGTTGTTAGCCTAAATTTTATTTTTTCCAGAGGTAATCCGGGTAGTTAAAACTCTACTGTATTTGAATAATCTCAGGATTATATAAATCATTAAAATAAGTACAGAATATTTTATACCTACTAGTAGCCCAAGGATATAGGAATATTTTAATTTCAAAAGAGTCAAAATATTTTTGTTAACATGGATATTAAGTTATTTGTTTATTCATAGAAAAATAAAATAATTTTGGAAACTAAATTGAGTTGTCTAATCCACAAAATGTTAGAGTAAGAAGTATTAATTTGATTTACTATGCAGTCATTAGCAATAATAATAAGAAAAATTCAACTTATATTACAAGATCTGATAATCAAATTTATTAACTAGATTAGATATGTCAAGCTATATTATTTACAACGAAAAATATTTGGCCACTAACGATAAGAATATTGGATTAAATATTATTTATTAGTGTCAATTTCAGAATTAATTTAATATATCAAGAAATCAATTTCATTATGAATCTTTTTAGTAGTATTAGGATTATAGTTAAATCCAAAAAGAATCTTAAAAAGTTATTGAACGCATTGTATATATTTTTTATTCAGTCTTTTGTTACTTTCCGAAAATATACTGTACTAATTTATCAAATTTCTTTCATAATCATTTTTTTCATCAATTTCAATATTTTTATCCATTGTTCAGATTATAATACAAGCCTGACTGATTATTTTATGAAAAATTTTGTTGTTCTTAAATTTTTTAAAAATGAGTTTAAGGTTATGTGAATATTTTCTATGAAAAATGTAAGAGTTTTAATGAGGATTTGAATAGTGGTTTTAGTCAGACAAAATAATAAACTAGAAAATGATTGCAGTCGTTAGTTATAGTAGTAGAAGTAGATGGTTATAAGAATACCAAGGACTAAGGTGAATGTGCTTGAATATTGTAGAGATATTCTCGTGTTATGGCTTCAAAAATTTAATTTTCTGTTACATATTTCAAAAATAGCATTTATTAAAAAATATTCTGTAAAAATTTCAAATTGAAATTTATAGTATTAACAAAGCTATAGGACTTAAAGTTGGATACCCATATAAGTACTCAAGCACATGCTTTAAACTTTTAAATGTACTTTTCTGTACATTTTCTCAAACGTGACACAAGCTACAAAGAAATTTATTGAACCAACTTTAAAGCCTTTTGGAACACTATATTGTATTTGCTTTTGTGTGAAGCGGAATAATTAATTTTCAACAAGTATTTTTAAATTTTTTTATCGGTTTGGTAGAAGTGTGGATGATTTTTTAATAGTCCACCATTTTGTAATTGCTTGCACAAAATTGCTTAGTTTTGTTTTGCAAATTTTTGTATTTTGTAACCGTGTGTTATTTGCCCCAACTTGAAAAATATAGATTTTCGTATTAAAGAAATATAGTTTTTATAAATTATACAAAATAATTAGCAAAAATTTTGTTTCCATGATCTAAAATGTTAATAATAAGATAAAAAGAAAATTTTCATTTTATTAATTACCAAAAAAACATTCCTAAAAGGCCTTAAAATCTGGAACGTCATACGAGAAAACCCTCTTCAAAAATTAAAACTTTGTAAAAAGCTTAAATCTGATAGATATAACATAAATAATAGAGCAGCTTGTTGAAAAATGTACTTTAAGTTTACAGTTCAAAAGCCAAAGGATTAAAATAAGTAAATATTAATAACAACCTATACAAAATAAATGGTTGCAATTATATAAATTAGAAAAAACAACTAAAAATTTAAGAAAATAAAAATTAATTATTTAAAAATTTAATATTTTATTGTTTTTTGGGATCCTTAAAATGTTAAGGTTTGTTATTGAATATTTAAAAAGGGTTTATTAGAAATGAGCTTCTTTTCTTTAAAGTTCATGAATTTATAACTTTTATAACCATAAAATCTCACGATGAGGTAAATATATTTTTTTTGTTCATTATTATTCGGGTTGATTTTTGGTACAAAATTTTCTCTGTAATTTAATTCAAAATATTTTAAGTTATAATTTAGTTCTAATGTTTTGTATATATTAGAAAAATGATTTGAACCATGAAAATAAATCCTAGTTAACTTTGCTAAGCTAATTATTTCCTCTATATAATATAAATGTGACACTTTGGTAATCTCTAAAAGTTAAAATATTAAAATATTCATTTGAAATATTCTTGAGTTTCGATTTCGAAGGGATTTTCTAAATTACTATTACTTAGAGTATCTAGGATACTACCTAAATGCCTGAATTTCGTTTATTTTATAAATTAAATATGTAAATATATAAAAGCAAAAAATATTGATTTAATAAAAAAATCGTGCTAGATGGGGTGCGTCAATTTAATTATTTATATAAATTTAATTGGTATAAGAACCAATTTTATAGGCCTAACACAAAAAAAAGTACTTAAATGGGTTTATAATCCAATTTTTGCTTAGTATTTACGTCCTTTTGATATAAAAGGGAAACAAAACCGATAGCCACGAACAAACAATTTTCCTAATTAGTCATTATATATTACACGTGATGTGCTACGTATGTATGTTAACTATACTCACAGCCTATACCAACAAAACAAAAACTATAGTTAAACTACAATAATATTAATGCTTACATATATATATATATATATACACATTCTCAAGCTCAATTAATATCATGTTATTTTAATATATCATGGTAAAAAGCCTTTGTATTCCTCCTACAAACATTCATAAAAAATTGAGGTTTGGGTGCTTTTGGTTAGAAGTCACGTTCATTACTCACAATCAGACTTGTTGCATAGTTTTTGTTTTTCTTTAGATATCCGTTTCCTTTTTTTAAAAAAAAATTTCTTTTACTCTTTATTATTATTTTCATAATCTTTTGTTTTCTATATATGTATCTATAGATAAGTGCATTAGGCTTTAAAATAAAATTAGGATTTTATGTATATTTAAGTAATACAATTTTTCATTCTTCTTATTCATTTATTACTTTTAAATAGGATAAAAGAAAAATTCTGATAGGAGAAAATTAGTTTTTATTAAAATTTATTGACAAAATTACTTCTATATTATTTGTGCAATTTATTCACTTCATAAATACTTGTTATATGATGATATCCGGGTGTGGATTTATTTGAAAATTATTTTTGTAAAATTTTTTCAGATTTCTGCTCATTTTGAATAATTGAAGTATTCCGGAAGAATATTTATACATGAATAGTGCTCATTACTTGGTGGAAAATTCAAAGAATTTCCTTTTATTGCAATATAAACGGAAATATTTGTAGAATTTGAATTCATATTGGTTGTCTTGTGGAACAGAGAAAAATAAGAAAATTTTCAGAACAGAATATATTAATAAAGCTTAGATTAATTATGCTAGAACATAAATTTTTCCAAAAACTTCAACCAAAACCAAATGAAAATCAATTCAAAATTTATTCATATCTTAATAAATTTCATTTTAGAATCTGATCTGATATATCGATTCCTAATGCTAATTATATCATTTTCATTTTGAATTTGTAAAATTTTAACTAATTTAAAAGATAAATTATTGCTAATGTCTTTGTTTGGTAGAAAGATAAATCAGAAAAAGATTCTGGTATGAGAGCAGAATTAAAGATCGGCCATATTAAATTAAAAATTGACTCTTAAATAAAGATTTATTTAAAATAAGAAACAAAATATAATTCTTTTTAAATTATTTCACTACTTATCACACTAATGCCTGGGACTCACTAGCGCTTAGCGTGTGGAGATGACTTAGCAGTTTAGCACAGTAATACAGTATACAGTTCTTTTTATATACCGGTGGAGTGGAACATCAGTGGAGACTAATGGACTCATTAGCATTTAGCACTAAATTTTGTGCCGCTAAGCGCTAGTGAGTCCCAGGCATAATAGCACTAAAAAAAAAAATTTCGCAAGCTAGATTTGACTTTGACCGTTTCAACTACTTTGACCAATTTTACTGGTTATATAGTATTTAAAGAGAGTTTAACTCATCGTTATTTATTTTTATTATTATTTAATAATTTTTTATGAATATATGTATTTATAAATTTTACTTAAAAATTATACCAGATCCTGATTGATTCTGTTTTTCCTATAAATAGCTCTTTTAAACCAGAAAATACTTCTAGCATAATGAACTTCTAGTTATTTGCCATTCTTTCAAATTTTTATTTTTATTTTATATTACAAAAAAACACAAAATGTGTTAATAAATTAAGTTATGCTGTCAAATTTTGAACAGTTTATATAATCATGGAAAATTGATTAAAAATTTTTAACATAAAAGCTTCTAAATTAAAAGTTAATAGTTAAAGATTTAACTTCGTATAAGTCACTAATTTAGTTTTAAGCTACGAGAGTTAATGATGAGATTACTTTTCTTAAAAGTTACTTTATTAAAAAGAATCTTAATATTAGAGTTTATCATTTCGCGTTAAAAAATGTAAGTTGAAAGTATAATTTTGATATGCTAGAATAGGTTGATATGAATTTAGATTTCTAATTAGGCCCTCTTGACTATACAATTCTATATTGGCTTCGAAGTTTAAGATAGCATATTTCTTTAATAATATTCCTAATATAAAGAATAAAATATTGTATTCAAACTTTTTAATATAACAAAGACGAAAATTTATCTGTGAAATTTTCATTACAAAATTTTTAAAATTCAACCTTATTTCCTATAATCCTTCAGAATAAAGTTCCCTTGACGTTACCAAGTAAATTTATAGTAGGTTCATTCGGTATAAAAGAACAAAATTATTTCTTTTAGATGATAAATGTTTGAATCAAGGGAAAAAAAAATAAGAATTTAAATTTCCAGCAGAATTGTGTACGAAAAAGGGACTACTTTTTGGTATAATTTGGACCACCCTGTAAAATTATTTATGATATGAAAACAAGTCTTTTGTTTAAGGATTAGTCAGTCTTATATTGATATTTGTTTTTGGTGAAAATCAAAAAATATGTCGATTTTATGCTTTTATTAATTAGAGAAAAATCCGCTATGGATTTATCACTTTTTAAATAATAATTTTATATAAAGTGTTTTAGCGAAGCTTTAAGAGCATTTATTACTTCCTTTGAATGATAGCAAGTAAAATAAAAGATTGCCTTAGCTTTTAATGTACCTACTAAAAAAATATTAGAGTTTCACGAAAATGGAAGAATTAAGGTTGTAAACTCCTACTACAAATGACAAAATTCAAGATTTAAATCTACCTTCGCAGTTTTCATATTTTTTTAAAAAGAAAGAAAAGGTTGTTTCCTTTCACCTTAACATGTTCTTTATATTTACATATATAGACTTAAGGACTCTTCCAAGTTTATTGAAAAACATAAAATATCAAATTAATAATAAATCTTTAAAGCAGATAAGTAATAAATCCTTTTAAATACTCAATTACTTAAGAAGAACATAAAAAAGGCGTCAAATGGATTAAATTTTATAGAAAGCGATTAAAAATTTCATGTTAAATTTTAACTGTAAATAAAATTAATTCATATAACACAAGACTGATATTTTTATTGTCTATAGCAGAAGTGTTTTTTTTTTTCTCTTTTTAAAATTCAAAGTTAAGTTTCTTAAAAATTCAACTAAGGCAATTCAAGATAAAAAGTACTTTAACTCATAACATATCTAAAGAAAGGATCAAAAACATAAGTTTTTCTTACAAAAGAAACAGAAACTAATATTCATTTAAAGTAAATTTCGATTTCATTTCATATTTTGAAAGAATAAGACTTGAGTATTAAATAGAATAAATCTTTTGTATGATAACAGATTTACTAAGGACACTGACAGGTATCCTTTTTAATTAAAGTTGTAATAAGAGAAATTTAATGACCTTCTTCTTTGAAAAGGAAAATGAACCTCGTATATACCTACCTATACATACCAATACATATTTAATTAATTTGATAACATTAAGGGATATTGAAATATTAAAATAAATGCCAAGATATATTATAGTATTCAAGTATTGAAAAACTAAATTATTTTTGCTCTTTCATGCTGAATTCATTTATATTTTAATAAGCAAAGATAAGCAAATCCTTTTGAAAAATAATATCAATAATACAATCATAAATAAATAAATTTTGACTAAATAATTTTCTGTTTATGTTTTCTTCTGATTATTGATTTTACTACCAGTTTTGTTATTGTTTGTAATTGTAAGTATATGTATTGGTTTTATATCTAAACTGAATTTTATACCTTTTTAACTATTTCATTAAAATCCTACATAAATAAACTATATAAGGACTTTTTTTTAAATAATAATAAGTTACTTATTGCTTTAAGAGCAATTGTACAAGTCTAAACTTCATATCAAATAATCTCATCAGTTCAAAAATAGTTGAAAAAAATTCCATTCTCTGAAATTCATTATAAAAAAAAAATTTATTAGTACAAAAAAGGAGATGTCATTGTCTTCTTCATATAATAATTTCACACTAGAATTTATCTATTTTGCAATCTATTTGGTATTTCTTCTCGAAAACCATAGATAGACAATATGTCTGGTACAGACTAGCCTATATGGTATAGAGAAGATTGATTTACATTAATTTGGTATGGTGCCAAGCTTCAAAAATATTTACTCCTAATATCTATTGTAGTCCGTCTTAAAATTGAGTTTCTTTGTTATTATTGTGGTAGTATACTTATATTGAAGTACATTTAATATATTTTAGCTCTTGGAGCTATATTGGTCATAAAATGAATGTTTCAACTACATCTTGAAAATTTTCTATTGATCTTTTCAAATAAAATCATAGAAGAAAGATATATTACAAGTTTTTCTTAATAAAACTGCAATCTTTGCTAAATAATCCGTTCAGGTATGTATCATTTTGTATATAGGAAGTAATAAATTTTAAATTAAATGCCCTTTTTTATTTACAATTTGATTTCCTTTTATGATATAATAGAACGTTGTAGCAAAACAATTGGAAAAACTTTACTAGATATTTTATTTGATTTTAAAATGATTGTAAGATATCTTACAATAAGATACATTTAGTTCTTGTATAATTTTATTTATTGATTTGGTTACAAAATTATATTGGGGAATTAAAAAGAGAAGTAAGTAAGATAATTTCTGATGGCAGTTATTAAATTGTCTATTTTAAATCACATTATTGACACTAATATTGCGCTTATGGTTACAATAAGACCATTTTGTTTTTTGTTAAAATTTTAGATAAAACTACTTCTTTAAAGTTTTTGCGATATACTTTCAGTTCTTATTTTTTTGCATGTATTCTAATTTACTGTCGAAAAATTGCATCACACATTACGTCCATTCTGTTTGCTACTTTAAGGGGACTATGGCCAGATTTTTTCTATAGATCTATAGGCCATAATTAAATATTTTATATAATTTCAAGAAGAAAAAATTTAAAAATATACTTTAACCATGTAATATAATTAAATTCATTAGGTCTATAGAAGTGAAGGGTAATTGCCTGCCATATTCATAGCCCCTTACGTTGTAGCAAGTTGACAGGAAATTAAGCTTTTGTCAAGCCTATTGATAATGTTGCGTAATAAATGTCAAATTTCACTTTAGGAATTAAATCAGAATTTGAAAAACTGATCCATAATGATTTAAAAATACGTTCGGCAGCAGGTACCGCACAAGCAACTTCTCTTGAAAACAATTTTTTTTTAATGTTCCGATACCTCGAATATTAAACGAAATTTAAAAATTCATTTGAAATTTGGCATATTCCTGAATTTTTATTGAAACTTCCGCATTGCGTTACCTAGAGGACGGGATCATAAAACTCTTACTGGATAATTACGGTTAAATTACGGTATCATGTGTACTATATGCATTCTGTGACTTATCTATTTCCTTTTCTGCAGTTGAATCGAAATCAACACGCTCGAAAACCACCATCCAACAATTACAAAAAACTAACTATTTCGATTTTCGGACCAATTATCATAACTTTGAAACGAAGCTCAAAATTGAAAAAAAAACAACAACTTTTCAACATTACACAATATTTTATGATTATCTACTTAAAACCCTGCTTAAAATTAAAATTCATTCTATTTGAAGAATTTAAAAAAAAAAAATAGCGTCATATTGGGTCCGCCATCTTGAATTTTAAAAAACTCATAAAAGATTCAAAATCAGCACATTCGAAAACCTCCGTGTACCCCTCGATAGTTAGAATATGATGGTTACATAAAAATTTTTGTTCCATGCTTGAGAACGTTAGTTTTTATTCATAAAAAGCGAACCGCTGGACCCACTTCGCTCAAACTCCTTTCAAATCTAAGTCATGATGTGGCCTATCGATTGATATATTAAAAACGTAAATTGGTCGCGTAGTTTTTGAGAAAACGAATCTCATAAAAAAGCTCACATACATACATACATACGGAAAAATACCATATAAAATTTCTTAAAAAATATTTATTTAAATATCTTAGAGCATGTATTAATTAAGTAAAAATTTATATGGTTTAATAACTAAGGTTCATTTGTCGGTATCATTTTCATTAGAAATTTTTTCTTTAACGTCATTTAAAATTTCAAAAAAAAGAAATTTGTATGATTGCTTGCAACATTTTGTTATTTTGGATGATATTCTGTTGAAAGATCAAGTAAAAAGGGATCTAATGTAATTGCCTTATTAGAAATTTGTGTTAACATAGACATTAGAAGAATTTTGCAAAGTTGTTGATGGGCATTTTTTATTGAGAAAAATGCCTTTTGCTTTATTACGAACTAAACTAAACGCCTTTCTTGTAAATTTTCGTTAGTAAGCGAGCAACGGCCAAGAACCATCGTTCAGTTTTTAACGCAACAACCACGTATCACTGCTAAGCCATCACTCCTGGCAAACCTTGGGTTCCATTCAACTTTTTCAGATTTTCACAATTTTTCAGATTTTTTAAAAAAATTTCCTTAACTATCATTAAAATATTATATGCCAACAGGGAGGCTATTGATTGCTAAATAATTGATATTAAATTTATACCTACTAAAAACTATTTTTAATTATTTTAATTTTTATTTTTATTTTATCATATTTCTTAAGTAGTATAGGAATATTAAGAAACTATTAACTCAAGCACAGCATTTTTTCATCATTCGAAAAAACTAAGACTGCAGATTATTATTTATCATTTTGAAACTGATGAAGTTGTTTTTTCGTTACTTTACGATCAAAGAATTTTGTGAAATCATTTAAGATTGACAGTTTTACTTTATTAAGTTTAAAATTTGAAACTGTAACATTTTGAAAATGAAAAAAAATCTTCTTAACTTATTGAGATATTTGAGCTTAAATCAAACACGTTTTTTATCAATACTTAAGTTGATATAATTTTTATTTATTAGAAATAAATTCTAAGGGGCTGGGGTGATTTTTTCAAATGAAAGTAATAATTATAAATAAATATTTGGAAAGTTGAAAATATTTTATATAAAAGGTTTTTGGTAAGCTTAAAACATTTTAGTATACGAAAATAAAATTGAATTCAGAATTCAGAAATATTTATAACAAATATTTGCCAATACTCAAAAATTTCTTTTAGTATTTAGTATCAATCTTAAAGTATATATATAAAAAAATAAACTGGTATTTTTTTCTTAAATTTGTAGGAAAATGTATTTATTTACATTACTTGATCATCAACTTAAATATGGCTCGTTATTTATGATAAATGTGTGTCATATTTTATCATAAATTGAAGCAAAATGACGCCTTCTTACTACCAAAGAAGCTTTAACTATCATCATTGCAGCCAGCTAAACATCTCAATTAAATTATATACCACAAAAAATTTATTTTTAAGAGTTTCACTCATAAGAAGCTGAATGAGAGGGATGAGTGATTTTATGTAGCGGTAAGTTTAAATATTTTATTTAATTTAATTTTAAAATTAATTTTGTTAAAAAAAAATTTGAAATAAATTTTGCTTTTATTTATAGTGACGGCCCTATGGTGGGCGAACGCGACAAAAACCGTGAAGCGGTGCGCTGGGAATTAGGCGAAACAACGTCATCTTCATTTAACAATGGAGGATCACAAATGGTTAATACACTTTATAGTGGACAAACAATTAGTCAAAGTCAACAACAACACACACATACTACACGTGGATGGATTGATTCAAATGATCAACGAAATTATAGCTATGGTGATTATAATTGGTCCCAAGCTATTACAGGTGCTAATGAAAATAGTGGAAACGATATCAATAGTGAAATTGTTGGAGCTAGTGGTATTATTAGTATGTCTTATACATCTGTTACAACATCAGCAACTACTACTACAACAACAGCAGCAGCAGCAGCAAATTCAATTCAAACTTCAATCGGAAAAGAAGTACGCTATGCTCCATTTCCGATCACATCACCAACACATTCGAATCCGATTACTTCCCAGCATGCACAATTACAACGTACACATTCCAGATCTATGTCATCTATACCACCTGAACCATTTATGATAGCAAATTCAAAGGCTATCAATCGTCGTGTATTAATAAATGTGGGTGGTGTTAAACATGAAGTATTATGGCGTACATTAGAACGTCTTCCTCATACAAGATTAGGAAGATTACGTGAATGTACTACCCATGAGGCTATATCAGAATTATGCGACGATTATTCTTTAGTTGAAAACGAATATTTTTTTGATCGACATCCAAAAAGTTTTAGTTCAATATTAAATTTTTATCGTACTGGTAAATTACATTTAGTTGATGAAATGTGTGTCTTAGCTTTTAGTGATGATCTCGAATATTGGGGAGTTGATGAACTTTATCTAGAATCATGTTGTCAGCATAAATATCATCAAAGGAAGGAGCATGTACATGAAGAGATGCGAAAAGAGGCTGAAAGTCTTAGGCAGCGTGAAGAAGAAGAATTTGGGGATGGTAAATGTGCACAATATCAAAAATATCTTTGGGAATTACTTGAGAAACCGAATACAAGTTGTGCAGCTAGGGTGAGTGGTATCATGTAATTGTCCTCTTTTTTTTTAAATTTTTATTGAGTATTTGTTTTTCTGATTTAATTATTTGTAGGCTAGAATTCAGTAGTATTAGAGAGTAGTTAATGTAGGAAATATTTATCAAAATGTTCCCTTTGTTTTTTTTTTTGTGCTTTTCTTTTAGAAAGTGAAAGATTTTGCTTTAGTTTATAAAGTTTTTTTGAGGTTATGTTGAGTGACTGAAAATATAAATACTAGTAATTTTTTTGGGTTGTTTTAATTTTCATTGATTCATTAACTTAAATAATCATAAATACATTTTATTCACAAAAATGCAACTATTTTAAAACTATTGAATTTCAAAACACACATTCCATACTCAAACATGCACTACTATTATTACAAAAAAGGATAAAAATGGTTATTTCCATTTAAACAAAGGCAAAATAATAAGTCAAATTGAAATTTATGTAGAGCAGTTTTGTACTAACTTTAACTTAGTCTAAAAAGTTAAATCTGTTTTATATTTACTTAGTTTGTGCTTTAGTCAGTTCATTAGATTCAAATCAAGCTTAATATTTACGATTATGCTCAAAGTTAACTTAACTTGGAACTGATAAGCCCACTTTTAGTACTATATTAATTATTGCTGTAAATTGAACAAGAAAACATTGATTACTCATATTATTTATGTTTAAATGTACAAATCTAGTACATTTCTCTAATATTTTATATAAAATATAATATCTTTGTTTAAACTTCAAGTAATCTTCAAGTATAATTTACAGACACCAAATATTTTTAAGGAGACCGTTCACTTATGCAAAAAAAGTTGAACAGATTTGAGAATGACGTCATTTTTTGTGGTTATTATCCATGAAAATAATTTGACAACATTTACTTAATTTTTGTCTTTTTATTCATCTTTGTATCCCTGTTGTAAATATTAAATTAAACAAAGATTAGCCAGACCAAGTCCAATTCCCTTAAGTTAAGTTCCCTTAATTTAAAAGTAGATATTTATTGAAACTTGACCGCAATATTAATTGGAAATCATATGAGTAAAAAGCAAGAATGAAAACACTGGAATTGTGTTATCTGTTTGACCGGAAAAACACCTCTAACAATTTATTGTCATAGGATTTATTTGAATCCATTGTCAAGTATAAAAAAATAAAATTAAACAAATATAGAAAATACTATGTCAAAAAATTATTTGATGTCATTCCAACATTTTTTTTTTGGCTATTTCATTGAATGGACAACTTAAATCAGATTCATATTCGGATAAGTATTTTATGTATTTTTATAATCATAAACGTCGCAGGGTTTATCAAACTATATATATAAAAATAAAGACAAAAATTGTCATAGAAATCAGAATTCCTTTAAAGCTATATTAAATATATAAATATTAAACACCTTTGAATAATATCTGGAATAGTGATAATGTTTTTTTTTTGAAATATCTATATTTAAATTTCAAAAAAGATTAAAATTAACTGTTCTTCAAGAATGCAATTGATTCTAATTATTTTGTTTTTGTAATTGCCATTTTTTATCTCCAAAATTATTATTAATCTAACATAAATTATACAAGCTAAAGCTTAAATATTTGTATTAGTTTTTAAACGATTTTTAATTAAATGAAACTAAATATCTTTTTGATGTGGGAGCTGTTTTTAATTTAAGCTTATTAACAATTTATTTAAAAATCGTAATAAAAAAAAGGAATCAAATTAATATTAGCTACACAAAAATAAAATGTAAAATAGCTATTGCTGATTGCACTTAAAAAATTTATTGTTTTTGTTAACCAAATTTCTTGCAGTTATTAAATTATAATCAGCCAAAGCGTGCTTTGTATATAAATACAAACAATTTCCATATAATTAGTAACTAATTGAGGATTTCAACACAATTGTTCATATCACACTTTGCATTTTTATAACGGGCATTTCATTTTTATATTTGAATCATTTTAATTAATACACATATTTTTCAAAGCACTTATATACTTGGTGAGAAATGGTTTATAATGATTTTTTTTATTTAACAATTTTAAATTGACATAAAAAAGCACAGTATTTTATTTTAAATATTACTTTTGTGAAATAAGAGCCACGAATTTAATTGTAGTTTTATTTCTCACAATAATAAATTTATATTCAATATAATTAAAGTAAGGATTATTCAATTGGGCCCTCATTTTATTTCACTATATATTAGGGGTTCCCAAAGGTCCCCAAAGGTCCATACAGGTCATAAGATGATTTTTGGAGTTTTCTTTAATAATAAATAAAGTAATCTTAATGCACGTTAGAGCAAGCACAGTTTTCTTTTTTTAAGAAGGGCGTCGCGAAAGAATTAAAGTCTGTAAAGGGCGTCGCAAGTATAAAAAAATTGGGAGCTTCTGCTTTATATCATTATTTGAAAGAAAGCTTTTTTTAAATTATTAACATACAAAAATTTAAGATTAAGACTTATTCGGTTAGGTAATCAATCGTAAAACACAAAAAATGCATAAATGGTTGCGTGATACTTTCATTTTTAAAAACCTGCACAATCTAACTATAGCTATTTTTCTATTTTTCTCATTCATTGCTGGCAATTTATGTATATTTTCAGTTTTTGTGTCAGATTGGTTCAGTGTTAAGTAAGCAAGTTTTCATAATTCATGAAAATTAACAAGCCAGATCATAAATAAAATTTATTTAATTTTTTATTTATACTAAATGCCAACTCAATGATCTGTCCCCTTAACTAAAATCATAATTTATATATTTTTGTTACTTATTATTTAGTATTGCTATATAATTTGGTTTTCATGCTTGATATAATGTTAATGTAAAAATTCAATGTTATAACTTGATTACCTAGAAGATAAATGTTTTAAGAGTTCGAGAAATAGAACTACAATAAAAAAAAATTTGAGCTTGTTTTAGAGTATTATTTTGAAACAATTTTATTTCATAGTTTTCACATTATTTAAAATATTTTTGCATACGAATGATTGTGTATTTAAGAAGCACTATTTAATATTTGTCCCAAGTAGTATTTATAGAAAATTTTTTGAAAAATTTATTTAAAGAAAAAATTTAACATAAAATTTAATAAAATCTCATAAACAGATATTTTATCATCATTCTCTTTCTATATATTAAAAATAAAATAATTTTTATAACCAATCATCTTTCTTCAATTCATAAAGAATCAATAACCAGAATTTCGAAAAAACAAACAAGACAAATTAATAAATTAATAAAAGCCTTTTTCTGGAATAATTTTTTTTTTGTACAATCAATCCAGTTTACGAAATTCTGAAAGCAAAAAAAATTTGATTGGAATGGGCATTAAGCGATATGACCAGGTGGCAGGTGTGCTATAGAAATCCTCGAATAATTTTCAAATTAGTATTCCGGGGATAAGCAGCTAATCATTAATTGTAATAAATTAGAAAATTAATTTAAATAATGAAAACTATTACAATTGATTAATAGGTGCTTGTCTTACAACATTTTTATTTGTTTTCGGAGTACTAAAATCGACGAAATATTTATAAATTTTTTTTTTTTTCAAGAAAACAAAAATGTTTCTATGTTGTTATTTTATAATTTGTTGCTATTTTACTTTTCTATTCATATCTAAAAAAATATATTTTATTTTTCTTATTTACACATATTAAAATATTCTTTTTAATCATGGAATGTTTATTGTTGCTAGCAAATGTTTTATTTTTAAACATAAAATTTAACACTTCATTTGAAAATGCTTTTTGTGTTGCATTATAAATATTTAAGGAACACTATATATAATGTACATAAACAAAAACAAAACTGTAACATTATTAACACTATCTAAACCAATTTTCAATACTGATATACACAAATGCAAAATCTTTTGAAAAGTTCTATAACTTTAAGAAAAGTTATTAAATTATTGTATTCAGAAAAAGTTTGGCAAAAAATTATGGAAACACATTCAGTTTTGATTGCTGTTTTCTTTATATGAACCTACATAACTTTTACGGGAATTAAATTTCTCAGCCACTACCTTTTAAATGGTGTAAAACAATTACGAAAGGAACATATTGAATGCTTTTTGATGCAAATGTAACATATTTTCTGAAGTTAGCGATAGGATAAACTATCCGCATTTTTAGGAATTTTTTCTGATATAAAATATAGCTGTACTAAAATTTTAAATTAATTTCCTTAAAAGCTTTATTAAAACCCAGATTACTGACTCAAAACAATCCAAACTAACATTTAGATTTCGAAATACCTGTTTTAAATAGTCAGAACGAAACTCAAGAAATTCGTTGTTTTAAAAATATTTTAGCTGACTGGTTATTAACCATATCTAAAGTATTTTATCCTGTTTTTCTCCTTTTACTGCAAAAAAACAAAAAAAAAAAATTTTCGATTGGGTAAATTCCATGTTTTTTGAATAAACGAAAAGTAATAGAAAATATGAAAGGGATCTGTGCTTATCAAATAAAATTATTTTAGTAAAAATTCAAAATAAAAAAATTTTCATTAAAAATATTAAATTAAAGTCAACCAGTAATTAAATATTTTAAAATAATTATATATATATATTTGCCATACGCAAAGGCAATAAAGCTCTTAAGCCCATATCTATAGCAAATGCTCCCAATCATTAGATCATCCTCGATTTTGCTAGATTAAAATCAGAACTTAGTAGCCAAATTAAAATTCATGGTTTTTCCATTCTAACTCTTTTATGGTGGGATAAAATTATTTTTAATTTCCTATTCAATTTTTTACCATAACAAGGTTTCCTATAGATTCAACTAAACAAAATATTGTGACAAAACTTTATTATTGAAAAACTTCCAAGCTTCAAATTGTATTTGTATATAAAAAATATATAAAAATATTGTAAATACGTTAAAGTTTTTTTATCAAAGTTAATTGCTGATTTTTGCTAAAAGTTTAATAACTTTTGGGCTATGGCTATTGCTTTAAGCTACAACCCTGCTTTTATAAATAAAATAAAATATTATATATAAGATTTTTAACTTATATATACAAATATATTGAAAAAGGAGTACAATAATATTTTAATTGGAAAAAGCTATAACTGAAATGTTTCTAAATTCAATTTATCTCTTTATTTCAAAGTGCCATTTCAGAAAACATTATGTTGCTACGAGTTCAGTTCTTTGAATTTTTTGCTTATTGGAAATTTTTAACGTACAACATTATTCTATGAAACCATATAAATATCACAAACGAGAAAAACATGAACGAGAGAATTATGAAAAAAATAAAAATAACAAAAATCCCTACTTTAAAACAAAAGTAAACAACTTATTTCTAATTTAATTAAAGTTAAATAGTTTTTGTAATATTTACATATTTTTAAATTATATTTCAATCAGTTGAAAAATGACTTTGTTCGTCATATAAATGTTCCTTGAAACATTTTTTCATATATTCGAAATTAAAATGAAAATTAAACAAATATTTCAAATTTTAATATTTGTGGTTTCACTTTAATTAATTTCAATTTTATATATATATATGTATATGCCCTAATAACACAGGTATGCAAAATTGAACTTTTTGAAAATTGTTTGTTTGAAAGACACCTATATTATGTAATTCTGGGTTGCGGAATTAAAATATCGATGGAAATTTTTCACAGAGACATTTAAAACACTCTCCCTGCTTTGATAGTGCTTTCACGAATTGCTCCATGGGTCCAAGTGTAATATGAAGTGGGGGAAGGAGCACTTTTGTTGAATCAATAAAATTTTCTCTTAATAGATTTTTCATTCCGGGTTTTAAGGATTTTGTTAAAGACCAGTCCTTTTGTATAAATCTTTGTTGCGGCTATTTCCTAGAAGTTACTAAATTTATTCTAGTCTATTTCATTATACCCAGAACGAAGAACTCCAAAAAACTAAATTTTTGAACTCAAAAATTATTTTCTTTCAAAAATTAAAACAGTTTCAATTTAAAGTCATAGATTACAAAAAAAAACATAAATATTCTATTAATTAATTAAATATGCATATGAATTCAATTTTTCAGCCACATAGCACGGGTATATTTCGGTAGCATCTACCAGAATTTCTAAAAATCCTTACCTGATGTTAATAAGCAATATTCTATTTTTTCGGTTACAAAAAACTGAACTAAAAATAATTCTATAGTGAGTTTTTCAAATTTTTTGTCACTTTGTGACAAAATCTTGTAATAGTTTTCATGATAAAACTCCGTTTTCTTTTGTTTAATATGATACTACATATATTAGCTATCATTTGTTTTCCTGATCAACTTTTTCTTAACTACTATATATAATATAGTATATGCAAGATTAAAGCAGCATTTACGAGGAAAAGATAATTTTAAATTCAAATTAAGGAGCTTCTTATAATCAATAATATTGAGATAGAGAATTTTTAGATTTATTTTTTGATTGAATTTGAAATATAGACGAAATGCTCATATTGTAAAAATAAGTCTTTTGACTGAGTTTTTGGTAAAGACGGCAAAAAAACAAAAGTATTTGCTACAGTTATTTTCAATAGAATTTTCTTACTTTGTTTTTAGAGGAACAATATTTCAATTATTTTATTTATGCCATTTTCTGTATTCTTGTGTGGGATTTAAAAATATTATTCAACTTTTATACCTTTTATGATATTGAATTACATTCTGTGATTTAAGATGATTTTTGGAAATCTTTTTATATTTATCTTCAATTTTTGTGCCAAAACTATAACAATTCCTTTTGTAATACATATCCGGCTATTGGAATTTTATTACTATCTTACAAGATTCAAAAAAATAAAACTATTGTTTTTTTAAGAAGATAATAACTTAAATTTGGATTGAGTACAATTGCTTTAATTGAATATTATCTTTTTTCTTACCACAATATGATTTATTCCTAGAATTAAAAAATTTTATTTGACTATTTAAAAAGTTGCCTTCAAACTTTTTTATCTAGGGAACTTTTGAAATTTTTCATAGTAATATTTGCCAAAAATACTTAAATTAACTAGCAGTAGCTCAGGCTACTCAGTAAAGTTCCTGTTATTGCTTTAAATTGCAGTCTTTACAATATTTTGTCGTTAGTTTTATTAGAGCAAATTTATTACCCTCTTAACTTTAATGTAATTTCATTTTTCTCTATTTTCATGTTGTTTCCAGATACAAAAATGAAATTTATTATTGAGTTATTAACTCTCATGAGTCTATAAGTACGAAAAATAGCAAAATAAATCTTGTCTTCTCTACCGTAAGGTCTTATGAGGTAGAAACTTGCATATTTTATAGATAGAAAAAGTTGATAAAACAAAATTATTTAAAAAGAATTAATGAAGAAAAACAGTTTACTCGGTAGCTTTTTTTCATAAGTTAAAAAACTTTATTTTTAATCTATAAAATATTTTTCATTAGGTGTAAAGATTTTTTCTATCTTAAGTAATTAAAGAAATTAAATTCAAAAACACAACTTTTCTTGAATTAATTGCTTTTTGGCTTTCTTACATGCCGTATTTTCAATTCAATTCCACAGTTAGTAAAATTTATTCAATATAATCTCAGGCTGAGCTTAATACTACAATTCTTCAAGATTTTAAAGGTTTGAATTTAATATTCGCCCAATTTTTTCTACCACTAAAATTTAAAAAAATATACAATAAATTCTTAACAGCACAAGTCACTTAATATTTAACAATCAAGCACTAAAAATATTTATAAACTTATAATCACAATTAAAGGGTTCACAAAAAGCATTCATAAATTTTGAATTTTTATTAATGTTTGAGAATTTTTTGTTTTTAATATTTCATAAAACAAACTACAAAGCGAAACATATTCAAAATAGAATATATATACATATATTTGATTATTTTTAAGTTGCTTAAGAGTAATCAATTTGATTAATTTGTTTTTACATTTTAAATTCAATATAATATTTATTTAATTCAAAGTTATTGTGATCGTCCATTGTCGAATCGGGGAATATAGTAAAAAAGTTTACAATTCACGTCCTAGTAAACATCTTATATTAAATTATTTGGTATACTTTAATTTACTTCAATTAACATTAAACTAACATAAACACAAATCAGATAAACAATTTCACAGTTTTTATACTTTTATGCATAATAAAACATTTATATTAGTTATAAAAATTTAGATATATCGACTGCAGACCCGTACTAAACCTCAATATTAAGTCTTTATCCAAATCAAATATTATTATTTTTTTATTATTTTATAATAATTTAAATGTTTTTGTACACATTCACTTGAAAAAGTTTAACTAAAGTCATGTTAAAAAATATTTTAGAGGATTAAATAATAAAAATATACATAAAAAAATTTGTGAACATTTTTTAAAGAAATCAAAGAAGAATTTTTTCCTTTAAATTTTAATATTTTCAAAGAACTCCAAAGGCTTTTCTTTATTTTGCTGGAATCTTTATTATCCTAATAAATGTTCGTCAAAGTATTTTTCAGCACAAGGAGTAGAATTACCTAATTATAAATATTTTTAGTAGTTTTTATGCCATTTTGTAAACTAAGTACTGTAAAAAAATAAGCTTCTCATTTGATACTAAGCAAAAAACTATGTACTTCTTTTACAAAAAGGGGGAATTGGTCTTAGTGAAAATTAGAGTATTTTTTTAGTTAAATTTAAAAAATTTAATTTAAAATATTATTTTTACTCTGAATTTACCAATTTTTAAAAGGAGCTTATGTCAAAAGCAGCCAGATTAAATAACATTTATTGACTAGAGTCAACCATAAAAATAATATATTTGCTGCATGTATTCAACTTTGTAATACAAAAGCGATTGGAACCTTGGATACATCTGAAATTCAGACTTGTTCATACCAAAAAGTAGTTTTTGCTATAATATTATTGATTTTTAATATAAAACTATATTTTACGTACTTTCATAGTGATATTTCAATTTTTTATATGCTTAAAGAAAACTTTATTTCAGTTATATGTCCTTCTTCTTCAATTTTTCATTTAGCAAGTGTAAAATATTTGAAATATTTCTTACTTTTTTTGAATATATCAACTGTAAAGTTTTTATATAATTAATAAAATAAATTCCTGCTCATTTAATAAATAAAAGAAAATACTTTTAGAACTTCTTCACATTCAATTTAGGATTTACTTCTATCTTCTTTTATACTATAAAAAAATGCAATTGACAATATTACATTGCAACTTTAATACCAAAAAATATCGTGTAGATCAAAATATAAATCAACTGACAGGTACCATATTATTGTTAATAAAAGAAAAATTTTTCCAAAGCAGAAACTATTCTTCTAGAAACTTTTGTTATAGAAAACTTTAATGGCATATTGTTAAAAACTTTTAGTAAATCCAATAATCGCTTTACAAGTGAACTTAAAAGAATTCTGTCAAACTGTCTTAAATATTACAATTAAAACGCTATTATAGGTAAAACAAATCAATTTGTACATATTATAACCTTTTTTGCATTGATATTGATAAAACTTTCTCTCATTTATCCTTACTCATATTTGGTTGTTATTTAATCTTCCATTGAAATTTTGTTTGTTTTCTAAATGTATTACAGGCTTACAAATATTTATTTTACACCATAATTACCCTACTTATACTCTTAAAAAATTGTTCAGAAATCTTGTTCTGCTTTAAGGAGTTCAAAATGCTTCTTATGCTTATTATATGAATTTTATGAGAAATCGATACTTTAATTGCTAAAAGTTAATTTTTAAAACTACCCGCATTAAAACCAACAATTAAGGATCTCAATAGTTTTATGATTAATCCAATATGCTGATTTTTTGCTTCATATATATTCATATTTCATAAGAATATAAATTATCAGCAGACCTAAATATACACAAATTTACTGATCAAAATAATACTTTCTTGAAATTTGATTGTTTTTTAAGTATTTTTTATAATTCATATAAAATGTTAGTTTTGACACTTAATATTTTTATGTAGTCTTTCAAAATTTATAAAGGATATAGATAAGCTTAGAATGTGTACAAATTCATTTGTAGCAAGTTAAAAACATTTTTTCATAACTTTTTAAGAACTTTAATTTTATTTTCTAATTCAGAAACTATACGAACATTATTTTAATTTATTTTATAAATAAAAAATCAAATTAATTTCATTTTTGTTGATAAAACTATAGAGTATTGAAAATAAATAAAAAAAAGTGTATATAATAATTGCAGCCATGATTAAGCAATAATTTTGTTAGAAAAAAATTTATAGTCAAATATAATATTGCTTTGTAATATTCTAGCGATATAGGAAACTTTTCTCCTTTATGTCTATCCCAAGTAATGCGCATATATTTATAAAATTTTGAAGAAAAAAGAAATAAAAGATTAAAATAGAAATGAAACCCAATATTTACTTTAAAAGTTTTCAAAACCTAAAAATTTAACTCTATCAAAGAGAAACTAAGTGTATTTTTTTCTATTTTCTTTTAAATACTCTTTAAGATTTGTTAAAAAATATTCAAATCTCAAATCCATCATTCAGTTATTATGGCATAATCGTGAATTTATCAAATCTTGCTTTCATCATATCCAAGTATAAATTTGAAAATAAGTATAACCATTTAATTTAAACAATAACAAATATCAATCCTTGTAAATATTGTTAATTTCCATCAATTTATGTAAAACCAATGATTTCTACAATTATGCTACATTAGTCAAACATATGATAAAATATAAATCTACATAAGTCATCGTAGTTTGATAAAAATCAATTATGATTTATTGAAACATGTGTCAGAATAATAAAATAAATCTGGTATTACCATATAACTCGTAAAATTTTGATTTAAAGGATGTAAAGTACACAATATATACAATTTTTGATAAAAAAAATTGTGTATAAAAGTATTTTATGAATAAACTACAGGCGAAATTGCGTGTAGTTTTTTGTTTGGAATTTTATAAGGATTATTTTATACAAATAATTTGTGTTTTTTGAATATTTTTATAAGAGTAACATGTAGTTATAATTTATCAAATGATTATTTAAAAATCTTGACATCAGTTAAACAATATTTTTTATATCTTATTTTACTGATATTACATACCTTAATGATAATATTAAGTCTTAGGGTTATCATATGTATATTAGATGGAAGTTTTAAATAAAAATTTTAATGAAATGAAATGTTGAGCAAAATGGTTTGAGCAATACATATTTGATAAAAATATTAGATGGTTAAGGAAGCTCTTCAGATACTGCTGGTTTTTCTTTGTTTTCTTGAATGAATCATCTCACTTGCCAGACACCAATCAATCTCAATCTAATTAGTTGCTTTTTCTTTTGCTCAGTTATCCAGATAGCTGGATGCAGTCTATTCTTTGAATGCTGAATCCTACACAACTTAGAGTTACTTCAGTTAAGAACTAATTATTGCTTGGTTTTTTGTTTCTGAAAAGCGAATCTAATATACTTTTGTTTAATTTAAACTATTTAATAAAAAAATATTGTTCATCAAATTTTACTAAGCTAACACTTAATTACGAGCATCATAGCAAGTGCTCGCCAAACAATGGAAACTGAAATAAAATTGACTTCTTTGATTTGCAATAAATTAAGATCTACATGCTCGTTTATTAAAAATTTGGAATTCTTTCAATTTTGAATTATTTAAAAATAACTGTCTGCTGTTGTGATGTGGTCTAATTTTGTTAGCAACCCTCAAAATCTACAAATCCAATAAAAAATACATTTATAAAAGTTGAAATCTCTAATATTGCTGAAAAAGCAACTAAAAACTTGAACATCATCAAATTTTCTTCTAATTTTCTTGTGGACTTCAGCCAAAAACTTCTTTAAGCTTTTTGCTATTGACAAGTTATTAAGGCTGTTTTAATCTATGAGCATCTGAAGAGTAGTTTTTTGTATTTTGTTTTAAGGCTTTTATTCCTAAGCTACTAAATAAGTGAATCTGATTAGGACTTAAAGAACTTAATTTTTGCCATTACTTATAATTCATTTTATTCAATTTGTTATGCAGATTTGGTCATAAATTTTGTTTTTGTAGTCTTTAAAAAAATTCAAAGACAATCGTACAAGACAATAATATAAAAAAATTTTTTGTAAATAATGCTCACTAAAAAATAAAATTGAGTAAATCATTTCTCAAATGATATAATCATGGCTGCAAATTTGTCTTTTTAGTTTATTAAAGTTATAAATTTATAGTGATTTGGTTAAAAACAGACATAAAAAAAATTAAAGAGGAAATTAAATTGCAACATCTCGACCAATAATCTTCCTTTAAATAGATATAAATGTCGAACCCATCTTACTCATAAATATTAACAAATTTTTAAAATTTTAACCTTTAACTGTCAGCAGCAAAATTAATTATGATTAATTCAATGTGAATTCCCTTCAAATAAATTATAAAATATTTCTATAGGAAGAAAATTAAAAAATTTAAAAAAAAAAAATCATAATCCTAACTCTTCCAGGTAATTGCAGTAATATCGATCCTGTTTATAGTCCTATCAACCATAGCATTGACGTTAAATACAATACCACAACTACAATCAGACCATAATGGTACTTCTCAAGATAATCCAGAATTAGCTATGGTTGAGGCTGTCTGTATATCCTGGTTTACATTAGAATATGTACTCAGATTTAGTGCATCACCAGATAAATGGAAATTTTTTAAAGGTGGCCTTAATATAATTGATCTATTGGCAATACTTCCATATTTTGTTTCATTATTTTTATTGGAAACAAATAAAAATGCAACGGACCAGTTCCAGGATGTGCGCCGGGTGGTGCAAGTATTTCGCATCATGCGCATCCTGCGAATCCTTAAGCTGGCCCGTCATTCAACGGGCTTGCAGTCGTTAGGCTTTACATTACGTAATTCATATAAGGAGCTCGGTCTACTTATGTTATTCCTGGCAATGGGCGTTCTAATATTTTCATCATTAGCATATTTTGCTGAAAAGGATGAACCACAAACAAAATTTAGTTCAATACCGGAAACATTTTGGTGGGCGGGTATAACTATGACAACTGTTGGATACGGGGACATCTGCCCCACTACCCCACTAGGAAAGGTTATTGGTTTTGTGTGTTGTATATGCGGTGTACTGGTAATCGCTTTGCCTATTCCCATCATCGTTAACAATTTTGCTGAATTTTATAAAAATCAGATGCGTAGAGAAAAAGCACTTAAACGTAGGGAAGCTTTGGACCGTGCAAAACGTGAAGGTAGCATTGTATCATTTCATCATATCAACCTAAGAGATGCATTTGCAAAGAGTATGGATCTTATCGATGTAATCGTTGATACGGGTAAGTGAATTTTATTTTAATTAAATATTGTATAATAATTTTTTTTTTCAAAAAAAAAAATATAGAATTGGATTAATTAAATTTTAAATAATAAAAAATTCTGCATGAAATTATTAACTTTCTATTTTTGTGAATCGCTCTAAATATTTAATAAATAATACTTTAAATTTTGCATAATCTGTTTTTAGTTTTGCCTATTTATGATAATTTCATTCAATGTGAATAAAAATTCTAAATTTTAAATAAAACTTATGACTCAAAAATTATTTTGTCATAGAAAAAATAAACAAAAAAATATCCTAAATTTATCTTATCTACTTAGCTGTCTCTATAAATTTTTGGCAAGTAGTTACTAGACAAAAATATAGTGTATATCAGTTCAAATTTTTATTAGATATCTAGATTAGTTTATGCAAGTATTGTTTTTTTTCTTTGTTGTTTTGTTATTCAAATAACTAATTTAATCATTACAATCATAAAAAAGACAGTCTCACTATCCCTTTAAAATATTTTTCGAAGTGAAAAGTTCATTTGAAAATTTTAGTAACAATTAAAATAGTTGCTGATGATGAATTTTGGTGAAAAATTTAAATTAATTATTTGATTATTGACTATGATTAAATGGACTTTTATACGAGCAATCGAGTAAGAAATTCTTAAAAATTTTCTTAGAAGCATTTTTAGAGGATAAAAATTAGATAGAAATATTCTTTAAGATTGTTGATAAATCTGATTGTTAGTTTTCCATTATTTCTCCCTGAATTAAAAGGACATTTATAGGGACAATCGTGTAAAAAATAGTCAAAAAATTTCTTTAGAAGCATTTTTAGGAGACAATATTTTTAATAAAAAATAAAATAATTTACAGTAATTTGTTTTTTTTTTTTGAAATTTTGGTAAAAAATTTACATTTCTAATTTAACCATTGCTAATAACTTGAGGGACATCGGTGAACTTAAATGTTTCAGAAAAGATTTAGAAGAGTTTTCAGACACTAAAAATTGATTTAAAAATTTTATCGAAATTTGAAAAATTGAATTTTTAGATTTCTTTGAGAAATTTTAATTATTTATTTAACCATTGTGAATACTTTTGGTTGTTCAATTTTATTAAATGTATTATTCATATTTAATGTTTTTTCGAAAATTTTTGATCAAGATTTCGTTTTCAGTACTTTCAGTTTTAAGTACTTGTTAAAAATTTGACTTAATTTTTATCATTATTGACTTGATAAATATTTTGTAAAAATGACATTTGCAAGGGGCATAATTAAATAAAATCATTGTATTAAGCCTTTTCTGTTTTTGTTTCTTCACTCTGTAAAAACATCAAGGAAATTTTTGTTTTACTTCCATATTAATAATGAAATATAATTCAATTTTATCAAAAGAATTTTAATTTTTTTTAGTCCGCTAAATCTGAAAACTAAATTTTAAAATACCATTTTCTGCTTGAACTAAACTTATATGTATAACCGTAATGAGAACACTAGCTGACGAAAACAATAAATGAAAAAAATCCGTCATCCCCGATAAATATTATTAGCATTTTATTAAAAATTATTATGTTTCAGTAGAAAATGAAAATTTTAAATATTTTACTTTACAGAATTTGATTAAAAATTTTATAATCTAAAATACTCAAATATCAAGAGAATAGATTAATAATGGCGCTCCCATCGCCATATCGAAAATTTTAACTTAATTACAAAATTTTTATTTTTAATTAGATTTGCTTATTCAAATGCTGAATCCAAAAATTTTATATTTCTTTATAAATACGTAGATATACTTTTCAAAAATATGTATTTCAAAATTTTTTAAAAACAAAACGAAAGAAAATCGTTGTGCATGTTGTTATTTGCAACTTAAAACTAATTAAATTTAGTATTTATCCATTAAGGTGAAAATTTTGGTTAAAATAAATTGGAAAAGCTTATTTTTATTAGCTTTTAGCTTTTAAAAACAGTATTTAGATATTTATTAACATTGTTAAAGTAGGCTTTGAGCACAAATTCTCTAGTGTAATTCTTTACATAGCAATATATGAACATCCGACTTTTTTGTACTTTCATCTAATTTGAGCAGGCGAAAATGGTCTACTGATTGAGACTCCAAGACCACAAATTTCTGGATCACCAAGAAGGCGTGCTTTGTCTGCTCGATTACAAGAAATCAACAAGAATCTCTTCAATGAGGAGGATCAATGAAAGAATTTTAAATAAATGTTTCCATCAATCAAAATATTATAAAAAAATATTATTGATCTTATATTATTGTAGTAATTATGTATATATCTATACATATATATATATATAGATAAACAACACATAAAATACCAACGTATACGTATAAAAGAATTTGTTAAAATTTGTTATCACCTTCATATTATAGTTAAATAAATAATAACATTAATTAGTAAAGATTTTGTAATAAAAGAAAAAAAATTTGATTAAAAATTGTAATGACATTAAATTACTAAAAAAATTTTCCTTACAAAAATTATTAAATTTGAACATTTGTAGAATTTATATTTTTAAACAAACACAAAAATGATGAGGAAATATATAAAAATTTGGCTTCAGCACCAACAAGTATAAGTCTTTTCCTTATAATTTCCATCGGTTCTTAAGTAAAATTTAGCTTTGCAATTAATTTTTCATATTTTTAGTTCTCTTTTTTTAAACTGTCCCTACCGTAACCCCTTAATAAAAGTTATAATTTTTAGTTAGTTGTTTTAACCCTGGGATACCAAATTTTTAATTAACTTTAAAGTTACAATTATTTAATATAGAGTAAAACAATTAAAAAATGCTTCTTGAATAAAAAAAATTCGTCATTATATTAAAAAAAATTCTTTCATTTTATTTTGTGTAAATAAAGCTTGTTAAATGGATTAAAAGTGCTTTTTATATTCCTACTATTAGGTTGCTCAAAAACCTTCACTTGTTAATAAAAATCTTTTCTATTCATCCAATCAAGTTCAAATAAATTTTGTTGTGTTGGGAGTGCATGACCATTGATGTTTATACAATTAGTTCCAATATTATTCTTACTGTTAGCTCATAATGTCCAATATCTTTTACAAATTTTCAGTCGCTAATTTAACCCTTTTTTATTCATCCAATCAAATTCAAATAAAGTTTGTTAAATGGATTAAAAGTGCTTTTTTTTATACTAAAAACGTGATAAATTATTTATTTATAATTTTTGTTAGACATCAAATAAATAAATATGAGCACATCTTTTATTCTTTCTACTTGCTTATTTATAAGGACTTCTTTTTTATTTATACTTCCTTTCATAGTGAATTGCCTGAAAATATGAACTTTGTCCAAACTGAATTGAGCTTGAAGGCAAAGAATCAGGAATTATGTAAGCTTATCAATTTTATATGAGTTTCATTTTTTGACATTATGTGTAAATGTGTATATTCAATAATAATGTAAAGTCTTTGTCGCAGCAAAATTTATTTTCATATAAATTAAGTTAGGCCTAAATGATGAAGTTTCTCCACAATAAATAGCTTCATCTTGGGACAAGTAAAATATGAAGAACTTTTAAAAGTTTTAATTATTAAATTAATTCGTTTAATACGTATAACATACAAAAATTAGTTTTTGACGCTAAAAAAAACTTGTGATGTATATTTCATAACTTTTCTGATAAATTTAGAGCATGACCTTAACTTCTGTGGAAGTAAATGATAAATTTGTGTTGTCTCCTTATAGTGCGTTTTCACTGACCTTAGTACTTAGTATTTAGTACTTTTTTAAAAGTATTTTGATTGGAAATCTCTAGCTTACTTTTTAAATATGTTAATAATAATTATTGAGTAGGTACTAGGCGCTAGGTTCAGTGAAAACGCACTATTATTTGAGAAATAAACTAGAGATTTCCCATAAAAATACTTGTCAAAAAGTACTAAATACTAAGTACTAAGGTCAGTGAAAACGCACTATTAGACAACTCCTTACTCCTTAGTTTTTTTTTAAATTAACACAAATTGGATTACATATTGACAAATTTTTATAAAAAAAAATTATCTGATTCATATTTTACTCTAAGGTGACACCTTTTGTGTTTTTAAATATATATTTCGGCATCAAAAGTTGTTATCAGGATTTAGAATTTAAACAAAACCCCCAAAATCAATTACGCATTTGTATGAGTAAAATGCAACAAATGTAAGTCCATTTGAATAATTATTTTTCATAATAGAAGCAAAATATTATAACTTCCAAAGGAAAATAAATATTGTTAGGCCGAAAATTTGAACAAAAGAAGTTTTATCATTCATAACTCTAAATATAGATAATTTTTTTACAAAGAAGCAATGCAGATCTTCTCATTGATAGTTACTTTTGAAGTAAATTCATTCAAATTATTTTGCTATTTTTAAAAATAGTCTTATTGGCTGACAAAATTTTATTTTTGTTCAATTTACGGATAATAAAAAAAATTTGTCGATGTGTGTTCACATTTGTAATGGTTTCTATTATTTTGTTTTACAAAAGTCAAACTATTACCAAATTGCATATCCTTAGTCTAATGTTTACAGACTTACTTAAACCGTTTCAGTCAAGTTAAATTATATACTATTGAACTATAAAGCGGCCTAATGGTAGCTATTTAATGCGAGTCTTTACCATCTGATTTATTAAAGTCAGACATTTACGTAAAAGAGGTTGATCAATAGGTTGTAAAATTCGAAAAATCGCTTTAAGGGCGGCGATACCTTTAGAGCATGCAAAATTGGTCATTCTTCGGGATTTTTTTTCAAGGGGATAAAATAATCGGATTATTTTAAATATTAAACATCATTTTATTACATTCTTAAATAATAGAAAAACAGTTTTGTTTTTTTTTTAAACAAAATGGCCGCTCTGCAGATCATCTTCTCCAAAGACATTGAAAACTGTGCAGCTGTAAAAAATTTTCATTGATAAAAAATTAAAAAAAGTTTTTTTTTTATTCAATTAATGATATATTTAAGGGAAAGATAAACTAATATAATTATAAAAAAGGAAAAAACTTAAATTTATATCGGCTGTTTAATCAAAAGCTCTAATTTTTGACTATTTTTCCCTCAGTTTTTAACCCAAAAAAATTATTAATTCTAAATTAGTTCATCCTTCCGGTAATACTATAGACAAAAACCTCTCTTAATTGCAGCCAAATCGATTACTAACTTTTTGAGCAACAGCACAAGCAGTTTTTGAATATACATTTATAATCCCGTTTAAAGTTTCAATATCAAACTGTCGACTATGCTCATTTCTGCTTAGGTAGCGCAGTAAAACCTATTAAAAATTCAATAATTCTATATCCGTGCAAAAGATTTGTACAAATATCGTCACTAGTGCTAGTCCTTAGTTTTTTTTTTTTTTTTTTTTTTTATTACGGTTTAGTTTACTACAATCTTAATACTAATATTAATTTATTAGTACTGTTCAGTTGTACCTATTGTTAGGTGATGACATGTGAGGATTGTCAGCCCATCGATCTGTTCCCAGTAGTTATATTGTTAATTCATGTGGCTTTGTTCGTTGAAGTCTCCTAATCTGGTTCGTTGTGTCCAGGAGTTGTATGACTTCTGTATTGGTATGATGAAGCACTCTTTGTTCGTGTTTTTTGGCATAGTCACGTATAACATCATCCACCCACCCAATTTTAAGATCGTCATGCAATTCCTTGTTTGTAACATATCGGTAGACATTGGTTATCAAGCGTAGGACTTTATTTTGACTAGCCCCATAGCTGTATACCATATGTCCACAAGGGCCTTATAATTGATAAGTAGATCAATCTTTTACTTTTAAAGTCCAGTGATGAATGTTTCCCAATTAGTCAGTAGAGTTTTTGTGTTTGCTGTTTTATCTGCTTTGCTTTTTGCCGCACGTGGTGCTTCTAGTTCAATCTTGAATCGATATGTAGTCCAAGGTATTTTGCAGAGTCGGCTTGAGGTATTTGCTCTCCATTTAAATACAAGTGCAAGTTGTTGTTTTTCCGTCTTAATGAGTAAGTCACATGGATTGATTTTTCCCTGTTGATTTTTATTTTCCAATCCGATCTCCTTTTGTTGATGCTGTCAAGTATTTGTTGGAGTTTTTAATTTGCTTTTGCTTGAGTTATGTTCTTGGACAGTATTATAGTATCGTCCGTAAAGGTTCCGATGAATGTATTTTCTGATATTGGGATGTCTGCCGTGAATAGGAGATATAACAGCGGCGCCAATGTGCTATCCCTGCTGTGGTATCCCTGCTTTCGTTGTATAGTATTTAGATTTAGCATTTTCGTATTTTACTCTATATATACGATTGGTTATGTATGAATCGAGTAGATTGCATATGTTGCATTGTAACTGGAGACTCATTTCATATGTGAGTCCGTCTAGCCATCATACCCAGTCGAAAATTTGTGAGACGTCTAGGAACACCGCGGAGCAGTATTTCTTTTTTTTCAAATTCTTGTTCAATTAAATTTGTGACACGGTGTATTTTGATCTATTATAGAATGGTTGCTTCTAAAGCCAAATTGGAAGTCAGGTATTTTCACTAGTGGTTTTATACGTTTTACCAGATTTCTTACATGTTCTTATATTATTGGTTAAATATTCTATAGTATTAGTTCTTTTCTCTTTTATTGTTATGATTTCCTTGAGAACCTAAAAACTCTTTATATATTATGATTAAATATTATTATAATAAAATTTATAAATCATTTTTGTAAAATAAAAGTGATTTCATGCCGAAAATTATATGATTTTTATTAAAGTTTTAATAAAGTTTCCCTAAATGTTCATCCTTTACAATCAGAAAAACTGTGCACTGATTTCATTTTAATATCCTAGCGAAAGACTTAATAAATTTTAAATTATTTCAATTAAAATAATATCCTGTATAACTTGATTTAGCTTAGTTTTCAAGTTCTCTTTCTTATAAGTAACATTAATACAACCTGAATTAATTTATGTTTTTGATCATATTTAAATGAGACCAAAAATTTAGGGAAAACACTTGTAAAAAAGTATTCAAGCAGTTTGAAATGTGCAAAATGTTGTGGAAATTTTAATTACAAGTTTAGTTTTAAATTTCTTATGCAAAACTTTTGCATATTAATTCTTCATTGAGGTTAAGTTAACTCATGTGTATTTTCTAATGACGTTTTATAGCTAAATTTTTTAGTATGTATTAGTATGGGGCTTGTAAAAGTTTTTACAATATAAAATAGGATAAATGTAAAAAACTTATGATGTCTGATGTAATTAGAAATTAAAGATTAACTTCATAGCTTTGTAGTTTATTTCGACTGAAATTCTAACAGTTTAAGTTTGACTTCATTTTTCATAGGTTATTTAGTAATATTTGTAGTGAAGAATTTTTTATTATTGCGTTTTTTTTAAATTCTTTTAGTTTTACTTAATAAAAATTAAATACTGACCTTTAACAACTCCTTTTTTTAATATAATTTAGTATTTGTTCAATGGTAGCTTGAAAATCTCACAACGATCCACCCAATAGATTCACTCGATTATTTAATAATAAAACAATAATAAAACGTAAAGCTATTTTTTTTTAATTTTTAAAATATATGATATACACCTGGTTAGAAAAGTCTTATCTCATTCACATTAGTTTTACATAAAACTCTTTTAAAATTATGAATTTCAAAATGTTACGTCATTGACTTCGTTATACATGCAATTCTGTTATTACTATTTTGTAAATATCTATAAAATAAGTTTTTAATTAAATAAATAAGTTTTAAAAGTATTATGGCAAATATATTTATCAAATGCAATAGGTTTTGGTAATTCTTAATTTAATCGCAGTCGTAGAAACTCAAAAATTGCATTAAACTTTGCTCAGAAAATTTGTCTAACTACTGTTACTAATTACAAAATATTGTTACATAAAGTATTTCACATTTGTCAGTTATGAAAAAATTTAATATCAAATTGAGTATCTCAATTCATTGCAATAAATCTAAAATAATGGATACATTGATGATGATGATCATTTTAAAGAAATAATATGAAATTTTTCCTCTAACATATGTGATAAAAAATTAAAGATATTCCTATTCTCTGATAGATTGATAACCTGATGATTGGCAAGATCGAGTGTAAGTCAAACTATGAGGTCAAGAATTCAATATTTGGCCAGTAATGTTATGATTTTCCTTTTTTGGAATGTTCAAGATTTATTATTTACTGACTAAAAGGAAAAACAAACATTAGCAATAAATACTTCACACATGTTATTGAATTACTTGAAAGATAAAATCAAGAAAAAATATTCTGATATGCAAAGGAAAGACATATTTTTCTACCGAATACTTTGCAGCTTCTGTCTGTAGAAAAGATATGAAGTAAAAAGCTTTAAATCAAATGCTAAGAAAGCTGATGAAATTTAATTTAAAGTGTGTACTTAATTATGGATCTATTAAGTTAATATTAATGCATATTGTTATTCCCAAATTGAGTTCTTTTCAATTAGCGACAAGCAAATACTCTTCGTCAGCAAAATAAATTAATTACTTATTGGTAGTTTAAGTTTTGCTCTAAAGGTTCTCTGGATAATGAACTTAATTTTAAATGGTTTAAACTAAAATTTTTTTAGATATTAAAATTACTCACCAGAAAAAAATCCATGAATTTTTTAAGTTTAAAGCTTATGTATGTCTCACTTCCTTTGTTAAGGTCCAGAACTACTTCTTATACAATATAATTGATTGATTTTTTAGATGGAAAACTTTTCAAGAATATCAGGTAAAAATTTAAGATGAATCAGAGCAAAACTAACAAAGATACAGCGGTAAGCTTTGCTACTTGCCTAGCAATGAACATTACTATCGAGTAAACTTTAAAACGTTTTTCCCACAACTCACGTTTTCAAGGTCGATATCCCTCATAACTTCAAAACTAATGCACCGATCCTTTTGAATTTTCGAATACTATTTTATACATAATTTACAAGGTAACGCTGGAGAGCTTTATTCAAATTTGTTAATACGTTTTATTTAAAAATATTTTACAATAACAAATTAGCCGATTTTTTTTTACAAAAACTCGCGTTTTTCAAGTGTTCAAGTGTTTTTCAAAGTGTTCCCAAAAAGTGAAAAATTGAAATTTCAAAAAACCCTCCAAGTATTACCTGGGAAAGGCGATTATCTAACGTAAAAACTTTGATTTTTTGATTTCAAAAGATCCAACCTCTAGTTATGAAGAGCACCGTCATTCTGTTTTTTCCGAGACGTTTCCAATTAATTGCTGCCATTGCCGTGCTAGCTCGAAAATTTTTAAATTTATTTTTTACTAGAAAACGTTTAAATAATTCAAAAAAGTTTTTATATTTGCTATACAGGAATTACTTAATCTCAAAGCTAAGTTTGAATTTTCTATGACAAAATATATTGCTTTTGTGTATTTGCATGCGAATTATTTTTTTCGTTCAGCTAAATTTTTTAACATAATAGGTATAAACGATATTTTTATTTCTTACATCACAAGGGCTATGCTTTTATTCTACAAAAATATTGAACAAAATTACAATAAAAGTTCTTAAATAAACTTTTTTTAAATAAATTTCAAATAAAGCCCTTTAAATATAAAAAAATCATTAAATAATAGAAATTTTAGATTAAAAAATATTGAATATTTTCAATTATAGCTTAACCATTTCAACAAAAGTATAATTTGCCATTATTATGAAGTGAAAAGGATCAAAATTAACAGGGAAATTATCGTTTAAAAAAAAACTTAAATGGAATCATTTTTACTTAGCAATTTCCTTTAAGAGAAAGAAAATTTCCATTTTATTAGATTAAGCAATCGACGATTTCAATCAATGCTATAAGGGACTTAGACTTCTGTTATAGTTTTTATATTTATAAGAGGCCAAAAGTGTATTCTTATGGTACTAGTTCAACAGTGTACAGCACATGCACATGTAAACATGTAATTGTAATTTTGGGTAATTTCTCGAACCCTCTATGTCGAAAGTCATTTCATAAAGATTAATTGTAAAAGCTTGGTTCATCAAGATCTCAATCTGACAGCGAGAATTCTGCAAAACACTTTTTACAACAACAAAAAATAACAAAATTTTTCATAAAAGAAGATTACTAATTTATAAATACTAAAGTTTCGTATAAATATTTTTATTATATTTGGAACAAAAGTTCCAATATAATGAAAATATTAGATTTGTCTAATTACTTCTAAAAACTAATGAATATGGTGTTCATATGTAATATAACCTCATCTGTTTAATTAGAACTAAACATTTAAATCTCAATGCTTGGTTAAACTCAATTTTACCAAAACTCTATTTTAATATTTCCTGAAAATAATTTTGCGTAACTAATGTCAATTAGCTTTAATGAAATATATTTGGTTACCCATTTTAGTCTACTCAAGTCTATTCTAGATAAAATTAATTAAATGAATATGATGTAAATTCACTAGTTATTATAGAGAAGTAATATCACGTTGTATTTAAGCTGATTTTACTAATAATTTTATACTTATTTAAATATAAACCTAATTTTAGATTTGTTTCAAAGCTTATAGTATATCCTTATAGAGAAAATACATTTAGTTGCTCTGTATCGAAAGATGTTTTAATTTATCTCAATTTTCAATTCTTTAGCAAAATTTTTCAATGGATTAAAAATGTTCAATTATAATATTAGGATTGAAAGTATTTATGCAAAAAATATTTTAAGAGCTATATGGCTTAAAAGTAAGAAACAGAAAAAGTCACAATGTACCCTATCTGTTATATTATTAGTCAAATTCTATGCTTTAAGCTAAAGATGTGTCCATATATACTAAATTAAAATTTTAATTTTAGTTTGTAGGATTATCCTGAATTTCGGCTTTGTATTGGGAAAGTTCAATAAACAATATTTAACCTATCTGTTCCTAATATTAGACCATTTAGTCTAACAGCTCATAATTTCACTTTAACTTGAATTTTTGAAGTCAATAATAATCCAATATATGTTATGCTTCAATATTATTTTAAAGGAATATTCTTGAGCCACAGTCGAAATTTTAAAGTTTTTTAGCATTCTTATTTTTTGTTAGTATATAATATTTTAAATTTTTTTCTTAAAACTATTTATTCATTTTTTATAAGTGTTCAAGTTGAACGAAGAAAACAAATGGCCACGCCACACAATTCTGAGAATTGTAATGGACTGAAATAAAATATCGAATTATTATTTTGTACATTTATCTCTGCAGTAAGAAGCAGAAGCAAAATTAAATAATGTCCACTAGTCTTCCCTTATATTGGTATATATCCTGAATTATCAGTTATTTATCGATAGCTTGTTCGCGCTTTAGTGAAGATCAAAAGGAATGTGTTTTCATAAAATCTGATATAAGTGAATATTGTTAGCTAAAATACAATTTGGATAGCATTTGACAATAAGAAATATTATTTTCTGTCATGAAAACAAGAGCGTTGGTAAGTCTAATTCTACAGGATTCTGTCCATATTTAACGTGCCAAGCTATCGAACACTCCAAGTACCAATGAGTCCTAAACATACGAAAGACTAGCCTCTGGGGTAAAATTTCGAAAGAGGAGAGGGTTAGACTCCTGAAAAAGTCATACTTAAAAAAAGCTTTTATTTAAGTGATAACTGGCTGCTAATTTAAAGCCTTTATGAAAAAATTTATAATTTTTGATGACATAATTCTTTTTCGACCAACTTTATGACCTTGAATAATATTTATTTTCATACATCAGACTCATCACTGCTTTATAAAAATGATAGCAAAATAAAAAAACTTCATTATCGTGGCATATTAACTTTTGTATATTTCAAAATTTTAGTTTTTTCTTACCTCAAAATAAAAATGAAGTTAGTTTTCATATAATTTTAACTTAAAAATCTACATAAAATGGCAAATATACTACACATTATTTATATTTTTAGATAAAAACAACAGGATATACAATTTCAAGAATTATTTAAGTTAAAAATTTCATTAATTTAGTTTACATATTTTCTGTAGGACATAATTTATCACAGACGGATGGGAATAGCATTGACGATGATCAAATTGAAAGGAACAATACATCGAATGGTGTAGCCGTTTTCTATAAAAATTTTGACCAAATTGGAAATCATCGAAATGAAAAAATAAATCAGGTATATATAATTTATTTATGGAGTTTAAATTTACTTAAAAATAAGTGTCTTCATTAGAAAAGCACATATTGTTTTTATTACTTTGTCTCATAATTAAGACACCATTCAAAAAGCTTCAAAATGGTAAGAATTCATTCGTTCATCAAAATTGAGCAAGGAATTAGTTGCTATAACTCTTTAAACAATTATATTAGTCGAAAAAAATCAAATTTTTATTTTCAAACGTTTACAAAAACAAATATACATAAAAAAATTTAAAATGAAAAGACGTTCATTTAGTGCCCTTAAAAATTTTTTTTTTCTAGTCACAAGTGCCAGGAATTGATCAGGAAGCAGTACCACCATATACACTTGAAGCACAAAATCAGCAGTCAGCAAATATGGAATTAGAAATTTACCGTAATCAAAATTTAGATGAATTGCAGCCACTTACCGACCAAAGCTTAGATGCACGAATACCAAATCAAATGATGGTTACACCAGCAGTAAGTTTCATTCCTTTCAAAATTAATTTAATTAAATATCAAGATACATATATATATATATATATATGTATATGTATATGTATATATAAGTTTAATTCTTTTTTGTTTTAAATATATGATTTTCTAAAAAATTTAATGTTTTGTAAAAAAATATTTTCTTTTGATGTGTGTAATTTAATTGTTGTAGTTTGTTTAACTAGTTACAAATTTAATTTTAATTACAATTTTAATTTATATTTTCATAAGTCCATTTTGATTATTAAAAAGAGAGCTGAAACTTTTTGAACGATATTTTTAATCAGTAAATTATTTTTTGTTTATTATATTCCTACTATTAGCTTGCAAAAAGTATGTAAAAATCTTAAATTGTTAATAAAATCTTTTCCATTCATCCAATCAAGTTCAAATAAATTTTGTTGTGTTGGGAGTGGATGACAATTGATGTTAATGCAGTTAGTTCAAATATTAATTCATTAATTATATTTAATAAACTAATTTTGATTTTATATGAGAGAAAAACTTCAGAAAAGTGAATGCAGCTAGTTACGAATTCTGAATTCAGAAAAAGAAAAAACAATCTCAAGTAGAAATATACTTTAAAAAATTTCTTTTAATATTACTTGTTATAATGCTGATCACAATAAAAAAACTTAAAATCTAAAACTATTTGTGTAATAAGTACGTAGAATTTTGTAAAGAAATTAGGTGAATTCAAGTCGATGCAACTTTCACAACAAAATATAACATTTTTCTGTTTTAACTGTAAAGAATTTTCTCCCTATTGAAAATTTCAATTATCCTTTGAAGAAGTATTTTTTTGATTAAAAATTCTAAAATAAAAATTTCCTATTGTATATATGTCAATTGTTATTTCATGATTCTTTTAAATTATTTGAATTGGTTGTATAATTATCACATTATTCCAACAAAATAAATATAAAAATTAAATTCAATTACGTAGAGTATGTTCACAATAAACGATTCCTGATAAATTTACTTAACTTAAGATAAGATTGGATCTAAAGAATATTTAGGAAAAAAGTTCAAATCAATATTATGCTTTTATTTATTAAATAAATATAATGCAATATTAAATTATAAAACAAAGCACTGCTTCTTTTGCAGCGTAAAAATGATTTTCGTTAAGTTTACTCTTCTAAATAGTTTAAAATTGCCCGACGTGATGCACTCATAAATTTCTCATACATAATTTCTGAATGCCAGTAAATTTGTCAGTATAATTGTTCAGTTTGAACATACGCGATTAGGCTGAATATACAGTGTATTGGACATTTGTATGATTTTTAGCTGTCCGACTACATATGAAGAGTAAAATATTTTGTGAAAATAAAATGTCAACAAACCATTTTCGAACTAAATGAATAATCAATGTAAAGCAAAATATTTTATTTACAAGTTTACTTGTCTAAAAAATTGATCTTTAATTTTTTGAGGCACTTTGTGAATGAAATAAAGTTCACTCTGACAAAAAATTTTCAAATGAGCTCTGAAAGGTAACCACACCTAAATACTATCAAATTAATTTTTAAACTTTATAAAACTTTATGAAAGTTAATTAAAAATTATATAATTTTTTAAATAAAATCTAGACTTTTTTTCAGCTTAAATTATGATTAAAAATTTCTTTAATAAAAAGTAGAAGCTCTCTTGTGGCAAAAAATGTTTAAAATTTTTCTAAAATTCAAAAAGTTTGCGTGTTTAATTTATCAAATTAAAAAACTAATATTATTTTTGTATAAATTTATATTTTACTATAAAATTGTGTGTCTTCCTGTCTCTCTTATTATATAATTATAGATACTGCAGGCAAGGAGTGTTGAGGTATAATGTGTATTTTTTATATTTTGATCAAAATATTTTTTTCTCTTTTTAAATGCTGTAAATTTGCAAATATTTATTTAATTTTTAACATATTTGCCTAAGTATATAAGCATATTTTTATTTTAAACAATTCTATAATTTTTTGCTTCATAAATTTTTTCATAACATACTTTTTAATTGTAAGAGTATTCAAAAATATTTAAAAAAAAGAAGAGGGATGAAAGCAACTCAAATGAAACTATCATTTTAACTTTAAAAAAGTAAATTTTCTATTCAAGAAGTAATATTTCAATTTTATATTAAAACCGAGCTCATATGATATTTAAGGACTCCATTCATTGTAGAAAGTTTCAGCCAACAGATTGTGGAATGACGTTATAGTTACGTAATTTTTCGGTGTATGATGCATATTATATAATCTTTTTTTAATTTTACCTTGGCATTAGATTTTGATGTTGTTATTTTTTTTTAAACCCATAAACTTATAACAAAATCCAAAAAATTATATGAGAATCTTAGAGGCATAAAATTAAAACTTATCTTACCTTGTTTTTTTTTCAATATTAAAAGCTCAAACACAATGCACGCAGTTACGGAGTGGAAGCGGAATTAAATGGGAATTCTGAAATTCAGCTGTGACAGCAAGGTAAAACTCCGAATTAATTCCACAACCACATGTATTGTGTTTGAGCCTTAAAAATTGATACTTCAATTGTACTTACTTCTAAATTCGATTCTTTTAAGGTACCATTTCTACCTAATATCTGAAAAAAGAAGACATAGATAAAATTATAAATATAAATGCATTCTTAAATACATGTAGTATTACTCATCCCTTAAGTTTTGTGATTTGAAAATAAGTAATGTCTGCGACCTTGGAATATTACTCTATAAGTCATATCTCTAATGCTTAGTAGAATTCCATTTGTAACCTCTAATTTGTGTTTAAATTAAATTTTAGTTTAAATAAAGCATTTTTCTTTTTAAATAATTTATTAATAAAGATCAAAAGTAATACAGAAAATCAAAATAAATCTCTTTTAAGCCTTTTGGGCTATAAATATAAAATAATTTGTCAAGTAATAAATATAACATCTGCAAAACTAACAAATGTTGAAAACATTTACAGAAAATTAAACTTAAATTATGAAGACACTTGAGAAATATTAATACTAATTTTCATAGAATCAGCTGTAAATTTTGCTGTTGCTTGTGGCCATTAAAGATATCAGCAGTAATACAAGAAGAAAATTTTCCCAAATGTTCAACGACAACAAAAAGCTTAAAACATCGTTTACAGAAAATAGTTTTTTATATAAAAGTTGAAGTCTAACTTTACAAATAACTCTTCAAATATTTGCAAAATTTCTAGACTTTCAATTAAATTCTCATACTAACATCTTGTTACATTTTTAATTTTGACCCACAAAATTAAAGTTAAAAATTCATTTTTCTTCAACAACTTTAATATTATAATATTTTATTCAAAAGGAGTCCTTGTACTTTAAATGCTATTATATAGTAATTTCAATTTATCTACTGTAGTATATTTTAGACTCATATCATCAGATAATTTGTGAACAATAAAAAGCACTTAATGTCTTTATATATTTTTCATTCAGTAATTTTTCTATGAAATGCCAAATTTTGTTTTTTACAAAAATGGAAAGTATATATCTACATATTTAGAAAATTTTTGATTTGATTTCTTTGAATCCCAAAAAACTGCTTGTAATGATTAGAATGTTAGCTTTAAGTTCGATTGAAAATACTCAATAATGGTTTATAATATATATTCTTAAGGCGACCGACCATTTGTTGTAGCTTATATTGCACAACAGATTTTCGAATAACCTCATAATGACGTCAAATTATTTTTTCGGGCAGTTGAACAACTCCTAGTTTTGCTCATGCCTCCTCTTTACTTCTACTTTCATATTTCGTTTTTTGTAATATTTTATCGTCAAAAGTTTACGATAGCTAAATTCAGGAATATTATTTAGTAACAACAACCAATTTAGCTTAGGCTGTAAAGGATTTATATTTTATTTTTGTTTTTCGTGGTTTATGTTTAGTTTTTTTGAGTTGTAAAATTTTTTTTTTATTTAAATATTATCAAAATAAACAAAGACGAAAAGCAAGAAGTGTGTCCTCTATGAATACCTCGAAAAATATAAAATCAACTCCAATATCTTTTTATTGTCTACAACAACAAAAAATGTATGGTAGCAGCAGAAGGAAAATAAAAATACAAAAGCTGTTTGTTAGCTTTAATAATACTTATTATGTTTGCCGAGCGTAATTTCAATCCGAAATCTGCTCGAAAAGGTTTTTTACAAGAAATGGATACCTTTAGACTTGGTGTTCAAAATACAGGGAAAAGCTTTTCCTTTTATATATTCAAAAGTAAATAATTAATAATTTAACAATTGAAAGCACTTAAATTTATTTAAATTAAAAAAATTATAACTATCATGCTATACTTTTACTTCTAGAATCTTATCTCCCTTGGTTTTATTATCCAAACAACCTATGTGAACAATTTTAATAACTTTACGGAAAATTACCAAAAAATAAAAGAAGAAAATTAAATTATCGGATTATTGAAATAGCATACTTTAGATACAATTTTGATAGTCTTAACAAGGTTCTCCAAAATTTTTAATCCCCAGCATACCACATTGTCTAAATCAATCAATTGTTAGGATTATTGTGGATAATAACGTAAAATAAAAAAAGATACTTTAACATAAATATCTCCCAGATGGGAAAAGTAACAACTGGTACAGATTTTATTGAAAGTTCAATGAAGCACCAATTTTCTTATTGATTACACGTAATCACAGCTGAGAACAGTAAAAAATTTCTTCCTTATTCAACTTCCATTCCAAAAAAATAAGTACTTCCTATATCTATTAAACTCTTCTGCCTTTCTTAAATGTTTCTAATTGAAATCGATTTTTTATGGTATATCACAGATGAGCATAAGTAGTAAATAAACGTGTATAACATTCTAAGTCAGGTAGACTTAAAACTTTCGTATAAAGATAAAATGTTAATGTTAAGATTTCTATAAACAATAAATTAATAATTATAGCTACCAAAATACTAGCTTGGAAAAATTATGAAAAATTTTTTTTTAATTTTGCATTTCGAAGTTTTTGCTAATGAAATAAAACTTTTATTAAAATATTATATATATTTACTATTTGCATGAAAAAATTTTATTCTGCTTGACAAATAAAATTGCTAAAATTTGCAGCAATTATTTAATGATAAAAATGTTATTTTTACTATTTCAAATAAAAAAAAAACAAAACAAATTCTAGGAAGTAGCAGAACTACGTCGTCAGGTTGCACTCGAACAATTTCAAAATCATGGATTGAGAAAAGATAAAAATTTGGATTCAGATGTTCTAACTGAGTTTGAATGCTGCTTTTGTACAACAAAGGTATCCCAGAAATATTATTTTTAATTTTATATTTCATTTATTTTTTTTGTTTGTTCATTAATTATTTTTGTAAGCATAGATATAATTTTCAATATAAAAAGCATTGAAATTAATGTTAAATCGATGATATCTTTGCATTTGTTAAAGCTAAATTTTACATTTGAAGACGTTTATAGATTGCACTCTTGCATGCAAAGTTAACTAGTTAACATTTTAAATGAATGCAGAATGTGTCAAAGTGTTTTTATTTTATATTTTAGGTAAATAAGTACTAAGTAAAAATAAATTCATACACCTATCTCAAGGCTATTAATGTTTGAATAAACTATAAATTTTGTTTTTTTGTTTAAACTTTAAACCTTAACACAGATAAAAATTAATGCAAAAATTTGAGCCTGAAAAAGTTTTTGTGATATTTCAATGAATAAGTTAACATAATATGTAAGTGTTATATGAATTACCATAATCAAATTAAATTATTTTGATTATATATTTTAGTCCAGTTTTACTATTTCTTAAAAGGGAAAATTGAATGTAGTTATCAATCATGTCTTTGAATAAAAATAGATCAGGGTTATAATGTAGCTCGTAAAAAGCAATTTTTTATTACACATATAAGCAAAAAGTTTATACAATTTCATGTTGACCTTTATTTGAAGACAATTTAAGTATTTCTTTTGATTTTCTTTGTGAAATAAATAACCTTTAATGCTAGTTATATTTTAAATATACAATAGTAGAAGATTATTTTGTGACCCTGCTTTAAGCAGCAATTTCATTTATTGATAGTCAATTTTAAATTATTTCTGTGGTTTAAAAAAAATCTCTGAAATACATTTTCTGTAAGTAACCAACCATATAAAAAATTTTATATTTGAAATAAAAATCAGAAGTTCAAAGTTTAACAATTCAAATATCCTTAAAATGTTTAATCTTTCATATGTTTTGAATATTTCGAAATCATTTAAGGATACTGATTGCTACTAAAATTTATAGTTATTGTTATTATTATTTTGTTTTTTTTTTCATATATTTTAAAATTCAACAGCTTTTTATACAAAGTCTCTAAAACATTTTTGGGTTTGAAATCTGAGTACAATATGTGCAAGAGGTAAAACTTTTTATATTCTTTTATTTTTCTACAAAATATTTAAGGTAAAAAAAGTTCTGTGGAGTTGTTTGTATTTTTCAATAAAACTAAAGAGTAAAATAAGTTTGTTTTTTATTATTTTTTATTATATTGGTTAATATTCTCCCTGTCCAAAAATTATAAGCATTTATAAGCATTTAGTTTTAATGAAAATTATTTTTGCTTTAAAGCTCGTCATATTATGTACTTTTCTTATCTAAATTCATAGGAAATTTGTGTTTTTGATTGATTCTGTGGCAAGCCTGGTATAAGGTTTCTCAAGTAAAATGTTAACAAATAAACTTTCAATTGATTCCTCACGTTTAAACTGATTTCTTATCGAATCATACATTAAAAAACATATTTTTTCTTTTTACAGTCCTATTAATCTTTTGTATTGCATAACAAATTTTTATATTAAAAAAGAAATAAACAACTATAAAAAAATAAGTTTAGCTGTTTGTAAGTAGAGTAATAGCAATTAAATTTTATAATTGAATCACGAAGACAAAATTTTATGGAATTTATGAAAATTAAGTAATATATGAATCCAATTTATGAGCGATATTTTCTTAAAACAATAATTACTATAAAACCGTAATTAATGTACAACGTTACGTTATCAAAGAATTTAGTCAAGTTTATCGTTACTTTTTTCATCATTATTTGTTTTTGACTTTGATATTTACAAGTCAAAATGGTTTTGACCCAACAAGATTCATGCTTTTAGTAAATATATAGTTTCCTAATTGACGTGTTCAAGAATTTGATTTTAATGACTTTTGGCACATTCCGGAATTATTTTTCTATAATGACTTAATAGCCTAAATGGAAAGTTTTGAATGGAAGAACAAAAAACATTAACCATAAGTCCTTTTTAAATCAAATTTTATACCTTCTGCCCTTTAAATAAAACTTTTTATATATTTATTATTGTATTACATTTTGCGTGTTTTAACTTTGAAAATTGAAGAATATTCAATTTAACAGCTTCAAGAGGGCTGTTATCACCGGTTGTTTATATGCGAATGGTTTATCTGGTGGCTCACATCGGCTTTAGTTTTGTTAGAAGAAAAAAACTTTGTGTGGTTGAAAATAATTTTTTTAATAAAAATTAGGAAGCTTATTTTTACAGTTAGGCTATAGAAGACTTAATGTATTTACATTTAATTGTATTTGCGGGTTTTTTCAACAAAATTTAGACAAGGTTGTTGTAACCCTTTTCGACATTTTTTTTGCAGTAATAATTCTACTTCGTGGAGCAGATAAGGATTGATAACATTCACGGCATCCTGTGGGTACTGAGCTTATGAATATGAAGTTTTGCTAAATAACATTTTGTACTAGGTGCCATTCTGCCAGATAAAGCAAAATATAATTTTTACTGCCACACAACGAAACGAATTAGATCAAAAAAGACGCATATTTCATAGAATTTTGCCTAAAAGCTCTGAACTTATTTCTGATGTTTGTCTTCACTTGGCTTAAACAAATGAAGCATTGTTAAAATGAAATAAAAAGTGACAGTTTTTTTTTCAAACACAGTGTTTGTCAAAAAAAAAACCTGCCAATATCATTTTCCTTGAAGGATTTTTTGTTAAAGTTGAATGATAATCTGACGACAGAGCTAATATTCTTACTAATCTACTAACGTCGGCATCATTAATTTTTCATCAAGTTTTCCAGGAGACACAGTTAATTAAGAAGTTTAATTCAAATCCTGATTGTCGATGAAATTATATACTTCATTTAAAGTTCACCCTTTCGGCAATCTAACCATTTATAGAGAGTAAGTTGGTTTCCCTTTTTTATAACAATACTTAACCGTTGCGTCAGTTAAGACAATATTGCGTCAGATAGTAATTTAGTCTAGATTTTTTTATGCATTACTGGCTGCTTCCGTATATTTTCAGATTAAATATGCAGATGTCTTCTAGATTGAGTAACCTAATGGCTATAAATTTTAAAATTAATAACCTTATTAATATATTATATATTAAATTTTAAAAATATTTAATCCGTAATAGTTATCCACATTATTTTCAAAAAATTAACCACTGGCATTAAAATAACGAATCGTAATTAATTTCTCTCTTTTTTATTTATTTTCAAAAAAATTGTATTTTAATTTATCACGTTACACAATTAATACAAAATATTATTATATAATTTTTATTATTTTTAAGGGAAGTGATGGATACCATGGTGAATGCTTCCCCCTCAGATCAAATAGTATTTAAAACAACAAATTTTTGAGGTTTTATGTTAACAATTCTATGTTGATTTCCGCATGACTTCAATTTGAATCATGATGAATATTGTACAAGAATTATACTTTTAAAAATACAAAACAAACAAATAATACAATTATAAGTAAAGTTTTAATCAAATTTAAAAAAATAAAATATTATTTTAAAACATTCGACAGGTGAGTTTTTATATTTATTTTTGTTTTTTTTTTTTTGAAATTTCAAATAATTTTGTGTAAAATTTCACAGATTTTTATGCTTTAAATATTGCTAACAAGAAAACCATTTTAAAGCTAAAAAATTATAAGTGTTTTTACAAGTAGCAATTAAAACTTATGAAACTGCTTATTTTCTGTTTTTTTTTTAAATTAAACTTAAATGTATGTAACATATGCAACATTTCCAAATAACAGTAAGGAACTACTTCAGGTTAAATGATTAATGGCTCTTTTATTTATCTTTCAATGTTTATATATATATATATATATATATATATACGTGTATATCTTATCACAATTTCAACATTACAAGTTTTTATTTTGCTGTTTTATAAAGCTAATTATTTTAGTACAAATTTCAAAACACTCAAAACTGCTTTTTAGGTTACTTCTTCGCAATACATCATAAATATCTTTGGTCCTTGCAATAAAAAAACTTTATTTATAAAATTATTAGCTTCCTACTATTAAAAAAGTGTTTTGCTCTTAATCACCAGATTTGGGAAATATTAAAAATTTTACTCAAACAAGAAAAAGACATTATAAAACATATGTTCATCCAAAAGATGGCAGTATTTAGCATTTATGAATTTTCTCAAAAACAACGATACTCTTAAGTGGCCCGGTTGGTAGGTAAAAAAAGTCATTGTCTCGCAATGAAGCTCAACTAGGGCTAAAGCAATTATAAAAATATTCGTGACCATACAATTCACGAGATTAAAAATAAAATAAATAAAAGAATTATTGGTTTAATAAAAAAATTCATACATTCATATTACGTTGGTAAGATTGCAGGTTATTGCGGCCCGTATATAAAAGTAAATTATATCTATGTGGCCCGAAATAGAAAAATGTTGAGTATGGCTGCTCTTGAATATCAAAAAAAATAAAAAGCAAATGTTATGCTAGAAAATACAAAATGATTACTATATTCCTTGGACTTTTAATACTAAGACGGAAGACTTCCTAAGCTCGAACACCCGATTTACTTGAAACTCCGTTCAAAATATATTTAAAAAACTATTTGTACTTTTTTGGTCTGCTGTCGTGCAATTATGATTGGATTCGTTTAATTTTTTTAAAAAAAAATTTTTTCATTTTACTGATAAAATTTTTGGAATTCCAAAAATGTTGATCAATAGTTAACATAAAAAATTCTAGGCATACTATCTCTAAATTATTCATAAATTTCAGGCATTCAAAAATTTTGGTTGTAGAGAAAAATTTAGAAGTAAACTAATAGTTAACTCTCCAACTAAATCCGATAGATCAATTTGAAATTGCGATTTTTCATACACAAGAAATATGTAATTAACTAACACAAAATGAAATTCCAAAACAATTGCACAGTAAATATAAATTTTTGTTTATTATTTTTTATCTCTATCAAAATAACTTTTGTTATATTTCAAACTCCAAAAAATGTTTTGTATAGCGCTGTTAAAGACATAAAGTTTAATTAAAGTTCGTTTCAATTAATAAAATTAATTTCAATGAAGTCCTAAAAGTGGTTCACACAGAATTTACAATAATAAATTTTTATTTTAGTAAAGATTTGTTTGTAAAATACTGTTTTCGGTTTCGTTAAAGCTGAAAACTAAGAAATTTAGAGTGAGAGTCACTGTCAAATTAAATCCAAATTAGTAACACTACAAAAAGAATATTTGTTTTTTTTACACAAAATTGAGGAATCTTAAGTATTGTACTTGTATCCTTGAATAATCTGAGAAATTCTTCTCTTTTTTTAAAACCTAAAGCATTTTGAAATTTGTTTGCAATTCAATTTTTCAGAAAAAATATTTTCATATTATAAATAAAATCACTTACTCGTAGTTTAATTTCAGCCACTCGGTGGTAAGACAGTTTTAAATAAAAAAGCTTTATTAAAGTGAAAAAAAGCTTCTAAATAAAGGCAAAACTAAATGTACTCTTTTTACTGCAAGATTAAGTAACTGCGTCAGGTATTAGTGTTGTTTGGACCAATTAAGATTAATAAATGAATTTGCTGGTACCATTCAGAGCCTAAATTAAAAAAATTAAAAATTATGCTTATATAAAGTTCTCCAAAACGTCTTTTTTCAATACAACCATTAAATTTATTTCATTATGTATGTAATAATTTTTAAATTTTTCTTTGCCTATAAAAAAATCCTTAAATAAATATAAAAAATTTCAAAAAGTTGTTACTGTGGATAAATTTATAACAGGATTAAGTTACTACGTCAGGTATAAGTATTGCTTGCATGAATAAAGATAACTAAATGAATGTGCTACCACCAAGTGAGCATTTCTCAATTTTTAGCGGTGGAATTTCTTTTGAAATTTTACTCCTATATTTAATGTTGAGTGGGCTCATAGAAAATTTTTAACTTGTGCTTTTAGTCAAGTTATTTTTTAAAAAATTATTAATGTAGATGGTTTTCAAAGTATTGCATGAAAAATATAAGAAAGACGTTTACACTTCTAGAAGCCAAATTCCTCTATTGAAAATAAATAAATGCCTTAGGATTATATCTATGTAAGGAACATACATCAATTAATTCTTTTAAGCTAATACCTCTCAAAACAGGATCATAGAAGTTTTAATAGCTTACTGCATGTAATTGTAGATTATTAAAATTTATGTATATTGTTAATTTCAATTTCAATTGAAATATTTAAAAAACAACAACAACAAATTAAATAATTTCAGGACTTTAAAGAATTTATGGATGCTGAAGGATTATTACCGCTTTCAACATCAGATTTTCATCACCCTGTCTGTCTTGAAATGCGTTCTCTAAAAAATGCCCAAAATAATTTACTAGGTTTAATGTCACAGACATCTGATACAACTACATCTCTCTTAAATGATCCATGTAATGATATTACAACATCACTAGAAACAAATCAAAGTTATTCACAATTCACTAGCAATAACAATAATTTGGGGTTAAATAATATTAATGATGGTAGTAATAATTATAATAATAATGGAGATTTAGCTAGTGTAGATAGCTCAGATACATATGCTAGTTGTCAAACTCATCCGATCTTATCACAGGGAGATTTAACTGATGAAACATTTAATATAGATATTGATTTAAATAATTTATATATAAATCCTTTGGATAAAGGTACATCTGTTAATAAATTTAATCAAAATTCAACAATACGTGGCCAAGTTAAAAAGAGTGCATCTGGTGATACAGTATTACGAAGTTCAAGTCAAATAGATGAAAATTTTCAAATTTTTGATACACCAGAATGTAGTGGTAGTCATATTAGTCTAAATGAACCATCTATACCAAAACATCGTAAGACACGTTTTTCACAAAGTAATCGACCTAGAACAAGATTTGAAGATTCAAAAATTTCATCAGAAAATTTAGGTGAAGTTAAAAAACGTAAAACTTCTTTTATACCAGCTAAAAGTTTAGCCTCAGCAACAAAATTAATTAATCAACATTTGTTTGGTATACAAAGTTCTGGGGCTAAGGGTAACTAAAAGAATAACAACAAATTTTCAGTTTATAAAGTTTTATTTTTTCATTTACTTTTAGCTAAGTTTGAAAGTAAACATTCATCATCAATTGATTCAATTGATACATCTCCTAATCTAGACCATCATAGAAGATCTAAATCAATATTAAAAAATAAATCTGATACTGCAAAAATTTTAGCTGATCCAGAAAGTGAAAGACTACTTTCAGATAATATGTCAGGTTCAGATAATGGCACTGTTTTGGTAAATATCCAAATTACTTTTATAATTTTACAATTAATAAATTTTTAAGTAAAAAATTTTTTGATATAATTTGTCTGATGTGTTATTTTTTTTTTTTGATGAAAATTATTTGATAATATTATTGCAGCTTTAACAATTAAAATTTTAATGTTGTTAAATAAAAGTTTTTCAATTAATTATAGTCATTTTTAGGTATACTCATACATATGTATATAATCTCTTGAAACTTAGCCAAATGAGCTACATATATTAAGGCTCCTTACTGTCTATAATATTGTTGCTATCGTTTTAACAGATTTTGGATGCTTAAATAAATCTTAACTATTTTTATAGCTTTGAGCATTTTAATTAGAAATTGTTTAAAACCAAGTATTATTATAAACACATTATGGAAAGAGATTTGTTTCAGTTATATTCTGAAAATTTAAATTTAGATTTAACTTCAGTTATATTTTCAAATTATAATTTCATTGAAATTAAATTAAAAACATAAATAAGAATCAGTTAAAAACTGTTTTATTAATTTTATAGAGTAGTAATCAGCCTGGTCCTGGTCATTAACCATTAAAAATTAATGATAAATTTGTTGGCGTGATGAGCATTTAAATTTTGTCTGAATTTAGAAAACTTTGTTCTTTAATCTTTTCAAGGATGATTTTTTCATGGCAAGAAATAAAATGACTTAAATTTTTATTATTTTGACAATCATCAGTGTACCTAAACTAAAAAGTTTTTACTTCTCTTAGTGAGGGATTCTGTAGTGCATAAATTTCTATTTTTACTCTAGTTATTATTGACAGTTGAACTTTAATAAAAAACCAATTATTTTTCATAATTTGAAGTTAAAACATTAATTGAAATCAAATAAATTTGAAAAATGTTTTAAAACATATCCTAGTTTTGACAACTTGTTTATTCAAGTGTATATAAACTCTTTTTTTTCATAAAGGTATAAGGGAATAAATATTAATTTTATTAGTGATCCAGTTTCAAAATTATTGTTCTTTTGTTCCTTTTTATTTAATAGCTTTGCTAGCTATCGTAAATAGGGTTCACTTTCTATTTTAGTTTGATATTTTCACTTTTATTATTCCAAGGAGTACTTGTAGAAAACAAAAAACGAAAATAATAGAAAACGTGTGATGACTTTTTTGACCTAACCTCATGATAAGGAATTTTATTTCAAAAAAAGTGCTTCTTAACAGGCCATTTATTTTCAAAAAATTAATACATATGCGAAAGTAGTATTAATACCTAATAAAAGTCCCTATATTTTATATACCTCCGTAAATTCTATCACTAAATACTTAAGAAAATTCATTTCTAGAATAAATTAAATATTTGTGTAAGTATTTGCTGTTAATATTTATAAAAGGGGCTATATAAGGCTACCCACAGAGTGCAAGTTTATAGCCAAGCTGAGGCCGATTCCAATATCGAAGACTATAAAGTCATTATGGGAAAATCAATAGGAATATACTCAAAAGTGTTCAGAGTGCAAGCCTACCAAAGAGTAGACTATCGCAATGGAAATCGGTGTCAGCTCGGCTTTAAGCCGGCACTGTGTAGGTTGTTATAATTTTTCATGACCATGATCAAAAAAGACACATCCATACAAGTGAATTTGAAGCCCGTGTTCAAAATGTTTTATCATGAATTCATTCCCAGACGACGTATCATATTACACTAGGAATGAATTTATGTTGAGATAGAGAACAAACAAGCATATGTGCTTCTTCCTTTATTATATACTGTGATACTTGGATAAAGAAATTTAAATGTCTTAAAACAATTACTTATTTCTGTTAATTAATTGTTATATTTAAGCATAAACCACTTAAAAACTACTTAAAGATATTTTAATATATTCAAAAGATTTTATATAACCAACAAATTTTAATTTAGGGTGATCTAGGAAGCGATTATTCACCAAAAAAATTACCACATTTAAGTTCAGCTAAATCAATATCTCCAACATTAAGGCATAAAGCTTTAATCCAACAAAGATCCGGTCAATCAACATTTCATACAAAACAAGGTAAATATCAAACACAACGTTATCCAGAAGAACAAAACTTACAACAAGCTAAAATTTCACCTTTATCACGACCTTTGCAATCTTCTAAAATTGAAAATTTATTAACCGGTAATGGCTGTACATATACTGCAACAAGAGAAAGCAATTTAGGTAATTAAAATTATTATAATAAAAAACAAAAACAAAGACATCAAAATTATTTAGAATCAGAAACAGCAATCATATCAAGTAAAAAAGAGCAAGAGCATAATAAAATTTCAACTGATGAAAATAAATTTCTTCTGCATCGACGAAGCTTAAACGAAAAGTCTGAATCAGGAAACACTTCGTAGCATAAGCACTTCAAGTATGTATTATTTTCTTTAACTAAGTAAGTAATTTTATACTATAATCAAAGGTCGATCTAAATTTATTTCATTAAAGTAAGTAATTTTATAACAGAATGCAACTTACTTTAAAGCTTTGCTAATATGAAATTGTTTTATTACTTCAACAACTGTAATACTGCACATAAAATGTGCCAGGACTTACCCAAACGGTCATAATTTAATGCATTTTCGATCATTTGAAATTAATTGCTTTAATTGAAACTATTTTTACATTTACGATGGAAAAAATTAGTATAATTTTAAATGTTGTTTTTATTGGTAAAAAGCACCATTCAAGCTCAATAATGGTTTAAAAACTGATGGATATCTTCAATTTTATTCGATATCGGTGTACTATTGCCATCTAATTACATGCTTATTTTTTTTTTTGTTAGTAGTAATAGCAAAATCATTTTATTTCATTCACTAAACAGAAATAAGAATGCTTTAGAAGTGTTAAACTAGTTGCATTGCCTTTGAGAATGAATAAATAATAAAGAATTAAGCGGAAAAAAAGATGTTTTTTAGTCCCTGAAATTTTAAAGATATTTAATATTTTTTCATTTTTTAAATTAATTTATAACATCTTGAAAATATTGTGCCGAAATTTAAAATCGATCGGGGTAAAAGTACCGTAGTTATAAAAATTTTAGCGTCCCTTGCTCTAGAGTAGGGAGTGAGTGAGCAAAAATTTAAAGCGTTCTCCTGAAGCTTATTATTTTCAAAGTTGGTGCACACGATAACTCAAAATCTATTGGTCTAATCGTTTTGGAATTTCACACACTACTTCTTCACATATTTCATCGGGTAATGACGACATCTTCTTTTGTTTTTCAATAATTATTAATTTTACAATAACAAATTAGTCGATTTTTTAGATGAAAATTGGTATTTTGGCTTCCAAAGGTTACTAAAAATTGCAAAATCGAAAAAAAGTCCCCTCCTGATTACCGCTCAAAACAGATTTTGATTTTTTGTTTTTGAATAATTCTGTTGCGAATTATGATGCGCACCACAAAACAACTTTTTTTCAAAACACGTACAAATATTCACTGCCATTTGATCAGTTATTAATATTTTGAAATATATAATTTGGAAAAATATTGTTCAAATGTTGTGTTTACATTAAGAAATTAATTAAATAAACTACAACTACCTGTATTGCCTAAAAACATTCTTTAGAGCATGCTTTTTTTTCAATTAATTAAACGAACCCCACTTTCAATAAAAATATGATAACTTAGATACTAAATTTATAAATTACATTAAATAAATAAATTTATTATTTTGTATTTGTTTTAGGTAGAATCTACAGTAAAAATATCAGCAAAAAGTAAATATACACATCGATTCCTCATAAACACAATCAAATCTAATTTCAAAAATCAATTTTCTATGATATATCAAATGAGCGATAGTTAAATATTTTAACAATTAATAAAAACAAAAAATAACATCACATTTTTTGAATTAAACTTAAAAGGAAAGGTAATAATACGAGCCAAATAAACTATTAATTCTTAAAAGTTAATAAAATAGATAATATTATCAAATTTTATGCTTTAAATAATTTGCATAGAAATTTTAATTTTTGCTTCTTAATCTTTTTAAAATTACAAAATGAAAAAATATTTTACTATATTTAATATTAAAATCGTAAAATATTACATTTATTATAAATTTACTTTTTATTTTATATGAAAAAATATGGATTTTTATAAGAAAAATAAAATACACATTACATATATTAAGAAGGTTAATAAATGATGTTACACTGCTCAGAGGATAATAATTACGCTTTTGTTATTAAAACTAAAATATTTCAATTAAATTTTTTGCTAAGAAACATTTTTAAGAAGTTTGAAGGTTTATTTTACCTTAAAATACTGTTATAATTTTTTCCTTAAATCAATTTAAATGCTTAAAAACAAATAATTTCAGAAATTTGACTCAATGGTCTAAAAGAAAAGAACTGATGATTCAAATAGAACTAATTAACTAATTGTATTTTTGAACATACTTTTGGTGTTATACCCAAATATCAATGCATTGAGTACGCTTGGCTTAGAATTGGTGACTGTTAGTTCTTTAGCTTGGAAATATTTCTACTGCAAGAAGAAAAAAATGAAAACGAAACAGGAAACGAATAATCCAAATTTTTTTCTATATCATGAGTTACTTACACTACTTGTTAGCTGAGAAAAAAATTATGTTATATATGAAGATTTGAGTTGATTTTTGAAAAGCCACTTTTTATAAGTTTTTATATTTTTCTTAATGTGATATCATTTATTTCAAAAGTAAACACCCTGTGATATTTCCAAATGGATTACTTGTACCCGGTGTATATGTAAAAATTAAAATATTATATTTTAATTATTTCTAAAAAAAAAAAAAAAAAGTATAATTTTTTTTTAACCTTACATTAAGTGAAATTGTTGAGCAGTGTAAATCTAATAAATTACCCAATAAGTAGAAACGGTCAATATCCATTTCTGAAAGCAATACTAAATTAAATTAAAAAATAAAGTTAAACATTTATGTTCCAAAATGGATGCTTATATAGAAAGAGAAAAAAATAGTTAGATGTTAAATTATGTGTATAAAATTTTTATATTTTATAATAATGGAAAAAAAAAATATTTCTAGACAATTACAATTACTTTTATTAATTAATGAATCCAGAATATTATTTATGTACAGATAAATAAGAAAAATTAATTATGTTTAGTATATATAAGATTTATTCCAATTACTAATAGTTACCGTTTTTAATTTTTAAATATATTAAATGCAAAGTTGTTGTTCATGTGATGTAAAATACTTAGTAATTTATTTATATTCAAACAATTATGAATATTAAATCAAAGCATAGAGCACAAATAATTTACTAACTTTCTGCTTAATTGGATACAAAACAATTTTAGTTTTGTAATAGAAAAAAATTATTTTAATATTTTTAAATATTTGGTCAAAGAAATATAACGCCTGAGTGGTTAAAATCTCTGTTGTTATTAAGTTGCTATTTTTATATAATAAAAAGGAAAGACATCTGTAATTATGTTCTTGCAATAATAATATTGAAAATGGTAATAAAAACTTTATAAAGTGGTCAAATCTAGATATAGCTTTCAAATAGCCGGAATTTACTAATCATATTAAAACTATAATGATTTCTTACTTATTACTTGGATTTAATTTCATTATAAATATTTTATTGAAAAAACTAAAAAATTAAACGCAAATGGTGTCTTTTGTCTGCAGAAAGAGTAATCCACAAAATAAATTTTCCTTTAATAACAATAATTATCTTAAATTGCTAGGATTAAAATATAGCACTTGATCAAATTTTATTCAGGGTTTTGTACAGTATTTTAATAGGCGATTTTGATGTTTGTTTGTATCAAATGCCCAAAATAATCTATTCTGCCTCATTAAATTCTTTACCCCTACTTTCTACGAATTAAAAGTAGAATAATAAGTCTTTCTCTATTTTTAAAATTATTTTCCCAAGGCACTGAATTTTAAATTGGCTATCTCATACCATAGACATAGATACCCTTTAAGCACCTTTGGTTAATATGCATTTGATAATTTTGTATAGGAAGATGAATAAAATGACCAAGGCACATTAACTAAATGTGCTTTAAAGGGTATACGGGTCCCCAGTATGCCTCTACCCAAATATTCAATTTCTAGACTGGTTTTTTAAACATTAAGTTTTAATTATCTCTGCTTTGTAAAATTTTGTACCGAAAAAGAACTTCATCTTAAATGTTAAAAATTAAAGAATACACCAACAGTTTTAATGTGTTAGATTTTTAAACTTTTTTTACTTAAAAAAAATTACTAGCTCTAAACTGCTTACCTATTAAAAATAGTATTTTTAGGAACAACAAAAGTTAGAGAACTAACTTTATGAACTCAACTTTGGTTTTTTGTTTAAAATTTTATTGTAATTATTTTAAACTTTAGAGTAGTAAATAATTTTAAAGAAAGTTTTAAGCAAATATATTTATTTAATTTAAGGTTGATGGCTTTTATCTGTGATTACAAAAATATTAGAAAAATTTAATGTATAATAATTGTAGTAAGCAAGATAACAAATTTTTGTATGTTTCGAGTGATAGAAAATGTTGCGACTTTTGTTTAAAGTATATTTATTTGATTATATAAAAAAAGCACTGTATATTTAATGTGAAAAATGTTAAAAAATTTTTGTTAAATAAATGACATCGATTTTATTCAAAATATATCTTTTGTTTTTAAATTTCTATCATTTATTACTTTACTGCTTTTTTTGATAAAATTAATATGTATTTATTTCTATATTATACAATATTTAAAGAATATTTTGTGAATTCATTAATAAATGTTAAAAAATGAGCTGATGACAGCGAATCTCCGCAGACGTCTCAAAAAAAATTTGATTCGCGGCGAACATCATAACTCATTACTGGGTCAACTGAAATTAAAAATCCAAATTGATTTGATTAGTTGATAAGTTTCCTCAGGTAACGCTGTCGAGTTTTTTTTTTTATTGATTTTTCGATTTTCTACAAGACTCGGAAGTCAAAATACTGATTTTTCATCAAAAGCATCAGAAATTTTGTTGTTTTAAAATAAGTTAAAATTTAAAAAAAAAAACTCGACAGCGTTACTTCGTAATTTATGTAAAAAAAGAGTGTGCGGAATTTCAAAAGGATCGGTTCAGTAGATTTTGAGCTACAGAGTTCACCGTCCTTGAAAAAGCTAAGTGTGAGAAAAACGCGTTTGAAAGTTTGAATTTTATTTTATAAAGTACATAAAATAAAAAACTTGCAAGTATATATCTCCGTTAGTTTTACTTCAATTGCTTTCAAATTTTCACAGAATAATTTTAAAATGTTGTACATCAACAAAAAATAAAATACCCTACTACCCCCTTAAAGATCGTATTTATATAGAATAATGTGGAGATAACTGTAATAATTGTAAGAGGGACGACTAGAATCTACCACATAAGTTTCTAATATTTTTGTCTTTCAGGTATATTTTTTGTAGTAAGCTAAATTAATATATTGTTACGAGTAAATTCATTTCATTAAAAATCTTGAAATCTTATGATACGAAAATATAATAATGCGCCTAGTCCTTATTTTTCAAATTCCGTCTGGATTAAAAAGAATAAAAACAAATTGTTTCTATTTCAAACTTTTTATGAAGTATGAAAGTAGAAAAAATATTTGTATGAAAAATAGAAACAAAATGTCTGAAAATTGAGCCATTTTGAACAATTTGAACAAATGTCAAATATTGGCAAAATTTAATAAAGCTTGCTCAACATCCTTAAAGCTTTAATAGAAATAGAAGGAAATTGAAAAAAAAAAGTAGAAAAAATAAAAATTTTAATTGAAAATTTTACGAAAATCAAAACTCAAAAAACTATAGTACAACTTATCTTTCTACTTATCTTCCCATGTGATATTCATTCTTATTACAAGTACAACCAGGACTTGCAAAATACAAAAGTCACAATTTATATCTGGAGAGTTATCCCACAACTAAATTACAAATTCCTTCACTCATTATAATGAGTGTTTTAAAACGAGGAAACAAGTTTCCGGAAACTTTTTGTTTTAAACTGATGGTTTTTCTTTGAACAAATTTTGATCGTCCACACAGGGAAACAAGTTTCCTGGTAACATTTCATGTGCAGATAGAGAAATATAAATGTGTGTGTGCATTTAATTTCGAAATTTACGAATTTTACCCCTTACTCCTCGCCGCTCTATCCTAAAAACAAAAATGTGGAAACACCCAATGGAAGTATTTTTTAAAGTGTATTCAATAAAATAAGTTTTTTATTTACACCTGAAAAATTAAGGGAATAACTAACTTTTCTTCTTCCTTTAAAAATTTTACATTTTATCAGTTTGAGGAGGCGTGATGAAAAAAGCTTAATGTAGTAAATGATGAAATAAAATGTGCATTTTTCCTTTAAATTTAAGTTACAAGCTGTCTACAGGAAAATCTTAAAGCATTCTATAGTATTTTTTCAGATTTCTGAAGAAATAAGATACAAAAATTAATACACAATTATTCTAATTCTACTTCTGAAAGATCTTAGGTAAACCCCAGCCTTAGTCGTGCAAAATCTGAACGCGCCCTGAGAAAACGTAAATGGTGGGATCTTTTTTAGCCTCGTAGATTAAACGTCAAGGTAATTAATTTTAATAAATATTTTGAATATTTTTACAATTTATATTTAATAAAGTTAGTAATTATTAGATGATAAATTCAAAACTAAGATTTTTAATTTACAATAAAAGTTTAATACAAATAAATTTTGCTGAAAGGCATTTTTGGAAAAACATGGAATGCGTAGATTTAAATCCGCCTAAATGTGTGCGCGGGATGAAAGAGTTAAAAAGAGAAATGTTTGATAAGAAAATAATTGTGCCATCTTTATGTTTACCTCAAGAAAAAGTAAACAAAGTTTTGCCATATATTAATAAATTTTTACTAAAAATGGAGAAATTAAGACCAATACGTTTGAAAGATGGAGATTTTCACGAAAAAGTAATTTTGTTACATCCACTTGCCGTCAATAATTGGGAATCTCTTCCATCAGAAATAAAATCTTTTGGACTTAATGAAAAAAATTTTAATATGCAAACACTTAACTTATCTTATGATAACTGGAAGGCTGAAGAAGTTTTAAAAAGTATTTTGCATGATTGCCACGAATCATTTACTTCATTTTCTAGGATTGGCCACATAATACATATTAATCTTCGGGATCACTTACAACCGTATAAAAATATTATTGGTCAAATACTTAAAGATAAAATTGTTGGATGTCGTACAGTCGTAAATAAAATTCAAAATATAGCTAATACTTATCGAAATTTTGAATTAGAATTAATTTGTGGTGATCCCATTTATAAAGTAGAAGTCAAAGAAAACGGTGTTATATTTGAATTTGACTTTTCTAAAGTTTATTGGAATCCTAGACTTTCAACTGAACATGAACGTATTATCAACATGCTTAATATGGGTGAAAGATTGTATGATGTATTTGCTGGGGTTGGTCCATTTAGTATACCTGCTGCAAGCAAAAAAAAATGTACAGTTTTAGCCAATGATTTAAATCCTGAAAGCTATAAATGGTTAAATGTCAATGCTAAAAGAAATAAATGTGAAGATAAAATGAAAATATTTAACAAGGATGGTAGGGATTTTATTGAAGAAGATATTAAATCCGATTTGAAAAAAATTTGGACTTCGGAGGACACAACAGCAAAAAACATTCATATAACAATGAATCTACCAGCGATAGCTCTTAGTTTTCTTGATACCTTTATCGGTTTATTTGCTAATGAAACATTTAATCCTATAAACAAAATATATCCTATAGTTCATGTTTATGCCTTTGAAACAGGAGATGATGGGAAAGATAAATTAAAATTAAATATAAAAAAAATTTTACAAACTAACATTAATGATTTAAATTTAATTGGAATTTACTTTGTGCGTAACGTAGCACCAAATAAAGATATGTTTCGTATATCCTTTCGTTTAACTGATGACATACTTTTTTATAATAAAAATAAAAAAACTAAAATAAAGTAGTTTTGATTATTTATATGATTATTTTATGAAAATAAAGGGAATTAGATTACACGAAATAACTGTACTTTTATTTATAACCTATTTCAGAATTAATAATGGCACGTAAAGCAAAGAAGACTGGAAATACTTCTACCAAAAATGCTGGTAAATCACAAGGCAAGAATAAGAAAGACAATAAAGTCTTTAAATCTCCTGAAATGCAACAAAAAAATAAGCCAAGAGCAGTACAAGTGAAATTAAAAAAGGTAATTTCACAAAATTTTTATAAAATTCATTTTTGTCGTTAATTTCTTTTTTACATTATAAAAGAAAATTTAGGAAATTTTAGTAAAAATAATTTTGATTTCTTTTATTTTTGCATCAAAATTAATATTTCTTGACCAAAGCTCGCAGCCTCGTGCTGCAGAGCTGTTTTCGGCTGTTTTAAATTACGATGCTGTTTTGATCTTAGCAAATGATGCACAAAAAAAACTACTTAATATGTCTCACTACACTTGAGATACACTAAATATGTATTGGTAAGATAATATACAATAGACTGCGAAATTTCCGACTTCCAAACTTTCATTTCTCTGGTCTATACAAACAGTAGTAGCTTATTTAAAATATTTGTATAAAAAAACAACACTTACTCAAAAGATAAAAAATGTTTTTAAACATAAACTGAAAATTGAGTAACATAATTTGTTTAAATATTGAAAATATGATAAATAATAAATCTACGTTAAACGAAATTCGAGCTAACTGGTGTATTATGCTAACTAAAAAGGGCATCAAGTTGTAACTAGAAATAAGCAAATATTCTGAAGAAGTACTCTGTCACTTGGAACTATATTATGCAATTTCAGACGTAATTATAAGCCTTTTCAAACTCTCTTTTAATCTTATGGATATCATAGAATTTCAATGGCTTTAAAGTTGTTAATTTTTAGTATTGAACCAGAATCTGTTTGCGATTCATATCTGCACCAAACAGAATAACATTGTTTTAATGTATAAAACTTTTAATTTATTAACGTTATTAGATAAAAAATGAACATCGTCTGTTGCAGTCCATCATTGTTACATGTATTTCATTCGAATTTTTATTTTAGTAGGCAAACTATCTTAAACCGATTTGTTTCACATTTTACTTAATTAAATTTATGTATTCATTTTTAAAAAACTTTCTTATAATTATAATTATAAAAATTTTCAGATAAAAGAATCGGTTGATAACAAGAGAATTAAAGTTGATGCACAACTAAAAACACTTCACAAGGATCTTGTTTCTCCAAAGCAAGACAAAACTTCGCCAAAGATATCTAATAAAAATGCTAAAAAGTCTCCAAAACTTAAGAAAGCCGGAGTTAAATTACATAAGCTAAAATGAAATAAATATAAAAATTTCTTTTAAGAAGAACGTCTTGGTTAAGCAATCGTAATTTCTTTTAAAAGATAATAAAATAAGTAAAAAATTTGTCTAATTTTCTTTTTCGGATGTAATTTTTCATCCTTGATTTTAAAAATATTTAGGCGATTTAAGTGAATTTATTAATGGATTTACTATATAAATAAAATAGTACAAAAAATAACTTGGTTTCAAATAAGTTTATTGTTTTTGTTTTGAAACTTCTACTAGTTAGAAATTTCAAATCCATTTTTTATTATAATTATAGCATTTTTAACTTCCCTTGATAACATTTTTTTTAAAACTGTTGGAAATTATTTGTAAACTGATATTCAAATTTGTAGTTGCTTTTTGTTCATATTTTATATTTGGTAAGATTATGATTCGCATGGGATCTCAGTAGCCTTACATCTCCATCTCGCATAGTTTTCTTGTTTCTCTTTTATTTGATTAGGGTTGCGATGAAAAAAAAACAACTATTTTTATTCTAAAACAAAAGTGAAGTCTATTGTAAAAGAAAAATAAATTTTATTACTTACATTTTTGAGAAACGGTAGTATTTTTCCCAGAATTAAATATATGTTTTCATATTAGATGTTAATTTTATTTAGTCCGAAATTTAATACAAAAGTTCCTAATTCAGATATAAATTCTCAAAATTAGTTTTATGCAAATTCCGAAAATCAGTTTTTATCATCTGACATCTATATTTTGGGTCTATTAAAAAAGGTTACTGTTGGATAATATTAGAAACTTCTTTACCAATTATTGTTATTATTTCGAAGCGAAAGAGGATATATTTTTTAATGTCAACATCCGACAAAAAAATATATTCCATGTAAAAGATTCTTTTAAATTTTAATTGTGAGCTCTAGAAAAAAATGAAATATTACCTAACGTTTTTATCTGTCCATTTCAAGCAATGGGCACACTGTTATTCACCATATTTACCACATTTTGAAATTGCAAACGAGAAGTATTACAAGCAGAGGGAGTATGTTATCACTTTTTGAGTTTGCTTTACACACACGTCATTTGTTCTATATTTACATTACCTGAAATTTGGGCACATATGTATATCCTCGTGTACCAGCAAAAACAAACAAACGGTAATTTGCTGTTATAACTTAAGTTCGTTGTGGAAATTTTTTACCTAACCATCCTGTGCGTGTGGAGATATACTAGCATTTAAATTTTTTTTTATGATTGGAGGAACGTAATATGCATCACAGCAAAACTGTAAAGATTTCATTTACCTTATCAGATAGGTAATTTTTACTCAAACGGCTAAAAGTAGAATATATTTTACACATGCGGAGAAATATATACATTGTTTTTAGTTACCTGGAGGAATCATCAATCACATCTATTGCAGTCATATCACACAGTAGAAAACTTCAACTTTAGGACAAGCCAGGATTTTTAGGTACTCATCGTTCAAGACAATCAAAATACATTCCACTGATATTAATATTAATAATATAACAAAAAATTATACTTGAACAACACTAATCACTTTTTCTACTTAAAAAACTTAAACTGAAATTAAAACGAACTGTGATCGGCACTACATTCAAGATCCAACATAATTTTTGCGTACAGGTTTTCATTGTTTAGACATCGAAACAAGAGGAATTAATATAAACTACTATTTCATTTTACTTAAAACATAAACGAAAACAATTAGTTGACCAATTTTTAAGTTAATTTTACTAAATAAATCAGTTTAAATGCACTCAGGTTAAATACACTTATTCTAATATATAAAATCACATCACTAAGAAATTATAAGTATCAATGCAAGAAATTGTTCAGAACAATATGTCCTGTCCCTCTAAATTATAAACATTGTTACTCAATTGCATACACTTTTGTGTACGTTAACTTTTTAGGTAAAGCTCATACAAAAAATCTTCGAAGAGAATTTTACTGATGTGCATTTTGAACTACTGCCTGTGTTTTTCTTAGGTTTTTTTAGTCATATAGCCTTACTTCAATTAACATAAAGTTTTTTAGATTTTACTACTTATTGATAATGAATCAATAATTGATTTCTTAATTTTAATTATTAAATACGAAAACAATATGCCACAAGCTTGATTGAATAAAATTGAAAAAATTGGGCGAAAATTTTGTCAATCTTATGATGAGAATTATATTACATTATCATTTTTTTCAATGTTGGCAGTAGTCTATAATCACTTAACAAGAAATTCTATATTAGTCTAAATTTCAATTTTGTTCCTCTTTAAATTATCTTGTAAATTTGACAATTTTTTATCGTGGTTTCAATTTCCATTACATAGATATAGGAACAATTATTTTTATTCGTATTCATGCCTGAGTCAATTTCCTAAATTATGTATGATTTGTCATCCCCATATCCAGAATTTACACTAGTTTTTGTGTTATTCTATCTTTTATAAAATTTTATTAATTAAATCCGTCAGTTGTCATAACTTTTTGTGTAATCGTGTTAACCGACCTTTACTAAAATTTAATCTTCACATCGCCAAATATATTTGCTGAAACAAAAATTTCTTGTTGGTTATATACTAAAAAAGTTGCTTTGAAGTTTTTTGGAGAAAATCAATAAAGTTTCTAAAACTAAAAGAATATTAACAACTAAACTTACATAGATTTCTTGATTTGTTAGCACTTTTCAATAGGATATACCTCATATCCTACCACAACTGTGGTTAAAAAAATAATTACTCTTAACAAAAAAGGCTTATAGCTAAACTCAAATGAATGTGATTACGATAATACAATTACAAAGTGGAAATTCCTCAAGACAGCATTAAACCACAAATTCCAAATTAAGTCGTATCTAAATAATAGTAAAGGGTATAATCCGAATAATGCGCTCAAACTTCTTTAAAAAGTACTCAAAGACATTTGTTTTCTATAAAAACCCTTGAGGTAATTGTGGGAACTGTTAGTATTTTAATAATAATACAGAAAACGAGTTAACATCTTCTATTTAGTACTTTCATTCGATTTCCTTTGGGAAATTAGTGATTTAATTTTAAATGCTATCATTAGATGACCAACAATGGAATCTTTCAATATTCCAACCACAGGCTCGGTAATCAAAGCAACAAGAGCTATATCAAGTGAAAATTGTACTTATTTTGATTTTAATTTCAATAGGAGTATTTCTGAACATCGGCTTATCGGCTGGAATATCTCACCAGAAGAACTTGCAAAAATTCCTCATTATTGGCTTTCATATCCAGAACCTGAACGTTCTGTTAACTTAATGCTTGGAATTCTTTATATTGGATTTACGATTTTATCACTTCTTGGAAATGGATTAGTTATTTGGATATTTTCCAGGTTTGTAATAACAACAAAATTAAAAATCTTTTAATTTTAACTAATTTTATATTTAAACAGTGCTAAATCATTGAGAACACCATCAAATATATTTGTCGTCAATTTAGCATTTTGTGATTTTCTTATGATGCTCAAAACACCAATTTTTATTTATAATTCTTTTAGAAATGGTTTTGCTGCTGGCAGTTTGGCATGTCAATTTTTTGCATTAGTTGGCTCAATTTCGGGTATTGGTGCAAGCATGACAAATGCTTGTATTGCTCATGATCGTTATAATGTCATTACAAAACCATTAGAAGGGAAATTATCTAGTACAAAAGCAATCATAATGGTTTTAATGATATATATCTATATATCACCATGGTGTATTTTTCCATTACTTGAAATATGGGGTCGATATGTTCCAGGTAAGTTAAAATTCTTAAAGCTTTAATATATTGATTTATTTATCTTATATATTAGAGGCATCAACAATAGTTGGGAAAGTTGTATAATTTGATTAATTTAAATAAAAATTATTTAAAAATATTTCTACTATGATAAACATTAAATTTAAAGTTAATTAATGGGGCTAGCCCCGCCGTGATGTTGAAGAACTTTCAATAAATTTTTTCAATTTCTTTGTTAATATTTTTATAAATTTAATACAATTCGATGGTTTTCAAAATAACTATAGAAAAAAAGGGAAAACAAAATATTTATCCTCGATTTAAAAGAGAACTAAACTGTAGAATACAATTATAAAAATATTTCTCTACGCTGAGGAGCTGTTGTTTATCTAAAATTAATTAAATAAAAATATGTATCCTTAAAATATTTTTTTCGGTCAAATTAAAGCTTTTGTTATTATTTTTTGAATTACAAAGTTAATAACGAATGTTTTTACTTTGAAAAGAATTAAATGATTAGACCTGTTATGTTTTTAATCCCTTTTTTTGTATTGATATCTGTTTGATTTTTTTTCCATTGTAGAAAAATTTTTAATTTAGTCCTAATATTGGAAAATCCATTTAACCCAACTATAAAATAAATTAACAAAAATGTTAATATGTGCAGTAAACATTTTGTTAAAATACTTTTTTCAATACAAAATGATTGAGAGACAATTTTAAAGTGTGCTCCTAAATCAAAACTAAAAATTGAATGATAACAGCTTTACTTAATGATTTAATTGAATTAATTATAAGGAGAAAAAATAGCAGCTTTTTCTAACTTAACACAATAAACCAAAATCTCAGGATAATAACAATAATTATAACAACTGGGCTTTGATCTCTAGTTTCGAGGAAATGAATTTAAAATTCTGATTTAGCTTTTAATGAATTGAATTTAGTTACGCCTTGAGTTATATTTTTATTACTTTTTAATCATATAAAAAATATTTAGCTGACAAAAAATTTTATAATCCATTCAAATATATCCTTAAAAGATGAAGAAAAAAGATTGTTATTAATCTTTTCGGCAAATAGTTTGAATTTGAAAATCGACATTGCTAAGAGCCTTTGCTTTTAGCTCCTTGACGCCATAAATATTTAGTTAAAAGTTTTTCGTGGTGATTTGTTTATACTATTTATAATATTTTCGTTATTTTACAATGTTTATTTTGACAATTTTTGTGGTTTTCATTGATACACATGTTGTTGTTGTTTTTTTTTATTTTCTATGTTCAAAATTTCTCTCCAGTATGCTTTCCTGCTCAATATACAACACATATTTTATCTTGAAATCTATGCAGAGTTTGCACTTTAAAAAAATACCAAGAAAATTTTTTAATCATTGTCTTATATACCATTAAATAATGGATTATGGATAAGACGTCAAAATAACATCAAATTAAGTTTTTCCATTGTTCAACACATCGCTTGCTACACAAACTCTTATGAAATGATTGTAATGCCTGGGACTCACTAGCGCTTAGAGTGTGGAGACGACTCAGCACATTAAAAATGGAGAGTATTTTTTATATACCAGTGGTGTGGAACATCTCATTAGACTCATTAGCATTTAGCACTATATTTTGTGCCGCTAAGCGCTAGTGAGTCCCAGGCATAATAGTCATTTATAGAATCAACAACTGCCCGGAAGAAGTAGCTTTCACATCCTTTTGTTGGCTTTTTTCTAATCAAACAGTTACCGCTGCTGGGTTATTTCTCTTATGCATGCTTTGAACATCTCTTGGACTAGGCTAAAATATAGTACCTTTAGATTAAAGTAACATTTACATCTTTTGTACATGTGGCTCAATAAAATTCCTATTCTTGTTATTATTAATTGTAATTCTTATTATTATTATTATTAATTGTAACACTAGCGAACAGCAATTTGTTTCGTTTATGCTTCTTTTTTACACGATTTAATTCAAAGTTTTTCACTGCGTCAAAAAATGTTAGTTTTTGTTTTTTATGTTCCAATTAAAATCTTTAGTTGTATATCTGTATTTAAAAATATTATAGCAAAAACTTCCTTACATTATAACAGGAAATAACTTTCTTACATTAAAATTGTCATTCACATAAAGAATATTTTTGTCCAAATTTTAGAAGTAAACAAATACAAAAGATCAAGAATGATAGCCAAAAATCCTTAATAGCCAGCGTAAACGAACTTAAAGTTTTTTTTACACTGGCTAAAAAGAAAAAATTTCAGAAATTCAAAATAATGTCCTTTGACATCTTACCAACACATATTTACCAATAAGTGTATTTTTATTGAATCTCTTGCTAAGTTCGAAACAGGCCTTGCCTCATGTGATACACTGTTGCGAAATTCTATATATTTAAAATTTATTTGCTTGTTTCTCAAAATAAAATGGCTAAACCAGGAAATTTATATTTAAAAAAAATTAATAATAAAATGCGAATTATATTAGTGTTAAGAAAATTCTTAGCCCATACACAATACCATTTGTAATGCATGATTCATTAAGACGTATAATTTCACAAGAAAAATTTCACAGAAAATAATACTTGCAGTTTTAGTTGAGCCTATGACCTTAAAGTTAATTTGTGTGCACACGTATTTCTAGGGGCTTCTTAGTATCAAATTACAAGACTTTTCTAAGCGCAACACAATTTACAAAAATCCACTAATCCTCTAAATTAGCATCAAATATTTTCAAACCTTGAAGTATTTTTTTAATTTAACAACATTTTAGCAAAATAAATTTAGTTTAAGCTAGAAATACTATTTCTACCACAACGTAAATTAATTAATTAATTGTAATACAATTACATGGTAGATTTCTGTAAATAGTTCTGAACTAAGAAATCTAAATAGATTTCAAACAGCAATGGAAATAATCCGAATAATACTACTACCACTTATTTTTGGCAATTTAAATCCATTTTGCGTTTATATAAAAACCACAAGAAATATTATAAACTTGGTCAGTAGATTTAGAAAATTGTGGAAAAAGCATTATTTCTATTCTGAAGGTGAATATCAAAGGAAGTATTTTGATTTTCAAAATGGGATTCCTTAAGGATCCAAATTGGAACCTTTCACTATATCATCCACAGGCTCGGTAACTAATAAAATATATTTGAAAATTTTCTTTTTGACTCAAAATAAAAATTCTAAAGAAGTTCATCTGAAAATCGTCTTATTGGCTGGAATGTTCCGCCAGAAGAACTTGCAAAAATTCCTCATTATTGGCTTTCATATCCAGAACCAGAACGTTCTATTAATTTAATGCTTGGAATTCTTTATATTGCATTTATGGTTTTTTCATTAATTGGTAATGGATTAGTTATTTGGATATTTTCAAGGTTTGTATTAAATATTTAAAAATTTATTTATTGAGAATATAATATTCAAATATGTAGTTCTAAATCATTACGAACACCATCAAATATATTTGTCGTTAATTTGGCATTAATGGACTTTGTTATGATGTTGAAAACACCAATTTTTATTTATAATTCTTTTAAAAACGGTTTTGCTTTGGGTAGTAAAGGATGTCAAATATTTGGTATAATGGGTAGTATATCAGGTATTGGTGCAAGCATGACAAATGTTTGTATTGCACATGATCGTTATAATGTGATTGCTAAACCATTAGACGGAAGATTAAGTCGCACTAAAGCACTATTAATGATACTTTTTGTGTATCTCTATACAATTCCATGGACTGTTCTACCGGCAAGTGAAACCTGGGGGCGATTTGTTCCAGGCAAGTTAAATATTTGTAAGAATTGAATTAAATTATATTTTAATGTGGCGTCAAAGTGCTAAAAAAAATAAAATTAAAGTAATTTTTTTGTTTGTTAAAATTTTATATTTATTAAAATCGAAAATGTTTTACATACTTACATACATATATATCGCATATTCACCGTGTAAAGCATTTTCTTTTTGATTCTATAGTATTTTTGAATCTAATCATAACTACTCACATATACTTTAAAGTTATTTGCTTCTTTTTTACGATCTCATTTTCCTTCTGAAGCTTTTCTTGATTATGTAAAATCTCCATAAAGTATTTATTCAGGAAAAAGTGATACTATTGAATTTAAGCCTACAGTTAAAAACGGTTGGACTTTGTGGTGCTTTTTGCACGTCATTCAAATTGTCAAAAAATTTAAGTCGATCATACCAAATGATAAACTTTATTAATCAAAGTGACATGATCCTTGCCTTGCCTTGCTTATTCAAAAAAAGAATATAAGTGGTTTACTCAGAGAATTTATATTCAAAAATATAAAGTGAAAATCATTTTTACATCAAGCGTTTGTTTGCCAGTTTTTACTTGTATTTTTAGCAATAATTTAACTGTGTAAATGCATACATAAATTTATATCCTCTGAGATATAGGCTCAACTATTGTAAGTAATAGCAGAATTTTAAGACTGAACTCTCAATTATAGACACAATAAACTTTTCAATTAAATGTATAATGCATACTTTAACGATGATGATGAAGTTATAATTAAGGCTTGTGTTAATCCATGGAAATTGCCTAAACTTGCCTGTTTATACAATTAATTTTTATTGTTGATTTTAGTTTTTTTTTCTTAATAGATCTTTTCTTTTATGAATAAGCCTTAAATTCTAAATATTATTTTATTAATTAATTTTCTTCAATATTGTTAAGATGTTTTAACAATTATGATAAAGAAAGGTAAATTTCTTTATCTTTTTATCATATTTGTAGCCAAATAATTTCTTATTAGTTTAGCCCAGAGTTTCCCAACCTTTTTTGTGCCATACCCCACTTAAGTCTTTCTAAGATTCTTATGCCCCCCTATGTAACTAATACATAATTTTCAATACTAAAAAATTTGATTGTTCGCTTAAGAAACTTAAATGAAAGGTTTTAGGAAGAAATCACTGTTTCTTCACTATATTTCTTGCAATTAGTTTTATTTCTGAATTCAGAGTGATGCGAGTTAAAAACAAAAAGAGAAATAATTAAGTTTCATTCATTTATTATTATTATTATCAATTTATTAAATTAAATTTAAAAATTTTAATGGGAGGGTTGAACTTGATGCTTAGATAGCAAATTGCCAATATTTGGCTCTATTTTTGTTAGGTTCAACCGTAAATCTCCTCGGTGTGTGATATCCAACCTGTTCCTTTTTTTGGTCAGAAGATTCGTAACTACGCTGAAACCTCTTTCGACGAGGTATGAGGATGGGAAAGCTATTAAATACTTTCTCGCGATGGTCCAAATTTTAGGATATGTGGCGGGTATGTCTCTCTGCAGCCAGAATTGCTGATAACTTTTTTTAAATTCTACTTTTAGCTCTTCATTGGTGCTTAGCTCGAGCAGCTCTTCTTGTAAAACAACGTCCGTCTCTTTTATTTTACTAAATGGGTTTATAATCCATGGTGGTATTTCCATCGTCAAAACATCTTCAAATCTATTTTGAAAATCAAAATGCAGGACATTTAAATGTTGAATGTAGGTTTGGATATCCTCATTAAAACATTCCACCTTTGCCAAATTGGGAAACTGGATGAATTTGCGCCGACCAATGTTTTGCTTCATAAATTTCAATTTTCCTAGAAAAGCCGAAATGATAGACTTAGTTTTTATCAAATTCAAGCGGTCACCTTGCAATTGCAAGTTAACATCGTTGAATTTTTTAAACAAATCTGTTAAGTAAGCAATGTCTGCTTTCCACTTGATTAAGTTTTCTTTTAAAATTCGATCTTTAGCATCCAAAAATTCTAAAACAGTCTCAAAAATTGAGTAAAATCTTGTCAAACAAGAGCCTTTTGACAACCAGCGTATTTCAGTATGTAACAGCAATCGTTGAAAGTCCTCATCATTTGCATCACACAACTGCGCAAACAATCTAGTATTTGCTAGCATTGCTTCTTATATAGTTAACTGCGGTAATGACATATTGAAGAGATTGATACAATCTATCGTTCAATCGTACACAGTGTATTGCAAAAACCCCTGGTATATTTTTTTTTAAATGAGTTATAAATCCACGATAACGCCCAACCATGGCAGGTGCTCCATCTGTTGCTACTGAAATAATATTTGTTATTGGAATCGATTTTTCCATGAGAAAATCTCTTAAAACGTTACACATCGATTGACCTTTTGTGTCTGTAACTAAAGTTTTTGCGAAGAGAAGTTTTTCGTGGATTTCTTCATCCATAATAAATCGAACATATGCCAATAACAATGCTTCATTACCAGGTAAAGTTGACTCATCCAGTTGAATGGAAAAACTAGTTGTTTGCAGATAATTACACAAGAAGCTTTCAACATCATAGCTCATTTCATCAATACGTCTTTGTACCGTATTGTTACTCAAAGGAATTCTTTTGAGTATATCAAATGCAGGTTTGTGCAAAACTGTTTTTAAGACCTCTTCAATAGCTGGTAAAATTAGCTGCTCTCCGATGGAGTGCGGTTTTCCAGATTTTGCTATTAGCAACGAGATATTATAAGACGCCCGCAAACCATCATCGTCACTTTGCGACGTCGAAGTGAACATACTTTGCATGGTGGGTCTCTTTTCATATTTTTCCTTCAGAGTTTGAAAGTATTGCAAATCTTTATTGGTTTTATCAGGGTGACACCTTCTGAGATGATCCACCAGCTTAGATGGTTTCATAGCTTCATTGCTCAAAACTTTGTTCCATAAAAGGCACATGGGCAATTGTTTGTCTGACGGTGATGGAAGAAAACCAAACTTCAAATAATCAATACTGTATTGTCTACATTTCTTTTTGGATTCCGTCATATTTAGTATTAGTTACCTGTGAGAAAAAAAATAGGCTATTTAAATGTAATAAGACATTGTACCTTTTTGATTCGTTCTCGAGCTTGATTAAAAACAAGTACTTTAATTAATCATAAAAGAAAACCACTGCACGTGTTCAAGAGTTTGCAAACAACTAATGACTTACACGACTGTAAAGTTGGGCAATCACTAAGGGCGCAACAAGAAACTCTTATGTTTATCGTTTTTAAAATATTTCGTGCATAGTTTTTTTTGTTTTCAGCAATGCTTTGCAAAAACAATTCCTGTATTTTTATTTTTTCTATTTTTTTGCTGTCGTAAAATTTTGTTACGATCTTGGCGGCATAGATATTATAGACGAGTATAAAAATACAACGTACGCCAAAAAGACGCCAAATTTCTTATTGTTAGAAAAAAAATTTTATTGATCGGATTTCTATACAAAAACAAATACATACCTCTCCAGGCTTTTGATCACAAATAAAAATTTAGTTTGAAAATTCACAGATAATGTCGTGCCTATGTAGTAGGTATAGCTTTACTGAGAAAAGTATTTATTTGTAACAAATAATAATTAACAATAATATGCAAATAAATTGTTTTCTCAGAGTATTTTAATTAATTATTATTATAAGTACATACATAGGTAAAATAAATAGCAGAAACTTCTATTTGTTTTATGTTACGTGAAGTCAACATTTTAGTCACGATCTGCTTACTAAAATGGGATCAACTTCTGTGAACCCTCACCACCATCTTGTAGACCCCCAATTTTTTTACATGCCATTGTAGACCCCCAGCCAGTGTATATCGACCCCAAGGGGTCGATATAGACCACGTTGGGAATCACTGGTTTAGCCGCTTGAAATACTATTATTTTATTCAAAGCAAAACTAGTTAAAAACATAAAACTAATAAAAATATGTTTTTAAGTATTTTATGGCTTAGAAAAACCCAAATCCAAAAAATTTTTTCCTTTGCACTTTCTTGCAATCTATGAGTAACAAAGTAATTAAGGATTATTTCTTGTGGAACTTACTTTGAATCTTTTAACTATCCTTAAAATATAGGAAATTCTTTCCAGTAATGTTTTTAGTTTTGATTTGTGCACATGCAAAATATTCGAAAATATTGTAAGGTGATAGATTTTCTTTATGTAATTTAAAAAAATTCAATAATTGCTACCAATCATAGCAATTATTAGCAAAAATAAAAATACTTAATAGCAAGAGGCATAAATTAACACTAAAAATTAACTGTAAACTATAATAACAAAAAATTAGCAATATTTAAGTATAACCAACAATAATAAACAAAAAAAAATAATCAACAATATTCCACTAAAAAAAGCATCCTACATTAAAAAAAACTTGTCAACCAGATTTTGATACACCCATTAAATAAAGTTAAAGGGGCAACTGAATCCGCTTCTAAATCGGATTCTGAAGTTGCTTCTGATTCAGCTTCTGAATCAACTTCTGAAGCCGCTTCAGAAGCGTTGGTGTGCGCTAGGCTTAAAGCAAGCTTGGGCAATTAATATTGCAAAAATAAACTGAAGAAATCCATTTGAAACCATTACTAATAAAAGCTTATTTTTAAAAGATATGGCAGCAAATTTACACCTACTTACGAGAACTTACATACAATTTGAGCTAGGTAAAAATACGAGCATAGAAACTTAAATTCAGCTAATTTTTCTGCAAAATATTTTAATGACATTGAACTTCAAGATAAAAAAACTCTTGAAATTGAAGTCAATTGCTTTTTGCAATGTATATCAATAATCATCAAGAAAAAAACGAATCAGTAAATTTTTCATATACAAATTCCTGCATGATTATAATAGAAAACTGCAAAAGTTAAGAATTCATTAATAGAACATGCAGAAAATAGCTAGGACGGCTCTCTAAAATTAAATTCTATGGTTTTTTCCTCAAAAAAGTCATCATTATGACTGAAAATTAGTTCTCTTTCATCGACGTAGATCCTTTACTATCCCTAAAATGTATTTATAAACTCTTTAGAGAGCAAAAAGTTAGTGGAAAGGAAAATTTTTGTACTACATTTTGTATTTATTTTGTACCAATTTTTGCAGTACAAATTTTTCTTAAACATGCGCTCAATGCTTTTTCTAATGTTTACATTTTTTTAAAATTATATTTCATATTTATACAACTACAGTTAAGGATCTTATATTTGCTTTTGTTATAAGTTTTTTCTCAAAATAAGTTTTACTTGTTTTTACATATAAACACACATTAATTTAAAATTATATAAAACCAAAATCAATGTAAATTACCTACACACCAAAATTACCTTAAGAATCATTAAAATATTTGAAAGAGATTAGTTGTAATCTTAATCCAATAAACCCTTTGGCTTAGTATTATGCGCTGTTTTCTAAACCCCTAGGCCAAAATCAAAGCTAAAGACCTTGAATAAAAATCAGAGTGTATATTTTTTTTTGCATACTAATACTATAAACTAATCCTTGCTCGTTGACTTTTCTTTTATGTTAACGAAACATTAAAAACATTGGATTGCTTTATTTTTTACTCAATAAAAAAAGCTAAAGCTTGGTAATTAAATAAAAAATAAAAATAAAATCAAAAATTTTGAATAACGGGGTATATAAGGTTTTAACCGTGTCAATATTTTATTAGTAAGACATCTTAGTTTGAAATTGATCAGACAATGGATTTACTTCTTGATCTAAATGGAAATATTTCAAATTTTCGTCCGGAAGCACGGTAATTATTTACTATAGTGAAGTGTTAGCGTGATGATAATAAAGTGCTTTTTTAAGAATATCGGAAATACGTTATATAGGTTGGAATATACCACCACATGAACTTGAAAAAATCCCTGATCATTGGACAGCATTTCCAGAACCATCAGCCCACTTGCATTACCTTCTTGGTACACTTTATTTAGTATTATTTGTAGTTGCAACTATTGGTAATGGAGTGGTTATTTGGGTTTTTTCATGGTATGCATTCCTCATTATTCCCAATATATATCTTATATATATATATATATATATATATATATATATATATATATATATATAAAACAAAAAGAAAAGCAAAATTATATATAAAAATTTCTAGCTCAAAATCTCTACAGACACCTTCAAATATGTTTGTAGTTAATTTAGCTGTATGTGATTTACTAATGATGTCAAAAACACCAATTTTTATATATAATTCATACAATAAAGGATATGCTTTGGGTCATATGGGATGTCAAATTTATTCTGGTATAAGTGCTGTATCTGGGATTGGAGCAGCTTTATCAAATTTATGTATTGCATATGACAGATTCAATGTAATTGCAAGACCTTTAGATGGAAAACTTTCTAAAAAAAAGGCTTTAATATTAATTTTAATGATTTATATTTATGCAATGCCATTTGCTATATTACCTGCACTTAAAATTTGGGGAAGATTTGTTCCAGGTAAGATATCAATATAAACAAATATTTTATTAAAGACTGAACTGAACCCATTACTTTAGATATTACAAAAAATAAAATAATTATTAGCTTAATTCAATTTTATTTTTACAATACAAAGAATAAAAATTTTTACAGTGTATCTTTTATATTAGTAGAAATAAAATGAAATATATTTATTTTGGAAAAAAGCTATTTAAATATGAATTCACATGCCATAAATCAAGAAAAATTCTACTTTCTTTCATTGAATTAATTCAAAAGAATTCAGAATTTGCGTAATTTGGGACATTTTACGATAAGTTCTAAAATTTTAATTTAATTATTGTTTTAAAATGTACTTTTTACTTAACACTTAGCCTGTCGTTCTTATTAAGCTAACTTCCAGTCATATAACATATCGATGCCTTATGTTAGTGTGGCAAATATCATAAAATATCGCTTAAAAACGTATTGAAAAAGATATGCTAAGCTTTAAAAGGTACATAGGCTGTTGTCTAAAAACATACGCAAATGACCGATAATGAAAAGAGAAAACTTATAATGTCCCGATATGCGCAAAACTTCTGAATGGGTATAATTACCGTACCCGATGTTAAAGTAAATTTTTTAAACTGCTAATTTCAATTTACACTATCATATAATGTGAATATTTTCTCTTCCATATTTAAATTATCTTCTTTTTTTTAAATTGAGGACAAAAGATGGACATTTTATTAAAAAAGATGACATTTTATTAAAAGATGAAAAATTTAATTATTTATAAGTCTCTAAGTTTTAATGTAAATATATCAAACGGTTTCTTCACGCCTGCTTTCATATTCGCCTGTTTTTTTTTTTTTTTTTTTTTTTTTTTTAAAGTTATAATAGGGCTTTTGTTCATTAGTCCATTAAGGACTGCAATATTTGTTAAGTATTCTTCATCAAAGTTACTTGACTAAATATAAAAATATAGAGATCATTTTTTTATTTTTACCTATAAAATATACTTTTTCAAAGTACTTGAGAGAATTAATATCATATTTCCTGTATAATTAAAAATTAATTTACGTCGCACACTTAGCCTTACTAACATTTCATCGTCCTGGGCCTGAATCGAGACTTATGGAGCGAAGACGACAAAAGGAGGCCAAACTTTTACATAAGCTTTGATGAGAGAGTTGAACCTTTGAACATCTTGAGCCTCCCTAAGTAAGGAGGACAAGGAGAATGAAAGGAAGATCAAAATTTCGACTCGGAAATAGAATGATTGTTTTAGTTATATTTGTTTGTTTGTTTGTTTATGCCATTCAAACTCAATTGACGCACTTAATAAATTTCCAACAACTTTGAAATTTTTCATGTATACTTGATTGGATATTTTGAAAGAAATCCAGACTTTTTGTTTAATATAACAAGTTAAAGGATTATAGCAACTATTTGGTTTCGCCCAGCTAGTTTCTTAGCTTTGAGGCAAACTAAAATAATTTTTTTGTTTTTGAGTCAAAAATATTTTATTATAAATTAGCTTAATACCAAAAAGTTGATAATAAAAATATAATTTAAAATTATGCTTCAATGGTTCACAGTACTCTAAATTATACTTAAAGCTTAAAAATGTAGCATTAAGTTCGTTACTCTAAGCTTGGAGGACTGCCATTGTTTTTTTATCTAACATCCTTTAATGCAATCTAAAGTATGCGTTATGTAAAAAAAATATTTAGCTTTAAAAAATAAATAAATTTCTAAGACGCACTTTAAATATTTTTAATTAGACCATAAAAAACTAACTAACAAAATTTCTGAATAATGGAATGAATAAATTTTACTAGAATCATTTGCATAGTCTTTTAATAAGATTTTGTACATTGTTAATATCGATTTTTTATTAGGTTTTTTTATTAAAAAAAAATAAATGATTTATTGTTAAAAATTTCTTTTTTTAAGTATTATAAAATTTGAATTTAAATTAGAAATTTATGGCCTCTTACAGAGAATATATAAGAATAAAATTTTTACATGGGTAGCCAATGTATTGTCGTAATTACATGACTTCAAATATGGAGTCCATTAAATATTTTAATAATTTCTCCGTAATATATCCTCAAGCTCGGTAATTCATTAATTAATAAAAATTAGCTACGAAATTCTTTTTAACAAAGTTGTTCATACTTAACGTCTTTTTATGTTTCAAAAAATATTTGTTTTTTTGTGTGCCAATAATTTGACTATTTGTGAAAAATAATTTGAAAATTGAATACTGCTGACAGAAAAATCTAAGAATATTAATATTTGATCTTGATATCAAAAACTGCATGGAAAGTACCATCTCCAAAGGCTTTAACTTTCATTTTGAGAGAACCTATAAAAAAAAGAATTAAGAGGTTTAACGCGGTTTAACTTTGATTTTCAAGCTTCTCATTTTTATTTATTTCATTTTTTTTGAAAACTAATCAAGTGTAATAGTGGGACTAAAAACCGTTTAATTAATTAACCAAAAAGAATAAAAAAAACCTTATATGTGGAAAAATTATAAGTGGAAAAAAGCTATTATTAGCATTTTACTAATTAGTTCTTACTAAAAATGTAACCTTGCAGTCTCCTACATGCACACCCAAAAATGTTTTAGACAATATCCTTACATGGACTGTAAAAATATTGATACCTTTTTTAGGACTTTGCATTAATTTGTTTAGTAAAAGAACTTTCTTTCAAACATTTCAATTCAAGAGTAATATACATAGTTATGATAGTTTAATTTTGATTTAGAAATGATTTCGAGAAAGAAAAAAACATTATCTTGCTTACAATGCAGGACAACCCATAATACAATTGTGGTTTATATATGCCCAACGTATATATATACATACATATATATATATATATATGTATATAAGAAACACTCATTTAAATTTCGCGCTCATGTAAACTTTCAAGTGTATTAAAATTGCTTTGCTGTATTAACTGTATTTTTAACATATTTTGAGATTTTTTTCGTTTCGACAATGTTTCAAGAAAATATTTCCAGGATTTATTTTCCATTTAATGTTGGGAATTATATAAAAACCCTAGATATAAAAAATATAAAAAAATCTCATTTTTGCACATATCCAAAAAAAATCTTTTACTCTTATTTATTATTTCAGGAATTTAAACGAAAAAGATTCAATAATTTTTATATAAATAATTCTTTTTTATCTTATTCCCGAGAATAAGCTAGCAAAATACCTACAGATATAAAATTAGGTCCATTTATAAATTTATAAAATTATTTAAAGTTATCTGATTGATTCCCCTTTTTTCTGAATAAACTGAGTAAAAAATAAAGCCTTAATGCCAAGAAAAACTGTTTCATATAATTGCAAACCTTTATTTCATAATTTATGCAAATTCTTTGGGGTTAATAGAGGGAAAGGATAAAATTTCATATGAAAGGAATATTTTGTTTTATGGGGATGTCTACATGAAATATTTCTCTATCACCTAAAGGCTTCAAAACCAGGTAAAAAAAACCCAATCTGTAAACGTGAATGCAGGAATATGTTCAATTGCTGGACAAATTTTTGGCCAAATTGACATAAAAGTCTGCAAATTTTAAAAATAAAATAAATCAAGAGACTTCAAAGAGGAAAATATTCCTCTAAAAAATTTCTTAGAATCTGGAATTTATGTTAGCCAGAATTAAGCTATACCCCTTTAAAATGTTTAAAAGAATTTCCATTAAAATTAATCAATATGAAATACATAATTAATGCATAAAATTATTTATGTAGATCCTCATCGGAAATCAAATTATTAGGATGGAATACACCAGCATCAGAATTACGTTATATACCTGAATATTGGCTTACACAACAACAACCAGAACCATATATGCATTTTATACTAGCCTTAATTTACATCTGTTTTACATTTTTCGCAATTATTGGCAATGGCCTAGTAATATGGATATTTTTATGGTTTTGTTTTCTATTGGCTATCTTTAAAACCTTATTTAATAATAATAGTTTTTCTTTCCCTTAATATAGTGCCAAAGATCTTCATACACCCTCAAATATTTTTGTTGTTAATTTAGCTATTCTTGATTTCTTGATGATGTCAAAAACACCAATTTTTATTTATAATTCACTTCATGAAGGATTTGCACTTGGAAACTTTTGGTGTCAATTTTTTGCAACTATCGGTTCATATTCAGGCATTGGGGCTGGCATGACAAATGCAGCCATTGGATATGATAGATTCAATGTTATCACTAGACCAATGGATGGTCGTCTTACATATGCAAAAGCTTTTGTCATAACTGGATTAATATGGGCATATGCTACACCATGGACCTTGCTGCCATTGTTTCAAATATGGGGTAGATTTGTACCTGGTGGGTACTGTTTTTAATTGATTAATTTTCGTCTAATTTTTGTTTTTCCTTTTTAACGCATTACATAAAAAAGGCTTACATTCATTTTACAAATCACTAGTTTTGTCCATCGCCCATAATTAAATATGAAATATACAACAAGGCCACTAAAGTCTAAAATTACATGTGAAAATATATTTGTATTGTTTTAATAGAAACAAATATTTAATGATTTGTTTAACTTTGGACTATCTAAAACATACTAAATTACTTTGTTAGTTTATTAATCAAGTTATGATGCTATCTAATTTCTGATAATTAAAGTTCATATGTAGTTTAATTATTTGGAAGAAAGTGCAAAATTTATAGATTTTTATATTTAAAACTGATTCCATGTTTTATATCCTCATTATGTTAAACCATTAAATTTATTGCACTGCATTAAAATGGTTAAATCTTTGAGGTATATTTATGTTTCATCATTTTACTGGGTAGTTTGGTAATTTACCTTTTTTCTACACTTTTTATGAAACTTATGAAAAGTTTTCCTTTTAACCTATAGATTTGATTGATTGGGAATATTAATTAATAAGCCTAGGATTATTACATAGTTTTCTGTAATAAAACAACTAAATTGTAGAAAAATACATTTGTTTAAATTTAGGCTCTGTATACCATTTCCCGTGAGCCACTGATATCAGAAAATATATCCTATCACTTTCTTTTCCTTTGGAGTATTCAGTTCATGGCATTTGATGAAAGGAAAGTTTTCATGTTGATTTACTGCTGTAAAAAAGTTTTTCTAGCTCATATTGGGGCACATATTTTTCCATCATTTGCTTAACTTTCACTATGCACTTTCACCTTCCTTATTGTGTTTAGATCGAATATGTTCCTAGAACATTTCCATATGTAAAAATGAGGAGTTTCCGCTTAGAAAAAAAACAGCATAAGATATTTTTAGTAAATTTTATACCTCTGACTGCTGCTAAGGTTCTGGCTCAGATATTAAGGCTAAAATTATTTGATGTTGTCTAATACCAAACCAATTAGAGAAATTGGCTATTTTAATTGATTCACGTTTTTAAAATATAAAAGTTATTTTTTAGTTTTGTTATTTCGTTTTTGAAGATTTTGTAGAAATGAATAAATACACAATGAAATTTTTTTTGAGCTCAGAAAGATTTTTACTGCTTGTAGTATGTATGTTGCTGCTATCTCAAAAACCAAATCATTTACCCAGTTTATTTAGTCCTGTAAATATTGTGAATGAGTTTTTTACATAGCTTATCTTCTTTTATGCTATCCCTCCAGATGGAATAGAATCCTTCAAGTCTCCTTTGCTTTTGTAAAGTATTTTGATATCAGATAACATTTCCCTTTTAGAAAACTTTGTTACTCCTGAAAATCCCTTGATTTTAATTGTTTCGAATAGTGTTTAACGAGTTAAACAAAAACAAAATACATACTTAAAAAATCAAATTTCTGTAAAAATGCATTCTATCCTTTAAATATATTGATGATCAATTATAACAATAGTTTATTTCTGACAATTAAAAATATATAGCAAAAGTAATTAATACTAATTTGTATAACTTAAAAATATATTTATTTAAATACAATAAGAAAAGTCATAGTCAGAAAGATATATGTAATGAAATCTAAGCTGACTACTTTAACAATAATTCTTTTTTTTTTCACATCTTCAAATTCATTCAACTAAAATATTATTCTTTAACTTAAATAAATGTAGAAAGGTAAAAAACAGAACCACTAGATGATGCAACGTGGACACAAGGATCGAACACATCGTTACAATAATCAAAGGAAAATATGATATAATTTAAACAATAGATATAGTAACATTTATGCCAAGATTTCCGTTATCGGCAAACAATTGGGCAATAGATGTATCAAATACTAAGCAATCCGAATTAAGAATTGCACTAGCTACACCTTCATGTATTGATCTAGGCATTGCTTCCCATGTTAATCGCCTACGATTACCATTTAATTCTAAACGATAAGCAAAATTTTCAGCCTCTTTTCTTGAACCAATTAATTGTACAATAGCAAAAAATTGTTGATGACCATCATATTTTTCTTGTTTTTCAAGAACAAGCATAAAATGATGTCCAAAACATGATTGCATCATAACCCAATCAACAGCGCCTGGTAAATTAATATCTGTGGCTAAAAAAACAATATCTTCACCTTGTAATGTGGTTATACTTTTATGTGACATCATTAAATGAGGCATAACTAATTCCAATGGTCCCTGCCATTTGCATGATGCACCAGGGCATGGACAAAGATATGGTCGATATTCACATGTTTCTTCATGTTCTGCTTTTTCTGTATAAATAAGTGATGCTGTACATCCATAACTTGAATGTTTACAAGGAAATTTGACATTTGATGCTACCTTTTCCATTGCCAAATTTCTAATATTTCCTAAAGAACCACGACATGTTGGGCAACAAGTTAATTTTGAACGGCATGACGAACAAACTAAATGTCCACTTTGGCATTGTAATATTGGTGGTAAAACATAATCAAAGCAAACTGGACATTCAAATAATGCGGCCAAATCAGCTGACATACCACCATCGCCACCACCAGCTGACGACAATGATGAACTAGATGATGATGAACCATTTGGCACTTCCCTTCGCTTGGGATTATTTTTATTTGACATAATTTCAACGAAAATATATATATATATATATATATGTCGTCAAATACACTTATCAACTGTTTTTCATATATAAAAATAACTACTTTTTCAACTAAATTCTTTGCCAATAATTAAATTTAAATTAAATACGCTTAATAATGTATATATCAATTAGTGAACTGAGTTTACATTTAATTGTCAAACTGCAATAAAATAAAATTTGTCCCAAGTTATCTGTTACACGGTTAATATTGAGTCTTATAATGCTATTTATTCCACAAAGTTTATTGTTTTTTATATTTATAACATTTCATTGGGTAATTTTATTTTTAAAAAACCCAAGAAATAGAAACTTCACGTCCTTCATTTGCAACACCTTTCCGCCCGACCTTCTTCTATTAAGCTTTAGTACAAATGACAGAATGAATTAATTTGTTGTGTTTCATTTCATTTTCGTTTCAATGTTTATGTCTGTGATATAATGTCATATGCAATCCTAATGAAAGGTTCTTACCCATGCTAAATAATAGAACTGAATTTAATAGGGCCTATTCACACATGTTTAATTTTTTACTCTCAAATGACCCTTTCCATATAATTTATATGGGATGAGAGAGCCATTTGGCGAGTTGAAAAAAATAGTGAATAGGCCCTATTATAGAACTTTTTAAATTAACTATAACAAATTGCTTTAAAAATAGAATTGCAGAAAAATGAGTTTTTCCTTTGGCTATTAAATTTATCACATTCCATTTTCAAATATAAAAATTTATTTGTAACATTGTTTTCAATCAAAAGATCAGTCAAACTTTATAACTGCTTCGTTTTAATTCAATAATTGCTTTGATCTCCTTTTTAAAAATATATAAGTTATAAAAGACAATCTAATCAATACATAAAGAGAATTAAGTAATCGCATATAAATATGAATAAAAGTACTATTTGAAAAGTTAAGCCTTGTACAGACCAATGCGTTTTTCATTCGCACGACGGACAAAGTTGTAAAACGGGTGATGTATTTGCTCTAGCCATAGCTAGAACAAAATTGTTTTGTTTTTTGTCAGTATAAGGACACTTTATGGCCTTCAAAATTTTTGTTGTATTTTAAATTTTAGTTCTAATGGAAATTTTTGTTGTATTTGAAATTTTTGTTGTATTCATATTAAAAGGGATAGGAAATAATGATTTTATTACTTTTAGAGGTACACCAAAAGTTTTGAAGGCCACAAAATGCTTCTCTAAAAGTAATAAAATCATTTCTTATCCCTTTTAGAATAAGCACAACAAAAATTTAAAGTAAAAGAAAAATTTTGAAGGCCATAAAGTGATCTTTATGGAACAAAAATTTTTGTTCTAGCTATATAGCTAGAGCAAATACATCACCCGTTTTACAACTTTGTCCGTCGTGCGAATGAAAAACGCATTGGTCTGTACAAGGCTTTATGCTCTTTAATCATTTTCTTATTAAAATTTTGCACACTTCATTAATGACCTTTTTATTTTATATCTCTACTCATTTTCCACCGAAGCCTATACACATTATTACAATACAACGACGTAAATTTTGTTTCCGGAAATAAGAAATGCAACTTTACCTATTTTTGTGAATGACACGGCACTTTAAGCTGTAAGTATAAGAATAATTTCAACAAAACCCCCAACTTTGTTGCCAATGAACGTGGAGCTCTGAATATTTTTTTAAACAATGACTTTTCAAAATTTAATATCCGATATTAAATGAAACAAGTATTATTTTGATATTTCATTTTATTAAATTAAACAATAAAATTTGTAACGTGGAACACACTTTAGGAGCCACTGCACTATAGAATCCAACTATGGAAGTGGGTCGAGGATACAAACATTGCAGCTATATTTGATGGTGCATCATGAAGCTGACTCAGTTTGGTTTTTTAGGCTAAGGAGACACCAGGGGAAAATTCGAAATATTTAGCCTAAAAACCAAAGGGAGAAAGCTTCATGATGCACCGTCAAATATAGCCTATTTACAAACAAAGTATTAAGGTGTATGTATGGAACACACGATAGTATATCAAAAATCATAATTTACACAGAGTTCTTAGTATAACTACTATGAAGGAAGAAATATAGAAGTGTCAATAATTAGGAAACTAGATTATCGCAGCACATCTATGCCAAAGTTTTTCAACCAATTGAAGATTTCAATTAACTGAAGAAGTTGAAAAGAATAATGTACAATAAAATTGAACCATAAAGCTTACTATAATTGAAGCCAATAAATATGTAGGGATCAGACTTTAAACGAGAGGCTTTACTCTGCCTTATTGAGTTGTATGAAAAGTTTCACAAATTTTGAAACTCTGTCTTGCCTTTCTTAGCCTGAGCCTGTAAAGGTAGCAGCATGGTCAGTTAGATGCAGGCCCAATGATTTAAAAATTTCACTCCTAATCTCTTAAGGATACTACCAGAAATTTTCATATTCAATGCTTGCCACTATTTACCTCACTGTAGTTCATTCATTACACGCCAGATATTACGTGTAAAATATTTTTCAGTATAGAAATAAGCACCTTGCTATCGTAAATGGGTTCAGTTAATTCAAAATATTATATCTTATTGATTTACAATATTTTATTACTATATTCTTTCAGAGGGCTATCTAACATCATGTACTTTTGACTATATATCTAATGATTTTAACAACAAATCATTTGTAGCTACTATTTTCATATTTGCACTTATTATTCCATTCGCAGGAATAACTATTTTTTACAGTCAAATTGTTAAACAAGTTATTAATCATGAAAAAGCATTAAGAGAACAGGCTAAAAAAATGAATGTCGAATCATTACGTTCAAATGTAGATAAAAATAAAGAAACAACAGAAATACGTATTACTAAAGCAGCTATAACAATGTGTTTCCTTTTTTTGTGTTCTTGGGGACCTTATGGTCTAATGGCAATATTTGGAGCATTTGGTGGTCTTAATACGCTAACACCTGATATCACTATGATACCTGCACTTACTTGTAAGACTGTTGCAACTGTCGATCCTTTTATATTTGCAATTAGTCATCCCAAGTATCGACTGGAACTACAAAAAAAAATACCATGGCTTGGAATTCATGAGAAATCTAAGGATACAGTTTCAACTGTGACGACAACTACAACAGAAACACCACCAGCACCACAAACATAATAATTGAGGATAAATCTGATGAGGGAAACTAAAAAAAATGGAAACTTTAACAAAAACTTGAACCGATTAAAACGAAATTTCAATATAAAAAAAAATGTTAATTTTTATTTGTAGAATTTTGATTTTTAAATAAATACTAGTTTTATTGCAAATCATTATACATAATTTTATTTATTAAATTTATAACAAAACTTTACTAATTTAATTGATTTTTAGTGCTGTTAATAAAATTATAATTTTCGTTTAATTAATTCATTCATATATACAAATTATTTCTTTTAAAATTTATAACTTTTAGAGAGAATTCTGAAAAAGTTTTTGCCTTTAACCTAAAACTAGGTTTAGTGCAGTCCGGTGTATGATACACAAATAGCATAAAATAAATTACCATTAAAAATTTTCTAAATTAAAAATCGATGATTACAAAAATTTCCTTATAATACTATTAAGCATATATAAATCTTATAAAGCTAAACTACAAATTTGAAATCAGCACCGGTCATTTTTGTTTGTTTTTGTTTTATAGTTTTTTTATTATTTATATACATATATCTATTATTGATGCCACTAAAATTTGTAGGAGCAAAATATTTTTGTTTAATTTGGTATTTATAGGGTAAAATATCTTTTTAATTTTACAGAAGGTTATCTAACAAGCTGTACTTTTGATTATATGAGCGAAGATTTCGATACAAAATTATTTACAGCCTGTATTTTCACCTTTAGCTATGTTTTTCCAATGACCATGATAATATATTATTACAGTCAAATTGTAAAACATGTATTCGCTCATGAGAAAACACTGCGAGAACAGGCTAAAAAAATGAATGTAGAATCCTTACGTTCTAATGCCGATAAAAATAAGGAATCAGCTGAAATACGTATTGCAAAAGCAGCTATAACTATTTGTTTTTTGTTTGTAGCATCATGGACACCTTATGGTGTTATGGTATAATTAATTCAATCAAAATTATTTAAAATTGACAATATTTAATTGCATTTATGATAGGCGATGATAGGAGCATTTGGTGATAAATCTCTTTTAACTCCAGGAGTAACTATGATACCCGCTTGTTGTTGTAAAATGGTAGCATGTATAGATCCATATGTATATGCAATTAGTCATCCTAGATATCGTTTGGAACTACAAAAAAAATTACCATGGTTGGCTATTAATGAAAAACCACCAGAGACTGCATCAGCTGTTACAGAAAATGCATCAAATCCTGCAGCATGATTTTCTAAATGTTACTAAATTTGATTAAAACAATTAAATAATATAATTTTATTAGTTAACATTTGCTTTATTACAGATCTTATGGAAAGGATATATGGTTTAAAAATAACACAAATCGTTTTAAAATGTCAACTCGATCAAAGCAAAAAAATGTATTTTAAAAAACAAAAAAAAAAAATTTTGTTTAATTTTAATTTGTAGATTTTATTTTTAAATTAAATAATAGTCTTTTGGGCATCAATATCTTGTGGTTTTTTTACTTTATTTTTATGTTACTTGAATGTTTAATTCAAAATATACCACCAAAAAATAGTTAATTTATCCAAAGCAAAATTTTTTTATTATGGAAATATACAATACTAATAAATAATATCAATATCCTAGTGCAAAGCTTATAGAAATTCATGTATCATGTGCATGACGCTTCGCGTGATGCACTTGAATGTTTAAACGTGAAAAGCATATAAACCAAAGATTATGTTAAATCTGTCTAACGCTTTTGTTAATTACGCTCATAATTAAATTTGATACTTAATGGAAGCTATTTGACCATAACAACAATCATTACATCTTCATAAAGTAAAACCTATGTGATTTGGCATAAATTCAAACCAGCCTGTACCTAATCATATATACATCTATTTAAATACAATTTATATTATCCTTATACAAAAAAAGCTGAAGTCGAGTTCTCGACAAGTCCGTTTAAAATTAATATAAATATATGAAATTGACTTAAATTCGAAATAGGGTAGCTATATAAATTTCTAACTGAGAAACGACAAACCACGCACATTTTTTACACTTATTAAAGTAAAAGTTTTGGAGCTGTTACAAGAGTAATTCACAGAAAGATATATAGAAACATTAATGGCCAAAATGGTATTGAAGACAACGAGGAAGCTGATAGATTAGTAAGAATAGATTCAAGTAGAAGCTACATTGGCCAACAGCCCAAAATTCCCTACCCTATAAGTGTACTCAAGCAGTACTTAAATACATGGTACAACGCATTCTTAATATGTAAACTAGAGTATCTTGGCGAGGCAAAGAATTTGTACAGAACATTCCTAAAAATGTTGACACACAAACAGGCGATTATTTTTCGTTTAATTTCATAATAAATACAAATTCACCCTTGGCTTTTTCTTTCACTGTACTCAAAAACTTATTCGCCTTTTTGTAATCTTTTCTTACTATTTACTTACTTACTGATATTACTATTTATTATTAGGTTTTATAGAATTAAGAACCGTATATATATAGTTCCCTTGATTAAATTAAAATAAGATTTATTTGGTAATTACTTTCAAATAAATTGTTTCAATATCAAAAATTAATTAAAAACCTTGATTCTTTTAGTATTTAAATTGCATGTCTACTAAAGAATTAAATATACCACACAATACAATAATTTTAATTATAAACTTTAAAAATAAATCTCTTCGTAAGCTAAATTAAATGAGATTACGTTGTCATTGAGAATTCAAAAATAATTCTACACGCAATATTTTGCAACCCTTCAAAGTTATATAAAAACCACGAAATTACATTTGAACGTCCAGTAGTACAACTCTTTGAAATTTTATAGTTACCGTTCAAAAAAATAAAACAATCGTTCAAAAGGATAACAACAAAAATGGATCCGAATTGGAATATAACATTGCTTCATCCCATGGCGCGGTATCTTATCAAACAAATTACTTTTAAAAATTTAAACTAAGAACAAATATTTAATATATGTTAAAGGACGCAGGAAATTTTATTATTAGGATGGAATATAGATTCAGATAATCTACAATACATTCCAGAGCACTGGCTTAGATTCCCTGATCCACCACGTTCCCTTTATTATCTGTGTGGAATTTTTTATATAATACTCTTTTTAGCTGGAATTATTGGAAATGGATTAGTTATTTGGGTATTCCTTAGGTTTGTGAAAAATTAATGTGAAAATATTGTGTTTAGCTAATATTTCTATTTTTGTTTAATTTTTTTACCAAAAAAAAAAAAAAGTTCAAGCTCATTAAGAACACCTTCAAATGTTTTTGTTGTTAATCTGGCAATTAGTGACTTTTTAATGACAGCAAAATCTCCAATTGCTGCAATTAATCTTTTTACTCGTGGTTTTACATTAGGACATCCAGCATGCCAGGCATTTGCATTGATTGGATCTTTATCCGGAATATCTGCTGGAATGACCAATGCTTTTATTGCCCAGGATCGTTACAATGTTATTGCTAGACCATTAGATGGAAAATTATCTCACACTAAAGCTATAATACTAACATTGATAATATGGTTGTATACAATGCCATGGGCTGTTTTCCCCCTCTTTGAAATATGGGGTCGTTATAGTCCGGGTAATGTATTTTTTATTTTAAAATATTATCATGAAAATTAACTATTTTTGATATATTATAAAAGTTAATAAATATTTTTTTTCTTTTAATTTTCAGAGGGTTTTCTAAACCAATGCACTTTTGATTATATTACAGACGACTTTGATATCAAAATATTTGTTATTAGTATTTTTATATGTAGTTATGTATTTCCAGTTACAATGATAATAATTTACTATAGTCAAATTGTTAAGCATGTATTTATTCATGAAAAAAATTTACGTCAGCAGGCTAAAAAAATGAATGTAGAATCATTACGTTCTAATGTTGATAAAAATAAGGAATCAGCTGAAATACGTATTGCAAAAGCAGCTATAACTATTTGTTTTATGTTCATTGTATCATGGACACCCTATGCCGTAATGGTATAATTAATTCAATCAAAATAATTTAAAATTGACAATATTTATTTACATTTATGATAGGCATTGACCGGAACATTTGGTAATAGAGATTTATTAACACCGACAACAACTATGATTCCAGCAATGGCATGTAAAATTGTTGCATGTATTGATCCATATATTTATGCAATTAGCCATCCAAAATATAGGCTTGAATTACAAAAAAAGTTACCATGGCTTGCAATTAATGAAAAATCTCCTGAAACTACATCCAGAGTAACAGAAAATATTCCACCAACATAAAATTTAGACGAAAGTATTAGTTAAAGAGAAAATATTTTATTTTTAATAAATTAATAAAAATCAATTATTATTAATATTAGATAAAACATTTTGCTTGTAGAAATTTTATTAAAATAAAAGCAAATAATTTTTATGAATATATTTTTATTGTTAATTCGTTTCCCAATGAATAAAATTTGATTAATTTCTAGTAAAATTGATTTCACAAATAAAAAAACTTAATAATGATCATATATAAATATATCTTTAAGAACTAAAGTGAGCATATAGAAAAATATGTGTTTTTTTAATATAAAACAGTTTTGTGTATATCTTAAAAATGTAAAAACTCAGATTCTTGTTTAAATCAATGTAAAAAATGTAATTACATAAAATTTTGTTTTTAAACAAGAACATGTGCAAAGAGTAGTGAATTTAAAGAGTTTATTTAAAAATAAAAAACTTAAATAGATTACTATTTACTAAAAGTTTTTACCATTCCACAGAAAAAGGTTACATCTTTAATCACATAGGCTGTGGTTATAGTAGAAGTAATTTGAAGTGTTTAAGATACTTGAAAAGATCGGCAATTTTTTCCATTTTTATGAATCTATCGACACTTGACATCGCTGAGTCGTAAGATAAAAAAAAAACTATAAAATTAGAGTCATAAACAAAAAAAATTAATAGAATTACTATGTCTAAATATTAAATAGTTTTTTTTTAAAACGTTAGAGCTCCTTTTTTTAATTTAATTTTAGATTCAAGTATAAAACTTAAATAGTGTTTTATATTTCCTGCCTTTTGTTATACTAAAGATTCAATTATTCAACACAAAACTGTTTTGCTATTACAAAAAACCATCTAAAATATATTTTTCAAAAACTGCAATATATCATAATTCGTTTATTTGTAACACATATTTAGAATTAACTCGTCTTTTAAATGAATTTTTAAATAGTTAATTTTTCTAATTGTAGTGAAAATTTTATTTTTAGAAGTAGCATAAATCTATTACATATATATATATATGTATATAACTCTGAAAAAATGGGGCTATATCTATTTCCATATAAAGATATAATATTTATTTGTTTATTATTAAAATTAATAAAATCAAAATTGCTATAAGCATTTCAACATAATAAAGCATAAATGTTTGGTTTAACTTACCTCAATATTATTTTCATTTTCTTCATTAAAAATTATTTTACCAAAATCATCACAATTGATATTTAGTTTTGGTATTTTATTTAATTTTACCAATTCTAGATATTTTTTAATTAAATTTTCATAATCTTTATGTTCAAATGGTGAAAATATTAATTTCCAATGATATTCAATATCATCACGTTCAGATTTTGTAATAAAATTAGAATCATTATTAACTTGAAGGGATTTTATTTTCATTAATAATGCATTTAAATGTTTTCTACCATCTTTAAGACCTGCCTGTCCTATTAATATCATATTTAGCATTCTTTTTGCTCTGTCACTTGTTCTAATACCATTTTTAGATCTTTTACGTTGATTTAATAAAAAAGTTTTATAATGCATTTCAACATTCCCTAAATTTGTTTTTAATTGAAGTATATTTGATGTTAAAAGTATAATCAAATTATCTTTTCTTTTAGTTATTCCTTGACATCTTGATTTCAGACTTAATTCACGAAATTTAGCCATTAAAACTTGTTGAAATTTATCTTGAGATGAAGGCACTCCTTGTATAAATAATACATGTCCAACTGAAGACCAAGTTAAACTTGTTTTAATATTAAATAGTTTATTTTGTTCAGTAAGAAAATTAGTACCCTGTGGTGATAATAAATAATTTGAATGAAATTTAGAAATATATATTTTTGCTTCACAAATTTCTTCAGTTTTATCATCTTTTGATAATAGTTTAAAAGAAATACCACCACATTTGTTTGTAATATCATCATTATATTCTTTATCCATTTCATCATCATTATTATCATCACACAATGGTATATAATCTGGTAATTTATCATGTTTCGAAAATTTAATTTTTTTCTTCAATTTATTTTCAATATCATTTTTATTTTTACTAGCAATACTTTCAACATTTGTTGAATTTTGATTATCTATATAATTATTATTATTCAAATTTTTATTGTTCTCTAAAACTGTCGAAGAATCTTGTGAAAGGGATATATCCAAAATTTTATTTCTAGAGTCTAGAGTGTTATATTCTTCTACAATTGTATTATTTGAAAATTGACTTTTACAATTAATTTTCTCTACTATGATTTCTACTTTGTTATTGCTTTTAGTCTTGTCTGATATAATTTCAATAGCATTATTATTTTCAGTTGAAAGCTTAGATTCAGATAAGAGCACGTTAAATGAAGTTTCATTATTTGAATTATTCATAATAATAACAGGTTGTTCGCCATTTGCATTTCTGTTGTTAATATCATCCATTTCATTCTTTTCACTCTGTGTATTATCATTTTTATCCTCATATAATTTACTATATTGTACAGCAAAGTTAAAGTCAATAATTGATGAATTACTATTATCATTATTCATATTTGTATCATCTTTCTCTTCTTCTGTATCTAATTGAAAATTACTTTCTTCTTCATTAATGTTATCGTTTAATTCAATTCTTTCATCCAATATTTTCATAGCATTAATCCTGGCAAATGGATTTATAACATAATTTTTATTTAACTTTTGAACACTTTGTTGTAAGGATAATTTTCGTTTTTGTAATATATTTCTCTTATTTACTGCAATCATATCAGATAAGCCAGTTGCCTCTAAAAATCTACCATAATATTGTTTTGAAGTTAGTTCAAAAGTAAAAGGAAAACATATATTTTTATCAGGTTCGCATAATAAATTATAAGCTAATACATCTCTGGCTAATGGAAACCTAATAGGATCATCTTCATAAGAAGAACTATGAGAAATTATTTTAGATACTGCTGGAGAATAATCAAGACATCGTAATTGATCGTTGCAATGTTCTGGTAAATGTTTATTGCTAGCACAAATACAACATGATTTCTTTTTATTATAATCAACATTTTCACTTGGATAACTATTAGCAACAATCTGTAATCATAATTTAATTTATGTATTAATGAAAATTATTTATATAAAGTTTACCGTTGAATGATAACGTCGCCATTTATCAGGACAAGCCTCAAAACTGTGCCCATTTACTTTACATATTTGACATTTTTGTCTATTTTGAAATACACATGATCTACAACTTCTTGTAAATTTATTTGTCCTTGCGCCACACTAAAACAAAAATAAAGTTTGAAATGTGTATATGTCTAGTTTTATATAAAATTTTTACTCATATTCTATTAACTACATAACAAAAAATTTAATTAAATTAACAAAATATATCAACAGATACTTAAACAAAATTTAGGTGACATAGTATAACAGATATACACACATTTCAGATCTTTTAATTTTAATAGTAGCAGCCGCCAGACATATAAATTGAAATGTTTTCATTTTACTAACATATAAAATATTAAATTTTAGAGTATTAAAAGACACATAAAGCAATAACAATTTTCAAAGCAAAGAATTTAGCGGATATTTAGATCTAACAAAATTGCATAGTAAATTATTTACTTTTCTTATTATTTATTCTTAAATAGAATTTCACTCTAAATTTAAGTAAGTTACCCATCAATTAAAGAAAAAACAGTTTTTTTTTCAACTTAACATCAATAAATTTCAATCTAAAACTGCTGCAAAAGTTGATCACTTTTTGAATGACAAAAAAAGAAAAAACTAACGCCCATTTTATTTAGCCCGCCATTTGTTCGTATAATTGAAAAAAATTTAATTCTAATCAATATATACATAATTATTTTCAAAAGCAAATGTAATCGAGTTTTTCTTAATTTTATTAGAATTAATTTTTTTCAAATTTTAAGTAAAAAACTTCAAAGAATTCAGATAAAATTTTTGTACATTCTTACCCTTAAGCATATAGTGTTCGGACATCTAGGCTCTAAATGACCTAATTCTCCACACATATAACAAATAGGAGGTTTTTGTGGTTGAGGACAACGCATTCGTGTATGTCCATATTCACAGCAATTAAAACATTTTTTCCTTGAATATTGTTTTTTTCGAGGAAAAAGATCTTTATAGTGTACACGCCAATTATCAGCAGCTATATAAAAAAATTTTACTTTAATGCTAATAATAATAATAATATAATTTAATTAATATTTACAATTCATAGAAAATTTGATTTTTGGAACATTAAAATTTTCATCACCCCAACTATAATCATAAAAACGAATCATTTCTTCATTCCATCCAATATATTTTTCGTTTGTATGGACAACAAACATAGAACTTTTTGAGTCATATTTACGTTCTGTTTTCGATAAATCTACTGTTTCAATAATTTCGTCTTCACTTTCTGATAAATTTTCTTGAATTTCAAATGATGAGTCAGCTGTTGTATTAAGAGCATCAATATTATTAAAAATGTCATCTAAATCAATCGAATTGTCTGGAAGTGCTGTTTCCTCAATTTCATTGTTTTTATTTTGAAGAACATTTTCAACTATTTGTCTACTTGTTACATTTTCACATGAATTTGTGCTTGAAACACTATCAGGTGAAGATTCTCTTTGCCTTTTTCCCTGTGCAATTGTACTAATTGTTTTTAAAAATTCATCATCTGAGTTATTATCAATTCTTTGCCTCTTTCTAGGTATTGTAACAGCGTGTTCTACTGCTTCTCCTCGAGTAAGAAAATTAATTTGTGGATTTAAAGTATATCTATCATTGAAGTCTTCATCTGACTCCTCAATATCATTGTGATAATTTGTACGCTTTAGTATATTTCTCGACTGATATGATATATCTAAATCATTTTCAGAATCACTACTAATAATTGTCTCATTTTTTTTTCCTTTTTGATAAATACTTTCAGGTATATCTGAGCTTTCACTTTCATAAACATCGACCGCTCTAAAATTTTCTTCTGTTACTTGATAGTTATCAGATTGAGAGTTACTTTTTTTTTCTGTTTCAAATATACATTCTGAAGTTTTACCTGGTTTCGTAGCATTTTCATCTAGGTAAGTTGAATTACCATTAATATTAATTTGTAATTCATCTTGAGTATCAATGGTATCAGTTAAAAGTCCTACTTTATCAGATTGTCTTATGAAATCATCTGATACAACAGAGCTTGGGCTATTACATCTTGAAGAATTTTCTTTTTTAACGCGTAAATTTTTTGTTGTTGTATCAGGTTTACGAAACTCATTAAATTCTGTTTCATTTTCTGATTCAGAACTATCAATTGTTAGCAAAGGAGGTGGTGTCATAGGAATTTCTATTACATCATTTTCATCTTCATCAGATGTATCAATAACAATTGTTTCAATTAAACTTTGTTTTTTCTTCATTTGGTTTGCTTTCCTTTTTTTAGTTAGATATTTTATATATTTCTTTGGAAAATTACCATTACTTTTTGGAAATCTAATTAAATTTTTGATTCTTTTGTTTATTTTTGCACCTCTTTTTCGGTTTTTTACATTTTTATTTTTTGATAATTTGAAACTGTCAGCCATGTACAATAATTGTAATCTTAAATTTCGTATTATTTTTTATATTAAGTTTTATTAGATATTTACATCTATATACATTTATATAACTGTATATGTCTAAAATATAAATATATACCACTTTTATCAAATAATTTCATGAACTTAGAGTATACAAAAAGTGCAATAAAAAAGTGCGGCGTGTAAGAAAATTTGACTGATGGTATGTTTGTTGCCTGTCTAATTTCGCTACAAATGGTTTGCAAATTATTATTATTATTTTATTTATGAATAACTTATTCTCAACAAAATTAGAGAACTATATTTGAATTTAATAAATAAAAATAAACTAAACCACATTTCTTTCTTTGACATTTCAGTTTCGCCTAATTCACGTTAGGAGTGCTGCATTTTAAGCATAGGTCTCACAGTAAAATTTTTAAAATCATTTTCTCATATTTTAACCGTATTTTTAAAAGACTTCAAAAAACCTTAGCTTACCAAAAATAAATATTTAAAACGAAATATAAATGAAGTTTTTATAAATATGATATATAACTGGAAAAGTTCACTGTATACTTTTCAATATTCCAAGTAAATTTCTTGTATGGAACACTTTTTGTATTTCTTTAAAAAATTTATACTTAATTTCAATTGAAATTTTGTTATTAATCCTATTAATTTAAACGGATGCACTGATAACCGTATCATTTTTATGTTAAGAAAACAGCGTCAATAAACAAATTATAAGCTGATTCAGGGTATTCATATTGAGGACGGTATCATTCAATTTCATGGTAAGCGGAGGTGAAATGTAAGACGGAGTTTCGCAAATTTCGAAAAAATTTCTGTCCCTTCCTGAGGCAGAAATATTTCCGCCTCATGCTTGGCTTCTTACTAATACATACAAATTTTGACATAACGTCTGTAATATTTTACCAAAACATATTCACATATTTTAGTGGAGTGAGAATTGTAGGGGAAAATTTCCGATTACATACCGGCCTCAATGTGAAAACCCTGGGCGTTTCACAAATTTCTAAAAAAATTTTACCCCTTCCTGAGGCAGCAATATTTTTGCCTCATGCTTGGCATCTTACTAATACACTTTTTTTGCCGACACATATGCATTTATTTTAGTGGACTGAGAATTATAGGGGAACATTTGCGATTTGATACTGGCCTCAATGTGAATACCCTCATTTCATGACGACTCATGACGATGCCTCAGGAAGGAGTAAAAGCTTTTTCGATATTTGCGAAACTCCGTCTTACCTTTCACCTCCGCTTACCATGAAATTAAATGTTACCGGACTCAATGTGAATACCCTGTATGAGATTTTTAAATTCGAAGTCAAATGTTTTTTAATAAATCATTTTTACATAGGATACAGTTTAAAAATATTTTATGTTGCTTTATGTTTCAAACACAATTTTTTATAGTTTTTTTGTAGTTTTTTACTAATGCTTTCTTCTAATTAGACCTACACATATTACTATCATTAGTCACATCAGATTTTATGTAAACAAATTTCCTTTGATCTTCTCTTAGAAACCGACAAGCTGGCAATAGTAAGATTGTATTTTATTGGAAACTATATCCAAACTTCGTGGCATCAAAGGCTAATATAATGTTTTCAATCTTAATTTTAATTAAATCATAACAAAACGATCCAGTGATTTTAAAATTTCCACAATTCAGTTGATATAGAGATTAAATTAGCTACAAATTATTATAGATGATTTACTCGACAATCTACCACTTATGTGTTATGATTGAAGCATTTAATCACTCAGTGAGGTTTTTTTCTATTCTAAAACAGTTTCTTATTCAAGGCTGAGCGGAAACACTGGCAGAAAAGTAGAATTCTAAATGAATTCCGCTTCCCCTCCGATGCAGCATGCGCGCCTTTACCGCCTCAGGGTAAAGATCAATTAAGAAATAATAAGCCCTTAATAATCAGTTTCATTATAACTTTTTTTTTTAAAGAATAAATATATATTTTTGTTGTTTTGGTTAAAATTTAAACAATAAAAATATTTTACAATATCAATTCCGTTAAATGCACCTTAAAAATAATGTGTATGAAAAAAGTGAAGAAATTTACTTACAAAATAATAAAACAAAAGTTTTACTTAAACAACTGATTTTCGAAATTAATATTCTTAGAGGTCAAATTGCAATATTTAGCTCCTTAAAAAAAGAAAGAAATTTTTTTGCAGTATTATATTTGAATAAAACTATTATTTATACTTATATATGATATATGCATATAAAAATATGTACCTAACATAAATGTTTCGGGTATAAATTTATAATAAAAGAACACAATGCATTTGCACAATTATGCAATAAATTAAATTTGATTTAATCGTTTCTGTTGTTGGTTTTGTCACAAGCACTTGTATTTAAACAAACAAACAAACAAAAACAAATATTTATATATATATATATATATATATTTATATATCTTGCAGTTAGATATATAGGTTGTAATATTTAGTTAAATTTTTGAAATATATTTTATTAAGAACCAAACTTAAATGACGTAGGTATATTTTGTTGTGTAAAGTTAAAGCCACCACTTTTTTCAATTAGTTTGGATTCATGTTGAGCTTTCTTTTGATCTGCCATCACCATAATATCTTGTAAAGATTTGGTTTGTTCTGCTGTTAAATTATTAACTAATAAATTGTACCAAACTTGATCCCGTGAAGAGATAGCTAAAAAGAAAAAAAGCATTAATAAACTAGTTTATACATAAATTGGCTAATATATTTTAATGGGATATGAAGAAAAAATTAAATCAATCTTTTTAAGATTATTGTATTATTATAATACAAAAAACCAACGTAAGATCCCAAGGCAGAATGTAGGGAAGATATTTCTATAATCCAAATTCTAAATAGTTACATCGAGAAGCATAAAAAGATTTTTGCCGATCTTTAAGTCAAAATTTAAAAGAAAAAACTGTTTCTTTCATGATGTGTGATGTGTCTCCCACAGTTGACACCCAGTTGAGTTGAGAAGTACATCAGTGAAAATCATTCAAAACTCAACAGTTAACTGGCAAAGCTATGACCTCTGTACTTCAAGATATTAAGGTATTCCCTTCTTCGGACTACCTTGAGAGAGAAAAAGCACCAATGGAAAATATAACATTACATTGTTGGTTTGTGTGAAGGAAAGGCCTGTCTCATGTCATAAGGAAAAAAATTGCTGGCCAAGAAAATTAACACAAATTGTGATTTAAGTTGCTTTCGCATTCCCAGAATTTGGCTACTTATTATCTTTCAAAAAATACTGGTGGTTCTTAGATCTTAAAAATATATTCAAGGGAACTTAACTAAAATGAAAAAGCCATTGCGGAAACTGAAAGCTGTTTTAAAGACAAAAAAAGCATTCGAATTAAAAAGGATGATGATTGCAATGAAAATGAAAAATATTTCATCTTAAGAACAAAGCTTTAATTGAAACTCACTTTTTTTTTGAAAAATAATTAAGTTATTATGAAATTTGATAAAAAACTAACCTGTCATTACTTGTTTAAATGTAATATATTCATCTATAGCTTTTTCTACATTTTCTTCATCAATTGTAGTAGTATAATTTTCTAGCTGAGTTTCATTAGGATCATAGTCTGATTCGTCTTCATCTTCATTAGAGTCTTCTTCTTCTTCATCCTGTTGAAGGAAAGAAAAGTAAAGGATAAAACAATTTTTTTTTATTCAAATAATTAATAATTACATACTTTAATATTTATTTTCATATCAAATCCTGCTTCATCTGATTTTTTTTTTGAAAATTTTCCAATTTGTTCAAGATAATTGGGAGCATATTCATCAATATCATCCTCATCGGAAGAAAGAGCTTCTAATTATGAATTTCATATAAATATAATTTTTCTTTATATAAATAAATTACTTATATATTAGTTTACCTTCACAATCTTCATCGTCATCTTCAGATTCTTCTTCTTCTTCTTCTTGTGCTCGTATTTGATAAGCTCTTTTGAGACCATCAAATAATAAAATTAATGTTGGAATTATATTTTTTGCTAATTCACTTAAAACTGGAGGTTTCGCGTCACCCAAAGAAATTAGTGTACATAGACCAAGGACACATAATTTTCTATCATGAATTCTAATAAATAAAATATTAAAATGATATTTATAATATTATAAGATTCTTAATAGATTTTACCCTAAAAAACAATCTGCATCATGTATCCATTGTTTTATAAAATGAGAGCTAATTGGTTCTGCATTTGGTTGTTGGATTTGTGTTTGCATTTTTTGAAATATTGATAATAGAAGTGTTGGATTATAATATAAAGCTGCTATTACTACCTAAAAATTTTAAAAAAATAGAAGATAAAGTTATATTTTATTTAAAATTGAATTACCTGCAAGCACATTGTTCTAAGTTCTGATGATTTAACTTCTCTAGTTAATCTAGCTAAAGCCAGTTCAACAAACATTGGTATTGCAAAATCAATTTGTCCTTTACATTGTAATATAATAACTTCTAACATTTTTGCTGCATGGCATTCAGGATCATCTCCTGGATTACTTGTCAACATCTAAAATAAATAATATAGAGTAAAAGTAACGTAATAATAATATAAAAGTTATTACAGTCTTGCACATATCGAAAATTGCAAGCAATCTATTTGGATTTGATAAAAATCCAGGAGTATCTACAGTTACATAATTATGAAGACATGGCATTATATCTGTAAAATAATCTAAACCAGTTTTTTTAAATACTTGATAAATTAATTCAAGCATTTTCCACATTTCTGGAGAAATTGATTTTGATGTCAAATCACATACTAAAGAAAATGTTTCTTCATAAAATTCTAAACAAAAAAAATAATAATATATATATATATTTAAAACATAACTATTTTTTATCTACCAACTATATTTTGTTGGAAAATGTGTCCAACTACATTTATAACTATAGGATGTAAGTTATTAGTTATTTCTGGATGATCTTCCATAACCGTTAATAAAGTTTCAATTGTACTTAATATACCCATAGCTGTAATTGCTTTTTCATCAGATCCTTCATCAGTATCTAGTACTTGGCTAAATGTAGTTGCTAAATGTTGACAAATTTCAACAGCGACTGGTAGCAATTGTTCAGAAAATGTATAAACAATTTTTTGTAAAACATTTGTAAGCTCTTCATTTTCAGTTTCACGTATTATAGTTAATAATTCTTTTGTAATTTCTTTAATTTGTGATTCAATATATTGTGCTGATTTTTCTTGTGCTGTTAAATACATTTGTAGTGCTATAGCAGCTTCAACTTTAACTGGTAATTCTTTATCATTTAGTAAAGCAGTTGATGTTAAACGCATTATTTCTGCTAAGACTTCTTGATTTTTTAATTGTAAGTTGCTGAAATAATGAATAACCCAACATGCACGGGCACGCAAATGACCTAAGATTGATATAATAATATATTTAGTGCTTTAATCAAATATTAGATATATGAAAAACTTAATTAGTAAAGTTTAGAAATAATTATATAAAAAAAAATTCAACTAAAATTCTAGATTTTAAAATTATTAAAATATTTGATATAAATTCAGTGCAATCTTAACTAAAATTTGGTTTATATATAAATATATTTCTAAAAATATAAACTAACCATGAGGACTGTTAAACTCTGGGAAAACATAAAAGGAAAGTATTGATTCAATTTGATCTCGATAAATAGCTTTGTTCATTAGAACATCAGCTATTGTACCAACCATATGCAGTGCACCATCTTTTTGTTTATGGTCTGCATTTGGAGAAGTCAGAACCTAAATAAAATTTTGATAAATAATTATACAACGAAAAATGAAATAATAAAATTAAAAATACCTGCATAATAATTTGGAGAGCCTTTGGTAAAATTCCTTTTCTTCTTTTACAACAAGTTTCTAAAAGTGATTGAGCCGCTGGTACTGGAGTTGCATAATCTTCGAATATATCTGAAATTAAATATTATTATGATATAAAGTATTACTGAAAGAAAAAGAAGCTATTATATACCAAATTTAATACGAATATATTCGTGTGCATCCATTTCCCATAAATCCTGATCAGCGTCAGTAAATGACATAATTGGAAATAGAACATACTGAATTATTGGTATCATATGTGGCTTAATTAATTTCCAAGAATATGAATGATTTATACTGAAAATTAATTTTATTAGTTAGTAAAATCAAATAAAATAATAAAAAAAAATAGACAAATAATACACTTTAAAGTTACATTATCTTTTTATATAAATAAAAAACCCATAATAGTTGCATATTTTTTTATTTGAAGCTTTGTTGCGACATATATGTGGAGATTTTGTCAAGAGATTAAAGAAACCATTACCTACAATATTTTAAATGCACAAAAGAAAATGGAAAATCTATGGGCCAGAAACATCACCTAAATCTCATCTAATACGGCAAAAAATTGAATTTATTTTAATTATTATAAATCTAGGCTTTGTGAAAATTATATTTCCATCTTTGATAACATCTTTCAATAAGAAGGGACTGTCATATAATAGTTTAAAAATTTGTGAAATCAGTATTTGATTTCAGTTGATTTACATTCCCTATCATGTGTGCAGGAGTTTACTATAGAATTATGCATTACAAAACCGGAACCGGAAATTCGCATGAGTTTATTTGTGGTTTAGTATAAGTCGGCTTAGTTTCCAGTAAAATGTTTAGCATAATGGCCTTGATATATTCTTAGATATTCATTCTTAGATATTCATTCTATTAATGTGAAATAACAAAAATCTAAAGTTATGGTTAGTCTTTAAGAACTACAAAACACATTTATTACGGCATAGTTTTCATCCTAATGATCGTAAAACAGAAATTGTATCTTAAATATGGAACCAAAAATATTGAATAACTATTGTAAAAAAAAAAAATACATTTTAATTTTAAAAAGAAAAGCAAATACTAACGCAATTTTTAAGTAAGTTAAAATATCTGTCATCACTCGTGGTGAAATAAATACATTACTTCGGTATTGATCTAAAACCTTCATAATTACTCCTAATACACCAGCTGTGAAAGTTGGTAAATACCATTCAGCAAATTTTTCATATTCTTTACCAACTACATTTTTAGGACTCCCATATCTAAAATATATGAACTTTTTTCAACAATATAATTAATTATTTTAAAAAAATAACCTTTCAAACATTCGAACCATTATGTGTAATGCCCATTTTTTAACTTTCCAACATGGTAATTCCAATTTTTCTACATCATCAAATTGTGAAAAATCAGGAACAGGTCTATCAACAATTTGTCTACAAATTTCCATCCATTGTGAAAATATTTCTTTAGTTATTAGTTCTAAGGGTAATGAATACTAAAAAGAAAATCTTAAATTAAAAGAAATTTTTTTTTATTTAAATAAATCTTAAAAAATTACTTGTGTTAATGCATAATAGATTTTTAAAATATTTTTTTGTAATAAAACACTTTGTTCTGCTTCATCATTCATTAAATTTATCATTAAATTATAAATTAATGTTAATAGAAGATTCATTGCTTCAATTAGAGGTATTCGTTCATCTGATTTTTTATATTCGTAATTTTTAACTAACTGATACATAGTCGATATAGCACCACTCCAACCATTAACGTCTGTTTCAATTAAAAAAAAAAAAAGGATAAATAACGTAAAATATGTTTACCATAATGAAATATCATGTGAATATCATTGTGTTAATATTACCAGGATTTTGTAAGTATATGCTTATTTTGTCAACAACTTGAGGCCATCTTTCAGGAAAATCGTATTTTATTATGTGATTAACACAAGCGGCTAATTGTACTCTATTTATGTAATTAATTTTTTAATTAAAATTTAACATTTTTAATGAAATATATGCCTTATTGCTTCAGGAGCGTGGACAATAGCATCAACTATACTTCCTCGTATCATAGCTCTATCTTGTTCATGAACAGAGTAGACCATTGGTTCACCAGGTTTGTTTTCACGATCTTGCCAATTGACAGTTATTATATTCTTAAGATAAATAGCTCCTGCTTGTCTTATAGGTAAATCTAAGTCATTTTGCATTACTATTTGCAGTAATGTAGGAACAAATCCAATAATTTTATGTATCTAAAAACACAAATATCAAATAATTGGCAAACATTAAGTTATTTAATTATGTTTCTAATAGTCTTATTCATTGATTAAAATTAATTATTTTAATTTTGTTGTATAGTTTAGAACGAAATAAAATTAAAATAAAAATTTTTGTTATTTAGATATCTGTATATGAATCCATTTTATGTCAGATATTTGACACTTTCAATCAATAAGAGTGACTAATTAATAATATTTTCTTCCTAAAACACCTATATTTAAAGTAAATTATAGAAAATGGCAATTTTCGAAGCACATGTTTCATGACACACATTTTCATAAAAAAATTTTTCAACTAACCTGTGATAATTGCTCCTCGGCATTCTTTCGTGGTTCAGGCAAAGGTTCTATTGTTGCACGAAGGAGTTCTGTCAATTTTCGGGAATCCATTTTATCAAACTAATTACAAATTATTTAAAAATCCTTACGGATTTGTCTAAAAATACTTTTAAAAACTCACAATGAAAATTATACTAAAGCGGCCCGGCAGATGATGACATTATATTATGTGCCTATAAAGATGTTTCAAGAACATCTTGTGACGTCAATCTCACCTGAAACAAGTATATAGCATATGGCCTAGACATCTTTGAGAGATAAAAAGAGTAAGATATATATTAAATACACCCTGTAATGTTAGTTTAATATTCTTTTCGCTCCACAAAGGAAATGTGATATTTGGCGCGCTTATTGCCAGATGGGTGGGTAATTGTAACTTTTCATAAATATAAATTATATTTTATTTAAAAAGAATTTTGTTATTTATTTCGGGAATTATATCATTTTTTCTTAGCTGTATTTTCCTTTAAAATTTTATTTGGAAATAACGTTAGAAAATATTAAATGTCTAGAATTGTATACAAAATAACTCAAATGCTGTGTTAAAATATATATACACCGTTTTTTTACGCGATTTCTCGTTTTTAGGTGGTCTTTTTATAGAAAATCTTTTGATTTGTAATTTCTTACTTTTACACGATACGCAACTACCGCGAAAATATAGACCTATAGGTGAACATAATAAATTTACTTCTGGTTTTACAAGTTCTAAAATCTAAAATTGGTTTTCTTTTTTCACGACTTTCGTTCAAAATAACACGATCCAAAATATAAAATTCCAGAAAGTAGATAATATCAGGTAGAATCGTTTTTATAAATAAAATATTTTTTTTTAACCGACTTTTTAGACGGACATTTCTGAAAAATCTCTATCGTATAAAAACAGAATTAGGTGTACATTTATTCATAGGTTTCTTTTTGTACTGCAATAATTTTCGTTCATTTTTATATTCCCCTTTAATATTTCCTTGTAGCCAAGCAATAGAATTGGCTTGATTTCCCTGGAATCTTAAAATGCACTGTGTATTACGATAATTTATAATGAAATGATGTTCAAGTTTGTTGGCCAATTGCAAGCATCTTTAGGGTAAAACGTAATTAAAGCCAAATCGCGTAAAGTAAAAAAACCACTTAAAAAAGAATGCATAAAAGAAACCGTACTTATATTTGTTATTTTTGCCAATTGACAATGGGAAGTCAATTCAATTTTTCACTTTAAATCAATATTAATATATGTATGCATATATATTTAACAAAATAATGTCACTAATTTTAAATTTTATCTTACCTACAAAAACCTTAAAAAATAATCACATTTTCTTTGTATTGGTACCCATCCAAAAATTTGCAATGCCTAATTTTAGTCATATTGCTCGGAGTTTAACTTTTGTCTTCCCTTACTTTTCTAGCCTAAACATTACCAGGTATCGAAGGAATGCTTCTTAATGAAAATATTGATGGATTTAACATGAATCTCAATTTGCTGGATTCCTGCGGTTGGATGATTGAAAAGTCTGGGTTTTTTTCTATAAACGGTGCTATGCATATATAAAATCTATATAAATCTTTAAAAGATGGATGATTTTCCTGGGCTTCTCTGCATCAGCATGCTTAAATTTAAACTAATTGGTTTTCGTATGTATGCCAAGAGAAGATCTTCACCGCTGAGTATATATTATATATAAAGCTAGGCTCAAACTTAAGTTTTCTTTATGGTAAACCAATCTACAACATATTTAAAATGAAGCCTTACGTGACTCGTGTGTGGTTCAAAAAACTCAAAGTGGATGAATAGAATTATTCTAAAGGATATGTGCTTTGGTTAATATAAAAGTTAAAATTGTTAAAATTTTGCTTATTCTCTAATGTTGATGAAAGTTGTATATCTAATCAAATACTCATTTTAAATTGGGGGTTTACTAGTTGAAGTTAAAAGGCATTTCCCTTTCAAATAAGAAAATTAGTAGTCCTTCGACGATGTAAATATTTCTTAAAACACAAGAATTACTATATATAATATAAACATAAAGCCTAAAAAAGAAAAAATAAAACAATATATATTCTTTTTGAATTAATGAAACTCATTTAAAAAGGGTAAAAAACAGTTGTTTGTAGTTTGAATATAATAATACTACCAATATTTTAAGCGTAAACGCAAATTAATTCTATATATCATTGTTAGTTTTTATATTTTTGAAAATTTCAACAAAACGCCTTCTACCTTTATGTATCACTAAATTTCCTAATTCATTTCATCATTACTAATTTTTTCTGTTAATATTTAATTTGTCGATTCCAAGAAAATAAAAAATTACAGTCATTTTTTTCAAAGAACGCTAACATTAAATTAAATTCTATAGGAAACACTAAAATTTATAATAATAATTTATTATCATATATGATAAAATTAGATATATTTATACATATATATCATTTGCAATGTAAAATTTTTAAATTATGCAATTTTGTAAGTAAAAATAAATTATTGTATATTTTTACATAAAAGTAGCAATTACGCCAATATTTGTTCATTTAAAACTATAACAATAATGCTTTCAGGTATATGTTGGTATTAATTTATGCTATATTGAAACAAATTATGTAAAATAGATAAATTTTCTAAAGTAATATTGATTAATTATTAAATTATTATAATTTTTTTTTTAGGGATTTATTAATTTAAATAAATTTTAGAAAATATATATATATAAATTTAAACAATTTTTGCACTTAATTTTCACCCCTATCCCTATTACTAATAAATAATTGAAGATTGAGCGTCAAAACTTTTGAAAGCATAATAGATTTAAATTTAAATGTCGCTCAGCAATCAAATTCTTAAACACTGTAATAAAAGAAAACTTAATTTTAAATAAAATAAAATTATTTAATAAAATAATTTAATTAATTTAAATAAAAATTAACTATAAAGCAGCAAAACGAAATTAATGAATTATTTAACATGAAATCAAACAAAATCAAAATGAGTTAGAATTTTACAAATGGCCGTATCACCAAAGAATTAAAATACATAAGAAATGATTTTTATATATTTATATATGTATATATATACAAATAAAACAGAGTACCGTTATATTTTTCTGATGTAATTTAATTGTATTCTTTTACCTGGTTGCCAGTAAATTTATTATTAATAGTTTTTTGTAATTTAAAAACAAGTTCATGTTTTATTTTAAATGTGTTGATCTTTTTTCAAGTTTTTATTGTTTTTTTAATTTTTATGAGCTAACTAGAGAAACTTTTTTACTACAGCAAGATAGGTTACCTCAAACTGCCATAGAAAAACGGGAAATAAAACGGTAAGATATTTGATTCGATTTTTATTGCACAGATGCAATGATTGATAGAACGTGAACTGAAAACCAAGAACTCCGATTCTTACAAACAAATCTAGCTTTCCATTCTTCCATTGCAAAATTCGCAGTTAAAAAATCATATCACAATCTCGGAGTTGAATCTGTGTGCTCGTTTAGTGGGAAACAATGTGTTAAATACTACATCCTCAACTGTAGTAGAATAAAATGTCCTCAAAAGAATATTTCAGAAGATAACAGAGTGAAACAAACCTATTAAATTTCTTTTGCATATTTTGTGCATAGCTTTATTTATTTTTTTTTTTTGGAAAATTTAAACGAAAATTATTCATTGTTCATAATTAATGATATTCAAAACAGGCTCTTGATATTAATAAACAGTAAATTTTTTTGCAAGAAACACAAAAATATATCAATTTTGTATTTGTTAGAAAGAATTATAAATATACAATATAAAATAATTTTCCATTATAACGGAGCAGATTGTTTAATATTTACCTTTTAAAAACACTTTATCAATAAAAGTTATTCAAATAGAAGAAGAAAATTATCTCAAATTTATACATAACGGCTTCTAGCTTCCTAACCAGTTAAATTCTTACTATGCTATTGGTTGTATTTATCCGAGAAAACTAGCTGGCATTTATTTATTAGCTTTGTTCATATGAAGACACAAATTTTTCATAAATAATTTGTTTAGCAAAATAAGCCAATAAATTTACGGGCATATTTTATATACAATAAAGTTAAAATTAAATCTGACAACTAAAATAAGAAGTATTATATTTATGTAGGTGTAAGTGTTGATCCTCAATTTTTAAGGACAGTTTTAATCTCTGAATAATTCGCCATTTGTTTTTTCACTTTTTTGTTCTATAAAAATTGTTCACCTATTTCTGGCTGATAATTGTTTAAACCTATTTATATAAAAAGAAAAATGTATTAAAATGACTCAAATGAATATAATTTGCTTTTCGTCGTTATTATCTTCCAGTTTATGGTTGGAGTTCATTTTTGAATATTTATTTAGGTACTATGAAAAAAAAAAATGTAAAACATATGCAAAATTTAAAAAAAAAATAGACATATTATTGATAAAAGCTGTGTTTAGATACCCGGTTTTTTTTATTGTTGTATATTTTAATATGTGCAATATTTTAAAAAGAAAATAATTTATATAAATAAGTAAATTTTGCTAATAAATCTTTAAAAAATTGAAAATAGTACAATTATAAGCAATAGCCAAATAATGTCTGTTTGTAAATATTATAGACCAGCATATTAATATATAGCATTTACATTCCATAAAGCCAAAAAGAATTTTTTTTTAAAATACAACACGATTAATTTTAAATTACATTTTAAAAAATGTGTAAAAAATATATAAATTGTCATCTTTATCCTTAATAATTAATCTTAATTAATTTCCATGTATATTAATATTACTCTAGCTTTCAAATATAAAAGTATAAGAAATGATTTTCGTTTTTCCTCTATGCTAATTGATAACAAGATTAAAGCATTAAAAGCAGTTTTTTATCTACAAAGCTTACGAGAAATTTACCATAATATTTTAATATGTAGTAATGTACAAGTTTTGTTTGTTGTTTTTTGTTTTTTTCTTCTCCCAGTCGAAATAATTATTAGATTCTATTATGATAAAAATGGATTTGATGCTGTTGCTTCTGGCTTCATCCATGGTATGTTATTATTCTGTGAAAAATATTTTTTTTATTATATTAAATGAAATCTTAATTATTTTTTTAATATTAGTCTAAATTTTTTTTATTGTGCATTTATATTAATTTTCTCAGGAAATTAAAATAAAAGTGCATGATTATTTAAAATGTTTGAAGATATTACAAATTTGCTTGCTTTTAAAGTGATTGAAAGCTTTTAAAAATGATAAAGATAAATATGCTATTGATTCTTTGTACATAAGTCATTAGAATAATTGAAAACAATTAAATTCAAATGAATTGCAAATCGATTAATTTGTGCACTGAAAAAAATTTATAAATTAATGTTGATATTATTTATTTGTTTCTTTTATGACAGTTCAATCGAATTTGTCAAGTTTTGAACCAAATTCAGATTGTTTCATTATTAATACATATTAAAATGAATAGTTTATTGGACGTCTATAAAACACATTAAGGTTTTTCCATTTCTTGTTATCCTCCATAATCATATTTAAAGTAATCATAGTTTGACTCTTATCTCCTGCTCTTAGGTTAGGTCATTTTGCCATTGAATAATGATACTTCAAAAAATCAAATAAAATCTAAATAATCCTTTTATTAATACATCTAACACAATAATTAAAAATGATTCTTAGTATCAACTTTATATGTTTCAATCCGTTCAACTTATTCCATCTTCTAATTGCTATTTAAAATGCAAACTATTTTCTTATAGAACTGCGCAAATATACAAAAAGAATGGAACATCTTTCTATTGAACTTAAAATTCCTTTATAAGGCTCACGACCTATTTTGAATGTATACCTAAAACAGGCAAGTGCAAATTGCTTCTTCAAGTTTCTAAAACAGCAACAGGAAAAAGTCAATGACTCTTTTATAAAAAGACAAAAGACTTCAAATGAAAATGAAGCTTTTTAACAAACAAAACTCCCATTAATTTGTATAGATGTTTTATGAGTTAAAATTGATACTAGCACGATATAAGATAATAAATAATGTAATGGAAGTATTTTAAAATAAATACAACAATACAATAAAATAACTAATAAAATATACATATTATTTTCTGTTTTATTTTCCACTGATCCCTATTATTTACTTATTAAAACGTATTCTTTTGAGACTATTTTGTTTAGGCTTGGCGTTAATTGTAACGTATCATCTGCGCTGAGCGGGACTTTTCTATAGGCTTTATTATTATTTTATTGGATTATTATCTGTAGAGAGTTGGAATATTTGTTTTCTGTATTTGAAATTATAAAGATAAATTAAATTTTTGATATTTGTGTTGTATGTAGAAGGAACTTCAGAAGTATATTTGAAGGGTTTTAGTTTTTTGTAAAACCATTTGTATTTTTGCCATTTAATTACGAGTTATATTATCCTTTTATATATACAATTTGTAATTGAGTCAATTTATCTTGCTGTGTAATATATAATAGAAATTAAAATCACTAAGTGAACAAATATTTTTATATACATATTTATAGTGTGTTTTTTTATTTGGTATACAGTGATCTTCAAACATTTCTATTACTTTAATAGTATTGATATCATCATGCAAAACATAATATTTTTTACCCATTTTTATTTAAGCGTCCAAGCTTCCATTGTTGGCTACAAGAAATATATATGGAAATTTAAATAAGACTTAATGATATTACACAAAAAAAAAAAAAAAAACTTTCTTTAATTGTAAACTTTAAACAAAATACCCAATAGCAATAAATTAATGACAATAATATATTGATAATTTATTACTACTTAAAACAAATGATACTAATAAAAATGCATTTATAGCACGTGATTTATAAGCTTAAAATCAATTAACTTTTATTGGTTTTCATAAATTCTACTCACATCTTTATAATTAATATTATCAAAAAATAAAATTTGACTTTGATTGTAATAATTCCAGCTATTTGTATTATTATGATTTTCATTACCAAAACGTTTGTAAGTATTATCAAAAAATTTATAATGAAAATTGTTATTTTTCACAACATTCGTTATTTGATTTGAATTAATTGAGTTATTATCGTACTGCATGCAAAATAATGAAAATTTCTGGTTAGATTTTAAATAAATTTCACATAAAATTTCAAAAAAAAAAACAAAAAACGATTTTTAATACAAAAATAAAGAACCTTGAGACAATACAAACTGAAAAAGACTTAAATTTAAGAATCACAATATAAAGGCACATAGTATGAAATTTTATTTACTTTATTTATTCTTTTTATATATTTTGTGGTCTATTAGATACCGAAAAATAGTGTCGTTATTTTTTCTGTCAATATTTTATTTTTATTTATCAACTAACAGTTTTCCTTACAACCATGTCAAAGGAGGAGTGAGTTCTTAATCGTCAAATTACTAATATTAAATACATAAGAGTTATCTTATCACTAAATTCAAGAATTTACTTTGACGTTTGGGTACTAAATCTGAAAAGTTTCGCTAGGTGTCGGGTGATAATCCATGAGAGCGAAAGTGTTAACATTTCATCGGACTATTTCGTAAGTTTTTGTTAATAGTTTGACTTCATCGAACAATTATTAATGATTAAGTTAAAATAATTTATTTTTGCAAAATCACAAGTCAAATATGCGAAAAATTACACATAAACCATTTTATGAATTTTAAACTTCAAAATAGTAATAACGCTATCAAAAAAATTTTTATTCGCTTATTGATATCAAATTGGGTTCCTGAGATTGATTTGAATATTTTGGTCTCATTGGATTTGAAAGACTAACAACGGCATGTTAAGGAAAGTTATGAAAAGAATACCACACTAGACAATTGAGGAACTGTAAAAGATTTTATTGGTTTTAGATTGATGTAAGAAAATTTATTTACAATTCGAGCCCGTTAATTATAAACATTTCTTTGTAACATTTAAAAATATAATAAAGTTGTAAAGTAATAGCACAGATTTCCTAATAGATTATTCCTAATATAATTTTTTTAATTAAAACAAAAAATTTTGTTATTGAGTAGTAATAGTACATAAAACCACATAAAAGCTAAGGCCAAGTAATCAACCGTCTATCGAGCAGTATGACAAAGTATTTCATGAAAAAACACGTTACGTTACTCTCATGTCATTCCAAAATCTCATATAATCACTGTTTGTTGTAATAATGATTATCTCTAGAGTATTCAATTCTGTTGGAAATAGCTTTTGATTGCATTAATTGTTAACATTAAGTTAAGGAATAGATTATTGAGGGATTATGATTCATAGAATATTTGTTTTTTTAGACAAGAAAGTTTTCTAAAAAAAAAAGTAAACTTTTTCAACATTTAAACTTATGCACCCATGACTAAACGATACAGCCTCAGATTTAAAAACTGGATAAATATTATATAACTTCGTTATTTTTGTACTCTAAGTTCTTTTTTCACATCTTTTTTGCATTCAACTTTTTTCCCTAAATATTATTTAAAAATAAAAATTATAGACTTTGTCACATCTAGCTTTGGTATGCTATTTTTTTATTATACTAATCAAGTTATATGAAATACGACGATTATAAATTTCAATAGTGAGCCGAGAACAGATCTAAATTGCTAATATATTAATGCTGATTAATAGTTGACATATAATTCTATTTTATATGGAGTACACAATTTTTTAGATTTCAATATAGCTAAATGAATTTAAATATTAAAAACCTTGGTCATTATTAGAATTATAGATTCGTGAAAAATTTCCTGATAAACTTGTTAAATTATGTGTAAATTAAAGAACTAATATTAAATAACTCTTTATATTGTGATTCAAAACTTACTAAAAATTTGTAATTTATTTTATTTTTTACATACTTGAGAAGTTGTATTACTGGAATTAATTGGTGCCCATGGATCTTGATTTATTGTTACCGGAAATGGTTGTTGTTTTAATTGATTGATGGACGGAACCTGTAAAAAAAATTATTATTTTGTCGTTTTTTTTTATGTATATTATTAATATATTAAAATGCAATTACTGTTTGTGTCTGTTGAAACAAATTAATTTTATTATTTGCTGATGGAACTATTGTTTCGCTGAATGGATTATATGCTGGAGCAATAACATTGTTAGATGTAACTGGTTTTATCAAATTATCTAAATTCACCAATGCAGAATTTTCACCTAAAAATGATTGCGGGGATCTAATTGACTTTTTAGATGTAAGCGGATCCATTTCTTCCAGAAGACAAACTAAAATTATAAATATATTTATAGCTAGATTTTTGATTTTTTTTTATAGAATTAATAGTTTTTTCGTATACCATTGTTATTTGAACCATTGCTTATATTTTCAGAACCTGCCTTTTTTCGATTAGTAATTATATCAAAATCATCCAAATCTGATGAAGGAGATGTAATTGCACCAAGAGGTGAAGGTCTTGACTATTATTTATTTTTGTTTTTCAAATGAAAAAAATATTTAAAAAATACTATATATTTAAATGATAAAATTTACTTCTAAGTTTGTTATTGGGTTCCAAGTATCTGCGGCAGGCACGGGAGTGTTATTGGATTTTGGCTGCCAAGGATCTTCATCACTAGAAGTTTCTGGTTTTTTATCATCTTGCCATGAATTAATTGTTTTTGATAATCCTGTAGATTTTGTTGGTAGCCATGTATCATTCATTCCTGTTGAATGATTTCCATTTATATTGTTCAAATTAGCAGGATTATTTTGTAGCCAGCCTTCATTTGAAGAGGAGGATACAGCTGATGGTGACTGTGTTCTTTGAGAATTCCAGCCATCAGATGTTAAAGGCACTGCGGATGCTCCAACAGAAACAGGTGGTCTTATAGGCCAAGGTTCAGCTAATGGTGATGTAGTACCTGACCAAGGATCTGATTGCTATAATTAAATAATAAAAATAAATATAAGAAAAAACATATAAATTAAAAATAGTGTTCTATTCTATACTTGTTGTGTAGTACGTGATTGTCCTCCCCATGGATCTGATGTTGAATTTGGTAAACTTGTCGCCCCTAAATTTATATCTAATAAATCCATAAGGTGGCTTTGTTTAGTCTTCTCTTCTTTAGGATCTTGTTTTCGTCTAATAATTGGAAAAAAAAACCAAATTACTTATTTATTTAAATAAGTTTTGTTTTTCAATAATTTACTTAAAATCTTGTTCACTTTGGCTTAAAGCCAATTGTAATCTTACATCATCACTTCGTCTTTTAGCATCTTCCTGTTCAGCTTCTTCTCTTGACATTGCCATTGCTAATTGCAATTGTAATTCTTCTTCACCTGCTGTTTGAGGTCTTACAAAATCCATATCAGAAGCATTTTTTGGTTCAGTGCTTTGCCAACCAGTTGGTGTTTCACGATTTGTTGGTCCTTCAATATAACCATCACTACCAAAACCACTAGCGTGTTGTGCAAATCTTTCTTTTGCCTTAAGTGCTTTAGTTCTTTCATTTTTAAGACGTTCTTCATCTCTTAATAATGATACTAGTTGTTTAGCTTTTTCTCTTACATGTAAACCTTGATCTTTACCCTCTTCAAGATGTACAAATTCTCTTAAAGTTTGTATAGCAAATATATTTTCTTTACATTGTTGGGCTACTTTTTCAGTTCCAGTTTTAATTAAATATTCTAAAACAATTAAAGCTTTATAAACGTGCCGCCAATTTTTTCCATGATCATTCAGTCTTTTCCAAATCATTTGCATTATTTCTGTAAATGCAACTACATTATATGTCAGGTCAGCAATTTCTGCCATTATAGTAGCTGATGGTCCCCATTGATCATTTGATGTAGCCTCTCTTACTTTGATCTTTATTTAAGTGAAAAAAAATTTAAATTATTTATATTAATTTATAACATCAATATAAAATTTGTAACTTTTAAAATTCAATAAGGAAAACGAAAAATTGAAATGGTGTCAATTTTTTTCTTTATCAACCACTCATCCAGCAAAAATATTTGAACTTTTCATTGGATATTTCGTTTTCAAATATAAAAGAAAGTCGTTCAATCCAAAATCAAGAACTATGATCCTATATATAAAGTTTTTTTCATAAAACTTTAAAGCAAGAGAGGCTTATAATATTTTCATTTCGGTGTATAAAAGCTTAGCGTTTAATATTATTGGAAGAATTTTACGTATTTTCTCTTTTTTCTTCTAATTGCTTGTCTATAAAAGTTAAAAGAGGACACCCTCTATTCGTATTTAGTTGCTTTGTAATGTTATTTTAATGTTAAATGAAGCCATTAAATAATCAAAATAGAATTTCTTAACCAGAACCAAATTTCATTCAATTCCTACAATTTAAAAACGAAGAAAAGAAGATTTAATAATAAAGTAATAAGCTAGAGCTGACCATGTTATCGAAACCACAGAGATAAAATTTACAGATGCAAGTTATGTTTACATTATCAGCATAGTTCTTAAAAGTATATGATATATGATTAATATAACAAAACAAAGCTTGTTGGAACATATTGACGACATAGTAGGTTAGTATCAATACTATGACAGGGAAACAAAACATTGAATAATAACCCTTATTTTTGTTTATCTTTGTAATATTCACTTTAATAACTGCGAAGGGTTATTCTGAAAACAAATATTGTAAGGGTTTTATTCGCTAAGTAGTATCCGAACCAGATTGCAATAATAGTTTCACCTGAAATTTTTATACAAAACATGGAATGATGGTATGGAAACCACATTGTCAAATGCCTTTTCTCATTAGTATTGAATTGACTTGCACTACGGCGTTTAAGCTCATATGGCAGCACTAAAGAATATTATGTAGTTTTTTTATTTAAAGAAATTATTAGGAATACTGTTTAAAGCCAATGCATACACCAAAGCAGCAGCTGCAACTGCAACTATTTTTGTTGCGAGAAAAAGAGTCTATGAAAATCTTTTTAAATATTTTTGTTTTGAATAAAAATTAATAACAAAAATATGTTGGTAAAAATATTTTGTTGAATATGATTGAGTGGGATATCAAGCATTGCCAATTTATAAAATTTTGTTTTGAAAAAAAAAAAAACACGAAAAAACAAAGATCCTTTTATAAATTTTATTTTGACGTGCAACACTAAAAAACAGAAATCAAAAATAAAAATAAATTAATTTAAAATTAAAAGTTATCATGTGAAATATTTATTGTTTATAGTTTGGTCTTAAAGTACCAGATCCGAACGTACTATAAAGTGTTACATAATTGTTCCTGTTTTTAATAAATATATTTTAAAGCTATACTTATTTTGCGGTCAGATTTTCTTTTTGCCGAATTGATTGAAAATATGAAATAAATAATATAATGATTGATATGACTATAGTTATTTGTTAATATCATTGTAGTTTTTTGATTATTATTTTAATGGTTAATTATTTAAAGCATATATGTTTTAAGAATTAATTTCAAGTTTTTGCATAGTACTTGTTTATTTTCCTTTGTCTTTGTTTTTCCCAGAATGCGTATCTTCTAGAAATTATATTGGTTTATTGTTTCCAAGCTTGATACGTAGAATTTTTGATTAATTCCTTTAACGAAGTATATAAGTTGTTAATGTATATCAACTTTGTGTGATGTTTGACTAAAATATTTGTCAATTTTCAAGCTTTAATGTATTTTCTAAATACACTCATATACGACATATGGCCAAATAAAGAATTTAATTTTAACAAATTAAAATTATTGAAATCATTGTATTCTTATTAAATTCAAAAGTACCTGAGCATCTGAATAATTGTGTGCTAAATTTTTAATATTTCTTCGTAATCCAGCTACATTAACTTGCATCGCGCTGCTTTAATCCTGTTTCTGAAATGTAATATTAAAACTTAATATTTTTATTTAGTAAATTTTTAGTATTTTTTAAGAATTTTTTTCAAAATAATCAATAAAAAAACAATTACTATTTGTAGCTGTGATATCAAAGTAAGAAAAATTTTCTGTTTTTTATAACAATAAAGAAAAAGAACTAATTAAATTTTATCACCAAAATAAATAATATTATATGACTAAAAATTTCTTAAAGCGCCACATTTAGAATTTTAAAAATAATTATTAGGAGAGTTGAAAGCATAAGCTGAATAAAAATAACAAGTAGGACGTCACTTTTTGACAATTTCAAATTTTGTTAAGTATAAATTAAAAGTTTTTGTACACAGTGAAAGAAAAAATAGAACGGATTAAAGCCGTTGAATAGTTAATACATTAACACCCAATTTTTATATTTTTTTACATAATACTTTATAGATTTTGCATTACAAAAAAAAACCATGTAGAGACAAAGTATGCTAGCTATAAAAGCATTATAGTTATTCGGTATATTTAAATAATTATGTATTATTCAAAATTACTCCAAATCATTCTTTTTTTCGTTATGTAAAATTATAAATAAATCTTGTAAAAAGAATTAATTATTCGTTTTTGTCCTTCGAACGATAATAAAAGTTATTTTTTTTATTAATTTTCTCACTAAACCCACAAGATAAATAGTTTGTTGGACTCAGCTTTAGCATACTCGTTTTATGAATCCTTTCTACTCCTAAATTTAATGATATGATGTCTATCGCAATAATCTTCACACATTTAACATACATATCTGTAGAATCATGACTGGGGTTATGATTTTTTCAATTTTGTGGTGGATTCCGTGGGCAAGTAGATTTATCGTCTATACGTGTTTGCTCGAATCCAGATTCTATTGAACATTGCTTTCGTGGCATAAAAACAGATCAGATATCATTTTGCTCACTTAGGTTTTCTATCAAGTTAATATGCCAGGGCAAAAGGCACCTATTTTCATACGGCTAAGGTTTTTTTTAAGAAGCACGCCTTCAATTTATCTATTGTATTCAACCTGAATGTACTCACTCAGTTTTTTTCACATTAACTCTATTTCGTACGAGTGAATTGGGATGATGTTAGCTTAACGTCGTCCCAATAAAACATTTTGAGCTTGTTAAGTGTTAAGGATATAGCGAATCTGAGAATTTCTTTAAGGTTTTTATTTTAATTCAGAAAAAAACTTGTTGTTCGTTTTCAAACTAGTTAAAACAAATGATATATGCCTAAAGGATATTTATACAGTAGAGACTCGATAACTCGAACTTCAAGGGAAAGGTTACAAATTTCGAGTTAACGAGTTTTCGAGTTATAGAAGACTTCGAAATATGGAGTTTAATATTTTCAATTTCGACTTATAGGACTCAATTTTAATATCTGGTTCTTCATGTTGTAAAGTCATAAGGATATAGAAATTCGTTATGTTCACAGTTTTTTGTCTTATTCCTTTTGTAATTTTTTAAAAATTTTGTATGTATACCCCCGATGTATAAATAAAGTTATTTTGTATGTACAATGTATAGAATTTCAAACTCAGTCTTTGAAATGCATAGTTTTCAGTGTATAGTGTACAAATATAAATATGTAAATATGTATTGCAAAACATGAACATAATATGTATATGTATGTCTATTAGTTTGAGCTAAATCATTTCTCGGAATTGGTTGTCTACGACTAAAGGCTACTTTTGGTGATTCAAATTTTATAATTTCGAGTTATAGAGTTTGACGAACAGAATTTCGATTTACAGAGGCTGCAAAACTTACTTATTGTTCCTTCGAGATAAAGAGTCCCTCAGACTTGCAGTTCGAGTTACATAGCATGATTTGTATGAAAAGTATATCAAAGGGAAATTATATTGAGTTCGAGTTATAGCCTCTAAATAGTTCGAGTTGTGGGGGTTTTTGTATGTCAAAGGAAGGGGATCGTTTATTTCTTCGTCTTAGAGAGGATTTCGAGATAACGAGTTTCGAGTTATCGAGTCTCTACTGTAAACATTCTTAGTAATTTTTTAAATTACATACTTTTGTTTGAAAGCTTTCTACTATTATATTGTAATGTCATACTTAACTTTTACTTTTTTCATATAGGTCAGAGGTCGGCAAACCGCGGCTCGCGAGCCACATGCGGCTCTTTCGTCTCCTAAGTAGGGCTCTTCTACAAAATATAATTGGCCATGCGGATACTTAAAGTGCGGTTAAAAGTTCCTAGCTCATGTGTAAAAGTCGATTTTCCTGACTTCAACTTTTTTTTGGACAACTTGCTAAAGAGAAAATATAGTGTTCGGTAACAAAAATTAGCTTCTTGTGCTTATTTTTTTCCATTAGTGTTACATTTTTCATCTATATTTCTTCCTGTCTTTTTATTCATATAAAAATTTTTTGTAATCAAATTCATTGCTTTAATTAACAAAACAACAAACATTACGTTAACTGTAGAAAATTTATTTTTCAAACACATGAATTGTTGTTGCTTTCATCCTATGAAAGCACTGGATTTTGCTACATAAAATGTTAAAAGAATTATACACGGCGGCCTCAAACTAAAAGCAAGAACTTACAAACTTGACTTACCCAAACTTTCCAAAGGGATGCAAGGACATAGGTAAAAATCATGAATAAATCTTAAAACTTTAGATAAAGTTCATTGAGTAAATGTTAGAAGCATTGTAGGGTGGAAAATTGAATGAACGAATGGGAAAAGGCTCAATAAGTATAAACAATGAAAGTAGATGAAATAGTTAAAAATGTCGTCCTAAGCGAACGTACTTCAATTAGTTTTTCTAAATTAAATTAATAAAAATCTATTTTCTAATATAATGTAGTTTAAGTTAAAAAAATTTGGCTCTCAAAACAAACTTCAGTGTTTGCTTTTTGGACATTTGGCTCTCTTGGCTAATGAGTTTGCCGACCCCTGATATAGGTTATAGCAATATAAAAATTTATTTGTAAATATTTGTACGTAGTAAATATTTTTCTGCAAACATTTTCGTACTAAATCACTTTTCATTTTCAGGAGAGAAGAAAATCAAACGAAATGTTACTTTGAAGTCTTACGTATTTCGGTCTAACAATATCGTACACTCCCGCGATAATTTATTACTAGTGTGAAAAGACTCAATATCTAATAACAAAGTAGTTTTGGAACTGATCAAAAAAATCTAAATAGCAAAAATTAAAAATCCTATTAAAAAAGATAATTTTCCGATATAAATTGGTTTTTAAAAAGCAAATTCCAGCACTGAAATATAATTAATTTGTAGCATGGATTTCAGAATCTAATGCATGAAAAATTGTTAGAAATCAACTGAAAAAATTTATAGATTTAATTGAATTTGATTTTTCTGATATTGAGTAGTCGAAGGAATTTTTTTAATATAACTTATACAACATTTTTTTTTAAATAATAACAAATAAAACTCAAACAGATAAATTTACAATAGTATTGCTTAGCGGTTGATTTCCTGAAAAAGGATAATGGGGTATTTTAACATATTCAAGAAATTAAAATTAAATATTTTAAAATATACAATTTTTCGTTGACAGTTTTATACTATCCGTAAATAAATGTCGCACTTTATTTCGAACTCTATCCTTTATTCATAAGGCTATAATAAACGACTTTTATGGTTTTAGTGCTTATAAGTTAATTAAATACCAACGTCAAAATAAACTTCGTCATATGTAAGGTCAGGGCTAAAACTGAAGCCATAATATTAAAAATCAATAACAAAATCGTCTTTTGGTTACTGAACTTTTTATACTTCATTTAAATGAAAGTTTGTTTTTGATAGTAGTAGATAAACGGATAACAAGGATCAGTTTATAAGCTGATTATTGTTTATGAAAATTAAAAACATTGAATATACAAATCTAAGGAATTGATAATTTCCCAATTTTTTTATTATTCTACTCAATTAACACTTATTGATTTTATTCTGAAACAACTAATTTATTAAATCGAAAAAGAAAAGAGTGAAACAAGGATGTGTCTTGATTAAAATGCTTATTTGCTTGCCTGTTTGAAAAATATTATATTTTAAAGAAGAAAAATTTATTAGTTTGAGTTCTATTTATGCTATTCATACGTGAAAAAAACGAACACGTTTAGAAATAAATACAGAAATAGTAATAAACATTTTACGCTTAAATTTACTGATGTAATTTGAAACAGTGCAAATCGACTACTAAAATAAAAATATCTCAGTATGAAACTGATAAGTTTCGATACTTATAATAACTGAATTATTGATTTTTCACAGCAGTTTTGGGAGTCGTTATTAGCTTTACTTAAAAATTTATTTTTTTCTCCCACAGATCATAGTCTCTATGGATCAAAGTCGGATTTATTTTTGTTTGTTTTTAAAGCATTAGATAAGAAAAATTCAAGTTTTAAACTTAAAAAAATTTTTTTAACAAATTAAAGCTTTATTGACTGATTTCTTTTTCAGGTAGCTTGTAAGCATAAATCATGTTTCTTAGTTTGAGTTGAGTTTCTCTGTGACAAATTCTTCCATATAAAGTAATGAAAAAGATATATACCTTTGAAAAATCCGTCAAAAGTAAAGCATAGAAAAGAAAACTATTGCAGTTGAGCTATAGCTGTACAACATATACATTAAGTTTGGGATTTTACTAACGGCTTGATTCCCAATTCCCAATTTTAGAAATAAGATAAGCTTAAAAGAGAAAATATTTTGGAAATTTTGTATCCAGTGAAAATACAGCTTTAAATTAGCTTACATAAGATTTTTAACGTTTCAGTATGCAAAAAACTGCAAAAAATTATCGTTATTCCGTTCAATAAAATTCGTCGAAAGTTGTTCAAGATATTATGGTGCTCCATTTTGGTAATTTTTCTATTTAACAATATGGAATAGAAAATAAAAGCAAAAAGAAATTCTAAACTACTTAAGATATTAAAAAAAACACATTTATCAAAGTACATCTGATTCCTTTATGGATGAAGTTCAACTTTATAGATATGTGACAAAAGGCAATTATAAAGCAATTTTGTTTTCAATCTTGATTTTATACTTGTCTAAAGTTTCTAATTTAACAGCAAGGAATAATGAGACAAGACCCAAGTCAAATCGGCTGTTTGACCGTTCTTTTTTCTTGAAATGACAATATCTCAATTGTTTTGCTTATTGTCTTAAAAGTTGGTGACATTTCGTTAAGGTGTATTATAGTCAAAAATATTATTCCAACATGACGCAACAGTGACTGTAGTGCCTAGCAAAAACAGCGATTAAATTTAGCATCAAATAAATTGTGTTATATCTTAAAATTTATACCAAAACTATTTTAGAAATTGGAAATTAGTTTTTTTAAATAATTTTGCAAAAAATATTTTTTTTTTGAATTTTTTCCATATAATAAAAAATAAAAAACTATTAAATATTATGCTAAATTGATATTAAAAAAATCTTTATATTAATTAATTTTTATTTCGCATGTGCTAAATTTTTTGTAATATGTATTTCAAAAATATCAAGCTTTAAGTATTTAAATACGTCTGCAAAATTACTTTAGGTATAATAAAAAGATTTTATTTAGCGATAAGTCACTCGATAAGGAAAAAAATTTTCTTGGTAAATAATGATAACAAAAGTGAATATCGCTTCGACATATTTATTTTTTTTAATGACTGAAACTCGTTTGCTTTTATCATTTGAAAAATTTTAAGTTCAGCTACTTTTGGCGAAATAAATGTTTTTTATTTGCTTTCTTTTTATATTGTCCTTCTTCATTTCATTACATCCCTAGCTCTATGCTTGCTAATTTTTTTATGTGCCCGTTAAACCTTATCAATAGTTTTCTGTTAAGAACTAAAGAATCACTAACATTTTTTTTGAAATTTTCTCATAAAAAAGAGAGAAAGGTTTTTGAAGGATATCTAGAACAAAAGTTACAAAGAGAAACATAGGCAACTGCAGCTCTTTGTTGAAATTTCAACTTTTTATAGCAAAATTTATAGCCGTATATGGAAAAGGACAGTAGAGCTGTTTCATCAGACACAGTCTAATGTGTCACAAAGTTTGTCATATTCACCTTATAATAACAAATTCCCATTAAAGATCTTAAAATCTACTTTAAAAATTAGGATTAAATATTTTCTTTAATATAAATAATTTTATTTTAATTTATTCAAAGTAACCAATTCTTTGAACAATAATATTTACAAAAATGTTTAATATAAGGGGAAATAAATTCCTATAAATTTGATTGAATGCTGAAAGCTTACATATAGTTTTTCTACAAAAAAAAAAGCTTCAAGTTAAATTTATCTGCAAAAAGTTTTTACTAAAAATATCAAAAATAAATATCTTAAGTAAAATATATGTAATACTATATTTACAAAGAAAAAGATGATAGAAAATATGAAAAGTTTACGAATGAGGCTTAAGCACATTTAAGATAATTTTGATTGTAGCCGGAAAATAAAATGAATCATAAATCACAATAGTGATGTGCATAATTTTCTATATATGTAGTTTGTTAATATTAAGGTAATTGAACGGAAATTAGGGATGGACCTACATAAAAAATAAACATATATTGTCATGGCGAACTAAAAATAGCAACTAAAAGATGATTTATCTGATTATATTGGCATTTTTTTTTGCAAAAAATAAATTTACGGCAGCAAAATGCCATTCATAACGAAAAACAAAAATTGAGAAATAACCAAAATAAGTTTTATAGCAATTGTCCTGTTCTCAAAATTATAAGATTAGGAAGTGCATTGGGTGTTAATGATAAATAATAAACTTATTAAATTGTTAGCCATTTACTCTTCAAATAGAAATCGCTTTGAGAACTTCTTTTATTTCTCTACCCCACACTTTTAATTCTGTTTTTTTCTGGAATTAACATCTTTAAAATAGTTTCTTCCTGAAAATGTATAGAAATTATCATCCTGATTTCCTTACTGATCGACATATAAAAAATTATTAATTAAGATGTCAAAAGTGTATTTATTTGGAATATAAATGATTATAATATAATGTTATTGGTAAATTTATTTTTATTAATCTAATAAAATTTACATACATGAGTACATTTTACGACTTAAGAAATGGCTAAATATTTGCGCCCGGTTTCACAGTTTTTACATAACTATCAGTTAATTCGTAATGTGACTTTAATCTCGGTAAAGAGAAAACTTGCGTTTTACATGTCTTCATTACCTCTTAATCTCCGTTAAAGTCTTGGTTAGGTTAATCACTTAATTAATGAAGTTAATCTCCAATTAAGGTTTGTCCAAAATTTTACATTTACTTTGAAACTATTGTAGTTTTCCGGTAATTTTAATAAAAAAATAAGTAAAACTAAATTAAATATTGTAAATAAAAATTTGGGTTCTTATCTTTAGGCCATTACCTTTATTTCAAAAATAAAAATTTGAATCGAAAATAAATAATACTAATTATATTTATATTTGATTAAAATTAAAAAAATTTTAATTGAAATTTCGAAAAGTAATAAATATGTTCTCAAGAGATGCATTCTGGACTTTATAAAATTGCTAGAATAACAAATTTAAAAATTTGTTTTCACTCCTAACCAAGAAATTAAATGAAAGTTTCTTTATTTGTTGCTAACTACCGTAGTCCATTTTTGTCTTTAATTTTTCAACGAATTCCTTGTCAACATTTTCAAGTTTAAATTTTTAAAAATTTCTCAAAATTGAACAGAAATTTTTTATTTTTGAAAATAGATAGTATTTTCCTATAAAAATAAGAATATTTATAAGTTTCCTCCTTTTGTTATAATACGTAATTAAGTTTATAGCGGTGAAAAATAATATCTCAAATTATTATTTTTGTTTTAAAATTTTAGCTTTAGTTTTTAAGATTACCCTGAGTTTCAGATTTTCAATAGAGAGCTTCAAACAGGTGTTAAATAATTTTTGATTTGAGTTTATGAAAACACTTTTAATATTAAAATAACGTTAAATAATAAATGTCCTTCGTCAATTTCGCACCAAAAAAAGTTTTTTAAGGTTTTTCAGGCTCTCGCTATTAAGCTTTTCAATTAATTGTAAATTTATTGGGTTGGTTAAGATTTAGTCAATATAATAAAAATAAGACTGACATGAATAGATCGATACATTAAACATTATAGGATTATTTTAAAACCATTATACTTTTGATTTTCATTAAAAATTGAAATGACATTTATTATAAAGTTTTAAATAAAGAGGAAATCAATATCATTAGGAAATGAATACGCGCCAATAATCAAATAATTTGGTATTAATGTATGTTTATTGAATAACAAAACCAAAACATACATATATGAGCAACAGGAAAAAAAAGTCGGCCAGTTTAACTAAATTATAGAAAAAACATAATCAAGCGACATTGAAATTAGAAACCTAATCTTTACTGAATCACTTGTGCTTGTGAATATTACACATACGTTTTTTACGTTTTCTTATTGAAAAACAAAAGTCATAACATTTAAAATACTTTTTTTTAGATATTTTAAAGCAAATGAATTAGAACAAAAACTTTTTCTTTATGAACAATAATCAATCAAACACAATAGAACTTTTAAGTTTACACAAAAGAAAATTATTTATATAGATATAAAAATCTATTATTTTAATAAAATAACTATTAAAACTTACTTTAATCAAATTTAAATACTTTTTTTAACAACTTGAATACACAAAAATTTAACTATATCAAAATATAAAAATAAAATTCACAATTAAAGTGACATCGAAGAATTTACGTACGATATTAAACTAATTCAGCAAAATAATGAATGAATTTTTAGTGCTGCCAGAGTGAAAATATCACTTTGAATTTTGAAACTAAGTTTCCTAAAATGAATACCACGCAGTCTGAAAAACTGGAAGCCATTTTCTAATTGGAATTTATTGGAAAGTGATTTAATAGCTTTTTGTACACGGACGAGGAATCATTTGGTCAATTCCAGTAAATTTTTTGAGCCTATCTGGCGTATTTTTTGGTTAACTCCACCCAATTTTCTACGCCTATTTAAAGTCAACCTAACCCTCTATGGGTCCGTGTAATTTTCAGGTCAAACAGTTGTAAATTTACAATCTAACAAAAATTTCACTTTTTTTTCTCAAAACCGTCTATGGAAGCGTGTAATTTTCAGGTCACATACTGCAAAAAATCCTAAGTAAGTGTACTCGTTTAAATTCAAATTAAATTATAAATCTAAAGAAAACTAATTTCAGATCCCATGAAGGAGACTCTATTTTTAATAATTTATTTTAAGGTTGTTTTTTAAAATTATGTATATAAGTAATTAAAAATACATTAATAAATTACATTAAACAAATTATTTCTTTGTTTTTTATGCTTTTCCTTTTATTAGATAAATTAGCCTCCTCAAAAAGTAGAAATGCTTGCACGATTAATGACCATAACGAAAACAAAACTAATACATACACATATTTTAAAAAATAAAAATTAAAAAAAAAATTATTACAAAAATTAAAGCGCTCGAAAAGATCTTCCTTTAAAGCCCTTTACGAGTGCTCCCCTTAAAGTGCCCCGCTCTAATGAACTTCAATGCTAAATTGACAATGAAATGTGAAGCACTCGCTGCATTTTGGAGCGCTGATATAATAAAATTTAAAAAAACAATTTGCAAAAAAAAGGTTGTCATTCATTTATTTAATACACACACAATCTACCAACGCAACCCAATCCAAAATTCTCTAAACCTAAAAAAGTATAAATATATATACATATGTATATGTATATAAGTTTATATACTTCTAAATCAAAAGTTTTGCGCAACAGTTGAATGTTTTAGTTTCGACCAAGCAATTTTGCCGGTCGGTCGGTATGTTCTTTATAAATAATGTGACTTTATTGAGTGCGGTGTTTTTTTTTTTGGTAACTGATACAATTTTTTAATGATTTATGATAAAAACTTATTAGTGTATTTTTATTTTAATTAATAAAAAAAACATGATGAACCGGGCACAGTGGAATCGAAAACGAATAGTTATATTAATTTCAATAATATTTTTATTTTATTTACTTTTATCAGCAAAATATTATTCCTATTTGGTTGAAGGGATTGCAAAAAATACAAAACCAGAAAATGTCTGGGAATTTGTTGCCGATTTTAGTAAAATGAAAATATTAAATCCAACTATGTAAGTTTTTTATGTGTTGGACTAATATTTTTTTAATTTCTCCAACTTATTATTTCTTTTCTTTTATTCTTATAATTTTTTATTCTATATAACCTGGTTGTGGTTATAGTTTATACATTCTTTAGCTTTTTTTTTAATGATCAATTCATAACATTAATTTAAGAAATTGGAAAAAAAATATCTATTTTTAATCATTAAGTTTATTTTCCTGTATTTCTTATTCATGAATAAGAATAAAAGACATGAATTCCAAGTTTTATACATAAGATTTTTTTTGTACATGTATTTTACCTAAACAAAAACATATGTTTTAAAATAATATTTGTGATTTGAGTATAAAACTGAAAAAAGTAGACTTTTAGAGTTCTTAATATAAATTTAAACCAGCATACATGATGGATGATAAGTTTCAAGGGCATAAATTTCTCTTGTTAAAAGCGGCTTTTTAGCTTATAGACAGTTCGTAATGTATTCTTTTCACGTGATCATCATTTGTTTTTTTTTTGTTTTAACTTTTTATTGAATCTTTTATTTATATAAGTTGTTCGTAAAAATCCAGTGGCGCTAGAATTACTATTTATAGTAAAGTGTTTGTATAATTGTTTCAATTGATGCATTGTTCAAAATCCACTCTAAAATTGCCATTTGTCATAGAAAAGTTGGAAGTATATAAGAATTTAAATTTCCCACTCATTAAGGCTTTACTTAATTATTTTCTTCAAATAAGGCGTCTTATTTCCAATTAGAATTTTTGAAGGCATACTACTTGAATCTTTTGATCGGTGTAATCAAACATACTTATTTTAATCAATTAATCAATAATATTTATATCACCATATTTAATCTAAAATTGTATTTCAATCGATAATCAATCTAGATTAATTATATTATTGGCATTATCACACACAGCTAGCAATGTAGAAGTTTCATCATTTTTCCCGTCTAATTTTCAATTTTTTTGTGGTTTCTAAAAAGGAAATATTTGAGAAACTTTACAAAATTCTAATTTCTTGTTTAATTTTTAAAAGTTTTTAACAATTTTTTATCTACGGGTTACAATCATTCGTTCCTTTATCTACATAATTTATAAATTTGTAATTTTGAAATTTATAAATTTCTTATTTAAAATTGTCATAATTTAAATTTATAATTTGTATATTTTATAAAAAAGGGTCACAACATCATTAAAAACAATTCATAAATGAATTTCAATGTTTTGAAAAAAGCAGAGAAGATTCTAAATTTGTTAAACATAGTTTTACTAATATAAATAATTGAATAAAATCTGGTGAGAACCAGATAATAAGAAAGATAAGACTCTACTTAAGGTCATTTATTTCTTTAATTCAAGTACTTTTATTTATTTTTTTTTTTTCATAACAAATAAAATAATTCTTTAATTTGTATTATTTTTTTAGACTTGATTTCACTATCACAGCCGACTCAGGAAGTTATGAACACTGGAAATATTCAGTCTTATATAAAGAAAAATTATCACATTGGCCATATTGGGAGAATTTATCAAGTGCTGATTTCTCGGTACGGAAACGTTCATCGGATGAAGGAGGCCAATTTGTCATTGAATCTCAGCATAGGACATGTTTCTTAGCTGGACTTTATTGCTGTAATAAAGACTAGCATACATTTATATTATCAATAATTAAATAAAAAAACGATTTTTCTTCTTCACTTTACAGTAAAATCCCAAGGAGAATTTAAATTTACATCAATTGGTAAAGATACTTATTGTATTGAATCGGTTTACTATGAATGTCCAACCCTTTTTACAAACTTCTGTAGGCAAGAAGTTGAATACCAAAGAAATACAATCATGAGAAATTTAATATCTCATTTTAATAAAAAAGCTAAAAACTAATTATTTTTCTTTCTTTAATTATTTTATAGTCAAATAATTTCTTTTGAATTATTGCCTCATGAAATTTGTTAGCCTTATGTTTCAAATCAAAGATAAATTGATTTTTCAGTTGTTGACTGAATAAGCTTTTAGTCCAGTTAGTAGGGCTAGGTATGACTAGTTCTATTATGATCGTCGATTACAGGTGCATGTCATCTGTTTTCATTTTGTGATTTTTCAAAATTTTGTCAAATTTACTCATTCTTTATTAGATTTTTAGTTTTGTATTTGAAAAATAATGACTTAAGTTCTGGCATTACGTGACAGTTTCAAAATTGATATCTCAATCTTTTTTCTTTAAAAGAGCCCAAAGGTAGCTAAAGAAAGCCCGTTATTTTTTTTACTTGGCTACCAAATATTATAAATGTTTTAAGGAGACTTCCAGGCATCTACACTTTAAACGGTAATACCATTGAATTATATAATTATTTTAATGTTTTATAATTACATTGGGAATTATAAATGTGATGTTGATAAAAAAAATAATCTGAGATGTGATGAATGAATTCTTTGAAAATTTTTTTTTCAAAAAGCCAGAATTTTTCAATATATTTTCAAGACCTTCGCTTAAGAAAATCTTATGTTTCTCTTTGGTATATGGTATGCTTTTTCCAGCATCTAATTAGGATCTTGGTTGATTGATAAAATTGAAACTAAGTAATCTGTATGCCATTTGAACAGATGATTGCAATAACATTATGAAAAGAAAAACTTAAAAAGTAAAGTTTGCAATTACTTCAGTTACCAAGACGATTGAAATAATTTAAAATAAACCAAGTGGTTAAAAAGGAATTATTTTATTCAAGCAAGGGAATATAGCCATTTAATTTTATTACTTAAAGGATAAGAATACGAGCTGGATAACCTTTAATATATGAAAGTTTGTACGTTATCACGCAACAAAGTCTTGAATAGTTTTTATTTAAAAGAAATGATATTATTTATAAAGGATAAAAATAACGAAAACATTTGATAATAAAAGATCAACTTTAGTTGCAAGATCTGTTATTTCTGATAGTTTTACGGAATCTTTTGAATATCTCAGGCCTATATCATAAGTAAAGTACTGTTATATATTTGTTTATACGTATTTTGGTACGTATGTATGTTTATATACATTTGAGGATGTAGTTTATTTTTTGTTTCGCTCTCCCGTGTTTAACTTTGAATATAGCAATTCTTAGTTATATATTTATTTGGGGAAAAAAAAACTAACTGTTTATTACGATTATATTCTTTTTCTTTATTTAAATTGTTCCTTTTTATTTAATTGTTCCAATTTTTCCTTAAATCTTTAATTCTTAGCTGGGATTATCTTTAATTTTTTAGACACAATAGTTGTTTGAAAATTACCAATAAATACTTTTTCTCTTTTTTTGTTTTTATTGATTGAGAAAGGAAAACGATCAAATATTCATTTTAGGAAAATTCTTACTATTATTATTATTTTAACACAAACTTATTAATTTGATTGTTCCGATTTTTTTTTCGGTTTTGGATTATTTTGAAATTAAAGTAAATTTAAATATCAATTTTCCCTTTTTTCTTTTAAATTGGGACTATTTTATATTTTAACACAATTTTGCATAAATCAGAATGAATTTATATGTATTTAATTGTCAACACCAGATTATGTGCTTTTTTTCTTTTGAAAGATCACTCACGACTGCTTTATATCGACTGCTCAACAACGACTCCTAAACACGACTCACAACGACTGCTGCCCAACGATTCATAAAAACGACTCCCTCTCAAATTAAAGTTGACCCCTATTTATTCGGATTTAGATGACGCCAAAAATAATGCGCTTCACGATGGCCAATGGACTTTGGTGGCGCATGAGAAAAAAAAATTTTAAAAAGTCTTTTCTGCTTATATGATTGTTTTTAATTACAATCACATAAGCAGAAATAAAACATAATTTATTGCCGGTCTTTTGTTTACAAGATCGATACTTGAGCCGGGTCAAGTGTCGATCAGCAGGGACGGCATAAAAATAAAAGCATGTGGCCTGGCTATTGTAGAGGAATATTTATGTGATCGACTCAAGTGTCAATCGCATAAATATTCCTCAGCATTTCCGGTGGAAAATTGTCTGTAACAAGGTTGCAAACAACAACAAAAAAAGGATGCAGAATTGGGCTAATCAAAAGGCTTTTGAGAGATAAATCATCGTTGAGCCCAGATGATTTACATAACAGTACTAACTAGTATCAGATACTTTAAAATTGCATTTTTGTTCAAAAATTTTATTGTAGAATTGCCAAAGTCAAAGTTACTATCGCGTTGCTACATGAAATACAACTGTAAAGTGGCAATGGTTTGGCTTTTTCTTCTTTAATAAGTTTCTAATTAGTGCAATTTTCCATTATGATTAACGAATAAATGTAAATCTTTTTCTTACTGGGTTTGTACAAATGTTAAGACTCATTAAACTTCAGTCCAGTTCAGTAAATAGTAGGGGTATTTTTTTTATCACTAAATTAATTAACCAATTTCCAAAACTGTATTCACATTTCAAAGTACAACTTTTAAAAAGTTATAAATATATTTAATTATTTGCTGAATTGTCCGGGCAATCAAACAAATTTAGCACGCTTTAAGAGAAGAAATCTTAAAATAAATTTCATATAATTAAAGACAAAATTATTTGTAATTCACATGACCGAAATTCTGGTGTTACCCATAACAAAATTATTTATTAAATATAAAAAGAACATACATAAATTTATTTAAACCTAAAAATTAAATTAATCTAGCTAAAATAATAATTAACTTTTAAAAAATCTATCTAATCTTTTCCGTTTAATATTTTTAGTACTTGTACTAGGTAAGTTTGATTTTACTAACCATTTAGTAAGACTCGTTGGTGTTTTATTATCTTTACAATTAGATTTGCAAGTTCTTGGTGACTTTTTATATGTTAATGTTCTCCTTTTGATTGGTGTACTTGGATATTCTAAAACAGCTCTTTTCCTATTATTTGTAGACACATTTAGTTTACTTGCTTGAAGATTTGATTCATTATTAGCTAAATAATTTGTTATTTTATTATTACTATCACATTCATTTGCTTTGACGGGACTGATTTCATTTTTGGCTGAAACTTTTAACAAATTTTCAAAAACATTGTTTTTAGTAATTTCAAATATATTTGAATTGTTAAGAGTCTTTCTTTTTTTAGTAGCGATTTTATGAAAATTTCTATCTAATATTTGTAAACAAGATTTCTTGGTATTTTTTTCCTTAGAATTTGATGACTTAATGTTTTGGCCACAATTTATTGTATCATATTCTTCAACATTATCAAAAAGATCTGGTGAAGCCATAAATTTTTCATTTTTAGAGATTTTTGTTGTAATTTTACTAGGTTTAGTTATCTCACTCTCACTACTTGAACTTGTTATACAAATAATATTACCTTTATCCGATGATGTACAAACAAGAACATCATTGGATTTTTTTTTTTCATTAATAAGATAATCAAGATTAAAATGGAATTCTGATGATGAAGAAAGGTAATTTTGTTCGTTAAAAACATCTTTAAATTCTTTTTTGTTAAAAAATTTTGGTTTATCAGTGCTACTAAAAGGATTAACCTCTACAGCAACAAAAGTATTTGGAGTTCTATTGTTATATTGTTCAGAAGAAATTAATGTATCATCTATTACATCAACGTATTCAGCTTTAGAAGTTGTATGAGGTTGTGTAAGATTTTTATTTTTTTTTTTGATAGTTGATTGTATTTTACTTGAAATACTATCAGAATCTGTTGATATGTTGGAAAGATTTTGGTCTCTAGACTTTTTTGGATGGTTATTTTGTTGTTTTATATTTTGCTCTAACAAAAGCTCCTCATCAGTATCTGGTTCAAAAATAAGAGGTGACATTTCAATCATATCACTTGATGTATCCGTACTTAATCGAAGCATTTCATTTTTATCTTTTCTTTTTTTTTTAACTTTTGTTGTGAAAAATGTTTCAAATAATTCTTCCGTGTCTTTTTCAGATGAGCTTATTAAATATATAGAGCCAGAGCTTAAAGAACTAGATTTTGAATTTATTTTATTTTTCCAATCTTCTAATTGTTTCAGAAAATTATCTTTTGTACAGAGTGGAAGTTCTTCTTCAAATTGATGGCAGCAACGTCGTAAACGGAATTCTCTAAAAAAATATTATTTGACTAAAAAATTTTTGTCAAAACTTTTCTTATAAATTTATCATGTTATTTTGAAAAGAAAAGATGCTTTTTTAATAAATTGAATTGGAAAAGTTTTTTTATAGAATTTATAGAATTTTAGAAATAAAAATTGAAAAAACTATGAAGCAAATTCAAACAAAATAATTGCAAAAAAGTTTTTTGCTTTCACGAGCAAATAATTAGTAAATAATTACTTGTCTGCCTGAGCTAATGCTGATATACTTTGATTTAAATAATCGACATAACTATGATTAAAATTCATTTACGATTCTTTTTATGGTTACAACAGACTTCAAATAAAATTTCACAATTTCTTTACGTTTTACTGTTAAATAGAAGTTTTTCTCCATTCTACATATATCTAAATTGAAATTATAACAAAAAAATAAATTTTATATAAAATTATTTAACTGTACCTGCAAAACGTAATTATCTTTTCCCTTCTTTGAAAATATGCTTCTAAAAGACTACATTCACTGCTTTCGTTGTTTGGTAGACGAAATTTTTCTTCAAAACATTTATAGCTTTTATATTTATTGTCTAACTGTCCGCATAGTCGAAAAATATTATGCAGAACTAAAATATCCAACTGAAAATTGTAAAATTAAAAAAAAGAAATATTGACCCTAAATCAATATTACTTACCGTAACATCTTTGCTAGAAATAAAAATAGATATGTTTTTTTCAAATTTCTTCAATAGTTTTTGTTGTGTTGTTGAATTGAAATTACCTCTAGCGTCGAAAATAATGCAGTCAAATGCAGCATTATTAAAATTTGTGTCTAATTCTTCCAAAACTTGCAATTTCAAAAAATAAACGGTATCCTTATCTAAATCTAAAAAATAAAAATAATATTTAACTAATAGATTTAATTTATTTTACTTACCATTTTCATAGGTTGTGGTAGCAATATTTGTTAAAACGTCAAAATGAAATTTCCATTTTTCTATCTGTTGTTCATTCTCTAATATTATCAAACATTTTTTATTTGATTTCGATAATATGGTTTCGAGAAAGGCACACACTACTGCAGTTTTCCCTAAACCAGATTCATCATTGTAGATACAGCCACTGCCTTTTTGAAAATGTTCATACAAAAAACGAACTCCACTTATTTGAAAATCCGTAAGATACTGTGCAACATATCCAGGTAAATAATAGTTCTTTCCAAGATCTATAGGCTTAAGGGTTTGTAGTGTTTTGAAGTTATATCTCGCAGGCATTAGGGTTGATTTATTAATGAGTAACTAATTGATTCCTAAATAATTGAAGGAAACTATAAGCATAACAATATTTAAAACAGACTTCATTAAAAAATTTAGGATAAGACATGAAAATATATTTTATTAGTTTAAGGTTGATTAAATGAATTTTTTTTATTTTCGAAAACTTACTATCATTTATGCAATCTAAAAAACTCTAAAAACATGCCTTTTTATGTTAAAAGCAGCGATTTTTTTAAGACCATGTGAATAAACATAATAAAAACTAAGTCAATAACTTTTTATTTGACAGAGTAATATTTTTGTGTCTACATTAGCGTTTTTATAGAAGTTTTTGAGGCAAGTGTAAACTCAGAAGTATATTGACTGCAATAATTACATTACAAATCTTCTAGAAAAGTATAACTTATATCTTTCAATTAATTTTATTGCATTTATAATGCATTATTATTAACCGTATATCAATTTAATGTAATAAAACTAGTTAGAAAGCATAAATTTCCAATCAAAATGTAAAACTCAAACAAACGATTGTGTATAACTTGGTATCTATACATTAGCGATTTGGACAGCGATTTTTTATAGGCGATCTGAGGGACGGTTATACTCAGAAGTATATTGACTGCAATTATTAAATTATAAGTTCTCTCAAATAGTATAATTTGTACCTTTAAAATAATTTTATTGCATTTATAATGCATTATTATTTAAGGTAAGTCAATTTAATATAATAAAACTAGTTAGAAGGCAGAACTTTTATATTTTCAATCAAAATGTCAAACTTTGAAAAACTATATTGAGTATTACCGCTCCACAGAACTACTATAATTTCGCCTATAATTCGCTGTCTAAATCGCTTATCTAGACGGACACAGTGGTGCAGTTACAGTGTAGTGCAACAAAAATTTTTTTTAATACCAAATTTCACTTATTCGTTCTAATACAGTGTATATTTTTTTGTTACAATTTATCTAATTGGATAATTAGCTAATAACGAGCAATGATCTAGACAAAAGGAAAATTTAAGCACAATTTTTCAAAAAAATCATTCAAATTTTATAAAAAAGTATAATATGGTAAAATATAAACAATTTAACTAAGAATGAAATGTTACAATAGACGGATCAAATTCTGTGCCCTTAAATGGTGAACCTTCAGCATTCCAAGCTTTACGTAAAATTGCTTCATGCTTTACATCCTCAGATGTTGGTAAGCCTTTCATTTTTTGATTTCGATCCCATTCTATTTTTTCTATACTTGCTTTTGATTCTATTGGCAATTCATCAAAGTATCTCGTGCAATCAATATTTGCCAAATTAATGGGTTCTTCTTCAACAAAAAGCTTGTTCCACCATTTTTCTTTGACTTTGTCTAGACAAATATATTTTTTGTTTTAAAATAAAAATTTTATAACATTATTACATTATTTTTTTACCAAGAGTTATTTCAATTTTAGCACCAGATATATTCCAAACTACATTTGAACATTTACAAGTCTCTGATAACTTTCCTTCAAGTATTATTCCACCATCATTATTTTTAACAATTTTGAGATACTCTGGAGACACTTGAACATCAACTTGTTTTTTAGGATTCAGATTTTCTGGCAATATAACATTTATCTCGATTTCATTTATAGTTTGTGACCAGCAGTAATTATCATGTATAGCTCCATTGTAATATTCAGAATTGTCAAAAGTAATTAGGTTATTCATTAGGTATTGTTTAGTTTATTATATAGCTTTTGATTTTGTATAATGTTATATTGACGGAAATTTTGTTGATAAACTTCTTCGACTGGTGAAATATTTTCATAATCTATAACAAGGGCATATTTTTTAGTTGTATTGCATATTAGTTTTATTGCTATAATACTGTAATCCACATAATTTACCTAGTCTTGATTATATTTAGCTTTTAAGCTCAAATACTTGATGATCCTTTTTTTTATATATAATAAATCAAATTTTCTAACAAATATTATAAAAAATGTTTAAAACTACATTATGAAATATATTTATACAACTCTTATTCAAAATTTAATTGCCAATTTCTGTATGTTTCTTTTTTGAACAGGAGTAAAAGAACAAACAATGCGCGCACACAATTTTTTGACAGTAATGGGGGCTGACACAGGGTGTGTTTCACAAATCTAGCAAATTAAAAACTGTTAATTTACTTGGTGTCTAGATTAGCGTTTTGAACAGCGCTTTTATAGAAGTGTTTGAGGCAGGTTTAAAATCTCTCAGATTGCAATAATTAAATTAAAAATCTTTTAGAAAAGTATTATGTGTATCTTTCAACTAATTTTATTGCATTTATAATGCAATACGGTAAGTCTTTAAAACTAGGTAGAAAGCATAAATTATTTGTTTTCAATCAAATTGTTAAATTTGATATAATTTTTGTTGAGTCTATGAACGCACTACTCTCTGCCTCAATGTTGGGAAGCACTAAAAGTACAAAAAAATATACTTATTGACATTTTCAACATTTCAAACTGAGTCAAAAGAAGTTTCGTTTAATTTTTTTTAAAAAAACCAATTCTAATAATGAATATTTTCAAAAAAATGATACTTTTAGTCGTATCCTTAATATCTTTTGTTTGGACAGTTTATGTTGTTGGTAAATTAATGATATTTTTGTCTACGCCAGCAAAAATTTCTTTAAAAACTGAATTTCTTCGAAATCTTCTTGATTCTGCATCAAAAATAGATATTGCAATACAATCAAGTACTGTCAATATTACTGGAATTGTTATTTTTATATTGCAGCATAGTTTAATGAAATGGAATGTAATAAAATCGATGTATAAACGAATTGGCATCAGTTCAATTGAACGTGCAATTTATTGTTTTATGTCATCAACATGCTTATGGGTAAATTTTGAATTAATTTTAAATGAAAGTTTTTTAGGTTTTTTTTTTTAATTGTTACAAATACAGTATTTAATGAATAACTGGAAGCCAACTCCTTTTGTTTTATGGCAATTTGAAGTTGTTGAAAGAAGCTGGTTATGGTGGATAATAAATTCCTTGCATATATCTGCTTGGACAGTTATATACTTTGGTAGTATAATAATGGACTTACCAGAAATCTTAGGAATGAAACAAGTAAAAAGTATATTGAGTTTTAATTATATTCATTATGATTCAATAAATTTAGGTTTACTATGATATTATGAATTATGGTGATCCTATGATGTATAAAACTTATGAATTACGTTTCTTATATGGCAAGGTTCGGCATCCATCATTTACTGGGCTAACATTTGTTTTATGGGCCACAAATTATATGACAGTAGATCGATTTATTTTGTCTATAATGCTAACTATATATATGTTTACTGCATGGAATACGGATATGAATGATGTTGTATTTTATAAAAAGCAATTGGCTCGTAAAAAAATGGAGCTGGAATCATTATTTTAAAAACAAAACTTTTATTTATTCCTTTAGTTTCTTGAGCTAAAACTTAACATATTTTATTATAAATTAAGATTGACTTTTATACTACATCATCATCAGCATCATTTATACATGCATCTTAGCAAATCGCAACCTAGTAGAGCTTCTTGTTTTGGTAATATTGGAAAAAGCTCCTGCAGCCTAGCTTCTTAACCCCAGGCTATATATTTGTGGCTCTGTGTCTGTATATGAAATATGAAACATTTTGCATTAAACAGCATTTGTCACTTTTACTCATATGCAAAATATTTCATTATGTATTTCAATGCAAGCTACGGCGGTTGAGAACACATTTTTAAATAAGTACGCTTTGTTTAATTTAAAATTAAGTTGTGCATTTTTTTAATATATAAATAAATAAATAAATAAATAAATAATAAAATAAAACATAAAAACATAAATTATATTAATAGTTAGTGTGATAGTTAAAATTGTGAAAAATTTGCTTCTAGCAGTTTAAAAATTTTGGTGAGTGCAATTTTTATAAAAATTAAAAATAAAATTAGATTCGTTAAAAATAAGATTAGATTCATAGAAAATCGCGAAATTTTTAAAAAATTTGTGTTGAGCGTTAATTATTAATGTGTGTTGACGACACCTATGCGGCTCACACTTAAAGCGCGTTTTCAGAATGTTCAGAAAATATTCTGATTATAGAATTTAACATTTTTGAATTTTAGTAATTACTAGATTCAATCGATTATTTAATCGGAATTAGATTTTTTTAAATTCGGAATCAAATAAAATATATATAATTATCTAACATTGTAGAATTACAATTACAATTTAATTTGTTTTTGATTAATACAAAATATTACGTAAACGTCTTGGATGCCAAACATATTTTCCAGGATTTTTAACTTTTAAATCATTACATTAAGGTCCACATAACTGTTGTAGATTGAAATTTAATATTGAACTTAAAAGATCAATTAATTCAGGTCGCAAAAATGGTTCTTTAATTTCGATCTGAAAACAAAAAAAAGTTTTATTTTTTATAAATATCCAGAACCTTAGCCAACTTAAATACTTAATTCCATTAGTGAACTGCATTTTTTGTGTAGCTCTTACCTTTTGTAGTCTTAAAAAATCATTGTTGCAAGATCGAAACAAAAAACCACAGTGTTCAAGTCAAAGAAGATATAATATTAGGATTAGATTTTATCATATGACATATTTACAACATGAAATTACTAACTTATTTAGCAAAACTTGCTACATTTCGGATTACAAATTAATTCTAGCTGTAGGAATACTTTTAAATTAATTCTTTTTGAAATAGACATTTTAAATATAATTTTTATAATAATTGATTTGTGTTTAAATTAGTTAATTTGCTACTTCGTGTTATTTTGCCATGTAAATTTTTTATAAATGTAATGTGACGATTCTTTCAAAATTATTTTTGTTTAATGTTATTATCATAATTAAATCAGAAACGGAATATCTGGAGTAGTAGTAGTCTGGAATAAAACATTTGTTGCAATTACTAAAAAAAATTTAACTATTTTTACCTTATTATTAAGGCGATAGTCTTTGCACTGCAAAGATTACATTTTTCTTCCTTTGTCATTTAGCACTGCCTCAGCTCTTTTAAGCTGTTTTTCAAAAGTAATGCTCTTTGTAGCGCTTCTTCCAACTTAAACTGCAACGATGTATTTTCTGCCCTTGCAAAATAAATTAAAAAGTAATTAAGTTATTAAGAACTAATAAGTAATTTACTAACTTACTCATAACGTAAAGTTTTGACCGTTTTCGAACTGATGAACGTGGGCCATGCGTAAAGTTTTTCATCCAAATATCGCCATAACACTATCCGCTATTTTGTAAGTGGAAAGTGGTAAGAAAAAATTCTAGAGGGGAGATATTTCATATATAAAAATTCTGAACAACTTTCATGTGAATCGGTAATGTAATTTTTAAATAATAGTGAACAACGATTTTGAAAAAGTAGTTTTCAAGAAAACTCATTTAAAAATTTTGAAAGCTAAAAAAAATGAATGAATGAGTATAAAGAAGAGGAGACTAACTTAACTTTAAGAGTTTCGCTCTGAACGACTTTAAATTTTGGGATTATATTCTTTAACTATATAAATTATATAAAATCAATGACTTTTTAAGTGGTGATTTTATAGTATATTTTTAAATTTCGTTTATTTCGTTTAAGTTTGCTTATATTGTTTATATTTTGCTTATTATATTTATATTTTGTTTAGTTAGCTAACTCATATATTCAATCTTATATACTCACATAAATAATTTTTAATTGCGTTCCTTATTTCCACTCCATTTTGATTTGACCGATCAAATGATGTTGGCATGCTAAAATCTGATCTTAATAGTCTCCGGGGTGAAATTCGCTTCCATTTTTGGTTAATATAGTCGTTATTATTATTACAAATATTATGTAATATGCAACATGTCTTAATTATTAAGTTCGCATGCCGAATATTGCTCTTTAAACCTCTGTCAATACGGCGAAAAGTAACCTTCAAATGACCAAAAGCATTTTCCACCACTCTTGCTGACGAAAGTCGCTCATTAAAAAAACGCTCACTTTCTTTTAATTATAATGAAAAGGTGTACGGTTTGGTCACGCATCGCGATTACTTGAATGCCGAGTCCCCAATAAACAATTTAGTCTCCCGCTGAACAATTTATTTACCACTATATGCTTTTTCAGTTTTGAAGTTTAAATTGTTTCAATACCTTTTTGGGTTATCTTTATTACATACATTAAAAAATATTTCAAAATTGGTTAGTTTTTTAAATTCCGGTTATTATATTTTAATAAAACATTAAAAAAAACTTATGCTTGAATAAAGCTTCCAAACAAAATGCAATTTTAATTTTGCATAAATAAGTTCGGACAAGAATCAAGTTAGACAAACAAAACTTTCAAGACTTTTGCGATAAAAAAGCTTTTGAACTGTATTATGAATTAAATCATATCAAAGTTACTGCAAGCTTTCCTTTGGAATTTCGTGGGAAAAAATTCAATTTTGAATTATTACAGTTTGAAATTATGGTGTATCAGAAATTTAAGTACAAAATGGAAACTGTTCAAATTTAAATTTTAATATTGAAATGGAATTGTTAACAGCTAGAATTCAAAGTATATTAACATACAAATTTTATATGAACGTTTGGTTTTGCACTAACCGTGCAGGCTTATACTTCGGCTAGCTCGGTAAGCAGGCTTATTTGGCAAAGTATAATAAATAAGTTAATTTGTATTAACTTAATTCTTTTATTTAAAATAACTTAGGCATTTGAAAGAACAATTGAAGAAATTTTATGATTTTCGAAACACAAAACGCATGGGCTGAAAAGTTCCGGGCCTAACAAAGAAAATATATTTCGGGTTGACCGTGTAACTTTTAACAGTTACCAGTTTAACACTACTTACCGCAAAACTATTCCTTTGGAAAAATGAATAGCAATCGCTTTGCACACTCTAGGCTCTTCAGCAGAGTATTGAAAAATTGCTGGCTTTTTTGGTGTAGGAAAGAGCACGGTATGTAAAATTGTACTTGAATTTTGTAGAGAGATAAATACTTACAATGTGAAATGTTTCGGAGAACTCATACCAGCAACGCAAGAAAAAATTGATGAAAATCTGAATGGTTTTATGGAACTTTGCTTCCCTCAGAGCAATGGAGTAATTGATGGCTGCCATATAAAGATTAAAGTAAGAAAGTAAGAAAGTAAGATATTTTAAAGGATATATCGTCGGGCTATAGCTCTTAAGTGAAATGCTCTACTCTTCACTAATGTGGTACTAACCTCATTGGAATTCCAAGATGTAGTAGTAGATGCGGTTTAATGCACTCTTTTATCAAATTGGGCTACATAATATTTCGTTACTACTAGAGTTAGGATCGTAATTATTTTCATTTTTTTGATATATTTCATTAAAGTGACTGTAAAATAACTCCTAATATATTTCAAAACTCATACTTTTATGTAACATTTTTTAAATATAAATCTTAAAAAATCTTCAACTCATAAAAAATAATTTTTCTGGAGCCATAAAATAAATTAATGCCTTTTTTATATTTATTCAGCTATTAAAACAACTTAAATTTTTTCAGCTTGCTTTTAAATTTTTTAAATACTTGAAAAAAGTTAGAAATATTTCAAAGATATTTTAGGAATTCTTTACAAAGTTCAAAGAGGAATTGATCATTTAAAATCGTATTCATTTTTTATTTTATTATTTTTTTGATGCTAAACTGTTAATTTACTAAGAAAAGAAGAAAAAAAAATACAAAGGGAGTAATAAATATACATAATATAATTGAATCAAAGAATTTCAAATCCCTATGTAAGCATTTTTACTGCTGAAAGTTTTTGATGTGTGTGTGTTTGTTTTTTTCTTTCTTAATTTTTGTTTATTAAGACGTTTTGCATATAAATTTGAGAGATTCGAAACTTCTATGAAATTATACTTTCATTTGCAGATCCTGCAGTTACACAAAGAAATGAATCTTGATTTTTATACTTCTGCGGAGTTTTTAATAAATAAATTTAACAAATTTCAATTAACAAATTTCCTATATGGGATTTGAAAATTTGTTTCTTTGTGTGGCTACTAATCAATTAAATATATTACAGCAATAATTCAATCATTTAGACAATTGTTTCTAGTTTATATGTTAAGAGCCAAGATCACATGCAGATTTATTCGACTAGTTTATTTTTAAGCAAGATATTTAAGTGGTAAAAGATGAATATAGTGCATATTACTTCTTTTTTCCGGGCTCCGATATTTGTATGAACAATTTTTTTACTTAATTATATCCCTTATGTGTGTAGAAAAGGTTTTCATGCCACATGAGGTTGAATAATAAATGAATACATACTTTTTTTTTGATTAATTCACATTAGGATGCACGTAATTAAGATCAAACATTCAAACAGTCAGAACATTTGGTAGATAGTTGTGTACTTTAAGAAAATTAGAGAGGTAAAAAGTAAAACAGAGTTCTATAAACTTAAAGCAGCTTCAATAACCTATCCAGATAGACATCTAATATATAATATAAAAATATAAAACCCCATCAAACAAGACTGAGCTAATATATTACAAATTTTCTGATTTGAAATAGATGTATATTCATAATGCTGAGCAATATCCTATTTTTAAAATTTCTATAGTTGAATTCTTTTGCTTGATTAAAGCGGCTGTGTTTAACTGTATCGAATGAACTTAAGATCTAGTTGTTTTGCATCCTCTCTTCACATACATCCCTCAATTTTTTAGAAAATTTGAAAAGCTTTAAATGTAAACTATAGATAATTAACAAATATTATAAAAAAACACAACATTAATTAAATATTTATCTAAGCAAAAAAGAGCTTAAATAAAACTAACAATGAATTTATTCTGTTCAAAGGAATTATTGAAAAATTGTATGTATGTGAATCGAAATGTGTCTAATTTATATCCATGCAGTGTTAAAATTCGTCAACTTTATGGAGCGCACACTTATTTTACCAGTACGTTTCTTAAAAAGAAATCGGAATTACTGCCTACATTTCAACTACTATGAGCAATTTATATAAAGTGAGTGAACTTGACTTGATTTAAGCTTAAAAAGACAACTTTTTATTTAATTCATATCTTTGTTATTAATTCCATAATTTTGTTTTATGTATTATAAATTCATAACAGATCAAATTAATCTCACAAAAAATGTTGGTGCTATCTTCAAAAGGATATAATTAAAGTGTCATCATTAAATAGCTAAAGTAAAACTTGCTGAGAATGCTTTTCATTAAATTTGCTATAGCGTTGATATCTGACATGCTAAGATGAAAAAAAAAAAATGCTAACGATGCCGCGAGGAATAGACTTTGGCCTGGTATTATAAACTCAGGACACCCATAAAGTGATATTAGCAATTTCCTTTATAGTCGCTGAAAGTAATATCATTTCGCTAATCCCCAAAGCTATGAAGTCATAAGAGAATCTGCAAAAAAAAAGTTAAATAAATAAAAAAACACTATAGCTCTGAGTCGAAGGGATATTGCTTAAGTTTGAGATTCCGAACGAAAGAACTATTTCTTTGTACAATAAAGTGGGACGAACATTTGATTTTATGAATTTGTGCATGTGGTTCCTTGGATATTTTTATATATACATATATGTATATAGATTACATGATATTAATGGGCGTATATATATAACAACAAAACAGTTTGATGTTATGAGAATTTTATTGCATTATCCCTCAAGTAAAAATTTTAGGCTGAAATTGATGTATTATAAAACTTGTGTCGCTTAAAAGGCATCTTTCACATAATCTAAAGCACTTTCGATTATTTTTAGGTTATGCTGAAAATAAAGAAAAAAATTAATATACACATAAAATATATATTTCTTTGTATATTTAATAAGGATAAAATTTTGTTGTAGAATTCGTAATTCGAGCCACGATGTCCAGTCACAATCCTTGAATTTTAATTTTTATAACAAGAATTGCGTTTGGACAATCAGAGCTAAAAATTATTAAATGCAATCTGTTAATCAAATCAAAGCATTATTAATTCAAATAATACGGAAAGAAAACCAAAACCAAAAAATACATATTATTTATTATTTATAAAAAGTTAGGAAGTTTTTTTTCTTTAAAAATTCTTTTTTAAAGCTTCCAGCCAGGATACAAATGGATGAATAAAGTAGAAGCCAATATATTTAATATTGAGAGAAAGGTGTCCTTGTTACATTTGAAAATTAGATGTCTTGTTCATAGATTTCTTGTTCATAGTATTCTTGTCGACATTTTGAGTGGATCTGCTACAAAAAATAAATGAAGTGAAATAAAATGAAGAAAATTCAGTTGATTGCTTTTGGGAATTCATTGATGATTGCTTACAATTTCTCAACATTGAGGTCTTTGAAATTGTCAACTTCAATAGCATGAGATTATGTATCACGGGAATATTTTGTTGTTAGTCTTGTGGGATTATTGAATTGATACATACTGAATTTTAACCAAAAAGCTTTTATAGGATTATTGTCTATATGATTAATGATTAGGGTTAAAAGCAAAAAATTTTATATTTTTGGTAATTACTTGTGAGTAATTAGGTTTGAAAATCAAATTGAAAGTCATTTATAAAGAATTATTAGCTCACCTACTATTTTTCTTCCCCAATTCAATTTGAATTTGAATGTACGTAAAGCTGACAGAGCCATTTTAAGGGGCACACTTAAAGGTATGTGGAGAGTTAAGTGCTAATTAAATGTCCAAAAATAAAATTTTGTGCTCCTTTGGTTTTTATGGAAATCAACTTTCTGCTAGCTTTACAGTAGAGCCATTTTATGCAAGCAAAATGCAACATGAAATGCACCATGCAACTACATTATTCAGTGCTAATTAAATGCTGCGGGAAAATACAATTTCTTGTTAAGAAAACCTAAGAGTTTTTCACAGTAAGGGAAAAACCCTTTCAAACTGCGCGAATACTTAAAAGGATGAAATTTCAAAAGAAAATCTCTTATTTGTATTATCTTATTATCTTATTATCTTATTATTATCTTATTATTATTTCTATTATCTCTTATTGTTTTTGTTGTCTAATAGTTGGATTATTTCCGTATTGGTGTGTATTGAAGTCTATTTTATCACAAATGAAACTAAAATTTTTGTTCTAGCTATGGCTAGAGCAAATAAAACAGCCGTTTTACGATCTTAGGCGTCAGGTGCTTGGCGAGCGGCACGGTGTGTATAAAGCTTAATAAAATAAAATTATTTAAAACAATTTAGGAATAGAAATAGTATTCTTGTTATAATATAGGATCCTTTTTATGTTCCGCTTCCGTTTGGTTAATACTAATAAAGAAAATTTTCGAGGTAAGCTTCCGTTTGGTTAGTACAAAAATTTTCGTGTCACTTTGTCCAGAAAAACCTTGTAGCAGAAATTTATTTTTATTAAATGCTTATTACATCAATATTCTTGACTGTATTAAAAGATAAAACATTGCTATTCTTTTTAAATTACTTATTTACTTCTATGATTTATCGCTTTGATTTTATTATTCGTATTATTCCAGTTACATATTACTTTTTAGAGGAAGCAAATTTCTTAAAGACAAATTATGTTGCTTTCAATTACCCAAGACATTACGAATATAATAACAAAAGATTTTTCGATAAATTTCTTAGAATTTATATGGATAAGAAGGGTATAATTTAATTACTACTGTAATTCACACAAATTAGAATTTATTTAATTATTGAAAAGAATGCTGATACAAAATGTTGGATTAAAAACTTTAAGTTCTTTAAAGGAAACAAAAATATAACTTTAATATCGTAAATGTAAATATAATTCGGTTTTTTCTATCCTCATTTTAATAGAACTTTAGAGTTTTAATTGCTTAAGTCTTGATTTAATCATAAAACTTAATAAGAATTACTCAACTAGAATTGAACCAAATGCTACATTTCCAAATTTTCCTTAACGTACAGTAGAGAAATTTAATAAACATATTTGTTAAAAGCATGAACAAAAGTTCATTGTTAATTAACAAGAAAACTCCATTTCCTATAAGGAATATCAGATATTAGGGTGAAGGCTTATCAGCAGGGTGAAAAGAAGTTTCCTGATGTGATAATATAAAAGCATCATCGATTTCAACAACAAGTACCACTCATTGAATGGTTAGTGTTAAAAATTTTTTAAAAAGAAATGCAATCCTAAAACACAGTTAAATAATTAAATTACGTTTTTACCTGTTTTTGTTATAGTATGTTGTTTTTACTTTGTTCATTAACTTTTTCCAAAGATTTGTTAATTTTTTTTTCAATCCCTTTACATGTAATCCTGACCTGTTGGTGATTGCGAATCTAATCAAAAGATACCATGTATGTTTGTATGTATAAAGCTTCTCCACTCGCAATCAAGATATTACAGTGTATATTCATTCCCTCTAGTGAAAAATGGTGATTTCATCTATCCCTTAAATTTAGCTAGTTACATTTTCATCAAATTGTAACAGCAAATACCTTAAGGGATGCTCATATTAATTCTTGTGACTATTTTTTGTGGAAAGTTGTCTTCCTTGCTAGCAGAAATCTGATTCAAAACTCGACTGTTTGCTTTGGGATTTTTTTATTCCAATTTTTCAATCCATCAATAGAAAATCAATTCATGTGACTATTGTATAAATGGCAAGCTAGAAAATTTTAATGTTCCAATTTTTTTCGGATTTTTGTTTGATTAAAAGTATTTTGCTTGTTTAATGTCATTTTCATGTTAAATTAAAAATAAATACATGAAGCTTTTAGAAAATATTAAGCTTTTGTGTAAGATGGTCAACAAATTTATTTTTATACATTGTTCTTTGAGCTTTGCTATAAAAAGTCATTTTTTTGTCCAAAAATAATCAAAGACTAAAATGTATTTTTTAAGCTACGATTCAAAGCAAGTGTCTCATTGAGTTAAGCAGTGGCGGATTTATGAGTGTAGCACCCTTAGGCCCAAAAGTTGAATAGCCCCAGCTCAAAATAATTTTTAGTTACTTTTTGAGATAATAAATTTTAAACAATTTCGAATTATTCGATTTCATCAGATCGAATATATCATAATCTCATATTAGCTTTAAAATATTAGCGATTCCAACATATTAGCGTTAATTAAAAAACGCTAGAAAGACTACTATAATTCAATACAATTATACAATAAATCATATTTTATTAAAAATCCCAAAAAATTTTTAAGAAAATAGTTCACTACATTAGTTATAAAATAAATTTTCGTTTAGAATACTTGAATTTTTTGGCGCCCCCCCAAATTTTGCCGCCCTAGGCCCGAGCCTACAGGGCCTATGCCTTAATCCGCCACTGGTTAAGGCTGTGATAAATATGATTCAAACATTTCAATAATATTTATATTTAGCTGTTACATTATTTTCTTTGCAATTCATTACATCTTCTGGATTTGTTAGAAAGTTCATTTAAAATTAAAGCTCTTTTTGAACTACTCTTTTTTAAAGCTCTTTTTGAGAATACTAAACATTTTTGTATCTGAATTTTTTACTTTACACTATGTCTTAGCTAAAGAGGATAATTTAAAAACTTAATGTTCTTCCACATCAAAATGAATTCCTTTTAATTTTTGTTTTTGATCGAAATACAAAGCATCTAATCTGTTTAAAATATGAACGTACAATCAGTATTGTGTATTTTTTAAATCCTTACATTTTAGTCACAGGTGCAGTGTAAGTAAAAAGTATGTGTATATATTTGATTGTATTTATTTCCAAACACTTAAATTTTTTTCGAACATTTCAATAAGGCTTTCTTGTTCATTTTGTAAAGAGCTGGTGAATGAAGACAAGAGAAAGCCTAAATTTCGGATTCATTTATCCAAAATACATCAAAGTAATAATATTGGAGAATTTTGTGAAATTAGTAAGGAAGAGATTTTTATTTTTACTACGTTATGACCAAAGAAATTTTCCATATGTATTCCAAGTCTTCACTCAATTTAGAAATTGATAATTTTTTGCCTATTTACATTTTATCAGATTAAGAAATGTTTGCTATTGACGCCATTTTTTCTTTGTTTAAGCACCCACTTCGATGACGTAGAATTAAAACCATCTAAAAATAAAATTAGGTTTACTATGTTTTTGAATAAATATTAAAGACAAAAATAAGCTAAAATTTGTTTATTTTAGGAATTTTTTCGACTAACAAACAAAACAGTAATTTAATACTATAATATCCTTCAGTTAGAAAAGAAAACAATGAAAAAGCTTCCTAGCTGATAAAGCAGTCACTACTTCTGTAAATTAAAAAAATTTTTCAGGGCTTTATCCTTCGCTCTGTTACAATAAAAATTTTTTGTTTTGTTTTTATTGAATACAATAATTGTAGGGTCAATTAAATAACCACTTATTTATATTTTTGCAACTTTATAGCCAACATTTCATTGTGAACTTACTAATTTCAGTTTTATGAAGTACTTATGCAGTAGCAGAAGCCAAAATTACATTTTAAAGTTAAGAGATTTTTGGTTAAGTACTTAAATAATTTATTAAATGTGAATTGAAAGTTTAACAAAAAAGTTTCTATTGCATTCTAAACTGAATAAAAACTCTGTGGCTTTTTGTAAAATAAAAGATTTATGTCTACCACAATTTAATATTTTATTGAAATTGTCTCTAATATTTATAACAGCTATTTAAACTCAATTATATATTCTTTTTAATATTTTGGTAGTCTATTCCTTTAATACAAGCTGACATGAAGAAAATAAACATTATCTAAAATAACTAAAGCTTTAATAAGCTTAGTTCGTGGTATAATAACTTCATATTTACATAAATAAAGAAAAAGGAAAAAGAAAAAAAAATTAATTCTTAGACGCCTCCTGCATATGAAAAATAATATCCTATCAATCCAACCTATAATAATACCAATAACAAGTAATATCCTAACAGGAGCAAACGTAAAGCAATAAAAAAAAATTTTTTTTAAGCTTAACAGTAAAATCTTTTTTGACTACAACAACAAAAATAATAAAAAAAAGGAACCCCCTACCAAATAATATTCCACAGCATAAAAGATATTTCTATGAGATTTATAAGTAAAAAGGCGAAGGGTTAGATCCATTTAATTTTTCGTACATTCATACATTAACTTGTATATATTATGTGTATCCTTTACTTATATTTTAAACGATAAAAAATGAAAATTTATGATTCCTTTACTCACCTTCTAGACACTTAATCAATGAACTAAATATAATATTTAGGTATGTATATCCGAAAAAACTATATATTCCGGGACAATGAACTGTATGTTTTTAAAAAGATAAATTCCAATACTTATAACAGTAATTTTATTTAAAACAAAAGAAAATAAAAAACAAAAAAAAAGAAAATACTCGACCCTAAAGACACTTCAAAGGAACTCTGTATTTTACTTAACTTTGAATTTATCGTATAAGTACATTAAGGACTTTGTTTAGGGAATGATAATAATAAATTATAAAACTGATGTATAAAGTTGAAAATCAACAAAAATGATGCCAACAATGCCTCCTTTTTTTTGTTTTTATACATATATGTTTGGCCTAACAAGATAAACTGAAGTAAATTTTCAAAGCATTTTTAGAGTTAAATTATTATTATCATTAGTTTTTTTTTTCTTACCAGAGGCATAAAAATACTGTCATGGCTTTAACATTGATAGCTAAGCCACAGGATAAAAATTAATGTGACATTTATACCTTTTAATTCTGATTGAATTAAACGATGAATTTTATTTAATGTCAGTTAAACGAGCTTAAGGTTTTTTTTTCTCTACGAAAAACTTTTCAAAAGGGATGAAAATTTTAGAAATAACTTTTTCTTTGAAATTTATTTTAGAGATCATATTTAATTTTATTTTTGATGTAGACTTTATTAAGTGTGTCAAAATATAACTGTATTAAAATATGATGTAAACTTTATTAAATTTTATGTCTTTACTATGGCAAAATCAAAAAATAAATGAATTCAATCTTTTTACTTGTTTGTAAAAAATATTTAAATTTTTGGCATATGAAATTTAAGAAAGATTTTAAATTTGTTAAAGTTTTAGCGGAATATTTCCTTAGAGATTATGAATTTGAATAATTTAATGATATGGAATACAGCTCAATTATTTTATAAAATTTTTCCTTGTTAATTAAACTTTGGGAAGTTATAAGGATTTATAGAATGTGAGGTATATAAAAAATGCATTATTTACTGTTTATTATTTGAAATATTTGAACAAAAATTACAGAATTTCCACCCCATTTTTTTGGTTCAAAAATGTTTAAGATATATTAAGGAAATTTGAATTGATCATTAATATTCATGATGTTACTGTAATTAAAAAAAACAAAAAAACATGCAAGTTCTGCGTATTTATTCTAATCATAGCTCCCGAGAACAAAAAGAAGTTTATCAGTTTTTAGATTGCTGGCTTTTAATATGATATTAAAATTATACACGGTTTTTTTTTCTGCAGAAGAATTAATAATACTTGTTCGTTTTAAATAGCAGTAATATAATTATAAGTAAAATGAACGATCAAGACTTGACTCATGGAAATTATTATTTCTAATTTGTAAAATGAGCATAATATCTTCTTTATTGACTACATGAAAATCTGACCACATGTCTATATCTGACATTAAAAGCAAGTGGGATAATTGTTCCTTACATAAATTATAAAAATCTAATTTATTGCAAGCCTTCTTCAGTAAAATTATATTAACTTAAACTGTTAAGTATAAAAAAAGTTGCTAAAGATCTAAAATTCCAAAGTTAATTTGGCCTCTGAAACGAGTTTTAGATAAATTGCTAGATAAATTTCTGACTAATGGCATTGACCAATAATACTGACATTATAATGTATTTAGGAATATTCAAAATTAATATTTTTGTGTTTTGCGATTTTTTAAAAAAATTTTCGTTCTGACATAAGTATAAAACTAAATGTACACAACACCTCCAATTTAGTTCCCATGATCTAAAATTTGATAAATATATTTTATCTTAAACTTGAAGTATTGGCCCAATCTTGTCATCAGCCAGTCATTCTCACAGTCAAGACTGTTAGTCACGCAATTGTGAAATTGTGAAGAGAAAGTACTAAAAATTAAATTTAAAAACAAAAAATTATTTTAAAATAAAAATGTGTTTTATTGCGTGACACTATAGCTAGCTTAATGTTATATCAAAGGCAAATGTCTAGCAAAAATTAACCGGTTAACTGTCGAATTTAATTTTAAAAACTTATCAGAGTGTGCGGAATTAAAATCAAGTGATAACGAAAGGCAAAATGGTCCTATTTTCAATTATATGAAAAACGAAGAACTACATTTTTATTTAGGAAAAACTTAACAATTCATTATCGCAAAAATTTATTGTTAAAAATTTTCAAGTAATTATAAAATAGTTTTTATAGTCAATGGTAACGACGATAAACACGTCAAATGCACCGTAGAAGAGACTTCTTTTGACGTGTATACATGAAAAACGCGCTTAACTGGTTAATACATATAAAATAATTTTCCTTATTTTGAAGTAAATTTAAAACTGCTTAGGGATAAAATGCCTTTCTTTAATCTTAGGCTGCTTGCAGAGTGTCGGCTTACAGCCGAGCTGACGCAAATACCGATACCGAAGACTATAAAGTCGTCATGGGTAAATCAATAGGAATATGCTGAAAGTGTTCAGCGTGGAAGCCTACTAAAGATTAGATCATCGCTATGGGAATCGGTACCTGTACTTTGTAGGCAGCCTTACAGTAGGAGTGCATGTCCTTGTATAGTGTATGTACGTGATTTATTTCATGACATTTTATTAAGAAATCCTTACAGAACTATACAAATTAAACAAGAAATTATACACCTCTATATCATATACATTTTATTAAAAAAAATCACATAAAAATATTGCAGAATTAGAAATAGATAGTTACAACTAATACTATATTATTAAGATTTCATAAATTGGCTGAAATCATCCCTAGTTGAAATTTTTTATGTTGATTTTATACTAAATGAATGTCTTTAATTCCTCGAACATTAATAACCGCCTTACTTAAATTGAATCAAAATCATAAAAAGGATTTCAAAAGTTTTACCATAAAAAAGGTTTTGAAAATCAAATTAATCATTTATATTTTACATTACACTTAATTAAGCTTATTTTTGCCTGAAATAATAAATATTCAAGATTAAATGTAATTGCTAGACAAATTATTTTATCTAGTAAAAATTGGTTTTAATTTAATTATAGAGTATCTTTTGATATCTTTCATTTTTTGCCTATTAGTCATATAAACTTTTTGAAATCTTTTCGAATTTTCTTGCTTTATTTTTATTATACCGAGAATTTTCCTTTTGAGACAGCTTTAAATAACATCAGAAAATTTTCATTGCAAACTAATACTTAACATATTTTCTTTACAACAACAACAACAACAACATCAACAAAAATTGAATAAAATAAGGTAAAAGTTTATACAAAATATTTAAAGCTTACAGCTTGTATGCAGCCAATAATTCATTACTTGAATAATTGCATTTTAATAACATCCTTTAGGACTAGGTATAATGGTATTTAGTTGGTTTTTCCAATTCATGAGTTTCCGTCCTTAAATTGCACAAGCACAATTTCACGTGATAGTTAATATAGGGAAAACTAATCAGCATCATCATCATCGGCTGCCAGTAATGAAAGTTTGTAAATGGCAGCAAAATGGCATAACAAAGAGGATGCGGTGACGGTCCTTGTAGACAACAAAGTTAATGAGAGAATAAAAGTTCTGTATATGAGTAGAAATGTTGTTTAATGTTTTTGAAAATCATAAATATGAATTTTGTTTCTATGGTTGAATTCCTATAATTGAGAATATTTGTTAAAGGAAAGATTTATTACAATAGTAATCGAATAATTTATACAATCAGATGAGGCTAGAAGTATTTAAGTATTTTATAATTATTTGTATTTCGAAATAAAAACATCTATGTTTTTGTTGTATCGCTTGGAAAATATTTTAATCTGTTTTACAACTTTTCGAAAAATTTTATTCACTAACATCTGTTAAAGATATTCTTATAACAGAGAAAAATATGTAAAATCCTTAAGGTTAAATAATAATTCAAAAATTACAAAATAGAAGCTCATAATTACAGACCAAATATTTTTCTTTTCTTTTTGTTTGCTTTATTTTTCTTTTTAGAAATTCTTAAAAAGATATTTCTGAAAAAAATTTAATCTTCAATGAAAAGTAATAAATCTCTTAAGTTTATTTATCTAAAATTATTCTACTTTTGTTTAAGAATTTTAAAGTAAAAATAAGAAAATCAAATTTTTTTCTTATTTCCGTCAGAGCTCAAAATTTTAAATTTTATTTTTCACAAAAGAAAAAAAATCTAACAAAACAACAAATTGCAAAATTCTATGCTTCAAGTCTTTTGCCTTGTGATTAATTCATTTTTCTTTTTCCTCCAAAGAAATAAAATTTTAATTTCTTTTTGCTTAAATTCTTGTATTTTCCTCAATAACGTCCCACTGACATTTTATTCATTTGTTACTCCTTACTACAAACGATAGCTATTTATTTCTGTTTTCCGATTGGTTTTTGTTTTTGTCGTTTTGTAATTTATTAGCATCTTGTTATTTTTTATTAGATAGCTGTTTTGTTTTATTCAAATAAGATGTTTAGCTAATTCATCGGACATGGTGTTAGTTATTTTTGAATAAAACTAATTTTTTGTTGAAGTTTAATGGGTTTGTATTGCAGGAATCAGCTTTTTAAATAATAATTGAGGGCATCTTTTAAGTACCAGTTTTACAGATGAAAATTTGATATGATGGGGCTTTTTTTGTGAACTGACTCCTATCTACGCCACTGATAAAAGCTTAAACACATATAACTACCTTTCATTAAATTTTCTATGCCTTTCCCATAAGCCGCTGAAAGTATGGACGTCATTTTCTTTTTCGAATGTTATTTTATCGCATTAATCCATTTAAAATGCTTTTCTATGACCTATGGCTGAAATTTATTTGAAATATATTTACAATAGCATAAAATAAAATAATAATTCCATGAACTTGAACTGCAACTCAAACTGTAACTGAAAAACTACAGCTCAAACTGAATTCGACTTGAACTCCTGACTCAGCTTGTCGACTAACTCCAAAAACTCCAATGAACTCCCCTGAGCTCAAACTGCAACTCTCCAAAACTGAACTCCAACTGAGCTCAAGCTGTAACTCGAAAACTCACTAAACTGACTATGACGGCTCCTTATATATAGTAAGCTCAGCCTACTTTGAAGTGAGCCTACTACGTTTAAATTCATAACAGTATGATCAAAAACTTCATAAGGATTGGATAAAAGCTTTCTAGCAGTGTAGCGACTAACACAAATAGGAGATAAAAGAATACTAATTGTAGGATCGCACTCAAACTTTGATAAAAGGTGTCTTAAAATATTATCAATTTAAGAAAAAAGCTAGTCTAGTCCTCAAAAATCAGAAGTTTAATGTAAATCGTGGAAACTAATCTTAAGTTATCAGAGTGACCAATCATGACACTGGGTGAGTTCTGAAATGCAGTACTACCGCAGTAATGCATTGTCATGAGCTCATAAATGTCAAACTGCACATGTTATACAATGTCATGAGTTCGAAAACTTTTAGGATTGTATTAGATTCACATGAATCAAGCAATAAGTGTATCAAATTTTTTGTTGAAACAATGTAAAAAGAATCTAGAAAATTACACTGCAATGTATCCCTGCATTTCAGAACTCACCCACTCTTAAAACAGCCAGAATTACTGAATAAAAATTACTATATTTGTTTTGTTTTAATTTGGTACTTTTTAAAAGTTTTTTTATCACAGTTTGGTTTTTTCGATGTTTTTAAAAAACGCTATCTGGTGTTAAGATAAAAGCTTTATTAAGATTATTTCACTTTTTAAAGCACACTTTTTTCTAATTATTTGATTAATTTCAGCGTAAATATATATTTAAGCAGAATCTTCTGTTACGTTTGAGTAATATTATGTCTTTAAATATTTTGAATTTTAAGAACTATTTAGGTCAAATTTTGAAACAAAGAAAATTATTTGCCACTTAAATATTAATTTTCGTTTGTGTTCATCAAAAAAATTAATTGGATTCATAAGAGCTTTGCAAAGAAGTTAAATTCATGAATAGAAAAGGAAAACAAACTTAAAATTTTCAGTGTTGGAGCAAAAAAATTAAACTTCTATACAACAATATTGGCCTACAATATTTCACTTAGGCACGCAACTCTCTTTAGGGAAAGTAACTCATTTAATATCACTTCAGTTCTTAAGCTACTTTTTTTCTACTTAGTAAAGACTCTCACTTTGGGACCATTAATTATGCTAATTTCCAACTGATGGATTCTAATTTCACTTAAGACACGGATCTGATTATCATTCTGGTAAATCTTCAAAGTAAAGGAAATGTCTGTCAAGCAAATAAGGCATTACTTTTTGTAATGTAGCAGTGTTATATTGCTTTTCTTTTTAAATGAAAAAGTTTCTCTTTGTAGCTTTACAAAAATGAATTTTTAAACAGATATTTTTCAATTTTATTGACTATGTAAATATTTTAGATTTTTTTGTAAGGCTTCAAAAGTTTTTTTTTGTTCTAATACAAAGATGGGAAAATAAAAATCAATACAGTTTACTGTTTAAACTCACCAAAATTGTGAACAAAATGTTGGTTCGATTTTGTTTAAACTTCCTAGCAAGTATCTGAGGGAAAATTTATTTCAAAATTTGTACACAATCCTTTCAATAGCTTTGAACTATAAAAGATTTTTAAATATATCGGCATATCCATTTTTGTTATATAGAGGAATAACTTTAACCGCTAACCTGTAGATATGGATCAGCCTAGTTAAACCCATTCCCGTGTTTGAGATCTCACTCATTTGTAAGCTCTTGTAAGGAAATGAATATATAGCAGCTTCCAGTTGATTGTTGGTGCTTGTTGCATTTTGGCAACATAGTTATAAAATTGACTGTGAATTTTGATTATGCAAATGCAAATTTATGTAAGAATAGCTAATCGTTTGGCTTCAGAAGAATGTAAATAATTAGAGCATCTCCACCTGGAGATGTTATATTGCGGTTATAATTTACTCTTTGTATTTTTTTGTAAATCAATCTCGCATGTAGAAATGTTATATCTCACCTTTCTAACAGGTGACATTGCAATAAGATTAATAACATGCAAAGAGTAAATTTAAAGCGCTCTCTGGATACATAAAATAAAGGGTTTATGCAGAAGAAAATTTTATGTTATTTCTTAATTAAATTTTCTATCATTTATAATAAAGACACACACCTAAATATGTATATACTTGTATATACATATATTTATACACAATGTTAAGCAAATTCCTCTGTAATGAATTTTAAAGTTATTGAAATGAAAGAAATTCAATTTTTTTAATATAATTTATTTTAATTATTTAATTGAAGTAAAACTGAGGTGAAAGGACAACACAAAACTTTATATTTTATAAAAGACAAACTAAAAATTGGTTCTTTAAATAACTGATTTATTTCTTTTTCCAACAGTAATTATGGATATTTATATAAGGGATGGCTTTTATAGTTTAAACCGAATAATATTGTAAACTTTATAGGCATCTTTAATTTTAATCCCAAGAATAGCTTGTTTACTTTAATTGCTAAATAATTTATATATGGTACAATTAGATTTAAAGTAGTTTGTGTGGACTAGAAAACCAAATAAAATAATAGACATTTTTATAGGAGCAGAATATGCAAAAATAAATGAGTTTTGAAAGGGATGAGGAGATTTAATTGAAAAAATCCTTTCATTTAATTATGTCATGTATAGAAAATCAATTTAAACAATCAGAAATTAAATGAGAGCTTTGGTTAATTTACGTTTATTGTTTATATTTCTAGAAAAAATTGCTGGATCAAAAAATTCCTAATTTTGCATTGATTTTTAGTCATAGTATTTTCTAGATTCATATTAACATGTTCGATATTGAATTGGCATGATATGGATACACATATGTAATTTAAATTTTGTCAACAATTTTTGTAGCTATATCCTTTAAAGAGTATAAAATTTTGATAACTGTACGTAAAGTGGTAAAGGAAAATTGGAAGATTTGTTCAGCTTTTGTATATTTTGTTCGTAGCTATAAATTTATGAAATTAAAATATAAACATAATTCTATAGTATAAATTTTATAATGCTATTATTTTTGCATTTTATGACTTAAATTATGGCAGACTTATTTTTTTATTATATATTATTTTTGCTTAATTTTATCCTCATATATATTAAACTTTTCATAATCTCGAATTTTATTTCCTATACTGTCCAGTCATTGAAGTTCTTTCTCTCAACATGTGTTATGGCCATAAAATTTTTGTCTTTGGTCTCGTAATATTTAACATGATATTGGTAGTAATAAGCATCTTGAATGTTATTAAAAATACAAAGTTTGAAAATTCTACCAAAATTTTGTTTGAGGGCTGTTTAAAGTACAAATTTGATCATAGAATTTTCTGTGCTCTTAGAAGATATTAATTTTAACATTTAGTAATGGTTATAAGAAATCTTAACAAGTAAATAAAAACACATAAAATTAGTTGTGGTGACAAATAAATCTAAGAACAAAAGAAAAATACAAAATAAATTTTATATTATATTTCTAATTTTTTTGTTCATATATGAAAATAGTTTTGAACTGAAATTATTAATATGTAACAGTTGGTTAATATTCTGAAACTATTTATATAGATATATAAGACAGACATATGTGTAATGAACTCTGACTTTAGTATTTAACAATAGAAGGAAATGTAGGAGTAAATGGTGTGCAGCAGATGATCATAATTTCTAAATACAGATATGTTATGTGTATTAAAAGTTATTGTCAATATAAAACATTTTTCAAGGAAGTTTAAATTTTGTTATATCTTAAATAAACGATAAAGTTATTTTCATTAAGTTGTTAGAAATGAAAACATTTTATTTTCATATATTAATCTTTTTTTATTATTTAATTTTAAAAAAAAAAGGGAATTCAATTAAAAAATCACATCACAATAAAAATTAAATATCATAAATCAGATATTTTACTTGGGCTTTATGTAGAAGTTAAATAAGTAATAAAGAGTTTCTTTATAGCCCTTAATCTATTGGACAGTGAATTCCTTTTAAGTACCAAAAAGGAAAACATCAGATTATTTATTTTTCATTAATTTAAATAGTAAAAATAAAATCAATAAAATCATTTGGCTTTAAATTATATACAAAATTGAGCTTTTCAATAAACTGTCTTTGGTTTTAATGAAATAAGAAAAATCTTCTTTGGAACTGACAAACATGAAGTCAATTGAATATATTAAGTAAATGATGTAACAAAAATGAATTTTTCCATCATACAATCTTGTTTATAGTTGTTTAATACCTTAATGTTTCCATATGGCTTCACATCACGATATAGTCCAAATGTCAAAATTTGTATACTTTTTGTGTTGAATTGCTTTCAGTAGAGTTTTATCTTAAAATATGCATAAATAATATAAATAATTTAAAAATATATAAAAACTATTTATGTTGACAAGGAAAATGAAAAAATGTAATTACATATGCTTTTGCCAAATACAATGAAATTGTCTTTGTTGGCAATTGCAATTCCAAATGGATGACTGTGCAAGAAATTGGGGTATATGACGGCATTTGTCATATTTATGATAAGAGTGGTGAAAGGTAAGACGGAATTTGGAAACCTTTTAAAATTTCATTCCTACTTAGAAGTTTAATACATACTACATACATCGGATACAGAATATTTATATTGATTTCAGCATTTATATATTAAATTCTTTTATTTATATTAAACAAAATGCAATATAATAATCTAAACTTGAAATCATTTATAATCAAAAATACAAAATATTCAATAGTTTCAATGAAACAAATAAATACGTTAAATCGTGACAACTACTAAATTTTTCTGTCATAAGAAAAGAGTATGAGACACACCATCACTTATGCTATACGAAAGTCTTTATAGCATTTTATTAGTTTCTTATTCAAAAACAGGAAATAACCTTTAATTATAAATTTTAAATTTTTCTTAAATCTTATGGTTGGAAGTATCAAATTTGCCTAAAAATATTAAACAGAAAGATGAAGAAATGTAGAAAAAATCAAAGTAAAAGGCAAAAGTTCCTATACATCACGGATATGGTACGAAGAGGTGTACCGAATATATCAAGAATTTCTCCGATGGGTTGTTTTGCACACAATTATTAAGATTTCATATCATAATCACCAAATTTTTTAAACAAGTATAATATGTAATTTCTTGACACACATTCTTAATTGCATTTTGGATATTATTGCTAAAAGTAAAAAATAACAATATGTTTCTACGAACTATTACATAAATATCAAAAGTTTTATGATTTAAATATAAAAAATGAATTATATTTTATTTTTTTCACTATTTAAATTTATTTATTTTTTTTTTTTTTGCATAGAAATAAAAACTAACTCTTAATTAAGAATCAATGTTAAATGGTACTAATTATGGTAATCATAGAGAAATTTGCTAACAAAAGCAATTTATAATATCAATAAAGTGTTATTTCCTGCATTCAAAATATGATATCAGATTTTTTACCGTTAGTTATTCGAAGTCTTTGAGTTCAGCTATGAGTTTTATTCACATGAAAATAAAGTTATATATATATATTAAACGCCCCCATAAAGATTGCGTGACTTGAATTACACAAAAAATAAGGAAATATTTTTTTGATCCTAAGAACAAATCCCTAAAGCATATTTCTATTGCGTCCGGCTTATGATAAAGCTTAAGTATTGGCCTTAGGCTAAATCATGTTGATTATATATGTATTTACATATAAAATTTATAGTATAACAAATTGTCAGAAGCTACTGTTTTGCTCATTATACTACAAATAAATCTTTATAACAGGACATATCATTATAATAAAAAAAAAGGAAAGAAAAGATAATAAGAATAGAAAAAAAAATCAGAATGATCTTAGCTAAAAGCTCTGTTAAAGAAAATTGCTTAGTTAAATGCAAACAGTCTAAAGGCTTTTTTTGAAATGAAGACAGTAAACATACGAAATCGATTTGAGCACGAAATACTCGTCTAAGGACTTTAAGTGTCCCAAAATCTTAAGGATGGGGTTGGGCAAATGAAAGAGTGCTTAAGGCAAAATGGCACGAAAAAGGAATTTCCCGTACCGAGATTGATTGACGAAAAGGTTTTATTGTCTGATTGCTCGTAAATCGTTGAAAAGGTTTTCTTTCCTTTTATTTTATTTGATTTTTTTTTTCGGGTTGCCGACAATGAAGAATGGAACCAACAATGTTAAAGTACTTAGCTCCTCTTATCAAAGTTGAATGATGCTCGATGGTAAGCTGTTAAGTCTTTGTTTCTTTCTTTATTTCTTTTTATTATCTTTTTTCCATTTTGTCGACACGTATTGAATGTCTTAGATACTCGTAATTCATTGGTGAATAAAAATGTTTGTTGATTGGAGAAAAGAGTTATAAAATCAAAGCACGAATAGAATGTAAATGCATACTTTTTTTTCATGATTCTTTTGCTATTTATTAAGGATTTTATGAAAAGTGAAAACGCTTTTTAATGTATTTTTTTTTTTTTTTAAAGAAATTTTATTTATCTTATTGATATTTGTATAAAGTTTTACTGATCAGATTTATCTAGAATACCTGAATTATGATTTTGTAATACCAATTAAGCTTTACGATTGTTAATCTTTTAATAAACTTTGTTAACATTGATACAATCAATAAATTTTAGCTTATTATTCACTAAAGGAATATTTAATTTCGTTTTGTTAACTTATCATTTAAGGAAACACACAGTAATTGCAATTGAGTAAATAAAGTTAAAATTTATGATACTTTATTTTCACTCTTAATTAAAATAAATTTAAGATTACATCAATCAAAAAAATTAAAAGCAAGTCCAGCAATGAAATTAATTAAGAAAACTTGAAGACAACTTTCAGTTTTTCAAAAAAAATCCTCATTAAATTTAGGGTATTAATTTGATCCTTCTGCCTTAAAAGATAAAAACAGTTTTATCATACCATAATCCTTATTCTACGAATATTTTATCCTTTTATTATTAATTTTTGTTTGTTTGTGAAAAAAAGTTTCATAGTATATTTCTTAATGAAATTCAATGTAAGAATAGGAACTGTAAATTAAAATCTTGAATTTTATTTTTCCCAAATTTAGAAGAAAACGAAGCTAAAAATGGTATCGAAGCTGTTCTAATATTTTTAATATTTATTTAGTATGAAAAAGACATTATTCATATAAAAAATTTTCCTGAAACCAACAAAAAATTTGTTGTATTTACTTAATTTAATATTTACTTATATCAGTTTAATATACTTATTTTAGGCATTTCAATAAGGTTCAAGTTTAAAGAAAATATTTTTAAAAAACTAAGGAAAACAAAAAATAAATTTACTTTGAATAACAGTAGGCTTTGTAAACAATACGAAATAATAAAAAATGATAGAAAGCACTTGATGTCTTAAATGTTGACATTTTATTCGTATTTTGGCAATAATGGTTTTGTGAATGTCAATTTTGATGATTGAATTATTGATAAAGAATAATGTTAGCAAAGTACTCAAGTTCTATTTTTAGTAATGAACAGTCCTTTTAAAAATGAATTCAAATTACGTTTATTGAAGAGGCATTTAATAAGAGTGTTCTAAGAGGTTAAATTTAGGTCAAAAAGTATATATTTGTCATTTACATTTTGAAGAACACTTATAATATTTATTTGTTTGTTTGTTGTTAATACAGTTAGTTAAAATATTATTTCTACTGCTCGCTCATAACGTCCAATATCTTTTACAAATTTTAAATCGCTAATAAAATCTTTTCTATTCATCCAATTAAGTTCAACAAAATTTTTTCGAGCTGGGAGTGCATGACAATTGATGTTAATATAGTTAGTTCAAATATTAATTCATTAATTATATTTAATAAACTCATTTTTAGTTTTATGTAAGAGAAAAACTTCAGAAAACTGAATTATACGAATTCCTAATTCTGTATTCAGAAAAAAGAAAAAACAATCTCACCGAATGGGAATGAATGATAAATATAAGTAAGAATATATTTTAAAATATTTTTTGTTATATTACTTATTTTTATTTGAAGTGGACACTAAAAAAACTGGTTATGTTAATAACGGCTGTTCATGTTGTCGAAAATAAAAAAATCGAATGGATTATTGTTCAGTAGGTCTATCGCTATCACCCCTACCAAAATTAATCAATTTCATTGTAAAAAAATACTAAAATGACGGCTTGTATAATAGAAAATCTTGTTTTTTTGTTACAAATCGCTTAAAAAAAAAAATAAAATATTTTGGAAAATAAGCAATTTTGGTACGGACAGTAACTATTGATGAGTAGAAGAACATATATAAATTTCAAAGCAATCGATTGAATAGTTTTTTTTGGGATCATAACAGTTTCAGAAAATGATGTTTCGAGATTTTGCTCGTTTAAAGTTTCAAGAGCTGCAGACAGGTCGCTTACGGTACGTCGGCGACTATGAGTTGTAACTTATTTAATGCTAGGAATTTCGGTCAGAATTTTTCAGAAAATATTTTCGATAGGTTTTACTATCGAAATATGAAAAAAAAATTGATTTTTCGAAGTGGTCACATGAGAATACCCCCTTAACTGCCGCTGGCGTATGTATACTTCCTGCTAAGCCGATGCGTTAAGTATTAAGGGCGTATATATAGTATGCCTTTCGGAAATACTTTAAATTTTGTATGTCCTTTCTTTTTTTGTAAAAGTAATTAGTTTTTAAATAGCAAAGCGTTTCTCTTTCTTTTACCCGAATATAACTCATAACTACAGGTGCTTACCTGAAAAACGATGGCACTGGGAAGTGAATCTCGTAAATTTTTCCCGGCAGTTAAGGGGTTAAAACAGAAAATTATTAACCAAAGAAAAAATACTTTGCTCGATTATTTTGGCATGGATGCAATGTTTGACAGAAGCTTGACCAGAGTAAAAAATTTGCAGACAAAAATAGCTGTACTTGGCTTCTACCGCAAAATAAGCAGAAAAGAGTACATCATAATTATGGTGATGACTGTGTCTGCTTACTCTGATTATTAAATATCATTAAATGTAGGTGCAAAGCTATAGTTCCTTAAAAGAATATGCTAACAGGGTTAAATAAATCCACATTTTGTGTGTGTGTGTGTGATTGCTATTATTTTCATTTGATTTCAACATCAATGATGTTTTCGATTATTTCTTTGGTGTAAGCTTTGTTGTAATGTTTTCAAAAACAATTTTTTATTGTATTAATTGCATTCTTTTTATGAAAAAAGTAATCCTTATTAAAACACAAAGTTTACGCTCTTAAATCGTTGAAACAGAATTAAGAATCTTAAAATTTAAGTCCTTGTGGGAAGGGAAGATGTAAGAAAATTTTCTGTATGTTAGGAAAATGTCATTAGCATTAGCATTAAGTAGCTACATAAAATTATTATTAGTAGTTTACTTATATGTCGGTTGAAGAACTTATCTAACAGTCTAATGTGAAGGCTGCTGGATAAATTCAGAAAATTATTTTGAGAATCCAACCAGTACAAAGCTTTTTTACATCCAGATGTTCATGTAAGATAGTGATACAAATGTTAAAAAAAATTTGAATTTCATGTTATCTCATGGTGATTATTTTCTTACTTGTATTTGCTATAAAGCTTTACATTTTTTATTTTAAAAACATTTTCAAGCAATGTTGGTATATAAAAATTCTTTGAAAGCAAAAAATTCTTTTGAATTCTAGGTTTAACTAAATTAATGTCACTTTCCTTATGACGTATAAATATATATTTTAAAATTTATCTATATCAGAAGTTTCTTTTTAGTTTTCCCAATTGGAATATGAAACAATAAACATCTGAGAACTTACTGTAAGAGAATGAAGAACACAAATAATTCAAACAAGTCGATAACGAGTTGCAATTTATAATTTTGTATATTTCTTGTGAATTCAAATCCCAAAGCGTTGATTAAACTGTTTGAGAACATTGACTTCACAAATATAATAATTACTGAACTTTTACAGTATAAATGGTACTTAAAGAAGATATTTTAAAAACGTCATCTTTTGTTGTCATAAGTCAAACAAGTTTACAAAATTGTTCTTTGTGTAGCAAACCTAAGAGCTTGAAGTCTAATAATACCTTTTACATTATAATTTTGGTAAATTACAGGATGTTGAGAAACAATTTAATGTATGATAAAAGTATCCCTTTATTGTTGTAAACTTCAAAATGTTTGTCTATGATTTTCTCTCTTTTATTAGCGAAAACCCTATACTTTAATATAACTTTTGTATAATAGACTTTTGTGTATGTTTCAATTATTGTCTTGTTTTCAGTTTTCCATGACAACATTTGACTTGAAAATTATTTAATTTTTTTATGGATTTTTCATTTAATTTAGGAGATTTTAGTTTGTTTTAAAATCTAGATTATTCACTAATGTGAATATCCTGATCCCAACAAGCAAAAGCTAATGATTTTGTTTGAGGTAAGAATTACATTCCTATTAAAATTAATTAGTTTCATCACTAAAAAGTTGGCTTAATTCTTGAAGAAATAAGTGCTAGTTCTAAATTTAATTCCACTAGTCTTGCCACAGTTATTTGTGAAATTTATATTTGAACGATACACAATAATAAGATAAAATTTGGTATTTTGAATCAGTGTAAGCTATTTTGTAATATTAAAATATATTACAGCTATATGATCAGTAAGGTAGGTTTCCTGTAATCACAATGAATTGCACATCCCTAGCATCACAATTTGTTCCAATTGATTTAAATTTTGTTTTGAGTATTAATCTTTGTCAAACTAATATTTTTAAATGTTTGAAATTATTATATTGAAGTTTTTTCATTATTAGTAAAACTTGGAATGTAATTAGAATTTCTAAGAGAAAGCTCCCTTACAGGTTTTGGTTTTGTTTTTCATTAAATCAGCCCCACTTATCTTAATTATAATTATCAATCCAGACCCATAAAATATGTTTTAATTCTTTCTTCGTTCATTGTGGATATAATCAAATTTTTGTGAATTTCAATATCCAACATAAAAATTGAGTTGGAAATTTAAGTTACATTGTGATTATTTCCTGCATATATTTGTATACAGAAATCTAATTAAAAAAAATGCGTATTTGTTAAGTTAAATTTCAATCTAATATTATGAAAAATAGAAAAAGGATTCGCAAAGTTTTCAGCTTAAATATGAGAGGAGCAATCATCATCTGACTCACACTGACTTATCTGCTGAGAAACGGTTTTAGGGGGTAAAATCAACCCCTAAAGGTGGTACCTAAAAGGAATAAACTGGGAAAAAGGGTTAGATGTTGTGTATACTCTGCCAACAAACTTCGCACAGCTACTATGTATGTCTGCGAAATGTGCACACCAACTACAGGACTACCAATTGGTCTATGCATAGACAAATGTTTTAAAATTTATCATGAAAATAAATAACTTTGAATAAAACATTTTATTACCTTTTCCTTTTCCAATTTTATTCATTTCATCTTAATCTGATGTGTCAAATATATGTGATGTGTGGGCTACAAATGGAATTATTTATCTATAGCCCAGTGTCACTTATTCGTGTCGGAATATAAAATCGCTTATTTGGAATGTTATAAACACATCCCACAAAACTTAATAATAATTGTTATCATATTTAAGTCTGGGCTGTGGTGGCGGTTTCTCTCCTGAGCCCCTGGTAGCGAAAGGATTAATAGAAAGGAATAATAGAAGTGTGAATGAATAATTTAAAAAAACAAGTGCATTTACATTTTTATTTTGGAGTATATTTTTTAAGACCCAAGTCGAGTCTTAAAAAAAGTACACGTAATATACAGCCTAACTTCATTTTCCTAAATATCTTAAAATGTTTCCTTTTTTTTACAAATTGTTTCAAGATTTGACTTAAATTTTTTATATTAAATTGTAATTTTTGGTGCAATATCTGCATGATATTGATTTGTAAGGTGAACAAGTTACCGTTAATACTATTACCGTTTGTAATATCCATAAACGAATTTTACCAATTACTATGCTGTTAAAGTATTTCTAGATTTTCAGCTTCATTTTAAAGTAACTATATTATTAACACTTCAACCGCGTATAAAAAATTTAGTCAGCAATTTTTCACCTTGTAACAAATATAGTTATAACAAGCTCGTTTATATTCTTGACTATATTCTTCAAAAGACACCACTTTAAGCAATGCTTTTATTCAGAAAAATGAAAAAAATCCTAATATCATTATTACAATAGCAGATGATAGTCACTCAGATGCAGTAATAAAAAATTAAATTGAAAATGTGAGAGTACAAAAAGTCAAGTTGTAGAAGATTGTAATACAATTCAAATACGATTATATTTCACTCTTGTTGACTACCAGCCAGAGAGAGGATAGAACTGCATGGGACAACACTTCTTGCAGTTAAAAAAAAAAAAAATAACAAAAGAAAGAAAAGTTTTAGCTAACGGATATACACTAGTGCTCATATGGTTAAGAAATTAAAACAAAGGACCAGAAATTTCAACAATTACTTTTCTTATAAGATAAAAAATTCATGGTTGGCACTTTTTGGAAAATTACATGTGACATTTAAAGCTAAATTGTTTTTAGCTATAGTTAAATAAAATTACTTTTGGACACATACTAATACAGCTTATTATCTGATAGCGTTATTTATTATAACAGAGAATTTCATCGAATTTCTCGTTATTCATGGAAGCTTTTATCTTTTGATTATTGATTTAAAATTGCAAGAAAGACAGAATTGAATTCCAATGAAAAGACAAACTAAAATTTATAGATTAGAAAAGAACAAAAACACATTTATTATTTTTAGATTTTATAAATGTGGACATCAACTTACAACTGCTGGCATATTAGTTCGATAAGAAAACTTATCGTATCAGTTTTATAATTTAGAGACAATTTATTTTCCAATTAAGAATGAAGATAATTTTTTAAGAAAAATTGGAAATTAAGCTAATTGCTTTTACTAGTAAGTTGAATTTTTGAAACGATTTATTAATTTTATAGGATTATTTGAATTTATTTCTTTGACTTATTAGCAAACTTTTTCTAATTTCAAAACTGACAATGAGAGTATTTTATAGTCTTATATTTTAAAATTTTCAACAGAGTTTTGTAACACTTTGTGTGCACTCTGTTTTCTATCTTAATCAGCTTTTTTTTGGTTGTTTAGGTATATTTACTATAATTGGAAATTATTGAAAAATTGTCATTTGAGTTCAATTGTGAGATTTTATATTTTCAGTAGAATAGTAAGTAAATAAGTGTTTTGATATTTGAAAAAAGCTGTGATTTGTTCTTTCAAGGATTGATATTCTTGAAATTAAGACCATTAAAGCAGATACAGCACACAATTTCAATAAAAAGGTCAAATAAAAAATAACATCAATAAAGAAATTAAAAGCCTAAACTTAATGTAATTTAATGTCTGTATACAAAGCAGCAGCTTAATATTTAAAAAAATTTAAGCCCACTAGAGTATTTATACTCTTTGTCTACAGAGTTCTAGTAAATTTCATTAGCTCCCCATACAAAAACAAAAATTTCTCCACAGGCTATTTAGGACATGCGATGGAAGTGTCAAAAAATTTGTCATAAAAATAAACAATTGTGCTTAATTATTGATTAAATAAAAATGAGACAAAATAAAACAAATAATAATTTAAATTATTGAATAAATAAATATTTAAAGCCAAAATAAATTTTGATCTAATTTTCATTTTTCTAGACAACCTGTAAATTCGTAATAAATGCCTAAATTTCCCCGTATACAGGATTTCAAATTAAAGGTTATATTTTCATAAAGGTTAGAACATGCTAAGATTCTTCATATAAAATTTATTTCCATGTATTTCAATAGATCGTATTAGCAGCTTTAGAGAAGGGATATTAAATATTAAGCTGGATAATTGCATTTTAAATGTGTGTAGAATAATGTAGAACTGACTTATGTAACATTCAGAAAAAATTTTTACTATGAAATTTACGAGCACATTTTTCCTTACTATTTAATGTGAGTAAATTTTAAAATTAAATTATATTATAAATTACTCAGATGAGCTTTAAGACTAGTGAAATATGCTAATGAAATTCATAACAATTGCTGTTCATGAACTTTCTCTTGCAGATTATTATTGATATTTGAAACTAACAAAAATCTGAATTCAATAATTTATTTCTTATTCATAGTACACAAACAATAAGAGATGCAACCACAAAAAAAAAAAACTCTTGTCGATGATTTCAGTACTTTTTGATGAAACCAAAAGAAAATTATTTGATTTAAACAAGGATTTTAAATTGGTTTTGTAACGAGAAAAATTCATAATTCTTTTTCATAAGTTTTGTATTAAAATTTCTGCATTTATAAAAATTTATTATTGATTTTTAAAATGCCATCAAAAAATCTAATTAATGTGTTTTTGAAGTTTTATATGGTAATCATTAGAGCATAAGCCATTCCTTATTGCGGGAATTTAAAGAATTCCGACTATTTAAATTTATAATACATAGGTAACCATGAATATCTAAATAGTACAATTTAGGCCCAATATCTCTGTTCATAAAACAAAGTGGATATTTTGGATTTGTTTTATTAAATAGAAAATTTTTAGATTCATACTAATGTTACAATTTCAAAGAATAATATTAAAATTTTTGATAAACTATGGATATAATAATACAGGAAACTGGTTTTCTTTTTGCAGAAAATTTGCTAAAGAATTTTTTGAAATATGGGAGTAAAATTTTTTTTTTTTTTTTTTTTTTTTAAATGTTTCGTTTGCTACAATCTTAAGTGTAACTTAATTTATTAGCTTAGTTGATATGTGCTTAGTAACTATTTATTGACTACTTAATTATATGGTGTGGGAGGGTAATCCATTAATTGCTCCCTGAGTTTATTACAATCTAAGTTCATAAGGTTTGATTCTTTTTAGTCTTCTTTTTAAGTTTGTTGTGTCCAATATTTGTTTCATGTTCAAGTTTGTATGGTGAACCAATCTTTTTTCAATTAAAACAATTAAAGATTCAATCCAAGACATTGCAGCTAAACATGAAAAAAGATTGGGAGTAAAATGAAGGTTATAAATGTAATCTCTGGCCACAATAAGTAGGCTTCAACTTGAGTATTACGTTTTGCTCTCAATATTTTAAGTTTTTTTCAAAACTTAATCGCTTTAATTTCAAAACATACACGTTGTCTAATACTCAATTTGACTAAAAGTCACGTAGAATACTAGATACTAAAACTTGGAAGTTTTCTAATACAACAGATACTTTAGACATTGTATAGTAAAAATAATTTGCTCTGTTTTTAATAAAAATTCTAATATCATTTATTAATTTACAGAATAATCTTATTTTATATCTTATTATTTCTTATAGTTAAGTTTAGACGTTTGGTTTAAATCTCCTATTCTCGATATTAATATTATTATCATATTTTCACTACTTTACAAAAAATAAGAGTGATAAACCCCTTTAGCCGCGAATACTGAACTTGCCACAACACCATATAATGATCATCAAGTTTATTTTTTCTATTGGTTTGTTTTTAAAGGGTGTGAACAAGTCTGAATATATTGATTTTTTGACAATTTTGTTTGTAGGCAATTTGACCCTTCTTGTGATTTTAATACCGTTAGATTTTAATATTTTTATGATTTCAGCGCCTTTTCAACATAACCAAAGCTTAATTTTGGTTTGATTTTTTTATTTTACTATTTTACAAATTTCTATCAGTTTTGAGTTTTTATTTTTGGCTTAGCAGTATACCAAAAGTCAGTTTCATTAAAGCAATTTTTTGAATTTGATATTAATTAGCAATTTCAAATTTAGCTTTTTTAAAAATATAAAGCTCCTAGTCCTTTGATTAGAGAAGAAAAAATACATAAAAGTTATACCCATTAACTTTTATTATTTTGTTTCATTTTTTCTTATTTGTGCTGAAATTCGATTTGAAAACTTCACAGTTAAAACAATAAAGAAAAACCTCAAAAACATTTGAATCAAATTCAATAAACTTAGTGCACTTCAATTAAAATAAAACAAGCTTCAATTTAATTAGATTCATTTGCAAGGCTTTATATTAAAGCTCCATTACAAGGAAAACCAGTTTTAATTGTTGAGAAGCTATGTACTTGTACAACTTACACACAGTGATATCCTTTAGCAAAATATATCACCCCAAGGATAATCAATTAGTAGCCACAATATTCCATCTCTGATGCAAGAATATAGCTACCAAATGGGAAATGAAAACAATTACTGGTTGCACAACAGGTGTACAATTTACATTTCCGTAGACGATTTCAAAGTCATGTATAAATAGTCAAAGGTAATAATAGGAAACCTTTGCTGAGATTTTGAACTTTACTCTAAATTCAAATGCTATACAAATACTTTTGTTTAGAATTTAGGTGACTAGAAGTAATTTTAATGAGATCTATGGTTAGAAATGTTTTTTAATTGTAAAGATTGCTTTAACTTAAAAATTGAATGACTATTTAAAAAAACTATTGATAAAAACATGCTTAATTCATAATTATTTTCTTTTTTTTATTATTTGCAATAATATTAAAAATTAATAGTGAATATAGAAGTTTTTATAAAATTCATGATATCAAGCCTCATTTTAAATTATAGAAACAAAATGCTATTCTTTTTATAAATATTTATTGATTTGATAAAAAGCGAAACAAACAAAACAAAGAATATTCTAGTAGAAAATAACATAATAATATAAAAAAACATATTGAGTTTTATTAAGAATTTCAATTAAATTATACATTTTCACTTTATACGTGGGTACAATTTTATTCAGGATTTAATATTTTAAATTATTCATGATGAACAGGAGGTATATATGGTAATAAATCTATCATGTCCTTGAATTTCTCAGAAGTAATAGTTCTCCTTTCTTAATATATACAAGATAATTTTATATTTCCGAAATTACTTGGTCTTCCACGTCGTGGCGACAAATCGATAATTTTAAATTCAGCATCTCGTTACATCGAAGCTTTGCAGAACATTTTGTATTGTGCATCCCCTGTAAATCTGATCCAGCATATATTTAACCAATTCACGGTTTCTCCATCGGTATTTTTTTTCTTTTTAAAACCGCTTTCTGTAGAGGTTGGGTTGAAACTAATTTATCGCATTTCATTTCATGTATTAAAAATTTATTATGTTTTCGACAATTTCTTATTAGTTTATCGTAATCCTGGGGTATATACAAGGGAGTGGATTTTCGAATTGCCATTTATACCATTCCAAAATCAAATAATTCCAATATAAGATGGACTTGCACCACTTTCAAAATAAACATATTTCCGATACTGCTAAGAGCTGAAATTTCCATCTGACGAATACTAGAACTTGAATTTTTTTTTACTATAAATTGTTTACGCAGAATTTGATCATAACAAGTTTTATCTATAACTACCGTTATCTCCATTTTTTTCAAAAATGGACTTGCACCACTTTCAAAAGTCATTTTGCATCAAAATTGAGCTTGCAAATTTAATAGACAAATTTATTGGAGGATGGCTAACGAATATTTTCTACATTCACAACTTTTCGAAATTAGAGGAAAGATGTATAAATAACAGCCTGAATATGGCGTTTTTTATGAATTAAAAGTAATGCTATAACAAAATGTATTATCAGGCAGTGTTACTATTACAAACAACTCTTTTGTCAAGCTTACTACTAAAAATTCATTCTCACCTAAATGGTTCTAGGGATTAATGTTAGACTTATGTATTCTCGACTGCCAGTTGCTAATAATTTATTAATAATAATGTGAATTTATTGAACTAAAGAATCTATAATTTTTTATCTACATTTGACATAGAATTTTTTAGAGCTTTAAAAATAATTTAAAAACTTGCTTTGGAGTTTAAATAAACCAAACTACGGTCTAAACACAAGCAGCAAATTGAACAAGCAAAACAATTTAGAAATTTATACTAATTATAAGTAACTATTTAAACTTTCAAAACTTTTAAAAATAAAACAACAACAAAATTCAGTTTAAAAATCATGAATCTTAAATTTTTGGAAGGTCAAATTATAAAAGAAATTTTATAGAACGTTTTCTTATTGAGTGCTTTAAAATTGGGCTTTTACATCAAACAAAATAATTTTCAGTACTGATACAAACTTTTCTTTCTAAATAATTAACAAAAGTAAACCATTTGATATTCTGTTTTTAGTTTATTTTGTTAATTCCAAAGGCGTGCTCAGAATTAAAAACTAAAATGTATATTAAGCTTACCACAAAATTAAAGAAAAAGAAAATAAAAGAGTAAATACAAAAATAAATGTAGTTACTAGAAATTGTTACTATTTAACAATAATATGCAAACAAAAAAAAATCTCCTTAGGATAAACTATATCTGTGGTGCCTTCATTGTTAAGCTCCTAAAAACTTTATTTCTTTGTGGTTTTAAAGTAATTAAGTTCTAAGAACTGAATTCGTGTTAATGTTCATAACCACAGAATATAAAGAACTTTGAGATATATCTTTATTTTCTGTAATCCAAAAGTTTTCTTAATTAAACATTTTGAATTTTGTGGTTCAATATAACTTAAAACAACTTTAAGTTTAGTTGCTTGAATTTGCGAAAGATTTGCTTCAATATAACAAATAAGTCAATCTCTGTAATTTTTGCTACTCGAGCCTTAAGCTCGTAAGGCTAAAATTAGCAGTTATATGGAATACTTTTTATTCTAATAAGTAATCAGTATTTTTTTCACGTAAAAATATTTTGTTTTAGTTACTTTTTCTTTAAAGTAATTTTATACTGTTATTGGTACAAAAGCATATTGAAATTCTTCAACAAGTAGTTAAACAGCTTTTAACCTTCTTGTTTTGTTTTCTTTGCTTTTAATAATTTCAAGGATTATCATTTTACATATCATGCCTTGATTTTGGTGTTGAAAAGTGGAGGGACTTGTAAAGGGGGAGGTTCGGTTGATTCTTCGAAAAAATGGTATGTTTCAAGAATTTCTCTTTGGCAATAAAGGTAGCTCTATCTAATTTCATTGATAACGCAATATTTAAACAATATTTTTCTAAATTTTCATTTAAGAATATTAAGAGTTGAGCGAGTGATAACGAATTTTTGGAGGCACTTCGAAAAAAAAATTGTTTTGCAGTGTTCATCACTCGCAACAAAACAATTTAAAACCAAAAAATTAAGGAGATATTTTTCATGGTAACAACGAAGTGAAGCGATTTTTCAATTTTTCGTTACCTATGGACGCCAAAATATCGATATTGACTTAACAAACCGACTTATTTGTTATTGTAAAATTAATAATTATTTAACAGAAAACATTCGTTGTTTCCTGGTGAAATATGTGAGGAAGTAGTGTGCCAAATTTCAAAAAGATCAGTCCAGTAGATTTTGAGTTATCATGAACGCCGGCTTGGAATAAGACAAGTTTCAGGAAAACGTTTTAAGGTTAAAACTCAATTAAAAAAAATCATTGTTTAAGAAATTAATACATTCAGCTATATTTGACGGTGCATAATGAGCTGACTTGCTTTGGTTTTTTAGACTAGGGAGACACCAGAAAAGAGGAAAATTCGAAATATTTAGCCTAAAAACCAAAGTGAGTCAGCTTCATGATGCAATGTCAAATATAGCTGATTAATATTTACTAAGGATTGAATAGCAAATAGGATTGAATATTAATTTCTAAAATTTTAAATATAAACAGTAATCACGATCTATTTTATTTAATTTTAATTTTAAATTTTCCACTCCCTTCAGTTTTTTAAAATCATCAGCTTGACCTAGATAGGTCGGTCTATCTTTTATTCATCTAGTTTGATTATTATTTAATTACCATTTTAAGAAGAGATTTTTCTCTACAGAAATTTTTAATAAAAACAAAAGTTTCTTAAGCCACAAATAGCCACGAGGTATATAGTTAAAAAATATCATTTAATTATTTAAAGATATTTTTCATTGAAAAATTGTTCATAGCCCTTTAACTCATATATTTTGATAATATTTACAAATTAAACTATAGAGCTATAATAAACAGTAATCAAAAAAATATCAACTCAATACGAAAATCATAATTGGATTTTTTTTTCATAGCTAAGCTTGGTCCTTTTTCATAATGAACAAAAATTATGCAATAGCATAAATATTATGCGTAGATGGAACAATTAAATTACATTTTTGACCTCTTTTCACTTAACAAAAAATATTTTCCCTAATAATTAAAAAGATAAAATTTGATTCACAAATTAAAAAACAGGGTTAAAAGTTTTTGGTATTTGAATTAAGCTTTCCTAGCAAGAATTTTAAGTATAATTATCTTTGATCTTAGTACGTTGAAATAAGAAACTACAAGAAAATATTTAATTTGATTAATCTTTCAGCATAAATTTTTATTTTATTTTTCTTTCTTTTATAAAATTTTATACAAGAAAAAGTACTTTTTTTTAAATTTTGATTTTAAGGATATTCCAAAAATAAAAATATTAAATTTTTGTGCGAGTGAAATATGGTTTAAGAAACTCATACAAGTATTTTACAAAAATAAAACCTTGAATTTTATCGAGTTTAAAATGCGTGTGCCTTAAAGTTTAATGTTACTAGGAAAAGCGCTTTTGTTATTTTAAAAATCACCAAGCATTCGATTTTGATTTTTAGTTTGAGTAAATCTTTTTATATAAATTTTTTTCATATTTCTATCGATCTGGATAATTGGTAGGCTGATAGCTAAGTAAGGCAGGGAGTTTACCAGGTATAAATGGGAAGAACGTCAATATAAACAACCAGTATAACTTGAGTATAATGCAATGCTGTTTAAGGGTTTAACACTTGACACTTGTCTCCTTATTATTTTGGTAAAAAACTATAATAATATTTCATTCTAAAATTTCTAATTCCCTTAAAGTTACATTAGATTAAAGGTGTTCAATTAACTTCATCAAAATTAAAGTTTTGTTACTGCTTTATGTGCAATAAATTTGGAAATTTAAAGTTTGATATTGTAATTCAAAAATATATAATTTTAAAAGTTGAAATAAATCCCAAATGGACATTTATCTGAAAAATATTTTAGTGTGAAGTATACAGATTTTATAAGCTCTTTTAGAAGTCAATATCAAAGAAATATTTCAGAGGTTTAATTATTCAATAGTGATCAACATTAGTTTATGCGATTCACTAACTCTCTAATGTATTCCGTGTTCCGTGTTATTTTACTCTCGTGGGGTAGTTCATAAGCAAAAAGTCATCATTCCAATTTGAAGTCTTTTACATGAAATTGTCTTTTCTACCTGCATTTCTAACATGATTTCCATGATATCCTTTTTATGTTTATTATAAAATTAATTTGGATTATTTTTTTGAATCTATTTATTTTTATTGAACTTAAATGAGAATTTTCAACAGTACAAACTTAATGCTGACTATTCAAAATGTCTGATATTTTCTTACAAAAGAGAAATACATAACGAAAAATTATCAAATTATTTTTTTTCCTGGCATAAGATTTTTGCCTTACCAAAAAGCACAATATGTAATTTACAAAGAAAATTTAAAGCCATTTACATAAATAAAATAGCTTTAAAAAATTATGAAAGTGATATAAGGATTTAATAAACTTCCTTCCTTGTACTGAATGAGTACCTACCTTTTTATATTAAAACTGAAAAAAAACTAGTGTGAAAAATGTGAAGGTAAACTTTACACTTTCTTTGTGTAGAAAAAAAATGTTCATTTTAGCTGATGCTTGTATAGTTATTATTTTTCCTTTGAGGATGAACTCAATTTCCTCAATAGAAAATATAAAAACACAAAGAACATATATGAGAAGTACTTGTATGACGTGTTAAAATAAAGTGAAATATTTTTTTCTAAAATGAAAGAGAGATAATGTTTAATCATAGAAGGTTCTAAGTGTTAACTGTAAAGGAGCTCTTTTTGTTTGATTTTTTTTTGTAAGCTTTTTTTCAAATAAAAGTTAACATGGTAAAATGTTGTAAAACTTTTAAATTTTAGTAAAATAGGTTTGAAAAGACTTTGGTTTTATAGCCAAATGCTCGTTAGTTGTTTACTTCTTAAATCCACAATGAAGAAATTCATACTTCAATTTAATAAAATTTTAGGGATAATATTTTAAAGTATACAAACTATAGGCAAGTGAATAGGTTCAACAGGGAATTTATCCAGGGTTGTATATGGTATATTATTGGATGCTTAAAGAGAGATTTCCACGATACCATAAAATTTTGAAGTGCTCTTATAAAATAAAATCTTGTTTAAAATTAAAACAAAAAGAATTTATTTCTTTTGAAAACGATAATTAATTTATTTGAATTATACTTTAACTACTTTGCAAAAAGTTGAATTGGCAAATTGGAAAAAATTTTAAGCTCATCTGTAAATAACTGGAGTTGAATCTGAAAACGTTTGTTATAGTAAAATTTATGAATTCCCGGAATATGCATCCTATTTAACATAGTAATTTTTTGGAGAAAATTAATAGTGTAGTACGAATGAAAAAGCGGGTAAGCTCTCAACACCCCTATTTAAGACGTTCGCTTGCAGAACAGGTGTCAGGCCCACTGGTTACAAAATATAAAGTGCATTATTATTTGGTTTTATTTGATTTGATTTGTCTGCTCGATTGTTTGTTTTTGCCATTCCACTCAATTTAAACACACTTTACGACTCTCAGAAGATCTGAATTTTCACAATTATTCTTCAGAAAGAAAACATTGGAATAAATATGTTTTTTTGTTCAACTAAAATATTGAAATAAAGAGTTATTGTTTAAAATTCCATTTTTATGCACTTAATAAATTCGTACAACTTTGAAATATTTTTATTAATAAATGGCTATCTGAGTATTTTTAAAAAAATTTAAATTACTTTGATTAGAATGACTGGTTAAAGGTCAATAGCAATAGTTTTTTTGGCTCAATGAATTTTCGAGCTCCAATGCAAGAAAAACTCATAATTTTGTTTCAACAATTATTGAATTTGCATAAAATAACTAAAAACCAAAAACATAAAAACATAAATATATATTTAACAAAAATTAAAAATATTTTTATATGTTCAGGATGACATGTACACAAAATTCTAATTTCAATTATTATCAAAAATAAAAACATGATACTCTATTTGCTTTTAAGAACATGACGGTAAGCATTAAACTTTTTTGATTGCCTGCCTGCATGATAAATTGAATTATTATAATAAATTATGTTGAACAAAATTAACTTTTTCTTTATTTTTGTAACTTTGAAATTCATAACAGGAGAAATTACTTAACATTTTCGCGTGTGTAATTATATTCATATGTTGTAAATAAGTGATAGAAAATTAGGTAAAGAAGAATAAAAAATATATAAGTGCATAAACGATCTCCATTTATGTACTCCGAGAGTACTTAAAGTTTGCGTGCATTTTCCAATCTGATCCTAATGTTAAATATCAAGCCTTTTGGAAAGCTTAGATTGAACATTTTTGTATGTGAGTTTGCTTTACAGAAACATACAAGGATTGAACTTTTGCCGGCATATTTGATCATTTTTTTAAATCTACATTCTTCTAATGACATCAATACATTTGGCTAGGTAAAAACTTTGGTCTTACTTTCGGTCATATAGTTAAAGCGAAATGTATTTTCTTTTAGATATGTATATCTAATTTATTTTATTTTCTCCTTTCCTCTTAATTTTTTGAATTTTTTTATAATTGAAAATATGTCTTAAATATGTTTCAAACTATTTGTAATTGTTACAAATAAATTATATTTGTAATATATTTCCTTTAATTGGTAATAATTTTTTAAAGTAGTCATGCGACCGTCATACAAGTGAACTTATAAAGACTTTGGACACATTCATGTAAACTTTACATTTTTGTTAAAAAATAAAATAGATATGAAAGATTGAAATGAAAAAATCTTCCCTTCGTAGCACGAATAACTCAGTAACAAATGTTATTGATGTTAGGTGACAATAAGATTTGATGTACTTAATTTTTGTTATTTTTCTTACTGTTTTCAGATTCTTATTTATTATCTTTTAGAGTATCTCATGAAAATGCTGTTACGACGAACTACCCCATAAAAGCAGGAATACCTCAAGGTAGTGTCCTAGGACCGATCCTGTACTTAATTTATACAGCAGACATACCTGTATCGAAGGACACATTTATAGGCACCTTTGCAGATGACACTGCTATTCTAGCAGTAGATGAAACTCAAGCCAAATCAACAGAAAAACTTCAAGAAATGCTGGAGAAAATCAGCAACTGGACTACAGACTGGAAGATCAAATTAAACAGAGATAAATCATTACATGTGGTATACTCTTTGCGCAAAATTGATGCGAACATGAATACCTATCTCAATAGAGAAAAAATCCCACAAGCTGAGTCAGCTAAGTACCTTGGGCTCCATTTGGATACAAGACTAAACTGGAAGCATCACATTAAACAAAAGGTTAAACAGATAAGACAAGTTACATATAAGCTCTACTGGCTAATAGGAAAGAATTCCAAGCTGAGCCTTAAAAGCAAACGTATGATATATCTCTCATTAATAAAACCAATATGGAGTTATGGTATTCAGCTTTGGGGATGTTCTCGGAAGTCTAACCGAGTATTGATACAAAGAAGTCAGAACAAAATCTTACGACTTATCACAAACGCTTATAGATATATAACTAATGATGAACTACATGAAGACTTGAAAATCCCACGAGTTGAGGAGGTAATAAGGGAATATGCTACCAAGCATGAAAAAAGATTAATATACCATGTTAACACTGAGGCCATCCAACTAATGGACACCACCAACAAAATTAGGCGACTGCAGCGGGTCAAGCCACACGAATTAACATATGGGACTGATTAATGGGTCAGCATTCCTGCTAAACATCATTTAAGTAGTTGTTAGGCTAAGTTAACATTACTAATAAATTAATTAATTTCAATTAAGATGGTAGTAAACAACTGTATAAAAAAAAAAAAAAAATTTATTATCTAATTCAGGCAGTTTTTTTTTCATAGTTATAAACCTAAAAGTTTGAAAAAAACAAAAAAGAAATGTAATCTAGTACTAAAAATAAATACTACGTGATTCTGTCCTTTACTGCCAAATATAATAATAATTGTTTGCTTGAAACTCTTTCTAACTGCCTACTATGTTCGAAATGTTCGATAAGCAAAAGAGCTATTATGTAGAAATTCTTGAAATTTTTGTCCATTTGGGTTAAATTTCTTTCATATGACTTATAAGATGACTAGCAAGTATGTTTTTCTTGTCATCTATATTAAATTGTTGTTGACAGCCTGTACGTGAGTTCAAAGAAAAATAGAGTATTAAGTTTACCATTGTAGATTTGGCAGCTTTTATTTGTACAACAGTCTATATACATAAGGACTCATAATATCTAGAAAGGTTAAAATTTTTTCACAAAACTAAGGTAATAAATTTAACATTTTAAGGAAAAAGCTGGTTTTCTTTTGAAATTATTTATAAATATACAGTTATAAAGTATTTTTGTATTTGCTTAGCGTTAATATACATATATACATACATATATATGTACATGTAAAAGGTTTAAGAAGAAGAAGACATCGGTCTCCCTGTTATTTGAACGTTCAAATTTAATGTCAATTCAACCACAAAGCAAATAAAAGATTATTTATAGTTCTTTATGTTCTGTTACGCTGTTCAACTTGTATATATGCCAATTTTGAAGTTATAGATTTTTCCTTTAAATTAGCAAACCAATGGTGGAAATTCACTATTCATCTGACAAACGGAAACCAAGTGGTCAATTTTTCATTCAAATTGTAAAGACCGTTGGCATGAGAAGTGAATTAAACTGTGCACTAATGTTCTCTTTAAATTTAATTTTGAGTAGTGATACTACGCATGAAATTTAAACATCTGAAGAAGATTCTTTTTAGGTCAATGATTTCAAAACGAATTCAAAAAGCTTCAAAAAATAAATTTATTTATATTAAAACAACAATTATATAAAAAGACTATGACTAAATCTTAAAATTAAAAAGGTGTTTGATATAATAAAAGTTACTTCATTCACATTGAAAATAAAATATAAAACATGTAAATCTCAACTTAGATTTTTATTCAGTGCACTTTTGTGTGAACAAAATTAAATTCATTTTGGCTGACTAAAGTCAGGCACATGTGTTAAAAATAGGAGCTGTTAATATTTAGGCAGCTTTTACATGTCTATTTAAGAGGACTAGTATCTGAAAATGCCCATATAACCTTCATAGGGTGGAAAGACAAGAGTAAGACATAAATTTTAATTACCTTCAAAATTTGTAGAAAAATATATCTCTTTTAGAAATATGGCGTATCAACAAAAATTTTTTCTTAATTTTTCTTAAATTTCTATTAAATAATATTTTGAGTAATTTTTTAACCTCACTAAAAAATAAATACATAATTTTTTTTTTTGGCTTCACTAATCCGTTGCTAGTGTAACATATAAAACAGATTTATAACCCAAATCAAGTTCTTGTAATCGTAATAAAAGGATCCTAATAAATTTAAGAAAATCTGTAAAATATTATCAAAAAGTTTTCTTCTTTTTTTTGTTTGAAAATATTTTTCAGTATTCATGTCACATGAATACACGAAAAGGTGAATAAATTACAATAACACCTATATCCATAATACTATGGCAAAAAATCATACAATATTAATAGAAAAAAAAAATCTGGAAACTGTGACCTCATTATTAGGGGACACCAGAGAACATTCGATAAGCGTGCGAGAAAGAAAATTGATGATAATAATACACAAATGGTATTTGTGAAACTCATGATTCGATTGCTAAGCATTCTGATAGTATTTTAGATCCTTAACAAAAACCTGCTGGGGACATATAAATATTTAAATACATATGTCTACAGGACATATATATATATATACATAAAGACATATATATATATATTTATAAATTTGTATGCGTATTAAAAAATATCACAAATTTCTTGTAGAAGGATTTATTTAAATTTATTCAATACCTGTAAGCTGGGCAATCTAAATGAAAAAGGTAACATTTTGAATAACCACTTGATTTACATAAAAAATGTTCAAGTCTGATATTTTTGGGAATTTAATCTGACCTAAAGAAAAACTTTAGTTATATCAAATGTTTAAGCCATAGAAAAACTTTATTGTTGTATGTTCCGTTCTTCTTTTGTCATTCAATTGAGTTGAAGGGTGGTCAATATAATGTCCTTTCCTTTTTATTTTATATTCTTTTTTCAGTTAAGATTACTTGATGTAGGATAAATTTAGTTAAGTGGTAAAATAATTTAGGATTTTTTTTTATTGTAATTTATTTATTGAATTCTTAGAAAATTCATTGAAATTATTTCAACTATAAAACTTTCTCTGTTCGGTATATAAGTTGACATTAATTGGATATTTGTATGTACATATTTAAGAATTAATTATATTTTAAGAAAATTGTTTAATTTGTTATTCATAATATTTGAATTGATTTTATTGAGCTTGGTTTTAGTTTACTCTTATTGGTGAAGTACTTTATGCATTTTTTCATTTATATTTAATTTATAATTAAGTTAAAATCATGCAAAATGTCAGATCAGTTAATAGTGTTTGAGTTATTTTACCATAAGTATCAGACCGTGTAATTTTCATAAGAAAGTAGTTACTCGATAGGGCCTTGGATATCTTTCTATTATTTCATTTTTAGAACAAAATTAGTAAATAAAGTTCCAAACCCTTTACGTTTTTCGTTTCAATGCTAGTTATTCATTTATATTTTGATTTATTAATTACAACAAAAATTGCACTTTCCTTACTTAAATCACTTAAACTATAGAACGTTGGAGACTAAGAGTAAACAAAAAAAATTTTGTTTTTTATTTGAAAAAAACGAAGACTTAAAGTTTATTTCTTAGTAGTGAATAATTTCTCTTAAGTACTGTGAGCATAACTTTTCAAAAAGCACATTTAGCTTTGCTAAAAAATTAATAATGAATTTTCAAATTTTAACATTTGTTAAACTGATTAAGTTTTAAAAATTTTCAAATTTGTTTTATTATCAAATTTTCATGGAATTTTTAATTTTTAACTTTTCCTATTCTTCAAATTTAATACAAGAAAAACACAATAATTTTTAGTAATTCACATCCTTCATATAAATCATATGCTCTTAAATATTATACTAAGGTGAAGAATAAAAATAAATTTGGATTGTTCCATCACTCAATTACATTTTCCACTTTCTTTTCCTTGCTGAGAATCATTTATTTTCATTAAAAAATTTGATTGTTACCACCTGCTCAGAGGGATCTCATCACTATGGAACCTATTCATATATTGACTTGGTGTTTTTTTTTTCTTTTCTTATTTTTTTTTTTGAATATTTGAAGTTTAAGAAAGGTAAATAGGTCTTAACAAGACATTTTGCTGTCATGCCTGATGAATATTTTGTTAGAATATTGGGATTTTATTTGAATAATTTTTTCAGATTAAATCCCTATATCTGGGGCTAAATGGGATAATATTCCTAAAGACTAAAAACGTGAAAAAATAAATAATGGGATTGAATTTAAAGTAGAATTTTTAGCTATTGTTGTTAATGCTGTAAAAAATGACTTGTTTATATTTAACAAATTTTAGTTCAGGTGTGGCAAATGCAAATTGAAGTATTTTTATCATATTTATCATACAGAAAGGCTATATTTCAAACATATTTTCTTTATACATAACATCCATATTTTGTATTTTTTCTGTATAATACACAAAAATAATACATACATAATCTTTGTATACCTTTAATTGTCTAAATTTTTATAAAACTTAAAATCAACTATCGCAAATTATAGGTACTAATGAATATTTCTTAAATTTTTTTCTTACATATTTATAAAAATATTAACATTGTTTTCAAATGGAAAAACAATGAAAATTCTCAATTACGGACAAGCCAAAAATATTACCACAAGGCAAAATATAATACTGTTGAATTCAAACTTTTGTTTTGTTTAGAATTTAAGATGCGATATAAAATTATATTTGTCATAATTCGTTAACAAATAGCAATGAAATTTCCTAGTGATACTTTAGTGGTAGAAAATAGAATAAAAGTGACAAAATACATTTAAATTTAGAAGAAAAGTTTTGCATATTTAACTTCGAATTTGCAATGTAAGACCAAAAATTTTGTAAGACCTAAATTTAGTGGTTTTATTCTGAATATAAAACTTTTTCTTCATTTCAATGATTTGAACATCTGTTGGTTAGTCTGTAAACCTTGTCCTTTAAGGTTTTAAAGCTTGTGGACTATTTTCTTAGCTGAAGATTGTTTTCTTAAGTTTCAGGAGGGCACAAAAATGACTAAACCCAAAAAGTTCAGAGATTACTTAATATTTTTTTTTTTGTTTTTGCATAATTTTAGGTATAAACTTAAAAGGTTAAATAAAAATATTTTATATTGCACACTGGGACTTAGAGATTTATTCTTGATATATATTAAACAAAGATAAGTTCAAATTTTTGTAGCTAGTTAGAGAATAATTAACTAGTGGTAGTTTTAAAATAATGTCTATATTGCTTACCTCTTGAATTTCATGGTTTGCATGCAAAGTAATGTAACTTCAATGTAATGTAATGCCTAAGACTCACTAGCGCTTAGCGTATGAGACGACTTAGCACAGTAAAAATGGAGAGTTTTCCTAAATACCAATACCAAGCATATTACTTTTTTCATTGACAGAAAGCAAAATGCCAAAGTAACAGGTCTATTTATGATTTATGTGTTGTTATTTCTTAGTAGTTAAATCTTAGTATTCAATGACTCAATTCTTCCCGAATTAAAATATTCCTTTTGAGAAACCGACAAGCTAGCGTTAACTATTCGCTAATTCAAGCTATATACCAATTCAGTGGAAACTTATGGACTTATTAGCATTTAGTGCTAAATTTTGTGCCGCTAAGCGGCTAGTGAGTCCTAGACATAAGAGCGTAGAAAGTAGTAAGAAGGCCAATGGACTGGCAAAAGTGAGCCAAAAAGTCATACATCTCAAATTTTTCTAAATAATATTCAATAGTTTTTTTATTTTTGTTCTTCATTCTACTTTTTAATTTTCTTGCCTGCTACAATATTATCAATTCAAAATCACTTGGTAATTTCTTCTTAAATTTATTTTGTTATCGCCTTTTTAATTGACAAAAATTTTCAAAATATTAAATTTTCTTTTATAACTTTGTGAATATGTTTTATATTACTTATCCAGCAACCACAGTATTATTTTTATTAAAAATCTTCTGAATTTTTTAGATTAAAATTATCAAAAAATATACAGAATCTGAGAAAATAAATTTCTTTATTATTGGCAGAATTAGTATGTTTATTTTAGCTAGAGTAAAAAAAAGTATCAGTTATCAGAAATCCAATTTGTAAATTTTATAAAAGGCAATTTTTATGTTATTCAAAAGAATTTGTAAATGTTGACAGAAAATTTTTTTAACGATATACATTATTATCTAATTTAAATTTTTATCATAAATTTATAAAATTTCTCAACAAAATCAATTTTTCATCATTAAAAAGAAATTCCGGCTGGTTTTCATAATTTTTCCCATATAAAATGAAATATTGCTTTTCTTGAAGAGCCTTCTAATTTAATATGATAATAAAGATGCCCATTTGTTATTATTTTCTCGTTAAACATTTTCCACTTTATGTAAAGATCTAAGCTTAATTTGCTTTTTAAAAATTCTTCATTTTTAACATTACTTTGACGTAATATTTTGTATACTTCTGTTTTGAATTTAGTTTCTAAATTTCTTAAGAATCCTTTAATCTATGATGGATAATTTAGGCGTGAATAGTTATCAACAGTATTTGAAAAATAAAATAACTAATAAAATTAAAAAGGATCAACTAAATTTATCAAAAAAATGAAAAAATTCAAAGTGTAATTGTATAAAAGTATTCTAAATTGCGGCTATAAAAACAAATTTTATTGGCGTATTAAAAACACTTTTAATGATAGATGAGCAATATATATATATATATATATTTATAACTAAAGATAGAAGATACTTACTGAATGATGAGAAATGCTATAAGCACAGTATATAAAATGCCTGAGTGTTGAAATCAAAAAAATTTTTCCTTTGGGAATATCTAGCGACACTACAAAATTTTCTATTTGATTAATGAGAAATTTGTTCAATTGATGGATGGCACGTCAACTTCATTTTTCTTGAATGACGAGCAATTTGGTAGTCTCCAAGGAAGTTAAGCCAATCAAACTTTCATTTGCTTTTGAATTATCTCAGATTATCCTTACATAATCAAACTCATGTCCTTCCTAGTCAGCGCAAATATATTTTATATATTTCAACTAAATGCATGTTATTTTATTAACATACAAACATATTCAAACCTTTACAGTTTTACTTGAGAACTCTGAAATGAAAAAAAATTTTCTTTTTGAATAAAATGTAAAAAGTTATTTTCCTAAACAACAAGAACAAAGAAAAAACAATTTCTTAACTTTTCTAAAAGTTTTTTAATTTGACAAAAGAAACTTTTAACATAAACACAATTACATTTAGGCAACTTACCAACTTTTATTTGTAGTCAACTTTAAATTTGTTTAAAATTAAATTTAATCGGAGTTTTTAAAATATGGGCTCATGATTTTTCTGAATTAAAAATATGTTATGAATAGCGTTTGTCACTTTAAAGAAAATTTGGTAGCTTCAAGTATATTTTTTTTATGAAATAAGTATAAAAGTTTTTAACAGCTTTTGTGTTATAAATTCATTATAAGCTAAGTGATTAGAAAAGTGTTACCTAAAAACAAAACTAAAATAATAATATTGTGGGGAGAGTGGTGTATCCTTTGTTTAAATTACTTTTCTAAAGTTGCCTTAAAATTCCAATGAGTTATATTACAACTTAAATGTTGAATTGAATTGATTTTTTCATTTATAAATGCCACATAAATATTTACTTTAATTAATTGAAAAAAAATCTCTTAATAAGATTTTTATTTTTTGGAAAATCAATAATTAAAAATTATTATTTCTATTCGTGACTACAATTTTTTTTTGAAGTTGAAATTATAAATCCAGCACGAAATGATTGGAATTTAAGAAAAATTTCTTCTCCGTTTTCATTTTAACATTGATTTTTCAAAAATCCCAGATAAATTATGATACAAAATAATAAATTTAATCCTTTAGAATAGCTGATAGATTAAAAGGGTAGTTTTATTAGTTAAATTTCTGAGAGTCAGCAAAAATTTGTTTATATAATTAGTTCTAACCGAAAAGACTTGTTTCACGTATTTTGATTTGGAATCATTTAAAGTTTTTTGGGTATTGTTGAAAAATTAAATTTTTTACTATAGTCATTTAAAATACAAAGAAAATGTAATTTTTCTTTTATTTTGTTATTAAACACATTTTTTTAATATCGTTCCTTTTACTTTAATTTTCAAATCTTGCATAATACTAACAAGAAGCTAAATATTTCTTATAGTGTCTTGAAAATTATACCAAGTAAAAAACATAGTTTAATTTCAAAATAACTTGTAAAATTAAAATAGTCAAAATATCTATGCACCATTCCTATTAATGGAAGACCTTTGGTAATAATTTGATCATTTTTTGCAGACATTGTCAACAATTTTGTATGAATGATTTGTGTATGCATTATTTCATTTCAATGAAAATGATAAAAAACTAAATCAAACTTTAAATTATAATTTATGAATTTTTAATCTTTGTAACTAAGAATTGAGTGTAAAAATTACGATAGTTTAGGTATGTTTAATTTTAAAAGGCTAGAATAATTCACTTCATACAACCCTTATAACAACTTGTGGCTGACGTGATGCTATTTCTACGCATAAAATAAGAACCTCGTATCACTTGATAACTTTTTCTGGACAAAAGTAAAAAGTTCGGAAGATCATTAATAAATTCTTTTAATAAAAATGAAATGAAATATAAATAACAAAAATGTGGTTTTATTAAAACCTAAACACAGTACTATTAATATCACTAATTTGCTCAAAATTTGACCTGTGATGAAACTGCTTGTGATCACGACGCTTGAGAAAATCTTTCGTCGAAAATGGCACACACACTCTTCCTTTGATTCATTTAAGTAAGGGGTAAAAACATATATGTATGAAGCGAATAAAAACACAGGTGTTCAAAAGTAGTCTTATAAGATTTTGACAAAAAATCAAATCAATTTTTTTGAAAATTACATATATTAAAAATTAGTGCATCATATTTTTTTTCACTGAAAATCTAAATTTCTTATATTTAACCATTTATTTGATCTTCTTTCAAAAAACTCTACATCCAAAGCTAATGAAAAAAATCTTAATATTAGTATATTAAATGAAATTCTTTGCTTATTACAAGATTTCAACCAAATTTGAATATCCTGAAGACATTGAAAAGAAAATTCATTCTTTGATTTGTCGCTGCATTTAAAACTTCAGTGAAAGAATATATCAAAAACTTTGTTCATAGTGGAATGTACATAGATTGTTTTTTTATTTGATTTAAAATTTATAACACAGTCATTTTTCCAGGTTATTCACTATTCAATAGGATTTAAGAATTTCATTGTGAATACAATTTCTTCATTTTGAACTATTTTAGATTCTTGCTGATTTGTATATATGCTCAGGAATGGAAATTCTTAGATTATATGTACCTACATAAAGTATGTTAATGCATTGTAAAAAAAATTAAATTTTTTTATAGATTTTTTACTTTTGATTAGTTTTAAATATTTGTATATTATTTGGTTCAAAATTCTAACCTTATGATGCTAAAGATATTAAATTCCTTTTATATCAAAATATGTAAATTATAAAAGTTTTCTTAATTAATACTGTTATGTAGGCTTAGTTAGGTATAGATAGAAAACAAACAAAACTGCTACCAAGTGTCTGCATTAATTAAGTGCTCCTTTCAATCTAAAAATAAATATTTCTTTTTCTTTGGATAAAGAATACTTAAATCACCAAATGATTTCTGAAGTTTTCCTGAATAAAGCTACCAACCAAATAAGTTAGTGACACTAAGAACTTTGGAAAGATAGATTATCTTCCTTATCCATGTAAATCCTTCATATTTAGGCTTATATCTATTCATATACATAGATATAACACTGTAATATATATATATATATTATATGTGTGTATATATATATACATTTCATAAAGTTATGCATGAAAAGAATAAAATATCTTTGAGATGAAAGCTAGCTGTCTTTATAATTTATTTTATTGAAGTGAATACGAAGGATGCGCGTTACAACTTAAAGGACATAAATCCCATTATCTCCCTGAAAGTGATGAGTAAATATAATTAAATGGCACTCGAGTACTAATAATGATCATATTTTATTGCATTTGTATGTATAGCTATGGCAAATTTATTTTTGATATTTTAAGGGTATATTTTAAACATGAAATTGTTAAATTATACTAGGTTAAATTTTAATGGCATTCATTGTAGGATTTAGCTAAATTATAATTATCTAACCCATATTAATATATTTTTAAATTTTGACAAAAAATATAAGGTTGATGTATGATAAATGAATTTAATTTCGAGTAAATCATCAAAAGAGCTTATTTTAATCATTAGTTAATTATCTTATAATTAATGAAGAAATATAATTCTTTATGTTGACAGTTCATATTTTTTTAATGGATGTGTTTTTAAAAAAGGAACTTGATAGTTTTTTATGCTATAAAGTAATATTCTATATTTTAATAATATCCAAAGTAGTAAAATGGCTTTTAGCGAAATATTTATCTAAGATAACTATTTTACATGCATTAGGATTTAGGATATAAAAAATATTAGTTAAACTAATTGGTATTGGTATATTTTCTTTTTACAATTAATAAAATAATATTTTTGCTATGTTTGTCCTTTTGAGAGTTATCAGATTTATTTGATTTTTTTAAATTAAATTATACAGACTTATTGAGATTTAATAAACTTAATTACATAATTGCTTTTTATATGGCAAGTGAGATTAGTTCATGTATTTTATCTGTGTTATAAAACGGTCAGTTAGATATTATATTATTAGAAAATATGTTTTAAGGTTTTATTATTTTGGAGGGTAACATGGGCATATTGGCCTATGGCATATTAGTATTCCTTAAATTTTTAACTCTTGGGTAGTAGCGTTTTTTTTTTACTTTCGGGCACACAAGGATGAATAAATCAATTTTCAAGTAATATCGTGCATATAAAAGCATTAATATGTGCGTGAACTTAAGAGATGTAAATTTTCAAAAGATTTTGTTGTTTTTTGCAGTTTTTTCTATTCCACTTAATCGAGCAGCAGTAAAAATTATATTTAGCTTTATCTAGTGGCGCAAAACCTTGGACAAAATGTTGTTTAGCAAAACTTCATGTTTGAAAGTTCAGTACTCCAAGATTGTTGTTTGTTTGCTGTATATGTGCTGCGCACTTTACAAAATTTGGAAATTTAAAAACAACTAACAGTTGATTTTTCCTGGCAAGCAGAATTATTCGACATAGCTGCTAAATTTGAAATATATCGACGTATTGTCAGTTTTCCGCAGGTGAACCACCACTATGTCTGAAATGTTTAAAAAAAATCCACACCACCAATTAAATGTATTTAAGTCTACTATAGCTTAAATGTAAAAATAATCTCTCTAATTTTTAATAAAAAAAATTATTTTCAACCACATAAAGTTTTTTTTATTTAACAAAACTGTAGCTGATATGAGCCAGCGGTCCACAATGTTTTAAGCTCTTTGTCAATTGTAGTAATATATTCTAAATATTGCAAGTGAACAAAACTTAAAACTATAATAAGCTGATTTTTTCTTTCGACAATAGTTTGACAGTGAATAATTGTAGAAGTTAGGTTATGTTAAAACCAATTGTATGGTTCAATGATCTTTTTCACTGAACTTAAATTATATTTCCAACTAGAATAGCTTTGATTTAATTTATTTTATTAAATCTAATATTCTTTACACCTGTATTTAATACAACAAAAATGTTTGATACGATGATCTTTTTCACCGTATTTGAATTGTTTTTCGACTAAAGTTAATTACTAAAAAATTAGTTGATTAATATTTATAATATAATTAATTCAAATATTACTACAAGTGGATCAACAACTTTTTATTATTGTAATATAATTAATTAGCTCAAGTGGATGAATTTGATTTAACTGCTACTCGGTCGGTAGCTGCACAGCAACTGACGCCAAGTAGCTTGCAAACTTTTTAATTGCTACTCGGCATTCTATTGTCATTATCTCGGACTCAACACCAATTACTGATACCCTTTCTTAACACATGCCTGTACACAGCATTTAGTTCGAAAAAAGACATTTTTGTATGGAAAAATCATGTACTTCACTTGTTGGAATCGTGTACGCAGTACAGCCTTTGAAACGCTGTACTCCGCGAAAATCTCACATCTATTGTGAATTTTAAGGCTGTGTACCAAATCAAAATTAAAATTCCGTATGGGCTTATGTCAAAATTATAATGCAAATGTTAACAAATTTGTAAGTATATTAGTTTGTTTTCTTTTAAAAGTATATTTTGATTAATTACAATATAAATTAGTGATTTTTACAGTGATTTATATATCCTAATAGTAATTAATTGATCAATCCGCGTAGACATTCCGATCATATGTTTTAATAAGCCGCCATGTTGTACACGGTTTCTCTGTTAAGAATCGGTTTTTGAGAAGGAGGTGTACAAGCATGTACACAGCGTCAGTCAAGAAATGGTATGAGCAAAAGGTAAGAATTTTATATTTTAATATGATTTTGAATTATTTAATTGTTTATTTAATAAAAAAATTATACAAATTAACAAAATTAACATAAATACAACAACAAACAACAAACAAATTCTTGACACATGAAATATATGTACTAATTGTAAGTACTAAGTACTAAGTTCAGTGAATGCGCTTATTTCTCTATATAGTACAAAGTATTAAGTACTAGGTACAGTGGAAACGCACTATAAGTGAAACAATATTTAATTTAGACTCTGATTCACTTAATTTTACATATAAATTGCCCTTCGTTAAATAATATAAATTTCTACTCTGAAAATTTTTATTATATAATTGAAGTTAAAATTTTTATTATTGCTTACAAAACAATAATGAAAATCTTTTTTTAAATTGTGGTTATTTTATTTTTCACTGGAGTCTGCAGATTTTGTAAATTTCTCAGGTATGTATGTCCAAATTAAAAGATAAATCTTGCTAGGGATTTAGGAGGAAAAAAAATAATTTTATGGATTTTTATTTTGTTTACTTTTAATAATTAACTATACTATTTTTATGTATTATAATATTTATATCTTAAGAATAAATTTGTATTCGTTACAAATTTTATAAGTTCACTCTCTCTCAACTATTTACCCTAGAACGACTTGTTGCAAAGAATTTGGGAGAGTTTTGAGAACCAAGAAATGGCAAATTGCATTAGTAATTAATTATTATTAAAATAAATTTAGAAGCCTTCATAAATTAATAGGATAGAAATTTAATAATAAAAATTTAATAAATCTATGAAGATAATTACTACTAACTAAGTGGCTATTGCCATAGAATAAGTTATCGTATGAACTGAATTAAAACAAATAAAATCAAAGTTAGAAGTAGATTTAAAATAATAGCACTAATATCCATAACAATCTCCTAGGATAAGTATCCAAGCAAAAAGAAAGCTTATGCCGTTTTTTTATATTTAGCTCTTTATTTAAATGTCATATTTAAATAAAGTCATATATGGGAGTTGTTTTTGTATATTTTAAAATTCATTTGCCCAATTTATAAAAAAAAAAAATAAACATATAAATAAAAATTTAAAAATTTTCCATATTCCTTTTACTACTAATTAGGTTCACACAAAAAAAAAAAAAATAGAGAAATTTAAAAAAAACAACTAATCCGTGTGAAAATCATTGTCATGCTTAACTCTCATGAAATTTTTATAATGAATATAGACTTCTTAGTATTTGGGGTGTGTATTTAATATCATTTCTACACGAAAAGGTGAAGTTTTTTTTCTTTGACGTTCTTTCACTTGAGAATAATAAATTAATTCACAAGACATTTCTGAACATTTTGAATACACTAGAAAACTTCATTTTTAGACTTCAGATTGTATGATAAGACAATTAACTGCTGTTACTGAATGGTAAATTGCTGCCTTTCCTTATGATATGGTTTTTGCTTGATTTGTAGCATTTCGCTTCAGTTGGCAGAGATTGATTATAAAATTAAAGTACTCTGTATTGTCAATTCATTTTGATATGTGAATAAAAAAATGTTCTGCTTTTCTATTCTTTTGTTATGATGAAAGGTTCTAATATTTCATTTTAGTTTTATTTAGTTGTTTTTGGATAAGATCGATTTAAGATTGATGTAGGTTTTTTCGGTTTTTTTGTTTGTTGTTGTGGTTATTAAGTTTATGTCAGTTTGACTTTATTGGGTTAACATATACTCGTACATGTAGATATTTAATAAGTATACATAAATCTTATGTCATTGAATGAATGTTTATTTTAGACTGGGAAAAAATGCAAGAAATGAAATTCAAAATTTTAAAAATAATATATTTATTAGAAAGGTATATTCTAGCTACTAAAAGTAAGTTTTGAGGAAAATGTGATACATGTTAATAATAGTCGCAAAATATGAATAAAATAATAATTTGTTAAAATTGATATAACTAAATTGATGTAAAGGACATAGAGTTTGTTTTATATCTAAATCTAACAATATTTTACACCCAATAGTGGAATTAAAAATGCTACAAGTTTATATTTTCACTTCTGCTTGACTTTATTGGGATTAAATTTTAATCAACCATGTTTTCTTATTAGTATTTCTTAATTTATATTAATTTGAATTAATGATTTAATTAATAATATTTTATTAAAGTAACTAGTTTTATTTGCTGAAATCTCAACTTTAATTGCTTATACCTTGTATGAAAATAAAATTGAGTCTCTGGGCATGCGGATACAATATATATTCAGAATTGGCAAATAAGATTAAAAAATGAGAATTTCAAAAGAAATCTTAAATTTTAAATAAAATTTTTGTGAAAGAAGAACAGCATTCTGTGTAGTTGTTGCTTAAGTTTGAAAATAACACGATACTTTGTTCCAGTTCCGCATACAAGCACATTTTGAATCTGTTTGGGATAACATATTGTGATTTTAAGTTAAAACCCACTATTTTTTAGTGCACAATGCATACAAATGGTACAAAAATTCTGCCAGAAAACCTGCTCTTTTTTCAGTTTGCATCTGAGTGTATGTTGAAATGAGCTTTAAACAGCTTTTGGCACTGTGTAAATATTGGCCCATAAATGCTTTTCTCAGTTATAAAAATTAATTCTCTAAATATCTAAGTATCTTTTCATCAGTTTTTTCCATGAAAAACCAAATTAAAATACTTATTTTATAAAATACTTATTTAATTTTAAAAACTTTAAAAACCAAAAATAGAACAAAGTTTTAACTTTCCAAAATTTGTTGTATTTCAATTAATGACTTTCCTTTTGTTTCAAAAACTTGGAAGTAAACAAAAACAGTTGCAAGTAATGTAATTATGGAAAACATCCAAAACGTACCTCCAATCCCTAATAAATTTATAAAATTTACAAAAGTTTTCGTTACAATAAATGATAAAAGCCAATTCGTGGTAGCTGCAATTGAGCTAGCTAAGCCTTTGATGTCAACAGCAAAAATTTCTCCAACTATTATCCATGGTATCGGTCCAAATCCTAATGAAAACATTATAATATAAATACAAAGAGCTAATATTGGAACCCATCCAATCTTTTCAACGCTCTCTGCTTCCTTATCAAGCATAAAAAAATAAATTCCCAAGATGACTAAGCACACCGCCATAATAGTTGATGATAACAAAAGCAGCTTACGTCTTCCTAGCTTATCCACAACAGCAACCGATATAAATGTTGCGATTACTTGGACTATTCCTACTATTATTGTTGCTAGGGTATCCTTTATTCCAGTTTTTGCCAACTGCCAAAAAAGAATTTTAAATTATAAGATCAGTTCAGTTCTAAGTCCGTTTGAATATTTACCCCAAATATTTGACTTGTGTAAAATATAACAGTATTTATACCACTCAATTGTTGAAAGAACATCAAACCTATACTAATTATAAGTGCTCTTATACTTGACCTTTTCAATAAGGATTTTCGTGATGAAGTATCAGCTGTTGACAATCTATCTTTTTCCATTTTAATTTCAGTCACTTCAGCAGCTGCATCATAGTCTTTACCCCGCAGCCAACGAATAGCGTTAATGGCTCCTTCTGTATCACCTTTACTAACCTTAATAAGGTAAATATGTATTTATAGATTTATATGTATATTTTGGAAAGCGTACCATATATACTGGAGACTCAGGCATGAACATTATTGCCAAAAAAGAAATTGGTACAAATTGGCAAAACATGGAAGAATAATATAAAGGTAAATAAGCTCCCACTATATAAGCAAATAATATGCCAATTGTTATTCCAAGTTGAAAGAAGCTTCCTAGTGTTCCTCGAATTTCTTTTCCGGCAATTTCACCGATATAAATTGGACAACACACACAGAAGGATCCAGCTGCTAATCCTAGTATGAATCTTCCTATATACAACATGATGACATTTTGTGCGAAAAGCAGCAGTGCCCAGCCAATAATTAATGGAATGACTAGTAGCATCATAGTTAATTTTTTACCAATCACATTAATTATGAATCCTATAGGTATGGGTGAAAGGGCAGCTCCCAAAGTTAATGCGGCCCCAACCCATGAAAATTGTTCTTCATTTACTGGAAAATCATATTCTTGCTCTTTTACAAGCCTTGGACCAGCATTAGAAGTCCAACCAAGTAGAGTTCCTGTAATAAATGCACCGTTAGCAGCTGCCAAGGCTGCTATATATTGCGGTAATTTAGTTTCTGCCATTTTTCTGTCACTTATAAGTACAATTGAATAAATTAATTATTGACAGAAAAATTAAGACAATGGCTTCTTTGATTATTTCAAAAGACTACTATGAAATTTTTTAGCTTCACTCTGGAATGCTTTAAAATAGTTCGGTTCTGTTCTTATAATATATTTTCTTATATATATAGATATCTTGTTATTTTTTTAACATAATTTTATAACTTATTTTTATACTTGAATCTGGTAGATTATATGATTATTGATATGATTATTGATAAATCTCTTGGCAAATAGAATTTGGGCTTAAGAACTAAGAGAACAAGTTCATCGGATATGTTGTTAATAAGGTTTCTGGATGTCCTTGATTTCTAACGCACTAACACTAATAGATATTCTAATAGATAAATAGATAAGAAAATTATTACTTACTTGCATATTATTACAAATTTTTTTCAATTAGTTTGAATATCTTTTTCAATTTTTGGGTAATTTTTAACTCAGTTAAAGAACTACGAGCAGTTTGAAGTTTTTCTGTTTTTGATAATTTTTTAAATTTGAGACATTTAGTTATTGTAACTATTTTGATTTTTATTTTCTTATTAAAAATTTTTTTATTTGGTTGAAAATACAAGAACTTTTTAGTTAGCCTTTTTTTAATATATTCAAATTCAGACAACTTTGATTTCAAGTGATTTTCTTCTATCTATTATAATTTAACTTTATTTATATTTCTAGACCTTTGATCTTTTGATGCATACCCCTTTTAAATATGTTTTTGCTTAAATTTTATTATTTATTTCTTTCATGCTCTAAGTCAGATTTATCTTGCCGTCTTAAGTTTTTATTAATAAATTCTAGTTATTTTTGTTTTAATTTAAAATTTTAATCCTTTATCTGATATATGGGTAAATATCTAAATTCTTCGAATTTTAATAACGTTTCTTCCCCTAAGCTTCACAGTTTACATTTTATTTGATTGAAAAAGGTGCAATTGACAAGCATAGAGCTTTAAAAATAAGTAAAAATAAGTGAAATGCAATTTTTTAATGCAAAACCCGATTTCCTAATTTTTCTTTAATTTTTCTTAGTTAATAGAAGATCTTACAATAAAATAAATAAAATACTTAAACAAGATATTAACTAATTTTTCATAGTTTTTTTTTAAAAAAATAAAATTTTTATTGTGTACTATAAAAAAAAAGCTAAGATATAGTAATAAAGGTGAAATACGTGTGAATTTACTTATAATCAAATTATAGCCTCGTTTACAAAAGCTAAACGAAAATTTGTCCGATTATCTATCAAGCACGTAATTGTGTTTTACTAAAAAGTAGACATATGAGCTTGAGGGGATTTTTATTTAAAGAAAATATAAACCAAAAACTTCTTAAATTGTTTCCCTAAGTTGCTCAGGCTGTTTCATATTTGACGTTTCAACAAAAACAAAATAACAGCATACTCATCTATCTCTTGGGGGGTCATAAAAATCAAAAGTGAATCCCCATTTTATTATCGTGTATACCCTGAAATTTAAGAAGATATATTCAATCTAGGGAAAACCTGATATGAATTATCCCAAAGGCATATACATCTTATAGAATTTTGTAGGCTTTGTTAAATGAAATTTAAGTCGAAATTAGTTCCCACGGCATTTATGTATTAAAAGAACAACAAGCAATAAAATAAAAATATTTTTCAAGCATTTGTATATTCCTTTTTAAAATTTTTATTGCTTTGTCATCAAAAAAATATTTATAATTTAAAATTGATCATTTTTCGTTTACGATTTACCTAGGATTTTGAAATATTATTTGTGTTTCAGTGTTATATCAAAAATGAAAAAATAATAAAACGATATTTTTTCTTTACAAGAAAAAAGCCTTAAAGCTAAAATGATAAAAACAAAAAATTCTTTTTTATAATATTTTAAATTAAGAATTTGAAATATATTTATTATAGTAATATTTATTTTTTTTGATCAAAAAATTCTCTCTAATACTTAAATCAGTAATATGAGCCAAACAATAAATAATAAGGAAAATATTTAAATTAAATTTTCCTGTTTTTGACAAGGATATTATTAAAAAGTGTTAGATTGTGATTAAATCGACAAATCTGTCATAACTGGTTTGATGAGGGAAAATAAATTTATTTTTAGATTAAGTTAGATGAGCAAGAAAAAATGATAAAAAACCTTTTAACATAAAATTTGAGTTTAATTCAAATTTTTTCCTTAAAGCTTAAATATATATGTACTATATATATATATATATATTGTTGAATATATCTAAAATTGGCTTGTTAACTTTTAATACTTCTCTATTTTATTGGTAGGAATTTTAAATAATAAGTAATCCTAAATGTTGGATTTAGTTTTAGAAAACCATCAAAATTCAGATATTAAATTCCAAAAATTAATTTTTAGTTAAAAATTATGTTCACAAATTTAATTTAATTTATTAATGTATGCGGAAAAAAGGTTTTTTTATACATAGTGAATAAAAAATTGGATAGAAAATATTGTTAATATATGGAAAAATATAAATTCCTATTATTTCGAGAAAATAAAATCAATATCCCAATTATTATTTTCTGGTTTGGTAGGAGTATTGAGAATGGCTCCTAATTTATGTATTTATAAATATTTTTAATTATAAGAATTTATCTATGTCAACTTTCAAATAAAACAATTTGAAAAATAAAAGATTGTTCTTTTTTAAAACTAGCAATAAAATTTTAATTTTTTTTTTACATCGTTTAATTTGAGAACAAATATAAAAATTCAAGAAATCAAATAGAAACAAATTGTTTTGAATTAAGTAAAAATATTTTTTTAATACTTATGTATATATATATAGATAGATACATAGATACTATATGAATAAATCATAAATAAAAGCATACTCGAATAAAAATTGAATTAGTGGTTATACTTTACACTCTTTTGAATCATATATCAGAACGGAAATTACGGCCACAACCATCTCTGCATGAACTATAAATTATTTCATTGTTCCGCCTATAACGTGTCATGCATAGTAGAATACATACATATAAGTATTTCATATTCTTGGTGGTAATTTCAATCAACAACAACCATTTTCAACTTCCTGGATCTTTCATTTGTTCGTTATACTTCAGATGAATATTCAATAAATATAGAAAATTATATAGATATACATAAATCCTCATATATATGAATATATATGTTAGTATATCAGATATTAAATAGAGTTTCCTATTTATAGTATAACATTTATAGTTCATTAATAGTTAAATAATATTCAGGGTGACGTTAACGTTAACATTACCTTAAGGTATGCTAGCACCTTAAAATTTATGAAGGTAAATATTTCAAAATATTTCAAAATATTTCAAATAATCAAATCAAGCTTTGATTTATTAGTCTTTTTTTAATTAAAAATATTTAGATACATCTGGAACTTGAGATCAGATTATAAAATAAATTTTTCTTTTTATTTGTTGATGAATTAGTATTATGTTAAATTGTTATCAATCTATTAAGACGAAAGCGTGACATATCATTGGTTATTCTAAAATTTAGGTATTAAACATATTTCAAAATATGAGCTTAAGATTTGATTAATTACCCAATTATTAATTTAGGCTTAGATTTTCTGTAATGACTTAGATGTTTTGTAAATGAGAATAATGAGTAGGCCTTCACGTATATAACTTAAATTAAATTTTCATAAACTTTATTTACCAAAATTTGATATAAAATATTAGCAAACCTAGTTTTTTTAAATTTTTTACAGTAGGTGACTAGTTTATATACTTCAGGATACACATTTGCCATTTAAATATATGCTTCTCCAAAAGAAAACTAAATATAAACAATTTTATACTTTTGTAAAAATTAGTAATTTTGTTGTTGTTTTTATTCCAACGAATAAATAAATCAGTGCTTAGTTATTATAATTTAAGCTTTAGAAGATTAATTTGTTTTCTAATAAATCTAATCCTGTTACAATATTCAAATTAAAGTAATTTATAATTTCTCTCATTTATAAAAATGAAATCGATGACATTTACCCTAAAACTTTTAGCTCATGAAAAAATTACTTCATTAAATTCTATAGCAGTTCATCGAAACTTTTTCATAAAACTTAGTATTCGTTCCAAGTCATGTCTCTTCGATCTCTTTTGAATATGTTTTTCCTTTTTAACAACGTAAGCTTAATTGTCGACAGTTAAAAATTATAAATATATTGCTAGAATTTGTTTTGAATTGTGAATTTAGGTGCTTTTTCTTTAGATTTTATACTCATTTTATATTAAATAATAAACAACTCATACACAACTTTTTCAGTCCTAGAAATAAAGCACTTAAAAGAATTATATTTATTTTTATTAAGGTTTGTTCAAGTTTTATGTTTAATTCAAAAGCACTTCAACCTTGTATTAATTTGATACTTACTTAATATATAAATACATATATTTCAAAGGATTAAGATACAATCGGTTGGCTTATGTTTATGGACTTTTGCAGACTTCTTCTTATTTATAGGTAGTCCATAAAGCTTCTTCCGATTAAGTTTTTTCCCATATGGATTCTAACATTCTCAATTCCTTAAATTATTCAATCGTCAGTTGGAGTAATTTTCCTTTTCTTTAGGTGCTGTTTATTCTTTTATTTCATTTAATCATTCTTTTAATACATTTTGTTCTGATCCATTCTGTCGGAAATTAAACTTAACCTAATTTAATTTTTTTTAATTTCAAGATTTAGGTTTTTCTAGTATTTCTTCTTTAACATTTTTCACTGATTTCAACACTTCATTTGTCAAATTTTTAACCGTTTTACATAGAATATATTAAACTATTGTAGTAGATACTGCAATACAGGGAAATTTCAATTTATTAGAAATTAATGCAAGGAAGTTCATTTTTTTTTTGCTGCTAACTATTAGTTAGCATATATTTCGTGTTGAAGCTGCAGCTAACAGTGAGATAAAAAGTAAGATGGAATTTTATAATTTTGGAAACACCTTAAGATTCATTTAAGTTCTGCTGCTATTTGAAAAAACATATTTATCTAGCTAAAATGAGAAAATTCTAATAAGGGGGTCTTCTATTTTAGACGCTTGAATTTTGGGTGTTATTTCGCACGCCATTAAAAAAAACCAATAAATATTTTAAGCAAAAATTTTTTGTTTGTTGATGTGTTGAAAATATAAAAAATTAATAATATTACAAAAAAAATCAAAATTGAAAATACTACAGGCTGGGAAAGTGGGGGTTCTTGAAAAAAGGTGGTGTCCTAGTGTGCACGATCCAGCCTTTCCAGTAATCTTCTTTTTCAAAAAAGAAAAGTATAAAAAATCTCTGTGCCGGATTTCAAGTGAATCTTTTGAGTAAGTCTCTAGATTCATGCACACCGTTCCTAAAAAAGTAGTTTGCAGAAAAACACGTTTAAAGTTTTAAAGACGTAACTGAACTAAGCACTAAATGCGTCACTAAATGGGCTCTAACTACGAAAATTATTCGAATTTCGTAAAATTCTCTTGAGAACAATTCGATTTATTCAAAAATAAATTTAAGAAAATGAATAATGGCAAATTTTTCTTATTATTATTTAACTGACTATAAACAAAAAACTAAGCTCGATTTTAATACATAAATTAGAATATTTATAATAAATAATAATATAATAAATTAAATTTTGTTTAACATATAAAGGTTTAGTTTTAAAATTTTTCTAATTCTTAATGAATTAATTTTTGTATGTTCCCAAATTATTTATAAATTAGGCTATTTAGAAAACTTTTAAATCATAAATATTACTATAGTCAAAAATTGTTTACATAAATAAGCCCAGCCTTCCGCCACGATGCAGGTTAAATATTAATAAAAAAAAAATTAAATAATTTTAAAAATAAAGTCAACTTAATATTTTTAATTTATGTTCTAATACGCTTATAATATTTGTAAAAAATCAAATAATATTTAGCTAAAGTCATGGAAATACAAAAAAAAATTATTAATTACAACTAAAATGTTCAGTTAGTAACTTTCTAGCTTGTACTATAAACAAAGAAATAAATCATAAAGCACCCAATTGAACTAAAAAACAACTACTATGCCGTTATCTATATCGATTAAACCGTGTTATAAATAACACGGAGATTAAGTTTTGACGAACATACAAGTTTCAATTAAAAATAAATGACTAGTATGTGAATCAATAGTGGAAAATAAGTTTTGATATGATAGATAAAGTCAATTTGTCATAGTGACATGGAGTAATCAGTTCCGTGTCTGTGGTCAATTAGTGGTAAAACTTTATCTTAATTCTCTGATAAATTGTAGTAAATATAGGAAAAGTCTATTTTTCTACATATGTACAATATATAGATGCAGGCATGATCAATAATTTGGGCTATACTGCTTGATATATATATATATATATAACAGTAAAAATAATATATTTTTTTGGGATTATGCAATAGTAAAACAAAGCATGCAATGGAAAATTCAAGTGAATTTAATTCAACAGAGATTTACTACCGGACACTATAGAATTATTTTGTTCAGGGATAAATGACAAAACAAAAACTGTCAGTTGCATTAAGCGAAATATGTACAGACATAAGCTTCATAGTAGAAATGATTTGTTTAAGGAAAAATTTGACTCTTGATATAGCAAAAGCTAAAAGGACAACAAAATATGATGAATGGTCATAAGCTTTAAATAAATTTTGATATTCAAAAGCAAAGAGTTATAAGCTGGGGGTGTAATCTATAAATTTTTATTCACTATAGCATTAAATTATTGATGATATTTATTTGATGGAATGCTTACCATATACCCTTTTTAGAGTATAATCTACAAACAAGTTTTTTATAAAAAAATAATGATTCACTATTATTAACTTCACTTCTTCAACGAATTCTAGGATTTATATAAATTTTATTCGGCTAAAAAGCGAAAACAGTTAGATGCAAAAATTAAAAAATGAGCTTTAGTTAATTTTTCAAATTAACACCAATTGCTGGTAAAGACAATTGCTAATTCACTAACAAAAAACAAATCGTTTTTTAAAAAAAATGAAGCATAATTCATCCCACTTTGTTCGTTAAAGATCTGTGGGTTTCTACAAGGTATTATTAATAGTAGCTTCGAAACTTAAAATGTTAATTGACATTTTGTCAAAGCATAAAAATTAAACTTTGCATAATTTCATAGAACAAAAATTGAAAAAGTTTACCTTAACATAAAATACAAGTAAAATATTTGAATATTTAGATTAATTATTCAAAAAGCTGGATAATTATTGGCTGCTAACCCGGTTAGAACAAGTTAAATACTGTTGATAAGAGACGCAAAGTGTATTGTGCTTAGTACACCAGAAAACCCATATATTATTATTTTGATTTTGTTAAATAGTATAATTCCTTTTACTTTTTCTAAATGGTAAATTCCCATTGACGAGTGAAAGGAGTCTCATGGAATCGTAGTAGACTTCGTTTTTTTTTTTAAAGTAAGAACAAAGACTTTCAAAAACCAGGAAGACGAATCTTAAAAAAGTTGTGAACTAATTGTGCTGCTTTTGAAAGAGATTATATTGAAATATAAAAGCTAAAAAAGTTTGAAACAAAGAAAAATTAAGGCTTTGCAATTGACGTGGATTAAATTTAAGGAGTTAGAAATATCAAAGATTCTAAATTAACCCGTGAAAAACAGTAATATTAAAGAAGGATTAGCTCCCAGTCATGTTCAATAGAACTTACAATTAGTGGCTTTATGTTTTAAGTTATTTTAATCAGGGTAAAGTCTTTGAAAATTTTTTAAAGTTTTTGTTATGGTGCACATTCGTTTGTGCAACCACTGCCGAATAGATTTCTATATGACGTCACGGTGCTGTTGAATTATTTCTTTGCACTCTTTGCCACAGTGTTTGCTATTGTGATTCATATGAAATGGATCATTTTAATATTTTTTGTTCATACTTCTTTCTTACTCATATCTCTTGTTGTTGTTGTTTTTTCTTTGCAAGCAAACTCTGTTGTTATACTAAGTGCAGTAACAATAACAAATGAAATGTTAGTAGCGAAAGGGAAACAGGTAACTGCCTGACTGGAAATTAGTTACGGAAACCTGAACTTGATCCGGATTGGATCAGGCTATACTTAATTAAAGACTTTGGATCAATCCTTGTTCAGGAATTGATCCAGAAATATTTACTATTGCAGTCCTCCTCAGAAAAAGACTTCGATAGCCTAATGATTGCCTTAATAAAGTTTTGAATATTTCACTTGGATCCGTACCTGATCCGGCTAGGATCCATGAGGCGTTACAGCCCTGATGCTGTCTGGATCAATAAACTTGATCTAGAACGGAATACAGATAAGGGAAACCGGATACATTCTTGATCCTATCCTTAAGAATTTTCTAGTCGGGTGCTCATTTTGGTATCTTTTATTGTATTTCGTAGACTTTACGTATTCCTTAATTTTCTCGCAGTGTCTGCCATGATAAATGGACATTTTTAGGCTTAAGTTTATAATAAATATATTTTCTTTAAGCTTCATTATTACAAAAATTCGATTCATATAAACAAATAGCTATATAAAACGTTATTAAATAAAATTTAAAATAAAACCAGCTCTAATAAATTTTGTAATTTAATATTTTTTAAAAAAAATTACAAGTTACAAATCTGCTATATTTAACACATAAATTCAATACATCCAGTTTTATTTAACCATATGTACTTTGACTATTAAAATTTATTAAAGTTATTCCCATAGTTGAAATATATTAAACCATAATTTAAATATACCAAATGAAAAATAATTCTAAATCGTCAGTATAAATTTAGGTTTGTAATTATTGCGGAAAATTGAAAGGGCTAAAGTGATGGAAAATGTGTATACATTACAACCTCAGAAAAGTGGAACCAATAATCATTTATCTGAACAGGCAGTGTAGTGTAAAATTATATCAAATATAATTTGTGCTTTTGAGTTTAACAGGAGTAGTGGTTTTGAGTTTTGTATTTTCAAGCGGTTACCATTTTTGCGGCTTTATTATATTTATGCTTAACACATTCTTTAATATCCACATATTCACATTTTTAAACAAATTTCAATATAAAACTTGGTTAGATTTAGTAGTAATAAAACGATAACTAGTCGTTTTTAATTTATTCTAAGTGCTATCTAATCAGCATTAGATGTAAAGAGTTTACAGTATCTGCAGCCTATTCAGGAAAATATCATTATGGGTAATAATTTTATAGCACTAAAATTAGGAGTGAAATTATTCAGTCGAAATTTCATTATCATTAAATTATGATTTGAAACGATAATGGCTATATATTATTTGATTATTATATTGTGAATACCTTTTGTTAAACAGATTTGACTAGAATTTCAAATTTTGTTAGAAATGAGACTGCAGTCAATTGTTAACAAATAATATAGAATAAGGCTGAAAAGGAGCATTACTTAATATATAGCAAATATGGTAATCAGAAATTATGCACAGTAGTATTAGGCAGATTTTTGAATTTTAATCTTTCGAAATGGATTCAAGTTATGAGTCTGCAGAGATTTAAAGGTAGACTGGTTATTAGATTTGTTTTTCGTTCTATAAAAACTGTTGAAATTGCTTAAAAATTTTATTGTACATCGGAAAACGTAAGGTTTAATTTTTTGATGTTTATAAGAAAAAATGTCAACAATTTGTGATTTAAATCAGTAGAAATAATAATCACAAAGGCAGTGTCTCATAATATCCGTACTTACGCATTTTAGACACATCGTTCGAGTAGAATGAAACCTCAAAATGTTTTTTTTGTTAGAGTTTTTATCCCTCTTCAACTTTGGATTGATTAATCGCTTTCACGTTTCCCAAATATGCGGTTCAAATGAAACCACATACATAATGTGCATATGAAATTAAAAAACCATCGTATAAAGTTTATTTGAATAGCTTATTGTTAGTGACACATGTGTTATTGAAATTATAAAATTAGCGAAAACAAAAAAATACTGTGATTCTTTGTAGGCTATTTTTTTAGTAGGTGGCACATATTAGACAGTTGAACTTGGCCAGTTTAAAGACATTAAACTAATATGTTATGATTAACCATGTCTAAAATCATAGGTGATAAATTTGTAATGAAAAATAGAAAAATTATGACTCCTAGATAAAAACAATTAGCAAGTGTGTAAAAAAAATATTATATAAATAATTTTTGCAAGATCTCGTTTACGAATTGGACTCAACTTAAGAGAGAAGTCATGTATAGTAGAATTTGGCAAAAATATTAGAAAAAGTACTAAACAGACAATATTTTTATATATTTTCATAAATTACAAGGTTGTCAAATTTTTGAATATCCACGACGTCAAACTAAAGTCCTTGTTTTGAATACAATAAACTACATTTCAGTATATACATATGTAGTTGCACACATGTTAAAAAGTAGGTTAACATAAATAAAAATAGATAAATTACAAATTTAAATATTTTCTTGTCCAATGGTTAATAATAATTAGTTACGGAATATTCGCATACCCAAAATTAATACGTTATGAAAAACTGAAAATTTAAAAAATTGAATTAGATGAAAAAACTTCAAAAATTACTTCATACGCTTTTAATATTTTACTGTAATAAAACATTTTTTCTCATATAAGACCATCCAAACATAAAAATCATTATTATTCTTTCATCGAATAACATAAATAATGTCATCATAGATAGAAAAAAAAATATTGATACAGGACTTTATATTTACTAAAAATATTGCCTTCTTCAAAAATAACACAATTTATTTAATAGAAAATTGTGTTGAAATTATATTAAAAACTAGTTCAAGTTTGATTGGTTAAAGCTTTCTTTTCCATAGAACTAATTGTAAGTTGTAAGGGGATGCCAGTGAGTTGAACGTTTTATACCCTTTACAAGATCCCCTGAGAGTTCAAATTTAATTTTACATCAAAATATAGTAGTCAGCTATTGAAATTAGAAGGGTCGATATTGTAGTTCTGAGATAAATTCAATTCGCCTTCTTGTTTTTTTTTTTTGTATTATTGATAAAATTATACTTCGATTCATGCCATGAAATTTTACAAAACTGATGATTAATGAGTTATACCATCTTTTTTGCAGCTTTTTCAAAGGATTTAAGTGAAGATATTGATTTTTTTGTAAGGGGAAAAAAATTGCTTCAAAAAAATATTAAAGTATAGTTAAATTTTAAGTTAATTGATATGTTTTATGTTGTAGCAAAGAAAATGTAGCTTTTTAAAAATTTATAGCTAGTAAAACTGAAACTTTTTTAGCAAAAAAAAAATGGAAGAAATTGAAAAAACACATGTTTTAGTTTTGTTAATGATATTCCATGCAGAGAGTATAAGATTTTTGGCAAAAAACAATACAACTGTGCACTTACTTTTATTATCTTTTTTCTGATTCCTTCAATTTAAATTTTTTAGCAAACGACATTTTATCACTTTTTTCTGTTTTCCTAATGGTTTTTATTTCTATTTTTATTTTCTAAAAAACCTTAATGTAAAATCAATACTAAAAATGTTTTTTCTAATAAGAAAATTGTAAATATCTTTAGCAAAGGAATTTTTTAGTGTTATCAATTTTGCAGAAGTTTTATATCCTTTCAGTTTAATACTACAAAGAATTTTTTCTTTGAAAAACACAATTATTTATAATATGTAAAATAAACTAAAATAAAGGTTAGTAAAAACAATAATTGCTTAAAGAATTCAAGAAAAAATTAGTTAAATTTTCAGCTTCAGTGTTTTTTAAACTGTCTCAAAAGAAAATTTATCTCAATAAAAAACCGTATGATGTTAGACAGTGCAGGGATATTTTTACTTATTGCTTATCAAATTGGTATTTTAAAATTTAAAAAGTATTACTTTCAATTACAATATGTGTTTTAGATTGATATCTCAATGACTAAATATATTGATCATTTGGAAACCAAAAGATTTATGCGTTTAGAAGTTTATTAAATTGCAGAAAAAAATACTTAAAATTTGGTTCACATATAACATTATAGGATAATTTTTTGTTTGAAAGGGTTAGTGTTAATCGTATCGTAGTTTAAAATTGGTATTAGACAAAGGAGTAAAGTGATTACCGTGTAAAGTTTCACCGAGTATAATTATCCGCGTGATGCTAGCCATAAATTTGATAGCTTGATACGGACAGGAAAAAAAAACTATGGAACTTTAGAAAATGAAACTAATAGCTTTATCTTTGAATCTGATCTTATACCCAAGCTTCAAAGTAAAATAAATTAAGTTCAGTAAAATTTCAAAAAATGCTTAGTAACCATTGTAAGTCTGTTTGCTATGCATTAGATTTTTCGAAAGCTAAACTGTCACTTACATTGAATATTGTACAAAATATCATCTGATTGAATTTATTGCTTTGAAATATTGCATGCATTTCGCTACATTTCCATTCTCGGACAAATGAAAGTACTTCAAATATTTGATAATGATGATTTTCCGGAAAAAAATACATAGAAGCAGTGTCTTTCAGACTATATGTGTATGTTGTGTCAGAAAATGATATTGAACGATTCCCTAAATTGAAATCAGAAAATAAATCAAAAATGTTTTTAATTAATGCTTTAACCGGGCTAAGGATAGTAGGGCTATAAAGGTAAAAAAAGCATACTTTTATGAATTTTTTTTTATAGGAATCATGTTGATTTATTTATTTTATAAACATGTTAAGATACAACATCTTAAGCATCAGTTCTGATTTTTTTTTTAAATTGTTAAAAAAAAACTCTTCGTGGTAACCTGGTGATTTACATATATGTAGAAAAAATGTACAAAATTTTAAACGGATTGGTTTAGTGGATTTTTAGTTATGATCAAAAAATGTTGTTTGTGGGAAAATCGACTTAGATTTTTTTATACGAGGTTTTTATATAAGGAACGGTCATTTGAAACGCTGTATCTTCGTCAATTTAACTCCGATTCACCTGAAATATTGACACAATATTTTAGACTTGTTTGACATTTAGAAAAAATTTTAAAAAAATTTCAAAAAAAAAGTTATAAAACCCTACCATCAACCCTTAATAGATCTGTCAACATCAGGATGCAAAATGAAAGCTCTATTTCATTTTAAGAGGGCAATGCAATAAAAAAATTGCTGTTAAAATGGGATATCAAAGTTCCTTAAAATTTGTGCCCCCCCCATACTATTCTTATGATCGCAGAGCCAAAAAATGTTTTTTGGGTGATTCACAGTGTATCAAAGTTTTTCAGCTCAGAGAAAATAAAAATTTTTTACATGTGTTGGAGCTTGCCAATTTATATATGATACAGGTATTCTCTCTATGCATATTTTATTAAATGAAAAGCTTTTTCATTTTGGAGCACAATTTTGAAGGAACTTTGCCACACTTGTGCGTAGCCTACTTAAATTTGCTCAATTTATAATTTTTTTTAACTTAAATTTACGCTAAAAAGCCTATATACTCTGATTACGGAATATAGTCTGAATGTATGTATATGTATGCAGCAAATATTTTATTAATAACGTCCAACACATTAATAAATTTATCATTTGCTCTGAGAGTAAAACTTTCGATACACTGTTAATCATCATGCTTTGCATTTTTCACTAGGTTTGATATTTTGGATCATTTGAAAACAAAACGAAAAGACGTTTTGTCAACCATTTCGATGAGATATAGTTATGGCATTGAAGTTTTTAATAGTAAAAATAATTTTTTTCTTTTAAATAAAGAACTTATATATATACTTGTATTATATATAAATTGATTTATATCTGTCTTAATAGCAAAAAATCTATCTTGATTACTGTTTTCTAATAAGACTTATTGGAGTCAAATGACGAAACTATAAAATTTTGGCTACATATATTATGTATTATGTATAATCCTTTTAAACTAAGAGTGTTCCAGTTCACGTATTAGACACTGAAATTTGATGTCAAGGGGTAATATTTCTTGACGGAAATTTATTGCATCTCATTTGCATTTGCACGAAATACATTTCACCATAAAAACAAAAAATATTTGTGTGACCTATAGACCTATTTATTTTCCTTGGATATCTTGACAATATAAATAAGCTCTTTAAATATATTATAATATAATACACCTGCATGCAGCTCACATGTAGATATAACCCTTTCGATAACAGCTATGTTACTTTATTTTTCTGCTTTCACTTAGCATTTATTTGAAGTGAAGATTCAGAAAAATGTTTACATAAGTTAAATTCATGGATTGTTTTGTGAATGTGTTTTTTCACACAATGCGAATGAGTTAGATTAAAAGAACTGCATTTTTTAAAAGGATATCATAGCAGAGTCGCTAAATTTTGTTTTTCTAAGTAATCATTTACTATTTCTTAGTATTCAAATACTGAACAAAAGTTATAGAATAATTTTAAAACTTAGAAAAAAACATTAACTTAAATTTAAAGACAATATTTTGCTAGTTGAGCTATGTGAAAAAGGTTATCATAGACAGTGATATAAGTGTGAATATTGATTTGTCCTTTACAAGAACTAAAGAGAAAAGTACTGTAAAACAAACCCTTTAAATTTGACGAAGTATTTAGGTATAGCATCTTCATCGATTGATAACTAAAAAGCAAAATCCACTTCCCACATCCTTTTATCAACCTTTAAGCTCAGTAGCTTCTTTTATAGCTGAGTCCATTATCATACTTAAGCTAATGGCTTCATCAACTTAAAATTCTGAAAGAAATAATTCGGATAAAAGTGTTGATTTAAGTAATGTTTCTTGTGTATTTTGTTAACAAAAAAACAAACAAACATCGATTAAGATATGTGTTTATTTTCATTCGACAAAAAACAAAAGAAAATTTCTTTCCATATTAGAGAAAGCAAACTAAAAATTCTACGGAGTTAATTATTAAAAATCATTCGAAGATTTATTATCATCATATTTATTAATTAAATTTTTCTTATAAAATTACATTCAATAAAAAAATAAGCACAATAAATTAATCTTAGAAAAATGGTTTTTGCTTTGAAGATTGGGGAAAATAAATTTGTAATTAATTTCAACAATGAAAGTAATTTTATTACAAAAGAATTTGATTTCATAGTAAAAATGCAATTTATAAAATTTGGATTATAATTGTTAATTCTTAATTTAATTTTAATAATTGATCATTTTTAAAATAATAGATGCTTCGTTATTTCTATGTAATCTTTAACACGTTTCATCCGGTGGCAGTGAAAATCGTACTTTGCTTTATTAGGCGGCGAGTTGTTGTTGAGAAAAAAATTAAACATTGATTTTAATAAAAAAAATATCTTGGACCACATTAGGTATTTTTCATTGAAGAAAAGTGTAGCCAATTTGAGCCACCGGTGATACATGCCACCAGATAAATCATTCCGTGTGTACCACGCGTGTGTAGTTGTATAGCTAAAGATTTCACTAATGTTGAATTTCTAATGTAATTAACGATTAAATACAATATTCTGTTAAACATATATAAAAAATTAGCATTAGTGTGCATTAGCACACACTATTTTTGCGTACGTTTCCTACTTAATATGTATAAAAGGGCAGTGTAAATACGCTAACAAATATGGATAAATTTTTTAAAACTATTGTTTATTTATCAAATTTTTATACCATCAAAATAAGTAATTTGTGACAGCTTTGGTATCTAAGTGCATAAAAGATACTCCCACTAAAAGTGCTGGATCAATTTTGAAGAATTTTAAAACCAAATTGTTAGAAATGTATAGAAATAAATATTGAAAACAATTCTTTGATACAATTTTTGAGTATGAACCGATCTTATATAAAATAAAAGTTTAAATTTTTATGAACGAACATTTAGTTTTTAATTAAATCAGATGAACGTTCATTTTTTTATTAAAAAGATAATTTAATTAAGTTTATTCAAAAGAAAACCACGTGTTTTCTTAATAATAATAATAATACCCATTTATTTTCTAGCTTTCTTTAGCTAAGATATTTATATATATATAGGTATATATTGTGAAAGACCAAAATATCCTTTAATGAGTAAAACAACCCTTGTTTCTAGACTTGGTACTCGTCTACTTGATGTCTGTAATTAAATTTCAAGTCAAAATAGTACCAAACTCATGTTGCTAAGCATTTGACAATACTGTAAAACACGGGACCGGGAAACACGTGCAATTTAATTTCATTAAAGTAAAATAATCATCGTTTACTAGATGTATAGGAAAGCAGAACTCTTTCTATCCATTAATTTATTTTAGATTTAATATCCACCACTTATATAATTTATTATGGTTCAGAATTCAATTGCAAATGCAGCAGCTTTAGGATTTGGATTCGGTTTTATAATATCGTATGCAGTCAAAATTTAGCCAAAAATAATTGTGTTGATATATTGAAAATATAAATGTAAGTGGAATACTATATAACATACATATATACATAAGAATGAATGAAATCAATAATATGATTTTGTGACTAGGATTAATAGGAATTTCATATGAATTAAACCCGATCATGATAAAATACACAAATAATAATAAATTTTTAATTAATTAGTGATTCAGTGGCTGGCTAATTGCCACGTGCAATGAACATTTTTTTTTTTATATCAAAATTTCTAAAAGTAGATTTAAATTTAAATTCTTGGTTAAACTTTTTTGTTTGCATTTGGAGCTTAGTTAATTAACGATACTAAAAGCAAATGTTTTGAATTACGTCCTGTGGATGGGGTATTTAAATATTGTGGTTTTGATAAACTAATATAAAATTTGAATTATATTTACAAAATTTTACATGTTAAAGATGAAATATATTAAAGCTAAAATAAAATTAATTCAATATTTTTAAATGATATTGGCTTTAATATTGGTCTTGATCGGTTTAGAGTTTCTTCGTAGAAATTTCCATAGTTTCAAGGGCTTGAAAAAATTTACTAAGGTGTGGAAAAATATAAATTAATTACTATACTAAGAAATCTGCTAAAAAGAAATTTTAGCCGGGCATATTTTTCATTTTGAGTCAATAGTTCATAGAAGTGCACAAATTAATAAATAAATGGCAGAAATTTTATTTATACTAATTAATTTAGTTATAATAAAATGTAAGTCTTAACAAATTTTAACAAGAAAATGGACATGTTGGCCTTTTATTTTTGTATATAACCCTATCAATTAGAGATTGTCTTATTAAATCCGAGCAATACAATTAATAATAGTTCTCTAGGAAATAATTCAACAAAATTTGTCATAAATCTAGCATGAATATAATATTATAAATTTAAGTACACAGACCCACTTTTCTAATAGTAAATGAAACTTAAGTTTAGAAAACTAAAGTGCACATACCTGTCTAAATTGGGGATTTCAAATTTCTGAAAAAAAAAAAATTGATTAAAATGATTAAATATATTTATTTCAATCAAAAAATATGCTTAAAACAAAATAAAAGATTATATTTTCTTTTGAAAAAAATATTCAAAAAAAAGGACATACAAGATGTAGTGTTAAAAAGCAGGTTAAGAAAAAGCACTAAGCACTCACAACTAGAGGTTCTCGTTTTAATTTTCCTACTATTTTTTTGCTGTGCGCTACAGATTTTTTTAAATTATTTACCGCTCCGTCCGTTTTTCTTGATAGCTTATGCAGTAACTTTATTTTGTTCAAGAATAATATAGAATTGAACTAAAAGCATTAAAATTCTTGGCTTAGTTGCTAATGTGGTATGAACGCAGACTAAGCAGACTAAGCAGGGTAAAAAGATGTAGGATGATGGGATTTCCTCTTTCATTTTTCTCGATTACTTTAAGAGTAGAAGACTATAGTAAAACATTGTATGTTTTTACTATATCTCCATATTAATTTGTAAACCTAGTTCTTTATTTATTTATCAACTTATTCAAATAAAACCTTTTCATCTTATGACCTATTACTCTTCTATTCAAAATATCTGGTCATTCAGCAATACTGCAGACGGTCCTTACTTTTATTAACTTTGAAAAAATATACTATTGACTATAACACTTCAAAAAGAAATCCTTTGATCCTGTTAAGGGTCTTTTAATGTGAGAAGAGGTTCCAAAGTTCTTAGGATAATATTTTCAATAGTGACCCGAGTCGAAATATTTGATGATGATTTCATACTGAATGTACTGAAAAGTTTGTAACTTTAACAATGATTTGATGCTGGTAGTATTGAATCGTGACTTATCTAGGCCTTTTCAATTAACATAAGATTATATGTAAAAGATTATACTTATTTTGGTATAAAGTAGCAGGATGAACAATATGAAATCATAATCAAATCTTTCGACTTGGGCATACCCAATCAGTATAAAATAATCATCAAACATAGGGGACTAGGGAATATTTTGGAACTTATTATTAATTCAAAATTCATAAAAACCATGACAGATTGATTTCTTGGATAGTAATTAACTCTAAATGCTTGCACTAAAAGTAAGATTTTTTGTACAATTTTTATTAAATAAACAGCAAAAGAATGATTTTTGGTGTTTACAGCATTAATATGTTAACTGTTACAATAACAAATTATGCTGTTAAAATTTTACAATAGTACAATACTCGCAGCCACATTCTATTAACAACTTCTTCAACCAAATTATTTTCCTAATGCCAAATTAGCACATTTCAAAAAAGCTCAATAATCATTTAAAACTTTCTATTTGTATTTAATACTAATCTGAGTGGTCAAAAAAGTTAGTTAATCCTTTTCTTTATAAACATAAAGTTTTTTTTATATGATATACTTTAGTTTCAATCAATATTTATTATTAATAATAAACATGCTAAGTTCTAAAAATAAAGCAATTTGAATTATGCAAATTATGAATTTTACAGGTGGTAACAGAAAAATGCGATAAAATACAAAATTTTCCTCTCTAGAGATATTTTTTGTACGCCTACTCAAAAATCGAATATCTCTTGTCTCATTCCAAGAACATTTTTATTTGCATTTAATTTTTCTTTTGATGTTAAAAAATAAAATCAATTTTTTTTTATACATTTCCTGAAAATGTGAAATAATTTCTACTTTTTCATCCATTATTGCTATCTTCCTTTACAAAATTTTCTGAAATATAAATTTCAGAAGAAAATATCCTTAATGCTGGAGGATATTAAGCTAATATATTTTTTTTTTTTTTGCTTCAATCTAAATCTAATTTTTACTGTAATAATCTATTTAACTTGTATTAAACGATTTCGTTTTATCAGTTTTACTATTTGAATTGTAACAAGGAAATTTTAAAATTTATAAGTGAATTGGTATGATTTTTAAAGTAGAATAAGGATTTTGGAATGACAACATTTTGACTTCAATTATAGAATTAAAAATTCTTTGTATGTATTTGTATGGAATTATTGGAAAAAAGGAAAGATAGAAAGAAAATATTTAAAAAAATTGCCATTTAATTGTAGTTTAATGGAAATTAAAAAATCACTTAGGTTTCTTAAGCTAAAATTAATCAATTTTCATGAGAAGTTTGAATTTAAGCTTTTATTTAATAATTCATTGATTTATTAAATTTGTACTTAAAATTACCAGTATTTTTAATTCGAACGATTCAGTGAAGTAAAATTGATTTTATTCTTCTTCAGAATGTAATATTGCATATTATATAAATACTTGAATTTTTTGGATATTTACAAGTAGTTTAATTTAATATTTTTTCTTATTTAAAATAAATTTCTTACAAAGCTTATTTTAAATAAGTTTGCTTGGTGCACTTTTAATTACTATTTAAATTACATTAAGAATATAAAAAATGGTAAATCAATGTGCAAATCAAATTTATATGGAATAACTTAAGAGAAAAAAAAGTAATATAAAAAGAAATTTTTTAAAGTATATTCCTACTTGAGATTGTTTTTTCTTTTTTCTGAATTCAGAATTCGTAATTCGTTGAATTCAGTTTTCTGTCTGTTTTTCTCTCATATAAAATTAAAATTAATTTATTAAATACAATTAATGAATTAATATTTGAACTAACTGTATTAACATCAATTGTCATGCACTCCCAACACAACAAAATTTAATTGAACTTGATTGGATAAATAGAAAAGATTTTATTAACAATTGAGGGTTTTTGAGCAACCTATTAGTAGGAATATAATAATGCACACTAAAGTGAAATTATAAAATTATTCTTTGAAAACTTTATGAAATTCAAGTCTGTTTTGTAATATGTTTTCTTAGGAAAGAAAGTTTTAACAAACCTCTGATTTCACATTCAATAGTTTAACTAGTTTTTTAGATTATGCTATTATGTATTTTCATTTAACTTGATTTATCTGTTTCGGAGATTGAAATAAAAATGTATTAAATGGATTAAAGACTAATGGCTTGATCCATGAATTCCATTTAGAGAACACTAAGCGAATTTTTTAATCTATACTTCTTTCAACAATAGTTATAAGTTTAGCATTTCCAATTCTAAGTAAGATAAAATCGAATTTAGTGAATAACCTTTAAAAATATATATTAGGATTATTGCTTGGATAAATTGCTTCCGATCCCGAAATAAAACCTAAATATATCTAACAAAAAACTTAAACTTTTGTTCAAAAAAAGTTCCATAGAGTATATTTTAATCTGAACTAACAAATTTTTAATATTTTGATAAGAAAAATTATTAAAAAAAAATTTACATAAGTATCCTTTTACAGATAAATATGGAAAGCAGTTAACTAAGTAATTTTGTAGTTTTTAAAATTAAATCTCTTTGAAAATTAATAAGCTTGCAAAAAGTTTTGCATAATGAAAAATTATGCTCCCACTAGTTCAAATAATTCCATCATAGTGTCAAGGATAAAAATCTATTGCACAATAATTCAACCTAGGGCAAGGTTTGGTCATTGTAATTTGCATATTTAGTGAAGAGAACTTTATTATGGTATTCTACCCTAAGCCCATTTGCATATCATTTTGTTTTTTTCAACTTAAAGCTAAAAAAACTTTACTATTATTGAATATTAAAACAAAATTTTTGTATGTACGAGTATCCAAAAATAGTATTACATTACTAATTTTAAGCATTTTTTATGCAGATTGAAATGATTTCATGTTATTTCACCATTAAAATTAAAAAATAAACAAAAATCTTATTTCATTTTTTTGTTATTGTATGTGTATTTGTGTGTGTATGTGTGTAAATACACAAATAAAGCATCAATTACCAACAATAGGCAGAGAACCAGTAATCGAGCGTTCAGTACCAAACGAAGGAAGTCAATGAATCCTGCTTTCATTTCAATTTGGATTGTAAAAGTTTCAAGAGAAATTTGTTTTTTCTGTTTTTTCATTTTAATTTGTTGCAATTTACCATTTTCCGGATTTATTTTTTGTATTGCATTGTATTTTGTATTTAGTATCATTTTTCGTTTATGCACATCAAGCTTTTTTATTAATTACTTAAATTGCTTTTGATGCTTTTAATTAGTATTCATTTATTAAGTATTTTATATAAATTTTCTTAGTAACGCAACTTTAGATTTTTTAAATAATACAAAGTTTTAAATATATTTTTGCTATGAATTTGGTTTTTTATTGAAAATATTTTAAAAATAATTAAAGTTCAAAGTTAAAATGGTTTTTCTTTTTAGTAATAATTTATATAATAATCAGGAAAAAAATATAAGAATAATATGACAATTAGTAAAAACATTTGAAAAATGAATTATAAAAATATTTTATACTATTGAGAAATAACAAAATCATTTGAAAATTAAGAATCATCGCTTGAAAATATTACATGGTCCATCACAGAATTTTATTGCAAACAGCGTAGTCAAACAAGCAAAAGAACCTATTTCTTAAATGAAATTTTACTGTATGTAGTTTTAGACTATTGAATAGTATATCAGTAAAACTTTTTTAATTGATTTTTACCTCTGAGACAAAAGATATTGGTTATTGTATGAAATAGTTCCATATTATCGCAACTTTAGAATTATAATTATTAATCAATATGAAATTTAATTTTCTAGTCCTTGTAAAACCTATCCTGATATATATAATCAATAAGAACTTGTTTAAGATTAAAAAATAAATTTCCATCCATCATTGTAAAAAATTTTTAACTACTATTTAATTTTTCTAATATCAAAGCAAAAATTTCATCTACGTTTTGTTTTTATAAGATATAATTAATGGCCAGAAATTTTAGTATAAATAATTTATTAGAAATTTATACTATTCAATTTAGTTCTGTATTAAGAAAACACAAAAGCAATTATTCCTTGAAATTGCATGTAGACATTTTGAAGACTAACTTTTTATTACTATAATTTTTCTTGCCTATTTTATACATACAAACAAAAGGAAATATTAAATTGAAATAAGAAAACTATTTAACATAATAATATATAAAAGAACAGCCTAATTAGCACAAATTAGATTAAATATTCTACATGATATTTTTTAAAAACTCTATTTCTCAGTTTAATATTTAGAATAACTTTCCCAATTAATTTGAATCTGATTTAAAAAATTTAACAAAAAGATAATAACACTGTAGTAGATTTTTTAACTTTTTTTATGCAACTTACATAATTTGAGTATGCTTAGTTCAGTTTTTTAAATATTGATTACAGTTTTGAATGCGTTTGAAATCTAATTTTCATTATTTGCTGAGTTTCTAAAATTAAATATAGTAGTTTTTAATTTAAAATTGTTAAAAATAAATAGATTTTCCATTTAAGGTATTATATGGACTTTGAAGACAAGAAAATCTTTACTGTTTTTAATATAATAAATAAAATAATTTTTCAAAACTTTGTTTACATAACAAAAACAAATATTTTACAAATTCAATAATTTAAGTTTTTTTGCGAAATTCAACCAATAGGACTCTTCCTCAAAATTGCTGTGAATAACTTATGATATAATTCATCCGAAATTAAAAAACCAAATTATTCCTTATAGCTCGTGCTTGACTGAGGGAAAAGAAAAAACATTCCAATTTGAATTTTTGATAGTGTTTTGTAAAAAAAGTGCTATTTTCGGTCTAGTTGATTATTATTTTAGAATTTTTTGTTCCATATTTTAAAGGTATCTATCTATACAGCATAAAAGAAACAACATAAACATATAATAAAAACTAAATCTCTTTAGTTTTTTATCAAAACAATAAAATTTTGACTAACTTTATATTTCAAAAGCTACAATTTTCATTATAAATACAGCCAAAATAAGACAAGATATTTTTATATTTATTGCTCCAAAAGAATAATTTTATTTTTAAATATCTTTTTGTTATCAATAAGTTAATTTTTGAAAATATTAAAAAATACTAGACAACAATATTACAGAAAATAATAAGTAATTATTTTTATTCCTAATAACTAGTTAAGACATTACTAATGCCATAAAGAAAATAAAGTAAAAACTAATCCAACCAATTTTCTTGAAGAATACTAATAATACGAATCATCTTTAATTGACTTTAATTATGCTTAAAACTCATAATAACCTTGAAGAGTCCTTAATTAAAGGTAATCTAAAGTCTTGAAATAGGATCGTATTGAAAAAGAGAAGACAAATTTTATTCCGATATGTGACTAAAAGGATCAAAATGAAATCGAGGGTAATGAACCTATACTCATATGATAAGCTGAAAAAACTTCTAATTTATAACCCTTTTCGTGCGTGAGGTGTAAAGTGAATCCATAATATTCAAGCTTCTCCATTTCTCTTTGTTTTACACACATTTTCTTGTCATCTTTTGAAATTTAGATACTAAGAAGCAGTGAGGATTATAGCCAACTTTTTTTATGTACACTATACACATTTCTAGATCTTGAGCATGTTTATTACACAAAAGATTTTCAGTATTTTTTGTTTTTTGGCTTGTCTTTGACTTTATTAATGGAAAAATATAATTCAATGTCGATTTCTGGCAGAATAATACAGAATTGTAATTTTCCTTTGTAATTATGTAGTTCTTATTTGTAAACAAAAAATCTGATTTATTTGTATTCATTTTAATGAAAATTAAATTAAATTTTATTTCTTTTTTCAAGATAGGAATATTATACATACATGGTGAATTCTTCGGGTATGCATAGATGCATTTAAGTAGTCGAAATTATTCGAAAATATTTGATTAGCATTATTATCCTCCAGAGTTTAGAATTCAGATAATTGTTTACATTTTGTAAAACATCGGGTCCGTGTGAGGTTTTAAAACATATCAACATAATCGATCAGCTTGTAGTCAAGCAAATGTTAGTGAAATTATTCTTCATAACACCGAATTTTATGCATAGATCTTGTTTGGCTTCCATTTAAATAACACAATAATTTATAAATGAAATTATTTTTTCCAATGAAGCCCACTTTCATTCAAAAGGATACGTTGATAAACAAATCTAATACTTCCGTATATTATTCTCGAAGAACCACTTCGTTCTAAAAAGGTACTTATTTGGTGCAGATTATATACCGATATGCCGGAGTCTATGGACAAAATTATTTCAGAGATAAGCAAGAAAAGTGTGTTTCTGGGCATTACCGATGAATGCTAGCTGACTATGGTAAAAATTGAAAAAATTTAATATGAATGATTCTGGTTTTCAACAAGATCAGAAATCAAAATTAGGATTATCACTACTAACCAGGTTTTTTTTATTTCTCATATACATATTACGTGACGTGATTGTGTCGATCTATTTAATAAAATATACTGATAAATAGTAATTGTGTTAACATTGTAAGTTAATCGGAGAAAAATTACCGAAATAATGAGCATTTGAGTGTCATTTGCTCTAGATCAAGAGGTAAATGAGTAAAACTTTACTGTTTTCCTGAAACTTGTTCTTTTCCAAGTTAGTGTTTGAATTTTTGGACACTATTTCTTCAATATTTCATACCGAAATTGAAAAGTGTGTCCTCGTCATTCCTTGAGAAACACTCTTCTTTAAAAAATTAGTTTTAGCTTTTTCCGAAGCACCTTGTAATAAAAATTTGAAAAGTATTGTTCAAATGTTGTGTTATCATATCGAAATTAATTAACAACACAACAATAACAACAACAGGCCTTTTTTTCAACAAATTAACTAAACCCGCCCTTTTGCTTTCTTAGACATCATTCTATGATTTTCCATAACATTCACATTATGATTTTATTTAGAGCTTTACTATCCATATTTGGCATCAAATTGAGATATAATTTTTATATCAATTCTTTATAAAAACACAGTCGGAAATTTCATTTCACATTATTTTTTTCCATATAACTTAGCAAGAATGCTGAACATTTGTCAACGCTAATACAAATACTAGAATTAAATTTGAATTTTCGTGTAATTTGATTAATCTCAGAATTCTTTTACATAATAATCTGTGCAAAATAAAATAATAAAATAAAAAGATTAACAAAAATACATTTTTCAATGTCTCAAATAATATAACAGCTCAACTTTTCACAGTAAAATACTCAAAAATATACAATAATAATTGAGATTCGGAACATGAATAACATCTGTTTTGTTTCCAACAAGAAGGGCACTTCATAACATGCAAATAAAAAGACAAGCTATATGAATTTATCTTTCCTTCTGAAATATATTAATCTTAAGGATATTTTTTTGGGTATAAAAAATATTCCTTTCGAAGATTAAAGATGACGACACACTTAAAGTATTTGATGAAAAAAGAGTATAAAATGGATGACTCTAAGAGCTTCCAGTGACACAACAAATATTTGTATATCCTTCATGTTTTCTTTTAGGATTATTCATAATTTTTTTTTAAGTCCATGCCTGTGGTTTGAAATTCTATTCGACATAAAAGTGAAAATGACTAATTCAACAAATCCTGAGATGATAAAAATTGTGCCATTAGCGAAAAATATTTCACTTTCAGGGTAACAAAAAAAAAACAACAAGAACAATAACAACAAAAAACCAAACAAAGTGAACACTTGAAAAATACTAAATTGATTTTTTCGTGTCTAAATTTTTCAAAAGAAGCCAAGGAATCAGCAATTTGTTGACATGAAATCTATCTTATTTTGATTTATGATGTCAATGACTTGACATATCCATTTGTTATCCTCTACTACTAACTGAAGTACTCTCGTTAAAGTAACATTTATAGAATAGTAATTAACGGCTTGTTGAATTAATATCCAATGAGAACTGAAAAATCATTATGTAATATCAATTTTCTATCTACCAATTTAATTCTTTTTTTTGTTCCCTTTTTAAATTATTGTTGATATGTGATCTTAAACACCTAAAACAAATTTTTCTAATAAATAACAAACTTTAAGCTGTCTATATGCATGTTAAAGACAATATGTAATCCTTGTGAAAATTTGAAAAAAAAAATTTTTCACTACCCCTTTTCTATTGTAGATATAACTATGTATTTATATTGGGAAGGTTCGTGTTATAGAACCAAATGAAATATGAAGCCTAAAGAGAGTACAGGCTTGCTTGCTTGAATGCAAATTTTGTATTTTTTTACTTTAGTGATTAATGTCCTTGCAATTTTTCACTTCTCTATCTAACACTTTGTACCTGATCGAAATAATTTGCAATAACAACAAAAATAGTAGAAAAACGTTGTTTGAATTACAAATGAGTATTTTTCATGGAAGTTAATTTTCTGGGCCTAGATTCATTGAAAGATAACTGACAAACATGTGTTATAAGGATTTCTTAGAGAGTTTTAAAAAAAACTTACCCTAGTTGATAATTGAATTTTTTTTTTTATATCCTTTTGTGCTATTATTTTTACTGTGCAGCGACCATTCAAAGTTTTGAGTGTAAGAAAAAAGAATAATTTTTTTCTATTATGCCCATTTATGATACTGTTATTTTAAAATTTTGCACTTTTGAAGATTTACCCAAACGATTATTACTACAGTTTATATACGAGAGAAGTAATTTCATGAATGTGTTACGAGTTTTTGGAATATTTAAAGGGGATAGGATAGCTTACAAAAAATCTAATAGTTATGTAAATATTTTTAAAAAAATTAAAAGGACCTTTTTTTAATAGAGTCACGTGTATTTGGTATATACTGGTTAAAATATTGAATTTTCTTAGTTTCTTAGATGCTGTAATTTTTTGTGATTATTCCTTAAATGTTTTTAATTCCAAATGAAACTTTTATATTATGAGCCATGGGTGTAATTGAAAATCTACCAACTAACTTCTTTCTTAAGAATAATTGAAAACTTTGAAGGGATTAAAGTCAGTCAAGAGTTAAGCTTGATATGTGAAAAGTAAAATTAAAGTAGACTTTTGTGCAAAACAATTACATTAGTAGAGTTTCTTACATTAACAAAAAAAGATGAACTCTTTACATTGGAAGGTCATTGTTCAGTTACGTCTTAGATGTTCAGATGGTAAAAAAAATAAAGTTTTATTATTTTTTAGGTCAATGAAATATATATCTATCAAGTTGGTTTATAATCAGGGTGTTATTGAATTTGTTTTAGACGTTGCAGTCGTTTGTGGTTGTATACCAACGAAATATTTTTTCCGTTTAATTAATTATGATAGAGCCCCACTCAATTTTTATTGATGAATGTCTTATTTAAATTTAAACTTCGTTAAATTATAAAAGTTATTTTAATTTGAATATTAACACATCAAATTAATAACTTTAAAACTAATAACTTTACTGTTAACTGTTAAGAACTAATAACTTTACTGTGTTAAGCAAGTAAACAAATTACTACACAGAAAATAAAAACTTACTTTTATACATGTTTAAAATATGTCACCACAGAACGGAACTAAAATTTACAAATTAATTTGCCCAAATGTATAAAATATGTCAAAGCATTAGATTCAATTCTTTTATACAATTAATAGTTTTAAAAAATTTATGAGTAAACTTTGAATAAAGGGAAAATGTTTGATAAATTATTGTTTTTATATTTCATATAAATCCTGACAGCGCAATTATTGATAACAATTAAATGGTTATTTTTTCTAATTTGAGTCCCTAAAAACTACAAGCACTTCCATTATTATAAAAGCAAGCACCATTTTATTTGCTACTGAAGAAGGAACAAATTTTTTAATGGTATGAAACTTTAAAAATTTGTTGCACCCTTTATTTCATGACAAACAAAACACTTTTGTTCTGCTTTTAACATGGTCTCATGAACAATTTTTGATGGCCCAAATTAAATGCAAATTATAAAATTTTATAGTGTTCTGTTCTTGATGGCGTTAATTATAAATTTTTATACATAGATGCTAATACATTGTATTAAAACACCCTGAAAGAAATTTTGTTTAAATAACCATTTATATAGATGGTTGGTTGGTTTTACTTTTGCAATAAGTAAAATTGGGTATCTATTGTGAATCTACACGTTTTTAAACAAAGAAAAACAAGAATTTGGGTTTCATTTTATATAAATATGTAATTTATTTATTTTCTTAGTTGTTATTTGTTTTTATGTTTTTCTTATATTAGTTAAATGCTATTAAAACTCTTCTTCAGCGCAATTAGACAATGATTAGTTTTATGAAACTTATTTTGACATTTCCATCATATATCCTAATACAGTGTATTAGCCCTTGCAAAAGCATCTTTTTATTATATGAGAGCTAATACAAGCCTGTGTAGAAAGGGAATTAGAAAAATTGCTAGGTTTTTATACAGTTTTTTCTTTACTTGTTTTTCTCTAAAGCACAGAAATCCAACCTTAACTCAACCCAAAATTCTGTTATCCAAATTGAAAGATATATTTTCTTTATCTACTTAACTTCTCAAGATTTTTGATTTAACATTTAAATAATAAACAAATTGAGTTACAGAAAACTCAATACCATAACTTTTAACCTTTCGTATTTGAAATACTAAAAAATAATAAAGGAAAACTGAAGATGCTGTAAGCACCCAACCGTTTGAAACATATGCCACCTGATGTCATGGTTATTCAATTTGACAAAAAGATTTTGTTATACATTAAATCTTCTCATATTCTATCGACTACGTGATATATATCCATGTGATTATATTTTAATCTATCGTACTTCGTTATATCATAGAAAATAAAATTTTATCTCTTTAAAATATAAATATAATACATATATATAAACATCTTAAAAAAAGGGTGATATATCCTATCCCTTAGCAAAACAAGTAAAGAAAACTAATTTAATATTGAAAATATTTTTCTTATCACAGTATGAAAACAGAAAAAATTGAATAAAAGTTGTGATATACACATACATGAATTTTAATTTGATATGAAATTGTTGAGAATTTGTTCATTTTGTATAGATACATATATGTATATATATTATGGATTAAATCCTTCAAGATAGAAATAAAAAATTGTATGCGAAAATAATAAAACAAATATTGCATGGTATGTGGTAGAGCTAGTCTTCATTAGAGCTCTATTTTTTATATATTTATTCTGACAGTTACGCCACAGGGTTGATGATTATTTATAAAAGTAGTGGCAGTTTTCACGGAATAAGTTGGAAAATTTTTGATTACTAACCAAAAAGCCTACAAGCAATCTATGGATTTTTTGTTCAATAATTTATTACAATATTATAAAAATTTGACAAAATAATTTATTTTTATTTTTTTATAGGAATAAATCAATCCGATTTAAAAATGTGAAAATATATAATATTTGCATATGAAGCCTTTCATACTCTTGGTTCTTTATCGAAGTTTTAATCGAAGATAAAAAATGAGCTTATATTCTATCCCCTCTAGATTTTCCATTCACATAAAGAATAATTTTTCTATTTTATGAATAAGCCAATCATTCAATAAATATTTAAGCTTTGAATTATTATGTGTTAACAAAACTATGTTAGTTTTAATTTTCCTATGAGCCAAAATCATTATTAAAAGTGAACATCTAAAACAAAACAGAAAAATGACACTACTTAATATACAGATGATTTGAAATGTTGGTAACTGAGCATAGTAGCACTAAAGTTAAATTTAAACAAACTTAAAGTCGCGTTAAATTAATATAAAAAAATATTTTTTGATATTTTCATTTTCGTAGAACCTTCTAAGTTATGATCCCTTTTGATTTTTTAAAAAATTTTTATTTATTTAATTTAAAAGAATGTTGAAGAAATTAATTAAATTGAAATATTGATTTTTTTAAAGTGCTTCTCCAAATTAAAAAGTAAATGAAGATATTAAGGTTTTCATGTCAGTCATTGAACTTTAAAAATTTACTTATACATTTAAAGAAGTAACTTATGTTATATTAGTATCACGTACAAATTTCTTATTTAATTTAAAATTTAATTTACATTTAAGTAAAACAATTCTCTAACCTCTTGTAAAATTTCTTGAAAATTCTTGGTTTGAACCAAATAAATGCATAAATAGTAATATAATAAATTTAAATGCTTAGTATTTGAGTTTTATGTAAAAGTAAATTTAATATAATATTAAATAAAAATTATATTTGATAAATTTTATGGGGTATTCCTATGCAATGCTCTTAAGAAATCAGTTTTTTTTTCATATTTTAAAAGTAAGATTTGGTAAAAATATCCTGTAAAATAAGCTGAAGATTATCCAAGTTATAACACATAGAGTTGGGTATCAATACAAAGTACCAATTAGCAAATATCGTTGATGTTGTAACTTTAAAAAAGTTTGCTTTCATTTGTTATTTAGTAAAATTTTACTCCACTATAATGACAAAAATTTCATATAGAAGAAAATCTAGAGGAAATGTTTCATTAGAAATTTTACCATAAATAAAACCAGAAACAAACTATCTTTCTGGGAAGTCTTAAAGTTAAAAACAAAAAATCAGGGTGTATTTTCAATGTAAAATTTACGGTTGCTTCAAAGAATCATAGAAATTTAATTTGAATGGGAAGCTATGATTTATCCTGGGATATAATAACGTCCGATAAATTAAGCTTGCAGAGTTCTTGCCACGTCTTAGGCCAAAAAACTGTCTAGGTGAAGTCACTTTTCTGTGTAAAGTATTAAATTGTTTATATGCCTTGGCTTCATAGAACTAAAGCTTTAGATAAGAAGTTTATTTTATCTATAAGGCTGCCCACAGAATACTGGCTTAAAGCCGAGCTGACGCCGATTCCGATACCGAAGACTATAAAGTCGTTATGGGTAAATCAATAGAAATAAGCTCAAAGTGTTCAGAGCGCAAGCTTACCAATCACAATGGGAATCGGTGTCAGCTCGGCTGTAAGCCAGCACTCTGTGGGCAGCCTAAGATTGCTTAGACTAGACTGTAATACCTTACATTAGTCATTTTCATTGCTAGATTGAGTTATTTCCAATCGACTCGCTTAATGAAATATATTTCATGGAAATAAAAAAATAGTATCCAGCAAGCTTTAATACCTATTGTGTTATTAAAAAGTCACAAAATTATTGCCTTATACCTGAGACTGATTTCGTGTATCTGAAAAACCAACAAGTTATAGTAGCTACACCCTATAATTCCGGCTATAAAACAATTTAATTTAATATCAGATCTCATAAACGGTAGGCTCAAAATTTTATACCACAAAGTGCTAGGAAGTCTTTAGCGTTAAATTTTTAAAGAATTAGCCGTAATTAATAATTAATACTGCTATTGCCAACGATTTTTGAACATTAAAAAATGTTTTAAGCCCACGATTCCGGTTAAATCTACTCTTAATAAAACAATTAAATTTTAATTTGCCTAATATTCTTATTAAAGTTATTAATTAATAAAATATTTCAGTAAATTTCAAGAAACAATTTGTATTTGGTTAAAAAAAATCAGAGATTAATAATGGATATAATGCCAAATTGAATGATACCCTAATATTCTCTCGGTTAAAAGCAAAATGTTGAATATTTTTTCCTTTGTTAAGAAAAAAATGTAAATTGCTCTTTTATGCAAGAAAAACAAAAGCTTTGTTATGATAAGATTTTTTTTTTTTCGCTATTAAAACAAGCATACCAAAGGATCATCTGAAATGTACAAGGCCTACGAATAGCCTGATTACCATTTTTTTTTTGTTATTGTTGTTTATTTAGATTTTCTATGACAATTCGTTTCTCTAATGCTTCTTCTTTCTCACTTTTAATAACAATAAACTCAGAAATTCTGATTTTAAGATAGTAGAAATCATATTTGTTGGACTTAAGAACTTCCTTCTATGGCTGTTTTGATAAATTTATACAAAAATAATGAATTCTGAATTATGTAATTTAATGAATGGTGATCATGTTTTATAGGTATTTTTATTAAGGATATAATATTAGAAAAGATTTCTGAAATGGTTAATCAAGATAAAAACCGAATAATTCCTTCTATTTTATAGAATTTTATATTAATTTGTTTATCATATTAAGTATATTAATTGACTATAAATTTTTAACAATGCAATAGTAAAAAAATTGTTTTATTTAAATTAAAAGCAATCTGTAACAGACTTAGATGTTAAAAAGAGTGTTAATTGACTGTCAGAGCTTATGCTATTTATCAAGTTTTAAGCATAACAAGACCTTTTAAAGTTTTTACTAGATAATACAAAATAACAGAAACTTGTGAAAATGTGCTAACTGAACTAACACTAATTTCAAATAAAAGTTCAGGAAGAAATGTTAAGTAGTATTTTAATAAAATAATTTCGTTAAAAGCTGTAGTATTTTTTGTTTTAAATATGACAGATTATTGCTTTAAAGTATACGAAATGGTTTCCTTTTTATCACAACTAATGTAAGTATTTAGGTATTTAGTTGAATAATTAGACCTTTGATATATTTTGAAATAATATTTATCAAAAATAAGAAAACTTTTGGAATATTTAAATGCTCTGCTTATGATTTGGCAAAAATACAAAAATAAATGCGCTGCAATTTCAAAAAACATAAATTTCATAAGAAATTTCCATTCAAGTTTTTAAATTTTCAATTTTTCTGCCTTTTATATACAAAATTTAATAATACTAGATTGTAGCTTCTTTGATAAGTCTTTTGAATATTTAGAAATGACATAAGAGCGCAACTTCTGTAGCCTTGACATTTTTAAAAGGCTCTCATTATTTGTTTCAATATTTATATTAATCACAGTAATAAAGTTTTCTTCCATTCAATAAAATTTTAAAATTTATTTTTTTTTAATGATTTTCAGTTTCGATTTTGCTAAAGAAACTGTAACTGTAGTCCTTTAGAGTTAAAATATTACCTTTTTTAACTACACTACTACTGATCTTTCACAAACTTTTGCGTTTTTGATCCAATGTCAAATTTGTTTCACATGTCTTATTTAATAGTCAAATGCGGCGACAAAAGAGAAAACGGAATTTTTTAAGAAAAATAAATAAAACATGAAGGCTCTTGTTTAATCTCTTTTGAATCTGTGAGTGCATATTTAAAGTGCAGGCTGGATAATGAGTAAACTGAATAAAAACACATCTTAAATTATTTTAATTGCTATGTATCTATATATATGTATTAGCAACAAAATTAAATATTTAACTCCTACATCATTTTATTTCCTTTAATAAAATTTCATTATTATTTCTACTTTAATGATATAAATAAACAATTCACCAAAAACAAAAATTGATAAAATCATTTCAAACAATTTAATAAAGAAGTAATTTATTATCAAATCATCAATATACAATATATTCATAATTCTATAAGAGAGACTTCCAAAAGAAAAATAAAATGGAAGATAGGTTAAGGACCTCATATTGTTGTCAAATTGACGTTATTTGTAAAAGCTGTCCATTTAAGAATAATTTTATTATCTACATGAGCCAACATTTCAATATATTAATGAGGTACAATAGAGACGACATAATTCTATTGAACCTTCTACTTCAAATAATTTTCCTTTAATATAGGTATTGTATTTTTGAAGATGATATTTTTGAAAAAAAATTCAAATAAAATGAACAGATTTAAAAAGTAATCCAACGAATAAGCATATAAACTACCATAATAAATCCACAAGGTTCAAAATAATATTCATACAAATATAAAAAAGAATTTGGCTTAAGTTTTTTTGATTGAAGCTTATTGGATTTAATAAAAGAAAAACACATTTCATGGAAATGTATTCACAAGAATAGAAGCTCAATTTTTTATTAAAAACAAAAACTTAAAGAGCTCTTAAGCCTTGAGTTTTCTTATATACAATTTATCATAAATTTTTTCAAAAATCTTGCTTTGGTTATTGGTGTAAATTAAATCATAATAAAAGAAAAAATTTGTTTTATTTTGTATCTTTAACTCACATAAAATATTACTTAATTTTTAAAATTTGAAATCTGTAAATTAAAGCAATTTGTTCTACTTTATCTACGCCAGTGGCCAATAGTGATGCAAGTCACTACTAAAGTCTATGTTTACATTACACATTTAGACTTCTTAGCTAAAATAAATGAAATACATTTAACGTAAAAGATATTAAAACATAAAAATTTATCAAAGTGGTAATTATTTTATGGTAGATCTTAATTTATTTCCAAAATAATAAATCAGATTTTGATTAATCGAAAGCGTTTATCGTTCAGCGTTTGTTTTTACTTATGGAAAGAAAAAAAATGTGTTGAAGCTCTAATATATACATTCATGTATGCAATATTTTCTTTAAAAAAATCTAAGGACTTTTAAGTAAGCTTAGACGTTTTTCAAGCTTTTCAAGCATAGTCTTTTTAATTTCATGACTGTACAATATTTTTGTCTGTCATTTCTTTGCAAAAAAATAAAATGAAAACAATATTTTTTCTTACATTTTGTGCTACATTAAAATGTATATTATTGTCGGGCAAGTGAAATGGCCCCACATCAACCCTAAAGGCATTATACTAAAATATACAAGCAGGCGGTGTTTTATAAATCAAGCTGTCAATTCAATTTAAGGATAAGAAGTAAAATTTATCTAATATTGTTGTCCTTTAGGCGGTCCGAAGGCTATGTTAGCATACTTTAAGGTTTTTTTTTTTTTTTTTATTGATAAAATCATTTTTATATTTAGTGCTGATTTTGTAAAAAAAAAATTTTCTTTTTTCAATTCTAAAAGAATTTCCATTACTTTTAAATATTTGTAAATATTTTAAATTTATCAAAATCATCAGATAAATAAGTATAAATATTCTAATATATTTATCTAATAAATCATTATATCTAAAGAAAAATATGATCACAAATCACGTTTTCTAGAAATGTGTAACAACAAAAATGCAATTAAATGTTAAAGAATAGTTACTGCGCTCTCATAAATAACATATACAATACTTTAATTAAAGGACATTTTGTACAGCATCTAATTGAGTATTCTAGATATTAAAGCATATATCTATAGCATAACTATACATATATAGATCAATTTGTTCAGAATAATGGTACACTGTTGGCACTTTGCTTAACGTAACATAAATCAAACTGTCAAGAATACAGGGCCCAATTAATCGTATGATGTTATACACTGGATAATTGACGTTAAATAATTTTTGTTAAATGGAAATTTAAAAAAAATTTTTTTTTGGTCAATTTATTAAATATTTTTTATGTAATAACTTTTACTTATAAAACTAAGTAAATTTATCAACAATAATATTAAATATTATTTTTTCTTTAAATAAATTTTCTAATAAAATGAAATCATAAACATAAACCGTAAAATCTATTTAGCTATTCATGACTATTGCATGTTTTTCCTTTTAACATAATCTTTGGTTCAATTTCCTTCAAAAAATTTAAATTTCTTGAAGTATATATACATATATATTCTCAAAAGCCGGAAACAGAAAAGAATAAAGATGAAATAGAAGCTTAATTGAAAATCATATCTACATTTTTTAAGCTCTTGTTAACAATGTCATTGGAGTTTGTATGTAAAATGTGTGTATGTAAATATTGAATTTGAGGGCTTGTGATATTTTTAAGTTATATGTGTTAGAAATGCATGTCTACAATGTAATTTATGCAATAAAATAAGCAACTAGGATATATCTATATTTGGTTTATATCTGAGAAGATAGTAATTATTTCTATAGTAATTGTACAATGGAAGAGTATTTAGTTTTCTATTGCTTATAAATTTTATTTAAATGTCAAGAATAATAGAAGAAATTTTCAATTTAAAAGCTCTTAGGTTATAATGATTGTCGTAAATGATATCATAAAATACGGTCAAAGGTTTTATGTTTGTGCATCAAATATTAAATTCTACTTAGTAAAATTTTATACTATTTCCTAATTTCTATTAAATAAAAATAAAATAAATTCTGATTTCACTTATTTATACCTTTTAGACACATAATTAAATATCAAAATAAAATAAATGCTTTAAAAAATTTAAGTGGGAGTTTCGGTATTTCGTTTCACAGTTCACATATTTCACTAGTAATTTTACAATAACAAATAAGTCAATTTTTTAATCGAAAATCGCTACTTTGGCTTTCAAAGGGTACCAAAAAGTAAAAAATCGGAAAGAGTACCATCGTGGAGGAACACCTCCTTTGATAAATAAATTTTTATGTTTTGATTTCAAATGATTCTGGTGCGAGTTATAATGAACACCATAAAACAATTTTTTTTTCAGGGTGACACTTTCCATTGTTCAAATATTGTTTTATCATAAAAAAATAATTAAATCAACTACAACTACTTGTATTCTCAAAAAAACATGCCTCTTTTCAACGAATCAACCTAGCCCCCTTCTTCAATACCCGTGTTTAGGTAACACACAACAAAAACTCAGAAAGAATTAGGATGAAAATAATCATGGTCATAAAAACATGACAGATTCTATAAATATGTCCACCAACATTAGTTTCAAATATTGTTTTGGTCTGCTCATTGGTCAATAAGTCTTAAAGTTTGAGCTGCAGATGGCACTATAATTTTACAAATTTAATAAATTTAGGATATTCTTTAATTTAAATTGTATTTATTAGAACACGTATTCATGATTAAGTTAAAAATAGTGGCTGTCAGCTTATATTAAAATTTGAATTTAACTTCAGAAATTTTTATATAATTTGCATTCACAAAAAATATTTAGCTATATTTATTGATTTGTCTGTAAATTATTTTATCAATATTTGAGATAAATAGAAATCCAAATATTTTATAAATTTTAAGTTTTAATATGATATTTTTGGTTCATACAACAACTTGAAAGAGTTAACCGTTTTAAAGCTTCTCATTTTGAGAAATAAATTGTATCTTTTTTATTGTGCAGATATATAACCAAGTGCATACGTTTAAGCAAAAAAAAAAAAACAAGAACAAAAGAATAATTATTTGCTTAAAAATAAAAAGAAATAAAAGTTCGTTCTATTTTCATTAAAATATTCATAATATGTTTGATAGCATATCTTTAGGCTACGGTTGAAAAAACCAAAATGAATAAGAAGATATTATTGAGTTTTTGTTTTTTTTTCTTTTTATACTCTTTTTATTTATTATTTACTCTACTTAATTAAGGTTATTTTCATTTTTGGTTGAGCTTAAGTATGTTACTACAACAAAAGGGCTTCAAAATTTTTTTGATCGATAAAAGTCTAATCACGTTTGTTTGTGTTTCGTTTTTGTTTTAAGAGTTCAATGATTTTTCTACAAACAAGTATTTTCTTTTCTTTTATATACTATTATTTGTCTGTAATTGACTACGTGAATCAAAATAAAGAAAATAGATTAATTTTTGTATGTTTTTAATTGAAGAAACAAATTATATATGTTTACCCTTTATACTTGAAAGGGAATAACTTTGTACAACCCTTCAGTTGTTTAAATGATATTTTAACAAGAAATTATAATTTGCTATAAAGGAAAATGATAATTGATTTAAGGCAAATTAAATGTGAAAACTTTGTGAACATGAAAAAATAATTAAATATTATTTTTATTTCATCCTGAATGCTAATTAGAACAATATTTTCAAGAATCAAATTACTACAACACTTATCTTTGACGTTTTTTTAAAATATATTTTTTGAGCTAACAAAAATCTTAATGTTTTCGAATTTTACAATTATAGTAAATACTTTCGACTAGCATATGGCTGACATATAAGTGAGAAAGCTAAATGTCTTTTAGGCAAAAATGTAAGTTATACAAAAAGAGATACTAATTGTAAGTAAAACAAATTGTCCCTTATTTAAAGTTAGGAATACTATAATTGCAACAAAATTATTGTAAAATATTTATTTTGCTAGAAAACTTGTGATATTAGTGTTAGGGTATTTTTTAGGCAATAACAATAATAATAAAAATATATAAATGTTTTACTTAAATAGGAAAGAATTATTGAATATTTTAATTGAGTTTTAGAAGATTAACTATAATTACACTGTGATAGTTCAAAAATGTCACAAACATGAGACCTATGTCACTTACTTAATTCGGACACGGTGAATTCAATGGTGTAATCAGTTTTTTCAAATCGGCTCCAGTTTTTGGGTTATTTTAAATCGAAATTTCAGCCTGAGGGTTTATATACTTAGAATTTTCAAACAAAAAAATATTTTTTAATATGTGATCATTTCAAACATTTCTAATTTAACTACACAGTAGCCTAGGCGGCTATTTCTGCTCTCTTTTATTCACGCTCCTATTTTATTACTTTTAAGAATTTCACAAAGAAAAACTTATTAATGACATTTATCCTACTGTGGCTGTTTAGGTAATTACTATTCGCCTTAAGTTATGCAATCCAGCTAACAACACACATATTTGTAAAGAGGTGTTTAACTTCTAGAATAATTGTTGGATTAAGTTGAAATTTTCTGTACTTACTTAAATACTTAAATACTTGTACTTAAATATATGTACAATACGAAAATGAAATAAAAAAAAAATTTTTTTTTTAAATTCTATGTGTATATAACCCCTAAGACCCTCAATTTGGAAATTTGATTTGAAATATCTCAAAAACTGGAGCCAATTTGAAAAAACTGATTACACCATTGAATTCACTGTGCCCAAATTAAGTAAGTGAGATGCTTTTGACAAAAAAAATGTTTAAAAATCTATCACTGTGTTATTATTATTATTATTATTATTATTATTATTATTATTATTATTATTATTATTATTATTATTATTATTATTATTATTATTATTTTTATTATTATTATTATTATATTACTATCACATTAAGGGTTTCATTTAAACAAAAAAAAAAGAAGAAATTTCTTGAAGGATAAATTATATGTAAAATTAAAATTATTTGGAACACACCCTGAAAAATTGGTATATAAGCCAAATGAATGATTATAAAGATTATAAAGTTTCACAAGCACTATACAAAAGTAGGATAGGTCAAAAATCTGTATGTACTTACAAAGTAAATAAATTTTTGCAGACTTAAGAAAAAAATAACTCAAACGGAAATCAATTAAGAACAAAAAATAAAACTTTAGCATAGCCAAGCTGTTTAAAAATCTATAAAAGAAAAGCTTGTGCAATAAAAGAGTTAGTGTTTTTATTTTGACTGAAAGTATTTTTGGGAAGAGGTTAAGACCAGCCGATACTGGCCAAAACTTCAGCCTCCTGTTAAAAAACACAATTCAGAAAAGACTTTTCAAGTACGATCGGCCGATACTGGCCAAAACTGTACTTGAAAAAACTTTGATGGATTCTTCTTATTAGGGAATATTTTTGAGAACAAAAATAAAATTACTTAAAAAATCTGTGTGAAATTGAAAAAGACTTCGAATATTTTTTGAAAAAAATATCTTTACAAAAAAAAAATAAAAGTAAAAGTTGATGTGAAATTAAGAATGACTTAGAATATTTTCGAAATAAATTAAAAGAACTTAGAAAATTGGTTTAATAAATGAAATACTTAGAAATTGGAAACAATAATAAATAAAGAATTTAGAGATTGTGAAAATTTATAGGATTTAAAAAATAAAAAATAAAATAAGGTAAAGTAAAATAAATACTTTCATTCAATGCACATTTTTCCGTTGTTTATTGCAAAGGTAAACTTAATTAAAAATATTACCTAACATTAGATAGGGAAGAATCGATATCCCATCAAAGTATTTCTGTAAATGACTCAAAACTGAAATCTTTCAAAATGCTAAACAATAATACTATTCAATTTTATAAAACTTACTTTTATTATAATAAAGGAAATACAAAATGGTTAAACAATAAATTTATTGCCATTACATATATGTATCTTCGAAGTATTATTAGCTTGTTAAATATTTTCTTTTATTTTACAAAAAAATATTCTCTTCTTGCAGTAGAAATTTATCTAAATTAATGTTACTAATAAAAATTAATGCTTATCGAAATTTATAGCCTGTATATAGTGAAAAAAATGGCAAGCTTAAAAAATAGCAAAAAAATAGTAAAAATCTGTACATGTGTTTATTGTTACGCACATAACTCTTGGAAAAGTCGTTAATCACCATCTTACTAGTGATAGAAAAACTTAAATCATAAAAGAGGCAGAAAAATAGGAATAAAACAGTTATAAAGTGTTTTTGGAGATCAGATTTTATTTAGTTCAAATACTTTTCACTTCAAAATTTCTTTTTGGAGATAATATAAATCAATTTTGAAATAGTGAATATATTTTCTCTATTAAATACCAGCAAAAAATCAATAAAAAGATGCTATTGAGTATTTTAGTATAGTTTTTGTCAATAAATTATTAAACTTATGCTTGAATATTAATAAATTTATTTAAAATGCTCTAATTTTCCGTGTGCGTGCTGTTTATATAATTATGGTGTTTTCAGCAATTTTTCAAATAATATTCTATAGAAATTTGAAATGAATAGTATCTAAACTCTTTTTTTTTATGAAATAGTACTTAAAATTAGCAGTTATTGAAACTATTTGACTGATATTTTAAAGTCAATCACAAAACAATGGAATTACTTTTTATTAAGATTGAAAGTTTAAAAAAGTTACTGTTTATCCATTTTTGATATATTTTTTAATATTTTGGTAATAAAGCTTCAGCAAGAATTATTGTTCCTTAATTGAGAAGGTACATTATATAATGTTGCTATTTTGTTTTGAAAATCCTGAATAATTTTAAACTTATTCATTCTTACAAATCCTCATACTGAATACTATATACAGATCCTAGTATGTATCAGAAAAATTAGTTTCATTAAAAGCTCCTGTTAAGGGTACAAGGGTTCAATCAAGACTATACAGCGCTGAGCTAATTTTCTTAAAATTTAGGGGGGTATTCTGGTCTAGAAATTGGAAAAAATAGATTTTTTTTGTCATATTTTCAAAGTATAAGCCTTTAAGAAAAGGATTTTTCAAAATTCTAATTATTTTTGTAAAGAAGACTGTTTTAGTAATGTATGGCTTATACTGCGCATAACTTCACTTGGAACTTTAAGGGTATTTTTCTCGAAACTACATTTTTCGAAACGGTCGCCATGACTTTTCAAGTTCCACTGAATCGATTCACTTGGAAATCGGTGTGATTCTTTCCTATACATTTCCTTATCGCAGGAACTAGGATTATGAAAAAATTTTAATTTTTACTATTTTAAAAAATTCGGAAACGTAAAAAAAGTGTTAAAAAACACGACTCTTGACTTCAAACAGCCAAAACTTCGCGAAAAAATTTTTTTCTTCAATTATCCTAGCTCCTGCCATAGCGTTACTCCTTTATGCCTGGGACTCACTAGCGCTTGCGGCACAAAATTTAGTGCTAAATGCTAATGAGTCCAGTAGTCTCCACTGATGTTCCACTCCACTGATATGTAAAAAAAACTCTCCATTTTTACTGTGCTATAAGTCGTCTCCATACGCTAAGCGCTAGTGAGTCCCAGGCATTAGATTAATTATTCGCTTCTTTTTTTTTATTTCAGATTACTCAGAGGGTTAAAATCGTGGCGACCATTGAGCACCATATTTTTTACATCCCCCACTTCACCAGCCTTACACTCTTTGGATTTTTGGTTTTCTCAATTTTTTTTGTGTATTGTTTTGGAATCAATAAATGTTATACAAAATAACAAACATTGAAAATATTGCTTTTTTTATTGCTCCTCAAAAAGTACCTAAAATTCATGTTTCTAGACCAGAATACCAGAAAAGTGATAAAAGTTATTGTTTACTAGCACCAGACTTCATGCGAATCTAACTTGTTGCCATAACATTGAATTAAGCATCACTAGTCATTTAAAAGTTTTAGTTAATCATAAGTATCCAAATTGAATGCTTTATTTAGTGACTTTTTTTTTAAATTTATTGAATTGTTTAATTTTTCTATAGATGATTTTTGACGATTTTATAACCTTCACTCGACAACTGCTTATATTCATTCTAAACGAGGAAAAGTATTATCTAAAATTCTTAAAACTTTTGTTTCATCATTCAAATAACTAGAAATATTTAAATTTTACATAAACATTTATCTGTTATATAAACATATGCTACATACTAAACATGCGTCTATTACTTAACTTTTCGAAAGAATTCAAATTGCAGGAAACGTGATTAGACTTTAATGCTTCAATAAATTTTTTAAAACTTTTTTCAAGTTATAAAAAACCTAAAATTTATTTTCATAATAAATTCCTAATCATACTTTCATTTACCTAAACAATATAAATATAGGTTACTTTGGAGCAATTGAATAATTTTTAACGAGCTCAAATTGAATGTAATTACTTTTAATTATTTGCTTTCCACATATGACATAAAACCAAAACCCTTTTTTTTTATTTAAATTTTATGCATTGCTTAATTAAATTTTCAATTTTTCAACTTAAAACAAAATTTTAATTTATAAACCAATAGACAAAAAAAAGGTAATTTATTTTCGTATTCATTTTTCTTTTTTTGTATTTATGGAATTTTTTTAATTGAATGAACATCCTTTTTCTACAAAATATTTTTGTTCACGTGACATTAAATCGTCAGTGAGGAAAGTGAATTAAATAAATTGAATGAAAAAATTTTATTTTTTGATTTGATTTGTTGTGAAGTTTTAACCAGAAACAATAAAAACTTTATACAAAACCAATGAACCTAGTTTAAATAGTTTCTATTTTGTTGATAACAAAAAATGTTTAATTAAAATTTTCAAACTAAAGGGAAAAGATATTTATCTATTCTTTCTATTGAATGTTTTTCCTGTTAACTTGTTGCAAATTTAAACACGATAAGAAAATATAAATTGTGGATGTAATTATTGATCTGATAGAAAAAAATTTAAAGCGTGAGCCTAAGACCACACGGCAGAAGTGAAAATTTAATACTTTTAATGGAATATATATATAGTGACATATAATAATTATATCTTATAATCCACTTTCTTAAGCCTATACTGCGCTTAGAAGTGCAGGTGATACTGAAATTATAAAACCATTGTAAAATAGTATTCATATGCTAAGTAAAGAAGTAACATAACTTTACCATTTATGAACGCAGGCAAAGCATGGATGAATTTTAAACTATTATATAATCATAGAGTTCTTATGAAAAAGTACATAGTTCAATATAAAAACAAAGTATAGTAATGCACTTCTACCATTTTTTAAAGACAATAAAGTTCGGATTAATCTAAAAATATAAATCATTTTATAATCATAAATTCCTATGAAAAGTTTAAATATCACTGTGATTCAGGGCGTAAAAACACTGGCAATTCACGTCTTAAATGTAACGAAGTTGATCCATTTCAGTTTAGTGGGATTATATAGACGTTTCGCCCTCTGAAGCCTTAAGATAAAATTGGGCAATTAATTCTAATATCGCTTAAACTGAGTAATATGTCATAGGAATAAGGACCAGAATTTCAAAATCGGAAAAGTCTTGCTTTCCAAGATACTTCTGTGGTCACTCAAAAAGAATTATTCGGTCTAAGTTGTAACATTCACCATTTAGTCTCACTTTGCACCTTTAGATTAATATTTACTTCGTTTCATGCAGAACTCCTTAAATGCTTAAATTTTTAATAACACTAATAACATTAATTTTAGACTTATTTTAATCTCTTATCTCAAAACATAATTGTGTTCGTTGGGTCCAAATTCTTTTATTGTTAACATCAAACTTTTTATTTCACCATTTCCAGTGACCAAACCTAATGCGGATAAGTGCGAATATACATGGAAATATTTTACAATATCGAACAGATTAAGATTAATTTGTAATATTGAAGCTCACCCACATTTTATTAAAGTTATGAATAATCGTTATCCCTGTGGGATAATGTTATCCATTTCAGAAAGTCATTTACATCACTTATGGGACGTAAATAATACTTTTAAAACATCCAAAATCAGTGCCAAAGAATTAATTGCATTGAATTCGTTTGAAAATTTGCGGTTGATCTGAAAAATTATAATTATGCTTCTAAATGTCTATAGAACCACTGCCAAAAATTTCATTGTGTATTTTTTAATTTTTTTTTTCAATTTTATACAAAATAATCTTTACCTTATGTTCTTAAAAATTGATAATTTTCTTTTGTAATAAATTTACTTACATCAAAACCGCGAAATGTTCTTAAGCGTCTCTATTTATAGCATTGTCAAACTCTTAAAATTTGATATTTTGTACGCATCCACAAAAATAAACTATATCAGTAAGTTTATCAAAAAAGAATTTTAATTTAAAATCAAAGAATACAACTTTTAACAAAAACTCTTTCCTTTAAACTTCTCTACGGTTTATTGCGGTATGAAAATTGTAAGTTATACTATTACAAAATTTTCCTTTTCCGTTAGACTATTATCAACTCTCCAGTCTAAATTTAATTATTATTTTATAGTAAGCAATAATACCTATTAATTAATTACCTTAAATAAAACACTACTTCAAAAATAACTAAGAAACTTAGTTTTTAAAAAACATATAAATTTTTACTTGCCTTCAAGTCACCTAAATTAAAAGTTGGCTCCAAGCTCAGGGACCAAATTTTAATCAATGAAACAAATAACTTTATCATTTTTCTAAAGAATTTCAAAAAAGTGTTAAATATTGTAGATAAATTTCTGGCTTAAGCTTGGAAAATGAGGCTTCATAATTTCCATTACAAATAAATTTTGTAAAATAAGTTTACCAATTAATCAGTTTAATTATTTTGTAAGTAATTTAAATAATTTGCTTTTAATACTTATAAATCAAATCTCAAATATTTGAATAAATAGTCCGAGAAGTATATTATTAATTTTTTATTCAATGGTAAAGTGTCTTAATTAGTATATCTCTAATCAATATTAGTTTGCAAAATAAATCTTTATTGATATTAAAGCCCTAAAATTTAGTTAAAATAAAGGATAAATATCGATGATAAATATCTTATTTTTGCATGAAGGATTCAGCTTTTTACTAAAACTATTGTTTAAAAGACCATTCAACAGACATTTAATCAAGTCAAGGAGTGATTTTCGTCGGATGATTTCAAAAAATCAATTTTTTTTAATATTTCGCTCAGCAAACATGGCATGTTTTACTTGATTTCTCGTAAAAAACTTGGAGTATATTTTTCTCCAAGCATCTGAATCTGCAAAGAAAATCATTTGAATGACTTGGCTAAAATTTTAAAGTACTATTGTCTACACCAATAGCTTTTATATGAAAAACTTTCTGACAATTGATATTTTTTTTACGAACTTGTGGTTTTTTTCAAAACCCGCCATTTTGTGTTTACTTGATAGAACTTCTTAATTCTAATCAATTAAACAATAAACAATTCGAGTTTGTTATTTCTGACTATTTCAACTGCCTTAATGGTATGCTACAGTCGTTTTCTTTCTTTTTCCGCCGCTTCAATCATCGCAGAGAATTTTTACTTTAATTCAATATTCTTCCTTCTTAGCATATAAGTCACAAAACTAGCAGAGAAGAGAATTTCCAATTACGTTACTTGGTTTTACTTTTTTTGGCAAAAAAAAAAACAAACAAAACTACATGAATATTGATTGCAGTCGAATGAAATTTCTAATTTGTTTCCCTTGGCTGTCAAAAACTTTATAGACAATATCAAAAGAAAAATAAAAAAGTTATAGATAATTTAGTGGGGACGTGATTTTTTCATTTTTCAGGTCTGCTACGGACGCTCACATAATGCGGCCAACTAGTTCAATGAAGTTGGTTCATGGGAATTGAAAAATAAATTAAATGTTTAAATAGTATGGATTTTTTATAATTTGGGTAAATAAAGGTGTGAAATTGTGGTTTACCTAAATGACCCCAAAAAAATATCTTTTTGTTGAGCTTAACGACAAAAGTTGAAAATTTGTAGACTAGTGTTATTTTTCAAGTTTAACAATATTATTACAGGTTTCCTGTTTCATTTTTAAGAAAAGTGTTTATTTAAAAATTATTAAAGCAATTAAAAATGATATTTTAAGAGTTTCAACAGCAAAATCTTTTAACTCAATGTAAAATTATAATCAAAATACTTTGTCTGTTTTATTCATTTTATTACCGTTCTAAACAAATTTATTATTTTCAAGCAATTGAATCCTAGTCGTGTTTGTAAAAATACTTTTTGAATAATTTCAAACTATGCTTAAAACGAAATTGCTTTTTATGTAAATTGAAAATACTAAAATTGTGAAATGTTTTTATTTCATAGACTATTCCGTATTTTCAAACATTTAAGCGTTGGGTAGTTGCTTTAAATATGCTCATTGATTTTTTATGTTGTTTTCTATTTTTCAAATCCTAAGAAAACTTCGTCTAAAGGATCATCTCAAGAACATACTATAGTTTTTAAGTGTCTTGTTAGTGATTACAATAAAGACTGACTGACAGATATCCTGGATAGGATGGAGCAATTACTTAAAAGTCTTTTACAACTTTATTCAATGACGTTGTTTTAAAAATCTAATTTCTTTTTTCAGTTCATGTCAAGATGCCAAACCATTATATTTACTAGATGTCTGAGCTATAATATAGCTAGTGTCTTACATCCTCTATTTGATATCCATTTATGCAACTAAAGGAGGTAATTTATTGAATAGACCGAAAGAAAAAAATTCTCTTTTCCAAGTTATCATGGTTTTGGTGAGTACTTGATAATTTTTTGCGCTCTGAATAGTCAATAAATCCTGTTTTTTTTTTCTTTTCTTTACTACAATCATATAGTACCTTCTCTGTGGTCTTCAATGAATACCAGTTAAACTATAGAAAAGTGTTGAGAAGAGAATAGAATAGCTCTTGAATAATAACCTTCATATATATATGGATAACTTTTCCTGTCATATACTTCTTGCATTTGTTGAAAGTTTTCTTATCTTATTCGCGTCTACTCTTTTATAATTTATAGAGTCTAAGGTAAGGAACAAAAAATTCAGATAGAAATAAAAATGAAAATATTATCAAAAAGGTAAAATATTGAGGAGTGGAGAATCTTAACGTGCTAAATGAAAAGCGATCTTAGTTGTCTTCTAAATGGTGAAGATATAATTTGTTGGATATTCGTTATGAATATTACTGAATATTTGGTAATTCATATTCTGAGTAGCTACCCGAAAAATTATTCATTGAATTATGCAGGACCACATTTCACTTTTATTCACGTCCATTGAATTTACGGATGGTAAAATTAATTTTTGGGTTCCTATAATTTATCTAGATAATTTTAGTAGATAAATATATTAAGATTTCTAAGGAGACATACTTGAAAGACTGAAAAAATTTATTTAAAAAAATATTGTTGAAAGGGGTTTTATTTTTATATTCCTTGAATTTTAAGCAGCATCATTTAAATTTTTTATTTTTACTTAAAGAAAAAAAACTAATTTAATGACCTTCATAAGCATTTTTAATTTTTTCCAAAATGGTTAAAAATTTTAAGAAATACAATTTAATTTTAATAAAACTGATTTAATTTAGCCTAAAACGTATCGTTTTTTTGTAAAAAATTAATTTATTGGGCATTTTTATAATTTTTTCTAAGCTACTTCCTTTAAATACCTAATTAATTTCCTCGTTCTTTTGTAAAATGCCAAAACGGATAACTACACGTAAATTCCACATAAAAGGGACAAAATCTTCATGGCCTGCTCCAATATTTTTTTCTATATTTATAGCCAAATCTACTAACCTAGTTCTATACTCCAGCAAATTAAATGCCAAGTTGGTGCTAGTATATTTGCTTGATAAATAATATGAGAAACATAAACGTAGTATTTTTGTGGGTTTTTCTATTTATTTTCTATTTTCTATTTACAATAAAAGAATAACTTTTTAGTGAAAAATATGAGCTCTTATAGATTATATTACAATGGTTTTTAGTTATTGCATTTTTAATCCAGCTTTTTGGGCCAAAGTACTAGGTTTTCTATGTGTTTTGGCTTCAAAGAATTCAAGTCTTTTGAAAAGAGCCAGGTTTATTTTTTCAGATTGACCACCCTAGTTAATTGGATTAAATCTCAAAAATAGATCTAAATTTTACTATTATTGTACAAAATAAACTAAAGTTTTCAAGATAACAGCTTTGAATGTACATTTATTTAATTTTACCAGCTCTCTAATTCTAAGTAATTTTTCTCTCTTCGCTACTTTTATTGAACTTAAGATCATTTCAACTAACGACTTGTGCTACGTTACCAGCAAGTGAGATAATAAGCAAGTTTTTGTTGTAATGAGAAGGTGTCTCCGGTATACGTCATGGATTTTAATGAAATTGAATTAAGTTTTAATACGTTAAAAACCCAAGCAAATATTTCTATACCGGTAAAAATCATAAACTGTCCTCCACAGTATTTAATTTGAACACCCATTTTACAAGGCTCTACAAAAAGTTTCATCAAAATTATCAAAACACACTAGAAATACTTGGAAGTAAAACAAATTGATGTTTTCCTAATTATGATGAAAACGAATTACTATGGTGCACTAAAATTGATGCACTAAAAATCTAGAGTCAATCTGGGTTGTTACGTAAATTTTAGCAAGGTTTTGACGAGGAAGTTTTATGTTAAAAATGTTAAAATCTGGCTAAGATTATAAAAAATTAATTCATAAATGTTTAAAGTAATTTAAAGCCAACCTTAATTATTAATCCTGAAATTGATCAACGGAAATGTTTCGTAGAGCTTTAGTCAAGCTGATTTTCAAGAATTAGGTCCATAATATAAGCCTTAAATTTAACACAATAAAAAAATAGCTTTATTTCTGATGTCACTTAATTTGATGTTAAAATAAGAAACATGGCGGATAATTTATTTAAAAATAAAGACTACATATATATTTACTTACCAATCTTCCAAAAGCTTAAGCATTCATCCGGGGATCTAAAAAAAGAATTTTAATTTATTTAATAATTTTTTTGAAATGTAATTTTTAAATATGGGGAATTTATAAAATAATTTATTGCTTTCAATTTTAAATTTGAAGAATATTTTATTAGTTTTCTTTCAAATTTTAATTAGTGTCAAAATAACTTTTTAAGAAAATCTTAAGGGGTTAAAATACCCTTTAAGATATGAATATCAAAGAAAAAAAGTCATAATTGAGTCAATTTGTTTTAGTTCATTATTGCAATGCAAAGTTTTCTTAAAAAAAATTTTCCCAAAAAGGTTTTAAAGAAATAAAAGAAAAAAGAAAAAATATTTTAATTAAAAAAAGAAAATTAAAAGGGCTTCTGTTCATTAATTTCAGTTCTACACAAGCTTAAAGCTGTTTAAAATTTGAAAATAATGAAAGGTATTTTCTTTAATTCAGGGTATAATTTTTGCTTATTTGAATGTTGAAACTTTTTTATATTTTTTTCATATTTTTCTTTCTTTTAAATAAATGAATAACATCATAATAATATTGTATAAAAATTGCAAGTCAATCGGAGCAAAATTGTCGAAAGAATAAGAACGTCCGTTGCTCTAATCCATTCGAAGAACATCTCTAAAGTCTGTGAGTGGGACCTCTGGAATTATTGAAATTGCACCTAAGTAGCTGCATATGCTTTCAATAAAGTTTCTTTTACTTTGTTAAACCTTATAGAAGAGATGCATATCGGTAATGGGTAAAGTTCTCACAAATGAGCGCAACAAGCTGACGAGTTGTGAATTACTAAAGCAGGGTATTCACTATAAATGTGAATCAATGATTCGGCTCTCTCAGCCCATATTAAGTATATGGCTGAATCATTTTTGAGTAAAATATTCAACATGTTGGATATTTTCTCTCTTATTCGTGCTTTCCATGTACTTTAAATGGGAACTAAGAGCCGAATCATTGATTCGCAAATATAGTGAATACCCCGCTTAAAGAAGAGGAGCGAGCGGAGCGTGACAGCAAAGAAGAAAGGGATTCTTTTTACACAAGAACCAAAAGATCTTCTTGATGAAAGCTCTTTGCTTTATGTCCATAAACGTCTCTTCATCATCAAAGACTCTTTGTGAGTATTAAAAAATTATCGGGTTTTAATTTTATTTTTTTTTAGTGAGCAAAACTTTAAAGGGTTTTCCTAAAACTTTTTATTTTCAAAGTTGGTGTTCACAATAACTCAAAATTTACGGGACCGATCGTTTAGAACTTTCGTAAGCTACTTCTTCACATATTACACCTGTTATCAACCGGAGCTTCTTTTTTTAATAGTTATTAATTTTACAATAACAAATCAATTAACTTTTTGAAGCGAAAATCAGTATTTTGGTTTTTAAAGGCTACCCAAAATTTAAATATTGAAAAAATTGAAATCATTTTTACCTTGAGAAACAACTTTTTTGATTTTTTGATTTTAAATGATTCTATTACGGATTATGATGAACATCGCAAAAGAACTTTTTTTCAAAGTACCTCGAGACATTCACCACCACTCGCTCATTTATTAATATTTCAAAATGAAAATTTAGAAAAGTATTGTTCAAATAAACTAGAACCACCCGTATTCAAAAAAAGAAATCCCTTTTTCACCGATTTTACCAAAATTTTCTTCATCTCCCACCCCCTTAATAACATTAGAGCTCCAGAAATGCTTATGAAAAGGAAAATATTTAAAATTATAGACTGCAAAAAATTCAAAGAAAGATATTTAACATCATTTACTTTTAGCTCTTCATCAATATATAATTCAATGAAAAATTTATCAAACTAATAAAAAGCACAAAAACAAAAACCCCGAAAAATATCATAAAATATCCTTTTATGATAATGTTTGATATGTTCCGTTGATGACATAAAGACTACCCTTTTATGTATAGCACTCACTCTACAAATTCATAAGTTCAATATTTCCCGCAATGTCATAAATTTAATGAAAATATCCCTTTAGGCTGGGTTAAAAAACCTTCTGCAATATTACATTAGCATTTCACATCATTCGTATAACAAGTAAGCCACATGGTGCCACCAAAAAAAAAAACCTCATTGCTAATAATATCTTTTGCTCATCTTCTTTTTTTGTTTTATGTGTTTTTTGTACTAGAAAAAGAACATCATTTCAATATTATAGCAGTGTATATATGAATTTGCTATCAACAAAATTATTATAACCTTCAAAACCAAAAAGAAAACAACAAATTTATAAAATTCTTTCCTTATGGGAAATATTCATTGAGATTTTTTTGAAAATATGAAAGCTCACTGCACCACAATTCATTAATTTTCCTGTCATTTTCGCTTGAGTATCACATGAAAATCCAACAAAGTAATTATTTAGATACTTTGATCTAGCTTACTATAAAGCTCATCCATATTTGGATATTTTTTTAGGTATAAATGATGAAAAAAATAAATACAAATGGATATATAGAATCCTAATAAAGTATATAAAGTTGAATTTTTGATCCTGATACCAATTGCTTTTTATAAGAAACATTATATAACTAAATATATCAGTTACAAATCTATTTTTGTATTGTGTTTGGATATTTACACATGAAAAACTAAAGAGAGTGTTTTCTTGAAACAGTTTTTTTAGAGGATATTGATTAGATGTCTAGTAGGAAACGTAGAGATTCTTCATTTGGAAAAATTTATGCAATATCATGTGGAAACAATCTGTAGATTCTGAAAACTTGAAAATATTTACTGCTGCCAAAAATCGATTACTTAGTATTCAGGTAATAATTTTTATATTTTTGTTATCCTATCTTGCATTTTAGTTTTTTATTGGATTACCTTAAGAAGTATGTAGACGGATAAAGAATTGTTGCAATCCTTTTGAATCAAAGATTATCCTTTTGATATTTTGTGACTTAAAATATTTACAAATATACATATATACATATATTTTTGTAAATAAATTTATCTCGCCTGCATGTCTCCAGGCTTGAATTTAAGGTTTCTTTGGTGAATATATATATATAAATATATATAAAGTATTTATATAAAATTGCTCCATAACTTATGAAGCAATTTTCTGTTAAGAAAAATATTGACGGAGACTGTTAAATTTTTGTACAAAATTTCATGATCATGCGATGTTGCTTTGGAATTTTAAACAGTTTTCTTTTCCGAAAAATGTTTTGAAGATAAAATTAAAGATTTTTCTAACAAAATATGATACGTGTTTTGAATATTTTTCTTATAAAAATATATTTTATATTAAATTACGGTGATTGAAGTTACTTTTCAACAATATTACATTTTATTTTCTTTTTTTATTTGTCTTGATATTTGAATAGCAATCTTAGTTTAAATGAAAAAATAACAGTTTTTGATTTTTAGATAGTTTAGTACACTATCTACTACAAATCTAAGTTAATTATTCATATAAAATCAATACCAAAAAAATATATGATTATTTTTTTTGTTATCTTTCAAAACAAATTATAAAATTTTTCATAAATTAAACTGAAGTAAGATGACATGTTATATTTGCTTACGGGGTCTGATGCTGATTATAAAATAGAGAAAAACAACTTGTCGTGATTTGAAAGACCGACATACACACACACACAAATAAAAATTATTTCATACCACATATAAAAAAAAACATTTTGTTTGAGATAATTCAAATTTTGTTTAATTGAAGGTAGTCCTCATTGTATGTAATAAAAGTGTGATAAATATTTCTTACATATTTCATAGGCTAAAGAGGATATTGTCTTCCAGTCACGATATAAATGGTAAAACTATTATTACAGCGTGGAAATACTTTAAAATAGTAGGAGTTTTTCAGCATTTTTATTGTATATGTAGGAATTAAACTATTATCATTTTTTGTATTTTGAACATACAATAGAATAATGGAAAAGGATTTTTAATATTTGTCTTAAAGATTAGGTACTTAAAAACAAATATTTTATGTTTGTATTAAAGTTGAAATCTTACAACAACCAAAAAAATAATAAAATAAAACCAAATTTAATTGCAAAACTGCTAATTGAAGAATATACATTCTCTATTCAAAAATTTCATACAGCTACCAATCCTTAACATTTTCTTTAATATCTAAAAAGCAATTAACTGACATTTTATGGTCGCTTTATGAATGTTCAAAGTCATTTACTCTATCAACCCTAGAACCATTGACTTTAACTAATAAAACAGCATCGTAAATTAATGCAATTTCACCTCTTCATCACGAACCCATGAAATCGACCATAAGACTAGCACAATTTAACTTAATTTTTTTTTCTTACGTCAAATGTAATTACATTTCATACCCAGAGGGTAAATCTTAAGGACTCTATTGATACTTTGGTATAAAGTTGATCATTTAAAGTGTTGGATATCGATTTGTGTCTACCGACCATATTCAAGCACCCAAAATGAACATAAATCTAAGCAATTACCTAATTAATTGAAAACATTTCCAAGACAAACATACAATAATGTTGTCTGGTAGACCATAATTTTTGGGATACTGTCCAAGAGTTAGAGTAATTCTAAAGGTATTCAGGTGTAGTATACTTGCCTATGATATATTCCTATTGACTTCATTGGAATTTTCTTTAATATATAAAAGACCTACTACGTTTATTAAGTTTATTGTTTCATTTTATAGGTTTATTGTCCTTTAGGATCAGCATTGATGATATTTTTATCGATTGGAATACTCATCTAATTTTCTATCTTTTTAAAATGAAATTGTCTTAAATGAGTTTTGTATTTTGAATTGACTACAAGTACTTTTAGTTACATTTTGGCTTATTTGTTATCACTTTCATGAATTTTAAGGGGTGATTTGGGTAAATAATTTAATTATATTTTCTTTCTTTAACTAAATCAACAAATTAGAAGTTAAGTCTTTAATATGAAAACAGGTCAAAGGACTTAGTTAAATTAATGACTTGAGACCCTAAACTCATTGCAATGAATTCCGACAATAATTTTAACATTTGTAAGATATTTAAGTAAACAAAAGTATTTGGATAAGGGTGCTATTTTAAATACAATGCTTTTAAAACTAATCGAGTTTGAAAATCGTATAATTTTATGAATTTTATTAAATTTAAAATTAAGATATTTCTTATACTGTTTTTAAGTAAAAATAATAATCCAAAAAAATTTTAAATTTAAATATGAATCTGGTAGATTAAGTTCAGTGTTTTAGTTTAATTTTGTAATAAAAATAAGGGAGTTTTTTTCATATAATTTCATTAACGATTATTGAATGATAAATTTTTTTTAATACTTAAATTTTCATTTGAATGGGGGAAACAATGATAGAAATTATTTCAATTTTTAAAACTTTGTTGATTTCGTGTATCACACTATATTTTTTTATATATTAGAAAAAAAATTTTTCAATCTTAAACCATAATCCTTATATGATATATACCGATACATAAAATATTAACATTCATTTTTTATATGCGATTTAAATGGCTTTCATACACAGAACTTTCTTAAGTTTTCTGAAATACGTGACTTATCTTAACGAATATATTATATAATATGACACATGTCTGCTATCATTTATGACCTCAAAAGTGTAAGGTTAACAATTTTTAGAAACAAATATAATCTTTTAAATTAATATTATAAAATATTACATGTTTAGAATTCCATTTTTTTTTGTCAAAAATTTGTTGTTAAACATGTTTTTTTTTTTTCATTTTATTCATTATAGCTGCATATGAATAATTTAAAAAGATAAGTAAATACATATGCGCTTTTTGCATTGGATATGTGAATATATATGGAAATATATTTTCCTATTTGAATTTTAATTGATGCATATATGTATACTTATATATTTATATAGCCATGAAAAATATTAGAAAAATTATGCATAGTCTAGGAATGGAGCCCAAGTCTTATTAGACGCAACTTCTATAGTATCAATTAACGTAAGGAAATCCAAATAGCCATATATTAATAAATTTTAAGTATTAAGCTCCTAATGAGGAAAACGTACATAAGTATGTTTTTCTTCGACGAATTTTTGCATAAACCATGTCCAAAAAATGTAACTTTTACATATAAAAAACATACAATTTTAAACACACATGTGTTAATGACTGGGTTTCTTATAAGCTAAGCGAAGAGGATTTACGTAAACACTTTTTACCTTTTTAAACAGTTTTTTTACCAATGATTGCTGTTGTCTTATATATTAGAAAAAAAGCAGAATAAATAAATTGCAAAATCATTTTTAATTTCTCTTTATATATAAAAATCTCGTTTCACGATTTTTCTTTACGTTAATCTCTTCTGTTTCTTCATCTATTCTTAAGCGATTTCAATGAAATTTTGTAACCGTATGTTATTTGGTCTAACTTGAGAGATATAATAGTTTTTATCCCAACGAATACCCTTCAATATTTTTCAATATATCATGATTAATTTCCAAGTTGACAGGTGAGTGTTAGTTATTGTTACTTAATTTATTTTCTTTTATTTTTTTTATGTCAAAGTAGGTCCTGAATATCTGTGTGATACTTTGATATATTAAAATGCAGGTTAGTTGGTAAAAAATAATATTAAAGCCGATTCATCTTCAGAAGCATTGAACTATCGTGTAGATCCTACTGGAGAAAACGTACATCAGTGTGTTTCTTTTTGACGAATTCTTTCATAAACCATGTCTAAAAGTTGTCACTTTATACCTTTCTTAATAACATGTAACAAATTTTTTTCATACATTTTATATAAAGCTTAATTCAAAATCATTTCCATTATCTTTGAGATTTTATGTTGTAAAAAAATCTGACAAATCTACAATTCCACTTCTAATACTTCTTAAGAATATTTTGAATAGCATACATTCATAAATACACTATTCTGCGAAAATTTTTATGTAAAACTAAAAAAAACTAGACAAAGATTATAGAAAACTAAAAAATATAGAGGCATTTCCTTTGTTTAAAAATAAAATCAGCTAAAGCAAATATAACCGAATTTTTCCTTTAAAAAAAATTTTCCCAAATAAAATGAAATATAAAATAAAACACACCACATTTTGTAATGGAAATCCTTTTTGTACAATAAAATACCATTTTTTCTATTATTTTCCTAAATTTTCATTTAAATTATAGTGGTCTACAGTTTAAATTTCAAGTAGATACATACATCTAGCTTTAAGATATTCAGATATTTCTCTTTGGACAATACAAATGCTACTGATGGTCAGATCCCTAAAAAACAAAAACACAATGAAACACAAAGTGCATACAAAAAAGAAAAATAAAATTTGTGATTCCATTAAATTTATCTGACAAAAAAATTCTTTTTTCACTGATCCACAATTTTTCTCGTTCATTTCATGAATAAATCTTCAATCTAAATGCAAGTATCTTCTTTTTTCAAATAAACAAAAGAATAGAGAAATTAATGGTTGAGCCACAAGCTGGTCTATAAGATTTGTTAAAAACAAAAGTTAATTCATTACTAATGGGTTCAGGTTTAAGAAAAATGTTCCTAATTGTGATCGATACAATGTCAGACTGATGTAATTAAAATTATTTTTCAGTTAAAATTTAGTACAGTAGATTAAAAACTTTTTGTGATTACATTTTACTTAAGATTGTAATTTGTTTTTTTTTTTCTTTTACTAATTTCATGTCCTCTAATCGGATTAAGGGATCAAGAAAAATTTAGTATTGCTTTTAAATAGTAAAATGAAGAAAATGAAATTTGATGCTTAATACAAAACAAATTATTTCTAATTGAAAAAATGAACAAGTTTTGTGCATTAGAATAAACTTTTTTATTAATTGATTTAGTTTTGTTTTAATTTTAAAACTTTAATCTAATTTGTTAAGCCATTAAATTGTTTGACTAGGAAGATTTTGATTGTTTAAGGATTAATTGATAGCTTTAATTAAAGTATTAACATTGAAAAACTATGTTCTCCTATATTCTTCAGCTAGAGCAGATACAATAAAATCATTTAGAACTTTTTCCATAAAACTAGCATGGAATCATATACATATGTATGCTATGTGGATTCCTTTTACCCGTTTATCAGCTGCGTTAAAAGATAAAACTACTTATGTGTATAATATTCATACACTCTTTGATCTCTTAGGCCAATTCTGTCTGATTTAATGCCTTCAAAACCCTCCGCAAAAAACTTGACATGTTAAAGAAAAAATACTTCTTTGGCTTATACCGTAATTCCATCAAACACATAAATAACAAGAAGATGTACTACATAGTTTAATGGCTCACCTTCACGGAAACATTTTCAGCACTTCCACCTCTTTCAATTAGAAAATTAAGTCATCAAAAAATGTTTTTCCAATGCGTATACCCATTTTAAACTAGCAAACTCTTTTAAAAGCCTATTGCACCTTATAGAAATGCTCTCTGTACAGGCCGAGATTGATATAATTAAAGCTGCACCCGAGCTTGGGTACAAGGAGCTTGAAAATTTTGGTAATAATGCACTAAGGCTGTGTCTAGATTAGCGATTTGGACAGCGAATTATTGGCGATATTATAGTAGTTCTGAGGAGCGGTTATACTCAATAGTTTTTCAAAGTTTGACATTTTTATTGAAAATATAAAAGTTCTGCCTTCTAACAAAAAGTAAGATTTTATATGTCTAATAGGATAAATGTACTTCAGTGGATTTTTACATAAAATTTTCTCTTTGTTGCTAAAAGAAAAATACAAATACATAAACAAATCAATAGAAAAGTAACAAAGACGGTGACTTTTGCTGTAATTTTAGAATAAAATTGATTCATGTTTCTCCCTGGAAAGTTTTCATTGTGAATATGTGATTGATAGCATTCACTTTATAACCGTGTGATTGATAGCAGTTGATTTCAAGTTAAACTGCTGATTAACTAAAAGTCCCTAAAATTAAAAGAAAAATCAAGTAAAACTTTCGAATCCATGTAAGATGAAATGTTAAAAGTTTGATTTCCTTTTACTTTATTCAAACTAAGCCCATATCGATTTAATACACTAGAAATTAAATAGAAAGTGTTGGAATCACTTTTATTATGTAAACAGGTATAGTTCTTGGTACATGTTACTTTTACAATGCAGATGGCAAAACGCGAAAGTTTTCCCATAACACGATAGTTTCACAAAGTAGTTTCGATAAAAACTTATGAAAGTTTTTAAGTTACACAACATTTAATACACGAATAAGTACAAAGTTGTAATTTTTTCCGATACATACTACGTCTGACAGGTGCCTATGTTAATGTATTGTAAAATTAAAGTAAACAAAACCAAACGTCAAAACTAATACAAAGCTTGAACTCATAGCACTTTTTTCGTAACTTTGTTAAATTTTGCTGATATGGAAAGGCTAAGGAAAATACAAAAGAAGAACTCCCACGGAATGATATAAAATTTTTTTAAAGATTTATTTCTTTTTTTGGGAATTTAAAGTCAATTTATGTTGTATGAAATTTTTTAAACAGATAAGGAAACAAATTTTAATCCAAATTAGTTGCAATTTTTTCAAAACTGAATTTTTGTTTGTTTTAAAATGGCTAAAAGTTTTATAGTATAATAAAAAATTTAAACCTCAATTATAAATAAGACTTCAACAAATTAATTTAGAACAATTTTATTTATTTTTTTTTGTGAAGTTTATTAATTTAATACTTTTTTAGTGACACTAGTTTTTATTTTAAGTTCAACAAATTTATTTGAGCCTATTTTTAAAAAATTGTTAGCTTTAATAGTGGAAAATTATCTATGTACAAAAAATATTTCGTTTGGATTCTTCTTTTCAGGAAGACTACAAGCACTCATTCAATTTCTAATTAAGTTTTCTTTAAAAGGCAAGCTAGAATATACAATTCATAGGTTGAAGTGTACTTCATATCTTTTATTCTAGCTACATTTATACAAAATGAAAATAATTTAAGGCTATGATGATTAAATACTATATACTGACGACATTTGTATGAGGTGTTTTACAAAGCACTACTTGAAATTACTTGAAAAGTTTTGTGTACCTCTTTGAGACTATTTAAAAATAAATTAAGCACGTAGCCTAAATATTTGTGTTCTTTAAATGATAATTATATATTTTTTTTAAATATTATTTTTCTACGTTTTCCACTAACAAATTTATAATAATATAAATTTTTTATAATGTGCTACAACCTCATAAACTCTTAAAACTGATGGCTTCTATGAATGATTTACAAGTGGTTGCTTTTAAATTCAAAACTTTTTAAAAATATTGCTCAGGTAGGGTAAACTGGTAAAAATTCAATTTTATTTAATACTAACCTGCTCTGCACTAGCGAGTTTGCAAATGGCTTAGTTGTAATTAATTTTTACTGGAAGTATTTCAAATAGGTAACTAATTAATTAGACAAAACTTCATAAAATTCATTGTGTTATATTCTAGAAATGCTTAAATTACAAATTTTTAGTATACGAGCCACTTATTTTGAAGGTGACTTAGGTCCACTGAAAAAAATAATTTTAATATTAAATGTTTTACCTAATATAAAGCTCTGACAGTACGCAATATTACGCAATACAGCAGCGATTAAATTTACTGGCAACGAAAACAAAATAAAAATTGCCATTTTTCCGGTAACATAAAAGTTTTTTAAAAGAGTAAATTTCTATTTTATTTTTTCTATTAAAATTCTTTAAAGTGAATTTAGAAAAATAAATAAATTTTTTTTTACATTTTAAAATTTTTTTGTTTGCACCTGAGAATGAGAATTTTTTTTGTTATTATGGAAGAATTTGTAAATTTGTCCAATTGTTACGTCTGGAAATTATTATAATTTATTTTTATGGGATTTTAAATTAAATCTATCACGATCATAAATAAATAAAATTGACTATAAGAAATAATGCATTTTCTTTAGAAAAGTTTTTTTGTTTAACTCATTAGAAGTAAAAAATTCGCATGAAGCTCTAATTCGGATGCGTTAGCCTTAAAATAAAAATATTTTTCTATTATCCATAACTTTGATACTATTTCCATTATGAAGTCTAGAAGAGCATGCATAACTTTAGCACCATTGCCATTTTTTTAAGTTTAAGATTTTGCCTTCTCAGAAAAGCATTAACATTACAAACTCATTTTTTATAAAATGACGTCACAATCCTACCACCAAATAAATTTTTTCAATTAAAATATGCATATGTTCTTTTTCATTTTCAGCTAAGATATTTTAAATACAAAAAAGCACATTTAAATATATATCAACCTATCTTTATATTAAATGGTATAGAAAAATAAGGATTCTTAGTGAAAACTTTTAAAAGCTTTTAACCTTACAACTTCATTCTTCAATTCAAGAATTTTTTTAATGGCACATATTAGTTTTGGAGGCTTTAAAATAACGTGTCTTAAAACATCGGCAATATTCCCTCAGCAGTTAGAAATATTTTATTAAAATAACTTCTATAAATATCCAATGACATTTAAACAACCATATTTTATAGCGCTAAACATAAGCTGAACATGACTTTTAAAAATCTTGGATATCTCTTAAATATATAAATAGATTTAAACCCTTAAATTAGGCAAAACCAAAAAAAAAAATACTTTCTATCGGACTTTAACCCCCTTTTTGGTAAAGACAATATTATTAAATAATAATATTTTATTATTTTTGTAAAAGTCTATTTAAAGATTGTGAGACGACAGAGTTTTCCGTTATTTTAACAATTTCCCTTATAAAAATGGTTAAATGTCAGATAAAAGAAAGTAATTATGTGCTCTCAAACGGTTTTCATGAAAAATATAAAATGACAGTTTTGTTTTTTTTTTTTGCTTTTTCATTGAAGAAAATAAAAATTTGTCTTATCAAAATTCTCGAAGAACTTAAAATTTTCAGTTGACTAGCTTTTATTAAATGCAACCATATCGTCTGGAAACTTAGGCAACAATTAATCTTGATTGCCGTCACTTAGTCCTTTCAACTTAGTTTTTATAAAACGATTTTCAAATACAAAGATGGAAAAATTGTCTGAATTTAAGGACAGATGTGAGCATCTTAGTATTACTAAAAGGAAAAAGATACAATACAAAAGAAAAAAACTTAAAAATAAATACCAAATAAAAATAAACCAAATAATGACCAAAACTGAAAGAAACTTTCATTTCAAGTTTGGTTTTTAGTTACTTTTTTCTTCATAAACTTCTATTGTTCACAGTTCAAAAACGATATTTAGTTTTGGAGTTGATTCCCAGTATGTCTACAATATAATTTGAAACTAACATTTGTATAAAGATTATTTGTAAGATGCAAAAAGCTTTTCTTATGTTCATCTAAAGTAAACAATGAAAATTCAGGATGTCCTCTATAAAGTTTCTATTGTCTTAAAATTTATATCTGTAGAGTACCAGACCATGGTAAAAAGCAATTATTATGTACTTCAATCAGACCATATGAAATATTTTAAGCAGCAATGTTTCCCTTATATTAATGTAGTGGACCTAATGACTGTTTTAAAATTTAGTAACGTAGAGCAAGCTTTGATATCAATTCATTTTATATATTATTTATATTTACATAATATGATTGACAAATGATGTAAATATATATATGTATACTAATGACATACCAATAGAAAAAGAAAAGGTAAGCTTCTTAAAGACCATTCTATATTTACTAAAATATATGCTTTCCCAGTTTGTATTTGAGATAGCCATAAATCTTTTTTACTACAGCAATTTAGAATTAAATTCCTTTTACTGATGTCCTCAATATCGATACTTGTCACAGCAAAAAGAGAAAGAAAATAAACAAATATCTATATTGATTATTATAGCACGGATATAGTAGTCTACAGAAGTTAGACCAGAGTAAGCAAGGAACTAGGGTTTTTGCAGATAGATCTAGTTTCCCATGTTTTCCATTAAAAAATCTTCAAAGAGCATATTTTAATGCTGACCATGGTTGTATATGCTCACTATATGAGAAACACTGTAAGAGGTATTATATCATTAAACCTGGGAGCAGAATAAAGTCCTTAAAGAAATAGCATTGGAAAGCAAACTATTAAATTATTTTAACACGTTTTGTGTTATTTTTTGTAAAATATTTTCCTAAATTTGGTCAATAAATTAAAGTTGATTATAAGTATGGAAAATTTTTAAATTTATTTCGGACTATACTTTGTAATTGCAATTTTTTTAGAACTAACAACTCAATAACTATTTCTATTGAGAGTAATTAAAATAACCTAAAAGAAAGTAAATGAGATTTTAATATAATCGAGCAAATAGCTGAGCTCCTCTTAAAGTTCTGATTCGTAAAATTTCTAATAATATAGCAATTTCTGTTTTTTTGCATTATGACATTTAAATTTTTTTAGCCGTTTTACAAGAATCTTAAAGTATTATTCCAAATCTTTATTTGATATGTTTTAACTAATTTCTACCAATATTCTATACTTTTTAAGGTTAATTCGGTACAAAAAAAACGCTATTTTCCATAATTTTTTTAACGATACAGTTAATATTTGTTAATTCTTTTAATTACTACGTTATAAAGTATAATATTAACAATATTTTGTACAATTTTTTTTTTTTCATTTTTATTGAGGTATGAGCCTTTGGCAGCTAATCTCCGCAGGCACTTTAAAAAAAAGTTTGTTCGCGGTGTCCCTCATAACTAAACACGGGATTATCTGAAATACGAAATGCAAAATGATTTAATTAGTTAATAAGTGTTTACAGGTATTAACGCCTACTTTTTTGTTTTAATTGATTTTTTAACTTTTTACAGCAATCAGAAGTCAAAATACCGATTTTTCATTAAAACAATCGAAATTTTTATTATTATAAAAAGTGTTAAAATAAAAAAAATAAAATAAAACTCGACGTTATTACCTCGTTATTTTTGTATAGAAAAAGTATATAAAATTTGAAAAGCATAAGTCCAGTAGTTTTTAAGCTACGGTGCAATTTAAAGGCAAAATTGTAGCAAAAACTTCACTTTCAAATACAAACTTGCTTGAAATAAAATAACAATTCCCTATTAAGGTAGAAAGAAGTGGAGAGTTACAACCTCATATCTTCGTTAGTTTTACTCGAATCGACTTCAAATTTTTGCACAGTAATCTTAATATGTTTTACATTATTTAAAAATAAAAAACTTTCAAAAAAAATATAAAAAATACTTTACCACCCCCTTAAATTAGTACATTCCTTCACTTTTAGCTGGCTTTGGAATTTGAATATTAAAATACCAAAATGTCAATTATTATAACTGACACATACATATATGCTATCCTTATTATAACCAATACGAGCACATTCCAAATCAGAAAGCAACTAAAGGTGGTAAAAACTTCTATTAATTGAAGTTTTGGCCTAAGGCAGTCGAATGGGCTACACTTAATAAAACAAAAACGACCAATTATGATAGTAAAGACAAATGCTCTGATCTAGACATCCTCAACAATCTAAAGTTTGAAGTTTTTTCCATTAGGAGGGTATTCCACTCATTGGAACAACTTTTTCAAGATTATCTAGTAGTACTAGAAAATAGTTATTATAATAATTACTTTAAAAAATATTAACTTAGTAGAATATTTTTAATGTAGTTCAAGTTTCTGGAAGTTTATCCACTTAACTTTCTATTTTAAGAAAAAATTTATAAGTTTTTCTATAGAAAATGCTCAGCTATATAATTTTTATATTTCTTTTTTGCTTTGCTTAATCTTAAAAGCATTCTATTCTTATAGAAACAATAATTTCTTATAACAATGAAAAATTTTAACTTTCTGTTGGAAAAGATTTTATTTATTTTCTTTTGAATCAGTATTACACTTATACATGAATAATATTAATTAGTCTAAGTTTTTATTGAGTGGATGGTAGAATAATGCATTTATTATATTTCAATGATACAAAAATGCATAAATTAAATTTTTGTAGAAAGTTTAATTCTCTTTCTGATTACTTGCCTAAATATGTTTTTATATAGTATTATATAAACTTAAATGTATATTTGTCTTTATAAGAGGAGGCTTCGGTATTTTGATTTCTTATTTTTCCTTCCTTTTTTGTTTTTTAAATTAATGTATAACATCTTAAAAATATTGCATCAAAATTTCAAGTCTAACTGTGTAAAATTACCGAGGTTATAAGCATTTAAGCGTTCTTTGCTCTAGAGCAAGCAGTGAGTGAGCAGCGTTTACATTAACCCCTTCAGACCTAGCGCACATTATAATGTACACTGACTTTGAAGTCTATTATCGTTCTTAAAAGTTAAAATTTTATAGTCTATAACTATGTAGGCTCTTATGCAGACAAATAATTTTAAATTTAATTGGGATAATACATCCATTTAATTAATTTTATTCAAAAAAAATGACAATATTTGTAGCGCATCAAATCAAAACAGATTATTGTAAGGTAAGCGAATTTTTTTTTTCGTCTTACAGTGAAATTATAAAATATTTGATGGTCAGATTTAAACTGAAATACTAAATAAGATTTATTTTTCAATTAAATATATCAATTTATATGAAATCACTAGATTTTGTACAAGATTTTCGACTTTTAGTGAGATGTACATCTGAATGTACATTAGGTCTGTTACCAATAAAATATATTTATAATGCTCAGATCGAAAATGGCTTTAGTTTGATCAAAAGTGGACTATCTTACGATTTTATACCTTACCAGGGTAAAACAAATGATCTGGAAAAAAATAATTTAAGAGATTATGGTATAGGAGCCTCTGTGAACTTTCGAATTGCATACGATAACTCCAAATAAACTGGACCGATTTTTTGAAGTTTTAGAAAACACTACTTTTTCACATATTTCATAAGGTAATGCCGAGAGTTTTTTGCATTATACTACCAAAAAAATGAAAACACGTTAAAATAAGGTCAAGAATGAATATGTTGTGTATAATTACCACATCTGTAGAGAAATAATTACTCCAAAACTTTAAAAATTAATGCAAACTAGGATTGCACAGTTGTTGAAAAAAAGCGTTGCTTTGTTTTTATATTGTTGTTGTTTTTTCTCCCATACATTTTATATAGGATAAAACATGCAACACACATCACTCATTTGCGAGTGACATATGTAGAATTTCGAAATAATTTTTTCACTCCGCACATTTTGGCGAAGTCACCTTTTGAAACCATTTTGAGTAAAATCGGTTGAGTATATATACCTTAGAAAATGGAGGCGTATTAAAATATAGATATTCATATATTCATATTAAAAAAATGGCTCTGCTTTGCCTTTATATTGTTGTTGTTTTTTTCTTCCAATCATTTTATACGGGAAAAAGCGTCACTCATTTGCGGGTGATATTTGTAGAATTTTTCAATAATGGAATAAATTTGGAACATTTTGGCAACGTCACCTTACGAATAAAACCATTTTGAGTAAAATCGGTTAAGTACAAACCTTAAAAATATACTTTCTTTTCCAATTTCAGTTGTTTTTCTAATTTTTGGACTACTCTTAATTTAGTTCTTTTCCTTAAGAATTTTACGGTTTTGTTATTTTACATAATAGTGTATTTTCTTATGGCACAATGGCTCGTTACCCATCTAGATCTTTCTGTAAGGATAGATATTTTTTAAGTGATCAATCATAAAATGCTAAGTACAGCAATTACTATCAGGTAGGTATTTGATCCTCACTTTATAAATCTTTCAGGTCAGTCAAACGATGTGCAATATATAAGTAAGAATAATCTTTATTAACTACAACTACAACTTTTTTTCTGTTATAAACCGATTTTTATGAGTTTTGTGATAATAGTTTGAAACTTTTGTATTTTTTTTCCTTTTAAGTTTATTACTTGTTATGTAGGTATTTTGGTTATTTTTACAGATTTGATAGTTTTTCGGGATTTTTCCGGTTTTTAAAGCCCTTCTGCTTTTCTTATTTTTCTGTACTTTTTACTTAAATATTTGTTTTTTATTTTGTTAATTTTAATTTTGTGACACTCTCAACAATTCGATTTTTGATTATGAGCAATTAATAAACCTCCATTATTTTTTTCTAAATATAATCTCTATTAATTTATCAAAGCATTCAAAAACAAAACAACTTATTTGTTTCCATGGCATAAATACATATGTAAGATTTTATTGAAAATGTTTGTTAATTATACATAATTTATATCCAGTATAAAAGTCTCAGAAAAGACAAAAGTCTGTTTAGCAATAAAGTTACTTTGTCAAACAATATTACTTCGAAATTGTTTACAAATATAATTAAATAAATCTTAGGAAAAATAACCAGTGAGATAACCTTATTACAAAAATAAGAAAATACAAAAACAAAATTTATGTCAAAGATACACCTGATAGGTCAGAACAAACTATATAAAACAAACACTTTGGAATCCCCCTAGGATTCATTGAGATAATTTTTGATTCTAATGTAATTTCAGATTGTCGTAAAGTTTTACTGGTCACCTGGTTAAAAATTTGGCTAATCTGGAGAACTTATTTTTCGTACGAATTTAAGGTTTACTGCTGTGCAAATTTAAGAGAGAATTTAATCTTTAAGCTTTTTCTAGAACTTATGGAAAAGGCTTGAGCTTGTCGAAAGTAATTGAAATGTCAGTTTGTTTACAAGTTTAATTTAAATTTACTTTTTGCATTTTATTTTTAAAATTAAATATATCCTGAAAATTTGATATGGGTTGAAGGGTTGAGTGTTATTCAGTTTTTATTTTAATATTAAAAAAGTACAAACTTTTTTCACAAAGATTGTGTAGCTTTTTGCTAGAAAACTTATAGAAAAACTTATTGAATATATATATATATATATATATATATATGTAAAGTATACATAAGATTGAAGCTATTTATTTCAGCAGTTGGCTTAGTTAAATTTGTAACTTGTAAAAGTAACAGGATTCAAATGATATTTAAGATTGAAATTTTCCATCAATTCTATTGTTGAAGCTACTACCTAAGAAAGGGAATAAAAAGCAATTTTTTTTTCCTTTAGGAATAGAAGTGATATTATTCTTGGAACTGTGTTATACAGGAAACATTTCCTGAAATTACTTTGTATTACCTTCTCCTAAGCTTTGGAAATTATACTACTTTTGGGTAGATTGATATAAATTTTTTTAATCAAATTAAAGATGCAATTGCTTTTCCTTTAAAGTTCTTATCAAAACTTTCTTTTTCGACACACAAAAAAATGTAACTTTAGCTTTATTGAATTTTAATTAAAGGTAGACAGCCGTTTGAAATGCAAACAAGAGAAAACTTTTGAAATATATTGCAAGAATTTTTTCTACAGAAAACTATTCCCATAATTTTTTGAAAAGCTTCAAATAAACTTAGAAAACACCTTAATTAATTTTTAAAAGGGATTAGATAATTATTAGCTAAAATATTTACTCGATAAAAAGTGCTCCTAATTAGTGTATAATTCGATATCCTATAAAAAGCGTTTCTTTGCATTAATAAAAAGATTGAAACAATTCTATGAGCTATAGCCGGAAAATACCTGACATCCGTTTCTGGTGAAACTTTTCAAGAGTTATCACAAAAGAAAAGAATGTGAAGCATATTATCCAAATTAAAAAAACAATCTGAAAAGGGTTGCAACACCCCTTCATTGAAAGATGGAAACCTTGCCTAGGTAGAAAATTTCCTTGTGATTTGCTTTGACTATTTTTCACATAAGCTTAAACTTCTCATTTATTGATAGAGGCTTGGCTGAAAATTTTTCACAAATAAAATGCTTATGATTGATTCACTCAAACAGAAAAGTTATAGCTCTGAACCACGATAATGCGAGACCTCGTCTAAGTTTGTTCACTCGCCAAGAGCTTTTAGAGCTTGAATGGGATGTACTACCATACTCAACATATTCTCCATACTTAGAACCTTTGGATTATTACTACTTTGGGTCTCTGCAAAAATTTTTAGCCTAAATTTTCGAATGACCCGTTAGTTTTAAAACACCATACCTCAAAAATTCGTAGTAAAATTTTCAAAACCATATTTTTTTTAGTAAAAATTAACCGATGTAAACAATTGACCATTGAAAAACTCCAGAAAACTGCAGAATGTAGGCGCTTAGGGACACTAACTTTTTAGCAATTAATTTGCATTATAAAGTTCGAAGGTGTCACCATTTCATTTTTAGAGCTTTATATGGCGTGACTACAAAGACTGCCACCTCCATTAATAATATGTTTAGCAAAATTTGAAAAAATTACATAATATTTAAAATTTTTTCTACCAATGAAATGTACAACTCAATAGTTTTGACTAATGAATCGTTTATTTCATCCGTTCAAGTAAGATATAAATTTTACTTTATTTTGTATCCTTAGAGCATTCATAGAGAACTCAAAGATTTGTAGAACCACTTTTTAGCAAATAAATCTTCTTAAACGAAAACCAACAATTATCTTTTCATCTTAAAAGAAACACTTTTTAATGAAAGGAATAATAGCATTAATGTTTGAGATATATATTAAATTAATTCAAGGTACAAGGATTAGTATCCTTATTTTTTTAACAAAATGATATATGAGAAAAACATCATATGTATTTTGCTTGAAATATCGGTGTCCTTTATGTGTCAATAAAAACAGTATTATAATATTAATAAAATATCACCTTCAAATCGATTTTGAAAAAATATTTTCAACATTATTGTCATATTGATATAGAAAAGTAAAGATTTACCTTTCTGTTAATCACAAGAAAAATTTCATAAACTTTTGTTCTATTTCACACATGAATTTATGATTAACTTGAAATGTTACGACAAGTATGTGGTATCTGTGACAGTAGAATCTGTTTAATTAATGATTTTTTTTCGGATTTTATTCTTAAAAGCAAATCTTAAAGAATTTATACCTAAAATCAATACAGATTAAGTTTCTTCAATTTTCTTATGTGTCACATTTTAAAAATTTAAGTATGAAAAGCCAGGATTAACATTATTTGGAATATTATCATATTAGCTCAATAAATTCCATATTTCTACATATTTTTTATTATCAAAAATATATTCTGTGACTTCTGACGTAATATTTTTTATATGCTTTCTTTCTTTATAAAATTGGTTCCAATTGAAAACTTCATTCACACCCAATATGTAAAACACATCAATGCTATAATCTTTAACGAGCAACCAAAAAAAAATAAAGAAAATTTTAAAGACATAAACATTCAAAAAAGAGAATGTATAACACAAAATTGGTGTGAAAATGGCCACCATTTACAATATTAAATCAAAAAAATAAAACTTAAGTATTATTTTTCTATTTTGTGAATTAAGAAACTTGAAATTGGAATGTTCCGTTTTTTTTTTCAAAATTGTTTACGAGAATTTTTGATTATATCCTTTAACTTAATTGCCTCTATAATATATATAATCTTATATAAACAGAGTCCTCGCAAGTAACAAAAAGTAGTTAGTCGTTTGAGCTTGAAAAATCCTTAATATATATTTGAAATGGATATTTGAGTATGTTTTTAAATTCGAATAAGCCATTTTGCCACAAGTGCAATTTTAATTAAATTATAAGCAAGTCATTAAAGAGCAAACTGCGATGAAAATTTTCAAACAGCTGTAAACTTGTCCTTTAAATATATCCTTTATTTATTTACTTTACATAGCAAAATAGAGAAATTTTTTTAGAACTTTCAAGATTTTAAATGCCATTATATACTCGAAATAGGTACTCAAACAATTGAAAAATGGATAAAGATTTCAAAGGAAATCAAGTAAAAATGAATAGTATAAGTCTTTCACTTTCAATAAATATATCTACAAATCTAATTTTCTTTATACTGTAATTTACATTTATAATAATTTTAATCAAAATTACCTTAAATTAGAAAAATTAATTTTAAATATTTAAATGAGTTCAAAATACTTAGAAAAAGAAAGAAAGAATAACTAAACGTGTATAGCTAAACAATTGTTTAAGTTGCTTGAAGACAAATTAATTTTAATAATAAAATTAATGTGGCCTACACTTGCACTAATTTGAACTGAGAAAACAATAAAATAAATGCCGGTATCTCAAAAATCTCTTTGTACCACATAAATAATATAAATTTTTGTGTTGGTGTTTGTTTTTTTATTCTTCTGTGTACACCATGTAAAAGGACATAATTTCTCTTGAATAGTGTTTATTCGCTCCATAGGAACAGAAATTCATTCTTTAGGTTTTCCAGCAACCTTGCTAAATGGAGACAATCAATTGGGTATTGTACTTCTTATACAAAAAATTTAGTTTAAGTAGATAGAAATCAAGGCAAGAATAGATTTTTTTCAAAAGTAACTAAAAATGTAAGTTTTAAAGCATTTTTTGTCTCCAACGACCACTTCTTAGTGATAGCCTTGTATCCTTTTCCTGCTATTTTTTGCCAATGATTACCAATTTTATATCCTCAAATTGGGTCAATATTTAGAATAATTGAATAATCAACACAATTTAATTCCACTAAATATAATTGAACAAATATAAAACTATTTTCATCAAAACCATTTTTTCTTTTTATTTCATATTTTAACTTCTTGCGTAGTAAATAATTACTAAAGTCGCTTCTGTAAAAAACAAAACAACCTTTACCAAACTCTTCATTTTCAAATTGAAGTGTTGAGAGCCATCAAATATTTATTATCATTAAAGTACCATTGCAATATATAAAAATATCATTAATTACTTTTGTTTTTATTTTATTAATTGCTCCATGGTAACATCAAACCATAAGGAACATTTTATTCCTAATTTTTTGGTAGTTATTAAAGGTATCCAATATAACCTTTTTGGTATACACAAAAGAAGAAAAAAGATTATTGTTTCCGAGATTTTGTATTTTTCTATATCCCAGGAAACCAATTAATGGCAAAAGGACGGAAGCTTTTACCTTTGGTTGCTATTTTAAAAATATGAATTTACTTTTATTACATATCTATATGAATTTCAGTTTCATAGAAACGACTTTTCTAAAATCCAATAAATTTTGTGTTTATAGAAATTATTGAAATTTGAAGTTGTAAAATTTGTGCTTTTATTTCAATAAATAGTACATTGAGTGGGAAATAGTGACTTTTTAAATTTTTATGATGTATAAAGTCGAGTTTATTCACCGGAAATTTGTTTATTCGCAAGAAAACCATTTGCTTTTCTTCAAATAAATTTCTTTTTTGAACTTTCAGAGGCATAATCAATTATCCAAAAAATTAACAAGTTTTAAATTCGGAGTACAGTGGAATCTTGCAAACAAATTCTCACCCAGTTTGAGGTGGGAAATACAGATTCGATTTCTACATTATAATCTAATAATAATTAAATCATTTACACTCCTGATCATTAGGAGGGGTTCACTAAATTTTCTAATTTCACACATAATTTAAACGTGTAAATATTTATATACCTCACATGGTCTTTACCAAAAGTGTGTAATCCTTTTAATGACACTTAATAACTTCAATAGGTTCACTCTTCATTTTAATTACTCAGAAGTATATTTTGTAACATTTTTGTTTTAGTTTTTAAATAAGTCTTGAATTAGAACCTAATTTAAAAAAAATTAAAAATGGGTAGAGGAAAAATTTTAACAGGGTATGAAAATTGTCATATTTGGGCTTTAATGGTAGAATTTCATTCAAATCGTAGAATATCGGAAGAACTTTGCAAGCAGTTGATTATAGAAAAAAGTGAGTTTATTGTGAAAAGCTTTCAATTTTTTTCAATCGTTGGCACAAATTGTATTCCAAATAAGTTTTGAAGCCAAAAGTTAACAATTAGAAGATTTTTGAAGTCATCACAAAACTTAAAAAGATATAACTGCAGAAAAAACCACACATAAGGAACACAACATAAGGAACATATTTGAAAGACCTTCTTGCAGCAGAAAGAGGCCTTAGATCACGTGTGATATTTGAAAATTCAGAGAACCTTTCCTTATGATTGGAAGTGTATATCATCCCTTGAGGAGATTATTAAAAATTGTATTGTATTAAATGCAATAGTAATGGATTAAGAATTATAATCTCTCGACGCTCCAAACCCGCTTTTTTGTGGGATAAAATTGATAATGTATTTGAATCTGACAAAAGTCTATTTTTTGAAAGTTTTTCAATATTATTTTTTTATTGCTTAAATCAATACTAAAAATATTTCAAAATAATAATTAAAAGTTACAGAGGATAACTTCCGAGTGGCCTAAAAGTGTGAGACATTAACACAAAAGTGTGTAAAAAGATAATAAAGAGCGGATAAGAATTAAGGATATAGTTATAAAGAATCAAATACTTGAATTTTTATAAATTTTGAATTGACAGGTACTAAAAGACTTACTAACAAATCAAGACATTTTTTTTTTTTTCAATTTAAGAATGATAGGAATTTATCAATCTAAGATAAAAAATTAATGTTTTTCGTTGAAATTTTTAAATTTATATGACAGTAACTAACGCTTGTAACTATGAAAAGGATATGAATGTTAAAAGACTATCGAAGAAAAGATCGAATAATTAAATGAAAAAGTGAAATAGAATCAATTAAAATAAATTTAACAATTAAAATATTTTAAATAAAGTTATTCATTGTTGTATATTGAGATTTGCTTTCATATTTTAAACATTGAAGTTGGTAAACTGAAAACAAAACAACGATAATTTTAATTATGTTGCTACTATATTAGTTATGTTTGAGATCAACCAATGTGACCTCTACGATTAGTTGTAAAAGAAATACCAAGAACTTTTGTAGCCTAACTATTCGAGACCAATTCACTAAAATATGTCATCATCTTCAATTTAAAATACAAGCAAAAATCATATTCTTTTGGGTTTTTAAAATTTTTATAACTCATATTTTTCCACTTACAAAATAAAAGCTTGAAAATTAAATCAAATTAATTTTCTCTAAGTAATTCACTTTTATTATATCAATGCTCAAAAGGTTGCATAAAATACAAAATCAATTAAAACCTAAATAATTTTCACTAACTCAATTTATAAACAAAAAACTTCAATAATATATTTACCTAATGAAACTCTAAAAAAATACTGAAAAGAAAGATTTACAAGTTACAACAAATTGGGTAAGTAAAATCCAATGATATAATTACCTTCAACATTTTCATTAAATATTTAACAAATAAACTGATTCACCTCACATTTCTCACAGTACCCGTAAGCATAGAATGAATTATGTTTGAAACATCATGTACAGAATCCTTTGGTAATCTGCTTCCTGATGACATTAAATAGTAGAACAGATTTTTGGATTGAAGAATAAATTCTATTAAGCTCTCGGATATAAATTGAGCACAATTTAAATGTGATTATGCTTTTTTTTGTGTATACTTAATGGATAGCATAATGAATTTCAGTTAGGCAGAATGAATGATAAAATGAATTGTTAAATGGTAAGGGTAATTCTATACAGCACGTACATAAAACTTTCATTACTATATATAGAAACGTGCCTAGATAATACAGCTAAAAATATCAAAAGTTTTAATTGTTAAAGTTTTGAATTGAAATCGTCCATAAAAACTAAAAACGATGTGACAATGCTAAGATCAAAAGTATTAAAATGTCCAAATTGTTTAATTTTCAAATACAAACAAAATTACACAATTGTTGAAAATGTTTAATGTTTGAAGACTAAATTAACTTTTATTTAATTGAAATATTTTTAAAATGCAGCTGCTTTTTATGACTATAAAGGATATTATTGAAAAAAGTTTTCTATTTATTTAGTAAAAATTTATTGTGATTTAATAATAACAAAAAAAAACTACTTTAGTAATTTTTCTACAAAGTCAAGTGGAGTAAAAAATACACAATGGAAGCAATAAGCATCAATAAAATTTAAAACTGACACAAAAAGTAACTACTTTTAGAAGAAAAAGCAAGATTTAAGTAAAGCAAACAAAATAACTACCAGCTCAAAAATTCTCCTAAATTAGAAGCTCATTAGAGTCAAAAAACCTATTTTTACATCACTCACAAATTTCAGTTCTTAATGCTACTAGAAAATTTCAAGAAAGTTTTGAAAATTGTTGAAGCACCCTAGAGTTTATTGAAACTTTTATGTACCTCAGACATCACTTCAATTTCTTTTCGAAATTTGAATTCATGGTGAACACCTTCCAAAAATGTTTATAATATGTATGTATTATAAATAAATATGCCAAAAAAACCATAGAAATTAGAAAAATATTTTAAAAAGTTTAATATTTTCAAAGCATATAAAAATTTAAAATTTTTGAATAGATAAAGACGTAGCTCCTCAAGCAAAAACCCTTTTCATAATTATTAATTCTAAGAAATGAAAGTAGAAGTACTACAAGAAAATACAAGTCCTCCTTGTCTAGATCTGATTATTCAAGGTGTAAAACTGGATCCCCATATCCAGTTGAATAGAAAGATTTTACGCAATAGCTTTGGTAGCATTTTTTGGCTGTATATACTCTGGACGAGATCATATTTTTAGAATTAATCATATGTAGTTTTGTTGCTTGAATAATTTTTTTTTAGCTGTATTTTACCAATTATATGATAACACAATTGCTAGTAGACTTTTAAGAAAAGGTTAATTGTAATGACTACCCAGCTGAGTTTTGAATATTGAACAACATCACAGACGGCAATTTTACTCTCTACCATGTATGACTTTCATACCATCGAACAATCAACATTTAGACAAAAAAGTTCTTTTTAGAGGACACTAGAGTTTAAAATTATTAAAAATAAAATTTTCATAAAAATTACATTTAATTCTACTATGAAAAAACGAATTTAACTTGTTTGATGCTTTAAAAATTAATTTTTTTAGCTTAAAGCAACTGTCTATATAATTTAGTAATAATTAATTTGTAGCTACAACTATCTTCAAAAATATTAAATGAAGTCAACAAATAAAAGTAGCAAAGAGCTGTTAGTTTAATAATAATTCTTCTATCATGTCAAATAATTAATCGTAGTATTAACACGGCTTACGTTCCGTGACATGAAAACTTTTATTAGTCTGTCTATACAAAATTTTGTTTTAGTCAATTATAAATACTAATTACTATTAATAATTTATCTATTTTTTGTGTTAAGATAACTACTTTAATCAACTATATAAACAACTGTCATAAATAAATAAAATTTTTGAGCTAGAATCGAACTATTTCTGTAAACTGAAAACTTTCCTAATATAATAGCAGAATGAAGAAAATCTAAAACCAATAATGAACTCAAGTTTTCTTTAACAATTGAATTTCCAAGCTCAACTGCGTGACCAGAAGACTAAAAATAGTTTTCCGGAGGGCTTTATTGAGAATACAAATTACAAAAGGCAGATAGCTAAGAAATTTGTAAGGAGATTTTTTTCAAAAAAAATACAAAATAAAAAAGAAATTTCACCAAGATAAAACCTTTCATTGAATAGTTTTTTTTTTATTTAAAAAAATTAGTAATTGCCTTGCAGAAGTCATACGAAATCATTTTAGACATTCGTTTAAAATTTTTCAAGGACTTTGCTATAAGAAACGTCAATAATCCTTCGAATGCAACTTAATTCAAATAAGAAAATTAATGAAAAAAGGAAATTTCATTTGAAAATTGAATTTGTATTGTACAAGCAAAACGAAAAATAAAATACAGAAAAACTTGGCTAAAATTATTTCATAAATTTTTATATGGTTTTGTAACATAAAATAATATAAATTAGTTTAGACTTTGCTTAATTTGTACCACCATTAAGCAATTCTTTGATTTCTATAGATTCAGTAATGAAACTTTTAAAGGAACAAAATAATTTTAACCTTATTCTGTAATTAAATTTCATTGAAAGCTATAAAATTATTTGAAATATATTTTACACTTTTTACAGTGACATGTTTTTAATAAAGCTACAATAAATTTTTATTTAAGATGTCAATCAAGTAACAAAAACTCCTTGTGATTTAGATATATCAAAAACAACATTTTTATTCTGCCATCTCAAAACGAAAAATTATATTTGAATACAAAATGTATTCTAGCAATATGTTAGTGACTTCTGATAAAATAATTTATCACTCTCTTTTTCCGGGCTGTTTTTCAAATATGTAAAGAAATAAGAGTATTAAGTTTAAGTCCTGATTCTTACCTAGTTCATTAGAACACAGTTTTTAATATTGCGAATGAAATTTAAGAAATTTGCTAGAAATGAAAGTTTTCAAAATCCTTTGTGGATATAATTGTTTTTTTTTTTTTGTTCAATCACTTAACTTAGTTGCATAACTTATGGCGCTAATATATTTTTCATCATAATTAACAGGTGCTAAATTGTGTTCAAAAGTTTCGGTTCAGTATTACACGCTGTTTATTGATACTTAGACTTAATTTGAGCACATACCATTACAGATTTTATAAGTTAGTTCGTACTTTGATAATTTTTTGTGGGTAAAATATAGTTAGCTTTTTTGCGAATTGGTAAGTGATGGATTATTGCTTATATCAAAGCTTAGAACATCATATCATCAACAGTTAGTAGTCCGTTTTCGGAGGTTTTTTAAAAAAAAAAATAAAATTTTGTCAGCTGCTACAACCTAAACTAAACTAAACAACCTAAAATATACATATATTTTATTTTTTAACTAGATTTAAATATATGATATTATAATTTGAGTTTAAGGTTATTAATTCAAAAATTTGGGAATTAAATATATTTTTAGTTATTGTCTCCTTAATTTTTTTTCTGTATATTTTGATTTTCTTTTCCTGTTTTAATTAGATATAAATGATTTTTATTTCTAAGTCATAAAAAACTCGTATAATGGTAAAATTTATGCATGTAACTGAACAAAAAATTATAAAGTAGATGTTTACTACGGTTTTCAAACCGTAATTATAAAAGTTTATTCTTAAGATAGCTTCTTGATATTTTAAGCTACGTTTTTAGCTTCAATTGAACCCAAATTGTTAGATAAGAACTTAAATGCAACTTTAGTGCCATAGAGGAAATTATCAGGCTTGATACATTTAATTTTTGTCTCTTTTCTTAGATACAAAAACATTTTTATAATCAAATTTGAATTTATGAAAACACTCGTTTTATTTTTCTCTAATAATTCATATTTTTAAAATTTTGACCTAAAGTTTTATATCTCCAATATATGGAATATAGCTATTCCAAGTCTTTTATTAAATAAATGTTATTCTTTTTGCATTTCATGTCTCTTCATTTTTCATCATAACAAAATCGAACCATAGCACTTGAAATTGTATATCCCTTCATGGGTGTTTTTACACATTTGAACAAGAGAATTTTTAAATTTACAAATAGAGTTCTAAACCCTATAACTTTATTTATTTCATTTTGATATCTGCATTATACCAAAAGATAGTCAAATAAAGAGATTAATTCATAAATCTTTTTACAAATGATAAATTTTAAAAGCTACACAAATGTTTTAAATGAGAACTACTTCATTAGTTTTATATTTTATAATTTAAAATCAACTTTTTTGTCACTTTTGTTTTTAATTGTAAAAAACAAATTTAAAAAATTAAAATTTTATAGTTAAAAATCAAATCAAAAAATAGATATTCATATAAATATAAAATTTAAACAAACAATAATAATAACTTACCTCCTAGTATTCTAATAGTGCATCTGTAATTAGTTTATAATTAACCCACCAAACGATTTTCATATTCTATATTTTGTCCCTTTTTTGATTAGTTTTGATAGACTTAACTGAAACATTAACTGAAAAAAATAAAATAACGATAAATAACGTATCACAATATTCACGCACATTCCAATACACTTGCTACATGGTATAATAGCGGCACCCACTTCTAAAGGACTAACTTGACTGACAAAAGGGCAGGGCACTTGTCTTCCAGTATGTGTCGCTACAACATATGTTGAGTTACACTTTTAGGAAAAATGTTTCATTCTTTTTATTTTTATTTTTTTTTTTTTGTAAATTTAAAAAGAAAAACGAAAAATCTTTAATCCCATTTATCTTTATTACTTTTATTTAAGTTATTTAAATTATTTACAAAAAAAACTCCCTTTTTATGGTAAAATAAGTGAAGTATTTTACATGTGACTTAAATAAATATTCAAAATGATTGAATTTCCAACCGGATCCTTGAATTAAACACGACCACTCAAGGCAACAAACTTTGTTCGACTGAAGGGGACTTGAACAAAAGCTTCCATAACGGCTCCACTAGGCGACAATGCTATTAAATATAGCAAAAACGATATCACTTGATCCGATCCACCCGCAATTCTTACACATGATAACACTACAAGTATAGATATATATATATATATATATAACAACAAGCATATCCTTTTCAGTTAAGCATCGAATACAACTACGCCAGACGGAGACAATAGACAGAGTATTGGGTCACAATCCGATGGAACTTTCTTGCAACTTAAATTCAAGCAGAATCGAAAACAAGAAAAAATTAGCACAAACACATTAAAGTTGCAGACTCTGTTGAAAGTAATGAATTTCCTGATAACAAAACTTACCCCAATACATAAGAATATGGTTCAAGAAATAACTCTATATATAATAATTGGGGAAGTTATAAAACTAACTTAAAACTCTTATACACATATCAATTGTAGGAGAAATGAAAAAATTGGAGAAATAATAATATTTTAGCTATGCGCAACATAAAATGAAGATACTTTAGTATAGATATTAAAGCTCTAAAATTAAATATTTTGATTATGGGGAGTTTGTCTGATAGTGAGACCACATATCAATTCATTAACCACAGTACTTTAATGTCATTTCTCCTTCTTCTTTTTTTTTTTTTGGTTTCTTTTCATATCAACAGTTATTCAAATCTAGTATAACATCTTTTCAGCAAAGTTTCTGCTATAATCATAAATTCCATAGATCCATTCATTGACTTTGGTAAACTTTAAAAGCTGAGATATTGATGTTTGACGGATTTTAAAGCTAACAACCTAACCTAAGTTCTTTTTGAGTAACCATGGAATTATTCATGCAAAATATAATACACACAATAGAAAAATTTTTTTCCTTGTTGTTTTTTTGTAGATTTTTTAAATAAAATCAATTTTATTGTTTTGGAGATTTTTCTAGATATTATATTGAAAAACAGTAAAATATAATATACTAATAATATACTTTAACCGAAATAATATGAAACTTATTTATCTATAATATCTTTCCGAATAACTACAATACTTTGAATTTTTTGAAAATTAACGAAGTTAGAAATATGTATGAACTTTAATTTATTTAAATACTAATTAAGCTAATTTTTCTGTAGAAACTTTAAAAATTTCTTTATCCGAAAAATATAATTAAAACCGCAAGAAAAGAAAAAAGATTAATCAAAAGTTAAGGTTTATAACGCCAAACCTACATCAATGACTATCTTTTCTATTTTAAGAGATTATGCAAATCATAATCCCAAGGATTGAACCACCTTAAAATGTGTATTGTTTTCTTGTTAAAGGTGTGACGTCCATTGTAAGAAAACTTTGATCGTTTTCACACTTTTCCAAAAAATTTCCTTTTGTCAGTATTATTGTTGTTTGTAATTTGTTCTTATATTTAAATTTTATAGTTTTTTCATCCTTATAAGGATAAAATACTTTCAATAAGCCCATATTATCTATTCAAGTGAAAAACTTTTCATGAACAATGTAACTACAAACAATGCGATTGTAGTTCTTATTTCCTTTATATTCCATAAAAAAAAAATATAACACAAGCTTACATGATATCTTTACCGGTATCTTAACTTCTCCAAATAACTTTTGAATAAAGGTCGATATTCGATTTTAAATCCAAAATAAGTCAGATATATGTGAGTTTTGATAACTTTATGAGTGTGAGAAAAAAATTTAAAAAATTGAATATGCTCCCTTTTATACTTTGTTGAATTAAAAAAAATATTTGGATATAATGTGATACTGTTTATTAATCTTTAAATCATTTTACTTTCTTCATCTTTTAGATGTGATTTTTGACTTACCAAATTTCATAGTGACTAATATAAAATAAATAACAGCGAACAATTTCCAGTTTGTTTAATTTTCAACAAAATTGCAAAAACAGCCCTTGAAGCATAACTTATTTTTATTTTTTTCAAAGCCAAAAAAATTATTTCATTTTTTTCATTTTTTTTTTCGTACTTTGTTTTATCTAGCGGCGCCTTCCACAAAATGTTGTTTATCAGGAAATTAAAAGTTGATTTTAATAAAAAAAAAACCTATTTTTGGCCACTTAAAGCTTATTACGTCTAAAAAACTATAACGACCAGATAAAACATTCGCGTATGTACTACCGATGGTACACGTCGTCCTCAACGTGTTAATAACTTAAACATAGTTTTATTTAAAACTAAACCTACATTAGTACAATCAAAGTTTTATAATGCTAACTAAGATCTTTTAACAAGTGCCCTTCCAGGCTCTTCTATATTCAGCGTAAAGCACAAAATTGACTCTCTAAAAAATATTCATTCTTATTTATATTAAATTTTATTTGTGTATGCCCGAGAAAAAATCAATTTTTAAATTTTAGAAAAAAAAAAAGTAGTCTAATTTTCTAGACAACAATTTGTCACGTTCGACATAGTAATTAAAATGCGATAATCTGAAAATTGAATAAGCTTATTGTTAGTAAACAAATCAATATATTTTCAATAAAGGGAAAAACTTTAAACATTGGTATTGCATATTTTCAGGCATATAAGGTTAATAAAAGTCAGTAATAATTAAGTTTATTGTAATTTTATTATAAAAATTTTAAGGTAAAAGTTAAGTTGGAAAATATATGAAATATATTATAATTAACTTATACCAAATTTACTACACTTTTAAATTACAAGCTAGAAAAAATCATTGTATTTGGTGTTTTCATACTATTACTAATATCTTTAAAAACAAAGAATTCTTCTAAAACATCAAATTATCACATGCTGGATTCTATGAAATCTTTTAAGCCTAGTACTATTTTTAACAAAAACGTTTATTTCTAGGTATTTGGATAAAATCTATTTATACACAAAGTCAGTTAATAATCATTTGCATGTATGTGTAATATAAAAAAATAAATATATAGCCTATATGTCCTAAAAAAAACTATGTCCAACTACAAAATTATTTCTTCTATATAAATTAATCTTATTTATTTTATCATTTCCGCATGAGCACAAAATATATAGCATAGAATTTTATACAAAATGTAACTATGTTGTGTATCCTATTCATCATATGTTATCTTTGTTCAAAAACGAATTACAAAAGTTTCATGGTGGAATTCAAGGAATGTAAGCACCTTCATTATTATGCAAATAAATGAATTTCTTAAGACTTTGAAAAAGAAGGATGGAATAAAGCTTAAGGGAATGAAATTCCGAACAAAAGGATTTACTGTCGACATTTGATAAAGGTGATGGAAAAAAGGCTTCGTTTTTTTGTGAGAAAAACAAATTATACTATGTTTCGAGCATTATTTTATTTTAATCGAAAACAACATTTAAAAATACTTTCATTTGATGTTTTGCACTCCTAAAATTTAATTGATTACTACAAAAGTTTAATTGTAAATTTTTTATTATATCTAAGGAGCTAAGTACTATCTGAATTATTTTAAAGTACAATTTTTTTTAAGAAAAACTGTGAGTCAATTATCAAAAACTTGATACTTCTCATTAGTTTTCTTTAAAGAGGTTTTATTTATTTATTTTTTGATTTCAAGGCAACAACAAAAGTTATACGAACAATTTCGTGAAAACCACTCAATTTTTTTCCAATTTCGTGTATACTCTTGAAGTAAGTTCCTCACGGGGATAACAGAGGCAGTCAAATGCTTTTTAAATTCTTCTATTCCTATTTTATATAAAGATCAATTTTTGCGTTAAATTTGGAATTTAACCTTTTTCTATATTACGTCTTTTTCAAACTTTTGAATACATAATAGATACTTTTTCTTGTACGAAGGAGTAACTTGAATTTCGACTCATTCATTTCCATTATTGGCTTGGAAACAAATTGCACTTATCTTCTGGATAAAACATCTTTTCAAACCATATTTAAGATAGATTTTTTTCTAATTCTTTCCTTTGAAATGTCCCAATAAAGAGTAAATGCACTTTTTGCTTATATTTTCAATAATAATGAATAATTTTTCATATTTCGCATTCTCAAAAATTAAGTTCACAACCCTGTCAATCAAATATAAGCCTTTTGGCAATTAAAATTTACTGCCACCAAGCCAATTTTATTTAATCGACTACCAATCTCATTGAGAAAGAAACTGAGGTATCAACTTTTGGTCTATTATCATAAATCAAGCCAAAAACGCTTTTAAAGAGCTGCAAAGAGTCCGCTTGATAATTTTTTATATTTTTTCAGCCTGTTGATAGCAAACATCGATAGCAAAATATATTTTCATATCATCAGTGAAAACAGTTTCCCGAAGTATTTTTATGTTTTCTCAAATAGTTACTACTTCAGTTTAAGAGGCTAAACATCTAGGATTATTTAGATCCTTATTATTACATTTGATTGTATTAAGGGGTTATATACACTTAGAAGCCTCTAAAGTAGGAGTTTTTCGAGAATTTTTCCTGAGAAGACCTTTAGATTTATTTATGTAAAGATTAATACACATATTATAGCAACTCTTAACTGGATTTTAACATTTTTTATATTTAAAAATAATAATATTGAAAGTTGCTATAGCTGATCTTCTGGAGCTCCACTCAAAAAAGACATTTTGCGGTGACCACGTTATCTCTGGATAGGATCATCTAAATTTAAAAAGCTAAACAAATTTCGTTAAAGTAATATATTATCTAGAGTTTGGTGGGAGAGAATTAGCAAAATTAACTTTTTCGACAAAATGGCGGCTTCTCAAAAAAAAAAAATGGATTTTTGACAAAAAATTTGACCTTAAACTGTTTATATAAAAAAAAAAAAATAATTTTTCAAAAGAACGCTGCGGCCAAACCCTGAAAAATATACATAAAAAGATTGTGTTGAAATTTGAGGCTGATCGGTTAAGCCGCTTCCGAGCAATCGTGTCCGCCGAAGTTTCAAAATCACCTTCAATCGGTCTGACACGTCTTTACTAATATGTGTGTAACTTCTAGAACAATTGTCGGATCAAGTTGAAATTTTCCGTGTGTGTACAATACAAAAATGAAATAAAAAGACTCTAAGTATATATAACCCCTTAAAGCAGTAAAAAATTGCTCTTTGAAAATAAAAGCTAAAATAATATTTTTGAACTCATTGCTTAGTTCCAATGGTCGTAGAACAATCTTTTATAAGCTCAGTAAATATTACAACTCAAATACAAATAATCAAAATAAAATTGGCGGTAAGTTTTAAGCCATGTCTTCATATATTTTAATGTGATATGCTAGCAATATTTTCTATTTTTATTAGATTAATCGACAGTTTTCACTTGAATGAATAGCTTCCAATGCGACTTAATCAGATATCGCTAAAGACCCTGCCTTAAAACAACAACACTATAAAAACCACTTCAAGCAACCTTCAGCAATTTCTTATATTTACGTTGACTTTTTCTTTTCGATTTGACAAATACACTTTAAAAAAATTTTTCCTATTATTAAAATTATATTAAAAGGAGTTCTATAATTATTAACCAAACTAGTAGAAATAATACTATGTGCTAGTTTTCATATAATTATCATTAACAAAGTTTTCTATTCATTACAATTACAAGCAAATTAAATCTAAAAAATTTCTATTATTGGAATAATTACTTAGCATAAAATACAAAGAGAAACAATAAAATCGATAAGTTCTTTAAATATGAATAAATCAATTTAGTAAGGCAATCGGTAGCAACCAATTTAGAAATGCCTAAAGTATTGTAGTTAAGAAATATATCCTGACATTTCATCAATCAGTTTGATAAGCTTACACATTAATCATAATGGCTATCTGAAATTTGAAATAGAAAATTCTTCAACCTTAAAGTTTTGTTTCAGTATTTTATGAAGCAAAGAAGTTTAATAACTATGAACTTTTAATATTTCTATAAGTGAAAATGATTTCGAATTCATTTCTTTACGTAATTTATGTATAGAACTTATCAATAAACGATGAGTACACATATCCTTATAAAAGGATGATACATACCCTATTACTCTCAATTTAATTTATTATTCGATAGTGAATTCAATTTTATAGAAGTTGTGTAGTAGAAAGTTGGATCAGCATAAATTACGGAATTTTCTTATTAAATTTTTGTTTGATTGAATTTCCTTAAGAATTTGGAATGCCATTAATACACCTTTAGATTGGAATGACTTGGCCGAAAATCTTCTTTTTTTTTCTTTTTTGGGGTTTTTTATAGTGAATTTGATAGCACTTAAATAAAGTTTTGTTAAAATTATGTTCTACGTTACTTGATCTATCAAAACCCTAGTTACCATATTACAGAAGTATTATATATTTACATGGGCTTTAGTGCATATTCCTTTTATTAGATTTCTTTTTTTTTGTATTAATTCCTGTTTTAGAGCAAATAACTCCCTTTGTAGGAGGCTCTAAGATAAGCCTAAATTTTTTTTTTTTTGTTATTCACTGGCTTTCATAAATGGACAGCTGTTTTTCATTTTTTAATTTAAAATATTTTTCAACTTAGCTTAGGTATTTATTATTTTCATACAAAACTGGACGAAATTCAAAGCTTTGGAAATTTCAAGAATTTTATTGAATTTTAATGGATTCTTATTCTGGGTTATTCAAAAATTTAGTATCTCTAATTATATATTTAGCTAAAGAAATCATTTTATTTTTGATAATAATTTATTAATTTAATAATTTATCTTAATTTCTTTATAAGAACAATGCTATTACACTGGTCAACAGTGGTTTTTCCACACAAAGTTTGGTGAGTAATTTGGTTAGAACTACCTACCCATATTACGAAAATGAACTTAATTTGATTCAATCACCCTCAGTTTTTTTCATTTCATTTCAGCGCTTTTGCACCTTATGCCACGGGCCCCATACTTTTTACCTTTGCACTATATCTATACATCAGTCTACTGCGACTTTATAGACTCGTCCAAAAAAAGCTTAAAAGCAGTTCTCCTCAATAATGGCAATTAACTTCCTTCTGTTCCACTAGCACTCGCTTTTAATATGAAATAAACTTATGAAAATATGAAACTATTGCTTAAAAAAATCAAATACAAAATTTGGGGTGATTTAAGAGTTATTACCCTACCATTTGGACTACAGTGGGGTTTTACTAAATTTTGCAGCTTTTTATGCGAATAAGACAGCAGGAGCAAAAAGAAATCATTTCATTGAAAGAATATGACCTGTGTGTGAATGGCGTAGAGAAAAATGTGAAGGCTTTCCTACTTGTAAGCCCTTCTGATGTACTTTTACCACCACTTCATATCAAGTTAGGCCTTTTTAAAAATTTTGTAAAGGCAATGGATCAAAATGGAAGCATATTTTTGCACTTAAAAGAGAAATTTTCCAGTATAAGTGATGCCAAAATCAAAGAGGGCATTTTCGTAGGACCTCCAATCAGAGAATTAATAAAAGATCCAAAATTTGAAGAAAAATTAAACGTTATGGAAAATTCAGCATGGCAATGCTTTAAGAATGTAGCTGCAAATTTTTTGGGTAACCGTAAGAGTGATAACTATAGAGAACTGATTAACGAATTTAATTTGTCATATAAAACTTTTAGTTGCAATATGTCGCTAAAAGTCCATTTCCTGGACTTACTTTTAGATGTTGAAAATGTGGGAGATGTAAGCAAAGATTCCACCAGGACATTTCAAATATAGAAAAACGTTATCACGGTAGATGGAGTGTAAGGATGTTAGCTGACTACTGTTGGACGATCAATAGGGATCAACCGAAAGCTAAATATTCAAGAAAGTCGTCGACTTTAATATATAATATAATAATAAATACTGATATAAATAAATATGTATACCATAAATTAAACCAGAAAATAATTTACCATGCTGTGCTTTTATTAGTCTTTCTCAAAAAATGTTATTTTTTCTTCAAAATCAATGTTTCTCCACAAAATAAAATTGACGGGTGATGAAAACCTTAAAACTGCTTATTTTTACTAGTGGCAGCCTCTATTATGTATAAAAAAAACACCACAAAGTTCGTGTGGCACAAAAAAAAGTTAAATTTTGTCGACCAGTGTTATTTTTGATGGATGAAAACCTTTAAGCTTAGTTTCAAAATTGAAATTTTTTTAAAAACCTAGCATTTTGTCTAACCATCAAAAAAATCCACATATATATATATATATATATATATATATATATGTATCTATATATATATTTTTATATGTACTGTCAGATCCCTTTCTTTGATTTTTATTTCTTATATTTAAACCCATTTTTAATACCAATTTTGGCATTTTTTACATTACCTTCTATTGACTTTTATGATGTTTGCTTTTGTTCTATAGTATTCATTGTCTTTAAGAAATAATAAAAATCAAACTAATTTCTTCTTTCTTTATGAAATTTTTTCCACTGTGAACTTTTAAGTCGCTAATGGTAATATTACAAGAATATCACGCACATCATGGCCAGACTTTGAATTAATAATACATATGTAAATAATCTCAAATATTTATTTGAAATAAAACCTTTTCCATATTTTAGTCCTCTCTGCTTCACGCTGCTTCTCTGAATACGTAAAAGTCTCGAATTTCTAATAGCTCCGTTTTCAGCTCGACACTTTAAGCGAAAACTTAACGTCATTAAAACTTGGTCACTAGCATTGTAAGCACAATAAAAATAATTTTGTACTAATGATTAGGCATTTGCATCATTCTAGGTCATTTGCAATTTTTGAAATTTTTGTTATTAACATTAACATTTAAAATTTTTCTAATACACTTTTTCAACTACGGCCTTGAAAGAACTTGCTGACAGAAAAAGGATAAGCAATTTACTATTGATGATTAAACTTAAAGGTGCTTCGAAATTTAGTTATTTATGTTAGGAAAAACAGTTTCAATTTTTTTAAATAAATCTTTTCTTGATCCCATATAATTTCTTGTAAAAAAAACTTTGGTTTACGAATATAATACGCAAAACAACTTTGAAAAGTCAAATGATAGCCTATGGAAGAACTTAACCTAAAAGTTGAGGAAAAGTTTCTACTCACTTTTTTTTTAAATTTATCAGGGTATTAGGTGTCATTAATATAATTATTGTTTCAAAGTTTGTTCTATTCTGTACATCAGAAAAATCTAAACCCAAATAAAAAGTTGAAATTAAAATTGGAAAAAGTTTTATATGGATAATGAATTCGAAAATATTTGGAAAACATAATTTTCTAAAATACTTTTCCATTATCCTCCATTCATAGTTATTTATACTAAATTACTTAATATCTTTACGTATTTGCGTATTTTTTATTCTTGTGATAATTAATTCAAGTTGACAAAAATCATTTAACCATGAACAAAATTATTTTTATTGGATTAACAAGTTGAGTAATTTCTATAACTAAACATATAATAAATCGATCAACATACTCATAATTAATTTTAATATTGTTAACAAGAAAAATATTTTTTTTTACTTAAGAAACTTTTTCATTTTCTTATTCTGAGATTCCATAGATAATTCAGCATTTTCAGCTTTATTAATTAAAGAATCTAATTTATCCAAATGTGAAGTCATCTTTTTTTGTATATTTAAAGAAGTTTCATTTTTATTTACTATTAAGGAACTACCTTCATTCTCTTTAGTAATATTTTCCATTAAATTTTTATCTTTTTCAATATCTTGCATTGAAACTGTTGCTGTTTCATCTTTTGACTGACTTCGAAAAATATTACTTAAACTATTACGTGCGTTTGACTTAAAAAAAATTTTGTTAAATTAAATAAAATATTAATTTAGTGATTTAATATTTACTTTGAAACGTAAAAGTTTCTGTTGGGTTGACGACAAAATTGAATTTAATTCATCAAGTTTACCTGAAGTACTTTGTAAGGTTTCGTCTTGTGTTTCAACTTCCTACATTATTAAAAATTGATAATAATTTTTTATTCTATATTTTCTCTTACATTTGCTTGTTCAGCTAAATTTTGTTCATGTAGTAATTTGAGTTTTTCACTTTCTTCTAATTCAAATTTTTCTTTGTCTGGTTTTTCTAGTCCAAGAAGTTCAGCTCGCATACATTCAAAGTCGTAAGTATCTTCTGACATTTTATATTAATAATTTTTACTGAATTTTTTTTACACTAAGAAAATTTAATTATATTTAAAATTGAAATCTTATATTTATTATTCAAAACTTTAAATATATTAAAAACTATGAAAAAATGTCATAACGTAAGGATATTAAGTTAATTTTTAAGATTCACGAATGACATTCAGCAGACTTGCGCACTTTTGATTTCATCGACAAGTTATGCAAAATTTTACTTACAATTAGGGTAGGGTTATATTTAGAGATTTTGTAATTTTTATGAATTTCGAATTCAGCAACTTGTATATTTCAGCTGTTAAATTGAATCACGAACCCACTATTTGAGAGACTATTAAGATAATATATACAAGAAATAATTTAGGAGTCTTAATTGTTTGATTCCGAAGATTTTTGATTCAGATCCACATATTGAAATTTTATCAGTACGGAGCTTAGATAATAATATATAAAATTAGGTGAAAATTATTGAAAATTTTGATTTAAGACTAGCAAAAGGGCTTTAAAGGAGACTAAAGCTCCCAGATTGAGTAAAAAGAAGTTTAAAAATTTCTTTCAATATCATCGAACCGTATTAGCGTACATATATTGTGGTAAAAATTTATTTTTTTTTAAGAAAAAAATTCCAACTGCCATAAGTGTCTTGAAAAGGGAGTAGCAATGGCTTTGCTTTAATCTTTCTAGCGCGACAATAAAAGTTTTGTAAAGCAATATAATGACTACTTTTATTCCATCCTACAAAACAAGATTTAGAAATACGTAGATGGTTTCTTGAAACTTGGTTTTCTGCATGACTATGGAGCAATAAATCATATTTATATATATATATATAATCGACCAATTTCATTAGAAGCAAAGGATTATTTCACCTGCAAACAAAAATATTCTACTATTTTGTCCATAGAAGTAGATAAATGGTACTGTACCACATATGTAAATGTGCGTTTGTCAGAAAAATATAGGACTATTTGGGGAAAAATTCCTCTGAAAAAAGAAGCACACGAAGAATAAAATTTTTTTATTTATTAAATCAATGTTTAGTAGCCAAACCATAACTCAGCTAGTTTTATGTTTATAATACATAGTTTGCTTATAGATCTTAAAAGACTTCACCAAATTTATTATGATTAAACTAATACTATGCTTTGGTAAACATTGGCTTTGGCTTTCTGATTCAAAAAGCTATAACAAATAAACTTATTGTAATTTGACGTGATAAATAGACATTGTTTTGTATAAATTACATAGTGTCCTCTTTTATCACCTTTGATGTAAATCCTTTACAAGTGTAAAAAGTTGTAATGTACAGCCATTGATATATCTTGCTTAATACTCATTTAACAACTTAAATGTAACAAACCCTGAAGGGGTATACTCTCATTTATTCTCATTTTAAAAAGAATAGAAATATTTTCCAAACAAATTATCAACACCCAAAATTCCATATCTATGTAGTATAATGTAAGTCATATTTTGTAATGCTTACAGATATAACCTCTTGTCTCATTTTCTATAGTCATCTTTCAACTCAACTAACCACACTTGAAATAAGACCTTCTTTAAAAAGAATAATACCAGCAACTAATTGCACGCTGTATAATCTCTAAAACTTGAAATAAGTTCAACACTGATGAAAATATGCAGCCAAAAATTTATTCGAGGGAAACACATTGAAAATTATTCATAAAATTTTTTTTTTGAATTTCAAAATCAATTTTTAATTCAATAAAGTTGTATTGAATATTATTTTGTTTCAAAATACTAATTAAACAGAGAAAATTGAATTTTGAAAGCATTTCATTTTATTGGTTTTTTTTTTTTTATTTTCTCAAAATATGGCTAAACTAAAAGAATCTCCCAGATAATTATATAAATTCTTACAGAATAATATAATCAAAAACTAAAAATAATTTGTTAACTCTTTTCCCAAGTGGCAGAAATATAGTTCTTAATTTTTCACTCTGTTGGGAGAATAAAAACTTATTTTTACCAAGAACAAACATTAAATCCAGTTGCCTGAATAAGTTTTTATGAATAGTTCAAGTAATATTATATTAAATTTATGGAAGTTTGGTAATTCATTTAAAAAGTGAAGACAATGTCGCTTGATAAAAGGACTATATACTATTTGAGTTTTATTTCCTATGAATTTTCTACTATAATTTCATCTAAGTTCAGTGGAGATATTGAATAAAATCTTAGTCTTAAGCTTATCTTAGTTTATTGAAGATATTTTATATCTTCTCTTAAAAGTTATTCAATTATATATCTATTGAATCTACAAGAAATAGTAAAATTACTTCAATAGAATAATAAATTAAGTATACCTGATATTTCAAATGGCACATAAATGCAACTTACATTTTTTAACTCGAAAAAACTATTTTTACTTTAAGATTGTTTGGAAACTAATCAAAAATTGTTTCTTTTAAAATGAAAAACTTTTTCCTAAAAATTTGAAATTATTGTCCTCCAAAATTCTCTATAACTTTCAGCAATTCTTTAGTATATTGTAGTGATTGTTGGTGGCTTATTGTTGTTATGTTTTTCTAAATTACCGCATTTCAATTTTTATTTAGAGATAATTATATATTTTTTTTATATTTTGCAAAAATAAAAATACATTTTAACCTCTTAGAAAACTTAGAAAACATATTTTTTAAACAACTTTTTTATTATTTCAATTTTTGATACATAGTAAATATATTACATCGTCAAATTTACATAATTATTCTGATAAAAAATAATATATCAAAGTACAAAGTAAATATTACTGATCAACTATGACATATTATTATTTTTAGCTGAAAAATTCTGTAAATTAAATCGTTTATTTTGATCTTTAATTTAATTTTACCGCATCACATTATTACGTTTTTTATACATGCTTTTATTTAACTTGCTTTGTTTATTTGTTTGCTAGCATCAAAATCAATTTTAATGAATTTAATGACTTTCAAAATATATGAATTTTACAAGAATAATCAAAACATTAAAATAAACATTCTTTTTTACATTAAAATATTTAGTTAAAACATAATGGTTGAGTCTATTAAATCTTCAAAATCCTTTTTGACTACAACTTTAAAAGTTTACGTGTATGCTTACTTGTCTAGAATTTCTTTTTAAAATTTAGATTTATTCGATTAGCATAATGTGCTTAAAGGGTTATAGGAATTAATTTGGCTCATTGAATTTTCTAGCTTCAGGGCGAATAGAACAGATAATTTTTTAAGCAATTCTTGAAATTGAAAGTATTTTTATTGCATAAAAATAACTAAAAATTGAAAAGTTGAAAATAAAAATATAAATTAGAAACCTTAGGAATATTCTTTTACGGTTTATAAAGCCTTAAAAAAGGAAAAATAAAATTATACTTTTAATTTAGCAACATTTGGAAAATATCCTGAACTTTAGTACCATTTAAATGAATGCTTTGCATTCTCTTAAATGACTTCATTACATCTGGCTAAATAAAAACTTTGTTAATTTTATTTTTTCCTTTTTTAGGATACTATAAATCTTTAAGGCATACTTTTAATTATTTTAATATTAATTAGAACTTATCAGTAATTTTGAACTCCAAAAGTTTACAAATAACGAAATGGTATTAAGCAATTAAAACAATCGGATTTAGCTTTCATGACGTTAGAAAAAATTTCCCGCATTCTTGATGTCAATCTGCTACATTGCCAACGAATAAATATTCCAGAATATCAATCAAAACTTTTCACTTATACTTCAAAATATATTGTGATGTGAAAATTTAGTATATTCATTTTCAACATAAATTTCGCCACCCGTTCAACATACATTTTATTTGATTTGTATACATTTTTTGGTGTTAAACTTGAATAATAGAGAAAAATGTTTGTTAATATGTACTTTATATTTTGTACAAATAACTATTTGACAAAAATTATCCCTTTGGGCCATGGTGGTATTAAAAATGTCCCACTTTTTTAATGCATAATAATGCATGATGGGACATTTTTGATCCCACCTCGAAATATTGGAATAGCTGCACCCTCATACATTTTTTTCTAAACCTTCTTATTTAAAGTAGTTAACCAAGCTTTTAGCAACTGTCAGAAATATATTAGATTGCGTTGACAAGGTTTATTATCATATTGCAGGTCCATCAATTTATTGAAACCGAAAATTTTGAATATTACAGCTTTTTTTGTGATTTTACGCGAAAAATATTAAAAATAACTTTTTTTGTATTTTGAATTACTTCTATATAAGCAAATAAAGTTATTTGTAAGAAAAATAAAAAGTTTATCGTTTTATTTTTTTTATAAATGCTGAAAGTGTGGTGGGACTTTATTTATCCCACCATGCAAAGTAGGGAATAATAAATGAAAACGCGTTTTTTTTTTCTTTTTTTACCTATGTATATCCTAATTAATAAAAACATACCAATTTTGTTGAATTTTGAACAGTATAAAATTGCTGTGCAACATAGGTATTTTTATTTTCTAAAATTCCATTCCTCAAAGGGAAACTTACTGTATAAATCCGTTATATGACTAAATATTAAATTATTTCTAGTTGAATTTTTATTTTAAAGGTATCATAATTTTTATAATTAAGTTTTCAATGAAATCTCATTAGACTTTATTGCTAAATTTGGTTTAATTTTAGAAATATCATTTCTTTCGAATTTTATTTCACTTATCACACCTTCCTTAAGAACACAAGATAGTAACCCTAGTGCAAAACAAACTAACTACCCTCCTACATCTATGATATCCTGGTAAATCATATCTAAAGGATAGGATTTTGAAAAGAGATAGAATGAATTAACCTCATTAACCTTTTCTTCACAATAATTTAATTTATTTTAATTAAGAACAAATGAAAAAAAATTTTTTAATATTTTTTTTTTTTGACTTTACCAAGAGGAATAGAACAAAACCTCTCTTATGTTTAAAGTAACAGAATTTAAGGAATTAACTTTTAACATGTTTACACGGGTACCTATAACTTAATATTAAACATAGTTGTATAAGAGGGTGTTTATACCGGGATTGTAGTAGATTGTAGATTGTAGATTGTAGATTGTTATATAAAAAAAACGAAATAAAAACAAAGAAAACAAGCTCTCTATTTTTTTTTATCTTTATAATCTTCAACTTAACAGCTCTAAAAGCTTTCTTTAAAAATATATTGGGCTCTATTAATAAGGTTTGACAATATTAAATAAGCTGAAACTAAGTAAAATATAGTATGAATTTCATTTGTTAAGTAATAGCGAAACTACATACATTGCAAAAGAAGTTTTGCCTTACATTTTTATACAAAACATACAATGGTGGTATTATAACACATTACTAGTGTCTATATAAGCATTGTGTACGACCGCAAGAATATCAACAATTCTTTTAAAATATGTACAAATTTATCACAAAAGTGTTATTGCAAAACTTGTATTGCAAAAATTGTAAAATTATTTATTAAACAATAAATTGAAAGAATTTTAGCTAAAAGGAATTATAATTTCCCCCGAAAAAACTAAATAATATAAGAAATTAATAAGAAATAAATGTGTTATAAAAACAATCGACCACAATAAATAATTATACAAAGCAGCCGAAAGGATATTTCTGAAATAATAAAAAACTTGACTTAGGCCACATATTAATCATTGCAATAATTTTCAAAATCTTTGTATTCAAAACTGTAATTATTCCAATAATTTTCTCTTCTGGCCATCTTATTATCTAATTCCAAATACAACTTTATCATTTCATATTCATTAGATTTCTAAATAAAATATTAACTAATCTGAATATTTTTGAATATAAAAGAGAAATAAAAAAACAAAACAAGTGTTATGGTCACGCAACATCCTTGTAACTAATCAACTGTAAATGTTAGGGTATTACATCAATATTTGACTAAAAGCAAATAGAGATAGATCACAGCTGGCAATGATAAACCACATTTTAAACTTTTTGTCAAAAACTTACAACCAATAGTAATTTATGTAAAAAATTAGTAAAGAGAGTAAGTAAAGCTTTAACTAAAATAGAAGGAGACATAATAGTTTCTTTTTAAAAGAGTTATAATGGGGCAAAATTCCCCGTATAAATGTCTAAAAATTTCTCCTTAAAAATGTTTATAAGCTATACAATTGCGCCTGTTACAGTTCTTCTTTCCTTTTGTCTCTTTCATTTATTTTAAAGCAAAAAGCTCGTCTTATATATAATAGAAAAAGATTGAATTTTTATATACCCTTTAATTTCTCTTTATTTAGTGGTCAAAATTTATTCTAAAATATTAAATTAGTTGATTTATATCATCTATACTAGTCAAAAATATTCTAACAGTCATAATGACATTCAAACTTCACAAGTATTAAATATAATTTGCACTTTTGTTTTAGATTTTTGATTGCATAATGGTTATAACAGTCAATTTTTAATTTAAAAATTCAAACCAAACCTTAATCTATCCATTTACTTAGGATAATATATAGCTAGGCATGACTAGCAATATTTGAGACTTATATCGACTCCACATGATTCGCAAACATAAGAGAAACAATATTATAGTAAATTTTTCAAGGAATTTCATCTTCATCCATATAATTTTAAATTGACTAAGTTACTCATAATATTAAGGAATAAAATCCATTTTTGTCTTCATAAATCTGTTAATAAGCAAAATTTATTATTGGATGAATAAAAAGGCGGAAATGTGTAATATTAGATAACTGGTCATAACATCAGTATAAATCGACATCTTTCGTGTGCTTTTAATGCTGATGGAATCATTGTAACACTCATAGTTAATGGTCAATAGAATGCATTTTTTTAGCATATTTAAAAGTTATCAAATACGTATACTTAACATGAGTTAATGTAATTTCAACAGAATGGTGACATTGCATTACATTCAGCCAGTCTTAACGAATTCAAATTTTTTTGATAATATTATTTAGCAATTATTAGCAAATTATTAGTTACATTTATCATTTCATTAAATGTCTGCCAACTTTCTTCTTTAAAATTGATTATTTAATTTGACTTAACAAACTAAACGTTCTTGAAAAGCTGGAAGCAAGCCAAATGAAATGTCCAGAATCTCAACTAAAAGTGTTCTTAAAAATTAATAATAAAAAGCACACTCGTTGAAATTATTAATATTCTATTTAAAATCTTTATATATTACTTTTACATTTATTATAGTGTAAAGTAAAATTTGATTTTCTGTCCACGGAATAATTTTTCTTTTAGTTTAAAAAACGTTCTAAAATTTAATATGAAAAACCTTTTTAAATATTTATGCCAGTATGCAATCAAAGCCATTTTTCAACTTCAAAATATATGTATTTGCTCAATTTTGGAATCGTACTTTTTAGAATTTCGCAGGCTACGTACATATTTAAATTTAAATTTAAATTTTTTATTTGCCTTAGGACCAACTTTAAAACCATTTGAGTCTATAAAAGAAGTAGCATTCACATCTACCAGCTTTACTGCTAACAAATTTACTACCAATTTTATTATTGTTGTCATATTTTAGCACTTGTTATTTTTTTACAAATAAAACAAGATTCTTATTGCAAAATTTATGATTATCGATTACAATGCTTAAAATAAGAGCTTGTTAGCTAGGCTCATTTATTTAGGCCCACAGAAAACCTTTTTTGGACTAAAGATAATGTATTCAGAAAACCTAAAGGATTGGCTTCAATTATTTTTTTATTCCAAATTATACTTCGATAATGAATGACATATAATTATTATAAAGATGAAATCTACAATTAGAACTGCAGTATTAGAAGCCATGCATTACCTAAGTATGGATTTAATAGATACTCATGCACCAAAGTAATAATTATTGAAAAACAATTAAACTACATCGTGTTACATACTAATAATACTTTATAGTTAGTGATATCTATTGACTTTTAATCTAATCACAGGGCATTGATACTACAAATGCTAAAATTATGTATATTAAATTTGGGTAGCTTTTGCTTTGAACGTTGTACCAACTTTAGGTAGTATTTTATTAGTAATAATACCTAACTCTACCTTCGATCACCATTCTTCACCATCCACTTACATTATTACCAATTAGGGTTTTTTTTATCTCCATTTAGTATAGACAAAAAAATCAAAACGTGTTAATAACGTTCACATAAATCTAGGATACTACTTTCGTTTTTTTGAATATGAATATAACACAATTGTACCTTCACCTACCCTAACCTTTCTGACAATATACTAAATCCAGAAAACCAGTACCAATCTTTAAATGTTCCACTTATTATTTATTTGAAACCAATAAATTTCTATTATACTCTCATGCCCAATAAAATAGCAGAGTTTTACAACTTTTGACTTTAAAAAATTTGTTCAATGAATTTTGTTACCCGGACACAAACTTTTAAAAGGCTTAAAATATAAAAACTTCAACTGCAATTTAATTTTTTTTGGAAAATTTTTTTTTTCGTTTTTAAGTACTAGCAGATACTACAAGCCTATTAGATAAAGATTATCTATTGTACATATCCATAGAAAAGAATTAAAATAAATCTGGAAAAGTGCTGGTTATTATATTCACTAATCAAATAACCAAAGCTGTAATCGAAGGATATACAAACTAGACGTACACTATAAAGTGTACTTTGCTTGCATTTTGAATATAATAAAATTTTTGGTATAAGATATAATGGAACCAAAGTATTTAATTTAATGATTTCCCTTAGTTTCATTAAAATTACATGTTACTACTACACTCAAGAATAGAGGTCCCATTAAATCCCTTCAGAATTTTACATGTTGACCATATCTTATCCGGGCTACAATTAAGCGAAAGTAAATGTTTGCGCTTCGATTTTAACAGAGAATTGATAGCTTTAGTAATGTGAGATTTTACTGCTTCTCGATGTCAATGGATAGATAGTAGCTGTTTGCACAAAAGCTTTTACAGATATGTTCCATGAATTTGACGAAGATAAACAAAAAAAGAAACTTTTTTTATTTTTTTAACTATTTCTCCAACATTCAATAAAATATATCTTTAGATATTGCTATGGTTGTTAAATTGAAAGTATGCCGAAAAAGAAGGAAAAAGAATACAATAATCAATTACATCTACATATATGTGGCATTCTTTTACAAATCGAATAGATTCCAAAAAAATTTGCCGACACATTTTTGATTTGTTTGAATTTTTCTTATTGGTTTTACATTGAAAAAGAAAAATACGGGTTTAAGGTTTTTTTTTATTTTTTACATATTTTGGAAAATAGAGAAGATCAAAGTTTTGAGAATTTTTTCACTTGAAGAGTAGTTTAACTTTGGTTTTATCAAAGCTAGGACTTCTTTACTTATTTTTGTTTTAATGTTAAAAGAACAGATCTTTTTAAAAAATTTTATTGTTATGAGCAAATGAAATGTTTAAATCAAGTTTTAGCTCATGGTGAATTTTTGGTATTACCATTGTGTTCACTGTCTAATTATCAACCAAAAACGTTTTTTTAATTAATGGAGAAAAAAAATTAATTTTTCGTGCACGCCACCTCATATTGGACTCCATTTTGTGTGCATTTTTTTTCACGCATGGTTTCCCTTTTTTCTTTTTTTGTTCTTTTTTGATTGTATATAGAAATTGAATAAATTTATAAATTTAATAATATTAGTCATAAGCAAATAAAAATTATTGAAAATAAAAGAAAATATAAAAATTTTATTTTAGCAAATAAAAAATTAATTTATTTAAACTTTATTCTCAAATCATTTATATTTGCACAACTAATAAACAAAAATGTATCTTGGTAACTTTAGTAAGTCATTATTGGCAACATATTGTTGGCTTTGAATATCATCTTAATTGAAAAAATTCACTTCTTTTGACGCAATCAAAAATTTTGTTGCTATTGCTGCTTTGTTCTTATTAAATTAACACTGTAGGACTATCCGACTCGAAAAACTTGATGATGATTTCATACTGTTCGATCCAAATATAGTCAAAATTTCATACTGAAAGTACTGAATTAAGTATGATCTCATATTGAATGTCCTGAAAATGTTGAACTTTTCATGTTTCAGAATGATCAGTATTAATTCATCATCGATTTTTATTTCTAAAAGTTGTTACTGATTTCATACTATTCATGCTGCATTGAGTATGATTTCACACTTAATGTACTGCAATGTGACGGATGATTAATTTTATTTTCTATTTTAATCTTAATTTCAGATTTTTGAGAGAATGAAATAAAACCTCTCTCGTTATTTATGGTTAATGAAATTTAGTTGACGTTTAGAATTTCATAATAAAAGTGTGTAGTTATATACCAAAGTTATTACATTGATTTATTATAATATTTGTGGTTTATTTACATTTATAATAAAAAAAGATAGTGTAGATATTAAGTGTAATAGTTTTTTATAAAATGCAAACATAAGTTTTACAGAAATAAAATATGTAATTGTGAAATTTTGTTTACTTTTTGCCCTAGTTTTTCTCCTGTCAGTGAAACTTGCTTTTCCTTTTCAGGGATGGTTAATATATTAATACATTAAATTATTGTTTTTGAAATTGTGCTTCATTTTCAGTAAAATTTTGTTTATTTTGTCCCATATTTTGTCTATTTTCAGCATAAATTGTTTCTTATTTTCAGGTTTACGGGCAGAAGGATAGATATAGCTATATTTAAAAAATTTTTAATAGTACAACATGCATATAATTTTTCAATAAGTAAAATATTTTACTATAAACTTTGTTTAATTTATTTATTCATTTTTTAAACATTTTAGCTATTAATTATTTTTCTTCAGGCTTACACGAAAGTAAAAGAGGGATGGACATATAACACATAAGTAGTGATCACATAGCATATGCTATTTCTAGAGTTGGGTGGTAGGGTTTAATCGGGACTTATCTGGACCTTTCAGTAACAATTCAGTACGAACTTTTAACATAAGAGTATATGAAAAAAATTATACTGATTTGAGAGTAAAAATAACAGGATGAACAGTATGAAATTATCATCAAATTTTTCGACTCGGGAGGGATCCAACAGAGCCCAATTACTCAACACTCAAACAAATTATAATTATTTGAAATGTGGAAACATTTAGCCCTTCAAGAAGATTTTTTTATTAATATGCTTAAAATTTTTTATTTTTGTTATCAGTTATATAAACCCTTGCTAGATTGACTTTTTTCATCTTCTATGTAAAACTTTAAATGAAATTAAATTAAATAAAGTAACTCAATTATAATCAACAAATTTAAGGTTTAAATGAAATGAAGCAAAAAATTTTTGTAATAACAAGAGAAACAAAATTTATTATTTAATTTTTGTGTGATAACAGCAAACAAGAAGGATTTTACAAATGATGAGAATAAGTCTCAATGATTGATTAGTGCATTAGACGAAGTTTCTGCAAAGATTTCTAAAGCAATTTTCAAAAATACTTAGTTAGAAACTTTCTATTGAGAATGAGAAATTTTATATGAACTCACTTAAAAGTGTATTACAGATAAATGGATGCGGGCAATATTTTTCAATGTGTAGGAGTCATTCAATTAACACATTTTATTATACCAAAAAACTTAGTCCACTTGAAACAACGAGGCATCTTTATAGCTGTTACCGTTTCCATCTTAAAGGTTAAGCGTCTATAAAAATACTTAGAACCCTTAGTACTAAGATCTGAAAAGCACATTATGAAAGCCTTATAAAAATTTCTTTGATGATAATAGCCAGGTCATTTACTTCGTCCTCCGTTTTGTAAACGTCAGGAATGATTTTTGATTTGCCTTGTTTACTTTCGTAATTTTGACAATTATTTTTAGCATCCACTAAAAATTAACAAGGTTATAGGCAATAACACTATGACTTGTAAGCACTTTGAATTCGATGAAATATCGATGCTCTCTCAACATCGGTAATCCAAAAGATATTTTCTAATTGAAAACACTGAAAAACATTTGATCTTATTTTCTAGTAACGTTTCTTAGAACCATTTGTTACTCATAACATTTGCTACATTTATTTATTTGTTATCAAACCATATAAAACCATAATGTATATTTTGAACATAACTTCATTTTTTTCAAAAATTCACAAAAATTTGAATCACTTGCTGGGTTAAAGATATACCTGCAATTTACTGATACATTTTTAACACACTCTACTACTACTACCACAACTTCAACAAACAATAGACATTTTTTCAATAAATTAATCAATAATTATTGTAAAATAACCAAAGAAATATAATCTTTGTTTGTGTCTTATGCACAATTAATTCTTAATTTGCTTAGATTATTTAGTTTATCTTTTTCAAAGACATGAATAAACATCCTATAAAGGCAATTTTATTCTACTTCTCTTTAATTTTAAAATAAAAATTTGCAACTTTGATTGGAAATATAATAATCGTTGCTTACAGAAGAATAAATTTTAAAATGTTTCAGCATTAAATTTCTATTTTCTTTAATCCGTATTTAATCTATCTCTATTAATTACCAAAAGGATCTTAATTTATCCACTTAAACCTCAATAAAACACTTTAAAAAGAAAAATATTTCATATAATTTATGCTCATGTTGCGATGTAAGAAGTAAAAATAAAGTGTTTAAGCAAAACAAAAAACGAGGAATAAAATGAAAATAATATCTAAAACTAATTTGGCAGAAATATCTAATCCTATTTTGTACTTTCAAATTATAAAGTCTTATCTACACTGAATTACAGACCCCAGACTAAATCTATATGAGATGATTCGCGTAATATAAAAAGTACTTTTAATATTTGCCTCAATTAACATTGGACCGTGTAAATACAGTTAAGATAATAGTAATAGACAGCAAAAAACATGCCAGTTAATACTATAAAACCACATCTTCTTTGACTTAAACCATATAATTGGGTATATCCTCCACAGGATTCAAATTATTGTGGTCGGAGATGTCTGATAACCGCGACGGGTTATGGCTAAATTCCAACTTGAAAGATTGTAAATGTTGCAATTCAGCATCCCTACATCTGTTTTATCCTATAGAAAATTTTTGGCGATGGCAACCTGCTTTTATCTTTGTAAATTACATAATTGCTTTGGTCTTGTTCAATTATTTTTCTTTGTTATTTTTTTTGTTGTTGTCGTTATTGTATTTGGTTTATTTAGTCAACAGAATTTCATTGAGGATGAAATTAAAAAGAGGGTGAACAAATTTCTTTAAAAGTTTTATTATAAATTTATTGACAGGCAGGCAGGCTGATAATTTTATTTTTTCTAAAATTTGCAAAATAAAAAATGAAATTGGTTTTTGTTTTATCATTATGCAATTGAGGATAAATTTTTGATTACATAGCATTTAGAGAATGCTGATAGTGTTATTTAGCAAAAGTGGCATATTTTCATGTCAAAATGGATAAATACTTCATTATTTTAAGTAGTAAGCTAAGCTACCATTATTTGTGGTTATATTGGTTTTATTAACTTTTATATTAATTATATTACATTAATTTTGAATTGAAATAACTGTTTGATAATAGCTATTTAATATTTAATGCAATCCATTATTTAGCCGATCATAAGGCATGCTGAAAGCTGGAGTTCATGATATTCAAGAATGAATATTGAAATACGCTTACAAAGATACTGTTATCTGTTCGTTTAATGAAAACTATTTCCCATACATAAACTCTTATAGTATGAAATTAACCCAAAGGGAAAAAAATAAATAAATAAATCTGTACGACAGAAATATTGGAAGCTATTTTGCGTAGAAAAGCAATTACATTTATTTCACAAGTAAGAATATCAAAGCGATATATATTTTAGTAGGTTTAAGGTCAAGCAAACTTTGTCAAAAATTTATTTTATTTTACTATTAGTGACAAAAATGTTGTAGCAAGTTTTGTCTATTATTGTTTTAATTAAAGAAAAATACATAAATATATAATAATATATAAATAATAAAATTTAAAATATTTATCCCTCATCTAGTTCATAAATGGTAATTACTGTATTTGACAAAGCAATTGGTTTTTATTATATTATAAAAACCGAATTTCAAAAGCTCATCCACAATTAGTTGACCGTTTGTTCAATAGATTTCACAGTATTCATGACAAGAACTGGGAGTGGGTTAATATTTTTCCACAAATTTCTTTAACATTTTGCATTAATACCCAAGCAATTAAAAAAACTTTTAATTCACATTTCAATAGCTCATTCCAAAGTAGTTGTGATTATGGTTATTAGATTGCATTGTATTCGTGAATAAAACTAGTAATGAGTTTATTTTGAGCAAAAAGTTTTGAATTAGGTTTCATTCTAATGTAAGCAATTTATTTTAGGAAAATTTGAAACAAATAGTTCTTATAGTGTAAAGACTTCAAAAACCGCTCATAAGTGGTTTTTAAAACAAAACTCAAGATTAATGAAAAAATTACTGATAATAAAATACTGGCTTTTAAGTTTTTTATAATCTTTCATATGTAATTCTCTTATTTAAAGTATATTAGATCTTTTCTAATATTAAAAGTAAACTATAATGGTCAAAACTACTTGCAATAACTAGCCATTAAAGACATACTTCAACAAACTGTTAAACCTCATTAAAAATAAATTTTCATTACAATTTTCAAAATAAAAATTCTCTTCTGTGTCGTTTGTATACGACAAATTGGCATAGAGCCCATACCCATTAAATCATAAAAAACACAACATAAAATATTTCACCGTTTCTGATTTAAATGAAATTTGTTTAGCAAGTTCTATGACAATGACGAATTTTTCAATTTATTTTACTGTAAATGACACCCCAATTTTTGTTAATTTCTTTGGCAAATTATTTTAAAACAAAAATGACCAGAGAGTTTAGAAGAAAGTAAATGAGAAAATCCGGGAAGTAATTCTATTCTCCTTTCATCAAAAGGTATATTCTTATAAAATTTGAGACATTTTAATGTAATGACAGTGCAAGGGATCAAAATAAAAAGTATAATTATATTGAGCTTGCTTTGCTTTATATTTTCTTTGCTTTTGAAGTGGTTGAACTTTGTAATTACGACATTTAAAATTCGTTTATGTTATTACAATGGAAATTTTTTTATGTAAGTATTTTTAGCTAAAGGAACCTAGACAGCATGGAAATGTCAAAAGCAACGAACTCTAAATACCACCATGGTAAACTATGTAATGTGTATGTAGAAGATCTATTGACCAAATGATAATGCCAGCATTGGTTTGTGAAATTTCATCCCCGAAATTTTGATATTTAAAATGCACCATCTTCTGAGAGGCTATTGAAGCTGATGAGATATGGCACTTTCGGAATATTACTTGTCGGTCTCTGCATATTTCGGATGGGAAGAACTTCGCTTCAAATCAGGACGTCAAATATCACTTGAACCAATCTTTTGCTAGCAAGTTTTATGAGAGTGGAACTATTCTTCCGTTCGAGGAATGGCAAAAAGTATTGGATCAAAATGGAGCAGATATAATTTAATAAAATGGTTATACACTATAGAAAAACGTGTTTTATTTTCACCAAAAGAAAAAACGAAAGGCCTTTCTATACAACATAATTCTTTGTTAGGCTGACACAAACATTGAGCACTTTTTGAGCTCAATTCTATTTCTTAGCTTTAGACACATTAACTATTATTAACCTTTGGAAAAGAAGGCTCAAAAAAATATTATCATAATAATCTAAAACACACACAAAGGTTAATAGTGGAGAGACTGCGTTTGTATTTAAAAAAATCCAAAATTCAATTATTGGAATCAATATCAGCCCACTTACATTCCATAATACTTGAATTTTCTATAACCTTCAAATTCTGAATATGTTTATTGAATAAAATAGAAAAAATAGTTATCAAAATTTCTTTGATAAATATTCATCCAAAGTTTTCAATAATTAACTAAAATTTTTCAAAAATTTCTATTAATCTCAATTATAGACAAAAAAATTTTATAAAAAAATTATTGAACATTTAAGAATTGCTATTTTTGTCACCAATAAGGGTAAAACATTATTTATTTCATTTATAGTAGTATTTGTATCGTAATCTCATACTAAAAAAACTTTTGTAATATTAACCCATTTCTAGCTCACAATCTGCCTTATATTACTAGCATAAATGGGCTAATAATAAAATAACGAGATGTTAAATTTGTTTTAAGAACTTTTTAAATTATGGAAATGATGAGATGTCTGCCTAGCTGTTGTTTTGAATGCGCTACTTAATATTTCGCGAAGATAGTTTAACGACTTTTGGTGATGTTCTTACCTATAGTAGTAGCTGAAATAGCTGAAATAGTAAATATAGAGCATAATGGTTTTATGTATTATGCATGAAACATTTCAACTTTGACTTTTCTAACTTATTTCTCTGAGCCATTTACACCATCATTTAAATGACTTCACTATGAATGTGGTAATTTGTTTTTGTACTTGAATGTGGCATAAAGATACAAAAAAGAGTTTGTTATGTGCTAAAGAACCTAATGTCAGCATATTATTGCTATATTATAACCTCTTTAGATCTATTTGATGAAGCTTTTAAGCAAATAAAAATTAGTTTTTTGTAAAATTTGCTTACTTCATTGTTAAAAGGAATGTGTATAAAAATAAAACAAGAAATGATTATTCCATATAAAATGAATTTAATTTGATTCACTTTAAAAATTCATAAAAGAAAGGGATTTACCATAAACTGGAAGTAGGGTAGATTTCATTATCAAAATTACAAAACATAAGATTTTATACAAAAATTCAATCTTGTAATAAAAAGAATATATGACAGTCAAAATGATATTGAGTTGAAATCTAGAATGAAAAGGACATAAAAATTAAATTGCATTCTACTAGAAATCACACTAATTGTTTTTGTTTGTAATATACATATAACACAATATTCAGGGCTTTGGGTTTTGAGATCCTATCTAGAATATATTCAAAAGAGCAAATTTATTATTTATTGGGTTGAATCTGTTGTCTCCAAAAGGAATTTTGTTTATAACAAACAAGTTGTTTGATTTGATTTTTTTCTTTGATTTGTACAAACTGTTTTAACATTCGTGTGAAGTTTTAATGTGTCAATTACTAGCTTGGCAGCTATTTGCTTAAAATCTCAGAAAATTTTTTGCGATGCAGAGATTCCCAACATACCTTATTGTAGATCAACGCAACATATTTTGATTTAGGAAAATTCATAGATTTCTCACTAGAAAAATTTCACATTTCAGCATGATTGTGGGTAAATTTTGAGCCTAAGACTTTACGAAAGTCATCGCTCAGCAACCATATTCAATAAATAAAACCAATGAAGCTATAAAAAGTAATTCACTAAAGGAACTGAAGGCCATCCCAGGCGAGATTATAACAAGTGTATGGAAAATTGAATTAAACTTTGGCATGCTTGTATTGCCTTAAAAAGAGCCAATTTTAACGGCAATAATAAATATAAAAATGCGGGTAAGATGTCAGTCTGAGTCAAATTAGATCAGATGGTATACAATTATTTAGAGTGTTCAACAGTAATGATAATCAATAATAGTAAAAAATTAACAATATTTTACGATAAAATTTAAAAAAACAAATAATAATCAACAAGGATAAACAATACTTAACAAAAATTAACAACTTTTATTTGAAAAAACTTTCCAATTAGATTTTAAGAAACCCTGTTTCTCGCAGGAAAAGCAGTTGAATCGGCACCTGCTTCTGTGATACTAGTTTTAAGACTTTAATAGTCTCATATGGTATATAGTAGGCCATAAAATCATTTTTTAATAATATATTTATAAGAAAGGACACATACCTATCCATTTTTTGCTTGCATAGCATTGCGAAAACTACAGCACTTTTTCCTATATTAATTGCTTCTTTTTTTAATACTTTAATGCGATAAAATCTATATTCAATCCATAAATATGCTACTTTTTAAACTATTCAACTAACTTTGGTCATCCATTTGTCAAAAAACTTCAGTATTTTCTCACTAATATACATAGCCTAACTTCATACTGCTAACTACTTATTTTGGTTTTATCTCTGATAGTAAAAATTTCAAAATCTCTGTGCTATTAATTATTTTCTACATTGCATGTTAAATTGACACTTTGATACTTTGTTTTAAAATTATATTATAATTTTTCAGGGATGAAATTTTCGCACCCTTCTGACAATCTAAAAGTTGGAATTCATACCACCATTAGCCGCAAAAAAGTTGCTTGTTAATCTAAAATTTTTTTCTATTAATAACTTAAACTTTCTTGCAAGCAATATTCTAAACTTAATTTCTAGTTTTTTCTTATTTTTTACAAGTGAGAATCTCTGTAGGTATTTGTGAAAAACAAGCTTAATATAATATTATTTTTTACTTTAGAATGTATTTTAAAACTACTAAGAAAGGTAAATTTCAATAATTTTTATTTCATAATATAGTTAACTTCCTCCAAATGTAACATGTTTTATTTTACATATAAAATTACTTTTTAACTATCAAAATTTAAAGTTACTTGGCAAAATATTCTACCAAAAATTTCATGTAAATAAAATTTTATTGCAAAAATATGTCCATATTAAATAAAAACATTTCTAAGCTAAAAATTTTCTACTTTTCGAAAGAATCAATTGATTTGAGTATAAAATTCCACTGTAGATTTTTCATATGAAAAGGATATAGACAATTTTGTCCTACAAAATAAAAACTTAAAATTTTCTTGATATCAGCTTAGCTAGTTCTATTTTATTTTATAAAAAACAAAAAAAAAAAAAATAGGAAACTTTCTAAAGATGTTGCAAGTTGGCAACTAATATCACTCATTCATAGCACACGTCACCATAACCTACGAAACTTTATGAATAATGCAATAATGCTCATCGATAACAAATATTGGAAATATTTTCACAGATTGCCAATAAGACATCAGATGGTGTGCAATGGATAAAAAACATGTTTTCGCTAAGCTTATGAAAAAAAAAAAAAAAAAAAAATCCGTTTTTTCTAAGCAACAACTGTACAAGTTGATATCACATGATTGAGATTGAGAATATGTACGTTAGAGTTAGACTGCAAAGGTGTCTCAAGGAACGACAAAAATAAAAGTAAGAAAAACGTTGTATAGAATATTCTTAACGATAAAACGGAAAAACTTTATAAGGATTTTGTCAAAAATCAAACACAGGGGAACATTTAACAATTTCTTATAGTTGTCAAACTTTTCGTTATTTAAAAGAAAATTAATTTGTTTTTCTTTTTCCGAAAAGATGATAGATTTGTTCTTGATTTGTTAAACATTTGAAAATTTTTTTATAAAATTCTTTTTATTATTTTTATGTAAAATAAATAAAACTAATTTAACAACTGAACTAATGTTAAATGAACATTTAATTATTACGAAACATATAATATCTCTATATAAATAATAAATTTTCTCTAATAATAAATATCAAACTTGTCATTCATTGTTTAAATATCTATAATAAAATCCTTAAAATTTACTATTATCAATTTGAAATATAGAATTTGAAAATAGAAACTCATTATATCCTTTATATATAGCTTCATGCAAAAGTATACAGAATAAGACAATCAAATATAGTTTTGGATAATTGGAAATGATGTGCTTACGTGAACTGTTAGAACGTATCTGCTTAATACTAAATTTAAGGAACTGAAATATATAGAGATTTGGAATGGTGTTATACAATCTTACAAATTTCCTTCAGACATCGGATACCAATTGAAATTTGTTGAGGTGGATATCTAACAGATGACAATTTACCAAAATATACTATAGATATAAACCAAATTCAAAATTGGCTTTGGAGTAATACTAATATATACATACATTTAACGTACTCATCATAATTCAGTTAAATTAATGCTGGGTCAGTGCCATAAATTTACTAAGTGTTTACCATAACGAATGAGATTTTGTTAACAGATTTGAGTCTTATGCATGTTGCAAATTTTAGAATAACAAAGATATTAGTATCTATATTAAATGTAATGTTATACGGTATAAATAGTAATATTGATTTTAGTTGACATAATTCAATGTGTTATATAAAGAATGACCAAAAAGACCGTTATTTCTAGTCATTTTATATTGTTGGTGAGCTAAAAGGAAAAAACATAATTTTTTGTACATTTAAATGGGAACAGAAGGATGATTAAAACTTTTTACAGTTTTAGTTTACGTAAAATAAAATTGAGGGTTTTTAGATATTTGAATATTCTAAACATGCTCTTCAGTGGATTATTCTATATGAATCCTGGTAATATGTACTCAATTAGATTTTCAAACTTTCCAAGCTACATAATTCAAATTTTACTATAGTGAATTTCAATAGTTTGCTTCCTAATATAAAAAATCCGGTTCTTTTCATATTCTCTTTAGCCAGTTCAACTTGTCAGTATCTACTTTTTAAATATAATGTCAAAAGTGTGTACAAAGCTTCAAGGTAAAAGAAAGCTATACTTTTTTGTAACATTGAATAAAAGTCAACAAAAGGAAACGAATATGTTGATGTAGGATGCTGTGTTGAACAAACCCAGCCGGTAATTATCGAGCTTTGCTTGTCATAATTCTTCTACTTGTCACTTATGACTGTAGACTAATGTCCTCGGACTTAATTTTGGAATACCGTTTTAGGCAGATTCAAAGACCAAAGCTAATGGTAGTACTTATGGTGTTGAATTTTTATCCACTAAATAAGCTACTTGCTATAAGTCAAGTTAACTATTTCTTCAATAGCAACTTTTTCTAATCATATTGATAATATTTGATGAGCGATTGAAGTGCTATATATTTGTCTTAAATGCTTGGAGGTCCATTTCTGGTTCTTGAATCGTAATTTGTAATTGCATCGGATAAAATTACTTTAAATGTTTATCTAAGTAGCGCAGTAGTAGTATCTAAGTAGGTCTAAAAAAATGTTATCAAATGTTTATTTGCTTTTCATTTTTGCACTTCATTAGTGTACTTCCTATACGTTTAGTACTTACATATAAGGCTTGTAAAGACCCTAAAGACAGAAAAAGTACGATCTAGAAAATCTATGATATTTTACGGAAAGTTATATATCAGCACAGTAATTTTTTATTCCTTTTTTGTAAGAAAATTAAAAAAACTTGCATTTCGTTTATGTTGTTATAAGCTTAAAAATTCGAAAAGGATGTAGAAATTATGCATATATCAGAAATTTTTTCCATAAATAGGGACAGAACTAATTAATTCTTTTAATTGAATGATTGAAATTCGTTTTTATTTTTATTTCTAGTTTTGCAGGCTTCATTTTGCTGGTTATTTGAATAATTTTCAATACAAATAATGCATGAAAAAGCAAAGTAAAGAGTACTTTACTACTTAGTACTTTAGTTTTAAAAAAGGAAGTTATTGCTTTCAATAGATTATTATTTAATGATGTTAATTAGATGCTCTGTATAGTTATTCTAATACTATTTTTTCATACTGAAACTATAAAGAGAGTCTCCTTGAATATTCTTTTACTCTTTGAGGTAATTAACTATCAATTTTACAAAAAATTTTTCAGTTGTACATAAAATATACAGCTTTCATTTTACATACAAATCATTGACCTAAGACCTAAGCTGTATATATACTTAAGTTTTCGTTCAATAAAAACAGTTCAATGTATTAAAGGATCTATATATTCAGCGTTAATTAGGAGTATTTATGGTTGGCCAGTAGCTATGGTTGATTTTTACAACAAATACTAAATTTTCAAGAAGAATAACTAAATATATATAAAAGAAATATCATAACCAAAAGTCTTACCGTGGCATTTGACTTACAAGTGAAAAACTATAATTATTTAAACAGGGATACTAATACTTGCAAAGATAAAATAAGAAAACAACGTTAAGCTTTGTTATAATGAAAATATTTTTGAAACTTTCAACTTGATATCTTTTGTATAAGTAGTATAAATATTTTCTCTATTGCCATTTTAAGGAACTATGTAACAATAATAGCCTTCTATAAAGTTCTTACCATTAGGATATTCTTTACAAGTTATTTAACGACAAGCACAAAATATCAAACATTTAAAGTATACTTTGACTCGTTATTTTTGGTTTAAAAAAAAAAAAACTTCTAATATTCTTTAAGTTTTTCCTTTATCTTTGACTTTCTATAGGACAAAATTTAAACATCTTAAGATGAACTACTTCCGTTTGAGCCACCTTTTATATAAGAAAAACGATACAAGACATAGGCGAATAATATTAATTTAAACAAAAAAACTGGAAATGGTTTCCCTTACCAAACAAATAAAATACTCAATAAGACGCTCAAAATGAACCGAAGGAATCTAAAGCAACGTGAAGAAAGTTGCAGTAATTTAAAGGACAATAAAATCAGAATTTATTCTGTCGGAAATGCATGTGAGTTTATTGCAGTGGGAGGTTATGGCACCCCTGTTTTGATGTGGTTTATATTATATATATTATATATATTTTTATATATATATATATGTTTACACTGCACTAAATTTATCCCTTTCCAATATTTATTTGCTTCCTACTACTCTTACTATATTCCGCGGGTGACGGGAAATTTAGAAGGCCATATGGCCACCTATCGTTATATCTCTTTTGGTTTCGGTTTTAAAACTTTTCACAATAAATTTTTGACTTTATGCAAATTTTTACTGTTTTTTGTATGTTGAATAGAATTAATTCCCCAGGAAGCAGACATTTAAATGGCCCGTTCATGCTATTATTGCTGTTCAAATATGTTTTAAAGTTACCTTAAGCCTATAGCTGAATAAATATTTTGTTTTGCAAAAGTATATTTAATTTTCTTATGTTTATTTTATCCAAATTAATGTTCGGCTAGTTTAGGGTGATAACATTTTATTGCAGTAAATTTAATTTTTAGTTTCATAAAAGACACAATTTTAATAATAATAATAATAAGTCATCGAAAATATTTAAATTTTAAATAATAAATATTCAACTTTTGTACAAATTAAATTTGCTATAGAAGAGAAAAATTTCTAAAACAGCAAAAATTAATAATTAAATGATAAAAAAAACTTGACATTTGTATATAGTTTCATTAAAAATTACATTTGAAAAATTAGTAAGAAGTTTCATAGATATTAGTTTTGTATATTAGTTAAAAAAAGAAATCAGGATTTTATTCCAGTATATTTTTTGTGTGTTTTAAGTAAAGATCTATTAATTTATGAATTTTATACATGTAGAGTTAGGATTCAAAAGATTTTCGAAATACGTTAAAACGAGTACACTTTCGTTAGATTGAAATTCTTTCTACGCATGAATTTCTGAAATTGGAAACAAACAAACATCAAAAGGAGCTAAACTCGTTGGTTGGGCCAGATATTTTAACAAATTTTACGTTGACTTACTGATAATTACGATGATTTTTTCAGTTGTATACAGGTTTAATTGATATTGAATTAAAATAATGATTTTCTTCTTGGAACCAGATATTTTCTCACAAATTAATACATTCAATTGGTTCAAAAAGTTAGAATAATAGCTTAAATTTATTTTGTTTTCAGTTTAGAAATAATTTGTGAACAAAATTTCGTCAGTACCTCAAAAAAATTATGCTTATATTTTCTTTTTGGGCTTCAATTTACTTCGGAGCAAAAGTATTATTGGGCTTTTTTTTGTTGCAAAATTATGAAATAAAAATTTTAAACTTACTATAGGAATAAAATTATGGATAAAATTAATTTCTTTTAGTGCTTTAACATACCAAATACCACATAACATAACATACCACATGTGTTTTTGTTTCATTGCTGGCTAATGAGACAACTACAAATTGATTCAGTTTTCTAATATACATGCGATAATTTTATGCAATGGAAATTTTCATCGCTTTTATGTATATTCTTATCATATACAGTCAACTAATATTCTTTTACCTTCTTAAAAAGGGAGAATTATGCATTATAAACAATAATCTATTGTGCTGGCTAGCAGATATGCTTAGTGTCTTAATACATTTTGTACTTTTTGATTTTTTAAGGCTAAAGAACTAATCTGGTATATTTTTCTCTTTTCAATTCCATCTAGAACTGAAGTACGCTTCTGTTGGTTGGAATAAAGATTTATTATTATTAAACCGAAACGTCAAAAAATTATTTTTTAACCAGTATTAAAATTTCTTGCCTTTTATTTTTTCTTGACTGTAAAACTCAAATTGTAAAGTTGAAAGTTTTTGATTGGAGACCCACGAAAAATATTCAGCAATTTTTTTCAAATTTTGATGAATTTTCCAATTGAAGTTTGAACTAAGAAACATATTCTGAATTATTTATTAAACTATTTTTTGGAGAAATATACTCAAAAAAGGTTATTTAGGTAATTGACTTTTTTACACTATCAAGTAAACTAGTGCAAATATGATCAGCTTTTAATCATGGAAAAAAACTCCATAGTACTTTGTATGTAAAATTCGGTGCTGTGGCCTAATTTTCAGAAATAGAATTAATAAAAATTAATGTAATTCTAAAAAATTAAAGGCAAATAAAAAACTATGTTTAATTCTTATCTTGCTGTAAAAAAAAACTTTACTCCATACTTTTCACAAATAATTTCAAAATTGCTTAATATTAAATTACAATCAAATATTGCAATTTTCTAGCATTCATTTCCTTGAATCCGCTCAATTGATTTGTGTTTCATGCAAAAGCTTATTCAATACGCTAAAATGCATTAAGTACGATCTTCTATCTTAATTTCATTTTAAGGATGCAAAAATCTAACTTTTACTATCAAATTTTTAATAATAAAAAAAAAAAGGAAAAATCAAGTTCATCTATTAATTCTATGACGGTCAGATGACTTGAATGATAGGTAGAAGAAAACCTATACAAAAGTAAAGTATCCTCGATTTCAAGTGCTTTACACAAGCTTTGCAGATACTCCTCAAAGGAAATATGTAAAAATTCATATAAAGAAGATCTCTAGAAAATATCAAAATCAAAAGAGTCTGCACATTCTTAGACTAGGTACTTTCTTACCACAGAGTATTATCTGCTTTAGTGCTTTTATTGCAATTTCAAAACGACTCTGTGAATAAGTTTTTTTATTATATTTTATCTCAACCCTTATTAAACTAGAAACACTTGAAAGTATGTTTGTCAATGCAGTTCATCCTATATATATAGCAGATGATTGCAAGAAATGTAATTTTTATGTTATAAAACATTTCAATTGAATTATATGATTCTTATTCCAGAAAATTATGCGACATTATTCCATATATTTGTGGAAATTTTCAGTGTAGTTTAGATTTTTATAATTTCATTTCGTCTTTTCGTACTATTTTTATACAAAGTTATACAATGTTTTTATTATTGCCAGATAAGTGGACTTAATATGTTTACGATAACTTACCGACACTTTTATTTTTCGTGATATAACTTTGTAAATGAATCTTGCAAAAAACATTATTAATTCTTGAGTTCCAATTCAATGATTAAAAAAAATTATTATTCTTCTTTTTTATCATTAATTGTATAAAATGTTCATAAATAAAAATTAGTTTTAAAAGTATATTTTTAAAAAAATTTATATTTCATTTTTATTTTATCCTTTTTAGCATGGTTTATGCCTTCCTTACAATATTTATGTAGCCTCAGATTGCTACAGTTAATAATAAAATAGAAATTTTTGACGTGAAATAATTAATATGAAAAAATATTTGAAAAAAATTGAAATATTTAATTTAAAATTATTAAACTAATCATTTCAAATATCATCAGAATTATATGAAAATGAGAAAGCTTCTTTTTCTACAGACTTGGAAAATATTTCCAAATATTTAGTAGTGCTTACTACAGAGAAATTACTACCTAAAGATAATTACCAAACACCGTATGACAAATTCAGTAGAAAGTTCTTAACAATGGCTATGAATCTACAGCAAGTATTCATAAATAAAAAAACAAAAACAGATTACATTTTTTAAAAGATATCATAAATTATCTTTATGTAGGGAGCATTGCTTTAAAAAACGTAGTGTGGTTTGAACATGATTTTCCTTTTTTATTTAACTATAACTTTTAAAAAAAAACGAGCATATTTAATTTAAAAACTTTTTGTGCTATTTATTTAACCTTGGTTAATTACGTAAATATTTACTCCATTCCATTTATTATGGCTTTATATTTCAGATTTAGCAAATAGCTATTATATAAATGGTAAAACATCGTTTTATACTAGATACAGTATTTGGCTATATAGTTTTTAGCTTTTAATTATTCTACAATGGTCCATTCTGTTGGTTTAGGTACCCAAAATGAAATGAAAATTATAAAGATTTGACAAACACCAGAAATATCTGGATTTGACAATAAGCAAAATAACTTTCCTTCTAACTAAAGTTTTGAATATTTTGAACAATATCACAATATTTATGAATATATATGTATATATATTTAACATAGATATGTATATTAATGTTAAAGTTTAAAATTTACTCAAACCTTTTTCCTATGCTTGTTTTAAATACATGAATGGCAAGCAAATCCAACAAATTTTCTTGAAATAAAGTGAAGCTTCCAGTTTTCACTACTCCTCGGGGGTAATGCAAATAAAACGAAATTGATGAAATTGCGTCATAAATGAATATGAAAATATCTTTTTAGACTATTACAGTAATTAAATTTGTTTACTTAACAAAAAAAAAATCAAAGTAGGAATGTTGAAAGGGTTCTTTACCTGGACTACAATTTAAATATTTGTTCATATATGTTTTAATCAAGTTATTAAGTCTAATAGGCGTTTAGGATGTTACCATTTACAGTAGAATTAGTTTTCTTCACGAAATTTATAAAAAAAAGAGAAATCTTCAAAAAGATGAAGAAGATAAGACAACATCTCTAAAGTAGCCCTTTAACCATTGCACAATACGCTATGTACTTATAGAATTTTGAATCTAGCTTGACAGTCAGTTGCAACGCAATACTCTTTCTTTTTATGCATTTTAGAAAAAATTGCTAGTCGCGTTTCTATATAATATTCTTCTCTATAATCTATACAGTTTAGAGTTCATTATTTATAATTTTTTACTCAAGGTCATAGTAATGTTATTAATTCCCCAAAAAAAATTGATATATCACACGTTCGAATTAAAGTTTCTAATACCCTTTCTCCATTGAGGCTTATACAGTGTATTAGCCTCCCGTACATAAAAATCGTTTCTACAAAAGTAAACACTAAATCATCTAAATGCACTTAAATAATATTTTAAAAGTGTTTAAATTAATTAATTGACTAACTAAAAAGCAAAACACACAAATAATAATTTAGATAATAAATAAATAACGTATTTAATGATACAATAAATATGGGAATTTTCAATGTTAATTAGTTGGACAACCTGTAAATTCACAATTGATGCCAAAATTTCCCTTATACAAATTTTCAAAGGCTCTATTTTATACACGATAGCAACATGCTAAATACTCGTGTATTTTACGATTCTCTATACAAAATTTCTCACAATGGAGAAAGGGTATAACTAAGCAAAAATATTTAATTAAATTTTTCACATAACTGCTGGTCAAGTAGCATCACTCACCCCATCACATTTAATGAGTGACTTATATATTTTAATGTTTTTTTGATTTATTATTTCCGTCAAAACAAATTTCTAAAATGAAATTTAAGCAATTTAAATATTATACCATTTACTATTTTATAAACATTAAAAATAAATTCAATTAGAAACATACACTTATAAATTTTTTATAAATTTATTCCCTTTGAAAATTTTGCTAAGGATTGCAAATAAAATCATTTCAATTGTAGTACATCGAAAAAGGTATAATAGCATTATATATTCGTGACAAACAAATTTACTGGAAAAACTCATCGTAACATCTTTATCAACTGTTAAACATTAAACTTAGTTTTAGAATTTTGTGCAAAATAGAGTTTTACTAGTTTCCTTAGTACCTTTTGAAAATGTCATGCCATTCATCTCCTTTACCATAGAAGTAAATGTTAGCCAAACCCAGTAAACTAGAGATTCAAAAAAAAGAAAAGACCACCCAAGAAAGAAGGATAACTTCCTTTTAGTGTTATACATCTAGCAAACTATATATCATTCAGTATTTCCTATATGCAGTTTCGCCTTTCAATTTCATTCAACGTTAACGAAATGCAGATTTCTACTTCTGAATATTTTATCTAGAGAATCAGCACTTTTGTCTAGTCGGGTGGAATATTGGAAAAAATTTGTTAGTTCCTTCTTTTTTTTTCCTCTATAGTTTTAAACAACTTTAGCCCACTTGATATAAAATAGCTAAATGATAGCTTCTAATGCACATAAAGGAGGGAAAAAAACTAAAAATTTCATTCTTTATTGTAATAAAATAATATTTTCATATTTCTATCTATTTTATGGGGTCAAAATTTATTAAATTCTCTGCAGAAGTAGTTTATTTTGATTAACTTAATAACAAATTACTATCAAAAAAATTAAACGGAAAAATTTATCAAGTTATTAATATTGATTTAAAACTTAGATTAAATTGGTTTGTAATATATCTCAATATATAAATTTTTTAATTTAAGTTTATATCTACCATTTACAAAAAATATTGTATAAATTATGGATTTTATAAAATGCTATTAACTAAAAATATGACTTTATTAATTTTAATGCATCAAGCTATGAAAGAAACTCTAAGGGAATGTCTTACAAGATATAAAATCTTGACTATAAAAATAAACCCAAATGACACTAGTAGTATAATGAAAAAAAGACCCTTGACAAAAAATAAAGAAATCTTATTTTTATAATGCTTTTACTCAAAAGATATTACAAAATAGGGAAAAAAGTTCATTGAAATCGTTTAGCTCTTTTTAAAATAGAATACAATGTATATCAACTAGCAATAAGTCATTGTTCCACAGGACATTTACTTAAGTTGATTTCAACCCAGATGTATTCAAATTTAAATTTTTATATGAACTTTAGTATAATAATGAATTATAATTTTTGTTCTAATGAGTTTCAACGGAAATTAGTGGTCATTTAAAATTATCATAATTTAATTTTGAAAAAATGGTCAAATTTTCTTTTTTTTAAATAAGGAATTATGTTTTCCTAGAGTAAGATTAAAATTTTAAATAAAAGAAGCCATTAAAAGATTTATACAACTCTTAGATATTTGGTATATTATATTTCCTTATTTATTTGTTTTTTATTCAAACCATCAATTTAGACGCACTAAAAAACTTTTAAGTTAATGGTTATTGTAAAATTAATATATATTGAAAAAAAAAAAAAATAATCGTCATTACCTGATGAAATATTTGAGGAATTAATGTGCAAAATTTCAAAATCCTCCAGAAAAACGCTTTAAAGTTTTCCTCACTCACTTCTTGCTCTAGAGCAAAGGACGCTCAAATGCTCATAAATTTGATAATTTTATTCTGATCAACTTGAAATTTTGACACAATATTTTTAAGGTAACATAGATTAATTTATAAAAATAAAAGAATAGGAAGAAAAATTAAATACTACGAAACCATCCCCTTAAAATATCTAAAACTTTTCATTGTGGTAAAAACATTAAAATTAAGACTTATTTTCACACACTGGGAATATTTAGCTAAAGAGTTATAGTCTTATCTGTTAAATTCCTATAGTGTCTAATTTGATATACTATAAAAATTTATAAAATAAAAAATATAACAGGATTCAAATCTGAGGCAAGAAAGTATATTTTTCTTACACAATTAAAATATAAAATGTCTTTGATTTTTGGTTTTTTTTTTATATATTTTATTCAACTTCGTTTGTTAATTTTTTTGTTTGATAATTATTTTTGGCATTTAAACCCGATTTTCTGGAAATCTCATAAAATAATTGAAAAAATAATAGTACAAGACTACTCACCCGGCCAGTAAAAACGCATTACTATTAGACGAAACGGATACGAGCCGGAGAATTAGTTTTTAAAAGGTATGTAAACCTTAATATCCAGATAAACTAAAGCTTTTAGTACAAAATACTAAAAGATGCATTGAAGCTTCTTGTTATATTCTCAATGTCCAGCAAAATAATCTAGTGATTGTGATGGTTGTAAATGTAATAGAAGGAGTTTAAAGCTCTTATTAAAAACAGCCCCAAAACTACACCAAAAGTAAATGGTCCAGAATTCTTAATACTTAATTCAAGACAACGTTTGATCTTTTTATATGCTAGAAGAATCAACTGATCTTATGAATTTTATCGATTTTGTTCATTTAAAAGTGTTAAGTTAGACAAAAATTAATTGCAATTTTCAAACTGAATTTGGTTATAATAAATTAAAAATATCTTTTTAATAATAACACAGAATGTCAAAATCGTTATATATCTATTATTTTTTATTTTAAATACAATTTAAATTAATTTCATATGCCTTTTAGGTTAATATGTTCTCCTCATTTAACACATTTAACAAATGTGGGCACTATAATAACAAAGTGTTTGGCGACGGATGTTAATTATGATCCTGTAATGAGTACAAACATTTATTTATTACAAACAATTAATTACATATTAGTTTATAAATTATTAGTGGTTAATAGGGCTATCCATTAAAACCTTTTCCAAGAACATTAATTTCTAGTTAAAATTGGCAACTAGTATGCTACTGAGATATAATACTCTAATGATACTTTCATTTTGGGAAATTTTCTGTTAGATATTGAGTCTAGTGTCGATTTTATTTAAATCCCAAAGGAATTTTATTGCAGACAAATTTCATGTAATCCAATGTACCTATAGTAAAAACAATGAATTTAAATGACTCATGGTTTATTGGCATAGGCTCAAGATTATTTTATGTCATGTCATTTTTAGTTATAGATTGTACCTTATCAAATTTTGTTCTTTTTTTTTTTGAGTAATAAAAAAGATGAGAATTAATAGTTAAAGAATTTATTTTCAACTAAAAATCTTCTATTAAATCTTAAATTTCTCAAAATTTAAACCAGAAGTCTAATTAAGGCAAAAGTAGTGATTGAAAATATACACATTTCTTTTATGAATTTTTTCAGCAATATAGTCAAAGTAAATATATTAAAATATTTTACAAGTTATTAAAGAACTTTTTAACAACAGTCTGTAAAACTTTTGCATAAAAATATTTAGAAATAAGCCAGTGTCTAAGCATTTTAAAAAAGTCAATTTTTTGTGATATCTCTGAAATTACATATGACATGCGATATAATCTCATACGACACGCTCTCATGTCAACCAAATTTTGATACAACCATTAAATATAATTTTAGCGTCTACTGTAGCAGCGACATCAAGGCTTTAATCGACGTCACAACCATTACTCGTTCTAAGTGATCAGAAAAAATGCTAATTTTAGAATGCTAGCTTTTTCTTAAAAATCCGCTGTTTAGAAATCTTGGCTTATATGAAACAGTCTTTAGTAACACAAAATTCAATTTAGACTCTACGTTATGAAAATTTGTAACATACATTCTTTACCTTAAAATCTGTACTAGTTTAAGTTAAAACTATTTGCATAATTTTTTAGTTTTTGAGATCAACATAAAATACTCAATTTTGATTTAAGTATTATAATATATTAATTACAATTGAATAAAGTTGGAATTTATATTACTGCTCAGGAATATAATTTTACACTTTTGCATTTTAAGTGAATTATGAAAAATGTCTAATTTCTGTTTTGTTGTGATTCCACGTAAAATTCTTGTAAATTTATTTGCACTACGATGACACCCTTAAGTTATCAACCTAAAAATTCAAACTGGCAAATACTGCTAATATTTTCATTATAAATATGGGATCGATTTTCTATTTTACAGAGTTTATATATATGTATGTAAATATTTAAAAAGTATAGAAACTAAAATGAACAAACGTAATTTTAAATAAAAGGATAAATTGCAATAATCTGAAAAATATTTTGTTAGCTCTTTTAGGAACATGCATACTCACATAGAAAAAAGAAACAGAATTTTTAACTAGTTAGCATTTATTCAATTGTTGATTAAATTAAAGGAAGCTATGTATCTCATTTTCAACTTAATTAATAACTAGAGCATATATATATATATTTATTTTGAGTTTCTACAATTTGAAACTTTTAATCAAGGATTTTATATTACTAAAAATATTCATGAAGAATATAAAATAATCAAATTTAATTACTTTGCCTGTTACTGTAGCAGTAGGATTGATAACAGTGGAAGAAGAATCTGGTTGCAGCCATGGGAGTCAACACCATATTAAAAATTTTTAAATTTAATTTTATTCCTAAAAGCACAAAAACGTATTCCAAACTCAATAGAATTAAAATTTTAGCAAACATTTGCATTACAGCATATGGCAAGGATCAGGAATGTCATTTGTGAATATAATAGGAGCTCACTGAATTTTAAATTGTTTATTTAAAAAAATGAAAACTTTAGATATCATAAAAATAGTATAAATGACTCTATTGATCATTTTGAAGTGTTTTTTTTTTAAGGATATAAATGTAACTATTTAATGAGGAAAATTTATTTCTGATTTTCCCTTAAATTCTAGGTATTACTTTAAATAAATGTTTTTATTGATTGAGTTTTTGCATAAGCAATTTTATGGAATACTTTTTATTTTCAACTAATAAATAATTCATTCAGTTATTTCATTGGACTTTATTTAAAATATATTTTTCCTCATTTAGTGAAACTTTATTTTGATGTTAAATTTCTTTTGATTTTAAGCTACTGACTATTTTGTTTAGTCGAGGAAAATTTAAAAATGTTTATATAGATTAATTGAATATAATATATAAATGTTTATAAAAATGTGCAAATTTATTTTTTTACTTTTTAAAAATAACATGCAAAGCAACATTGCAGCTTTTGAATGCCTTCTTTTTTAATGGGAAACATTTTTTTGTTTCCCTTTATACAAAACAAAGCTTAATATTCCTCTCTGTGTAAAAGAGATATTAGTCAATGAAACCAAATCAATTAAAAAAAATTAAGCAAATGAAATTGTGAAACAAGATAAAAAAAAAATACCAAGTATTTTACCAGGCTCTTTTCTGATTACTATGAAAATTATTAGCAAAAAACAATAGAAAATAATTTAGGAAAAAGATATCTTATTAGATTAACATTTCAATTGGAACCTATGTTACGTCACTTAAGGTGTTAATTTAATAAAGATGTCAAGGAAATAAAACAATAACTCCCATTTCTTTAAAAGAAATGGGAATGAAAATGAAAATAATTATTTAAAAAAATAAGTAAATTAGTAAAAGAACTACACATTATTTCATAATTGAAATGATACAATACTTAAAATTTCCTTCAACACTCGTTTTGGAACAGGTTTATTCAGGTCTTTAAATTAAAAATTCGCCTCCAGAGGGATACATATGTAAATCAGCAGCACAAAATGTAATAATAAATTTGTCAAAATAAGACAAAATATATTTACCTTAGATAATAGATTATAGTTCTTTGAAAAATATTGTTGAGGGATTCAAAATGCATAAAGATAATTGACTCTTGTTATTATTATTAATAATTGTTTACAATACTTAAAAATTGTTTAAATTTTATTATTGTTTTTTTATTGATAAACCTATTTTTTTGGTTTTTAATTAAAGGTAAGGTTTGTTTCTCATATTTTAAAATAATATTCAGATTTTATAAGAAAAGTATTTCAATAAAACAAAAATAAAAATACGGTTGAAAAATCATCAAGTGACGTAACCGCGTCTGCAACAAATTAGTTAGCAATTCCAATTGTTCATAAGTTTTAAATTTTTTTGTTTATTCTATTATTCCATTAAATTTTTGACTCAATTTTTTATATACTTTTAATCTTTGATTTATTGGATAATTTGAAGATTAATAAAACATTTTCTTTTATTATGCACGCGATGTTTTTGGCCAAAACTCAAATTTTAATTATTTTCTAAGTTGTTTATTGGATTACTGATGTTCATGCTCATAACTTTTAGTTTATACTCTATTAAATTTTTTAAAATTACAAACCTTACAATATATTTTTTACATTAAAGCATATCAAGCAAGCATAACAATAAGAGGCATTAGCGACATACACAGGGCGGATTTACCTAGAGGCTAAACTAGGCTATAGCCTAGAGTGGCAGCTTTTAGAGGGCGGCAAAATTTGAAACAAAAACATTACAAAAATGTAGGAATTTGTGTATCAAAAATTATTATTATTTAGCAAAAGCTATATGTCAGGAATCTACAATGGTGTTCAAGCTAAAATTAATGAACCTTGCTCTTATGCTGAGTACGTAGCTTGTTCGGCTCATTCTTTAAATTTGGTTGGGATTTGCGCAGCAGAAATTTGCAAAGAAGTAAATTTTTCCACGAATTACATAATTTATTTTCTTTATCTACGAAAAGAAGGCAAATTTTAAAACACCAATGCGATTTATAAAAAAAACAAGAAGAAGATAAATACTGCATGGTCAAAAATAGTACTATAAAATTATTATCTGAAACGAGATAGTCAGTCGTCACGATTCTTGTGAAAGTTTACTTCAATTGTGGGTTCCTCTCTATGATGCTTTAGAAATAATTAAATTTGATGAATTTCAAAAGCCATTAGTAAAATGCCAAGCAACAGGAATAAAAACATAATTAGAGCGCTTAGAAACTGCTTTTATGACAGTTTTTTGGGAACTTTTACTACACAGGATTAATGCTGTTAGTAAACACCTTCAAAGTAAAAATATAGACATTATTTTAGTTGTGAAATTATATGATAGCTTAATCAAGCTTATTAAAGAAATTAGAAATGAAGAAAGTTTCGATAACTTTTAAAAACAAGCTCTACAATTTTCTAAAATTAATGTGTATGAAACTATTTCAAAACGCGAGAGAAAAAGAAAAAAACAAGCTAACGAACCTTCAACACTGGAATATACGTTTGATGCAAAAGAAAATTTTCGAGTGAACGTGTATTATGTTATCTTAGATAGTTTGTCTAAATTAAAAAACGATGTAAGTCTTATGAGATTTATGACGCAAAGTTTGACTGGCTAATGAATATTAAAAATCTTAATTCTAATGAAATTGAAAAAAAAGCTGAATTTTTAATAGATTTATATCCTGAAGATTTAGAAAAGAATTTGATAAAAGAGTGTATTCATTTGAAGAATATAGCTATTGATACAAAACATAATAACAAGTCCGAAACGCAATCCAATGAAGAAAAGACGCCAAGTTATTTATTAAAATGGATGAGAAAAAACAATTTGCAATCAATTTATCCAAATATTGAGATAGCACTTCGAATATGTGTGAGTACTGCCGTTACAAATTGCTCTGGAGAACGATCATTTTCAACGTTATCATGAAGTTATTAGCCTAGAGCTGCCTTTAACTTCTAGTTAACGAAGAGCTCTACATAAAACTGTAAATTTCAACGAGAATTTACTTGCATTTTTTTCTTTGCTTTGGTTAAGAGTTTTCAACTTTTCAGAAATGCTTAAATTGTAACGAATATTGGTGAATAATTTAGAAATGAGCTGCTGAGTAGTTAAACTTCAATAAAACAAATCTTATTTTTATGAAAATAAACCACTTTTAAAACTCAAAAGCTACGAAAAACAAAAACTTATTAGCAATGCTCTTTTATTTAAAAATAGCTTTGACTTTTGCTGTTGTAAATTTTTATATAAAAAAACTACAACAACAGAAACCCTGATAGTTTATGCAGTAAAAAGAAGTATAGCAAGCGAATAACAATAGGAAGTCATTTTTTGTAGATCACTCGATCAAGAATTTTATTAAACACTCCAAAAAAATAACTTAACATCACCCTAACATAATTCGAATTTGATATGGATAAGAACCTTTTATACTGCCAATCTTACACATATTAAAACATGAGTTTATATTCTTCTGTTTTTATTTCATGGTTTTTAATATTTTAATTTATAAACTAAAGATTTTAAAAATAATAAATCTCTCACCAAAGATACAAAAGCAACTAACAGATATTTTTGAAATATAGAAATTATTTTACTTTATTGTACTAAATTATGTAATTCAATGTTATAACATTTATTTCAATAGTTTACAGTTATTATATTAATTTAAGACGTGTAAATATTTGTTTCATATCAATTAAAAGTACATCCTCAGCCTATATATGAAAAAAAAGCATTCAGTTTCATTTTTGTTTTTCCCATTAGACCCATCCCAGGGTCTAAAGTAAGACAATAGTCCTAATATTTTGTTATTCTTCCAATAACAACGTTATCGATATTGTTAAGAATATATCTACATGTACTTCCACAACTCCATTACCTGAGTTTGTATCTTTATAGTGTCTAGATTTTAGGGTAAATAGCTATAGATTCTAAGGATTCATCCATGATTGAGGTTGAGACTTTGATTATATCTTGAAGTGAAGACATTCGATTAATTATATCCAACTTAATTGAAATTTGTCCATCTTGTACCGAATGAAAGTAAATAGGATCTCTTAATGGAATCCTTTTTACTGTAATATGAAACTTTCTTTGTAATTAGAATCAGATTCTAAAGTAAGCTAAAATGTCATTTTATTCTGTCTGTTATTTCCAAATTTAATTTAAGTTTTTATTATTTTATTTATGCTAACAATGGAATTTAAGAAAAAATAAAATAATAGTTAAAAATTTTTAAAAGGTAAAACAAAGTACATAGTTCAGAATTTCAATAACAAAGAAATTTAGGTCAATAACAATTCAAAAATAAATGATAATTTTTTAACCTAACTGAATTTTATGTTTTTGATACAACCAACTACAACAACAGAATTAGACACAACAAATATTTTAATTCTTTAAAATCAATATATGAAAAAATGAAGTATGTATATATCACAAAACTCGAAATATAGCTCAAATTTTCAAAACATATTTTTAAAATTTATATAATTATATACCTAAAAGTATCCTTTTTCTTTTTATTTGACTTGCTTTTGTAATTTTTTTGTTTTTTTAAATAGTTTAAAATTAACATTTTTTTAACATATAACTACTCATCATGTGGATTAGGAATGTGAGCTCGCACGTGCTCAGAATTACATAACAAAGGCATAATCATTAAATTTTCTTCATTATATTAAATTATTTATATCCGTTTGGTTTTTATATTTGGGATGTAGAATCAAAAAGAATAACTCATTTCCCTCAACATATACAATTATAGAAATAGTTGCTATCAAGGACACCACTCCCATAATGCAATTTTACTATGAATAACTATGAAAAATTTAAAATTATTTTTTTTTTCCACTATACTTTATTTTGGTGTTAAAGAGAAGGAATTGTTTAGTTTTTATAGCTAATTTTCATTAAATAACTTACAATATTTGCTTTAGTTATTGAAAACCTATAATAAACACAACTTGGTAATAACTAATTGGACTGTAAATTAAAAAGTTTTCCTGTTACTATGTCTGATGTTCCTTTTTGATTTGGAAACGTGACTCTGAAGCTCTAAAATAATTGCATTCTAGAAATTAACTATAATTGCATAATTATAATTAAATTTAACAAAAGGACTCTGGAAAACAACCTTCTAACAACAATAAAATCAAAAAGAAAACAAGAATTGTTAATGAATCATTTGAACTTTTTGTATACTTTAAAATTATTATATCATATGATATAAAAATTATTCTATCGCTGTTTACGTATTATTAATACACTTGACTCTTGACTTCTTTTCCAAGGTTACTACGAGTAATTAATATATATACATGCAAGTTTTAGTAACATCCCAGCAAACTTCTTAATAGGAAAAAAGTGACACTTTTGTAATGAAATCTGCTAGTTCTAATGAAATTATCTTTTTCATTTTTTTCTTAATTTTTATTATTAGGTATCATTAAAAGTATAAAAAAGATTTGAAACAAAAATAATACCAAATATTGCATTAAAATATAAAAATCATTAAAATGCTTCTAATTATTAAATGAATTTTATTTATCTACTATAGGAAAATTATTGTAAAATAAAATCATTCTTTATATTTATATAGAAACTATTATATTTTATCATTTACGAGTACATTAGTCCTTTTTTTTCAGATCTTACTTTAAAAGCATTAAGTGAAACATCTGCACTACCCTAAAATGTCATAAGTTCAGCTAGCTTCCAAAAATAGTGTCCATCAATTTCTTCCTTAGTATTTAAAGACAATGGTAAACATTTTTAAAGTATTTTATTGTTGTATATAGTTGTAATTATATCATTATTAATAATTAGACTCGGTGTGAGAATGAGTTAAAGGGTTAAAAATAACTAAAAATTAAAGCAAAAATATTATTATCATCAAAAACTGCAAAAGTTAAAATAAAACACGATTAAACTTCAATAAAATATGTTTTCTATGAATGTCCTTAGACGCAATAACATATATTTACAAATGTAATATACATATATATTTAGCAGTGACAATTAAAAGCTGAGTTAATTTATTTGTCGACAAATCTAATCTAATCGATAATTCAAGATATATCCCTAAATCGAACTAGGAAACAAAAAATAAGTTAAACATTAGCTACGATTCTGCTCTTTCTTGAACATCCTATGTAGTTGGTAGTTTGTCATTATTTGAGCTTTTTATATTACTTTTTTTTTTGGTTTTTTGTAGAAAAAAGTCTTTCGGTAAAACAAAAGAACTTTTATGCATTTTCAATGTAAAAAAATCAAAACACAAATTATAAAGAAAATCTGGCTCTGGAATAGACTTTGAAGTCTATTCAAAAATGCTTGAAGCAGAATATAGATAAAAGCCAAATAATTTCCACAGAATTTTAACAACTATTTTCTTTTGTATATAATAATGGAAAATATCAAGATTAAAATTACTTTCTTAATAAATGAATGGACAAGATAGGAGTATTACGTATATTTGTCATAGGTATGCACAGAAAGAAATTACAAAATATTTAATTAGCAGATAAAATCAACTCCAAAAGAAATTATGTACAACCCAGAAGTTCAGTAGAGTATCCTTTGGAGTAGGCATATATCCGTATATTGAAATATATCACTTATATTGGATTGGATTAAAGAAATTTTTTTACTCTCACAATTTTGAGGCTCTTGTCATTATCTGTGCACTAATTGTTAACATGATATATTTAATTTAAGGTTAAATTTTTTTGTGATTATTTTCTTTATTTGAAGAAAATTTTCTCTTTGAATAAATTTTTGTATTATCAAAAGAAATATTTTCCGACAATCATTTGCCAATTACAGAATTTAGTCCTCTGCAAAATAAAGGCATTAAAGCATAAATAGGAGGGACTTCATTTATTCTCTTCAATTATTTCAATCAAACGTCGAAATTACTTGCAATTAGCGAACTGCAGTTAATTAGAAAATACAAAACCTTCTGAACAGTAAGTTTATAGCAAGGAGCTCATCTTAAAATTTTATCGAGCTATAATTTTAATTAATAGAACTTTGTTGATGACAGAGATGCTTATCATAAAAACATTTCTCTTTTTTTCTGTAGTAATTTTAAATTTTAGTAAAAGTAATAAATTTTTTATTATCTCAAGAAAAATATAATTACCTTCAATTAGAAACTGTTAAGGACAATATTAGCGTCCTGGCATTAATATATATATCTTAAAAAACCAATTACCAAAGTTTTAGAATACCTTAAAACGGAAAAAGGTATATTTAGTCTGAAACTTCATAACAGATTTCTTTATTTTTTGTTTAATTCTGAAAAACAAAGACGAAATTTCAAATATTAAAAACATGTTAGTAAAGGTGCTAAATCATTATTTTTATTTTATCAGAAAAGTTTTTGACCTAAAAAAATTGCTATAATCGAATAAAAGAGGATCAATCCTCACCTTGGTTAGTAATTGCTTATTATTAGCTGAAAAAATAAATGTTAAGACAACCAAAAAAATAAAGTGGCGACAATCTGCGCTATAACTTCAAAGTATTCCTAAATTTTTAGAGAATATAGAGCAGTTTAAGACTTCCTAAGAAAGACTATTAGGATATCTAGTTGATCCAGATAAACTGAATTTGTGAAGCTAAATTTGATTACCTGCTAAATAATCCACAAGATTGCCAAAAATCTTAAAATATTTCCTTGAGATGGGTTGTCTTCTGGACTTTCGTTAGGAAGAGAAAAAATAAAATAAAACTTCAAAAACAAAATTCTAGGAAACTTTTTTTAGAAAAACGAAACAAATACTTTATACCTTTATAGCCCTATTATTAGAAGAAATTTTAAGATTGATTTTTAAATTTCATTCTTTTAAATATTAAATAAAAGATTAGCAGTAAGCGAAAATTTCAAAAAAAATCAAGATAAGTAGAAAAAACATGATAAATTACCTTATTATCACAGAAGAAAACTACTCCTCAAACGTTCCAATAGAAAAATTAACATTTTTATAACTTTCATATCGTATCATTTCTATTTCTGTTATTTTTTATGTAACCAAATTGCGCAGGAATAAAATATTTAATTCAATTTACAAACTAAAATTAGAGTCATACAAGCTGCAGTAGATATTATGACGTCACCGTCATATCATTTCTATTTCTGATAATTTTTATGTAACCAAATTGCGCAGGAATAAAATATTGGACAGGGAAATTATAAATAAGAATTGATTATTTAAGTGACTTATTTCAAAATATGATTGAAATGATTATTACTTCAATATGTCTAATATTGAATTTTTCGTATTTTTAAACTTTATATCAATATATATTCAAAGAAATATTACGCAGTATCTGATTATAATAGGTCTCTTATTTTGTAAATCTATTTATTTATTATTTCCTTTTATTCAAATCATTATTGGCCATTTTTTACTTATTTGAAATAAATTCAAATGCTATATAACAATAGCATCCTCCTTTCAAAACTTTTCCAATAGGGAATTTTTAAGTTTAAAAACTAAGGAAGTACAATAAAATATGGTAAGTTATATAAATTAATTTTTAATAGTTAATAGCTATCAGAGCCAGAAAATTGCAAGAAATTTTTAAAAAAATACAAGGTACTTTTTTGATGCATAAAACGAATATTGGTTTTATTTTTCAATTCTTTAGGTGTATTAAATTTTTCGTTTAATATTTTATAAAATAATAACAGTTTCTTAGAATTCGTTCAAACGATTTAAACACAAAAATGAAGAAAAAACAACCAAATTAAATATAATTTTTATGTTAGGTCGTGTCTAGATTAACGTTACTAAAATGTATATTTATTAGAATAATTTTTTTTAAATATTGAATGTGTTTCACAAATCTAGCAAATTGCTAAAACCGCTAAAAGTGCTAATTTAGGAGAGAGAGACAAATGAGGGTAAGAGCAATTCAATATAAATATAAATACTGACAGAAACTGAAGGATCTCGTGGATCTTAGCAAATTTCATCATGTGTAATAAAGTACATGAAGAAATATAAAAACTTGTTCAAAGTACGAAATTAAAAGCTGAGTCAATTGATATGAAATTTTTGGTAAGTGGACACAGCTATTTACCTAATGACTCAGATTTTGTTATTTTTGAGTCACATGCAAAAAAATTCAAAACATTTCTTCACCAGATGATTGGTACAATATAATTAAAACATGTAAAAACAAAGCACCATTTATTCTAATCCAAATGACCCACAACAAAACCTTTTGAAAATTCAATCATTCACAGAAAAGTAACTATGAAAAGGTTTCCAGTAAATTAGGTTAAAATATGGTAGATAAAGGCGCAATTTAAATGTGACTATAATAAAGATTCAGAATTTAATGCCATTAATATAAGAAAATTTGCACCTGGTAGACCAAAAGTTTGCAAAATTCAGATCAGCATTTTTCATAACCTAAAGGTAGGCCTGTGACAAGGAAAAAAAGGAAAGACATGATTGATCTGCTAAGATTCATTCTTCCTGTTGAACATAATTACAATAAAAACTTGGTAATAAATCGAAATGACGAGTCCTCACATAAAGGTGATAAAGAAAACATTGCTTATATTATAATAGAACTGTCAACATTCATTTTTTAACGGTAATAAAAATACATAATATCTTTTACTGTATTAAAAAACTTAAAAATATAAACACTGAATTTTTAACTCTATCACTTTTTTCAGTTTCAAAATCGATTTACGTCATCACTCTCATAAAAATTGTAATATTGCAGACAATTATTTTTTGGCCATTTCTTTCTTATTAATTTTATATACCACGATGTGAAAGCTACATATATCTATATTTGAGCTGTTTTTTTTAGAGTGGTGTAAGTCCACTTTTTAAAAAAATGAGTTAACGGTAAGCTTAGTAAGATATAGACACCTTCTATCCATATTTCTAATCATAATTTTAAATGGAGTATAACTTCATAAAATAACCAGAAGAATTTTGAACATAAAATGCTATCGCACAAATATTTTTTTTGAAAGTGGTATAAGTCCATTCCTTTATAAAACTACTTTTTATTGCAGTTGTTATTGATGATTACGACTTCAATGTATACTGAAATTTAATAGATATTAACAAGATAATGGTATTATTGTTCTGATGACTTGGTATGACGCCATTTCACATATGACGCTAGATTGCAGCGGATTTTAACAAACAAAATGCATTCTTGTGTGCATCTATTCAGCGTACACTAGTAAAAAGAAGACGAAGCAGAAATTTAAAGGGAACAGCCAGAGATTGTTGTTATAAATAGTGTACTTTCTTAATCTTGAAAAAGAGAGCATTTTGGTATTTAAACAGCTCTTTATAGGAACATTTGATATTACTATAGGCAGACTACACAGGGCTCTCAAAGCAAAAGTAATAGGGAAAGACTTACGTGGAAAAATGAAAGGATCTTGTAGAAAAAGTGATGAAGAACAGTCGATGCCGTAAAAGATCATATAATATCTTTTCCACACTATAAAAGCCATTACACGCTTTCCAATAATCCAAACTGGAAATATCTAAGTTGTGAATTGAACTTAAGAAAAATGTACAACTTGTATGTTAAAAAGTGTGAAGAGAACAATAAGTTGTTTCTCAGCGAGCAAATATACAGGAAAATATTTAAGAATAACTTTAATTTAAGTTTTCATCACCCACATAAAGATACGTGGCGAAAATGTGAACTTCTGAATATGAAAATTAAAACTACCTAAGACCTTAACTAAAAAAGCAACCTTGTAGAAGAACATAGCATTCATTTAAACATTGCAGAACTGGCTAGAAACGCTTTAAAGGAAGATCAAAATTTAGCATCAGCAAATCCAGATAAATACTTTACATTTTCCTTTGATCTACAAAAGGCCCTCCAATATCTAAATTTGCCAAAACAGAATAGCTTCATTTTGTATGAAATGAAAAGAGAAGATTTTATCTCAACCAAATCTCTAGAGGAGGCAATATCAAACAAGAAAAAAAACACAGATGTAGAAACTATAAAGTGGTTAGAAATATGCTGGATGAGGGTTAAAAGGGATGCACCGTACAAAATTTTTTACAAAACTTCAATGGAAAATTACAATTTAAAATAATTTCTTTATTTGGAAAAAAAGGAAAACCTAAAAACCACAGATAAATTACTTTGTTGCCACTATATAAAACTTCAAGGCCTATAACCAAAGATAAATACAACTGCCTGAGATACCCCCAATTTACCGCGAATATTTAAATATGCTAGCTGTTAAAGAAAAATAAGTTTAAAATATAAATTTTTTATTTGTTATTACCTTAGCAAAGTAATTTACATTTTATTTTGTTTATTGACATCCCATTTTCAATATAACTAAAATAAATTCTTAATAAACTTTTAGTTATTCGTGTGTTTGTTTAAGTGTCTTCATTTTAATTTCAATTTTTTACAATAAAAAATACATTTCAGTGAAGCTAATATCTATACAAATAAGGACTTAAATTCCCTCATGATTTTATTTCTTATAATGTGTTATTTTTGAAAGTGGTATAAGTCCATTTGAAACTAAAAAAAAACGGTTTAATTTTTAAATATTTTCAATAATTATCATTTCATAATAATTTATCAAAGGTGTATATTATTAAAAATATCACTAGGATTGATTAACATTTGTCAATATTTTTTCAAACTAATTGAAATGGAAACCCTTAAATATCTCGATACATGAAAAAGTGGACTTATACCACTTTCAAAAATAACAGCTCATTTATACATTCTAAAATATATTTTTGATTTTATACATATTAGGTATAACGGAGATTTTATCTTTGTATCTTATTAGTTTTTAAAAAAATTATGAATTATCAGAATTACGTCCCTTGTTTGTATTCAAGGCCCTCATGAAATTTAGGGTTTTAGAAATTTATTCATCATGATACCGAATTAGTAATTCACAGTACTTTTTTCATTATATCTTTTCTAAAATTCTTTCTGATATGTGAATTATGTGAAGTAAAAATTAATTTTATAAGACTATAGTCTTATATTTCACTTATAAAACATTCAGATGACATTTCTCAGAATGATTTCATTCACTTTAATGAACTAAAATCTTTGAAATGTCATATGAATAGCATGAATGTAAACATAACCTTACAATTTGTGTTTTCAGTCAATACAAGCGGGGGCATTTATTTTTGAATAAAATAAAGCAATCCATTTAATAAATATTAAAAATTTATAATTAATTTAATTTTCAACTATCGACGGAAATTTTATTTGTTAAAGACCAACTAACAGGGCAGTCAAATGATAGTAATTGTACTCCGTAACCATTAGCTAAATTTGTGAGTATTTAAGGATTTAAAAAATAACTTGTTATAACAGGCAAAAATGTGAAATCTTCAACGCAAAAATAAATAGCTAACCTGCATTAGTAAAATAGAACTTAAATTACTTTTAAAATCTTATGTATTGATGATCAATATACTGAATATTGCAACAACTAAAAACTATCTAACAAGAAATTGGTTTATTCGCAACTTGATAATTGTTTTCTAATCCTATTTATACGAAATTAATTTTCTGCAACTTACGGATCTTTTTATATTACAGACAAATAATTGCAATGGAAAACGAAATTACAGAATCAGATAGTCAGAAATCTTTAAGTATCACAATAGATTTTGCGTAATTTTTTAACCTTTTATAATAAATTTACATTAAATACTTATTTAACTTTTAAGCGGTGGTGCAGAACTCCTCTTCGATAATATTAAAAGCCGAAAAATAATTCTCAAGCGAGACAACAAAATATGTAGGTGTACAAAATTATTAAATTAAAATTACTTATAATTGTTTCTAATTGTAAAGGGAATATTCGAAATCTTTTAAAATGGATGAAAGAGAATATTTTAACCGATCGACCAGAATTATTTTTTCAAGATGAAACTGTGTACGTAATTAATACAATTATAAGTGATTTTCTATTCTTATATATTTATTTTAGGAGACCAGGAATTCTTGTATTAGTAAATGATGTTGATTGGGAACTTAATGTAAATTTATTTTTAATTGGTTGTATTAATTTAAATTAATATTTTTTCCTAACAGAACGAACTGGATTATGAACTGCAATCAAATGATAATATCCTTTTTATATCCACATTACATGGTGGATAAATTATAATTTTTATTATCTTTTTTTATATTAAACTAAAACCACTTGTAATATAAATCAAATGATTTTTAACAAAGCTTTATTATATTTTTGATAAAGTCAAATTCGATTCGACAAGAATCCAAGAATTTTAATATGTCTTTTTTTAATTTTTTAAATAATTATAGAAGTATATAGCATTAGCGTAGCTTATAAAAGCCTCTTGACAAGTTTGATATAAAATTTTAAGCAAATTAAGGAAATAAAAACTTGAATGCTTTATAATATGTAAAAAAATATAAGTTTTGAGAATTTTATAAATGAAGGAATAATAGAATTGTTTCCTTGTTAATCTTCTCCATAAAATAGTTTTTTTATTATAATCATTTAAAATAATTACTGCATTCAAATAACAAATCGTTTAAATCTACTACAGGAACTATAATATAAAACTCTTAATTAAAAATTAAATATAATTAATAAAAGAATTACCTCAAGTTTAAGCGGTTTTACTGACTTTTTTATCTGCCTCATTAGGTAGATTAAGTTTAAAATCTATTGGCTTATCATAACCCATAATTTTTATATAATGACTTGGATCAGAAAATACATTTGGATCCAAGAAAAATGGCTTGTTTTTAATAACTAATGTTGTAAACATACCAGGTACTTCCGGTACATTTATATCATCCAGCTTGAAGAAAATCTACAAATTATAAATTTAAAAATTTAATTGAATATACAATTTTTAGCAAACCTGTTTTTTTCTTAAAAATAATGATACAGTTGTTGCCCTGTACTGATTATTTAATTTATCAAAGGATATTTCTGTAACGTATCTTTTTGTTATTAAGTGTAAAAGAACTGGAGTTATAAATGTAAAAATTGTTGTGAAGCTGCCTATAAAAACTATCATTGGAATACCACCTACTTGAGAGGCTTTTTCAATCATAATCGGAGCAGTAACAATACCAGTTAAACTTGTTGAAAGGGAAAACATTTTAACTAATTTTAACTTTTTAGTAAGTGGCCCTTCATATATTTTATTCAATTTTGAATCTTCATGATTTTCTTTTCTAAGTGAACTTAGGAATATATTACGAGCTATTTTTATTCTATTTACATATGAAATATTGCATAGTTTTAAAGAATTCAAATAAATACTCATTATGTCAATTATTTTTTTATTCAATTTAAAATACTTGTTTAACAACTAATGTCAAATATAATTAGCCGTTCTTTTATTCAAACTTTCATACTTTTTTCAGATTTCTGAATATTGTCCAATGTATAGTATAATTTCGGAGAGAAATAAGAAAGTTCAGTATTTTTTTCTTATTTATTATATCCAACAACATTAAAAAATAATTATATTTTCCATCGGCATATTAATTGATATCTAATGAAGTTATTAAACCAGTTTTTCTTTAGATAACTTGGTAAGGTTAACTGCCCTCAAAGCTCGAATGCACACACCAGCCGTGTGTGTATATTTTCAGATATACAAAGTACACTATTTAGTTAAATTTAAAAAAAATAAAGGGTATGAAATGATTTCACTTCCCTAAAATTTATTCTACAAATAACCGCAATTCATTCGATTCTATATTTTTAATCAAAGGGCTAAATTCTTATATTAGAAGAAGTATTCAATTGACATTCCCGACAATTGCAGTGATATTTCTTAAATTTTTAAGCTTGCCAACATTAATTATTTAGTTTCAGCTCAATATAACAATAAATCATTATTAAGTAGTTTAAAAAATAAAAAACTAATTACTGAAATTAAAAACTATTAAACATTTATTTTCTTTACATATAAATTTGTTCATAAATATAAATACAAGGTTATATTATATAGTAAATCTGTTAACTTTTCCAGTTTTATTTCTTTTTTTTTTTTATCATTTATATATAAATTTATTTGTTTCATATAATTTATATTATTATTAATTACATCATTTTTGAAATGTTCATCTCTCTTTATATAGAAATTTCATAATATAATTATTTTTAAATATTCTTTAAAATATTTAAAAATATTTTCTTCATGAACCCATTGGGTTTAAATTAAAACTGCACCACTCATACCCCTCATAGGAATTACTTTTTTTTTATATTTAAATTTAAATACACAATTAATTTTGAAAATGTTAAATTGTTATATTAATTGTAGTTTTTATATTATTTCTTATTTCATTTTAAAATTATAAAATATTTTAATGTAATTAGAGAATGAAGCTAAAATTAGTATTGCCTTTAAATAATAACGAAAGTAGAGTATTTCATAAATTTAAAATTAAAATAGTTTTGAACAATAAACAATAAAAAAAAGTAAAAAATTAAATTTACTTAAAACTATACAAATTTTTTTATTTTATGCCAAAAAGTATTATTAATTTTTTATGTAAACACTTCAGTTTTCTTGAAATATTTTCCCTGGATTAAAGACATTGAATATATCACAGCTACCGTTATTTTAGTGAAACACTAAAGGTAAATCAAGTCTTTTATCATTTTAGCAAAAATTTTACATGTAAATCTCATGCCAGATGTTAGGAATTATATTGTATGAAACTCAAAAATAAAACTTCTTAATTTCTTAAAAATATATAAAACGATAAATTCTAAATATCTTCTTTTTAAATAAGTAAATAATATTTTTGCTTAATTATATAAAATAATTGCATTATATTTAAATTTTGAAATTGACAAAAGGTAAACTTTAGTTAGTTATAAAACTATAAATTATTCACTTACAATGTTGAAAAATTTCTTTGCAATACACAATTTCAATGAATGATATTATTTATTAGTATTTAAAAAGAAATATCAAATTAATTTAATCGAATTAAAGTTAACAGCTCTTGAAAATTTTATTAATAAAGGCAACAAATTTTAACTTAATTCTTCACAAATTTAAAAAAAAAAATTTAATTTTATATTAAATTGTGTACTTAGTTTCACTCTTTTTTATTATATTAAACTTCTTGAGGGGCATACTGTGATTTAACAGCCCGACTCTTGTCATCATTTCTACAGCATTTTATTTATTTTATATATTTTATTAAAATATATTTATATACTTATTAATGTTTTAATATAATTCCCCTATTCGAATTATTTTACCAATATATCTCCCCATTTTATTTAGTTAATACACAATACACAAATAAAAGGGAAAATATCAACCAAAAATTCTAGTACCATTTATAACAAATTACAAATTTTTCTTAAATATTTTAACATAAAACCTATAATAATAAAATAAGCATAACATCACTTTGTCGTTTTAGATTCCATTACTTTGTTTTTGTTTTTTTTTTTCTTTTTTGAAATTTTCATACGAAATAATCTTGTTTAAAACTATATTTTTTTATTTGTATGCAAATCATTTTATGGCAAAAATTAATAATAATAAAAAAAAAAAAATAATCATAAATTATATTGTATAATTGGAAGAATATTTTATTGGCATAATGCATTTAAATATGTTAATATACAAAATAAAAATATTAATATAAAAGGATGAAAACTAAAGCAAACCATGTTATTAACATATATGAAATGAACTTTTTTTAATAGTGACAATTATAAACATTTAACTATTGTATAGACTTTATTTAGATACTACCAACGAATTATTAAATTTTGATTGTTAGAAGACAATGAAAAGAAAAGATCATAATAATTTTACTACAAAATTCAGTTTCAAACAAAATTCCAAAAACAATTTCTAATAAATTTAGTTTAATTAAAATATTTTAAATATTATTTCAATACAAAAATCACGCGAAATTTTCACTTACGTGAAACAAAGCGAAAAATTACTATTATAGATTCTAACGTAATTAGTTGAATTTCCTAAAATAATTTTTCTACATAAATTCTTCAGTTTACAAAGTCAATTGAAAAAACTTGGAAATATAATTCTTATTATCGAATCGAAAAGATTTTAACTTTTATTTTCAAAAAATAAATATCAAAGATAATTTTTTAAGTCGTATTCTTCTCAAATTAAAAATATTTCCTTAATATATACCGTTCTATAAAGGCGAAAAAGTCCTTCAAAATTACAAGGTAATCAAAACAGCTTAAAAATTTAGATTTATTATTAATATATGCCCTACTGAACATATAAAAAAATAATTTACTTATTATTATCTAGCTCTTTAAGCTCGAGAAAATATATAAAATTTCCTATATAAGTATATAAATATTTGCCATTAGCATCTTTCATAGCTAATAAATTCAAATTAAAACGTTTTAAATCACATTTTCAATAAAATATAAGTTAATAACAACATAAAAAATAAATAGCAGCTTTATAAAAAATATATATATCTTTATATATACAAATTTCTAAAAAATTAATTAATTGAAAACTCTAATTTAATATCTAGAAAAGTTAAAAATAAAAATTAAATTAATAATTTGCATAATATAATTTGCATACAATTAGGTTAATTTTATGGTGCAAGACATATAATATTTTGTTATTATATTTTAAAGAATTTTTCATATTTGAAATGTTTTTCTAAACTCAAATCAAAAATAATTAAATAAATGTTTTGACTAAATGTTCAAACCTTGTTAATTAACTAAATACTAAAATTAGCAGAGAAATTTATATTTCTGTCTAACTTTATTCAAAATTAGACTTATGAGTTATATAAAAATAAATAAAATTCTATTTTGAGTTGAGTTTAAAAAAAAACAGCAATAATTTTAAAGAAACTTCCTTTAAATTCTTTTAGAATATGTTTTATGATTCTCCAAAAATTATTATTTATTTTTATTTTTAGTTAAATTCCTACAATATAACGTCTTACACCAAAAAATATTTATCTGTTAGTTACTTTTTTGCTTTTTAAATAATAACAATTTTTTTTAACTAATTTTTTTCTTGGTAGTTTTTATTTTTATTTTCTAACTAAAATTTAAAAATTGAAATATACAACTCCAAAAATTAAAATTTGAAGAGCACATATAATAACAACGTCAATAACAAATATTGAAAAATGTAATCACTATATTTTTTTGTTTTTTTTTAACTATTTTATTATTAATATTATTCAAGAATGACTTACAGTATTTTCTTCTGTGTGTGACCATAATTTTTCATGTTCTTCTAATTCTGATTCTAAGCGTAATTCAAGTTCACGCATATCATTAGCTATTCCCGCCTCATATGTATCTTCAGGGACTTCATTTGTTTGTAATGTTTTCCCTTTTGATGTTTCCCAAAAAGCAGGATTTATTGTTTTTGTATCTTCATTATGCCATAAGGTTGATGCTATCGAGGAAATCTATAAAGAAAACAAAAACAACAAAATATGTAAGAAAAATTAATTATTTTATTATATTTTTATATAAGAAAATTATAACCTGAATAAGCTCTTAATCTGACACATTTTACCGAAAAAGTTTAATTAATTACCTAGAGGGTAAAATACCAATAGATTTCCACAGTTTAAAAAAATTCATCTATCAATGGACTTTTCAATACATCCGAATAAGGATAAGGTCAATTTGGAACTTTATAAGATTTCGAGCAATATTATGCAGGATTTATTTAGAGTTGTATTCAATATTAACTTGAAGAGAAACGAGACCAAAGTAGAATAGCTTTTATTGTAAGAACTTTTTCTTATATGATATTCGTTGATTATTTATAATTTGATTAGAGGTATTTTATTTTTTTAGTCTAATTTAAGGTACATTAATTAAAGCACATATTCAAGATTCTTATTGTACGCACTTTATATTGATATAAAAAAAAACAATTGAAAAGGCGTTTCTAAAAGAGATAAACAAAATATTTTTAGCTTTGATTAGCTAAATATATTATTCTGTATATAAAAAAAACCAAAAAAATATAGTTTTTTTTTTGTTATCTTAATATCTTAGCTGAACATTAATGTCTTTTCATTCATATAAAATGAAATGTACTTCAACCTTCCCAAAGAGAAAAGAAGCTTTAGAACCTTTAGTGACCTAAATTTTTTTTTGCGACACTGGTGTGAAAGATGTGTAACCTTATGATAAATTTTTGAAAAATAAATACTTATTTTAGTTTATTTCGAAAGCATAATGTATCAAGCAGTTTGCCGTGTTAAATGAAAAACTGACAATCCGATTGAGCTCAATATTATTGTATACATCATAATAACAGAACAATTTTCTACTTTTTTCCTTAATTAAAGAAATCATAATTTTTACAGTATGAAAATTTAAATTTTATTTACGTATAATTTTTAAATAAAAAATTTCTGACGGCAAATAAAAAACAAACTATAGGTTTGACTAACTTACTCTTCACAAGTAAATGCGAAATTGACACATCTTCTAAGCTACTTATTAAATTATACTTGAAGAATATTCTGGCGACAAAAAGTACAAAGTATAATTTGTATTTTTCAAATAATTTTCTTATTTTTATAAAGCATAATTATTTTTAACAATTAAATAGTAAAAGAGCATAAGTTCGAATAAAAATGTTAATAATAAAAAATGTTAATAATCGAATAAAAATGTTAACCTGTAACTGGACTGTAAAAATTTCAGTGAACTGCAAAAAATAGACAGGCAATTTTTCGAAAAGTAGTTATATTATCCAAAATCTGATAAGACATATATTGTAAAAGTAATCAGAACATCATTATATTAACGGTTAGTTTGTCATTACTTTGAAACGTATATTAATTTTAAAAACTTAAGGTTTAATAAAGTTAAATAAATAAAAATTAGTTTTAAAATTTGAATCCTATAGCGTTTATGTGATTTTATATCACTTCGAAAATGAATACCTATAGCATTCACGACCAAGAACATGTTAAATAATTATTGCAGTCAATACACAATTAAGTATAACCCCGCCGGAAAAACGATTTTGCTGGTACAAAACCTAATGAGCTAAGGTTTTGCAGAAGAAATTATTACGCTACTGAAATATTAAATTATAAAAAAAGTTAACTGCATAAAGATAAAGATATCCTGTTACTCTGAAAGCTCTTTAAACTAAAAATTTTTTATACATAATGAAAATAAAAAATATTAAACTAATTAAATAAATTTTACATGATATAATTACCTGTTGAGATGTTTCTTTTTCATTACTATTATCCACAAGATTCATATCAATATCAAATTTATACTTATTAGTTATTTCATGTGGTATTTGTCTATCATTTAAATTCCTATCATCATTATATTTCAATCCCTTTAATTTAATTTCTAATCCTCTAATTTCCTCTTCAAATTGTGAATTTTCTGCTAAATCAGGTGCACTAGAAAAAAAATAATTATCTTTTGCATTAAGATTAGGTGTATTAAATTTAGATGATCCAATTTTATGTTCATCAAAAATTTGTCTTTCACTTTTACTAGTTGGGGAATTATTTGCATAAATCCAAGATGATGCAGATGATGGCAATTGTCTAAGTGCATTATCTAAATAATTTGTTGTATTATATTGACCACTAATTGCTTGTGTTGACATATTTTTTGACATACGTGATATTGGACCAAATTTACTACTTGTTGGTGTTGCCTCAAATGGTATATAATCATCATCATGTAAAATTGAATCAGAACGTACAAATGTATCTCTTGAATTTTGTGTATCAAGTAAATAATTTGTATTTGATACATTTGTATTGTTTGATGGATTCCAATAGCTTGGTATAATATCATCTTTAATAATATTATTATTAATATTATTATGTTGTTGTGATTTATAAATATTTCCATTTAAACTAAAATTTTTAGATTGTGTTAACTCAATTTCTTTAATAATATCCCCACGTCGTTTTTCATATAATTGTCTAAGTACAGGACTTAAAGGGATATCATTTGTATTTGTAGTATTATTATTATTACTACTATTTGAATTTAATTTATTTAAATATTGTAAATTTGTGGGCGGAGGCTTTAAATTGAAATTAACTGATTGTGATGGATGATTTTGTCTTTGTTCCCAATATACTGGATGACGAATTAAATCAATTTTAGTATAATCTGGTGGAATATTTGTTGGTCCATAGTATGTATTATTATTTGTTAATATTGATGGAACTGATATTTGTGCTGGTACTTGTTGTTGCATTTGTGATGGTATTATTGATGTAGGAATTGTATTATTTGAATGATAAATTTCAGGTGATACATAATTATTCATATTATTTAATAATGGATGGAAAACATGTTGACCACTTGTAGATTGCTGTTGTCCTGATGATAATGGTGTTATAAAATTATTTGTTTGAATTTGACGTGGTGAACGTCCCTGATAATTAATATTATATCCACCATCATATGGATTTCTAACTACATTTGTTAAAATACCACCTGGTACAAGTCCAGACGAAGAAATTGAATTAGTATTATGAATTTGTGGCATCATTTCTACATATCCTTGTTGTGGTAAAATTGTTTGTGTTTGTGGTGGTATTGAAGGCTTTCCTCCAGAATATCTTAATGGAGAAGTCTCTTCTGAAGGCAGACATGAATGTGTTGGGGTATCCAAATAATCGACAGTCTCTTTTATGTTAACGTTCGGTGCTTTTGTACTATTTTTTCGGCATTTTGCACGATATTTTTCTAATTCTTCTTCTGAATGAGCAAATGTACAACTTGATCCTCTAGGGCAAATTCTACGTAATGTTAAATCACGACAAAGGCTAATTTTATATTTTGCATTTGGATTTGTTTGATTAGTTTCTTGTAATTTACGATTACCATGATGTTGTACAAAATCTACTAATCCTATAACCACTTGTTTAACAGCTTCAAGAGCTTGTGAAACTTCTTGCCATGATGGTACATTATTTTCCCAACTTGGATCAATACTAGCTAAATGTTTTAAATTAATTCTTAATCCAGATAAATTAGCTGGATCACCAGTTCTTTGTAATGCAATTACTAATTCTTGAACAGATTGTGCAAAAGATTGTGGTGTTTGTAATTTATCAATAATACTCTGCATATGAGATTTATGAACTGTATCACCATATAAAAGTGCAGACCATTGATCTGGTGCAATACGAAGTCCTGCCTCAGTTGCTATCTGTACTATTTGTGCATCATGTTCACGTCTAAGTGCTTCATATGTTCGAAATTCTTCTTTTAATTGCATTAATGATGAATCACCCTCCCTTTTAGATACTTTAAAACAGCTTGCTCTATATAATAATTGTACAACATGACCAATACTTGTTTTTGAAGCTTGTGGAAAATGTGGTTCTAATCTTTGAACAACAAACATTACCAATACTTTACGTGATAATGCTGAACCATCTTCTAATGCTAATAAAACTAATTTAAGTACTTCTTCTTGCATAGCAGGACCTAAAAATTGGCAACCGCGTGCTCTAACTGCTGCCCATAAATTTGAACTTAATTGTTGAGGATTTTGATGTTGTAAAATTAATTCAGTAACAGTACGTTCGCCTAATGATCTTGCTGCACGTAATGCTCTAGATCTTCCTTCATCTTCAATTAGTTGACAATTAACTAATGTTACTAATTTTCTTTGCATCGGCCGGGATAATAAATTTCCTACATTACCATTTGAAAATGGTTTCAAATATAATGCTAATTCTTCGATACATTTTTTTGCACATTTATAACATAAAAAATCATCAGGTGTAAGTTTCTTTATACTAGGTATATCGAAAGTATCTGTTTCAAAAATTGATATTGATTCAGTTTGTGAACCATTATTACTACCAACCAATTGAAGAAGTGCATAATTTATTGGTAAATTATCAATATCAATTGTGATCGATGTCTTTTTTTTTAAGAAAAAAACAAAACAAAAAACATTATAAAAATTATTTTTGTATTAATTTATTAACTTTTATAAAAATATATCATACCTGATCAAATGGACATTGTTTATTATGTAATGTTGCTAAGCATGTCCGGCATATGGTATGTCCACAGCCCAAACTAATTGGTGGACGTTGATTGGCCGCGAATTCGTGACAGCACACTGGACAGGATAAAAATTCTGTCCATTGGGGCGCCTGTATCGGCATTCTACAATAAAAAAAATAATTAATAACATAAATTTAAACTTTAATATATATTATTTTTGAATATTTTAATCATCTAAAATGAATTGTAGCAATAAATTTTTAAAAATGTTACTACTTGCAGAAAAGAAATAAAAAACTTACAATTATTTTGTTTGTTTTAAAATTTACTGTTAAAAAATTATTTATGCCTACATCATGAACAATAAATATTTGGTAGATCATACGCCAATTTGTCTCCAAGGGGCTAATAAATGAGAAAGAAATTGTTGTTTTTTTTTCAAAAAAAAGATTTCGAATGGAAGAAATTAATTTTTTGTTAGCAAACTTATAATTTGCCAAGATATTTGACTTCCAAATAAAATAGTGTAAATAAGGTAGTTAGTGCATGGTCATTCCATCAATTTATTCAAAAAATCCTCTTTTATTTGCACAAATTAATATTTTTCGTTTCAAAATTAGAAAACATATTTTATAATTTATATTAAACATTGCACATAAGTTTTTTTGTTAAAAAAAAATATAAAATAATTTGCAAAAGTAAATTAAAATTTTAATTATGTTACTGCAAATTTCATATAAAAGGATTTTTATTTAATTTATTTAAAATAAACAAGAACAATGGAACTGATAAAGTGATACCGAAAGCTAAGAAAAATGAAATACAATCTTTACAAACTGGACGCCTATTTGCAGATAAGGAATATCTTACTTTAAATTAAATTCAAGAATAATGAATAAAGAAATACTGAATAAATACATCAGTTTACACTAAACACCTAAAAAAATGTTTTGTAAAAACTTCAAAAGTACAATTTACAGATTCCCATTTTCTAGCAAATTTTAAACAACTTTATATATTAATTTTTATAAAGTAATAAATCTTAATTAAATATTAAGGTAACTGTTAACAATTTGTTTAAGTGTTCTAAATCCAAAAAAAATAAAAATTTAACCTCTTGGGATAATATATGTCAATATTTATCAAGTGAAAATTATATTCAAGTAAACATAAGATTTGATATCTAAGTTTCATTCTAATATTTACTTGAATTGAATTACGATATAATCGAATTTATAAAAAATTATCGACTAATACTTTTCAAATAAAACGAACGCTTATAATACTCAAGATATTTTTTTATGTGTTCGTTATTTTTAATGCAATAATAACAAAGCTGTTAACTAAAATTGTTAAATAATAATACAACCAAAAAACTTTATCGATATATATTTTGCTTTTTAAAAAGAAAATACTAAATTTTAATAATCGACTATGTAATCTATATTTAAAATAAATATAATTTTCTAGTTACAACATAGAATTATGAAGAAATTTAATTTATAGCTTTTAGTGATTTTATAGGTCACATTAGTAACAGAAAACATTTTAAAAATTTAAGAATCTATAAGTTTTTATGGATAATATTTCATTTTTAGAAAAAGCAGTAATATTAATTTTTCTCTTTAGATTACCATATAAGGTTTAGAAGTCAAGGTCGAGCAATATTAGAGCGCATGAAGAGAATATATATTTAATTTACCCTTTTAAATAGTTTCATGTAATTTATTAATTTAAAAAAGAAAATTAATTAAGTTCTATATTACACACTTGCCTACGTGTCGTAAATTCCTTGAGCTATTTTATAAAATAAATTTTGTAATATATTTTGCGTATTGTTTACTTAATTAATTGAGATGTCAGCTAAAGGTCAAACATATTATAAAAAAATATATAATTAAATATTATAAAAATTTATTAAGCAATATTTTTTTCTTCCAACTAAAACATGAACTTTGTATTGAGTTAATTAATAAACAACTTTTAAATTGGATTGTTGTAAAAAAACAAGAGAAAAAAATAAATCATTTAAATAATTTGGAAGTAATTAGGTAAAGGATATTACTGGTGTAATCCTGGCCTAAAATTATACATGTAATTAAATATACACAAATTATACTGAGTTTAACCATAAATTTTCTAGTTTTGATACATTTCAAAAAAATATTTTTTTGTTTATTATTTTCAACGCATTAAGGATTTCAACATTAATTTTACCAACTTATGAAAGACATATCAGTATATATTCAATAGTATAATGAATTTTAAAATGGAAAAAAAATTTTAAGATATATACTTTCATTGTACAAATAAGGAACCATTATATCCATATGTTTAAATTATTATTTATAGTCACTATTAGAATTTGACAATATATAAAACTATTAACTGTTAATATATTTTAGTGACTTTGCATATCGTTTAAATGTCACCATCAAACATATAAAAAAATGCCAACTAGACAACATTTTTCTGTCTTCTCCTACGTCAATTTAGATTTTGCGAAGCAGTTTTTTTTTTTAGTTTTGTTGTAACTAATACATTTGCTATAGCAATTAATTATAATTTTGAAAAAATCTATATATATTTGTACCTTGGATAATTAACGAGATATTCATCACATTTTACGGACTCAATTATCATCTACTATAGAGGAATTTTTCTTTTGACCTCCCCTGTTTCTTTTGACTTTAATTCACTTTATCAAACTTTGACATTTTATATGTCAATATGACAGTTTAACGTCTCCTACTAAATTTAATTATTAGCCCTGCCATCTACTAGAATGAAAATAAAAGGTAATAATAAAAATAAGAAATAATATGATAATGAATAAAATATGTTTCTAGGTACTTATATAGAAAATATCAATAATAAATTTCATGTAGTATATAATCAAAATGAATCAATACCTTCTTTAGAAGACATAGAGGATCCTTTTATTTTAAGCTTTCAGTTAGGAACGACACCTGTTGATTCAGTTGTCAATTAAGCATTTGGTATTTTTTAAGCAAAACTTTGACTTACAAAATATCGTTAAAATTTTTTTTAATATTTTCAAAGATTATAAGTAAAGATTTGTTTTTTTTTTCTGTTTTACTAAATTGGAATTAAAATTTGAAAAAAACTAAATTTAAATTTTATACCAAAACGTAAGTTGTGAATTATAATCTTATTCCACAAAAAATTTAGCAGAATAATCAGCCCATAAGAGCATTGCTTGCAATAATTCTGTTATCTGCCTCATTTTCAAGATCAAAAACTAACCTTGATAGATCTAAACTGTATACATATATCCATTCCCCCTATAATAAAATGAAAACTATTTTTTACATAACAATTTATTTATCAATGAAACATTCAATTATCAAAATTGGATTTTCAATAATTACTAAGAATACATTTATGTATTACAATGAAGCTAACAAAAACTTATTTGGATTTGTAAATTATTGTCCAACTATGCAATTTTATTTACTTTAATTTTAAAATACATTAAGAACCTTATACCATAGGGATAAGCAAGATTGTGCGTTAAATAAATATTTTACAATCGATATTGTAAATAATAAACAAAAATTTTAATAATTAATTTAGGAAATTTTTGAAACGCATGTTATCAATTTATGGTTCTTTTAAAGATGTTGGCTATTTTTTTTTTTTCAATTTTATAAAATAATAACAGTAATAATGAGTTTGTAATACAAGTATATACTTTATGTGTATATAAAAATAATTGTATAATATTTCTGCTTAAAAATTATACATAATTCAATTATGCTATATATCTTTATAAGTCTGGCGTTTCTGTTTAGTTAATAATTTTTTGAATTTTCATTCTAAATATTGGGAACTTTTTTACTTAAAGCCTAATCAGTTTTTGTGGTTTCAGAGCCATATGTTGATGCTTTACTTATTTTTGACATTCCAATTGACTTTTGAAGCAGTATGTAAACTAAAAAGAAAAAGATTAGAATAAAGTAATTTGAATGAAATCATGAAATAAATGTATATGTATAATAAATCTGTCTACATATAAGCATTTACAAAATTATTATCATACATTCTAGAATTTACAGTAGACAGGAAAAGGAAAGAGAAGTTTGTTGATTTGATGGTCAATTAAAAAATCTAATATTTCTTTAATAACAAAAAGAATTAACCAAGCTTTCCCTACGTTCAAAATCTCAGCTGCGTACAATTTACAGAGCAAGTGATCCTTTATTATCTCAATCATGTACGAAACTGCACGCAGCAAATCTTTTCAGTTCCCAGCAATGCTGTATCAGTAGTAGTTTCTTCAAGATATAAAGTGTTGCTCTTCTCTTTTTTTTGTCTTCATTTTAGAAACAAATCACTCAAATTCTTATTTATTTCCAGCAATTTAATAATAATGTATTTTTTATAAAATTTTGTTCAACTTAGCTATATGTCTAATTACTTCTAGTGGTTAGTCATTCAAAATACCTGCCGCAGGTGCCTGCAAACAGCTGAAAAATATTGAATAAACTGCTCTTCAGTTCCAAGCAGCTGAGATCTTAAACATATATCTATTGGCTACTCATCAGTTTTCAAACTGGGAAAATTGCTTTTTTCAATTGATATTTTTTATCTTATTTAATGATATCAAATTAAAAAAATTAAATCCTCAAATTACTTTAAACTTGTGTGATAAATACTTACATGCCGTTAGGATTCCAATTCCTATTGAAAAATTTAAAAGACGCCCGCTAAGTAGTAATTGACCCAAATAATACAAAATAGGAGTAAGTGTTAAAAAGAGCCATCCAATAGTATTTAATAATGTACTAAGACGTCTCTTTTGTAAGCGACCTTTTACTTTTGGCATACCTGTACCAGTAAAAAAATCACCATGTGTATAAAAGCTATCTTGTATTTTGTCCTTTTCAACGAATAGATTTTGCAACCAATTGGCTGCCTCTTCTTCATTATCAGGAACTTCTTCCAATGGTATTCGTCTAACATGCATATATCCCGTAATACTTCGACCATTTAATAAATTGGAAATTGTAGGTTCAACCTTAAAAAATATAATTAAATAAGAATAATTAAAATATTTTGATTTAAAAAAATTACAGGATCATTTTTATTAAAAGTTATTTGTATATCTAAGATAACGGGACACATTTTTTTTAAAATTGGTACACTTGTAACAAAACCTTTAGTTCTAGGTATTAAATGATGTTTTAGTACAACCATTCCACGTTCCATGGCAAATTTTGTAGAAGCTTCATGTTTTTGCTTAGTAAATCGTGTTCCTTCTGCATTCAGTAATAACTGTTACGAAATAAATTATATTAAATTAGTCTTTATTTTTTTTTATCAAAAGACGTACCCATGCTGGATAAGGATTTTCAAATATATTTCTTAATTGTTTAACAATAATTTCTTTATCTTTATCATATGAACGTTCAAGAAATACAAATTCAGCAAAATACCAAGCCCATCCGATTACTGGTATAAATTTAATAACTTTTTTTGCATATGCCTTACAATTGCCTAAAACTCCATATTTTTCACAGAAAACCCATCCTATTAGCCAATCAATTTCATATGTATGATTCATCATTAACAATACATGTTCAGTTCCTACATATTTTTCAAGAACATCATCTTCCGCATAAACATATAATTTGCTATTGGACCACCAATCCGGAAGAAAAGTAAGCTCTGTAAAATGTATTTAATCTTATCTAAACAAAATATAATTATTGTTTTAAAAAAAAACTTACGACAAAAGAATGAATAACATAAGTAGTAATTTATCTTTCTATAAAGTGTCTTGTTAAATGGTTTAAGGAACACAAATAGTATAAGCTGGACTACATTAATTATTAAACCTGATGTAAAAAATGATATAGCTATACAAAGGTGTAATAATTTAGATCTCTTCAATTGTGTAAGGCAATCCATACTTTATTAGTTACCTGAAAGTACAAAAAAAATATGATTAATTAAAGTATGAACAAATTTAATGTGCTAGATAAACAAATTCTTTGAGCTTTTTTATTATTTAAAGTATTATGTCCTAATTTTAGGTTTCAAGCTAATTAATCGTATTAATTTTATTCACCATCTCATTATACTCCGAGTTAAAAGTTTATCTAATTGATAATAAAAACAAAAAAAAAGCAGACTGAACTTAATCACATTGACCAGGACAAGGTACAATTAAAAAACGTCACAAAAAAAAAATTAAAAACCAAAAAACAAGTATAAGAAATTAAAGAATATTTAGACTTAATTCAAAAAAGGGACAAAATGTTCTTACCTAGAAGAAAATTTTAACGTTATATTACAAAATAAAGCAAATATAAAAGGTTAAAGAGAAATCACATTGGAATTTTATAGCTGATACAACAAACTTGTTTCCAGTATATGATATATATATATATATATATATATGTATATGTATATAAACTTTTATATTTACCTATGCTACTTTATTAATTTATGCAACACTACAGCAAGTAAATTAACAATTTTTAGTATCTATGATTTAAAACATATGCATAAAGCAAAAATACAAATAAACTTAATTTCAATTATCAAGAAAAATTAAGTTTTAAAGTCATAGATAATATGATGTATAAATTAACTGATTCATAAAAATATTTGACAGATTTGAAAACAAGTTCTAATTAACCTGTTTGTCTACTCACTTTTTAAAAATAATTCATAAAGTTTTTAAGGATCTATTCCCCAAAAACAACAATATATATACATGTAACCCAAGCTAAGCACTATATTTATATTTGCCAAATTCATTTTCGCTTATATTTATAAAGGCTGAATAAGGCTGCGTTTATTTTGTTTTAGGAATACTTAAACAACTGTATCAAAAATATAATTTTAAAACAAATTCATTAAATCAGAGTATTTTTAATTTTATTAAATTTTTAAAATTTTATAATTAACTTACTTATACTGACAGATTTTCTGAAAAATAGATGAAAATTTTTAATATTACCCGTAACTACGTCGCTTTATGGACGTACTATTAAAGAAATTTTAATTATCGGCAAGTTGAAAAAAGCATGTGTTATATATAACCTGTTTAAAATTTATATCAAAGTTATTACTATAAATTTTAATTATTAAACACTTAGTGAGTCTAAAGAAATTTTAATTTTGTTGTTATTCTTTTATTGATAGAGACTTTAATAAACATATATTAAGTTTTTTGATTTATTTCTAAAAATTAAAATGTCAATTTTTCTGCTTGCTAATTTGTTTCAACAAAATTATTGTTAACAAATACTTCAGTAATTAAAGCAATAACTAATTCAAAAAAATATATAAAAAAACACTACCGTGATGTTTATTTCTGATTTCTGCATGTATAGCTCATTACTTAAAAATATTATATTCTAAAATATTTTAAAATAAATAACTTAGCTCTCAAAATTGTAGTAATATTTATTCAAATTTATTGTAGTTGTTCCTTTTATATTTCTTCTAACAATCGATAAAGAAAGTCTGAAAAGCTATACAAATCTTTTTCATATTGGCTTTTATTAAAGTTTCTGCTTTTTCGAGTTAAAAATTTTCAAAATTTTATTACATTTTACATCAAAATTAATATTCTTTTTCTTTAAATAAAACAACCTATTATACAATATTTTGGGCATTATAATGCTACAATTTTAAATAAATTTTATGTCCAAATATTTAATTTTTAGTCCGTGACATAAAGAAAAATATATACTATAACTTTACATTTTTTAGAATGTCTCTAGAAAACGATTCAAGTGAGGAGAATGTGAAAATTGGAGAATCAAATACAATCCCTTTTTATGTTTTAAAAGAAAAAAAACCTGACATCTCACCTAAAGCAGCCCAGGGAAAATCTCTTTATTTACGTTTTCCTAAAAAAGTACCAAGCGATGAAATGGAATTTGAGAAAAATGTTAAGAAGCTTTCTTCTTTAATTAAAACAGTACGAATACCAAGACAGAAAGGAAAACGGTTTTGTCATGTTGATTTTGAAAGTGTAGAGGATCGAGATGAAGCTTTCATTGAATTGAAAAGAGTCAGAATTGATGGTAAAAAGTTAGTTGTCAATAAACCAAAAATTGAAGCAGAAAATTTTCAAAAAGAGGTAATTGAATCTAAAGAACAAAAAGCTGCAAAGAAAAGGGCTAAAAGGAAAATCAAGAAATTAATGAAGATAAAATCGAATACATTAACTAATAAAAAACAAAATTTCACCTCTACCATTCTCATACAAAATATTCCAAAAGAAACAACAGTTGTTGATTTAAAAAAACATTTTCCTGATGCAGTTGATTGTAAATTAATATTAAGCAAGGGAGCCGATAATACATCAAAAGCACTAGTAATTCTTCCTACACCAAAAGAAGCTCTAATTGCACAAAAGACAGATATTAAGATTGGAAATAATGATCTTAAAATAACATTCGGATATCAAAAACGAGGTAAAAGATATTTTGATAAAACTCTTAAAGATTCAACAAACGATGACAATACGAAAGTCGTCCCAATTAAAAAAAACACAGATATATTTAAAATGGATTCAGATTTCATTCCCTTTTCAAAAACATCAGATAGTTCTGAAAAGGAAATAATTTCAAATGTTCCTCTGCTCGATAAAAATATCGAAGACATAAGTAAAGAACATAATATGAAAGTGAAAGTTAAAAAGCAAAAAAAATCAAAAATATTTAAAGATAAATCTTTGAAAAGAAAGAACTCTTTAGATGTAATTTTACCGGAAAAAAATATCCAAGACTTTAATAACATAGATAATGCAGATATTGTAGTCCCAAGTAAAAAGAAACTTAAAATATTAAAGAAAAATTCAGATTTAACTACTTGTTCAGAAAACTTAAATTATCAAATAAATAAAGTCGTATCATTCGAAAAAAATACCAAATTGAAGAATCAGAAGAAAATCTTAAAACCTATTAAAAAACATGAAATCACAGGAAAAGTATTTCATAAATCCGAAAAGACGGAAAGTTCCTCTAAAAAAAGAGCCATACTAAAAGGGGAATCAAAGAAAAAAAGCACTAATAGAGTGCTTATCAAGAAGGCCAAAAACATATTAAAATAATTTTATTATAAAAAATAATTAAATAAAATTGATTATTTTTGTTAAAACTAACGGCAGTTATGTTTACTAAAAATGGAATAATCTTTTTTATTTTTTTATTGCCTTCATAGTTTTTAATTTTTTTACGCAATATTATAAATGTTAAATAATTGTATTAATTAAAAAATAAAACTATGAAAGAAATATTTCATTATTTATAAAAATTTAACTAAACATTAATTTTTAATTGTTTTAATACCTTTTACACTATTCGCTTTTTTTTATTTTTCATAATAATATTAAAATCAATTTTATTCACTAAATTTTTTGTTTTTTTTTTTACATTTTTCATACAAACGTACAATAATTTAATCCATGTTTTCACGAATGATATAATGCACACAAATTCTTTGAAAAAGCATTAAACTATTCGAACTTACAATTATTTTATTTAATTAAACTGAAATTTTTTTATTTACTTAAAATAATTGGAAATTAATGAAATTAATTAATCTTTATGCTTTTCATAAAATGCATCAAGATATTGTTTATATTCAGTTTGATTAGGCCACATTATTGATGCTTGAGCATTTAATGGGCTATCATTATTTGGTTCACCTAATAGTGATTGAATCGATAGCAAAATTGTACGAACATCATAAAGGGCTGACCATTTATCTTTTAATATATCCAAACATATAGATCCCGTAAGATCAACATTTGGATGAAAGCATGGTGTTAAAAATTTTACTACTGGCGCTGAATATGGATAAGAATTTGGAAATTCTAACTGTAATCGATATTTATGACCCATATAAACTGTATTTTCAGGACCTGAAATTGTGCCTATCCACTTAAATATATTTTCACCATCTGGAAATGCAGATATTCCTTTTTCAGAAGACATCATAAGTACCATTAATTCTTTTTGTAATCTTAAAACATTTATAAATTATTATTAAATAAAATATAAAATTAAGCTTAATAAATACCTTTTGCTTACGGCATGATTATCTTTAATTGTAACTAAATCATCATTTTGTTTTGAAAAATTTGACGAATGTGCATGCTCAGGATTAATATTTTGCGCCATAATTAAAAAAAAAGTATTAAAAAATATAATTAACAATTGTTTCTTATCAAAAAAAAATTTTACACAAAAGTACAATGACAAGTTAGATGACAGCTTTGTTCGTTGAATACAAAATTCTGATGACGTTTATAAATGAAACGGGACAATTAATTTATAAACGCATGATAATAATGTTTATTTTTATCATTATTTTGAAAAACATTTAGATATATTATAATATTTAACAATATAATTATAGAATTTGGAATAATATAAATGTAAAAAATATTTTTTTTAATTTATTTTTTATAGAGTGAGTTAAAGGCTGTTGGAATTAATTAAATAAACAGGAATGGTCAATATTAGCGAAGAAAAGTGATAGCTCTGTCTTACTTTACCGAAACTAGGCATTTATTGATGATATAAACCAAGTTTTTAAGGTAATTTATTTAGTCAAATCAAAAGTGGTAATTACATTCTGTTTGATCTAATGCCTAGGACTCACTAGCGCTTAGCGTATGGGCCGACTTAGCACAGTAAAAATGGAGAGTTTTCCAAAATACCAATCGGAGTGGACTCACCAGCCTGTTTCCATTGATAGAAAGCAAAATGCCAAAGTGACAGTTTTATTTGTGATTTATGTGTTTGTTATTTGTTTTAAGTATAAAATTTTAATATTCAATAACTAAATTCTTCCCGAAATAAATAATATTCCTTTGAACTTCTTTGAAAACCCCAAGCGAAGCGCTATAACTATAGTCACTAATTCAGGATATATACCAATTCAGTGGAGACTAATGGACTCATTATAGCATTTAGTGCTAAATTTTATGCGGCTGAGCGCTAGTAGTGTGTCCTAGGCATAATATATACTTCTTTTTTGACAGATCTCATCCACTCTCTTTTTCTTCATCCTCCTATATATATATATATATATATCTGTTAGATCTGTTTATTAAATGGTGAAAATAAACAAATTCTATATCCAAGATGAATAGTGAAATGAGTATTTCAATGCATTCTAAAAAGCCATCATTAGGAGCGAATCAGGGTACGCCCGAAAGTGGTGAATTCAGTGTCGAATGCTATCAAAACTATAGTGCTCCTGAAGTTTTTGTACAAGGACTTGCAGGTACCTTCAATTTTTTAATCGTTTCTATTATAGTTAATTATTTTGTTTTATGATAATTTATTTAGGTCTTGTTAATCAAGGTGATATTGAAGTAATGATACGAGCCCAAAAACAAATGTAATATCTTAATATCCTTTAAAATATTTAATTGCAATATTTCCTTTTTATAAAAAAAAGGCTTCAACGATTTGAAAAAACTAATGAGATGCTATTAAACTGTAATGCTTTAAGTGTTAATCGTTTAACAACTGCTAATGAAGATTTTCGAAAACATGTTAAACTTTTAAATGAAGTTAAAAAAGATTTAGATTATATTTTTAAGAAAATTCGTAGTATTAAAGCTAAAATTAGTCAACAATATCCAGATGCATATGAAAAAGCTCAGCCGAAAGCTAATTATTTTGCTGAAGAAATCGAAGATAAACTTATAGCTTCTTGTTCATCTCAGGATATTGGTGAATCTAAAAATCAAACAAAGAAAGGTAAAGAACAGATAACAGTCGAATATGTACAAATGGAAGAAAGTACAGAAAATGGGAAGGCAAATGAAAATGAAATTATAAAACGAATTTTTTCTGTAGAAAATGCAAATACTGGAAATGATTCATCTGATTATACTTCCGAAGATACAGGATAGTTTTTAATAGCAATTTATTTTTGATTAATAATGACATTGGTTAAATGAAAGGTCTAGACTATTGATTTTCTTCTTCGTTGAATTAAAAAATTTATTTAAAAATATTAATGAAGTACCTTTTTTTTGTGATTTATTTTAATGTTTATCTATCATTAAATTACAATAAAGTAAGAAATATTTATAACATATTTTGGAGTTTTTAAAAATTTTTTGAAACTAATTTTTTAAAACAATATTTGATATTTGTATTGTTTTGATATTTTTGAAATAATAACTCGACCGTCATAACTTAAGGAAGCAAATATCCAAGGATCAACACTGCTCCATTCGACACAATAGACAGAATCTTCATGCTGATCGAACATTTGCAGCAAGCCATCTGGTAGTCTAGTAGAAAAATAAATAATTTTCTGTAAGAACTATGCTATATATATATATATATATACCTTTTTTTAGTTTCGCCTTCATCATAATTATTTTCAGAACTTACACTACCAGCACAAGTAAGTAAAACTTTACAATCGCTACTACTTGATAGTATTAACTGATCATGAAATGTATTAAAACGAACATTCCATATCCAATGGGAGTGATCATCGCGTATAAATACTGGCTCTTTTGGCATACGCCAATCCCAAATTTTTAAGCAACCATCATCGCCTCCAGTTACTAAATGACATTGTTTATTTGGATTACAATCAAGATCTCTAACAAGAATTCCATGAGCATCTTCTATACTCCAAGTAATACGATTTATATCTCTGATATCATAAGAACGAATATTACAATCTTGAATAGCAATAAATTGATTGCCTTGATGATGTTGAGACCATTTACCTGTTGTAAATTTTTGAGAATTTTTACCAAACATTTCACCTACAATTCGGGTTTTAGATTCTGTACGATTTAATATAACAATTTTATCATCTATAACAGTAGCTAAAGTATTTTTGTCTATCGGATGAAATTCTGTTGTACGAATTTCATTACCAATATCCTTAAAAATATTTGTTAGTAAATAGGATATATATATATATATATATATATTTTAACTTAACTGACTTCTAAAGGAAGAATTTCGACATTTTCAAAGTTTAAAAAATTTTGTGTATCTTGATTTTCATTATAGTTTTCCGGTATGTTAAGAATTGCAGCCTGTGTTAAAACTTGAGAACCTTTTAATAAATTAAAGCAAGTTATAATCTGATGAGGATCATAAGGACTGCTATTAAGTTTCCAGATTTCACCTAATGGATGTGAAAACACCTACAACCTTGTTTTTTTTATAATTAAATAAGAAAACTTTTTTTTGGACTTGTACCTTGGCTGTTAACGATGACTTCTCTTCATTAAATTCAATCAAATGAACTTGATTATTAGGTTTAAAGGATTGAGTGGCAATAAAAAATCGAATTTCATTATTTTCTGCTAATTGTGGAGCAAGTGCTCTAGCCTGGAATATTTTTTTTTAAAAAAACTCATTCATTTTGTTTAAATTACATTACCTGAAATTCTAAACCATATATTATTGAGTTAAAATCGTCCATTCCAAAATCTTTGATTATTTTTTATTGTTTTGTAGGTACATATGTATTTACTTTATTATCAAAAAACTTAAATTAATTCACATTATAAACTCCAATACTATAAATATTATAATTTTTACAAGTTGAAATTAATGAATTTTGTCTCAAGTATGACATTTACTTAGCTGCTCTCAAACTTTATAAGCTATTTTACCCGTTTTCCGTTTTAATACCTTATATATTTGTAATTGAACTAGCAATTGTTTATATATTTAATTGCTTTCTTTAGCATTAAATTTAATTAAAATTAATTATTATATAAAATTATGATGATTGGTTATCTGTACTATTTTCATTGTACTAAATGCTTATGAGTCCTAGTTTCCACTGAATTGGTGTATAGCCTGAATTACTAGTTAGCGTTTAGTTTGTCGGTTTTACGAAGAAGTTCAAACAGGGTGTTCACACTGAGGCCGGTATCATTCTATTTCAGGGTAAAATACCCTTTCTTAACTGACGCTGTGTACATGCTTGTCCACCTTAAAAAAAAACCGATTCTTAAAAGAGAAACCGTGTACAACATGGCGGCCTATTAAAACAAATGATCGGAATGTCTACGCGGATCTGTCAATCAATTACTATTAGGATACATAAATCACTAATCTATATTGTAATTAATCAAAATATATTTTTAAAACGAAATAAGCTAAAGTGGTTGGAACTGCGTAGTAACTACAGCCTTTTAAAGTCTGTAGTCAAAGAAAATTGACATCTATTGTGAATTTTATCTTATTGGATCCTCCTGTTTTGTGTATCTCAGCTCGGTTTACTTCACTAATATTCATTATTTAACTTTATAAAACAATTTATATGACTAAAATTATAAACTCTTAAATTTTCTTTAATTTTTTTAGTTTAAACACTTTTAAACAATTTAATAACCTCTGTAACATCTGTTTTGACATTTCAAATCATGTTTTGAGATTTAGACGCCATGTTTTTTTTGTAGTGACTACAGACTTTGCTGTTAAGAATGGAGTTCTTTTGTATGGAAGACTAAAACGTTGTAGTTGCGTCTGTTAAGAACGGGTATAAGGAATTTTAGCTTTGATTTGGTACACAGCCTTAAAATTCACAATAGATGTAAGATTTTCGCGGAGTACAGCGTTTCAAAGGCTGTACTGTGTACACGCGATTCCATACAAAAGTGTATTTTTTCGTACTAAATGCTGTGTACAGGCTTGTGATCAGAAAGGGTATAAGCGGAGGTGAAATGTAAGACGGAGTTTCGCAAATTTCGAAAAAAATTTTACCCCTTCCGGAGGCAAAAATATTTCTGCCTCATGCTTGGCATCTTACTAATACTTACTTACTTTATATTACTTTCTGTAATATTTTACCAACACATATTCACACATTTTAGTGGAGTGAGAATTGTAGGGGAACATTTCCGATTTGATACCGGCCTCAATGTGAATACCCTGAAAGAAAATTATTTATTTCGGGAAGAACTCAGTCATTGAATATTAAAATTTTGTACTTAAAGCAAATAACAAACACATAAATGACAAATAGAACTGTTACTTTGCAATTTTTCTTTCTGTCAAGGACAACAGTAATATGCTAGTGAGTCCACTCCAATTGTTATTTAGGAAAACTCTCCATTTTTACTGTGCTAAGTCATCCCATACGTTAAGCGCTAGTGAGTCCTAGGCATTAGACAAAAACACTAAATAGAAACCATGAAATTTATGCTATAAAATACTTTTAGAATTTAAAAGAAAATTTACCTTATTTATTTGTAATTTTTAAAATAATTAAATATATTTTTTAGTTTGCTTGTTTTATTTTAATTGTTTACAATTAATACAAGAATTTCTTAATACCCTAATTTATATTTCCTTAGTATAGTAGAAAACTTAAATATATTCACATAATAAAAGTATATATATATATATATATATATAACTTTCCATAGTTTCACAAAACAAGATAAAACTTGAACAAAAATTCAAATAAATTAAAAATATTTTCTCAATGTTTTTCTCTAATTTATATATTAAATAATATTTTTATTAATATGATCGAATAAGGCTTATACAATACTAGTTCAAAAAATTTTGTTTGTATGTATTTATTTTATAACTGAATAACATTGAGATAGATTTAAAATCTCTAAGGCTTTTTATCAAAAATTACAATGAAACCAAATTATCCTTGATTATTTATAGTTTTTGTTTTACTGAATTTTAAAAAAAAGTTTTATTTCTCTTATATATTTCTTAAGGCAACTTGAGAAAGGCAACAGTTCGTACTCGTTTTCTTTATATATTTCAAATATTTGTTCCTTATTAACTGTATATTATCTATATTATAAAATTTATTTATATAGAGGGGTGATTTCTTTTTTAACATTTAATTATTTTCATAATCACAACACACTGAATTAGTAGAATTTCTTCTCTTTTTTACACTAACAAGATTTAATTTTTATCAAAATATTAGATAAATTTGTTTTAATGAAAATAATGTTAACCATAAGTTCTTAAATAATTTTATTATTATTTAATAATAATATTAATATATGCTTTTCTTGAAAATACAATATAATGCCTATAATAAAGAACTGATATTGGTAACTTAACATTTGAAATACAGATTAATCGGGTCTGTTTGAAGCTAATCTTTGTTTATATAAAATAAAAATGTTTTTAATATGTAATATTTCGTCATTTATTGTGTAAAAAGCTTAAAGGAAATGCTTGAGACAATTATTAGTTTTGTGGTTAGTAGTTCTAGAAAAGCTAATTAAGTCACAAACATCTTTTTAAAAATAATATCCATCTTGAAAACGTTATGGATTATAAATTTTCATTACTTTTAGTATTCTGCGGAAAGAAGGAGAATCAAATAACATCTTATTTTACATAACCTTTTAATTAAGTAATCTATTAATAAAAAAACTAATATATAAGTGTAATTATTTGGGGGTTTTAGCTAATTAAATTTTGTTAGAGGGGGATTTAATCGAAATACTTTCTATGGAGGAGATATCTGGCACAACTAAATTTAGGTTGCCTACAGAGTATCGGCTTACAGCCGAGCTGACACCGATTCCGAATACTATAAAGTCATTATTGGTAAATCAATAGGAATCTGCTGAAAATGTTCAGAGTGCAAACCTACCAAAGTTTAGATTATCGAAATGGGAATCGGTGTAAGCCGACACTCTGTAGGCAGCCTTAGAAATGTCGTCTTTATGTAATACTTAAAAAAAATACTTTGTGTGTGGAAAATTCTATATAAAAAAAAAACGAAAAACAGGGAAAAAGTCACGAATTTTTTTAAAAATATTTCATTTAAATGAAAGAGCATTAGCATTTCACTTAAACTTATTTTACGTATTTTTTACTGTTATATATATTTTGTATTTAAAAATAAAAATATTCAGAAATTCAGTTATTTAGAAATAATTTTTTGAAATTGTAATACAATATATTCTACAAAAAAGGAAATATTTTAATAAATAGTTTAGAATTTGATTGATCGTATCTACAGAAGGTAATCAGAGATAGAATAATGGTTACCGAAATTTAATTTTTTAGTCGGAATATGATCTATAAGTTCATAAAACTACTCATTTAGTTAACTCAGCAAAAAATAACTGTAAAACTGGTAGTCATAGCTTAATTTTAATCTAAGAGATTAAAATTTATCATTGAACACAGCCATAACAAAATTTTATTAGATTAAAGTTGAAAAAATAATTTAAAAAAATTTCCTACTACTTTTCTAATAATTTTTTAAAATTTTTCAATTGAAAAAAAAAAATAATTGTTACACTTAACAAATACTAATTGAGTAAAGAGATATGAATTTGTTTTCATTTTAATTATTTCATATAAGAACACTTGTGTTTCTTTAAATTTATAATTTCATTATTTTTGCTTGCTTTTTAAATTTTAAATAGAATATATTCAATTCATTTTTATAATTAAACATTATAAAATATATAAATTCTTTAATTTATTTGATGAAATTATTTAAAAAATTATTGATTAAATGCAAATTAAAACTATTTATTGTCTTAACGATATGAAATGTTATTATTTTAAATGGTAAACATTATTTTCAATAGGTTCAAAGTTCTGAAATAACTAATTCTTAATTAATTAAATTAACAAGCGATTTTACGTAAATTATTATGTTTTGTGTTTGGATTTGATTGAATATATATATATTAATAAAAATTCAATAATAACTAATTATTTTGCTTATTTTTATTTGTAATCAATTTCTTTATGAATATAGTAATATAGTTTATATAGTTATACTATATTATTTCAAGAATTTCCAAATTTTTTTATACAATTTTACTTAATTATAAAATTGAGATTTATTATTAAGAATAAAAATTTATTTATTAAGTTTTTAAATAAATTTATCCGCTTTATTTTTAAAACTTGATCTTAACGATTTTAACATTCGGTTAGATTAAATTAAGTACAAAAATAAATGAATAGTTAATTAAAACGATGTTATAATTTTTTCTGCGTATACCAAATTGCTCTATAATGCTATTCTTTTCTTTATTTTTTTAATAATTAAAAACATTGAACTGAAACATAAAAAGTTACTCAAAATTTTTATAGAGAATAAAGAAATTTAATAACTGTTGTTTTCAAATTGATTAGAACAATAATAGAAACTATAAACAAAATTTATGATAAAAATTGTAAATACATGAAAAACTAAGTTTTTGTGATATTAGAGCGTACAATCAAAATACAAAAGAAGATTCGTAAAAGAAAACTAAGATAAATTTGAGATTATCTGTCCACATCACAAAATATATCAAATAAAATTGAATTTAAACCTTAAAAAAAAAGTTTGTTTAATTTAATTAAAGTCTTATGCTTTAGAATTTTTGTTCCTCTTTTTTGTTAAAATGCAATCATCCAGCCGATTATTAAATGAGAATTCTTGTTGTGGACGCACATTTATTAAGAAATGTTTTACAAGCACCTTCATATGTATTTTTTTTTATAATTTTTACATTTATAAATATTTAATCCAAATGAATCAGTAATTAATATAAAAAAAAAACCCCGGTTAAGTAAATTTTTATTTTATATTAATGGAATTAAATAATTTTTATTTCACAAAATTATACCTAATAATTTTTAATTGAAAAAGAAAAAAATACTTATAATAAATTTTGAAATTAATTTGTCAATATTGCATATTATTTACTATATTTTCATATGAAAGCAAGTACAAAAAGTTTCTAACTTGCTTAAAAATTATTTCCTATTATTTAATAAGAAAATTTGCTACCAAAATAATAAATGCATATTTTTATTTTTGCTAATATTAGCCTAAAATATTATATGCTATAAACAAAAAACAAAATAAAATTACATATAAATGTCCTTAAATTATATTAAAGAAAAATAATATATATATATGATTTTAATCTAAACACCCCCAATACTAAATTATTTCTTTGATTTTTATGTAATTTTGGTATTAAAATATCAATCTACTAAAAATAAAATTAAATAAAAATTGAAAATAATTAAACTTATTTTTAAATAAAAAAAAAAAAAAACAAAAAACAAAACATGTTATTCAATATTATTAATATTTTTTTGAAAAATTTAAATTATTTATACGTATGCCATTTTAAATTTAAATAACTTAAAAGAAATTATTTATTACAATATATAAAAACTTATTTGTTCCATAGGATAATCATTTTTGTATTAATTTATACTGCACTTAAATTTTTGAAATATAATTCAAGAAAGATTTAAACTTTCCAAATTATACAAAATAACAGCAAGCATTATAAAATGCCAAAGTTGACACAGAAAATTGCTATAAAACAAAAAAAAAAAATAATAATAATAATAAATTAACAATATAATTAAAATAAATATTTTTACTTTGAAATTTAATATTAAATAACTTTCAGCATACTTTTGTATATTATAAGTAAAAAAAAAATTATATATATATATGCATATATATACAGAATCGCCATTCAAGATGTTTTACTATAATTAAATTATAAAATTTAAAAATCAAACAACCCAAATAACCCATGACAAATTTTTTTTATATATTTATATATAATAATACGAAAATATTAAAAAGTTATTGCTTTGGTCACTAAGCTAATATACAAATATTATATTTTTAATTAACTTAATAACATTTTTGTTTTGTTTTCACTTTTTCCTCAACTGAAGAAACGTCTTCAGATTTTTAGTTTTTAAATTTTTATATTTAATATTTAAATTTTTAATCTTTATTATTTTAACCATTTTGTTTACTTTACGAAATCAAAATATTATTAAACTAACATGAGATATAACAAAAAAATTATCTCATTGATATTTTTTTCAGTAAAAAAATAAAAACCAAAAAACAAAAATAAAGATTAATAAATAATAAAACAAAAAACAATACTTGCTGTGCAGGTTTTTTTTTAAAGAAAAAGAACAATTATTAATTGATTGATAAATTGAAAATATTTTTCAAAAAAAACAAATAAAAAAAATGATCACTCATTTTCCAAATCAATAAATGATACTTTCTTATTAATCATCATAGTTTTTTGAGTTTTGTCTTTGGTTTCTTTTTAGAAAATGGTTCTTCCAAGCATATTTCTTCACGTCGTTTCAAAGCACGTGTTATTGGACGCAAAGAACTAAAACTTGTTACTGGTAAACTTTTTTCAGTAATATTTTCATTATTACATGATGATAACAATGATACTACTGATGATTCATTTTCATCAATTTTATTATTTTTATTAGTATCATTCGATTTTTTTATATTGATTGGTCTTATATTATTCCCTCTCCTTAAACTATATCTACGCATATTTTCAACAACTAATGCTTGATCTTCTGCTTGAAAATATTTTTTATAAAATGGATTTGATTTTCTTGCATATTTATAACATTCTTTTATTTCTTCATCATCAAAACCTTTTAATTCATCAATTGAATAATTTTTTTGTTTTTGATTATTTTCATTGTTTGGTTTTTCAATATTTTCAGAAATATTATTTTTAATATTATTCATATATGTGGATTCTTTATTATTATTAACAGTTTGATAATGATTATTGATATTATTATCAAAACTTGTCATAGAATTACTTCTTGAATGGTTATTATGATCAGATGTAACAATACCACTAGAACTTTTACTTCTACCATGTTCACTTGTAGAATCACTTTCTACAATAAATGTACTTTCATCAATTGTTTCATTCAAATGAAATTCTTTTTCTTGGGCTTTTTCAAAAGCACTAAAAGTATAACTTATTTGATTATTAATTTTTAAAAAATCTTTACTTGGAAAATATAATGATGTTAAAGTTATTTGATTAAACCACTTATGATTGACAACATCTTTAATTGTAAAACGCGATTTAATATCAAAATTTAATAAACCACGTACCATATCTTTAGCTGATTCACTTACATTCATCCATGAATTTGAATTTATATCCAACCAATCACGACAAATACAGCTAATAATATTATCTTCACTATTTTGTTCATATTGATCGTCAGAATTAATACGAAATGGTACTTTACCACATAACATTGTATATAATATAACACCTAATGACCAAATATCAAATGTACGTCCATATTCTAAAATTTTAGTTGAATCTTTATTTTCAGTTTTTTTATGATTATATAATTTTTTAATATCTCTTCTTTTTTTATATTTTGCTTTACTAAAATCAATTAATTTAAGTGTAGTCGATAATTGATCTGTAAATAAAATATTTTCAGGCTTTAAATCACAATGAACTATATTATTTGAATGCATATGATATATTGCTGATGCAATTTGATGAAAATAATGATTTGCTTCCTCTTCTGTAAATCTTGTATTATTGCATATTCTTTGAAATAGATTACCACCTTGTAAAAGTTCCATTACAATATATGAACGTGCATTATCTTCACAAACATCATATAATTTAACAATATTTTTATGTCCTTGACATAATTTAAATGCTTCAACTTCAGAAATAATATTTTCTGGTTTGTTAATTATTTTAACGGCATATTCTTCTTTAGTTGAGAAAGAAATACATTTCATACAAAAAGAATTTTTACCTTTTCCCATTGTTCTCTGTAAAATTCTATATTTTTCACCGAAAACTGGAATAGTACATTCCAGCCTATTTTCAGGATTTCTTTCAATATGTTCTGATGCAATAAAAGAATAGCCTATGAGATTAAAATAAATATTAAATAATTGAATATATTGATTTTTTATTGTGTTTTTTTATGTTTATATATTTACCTCGAAAAAAACGATCAGAATTTGGTAGTATATCTGGTACTGAATCAGTTATTGGTAAACGTGTAAATTCTTCACTAAAATTACTTGTATCTAATTCATTAGCGATAATTGGTACAAATGGTGCTGGAAGTTCTTTCCTTGCTAATTTATCCCAGTCAATTGACTTGAAAAATGGATGAGATTTTACTTCCGTTGCATCAGCCGTATTACCTCCTAAAAATAAAAAATAATGATAATAAATCTTAGTGTATCAATGAAATAGGATTATGTATTAATAATATTTTAATATGTCATTTAAATTATCTTAAATAGTTTTTCAGTTTAAAAAAAAAAAAACCGAGATAATAAAAAATATATATGAATATAATGGCGAAAATAAAAGAAGGCTTAGAATGCTGTTTATGAACTAGGGATCATCCTTAATTTCTTTGTATAAAATTGAAAATGATAATTTTGTGCTATTTTCAACTTTTAAAGTTTTCAGACGATTTTTAACAAAAGGCGATATATTATAGAGGTTAAAAATGAATTTCTTGTGCTTTAAGAAATGTCAAATTAATTAAACAAAACTATAAGAGTACTTGCTTTTAATTTTCTTAATATTTTTTTTCAATTTTTCTAGCGATTTATATCTTGCTTAACTATATTATACAAGCCTCATCTTCCCAACTAATTTCAGATGACGTATCGTCTATTTTGGCATAAATAAATATTCAAAGTATTTGTTTTAACCATATCTCTGGAAAAAAAATCGTAAATAAGTGTTTCTCTTTAACCGTAATTATAGCACACAAGAAATTCAAAGCTATTACACCGTAACAAAGGACAAAATCGAAATATAAAAATTTTATTAAAACATTTTTGAAATTATTTATAATAAATTTCTAGTTTTTAGGTAATCGAAATGTTAAAATAATGTTAAAATTTACAAATATATAATATTTACTCACCTAAACGTTTTGTAGGATCTTTCATTAAAAGCTTTGTCATAAAATCTCTAATTTCAACAGAATATTCTTTAGGATCTGGAGGTTCTGTTCTGATAATACGATTAGATACATCATCTTGATTGTTTTTTGACTCAATAACAGTGAACGGAGAAGCACCAGTTAATAACTCATAAGTTAATACACCAATTGACCACCAATCAACAGCTATATCATGACCTGCATTACCTTTAACAATTTCTAAAAAAAAAAAAAACAATATATTTATGTAATTTTTGTTTTTATATTAATAAAAATTTTGTTTTTAGCTAACCTGGTGCCATATATTCAATTGTTCCACAAAAGCTATATGCTCTATCTCTGGTACCAGGTCTAATTTCTTTTGATAAACCAAAATCTGTTAAGACAATATGACCATATTCATCTAATAAAATATTTTCTAGTTTAATATCCCTGTAAATAATTCCTCTTTGATGTAATTGTTCTAAAGCGTATACAATTTCGGCTATATATATGCGTACAGTATCTTCGGAAAAATGTTCATTTTTATAAAGATGAGTAAAAAGTTCCCCACCTCGTGCATAATCTATTTTGTAATTAATATCAATTTTAATAAAATTTATTTAAATATATCCAAAGAATAACTATATTTTTCTTACCTAAAACTAAATATAAGCAACTATCTGACTGAAAGGCATAATGCATTTTAGCCAGATATGGACAATCTTGGACGGCTTCTAAAACCTAAGGATTAGAAAAAATTTTGAATATGATTTTGAAATAGGAATCAACTTTAAATTTAAATATGATACGAAAACACTGTCAATATTTAAAAAAAGACAGCTAATACTACATAGCAAAAAATCATAAAAGTAATAATTTTTTTAGACATAGTAAAGTAAAAGAAGAAAACAATTAATTAACAGCGTAAAAGTAAAATGATTGGGGATAATATGATTGTGATTATTTTTTCTGTTGCTAATATTATATGAGTTGCTCAGAAGCTAATGTGGATAAGTCCATTTTTTCATATTTTCTGATTTTTGCAAATTTTAATAGAATAAGTAATATTTTTCTTAGTCTTAAAAGGATTTACTCATACTTTCATTTTTTGTAGGTCAAAAAACCCTTTTTTTAATAGCCTCCGCATATGTTATGTATTATGAATGCATTAAGAAACATTAAATTTCTCAGTTTGGATTTTTTGGACTTATCCATGATTAAGAAGCTAATTAATTTAAAAGATTTCAATATAATCTAAATCTTTTATAACAGCAGTAGTTCAACTAATGAAATAAAAAAATTAAAATATAATTATTAACACCAAAGACTCTCATACTTTTATGCACTGTTATTTTACCAATTCCCCACTTTATCCATATAAAATTATGAATTTCCAAATATAACAAGATATTTCATAAAAACTATTATTTCGATATTTTTGGTTACTTTTATTTGATTAAAACATCTTAAACCTTAAGAAAATTGTAGCAATAATTTAAAAAGTTATTTATTAACAATAATAATTGTTAACAACGTTCTATTTTAATAGATTTTTAATTATATTTACTAAAAAAAAAATATACTTGTGGATTCCAAAAAGTTATTAGATCGAATAATATTAATATAACATTATAATAATTAAATTTAACTTCTGATTAATAATTAATTCAATAGATATGATTAAACTAGTTGAAAAATTAAGGTAAAAAAAATTAATTTCCAGTTTATGAGAGCACAATCTTAGAATAACGAAAAAAATATAAAATTTTTATAAATTAAAAATTTCGGCAAACTTAAATTTCATATTAAATGAACAGCGCCAGATAATTTTATTTGGGAAAAACAATTTTAAATAAAATAAAATGTTAACAAATTTAAATTTTATTACTTATATATTATACATATATTTAAAATATAAAATATATATTAAAATATACCAAAAAAGAAACTAAGAAATATTATTTTATAGCAAAAAACAAAAAAAAAAATCAAAAAGAAATGTATTTGTACAAATATTTTAAAACTTTCAATAAATTTAAGACAGAAATGAAAGTAAATAGTTTGAGAGCCACTGAGTTTAAAAAATAAAAATAATAATGTAGGTTGCGCAGGTTACTTTTACGTGCAATTTTCGAATTCTTTTTCCTACAGCTGTACTATATTTATTCTTATTCGTATCAAAACCTTTACAAGTATATAAGAAGACACAAAAATAAGTTGCTCATTTATTTTATTTCTATACATATATATATATATATATATAGAAATAAACACCGGTAAATATATAACGGGAATAAAATAACTCAACCGGAATTTAGAGCGTCTGAAGAACTCATGATAATAAAACTTTGACTTCTTTAAAGATAATTTCGTAAGGAAATAACGGATTAAACCAGTTTTAAAATAAGAAAAGACCATAGGCTTTTTACGTTTAGTATATATATATATATATTTGCTACATATATAATTTTATAGATTACCTGTCTTTCGGTACGCATATGTTCAGATGTCTTCTTTTTCGGTACAATAGCTGATTTCTTTATCACTTTCATTGCGTAAAGCTTACGATTGTCATTTCCACCTAGTTTACGAACTAAGTACACTTTACCGTAAGCTTAAAGTATAAAAAAAAAAAAAGAAAAATTTATACATACATATATATTTTTTGTTTGTATTAAATTAATATTTTTTGCATACATATAAATATTAATTTTAGATATATATATATATTAGGTTTAATTCTGATGGAATAAATATTTATAATACTTTTTATTTAAAATAAAAAAAAAAAAAAAAACTTACCTCCGGTACCAAGTAATTTTATTTGCTTGAAATTTTTCAAAGAAACCTTGTCTTCCTTTCGGCATACAGCTGTAAATAGAAAAAATCAAAAGAAAATTTTATTAATATTTATTTTAATTATATTGGCATCGGTAATTAAATTTCATTTAATATAAAAAAATAATTACTTGAAGCTTATATGAATATACATTTTTAAATTTTAATGATGAAATTAATGTAATTAATAACAGTTAAAAATAAATTCTTATGTTATCAAACATTTCACAAGGTTTCTTTTATATATATATAATAAATCAATTAAATATTACCTGAATAAAATATTTTTGAAAAAAAATTTAAATTAAAATTTTTGATTATTCATTGATTATTTGTTTATGATACTATTTTTTTATTGCTTTAGTAATATTAGATTGGTTTGTAGAAAATTTTTGTTCTTCTTTTTGTTTGTTTAATTTGAAGCATATTAATATTAGGGATTTACCTGATGGGAATTTAATATTAGATTAAAGATCAGTTGCTTTCATTTAAGTATATTTATAAATTTTTAGAAGTGAAAAAATAATTTAAGCATATATTTAATTTTTAATTTAAAAAGAAAAAATGAACGAAGGAAAAAAGTCAAATATTCTCAATACAAACTAAGCTACAGCTCTTAGACTTTGTCTACTACATTGGAATTTTGGACAGGGCTTTTATAGGAATTTTGAGGCAAATTTACACTTAGATTGACTGCAATAATTACAACTCAAATTTTCTAGAAAAGTCAAACTCAAAACTCCTATAAAAAACGCTGTCCAAAATCTAGATACCAAGTTATAATATGAAGACCATATTTTTCTTTAAAATTCCTAAAATTATTAACATTCGTTCACTTAAGGCCGTGCCGACATAAAAGCGGATTTAAACGATTTTATATGATGTCTTAAATGAAAATCAACTATCAATCATATCAAATTATATGAGACCATTCATCGTAACAAAATTACAAATTTCTATGTGAGAGTTTTGGTGCCCAATTCATTGTAGTAAAAACCGTCGAAAAAATTTCGAAATAATATTTTTTTTGCTGATGACCATTAGTTATATTTCTTATTGTTGTTTATCAGTGTAGGTAGGCGGCAAATCGAATAAATCGGGTATATTTTATTCACACATGAATTTTCATTTTTAAAGAACCAATATAGATATTTTACTAATAATAGAGACACATATAACTCTTTCAAATCACATTCGGTTAACGCGAATTAGTCATTTATAGACCCTAAAAAATTATCAAAAGCACATTAGCAAAAATATGCTCAATGAATATTTCTGCCTCTGATATTATTTGGAAACTATGACAATATCATAAATTGTTTAATAAGCAGAATGCAATTTTATGACTCAAATTCATATGCTTAAATGCTTCCCAAGTGTAAAGGATTAAATTACTGATTAAAAATATATATGCATTCAACCTAATATGTTATTTAAATGTTATTTATTTTTTGTTGATTAAAAAATTTCTTATAAGGAATAATTTTAATTTTAAACAAAAATTACCAAATATCATGTGACTAATTTAACAATAACTGACATAAATATCTAAATATTATTCTCAATGTTTTTCTTTGAATGTTTTGAAATCAACATTAGAAAAATTTCATATTTTAAAATTATTTACTGTAAATACTTTTGTAGAAATTTTCTATAAAATATTTTACACTAAAACAATATTATATAATAAAATTGTATATTCAAATAATATTAGATTGATTGAATATAATCATTAATAATTAATTTTAATTTTGAATACTTTTCAAATGTTTTACATTAATTTTTAATTGGACTGTAGTACTGTAAGAAATTTAATAAAACGATATTCAATTAATTTATTTACTTATCATTTGATTTTCGAACGTTAACTTTAAAGCTATGCATGCTTTGTACATTTTTCTAAAAACATTTCAATAATATAAGACCTTGAACCCATTTTTAATAGATCCGACAAACATAAAGAAAGTGTGTCAAGATACTCTCACGTGTTCTTTACACGGTTAAATAAAACTTTTATCATACAAATTTAAATAGAAAATATATACGATAAAATTGTGTTCTATGTATTAGTAATATATATATATATTATTGCAATATAGTGAATCTAAACCATAAATACAGTTTTATTTTTTATTACAAAATGCAACTAGTGGGAACAGAAAATAAAAAAATAAACAAATTAATGTCTACTTCTAGGATTTTTATTTAGATTGTTCTGTTTTAGATAGCTTTTTTTTTTGTGTGTACCTAAAATAAAATGAAGAAAACGCATTACATATGCACTGACTTTTTAAAATTTCATGTAATAACGTTTCCTGGCTATACTTAAAAGAAAAGCTTAGGCTGACTGTATGCGATTATTATGCAAAAGCTTTGTCTATTGTTAGGTTGTCTGTTATTTATGCTTTTAAAGCTTTTGGTTTTTAATTGTCTCTTTAAAAAGGAAGTTAATAAATAAATTTAAGTTTTGTTTTTTTCTTTAATTCGCTTAACATATTCCTTTGCTTTTTTTTTAAATTTATTTTTAAGTTGTATAAAAGTTTGTATAAATGAAGTGAAAAGTTCAAAATTGAAAAATAAATATCAAAACACAAAATAAAAAGAAGTTAAAGTTTTGTTTTTTTTTCCGTTTTAAAACTATTTATAATGAGATATTGTTTTAGTCTTTAAGTTAATATTTTATTTATTTTTAAAATGATTTTATGTGTAGATTACATGATATTACAGATTCATACACTTTTGACTACCCGTAAACAGCAATATTTCTAATTACTACCGATAAGTTGTGAATAAATACGAGGAATACTCATGCGCTAAGAACCAATAACGTTAAGTCACACTCCTTTTTGGGCCATCTTAATCTCCAATGAGTAAAAAGTTTGTATTTAAGATGCCGAAGAGGATGAAAGTAGGTTTAAAGTTTGTCAAAGTATACCAAATTTCGGATTTTTGAGATTGAAGAGAATTAAAGTAAGCTCAAAATTAAGACTCGGTTCTACAGTGGTTGAACACTTTCTGTGTACTTTCCAAATTTATAATTTATAGTTTGTGTTTATATAATAACTACTCAGTAAGAATGCTAACGGTTAGTATATAACAAACAAAAGGTAATTATTACAAGTATGAAACATACTGTAAAAAAAATCCATCAACACTAAACAAACGAAAAATCTGGTCTTTTTTCAACAAAAAGAAAAAAAAATGTAAATTTAACTTAAAAATTTTAATTACTAATATTTTACATTTTTTAAAATAAAACAATTTTTTTTTCTTGATATTTTCTTTTGTTTTATCTAAACTTGAAGTAAACTTTAGCTGTGCTTTTCTTTAACTTAAAGAAAAATACTAATAGATCAGAATAATTATTACTAAAATTAAATGTTTACGAGAGTTGACTGAATATTTAATAAATAAAGCAAAGATTACATTTCTGTGATCTTAAGTTTTTTGAAATAATCTCTTAGGCTGCCAAAATGTGTCGGCTTACAGCTGAGCTGACACCGATTCCCATTGCGATAGTCTAATCTTTGATAGGCTTGCACTCTGAACATTTTAAGATTATTCCTATTGATTTACTAATAACGACTTTATAGTTTTCGGTATCGGAATCGGTGTCAGCTCACTCTAAGCCGGCGCTCTGAGGACAGCCGAGGTAAGGTAAAATTTGGACAATTTTTTGAAGACAGCAGCCTTACAATTATTTTTATTAAATTAGAAAATATAAATAATGAGAAGAGTTAGTTTTTCTAGCCCTTAATTAAATATAATTTAAAAAATTAAAAATCAGATTTTACTTTTACTAAATCTCAAAAAGAAAAGGTATAAAACTTAAAAGAGAAAGGAAATATATTTATGACTTAGAGTTTCTAAAATTATATATAGAAATTTTTATAAAAATATTTAAGGTTATACTTATAGGTTAATTTTTAAATTTTCCATTTTATTAGCAAACATTTAAGATCCAATTCGCAAAAAAAGGTTATTATAAAAAATATTTGCTTTATACAACTTTATTATTATAATTAATGTAAATCAAAATTTTCATTCATCAAATTTATACTACAGATTAAATAAATAATTTAAAGATATGTAAATTATAAAAAAGGTTTATATGTCATAAAATTCTCAGAATTTTTAAACATCTATTTACACATAATTATTTTTTTAAATTTTATTTATTATATAATTTGGATTCATTTTATACTAGAAATTTATTGCAAATTAAAAATGGCTGCTGTCCCTCAATTACAATTTAGAAAAAAAAAAACCCAATGATTTAAAAGAAAAATTAACAAAAAAAAAAAAAAACTCATGGCCACTTTTATTTTTAATGTTATTATCAGTTGATAAATATTTATATAAAATTTTTGTTCATATTAGTTTTTTTTTGTAATTTTCAATAATTTTTTAATTAAAAAATGCTAATTTTCTTTTTGATTAGAATTCATTTTTCTTTTCAATATAATCAAATTATAGTTTTTAGTTATATTCCTATATGTAACAGTCACCTTACGCATTGTGTAAATAAGTTTAAATAATTCTATAAAATAGGCTTTGGCGACTAGTGTTAAATTTCTTTTGAATATTATAAATTTTTGTAGCTAACAATTTTTTAATACTTGTTATATGCAATCATAGGATTATTATTTTTGAAAGAAAAAGTGATATCAAGGATTTAATTTTTAAGACGAGTAAGACGTAGGTCTTTATGGAAGTGAAATCGATAAGCTATACAATTAAAAATCTTTTGAAATCACTTCCATAACTTCATGATTGTTATGAAAGTACAGAACCCATCTTATGTTTTACTGTAGAAATGGCAAACAGTTACCTTGATGTTGTTTCAAAATCTGCTAAGCAGTTTAGGGAAAAAGAGACACGACAGAATAAAGAGGCTTATTTACTATAAATTTCAAATCGTCAATGGCTCTTTCGTCTCATGCAAATTATATGAAAGTAGCGATTTGTGAGCAAGTTTATAAACATGTTAAAAGTCTGGTTTTTTTGTTTTATAAGGCTCTCCTACAGAATGCCGGCTTATAGCCGAGCTGATTGGGCCTATAATAACATTTGGCAGCTTTTGATGTACTAAAAAAGCGTCCGTATCAAAATTAACTCAAAATTTGTACCAACAAAATTTTTTAGAACTATTTAAAAAATATTTTTCTAGAGATTCATTTAAGTTACGAATTTTGAAAATTCTTGAAGGTCAAGTTATATGTAACCAAATAAAATTTTTTACTACATTCATTATAGCGAGCAGTGGCTTACAAAATCTGAAATTACGATATTTTTGCTTTTGTAAAGGGATTCAATGAGAATTTCAATGTCACTATAGGTTAGGGCTACCATACATCCTGGTACACTCAGACATGTCCTGGTTTGAAGTGTTGTATCCCCTCGGTCCATGTCTAATATTGTTAAAGGTGAAAAATAGTTGCTTAAAAAAGCTAAAGCATCCGAAAAATATGAATGGACAAAGAAAATTGACAACGAAGCATAAGTCTAAAAAATTTGAATTTAATTTTAATTTTTCCATAAATTTCATTGATTTTTGGAATTTCATTTTAATTTTAATTTCTATATAACTAAAATTAAAAGGAGTTTCTAAGTTGTAGCTGTAAAAAAGTCTAATTATATTTTTGTTTGCCGATAAAGTTTCTATAATAAAATATTCAACGAGTTTTTGAATTATATCTCCATCGTATATTTATTTCAAATGTTCCGGTTGGTGTCCTAAAAATTTATGGCAGACCTACCATAGGTACATTGACTACACTATGAACGACGTAATATTACCTAAAATTTTATTGTGTCAATTCTATACTAATTTCTTAAATAAAATTCCATCCAATATTTCAGCAGATTATTCAAACCTTTAGGTGGGAAAACTAAACAAATGTACAAAAACTACATACTCTTTATTGTAAATTATATAATAAATATAAAATAAACGCCAAAAGTTAAAAAGAATATGCGTATTCTAAAACTGAAATTTTGCAGATCGAAAATTCTGTAAGGCTGAATGTATTGTGAAAGGAGCTTCGCAAAAAAACAATTAGCCTAAAAAGTAGTTTATAAAAAAAAATTTAAAATACTGTAACTAACTAACTAACTAACTGTTTAGTAATAAAGAAATTATATAATAATGTCTCAAATGTATAAATATATTTTCTTTTTTAATCATCACAAAATTTATGTGCTCACATATAAATATCGCATTTCAAAAGTATATAATATAAATTTGAGTACATTTACACAAACAATAAATACTAAATATTTTTAATGTAAATACTAAATTCGTGATCATGTATTAAATTTTAACTTATTAATAAATAAACATTTTTTAAAGCTAATGCATCAAGCTTGTTTTTCTTCATCAATATCAAATAAATAAAAAATAAAAATATAGAAAGAATTTTTAAATCGAATAAACAAGTTAAATTATATGAGTCTACAGTAGAAGTTTAAAATGGAAATCAAAGATTTGGTTGCAAAAACAACCAACAAAAAACAAAAAATGGAGGACAAATACTAATTGGAAATTATATAGAGAGAGAACTTTATCTTGAATGAAATCAAATTTATTATGAAACTTAAGAATAGAAAAAGAAAAAACTTAAATATTCTCCTTATCAGCTAAAATAATAAAAGGGAAAAATTTATTTATACAAAAGTAGCATAAACTCTTAGAACAAAATTTCTAAGGTATTTTTAAACAAAAGCGATAAATATGACACGTGTTCAATTTTTATCAGTAATTTTTTTTTGTTTTACTATTTTTATTTAAAATATAATTTTCTTTCCAATAAGAACTGTGTTACAAAATTTTAGCAGTGTTAACAAAAATTTTATGTTTTGATGCATAAAATTGAATCTAGCTGTCACAAATTATTTTATTGTTACTTCGGTCTTTATTTTTTGTGGGTCTTTTGAATTTTAATTATCGTAATATTAAACTCAAATCGAATTGTTATTATATACATTTTTTCTTGTATACAAAATTATTATTCTTTTATGATTTTAATGGCAATTAGTTTTTTTTTCATAAATATTAAAATATTAATTTAAAAATTGATTACATATTTTTAAATTTACGCTTTCTTATATCCTTTCTCCACAGACGATATATAACAATACATGGAAAGAAATTTTGTATGAAGAATTGTGTATATAAATACAACTTTTAAGTCTGTATACAAATAAATTTAGGCATTTATTGTAAATTTACATAAATATTAGATTCCACATTATTTTGCCTTTAAATATGTTTTTTATTAAATATCCAAATTGTTATTTAGCCGGTGAAGCTTTTTTTCTAAACGGGACACTAATACAGTGTATTAGACGTCTGTGGAGAAAGGGTATAACTTGAAAGTGATATGTATGGATGCATGTATTACCAGTAATAATATTCTTTTTTATATAAGCATAGTTAAAAGAACTGGCGATATCTGTACCCTCAAAGTTTAGAATTTATTTTAGCTGTTGATCTAAAATTCCCAGCTAAGTTCAATCAAAGTCAAATTTGTTGTACAATCAATGAATATGAATATTTATTACAAATTCTTGAAATTTAAATCGAAAAATTTCAGTATTGTAAGCAACCTTTGGTTATATATTTCAAAAATAGTTATTGATAAGTTTAATCAAAATAGAAGTCACTGGAAATAGCTTCCACTATGAACACAACTTATCAGATCAGTACATAACTTCGTGTGAATTTTAAATTAAAGATTCTCAAAAACCTTGTGGAGTCAGAATCAAAATTAACAGTGGATCAGATCGCAGAAAGGTTGTATTAATCTAAAAGAGCAGTCTTTTGTCATTTAAAAAAGTTTGGAAAAGCATTCAAGTTGGAAAGTTGGTAGCTATCCAAATCTAATTGCCAGCGACAAATAAACATCTTCACTTTCCTTACATCGCGTTTCGAAAGGGAGCCATACTTTGACCTTTAGGTATAATAGATAACGAAAAATGGATTATTTATCTAAACGTCAAAAGAAAAAAACAGATAAAGATAAGCAGTCAATTCCAGCAGAAAATGTGTCTTTACATCCTATAAAGATACTTTTAAGAATTTTATTTTTTTTTGAACTGTTCAAATCAAATCAAACTATTGATGCAAATGTTTATACTGTACAATTTTGTCGTTTAACACGTTGAGGACGGCGTGCACCACAGGTGGTACACATTGGCTATAGTTCTGATAGATGAAAAAAACTTTATGTGGTTGAAAATAATTTTTAAATTAAAATCATCTTTTAATTACTTGCTGAACATCATTTTGTGCAAGACGCTGCCAGATAAAGCAAAATACGATTTCCACTGCCGCCGGATAAATTGAAATAGAAAAAACTGCACCGTCCTTAATGTGTTAAACTTAAAATTGATTTTAAAAAATGCCTGTGATTGGTGAATATCAAGAAAATGTTGTTCCATTATTTGACGCTAGACCACATGATGCTCAAACTACGTTCGAGAAAATTAGTTAATACAATTGGGAATATAAAAATGAAATACCTATAAAAGTTTATATGTGATCTCAGATAATTCTAGGCTAAGATATATTGGGTCTTTGAATTAATTTTAAAGGATTGATAAGAGATAACGTTCTTAGTCCCAACTCGCATTGGGAAAAACTGTGACTATACTCATTTCAAAGCATCTGAAGGCCATCGTTTGCTTCGCGAGGCTTACGGTGATTAAGCTCAATTGATTTTCACTTCTAAATCCTGGTTTCATCGGTTTAAGAGTGGTGATTTTAATACGCATGGTAAGGATCGAAAACGTTAGCCGAAAAATTTTGAAGATGAGGAATTGGACGCATAACTTGATGAACATTCGTGTCAAAACCTACAAGAGTTATCTGAATCATTGGAACTTGACTTGTCAACAGTTAGCAAACGCCTTAAAGCCATTGGAATGATTCAAAAGGAAGGAAATTGGGTGGCATATAAACTGAAGCCGAGAGACGAGAGCTGCTTCAAATGCAGAAAAGAAAAGGATTTCATGGTTTCAAAGTAATGTTGTGTATTTGATGGGATCAGCGTGGTATCGTATATTTATTAGCAACTAAAACCCGGCGAAACTATTACGAGCCAATGTTATCAATAAAAATTAATGCATTTGAGTCAAGTATTGTTAAAAAAAAACTGTCGGAATACGAGCAGACACAACAAAGTCATTTTACAGCAAAAAAAATGAAAATTAAAAAATTTTGATTAAATTCTTACCTTTAGTAGTAATTCTTGATATTTCTTCAAGTTCTCTCTGATATCTTGAACTTGTACAGCTAATTGTTTCATCATTAATATCACTTTGTATATCTTTTTCAGATTGTTCATCATTTAATGTAGAATCTTCATTTTCATATTTCATTTCAGTATCATAGGAATTTTCATCATTTTGATTTGATTGATTTTCATCAAAATTAATATCATTTAATATAGTATTATTACTACCATAATTATTAATATTATGATTATTTCTACTATCAATATATGATGTAGAATTTATTCCAAAATTATTAAATGATGATGATGATGATGAATTTAAATTAATTTCTTGTGGTGAATTTGAATCAGTATTTAAATATTTTTCAATCATAAAATTATTACTTATTTCATGATTATTTTCTGTTGGTTTTTTATTTTTACGTTTAGTTGAACGTACATCACGTATTTTATAACGTTGCATATTTTTATTTTTTGGACTGCCCAATATTTCATTTTGTATATCATTTGATGTACTTTCATAATATTTAAAATTATTATTATGACTTGGATCACAATTTATATTATTCATTTGATTGTATTCACTTGTTGATGGATTAAAACGGTTACATTTAAATAAAATATTATCTTCATAATAACCGCTTTCATGGGCTGGTTCCCTTTTTATACTATTACCACTTTCACTATAATTTGTTTGATATAATGATAGTTCATTTCTGTTAGATGTTTTACTTGAATCTAATTGTCTATTCATTTTCATTATTTGATATTTTTTATGAAAATAAGATTCATTCATTTGTATAAATCACTTTAAACTTATATTTTTTTTTTTTTTGTTTTGTTTTATTTTTATCTAAAAATATATCACTTAACTAATTCATTAATTTTAATTACATCACAGTATATATGTATTTTATTGTTGCCATTTTTAAAAAACCAAACAAAACTTATTGTTGTTTATATAATATTTAACACACTAAACATAAATTTATTTAAATAATTAAATAAAATTTATTTAAATCATTTTTCTTACACTTAAAATTAAGCAACACTCGCGAAATATTGTTAATTCACCCAGCTTAGTAGGACGTCAATTGAAAACTGTCATATTAGTTCCTCAGTATTGGGACTATAGATGTAAAATTCTGAAAAGTAAACATAACCGCATACATAAATATATATATATAGATATGTATATATATTATATGAAATTTTATTTGTATATATGAAAATAAATAGGAAAACAAAAAATAATTTCATTTTATATTCAAAGAAATTTTATTTTATTTTTCAACTAAATAATATTTATCTTCAATTCCAAAAAGTAATAAAATATGCTAAGGGAATTGAAATGCATTTTTTGTATATATACATTGCATAAATATTGGTGTATGTATACTACACACACATATAAATGGATTTCGCCTACTTCGATGAGAAACGATATATATCTGTTGCACGTATTCACTATATATATATATATATATACAAAAAGTATACACATATGTATACTCAATATTTATATTTTGGAAATATTACAGCATTGCCATTCTTAATTTGTAGATTTTTTATAATTTTTCATAAGAAGTGAACTACGTAAAACGAATTTCTAATTTTTATCTTTTAGAATCAATCTTTAGCTACATATATTTCTTTATTCTTCCCGATTTCCCTTACATTTTTGTTTAAAGTAAATTTTAAATAGGGAAAAACTCTATAAATTAAAGTTTGAGTATCTTTCAATACATAATTTTTTCCAATCTTAGGGGGACGGTCTCCATGTAAAAAAAAAAATACTGCAAATTATTATGAAAAACCCTTGTTTGCTAATTAATATTGATAAATATATTGATGATAAAATAAAAACCAAAATTTATCAAAGCATAAAAACTGAATACAGCAATAAAAGCCGCTTTTTAATAAATAACTGAATTAAAATTATTCAATTTAATTAGTTATAATTATTCGTTGTGACTTTTGTATATGGTTTCATTGAAATTGGACAGACCTAACATTGTTTGTGTTGATTTTGGTAGTTTTTATTTGACACATTAGAATATTTGGCCTAATTATATTTAGGTGTTAGCACACCACAAAATTATATGGAAAAATACTTTCCGAAAATTTATTTAACTATACAATGATTATAAACAGCCACGGGCATATATATACGCCTTGCTAAGCCGATGCGTTTAACTGCCACGGACGTATATAAACGCCCCGTTATGTATATACGCCTTCCGAAAGTACTTTAAATTTTGTATTTTCGTTTTATTCTTTCTGTCTTTTTTTGTAAAAATAATCAAGTTTTTAAATTGCAAAACGTGCCTCTTTCTTTTATCCTAAAACACCAAATAATTACATGCGCTTACCTAAAAAACTGTGGCACTGGAAAGTGAAACTAGTAATTTTTTCTCGTCAGTTAAAGGGTTATTTGAAAAATATGTATTTTAATAAATTTTATTCCTTTATCACTAAAATATCAAGAAAAGAGTTAAGTATTCAGCCAGCTGATCTTTAAATTTCAAAATGTAAGATATTTGCGAGGAAAAGGTTAATAGGAATGAATGATTTAGAATAATTAATTGTTTCATGCAGAACCCTCAAATGAATTTGCGCTGTATGAGCCAAATCACATTAATTGGAAAGCTATATTTTGTATATATTATTTAAACCAGAGAAGCATAAAAGTAAGGGCAGCAGTATTATGAACATTCACACTACTCACTCATTTTTATGGGTTGTTGACCTTTCTACCAGCGGCCATGTTAGGCCAAAATATTTTTGTTTTATATATTTTAAACTAAGCAATTCAATAACTGGGAAAATATCAAAATTACAAAGGTATTTATATGCCGACGGAAAGAGTAATATTGAAAATAAAATTTCAACAGAAATTTAGCAGTAGTTTATTGTCCCTTAATGCAAAGTAGCCTATAATAAATTTAATAAAGACTAAACTATAGCAAACAAAAAAAAAAAACGGCAAGCCAGCAGTAACGTCTGAATATCGTTAAGTTCTTCTAGCTAAAGGCACCCACCCAAATTTTGAGAATTGTCAATCATTGTGTCATTTTTTTAAGTTATTGGCTTATGGGAATTCACTTTTTAGTTCTATAGTTTTGTTTTGTTTTGTCCTTATAAATTTTATAGCCAAAAATTTCCCATAGAAAATTTTATGATTATCAGTGGGTAACAAAAACAAATTTACTCAAAATTGCATGTGATTAATTTTTGTTTTTATATTTTGTGATTTATGAAATTTAGATTTCTAAGAAAAATTTTGTAGAAGTAAAAATTGTTCAAACCCAAAATAACGCTGAACCTTTTGTATTAATTACAAGAGTAAATATCAGTGCTGTAGACATGTAATTTTTATTTTTTTTTTCATCCAGCATCGATAGACATATTTACTCTTAGAAAAATTCCGTTTTTCTGAAAATGAATTAGTGTACATGTCATTTAAAAACAAGGAGATAACACCAAAGATTTTGATCGTGTTTAATAACAGTAAGAAAAATTTAAGGAAACGGGACAGTAGCAAAAATGAAAAAAAGGAAAATTAAACAGACAAGAGCTGTTCGTTAGCTCTTATGGTACGTACTACTTATTGAGTTTGGTAAATGTAACTCGTTATTCTTAAATCTATTTTATTATTTTAGCTGCATTTTTGGTCGCATTAAAATATAACAAGAATGACAGTGAAATGTAAGACATGTACACACTTAAAGCTTTTTAATACAGCTTAAAATTATGAGTAGGTGTATAATAAAAATTACAATTTTTAATGCTAACCATTTAATAAAACACAAATGACAATAAAGTTGGAGATAAAATTTGCTGACTCTCTGAATAATATACAAACAAATGTTTGTTTTTTTAAATAAATAATTTCTTAATAATTTTAATAAGATTTCTTTCAATTTCTTGAAATTTAAAAATTTTAATTCCTTTTTCGCGATATTTCATATCTTTCCACTAAGAGTTAACAGTCCGTCAATATACATTTTGCTTTTTTAAATAAAATATTTTCTTATATAAGTATATATGCATATAATAATTTTTTCTATAAAATTGTTTTAATGGAAGAGAATTTGAACCATATACTAACGACATTATAGCTATAAAAACAAAAACAAAAAATAAATAAATTGGACGCTATATATATATGGAGCCAATCGCAAAAGACTTAAATTGTCATTACAACAACAGTAAGTTCAATTGTGTTGGCTTTTTGTCATTTTAAGAAGTGAAATTAAATGTGTGAAAATAAAATTACAGATATCGAAATCATTTTGTTTTGTCAGGTGGTTTACAGTTAAATATGAAATATTTTTTTTGTTTTTTTTTTTTTTTTTGAAAAAACCAAAAAATATAAGATAAAATTACAAAAAATAAATAAATAAACAATCTTTGCTTTAATATTGAGAGATTGACAAACATTTTTAAATCATTCGTTCGACTCCAAAAACATTAAAATAAAAAAATTAACTACCAACAATTTTGTTTGCTGATTACAAAAGTACTAGCAAATTTTTCTTTTAGGCCAAGGTTATTAATCGACGTAGTTAGTAATTAAATTAACAATATAAATAATAAAGCCAGTAAGTAATTTATAACAAAATAATAATAATATGCAAGAGTGTTTGTAAATTAACACATTTTTAACAAGTGGTTAAATTTCAATATATGTTTAAGTTCGTAAATTATTACAAAATAAATATAAATATTATTTTAATACACAATAATTGACTTGATTGAAAAATATACCGCTTCTCTAATATGATTTATTAAACAAATGTTTATTTCGCATTTGCGATCTAATCTTATTTAGCGATCAAAGAATTTGGGGGGTCGATTACCATAAGAAAAAGTGAGAAATATTTCTAGCCACAGGAGATATTTAATGAAGTATTTCATAAAATTGTTATAAATTTAGAATTAAAAATATAAATTATTTCAATTATTAGATAATTTATTCTTTTTCAAAGAAAAAAGTTTTGAGACTAAAAAAATTATATATTCAATTTAAGAAAAAAGAAATTAAATTCATATGCGTAAATCAAAATTGCTTTATCTCCTTTAAAAATATCAACAGCAAATATTTGATAAGTGTTGAAATTATAGAAATTTACTATAAAAAAAATATATTTAAGGGTTTGATAATTTTATATACAAATTATTTATTAATTTAATTTTTTCTTGAAATGTATGGCACCTGTGATAGAAAACAGCAATGTGTGCAGATGGGTCTTATTATCCCAACTCGATCTGATATTTGAGCCGTTTATTTTGAAAGTGGCCTAACTCCATTTGTGAATTTTTTCCTGTTTACCCATGGTTACATGTAAAACTTCAAGTTATCTATCAATAAAGCATTTATGGTTACTTACTTTCCAAGTAAATAGGATAATTTTTGACACATACGTTTTCAGAGTTAGTTGAATAACTGATCCGTTTATTTTGAAAGTGGCCTAAGTCCATATATACTTTTTATACTTATTATTGAATTAACTTTAATGTAGTTAAAAATTATCCAAACTACTGAAAATAGTGTGTAAATCATAGATCACAAATTTTTAATATCAGGACATTCGTTTTTACCAAATAATAGTGATTTTGATGGCATTAAAAAAATAATTTATTATTTCTTCCCCGAGATTATTACAAAATTATCAAAAAGTGTCAAAAAAGAAATGACTTTATTGTACATGAAGTGAGACAAGGAGATTTTGTATTAACAAAATTATGAGAAGACGCAATTTTTAAAATGGTAAGGAGTTCTAACGGAGAACCAATAAACTGGTTAAAAATATATTGGATGCGTTTTGTCAGAAATGAACCGTATAAAATTTTCTATAAGACATCAAATGAATGAGAAAGAAAATTTTAAAATCCTGAATTTATTATCATGTCGCGGTAGATCAAGAAAGTTCGAAAATATTGTATTGACAACACTGTATGAAAATACCAGATAAAACCACAAAATTCAAGGACATAATTGACAATAACATATTACGATATATACCACCGGAACATAATGATTTCTTTAAATCCCTTGCACACACACAAAATGTAGATGAGTAGAAATTGTTTTGTAATTTATGTTTTTAAAGTGTTATAAAGATATGTAAAATTGAAGTTTTTTTTTTCGTTTTGAAGAATCTTAAATTATGTTGAATGGACTTCGGTTCTTCAAATTTAATATCTTATCTAATTTTTAATTTTGAAAGTGGTCTAACTCCATTCTTGGAATGAAAACGCATATTATTCACTTAATAATTGCCATTATTTTAATAGTAACTGTAAATTTAACACCTTTAGATACACTTAAGCAATATAATTCATCGGTATCTTGCACGTATATTTTTAATTGCATTGAAACACAAACCCTTAAATATCTCAATTTAAGTATAAATGGACTTAGGTTACTTTCAAAATAAACGTCTCATTTATTAAAATTTTAAAAATTATGAGGATAACCCCATAAAACGATTAAAGTTAATTTCATTAATGACTAAGTCTTAGCAATTTAGTGGTTAGTCTAAATTTGGTACATTAAAGTCACCACAAAAATCTCTTACGGATAAATTCTTTGGTTCGAAATTTTCAATATCGACATCCTTTGTAATCCAATATTAAAGGGATCGCTTAACTGACAAATATTTTAATAAAATATTAATCGAAAGTATTTTGCGCAGCATTTCATCTCTATCAAATGGAGAAAAACTGTCTTTCCAATACTTGAACATAGGTTTTAAATGATAAAATCACATTATCCTATCTAATATTGTATCAAAATATGGGATATAATTAAGGGGCAACTTTAGAGGACAATATGTCAAATTTGGTCTTAAATAATGCTACAGACACCATTTAACATCTCAAACATATCATGGTCCTAGACAATAATTGTAGGAAAGTAACATTACTTCATCAATGAAATAGAACTAGTTTTCAGTGGTAACAAGTATTTTGTCATGGCGATTTTCAGTACGAAAATATAACTGAAAAGTAGATGTAATGGCTACTTTTGGCATGCTGCATTAATGAATGTTCCACAGGTTAACTTTTCAATATGATTCACCCATGAATTCATGCATGAAAAACTTATACGCTTTCTCCACAGCGGCTAACACACTTTACTGCAATACATAGGAAGAATTGTTATTGAATTAATTAATTTAAACAATTTAAAAACAATATTTCAACACAGTTAAATGATTCAATGTTTATTTTTGTGACAATTTTTTTGAATCTTTCATCTATTGTTCTAATAAAGTTTATTAGATTGTTTCTTTGCCCGGAAGGCTAATACAGTGTGGTCAGTCAGAAGAGAAAGGTTATCACCAATAAGTAATTTCCCTACGGGGAATGTTTACCTTTCTTCATCGGGATTACCTCTTATTAACACTGATTATGAATTTTTATAAAAAAGATGTGGAAAATACATATCATTTTTAGAAAAGATTTTTCATTAATGCATGCTACACAGAAATGTTGTATAATTATCCATAAATGATATTAACAATAATGGAAAAATAAAAATTAGTTTCAGTGTTCTATTTCTTTTTTCCGCTGAAATTTTGTATTTTTTAATTTTTTTAACTTATGTTTCAACTAATCGAATACCTCCATATGTCAAATTCAATTAATAAAGCCTTAAAATTTTCAATTTCTTAATGTCTTGATTTCACTAAATTAAAAAATTAAATTTCCCCTACCGCCACTGCAATTGAAATAAAATTATTGTTCAAATTAAAACAAAGTTTTTATATTATTTTATACAAAATATTTTCACTCAAATTAATGATAATAACTTGTCAAAAGGAGAAAAAATACTGAACATAAATGATAATAAAGTAGGCTGTTATAAGATAAAATTTAAAATTTTACTAAATCTGAATATTATAAAATAAAATATCATTAGCAAACTTTTTAGTTATTTAAAAAAAATATAAAAAAAATATCACTTTCAAAAAATATGTGACATATAAAAGATAGTATTTAATTACTTTATGTCTACAAAACATCTGCTGCTCTTGATATGAAAGCTTTTTTACTTGTAAAAACAATATCTCAAATTACTTACTATTTTATGTAAAATAAAATATTTAAATTAATTAAATTTACCTGAGAAATTTATTTATTTCACATATTTTTTTTCATAAAATTTAACAACACAAACAAAATATTTTTTTACAAAAGTTTATCAAAAACAATAATTTGATAAAAAATTTTATATTTTATTAACTTAAAAAGGTTATGTATTGCTGTTTGACAGTAATCAACACATAATTTTAATTACTTTATTGTTATTAAACTTTTAATGTCATTATGAAATTTTATATTATTTTCACAAAAATTTTTCATTAACATATAATTTAAATTTTTACTAATTATTAATTTCAATTTCTAAGGCCAAAAGAGACAAGCTGACACGAATACACCCGTAATAATTATACAGCTTTGCGTGAATACGTTTGCTATTTTTAAAATTCCCCATACGAAAGGGTATAAAAAAAAGGAAATTATTATTAGTATTGCCATAAATGTATAAAAATTTCCTTATTTTATCAATTCGTCTAAGAACTTTTATTTTTTCATGTTCATAAAATTAATTCAATTTTAATTTTGAATTTCTTGAATTATCTTGAATGAGTGTAGGTTTTGTATTGAGTCAGTACAATCAAATATACTTTAATATTGACGTTTTTTCTTATATATATATTTAGTAATAATCAAAGAAGTTCTATTTAGCTCATCTATTCTTTTTTTAGACCATTTGGCCAAACAGCCAATATAATACAATTTGGAATATTTAGAATAAGGAAATTATTTATTGTTATTATAATTAATAATAGTGTGTAAAAATTCGTAAATATATGTGTCCGAGTAAGTTTTGTTATTTGCCAGAGTAGGTTTGAGTTTGTCAGGCTCAATTTTAGATCGGTTAATTTTAATTTGGCGGGTTATATTTGACGGCGCATCAAAAACGGCCTTTAGGCTAAATATTTCGAATTTTCCCTTTGTCTGGTATCTTCCTAGCCAAAAAAAACTAAAATGAGTCAGGTTCTTAAGGCGCCGTAAAATCTACCCCATTGTATCTAAAGGCTCAAACACAAATCACCCGGTTGCGGAGCGGAAGTGGAATAAATTAGGAATTCTACTTTGCTGTCACCGTTTCCGCTGCGTAACCGCATGCATTGTGTTTGAGCCTTAAGCCTGGTGTTGTGGTTGTCCACTTAACAGGGACGAAAGCATTTTGAAATGAAGTACATTTTAATACATTATAATACAATCATTTAATACATAGCAAACTGAAATCAACGAACCAGAAGCTTTTCATCAAAATATGCTGTTTACCTTTGTATAACTTGTGCAAATAATTCACTAAAAATTATCCGTAAAAAATTGCAAATTGATATTCTAATTAATTTTTAAGTTATATTCAACAGCACGGAAGAAACGCGATTAAAATTACTCAAGCTTAATTGCACTTAAAAAAGAAACAAAGTAAATTATTCCTTCAAAATTTACAAGAAATAGATTTTCCATTATAATACAGCAAACCACTCAATTTAATATTAATATAGGAAAAAAGGAATGCACAACGGTATGTTTAGTAAGGCATTTACTGTTGGGAATTAATATATTTGAATTCATAATAAATCCCAAAACTCTTGTAGTTGTACTTCATATTTTCACTTAAATCTAATAATAAGATTTATTTTTTATAGTATTTAATTTAACTTACTTGCTGTTATTTTTAACTCTTTTTATTTTTTTTTTATCAAATCCTAAATTTAATTAACAAAAGTCAAACTAAATAATATATATTTTTAACAATATAAATTTACACATAAAGTGTTAAATCTAGCAAAGTTTTTCACAACACACTCAGTTCATATATGTATAAAGATTTTTTATTAAAACAACAAGAACAATAAAATACTTTTTAAGGACTATTAAATTAAGTCAATTTTTTTTAAATTGTATTCAAAAGCAACTAAAAAAATTTACAATTTTATCAATTTATGAGTTTCACAATATTCAATGATACTTTTTTCCATATAAAAAAAGAAATACTTGTTAACTACATCAATTTAGTAATGCACTGAATTTTCAAAATTATAATTTGAACATAATGAAAATATTATTTAACACAAGCTACTTAGTTTTTTTTCTAAAAAAAATTTTTAAACTATAGTCATATAATTTTTTATAGTAATTTTATTGCATACTGTAAAAAAAACAACTTGTGAAATACATTTTAATGAAACTTTTTTTTTTAATCAATAATTTTCTTCTTTTTATTAATATTTTACAATAATTTCATTTACATCTTTTCTCTGTAAGTCTGGAACTTTACAATCTTCTGAAGGATATCCAACTGGTAAAAGTACTAAAAGTTTTTCATTTTCAGGTCTTTGTAAAAGATTTTTAAGTGCTGGACCACAATTTAATGGTGTAGTTACCAAGGATGAAAGTCCAGCTGTCTGAAAAGCACAAAGTAAAATTCCAATAGCAATAGAAACTGAGATTTCATTATAGTAATGTTGTTTTCTTTTTCCATTAATATTAATTCCATAGATTTGTTTAAAAATTAATATCAAATATGGAGCATCTTCTAAATATGGTTTAATTTCACATGTTTTCAATGGTTTCAAATCAGTAGTCCATTGTTTATGCATTCGTTGTGAATAATTAATATATTCTTCAAATTCAATAATTTCACGAATTTGAGTTTTAATAATAGGACTACTTATTACACAAAATGTCCATGGCTCAGTATGAGCACCACTTGGCGATGTACCTGCCACTTTAATACAAGTTTCTATTATTTCATAAGGTACTGATTTAGTGCTATAATTTCTAACACTTCGACGATCATTCATTATTTCATAAAATTTTTGAGCGCCACCAATCAATGTTTTAGTAGCACCTTTATAGTAAATGTGCTCTTTTTCTTCAAGTGATGGAATAAATTTTTCGTCTTCATCTTCTTCTAAATCTACATATGATGAATTACTTTTAAAAAATATAAACTTTTTTTTTATTGATTGTTACCTTCAATTTCCTTATATTGATTGTCATTCTTTGGTTTCTGCTGGCTCTTAATGGCTCTAACACTTTTTGAATATAGTTTTCTTTTAAGATGTATTATAAAAATTAACGAAATAATTATAGGAAGTAAAACAATCCAATACTCAAGAATGAGAGACTTATAAATGAAATATTTCATGATTTATTACTATAGTCTGATTATTAAAACAATACTGAATTATTTTGAAATTATTGTTTTTTTACTTAAGTCTTTGAACTGATAAGATTATCTAAGAAATTTTTTGCAAAAACAATTCTACTCAATATTTAGACGCTAATCAGGAAGCGGCATATCTATTGAAAAATAGTTCAATTATCTCATCTCATTTGTTTATTTAAATTATAAAAATATTTTTAGTTCTTACTTTGATATGATTTGTAGTATTAATCTTTTAAAATTGATTCCCTAAATTGAAATTTTAAACTTGATTAATGTTAATAAACGACATCTTGTGTTTCTTCAAATAAAAGATATATTTTTAATATCTTTGCTTCATAATTATATGTGAAATAAAAAATATAAGAATAATATTACAGATTACAGTCAAGTCTCCTATAACGCGCTGCTTTTATAACGCGGTTTCCATATAACGCGGTACGAATTAATCGCGTTATAGGAGACTTGACTGTATTTAGCGTGTATGAGCAATTCAAATGATGTTTATTTTGAAAAAAGTGTTTGATTTAATAAAATCAACTGTTAGTTCCAAAAATAGTTAAAATATGTCAGGACTAAGAAATAAAAACCGCCAGCTTATTATATAGAGACTTAGGAAAACCGATTTGAAGCAATTAAAGCTGACTTTTTTAATTTTAACTTTTCTTTAATTTAGGTTGATCTCTCTTTTTATTTAAATGTATTAAGCCTTTCTAAAAGATAATCAGAAAATTAAAATAATGGTAAAAATATTTTCTGGTATTTAAAATTATACTTAACAGGGCAAATTATTGAGGGTATAACTATATTAATATTTCAGAACAGAGAGATAAAGGGCAAGTGGAAATTTCGAAAATTTTGGAATTAAGATATGTTCTATTATTATCTATTTAATTCTTTCGACCTTTTTGTATTTCAAGTAAATTTCTTAATATTTTATTAAATTTAACCAAATAAAAAACAAATGTTAAAATAAAATACACTAAATTAATTAAATTTAATATTAATGCTTTCTCTTATTTGTTGTTTTATTAAATTTAGAAAATTTTTTCCTTTTAAAACTTTTATGTCGTTTTTCTTCCCAATTTAATTGTTTTTCATTTGATTTATCTTGATTAAAGACAGCATTTATTGTACCATGTCCTTTAGTTTTTCCAGTTTCTTCAAGCATTTCAGCAAAATCATCAGCTGCTACAAACAACGATTGTAAATCTTTAAATACAAAAAAAAAAATATATATGTATGTTAAAATCAAAGTTAATACTTGCATGGCAATATATAATTTTACTTACCATTAGTATTTTTTAAAGATGAATCAAAATTAGTTTTCGATCTTTTCTTTTTTGGTCCGAAAATTTGTTCATTTAATAAACTATTATCATCTTCGCTATTCATATCATCTAAATTATCATTTAGACTTTCCATATCATCTTCACTGCCATAATTTGAATTATTATCGTTACTAAGATTGTCGTCACTTTCAAAATCATCTTCATTGTCATCAGCTTCATTATCAAAATCATCGAAATCATTTTCCTCATCGGAAGCATTAAAAATTTCCTCATCATCAGTTTCATCATCTTTTTTATTTTCTATACTTTCTTTTCGGATTTTATTTTTATTTGTCGTTTTTGTGCAGTTTTCAGTTTGTTTTAATTCCTTCAAAAAGTCTAATTCATAATCATCTTCTTCAATATCTTCTTCAATTTTTGATTTTTTACATAAAGAATCAAGATAATTATCAAATTCATCATCGTTAACGGATTCAACGTCATCATCATCTTCATTCTTTTTATTAATTATTTGTTTTTCTCTTTTCTTTTCTAAATAGTTAAAAATAAAAATTTCATCCTCTGTACAGTTATCTTTAGTTAAAGAGTGTACAGATTGACCACGGCTTCCACGTGGTATATACCGCTTCATTTGGAAGTTTGCTGATATGGAATTATCTTTAGCATCAAGTTTTTTTGGATTTTTAAAGCAAAATCTTTCTAAAAAATGCGAAAGACTAAAATCACGTAGAGGATCTCCATAGTAATCATGTTGTTTGCCTTAAAAAATGGAAAAAAAAAGAAAGGATTAGAAAAATGTATTGAAATATTTTGAAAATATTTCCATTTAAGTAATTCATTAACGTTTTAAAGATTCATATTGATTAAATTTGAGTGTCAGAAAGTTGTACAAGGTATACACTGCTCTACTTAGCCAGTACAATTAATCAGGACAATTTTTGTGAAATATGAATAGAGAATAGATTAAACCATTTATTAAACTAATAAAGTTTTTTATTCATTATTTATTTCAAAAACAAAATAATAAATTTCTATTTTCAGTATTTAATACTTTTTGGTTAGTTTTTAATGCAATGTAAACTAAAATAACTGTTATCAGTTTAGTGCGTTTTTTGATTTGGGTTAATTGAAGGATTTTTTTATATAAAACATGAGGTACTAGTTTTACCCTTTTCACGACAATGGGAAGTATTTTTTTCAATTTAAATTTTTGCTTTTTATTACGACCTTATCTACATTTCTATTACAAAAAGTCTATTAGAGGGTATATATTTCCCATGAAATTCCAAAAAAAGTAAAATATTGTTGTTTTTGGGGAAAATATTTTTAAAAAATTTTTTTTTTTCATGATTTTTAGCCAACTAAAATGAATAGCAACAGACTAATATTCCTCCTAGAATCCTTATGGTCCTTAAAGGGTTAAAAATACTCTCTATAAAATAAAAAATCTTACATAGTTAAAACTTAGATTTAAATTTAAAACTTTGGACAGTGTTTGAAAAAAATTTCTTACGCTACAGGATAAGTTTTAATAAGTCAACTGAATATCGATTAAGGATTATACCAGTTTGATAAAATAAAAAATGTATAGTATAAAAAAATCTCTTATAAAAACTAAAATAAAATTATAAAAGCTAAGATACTTACCATTTATTATGTCATTAGCAAAAACTTTGGCACTTGGATGGAAATGATCACTTAATAAAATTAATTCATACATTTCAGAAAATTCAGCTCCAGCAAATTCTGGGTTTCTACTATATGGATCATAATTGATTTTTGAAATTTCTTTAATTTTATCATTTTGTTTATTATTTTTCTGAATATTTTCTGAATGAATCCATGATGATTTTATTTTATTATCTTCATTGATTTTGATTTTTTCTTCTAAATTTTCAGTATCTGAACAAATATCTTCATATTTTTCATCACCATCACTATCAAATTTAATCAAATCTATATCAGATATATTATCTATATAATTATTAACTTTTTTAGATTTTATTAATTCTGGTCTAGTTTTAATTAATTTATTAACTACAATTAAACAACCACATGAAACTTGAGCTGACATATATAGAGATAATTGTAATAATCTTTTAATTAATGCTTTAGCTCGTGTAATATTTGAATCAGCATATATAGCCCTATGAAATATATGTAAAATTTGTGAAGAAGTTTTATTTCCAACTGTAACTAAATTTAAATCTATTAATTTTTTATATAATGCATTATAAAAACGATCTGGTTGTTCAACTTTAGCAATTACCAGCTGTAATAATAAACTTAATGTTTGTATTGAAATTTGAATATCAGCTAAATGTACTAAACGATATATTGTATCTTGCATATCTTTTGTTAATATACTTTCATTATTTTTAGTTAAATCTGTTTTATTAATAGATCTTTGTAAACAACGTAATATTGCTTGCATTGTTCTATTATTAACGGCACCTTTTTGTACAAGAATTTTAAAATATGAAAAACATATATTAACAAGCTTTGTACAAATATTAAAATCAGCATTTGATGTTATTTGAGCTAAAAAACATAAAGCAAAATGCTGAGCACGTTCAGAAATGTTATTACGAAAAAGTAATTTTTCAGCTTCACTAACAATCACTCCAGACATATTAGGATGAGCAGTTGCTACCTCAATTAAATGATATAAGGCTTTCGATGCAACTTTATTACTTGGATCACCCAATTTATTAATTAACATTGATAATAACATTTGTTCTTTTTCTGGTGAAAATATTAGTAATTTTGCAGCACTAATAATACAAAGTCCTTTGATATGATCCTTACCAGTTTGAAAAGCATTTTGGATATTTTTAAGAAAATCTAATAATCAATAATTAAAAAAAAATTATTTAAACATATCAATAATTTACCAAAATAATAATCCTTTAATTCATTTTCATAATACCAATGAGCATATATTTGGGATTTTACTTCATCTGATATATTTTGTTTTTTTAAATTTTTCCAATCAGACCCACGTAATTGAAATGAAATAAGTTTACGATCTGGTGGTAGAAGAGTTTCAATAAAAAGTTGTGATACTATAGTGATTGCTTCCGAATTGAATTTATTTGATGACTTAGTAAATTCAATTAGTGTTGATAATGCTGCCATATTTCCTAATGGATTTGTTTGTACCAAGACTGCTCCAGCATTATTTTTATCACTGGCTGTACCTTTAAGTAATGCTGTCTGTAACCATTTATAATCATGTGCATTTTCTATTTAAAACAAAATAAATGTTTATTTTATATTTTCAAAATTTTAAGTAGCTGGTATACTTTTTGCAAAGCTTGGAGCTTCATTATTAAACTTTGTTTTACATAAATTCCTTAATTCTGTCAGTTCACTTTCTTTAATTTCTGAAATTTCTTCGTTTGTGTTGTAATCTGCGAACTAGAAGCATTTTATAAATTTAGTCTATGTATACCTTTGACTAATACCTTTTTATACCAGTGCATATTATCATCATTCACGTCCATCGCAGAAGATAAATTTGTTTTAATTTTTGAAAATTGTTTTTTAGTTTTGTTATCTTTAACACATGAAAATGGTTCATCATTTTCATTAAAAACTATTCTTTTAGGCATTTTATGGTTTTTACCTTTTTCTCTGTTCATATTTTTATGGAAAATGATTTTATTTAATAATGTAACACGAGAGCTTCGGTTTGAGGTTAAGTGTATCAGATATGTCAAAAGGAAATCACCATAACCTCAAATAAAATTTAATCTAAAAAATATTCACAATTAAAGCTTAATATTTAATCTATTATATTTTTGCAATTAATCGTAAATTTCAATATAATTTTCAAAATAATTTACATCTATTACGAAAAAAATTTATTAAATTCCCATCTTTATAACTTTTATCCCAGATAACAAATATAAATTACTTTTTTTCGTGAAAATTTTCTAAATACATTGAACGCTCTCTAAATTTTCTATTTGACATTTTCACGACTGAATAATTAATATATATTTATTTATTATAATAAACAATATAATTTGCTTATTTCTAAACACGATATATTAATCAATCAAGGTGGAACAGTTTGAAAGAACAGAATGCCTTCCAGAAGGAAAACAACAAGCTCAGATGATCAAGAATGCGATGAAGAATACAAGAAAAAGCGTGAAAGAAACAATTTAGTAATATTACAAATTAAATACTTAAATATTAAAATCTTAACAACATTTTTATAAGGCTGTGAAATTATGTAGGATCAAATCGAATCAAAAAGCAGTTGAAACACGTCAACGTGTTGAAAAGCTAAAAACCGAAAATGAAAGACTTGAGGAGAAAATTGAAGTATTGAAAAAAAATGTGGAATCATTAAAAGGTCTCCTATTAGACCAAACACCATCTGAAGAACGGGAAGAGGAAATTGCAAAAATTTTAGCAGAAGAAGAAGAAAGCTAATGAATATAATATATTAACAGTTTTAAATTGTTGTAATTTTAAATGTATTTCTAAGAAATAACGAATTGATTTAATTTTTACCTGTAAGAAACTAGGAAGCTTTAATTTCTAAAAATAAAAAGAAATCTATTTCTTTTTTTTTAAAAATTGATTGCAAAGGTTCGTCATTTCTAAAAAATTTGGCTTAGCATGCATACGTCAGCAATAACTATAGATATTTTAATCCTTTGTACATTATTTGATGTAAATAAACTCTGTTTTTTACTTGATTTAATTTATATCTGTTATATAATTCTTGTTTTATCTCAAACGCCACAGGCTTTTTTCTTAATAATGCAGTCTAGGAATTCTAGATTTGTTACAGAGATGGGATTCTGTCTCGGAGACAAATCAGCGAAAGAATGAGAAAGTCCAATTTTGACAGATTTGCCATACATTATATTATGTCAAAATCACCCCAGTAGGAAATTTAATGCTTATGAAGTGATGTTTTAATTATTTCACTTCAGAAGAGGAAAATAGCCCTTGATTTGGAATACATCCCTGGCATTGCAGCCCCGAGCTTAATAGAAAGCTTTTCACATGTTGATACTTAAATATATTAAATTATTTAAATGATGATATAAAAATCTCACTTATTGAAAGAAGAAAATAATATGCGAGGTACCCATTTGTCTAGCGTATAAAATGATATTCATGCCATAAGTTTAAGTCAAATCCGTCTACTCCAATTAATTTGGTACAATATTTGTAATATAATCACAAATATATTTTTAACTATTAATTTTAATATTAAAATAATAAACATTTTGTATTAATATTTTATTTTCCTATTATGCAATTATAACAGAATTTAAGTACATAAAATCAGTAAAGAACAAAATAATTATTTTTACATAACAATATAAATATTGAAGTTTATGAATATTATGTATATTTAATAGAATATTGATTTATTGTTATGAGCAAATTGTAGATATTTTTTTTTAAAAAATTTTTATTTATTTTTTCAAATATGAAAAAAAAAAGCCAAACATAACGGCTTATTTAATACACACATAAACAGTGTTTAACAATTTATTGAAAACTATTTATTTGATTTAATAATAAAGAAAACGAAAAATAAATTTAGTATGCAATTAATAAAACTATAACATTTAATTTAATATTGAATAAATATAACATAATAATTCGTTTTATTTTCACGTTTATATATAAAATAACTTGCACTTATTTTTATTAAAACTAGTTTATTACGAGAATATATAATATAATTAATTTAATTTAATTCATTATGTTTATCTTTAAAATTTATGTAAGAAAAAGTTTCAATTAAGGCAAATTTAAAAAAAAATTATTCTTTGGATAATTTAACTTAATTCAAATTAACAATTTATTTTTAAGTAATTTTGTCATAAATTATTTTCATGAATTTAAGAAGTCTTAAAAAAATTGCTTTTTTAATATATTTTAAAAATTTTTTTCAAAGAAATACCAACTATCAATTACAATGATTGTTTAAGACAAAAATTGATTTTTATTAACTAATTATAACTAGTAGATGAATATTATTATAACTAATACAAAAATTTATTAACTGTCGTTAAATATTTAAGCGTATTGTTTAATCAAATATTTGGTTATTGTAATAAATTTAAAATAAAAACAATCAATGGCTGTTAAATAAATAGTTAGCCTTATCTAAGAAATATAAAAATATGATAAACAGCAAAATTATTCGAGTCAAATTGGGTAATATTTTTTATTAAGGCGAAATTTTTACTATTATTTTTATTATTTCAATAGTTTAAACAATTTGAAATTTAGTTTGATCAGGGAAATAAAATTTTATAAAAAGTTATTTTTGTTGTTAACCAATTGTGGCTGGAATTACTTTAGAAGTTTGCCGAAAGAAGAATGAGTTTACACGTACACAGTTTATATTTTAAAATTTTTTATTTTACTTAAATTAATACTATTTAAAATTTTATTTGATTTTTTTCCACAGCAAGTAACAAAGCCACTTCACTATGGACCACAACCTTAACCTTTAATCGATTATTTAAATAGGTTTTTTGGACGCTTACTTAGAAACAACCAACCTGTTAAATGTATGAAATGAATTGATTGTCTTACAAAAAAAATTTTTCTTCATTAGAAAAAAGTATTATTTTTTTTAAAATTAAGAACTTAAATGTGATCAGCCGAGTTAGAACTGGCAGAGCACAAAATAAAATATAATAATAGTTAAATTATTTATTTATTTTTATTTTTTAATCTCAACTGAAATTTCTAATTGAAAGAAAATTTTTAGAAAAAATTGGAGAAATTTTTATGGTTATATTTCTTATTGGTAGATATCTTGTATTGATGACAATTTTTAAATTATGGATTGTTTACGCGAAAGATAATTAAAGCTGGGTAATTCAAACAGTAGAAAAAAAGAGGCAAAGAAAGGTAAAACTTTGTATTCTCGCACCTTAGGAATAATTGCTTTATAAGAAAAAACTAGATAAAATGTATACACATAAAAATTTCGCCTATTCTGAATGAAATATTAAAATATTTTGAAACTAGACTAGTACTATGATGGAGAAATACTTAAGTAACTATGATTGTATCTAATGTAAGTACATGATAAAAATGTTTTATTTAGATTAATTAATTTACCCAACTGACTCAATATTTACAAAAAAAAATTCAACTGTAATAAGAACAATTTTTAATTATAATTTTTTTTTTAAAGATATTTATAATAATTGAAGTTTTCTACAATTACATAACCATTTAATTATTCGTGCATTACGTTCAACAATCGATGGAGGTTCTGTTGGTTTATATATTTCAGTTGTCTGATTTATTTCATTATTATCTTGTAAACGTATTGAATCTGTTGTACTAATATCTGATAAAAATGGTGAACTTGATTTATCAGAATCATTATCATTATTAATAAGATTTTTTATAATATAAATTTCATTAAATTTTTCATCATTTAATCCTAATCTATCAAAAAATTCTTCCAATTGTGATAAACTTTCAGAACGTCCACGTTTATCAATTGTACATAATATTTTTCCTGTATTATCATTTAAAGGATTATTACGATTCCAATATCTATCACTAATATCACTTTTAGATCTTAATATTGTTTTTTTATCATCATCATCATTATCATAATGATTATTTGGTGATGAATAACGATTTCTTTGTTTAATACGTAAACATTTTTGTCGTTTAAATGTACCAAGTGGTGGTGGGCTTATTATATCTTGTTCTTTAGAATTTTGATTTTTTAAATTAAAGTTATGTGTTTGTTGTTTATTTGTATATAATTTTTGATTTTGTAATTTTATATCATCATTATAACGTTTAGATATATTAATTTGTTGTAAATGATTATCTTGAAAAGCTTCTGGTACTTCAGATGTTGTAAAATTAAGTAAACATTCAGAATCTTTTAAGATTTTAATACGACATTCTGGACAATCATAACGACTAGCTATACCAGATGTATAATATGAGTTACCACTATGTTGTGTTGACGAACCACTATCACGTCTTATATCAGATGTCATAAATATTTTATTTGATTCTCGAAGTCTACAACATGGTTCACTACGATGTGTAAAATGTCCAGATGATTCACCAGAATCTCTATTTAATGAACTACCACCACCAGATTTATTAGAACGATTTCCACGGCTACAACAGCTTAATACTTCACTATGTGGTGAATGTCTACTAGTTTGTGAATGTAGATCAGGTAATGATTTATGACTGTTAATATTATATGTGGGTGATGAATAATCTAGATCATCAGATGATATATCCTGACAATGTGAATAGGAATATTGATAATTGCATCTATAATAAATAAATAAAAGAAACACTTGATCGAATTCTTTTAAAATAAATATAATTTAATTTGATTTAAACGACAAAGATAGCTCCATAAAACCATGCAACTTTTTTATTTATTTTTTTCTAATTAGATAGTAATTAATGCAAGTTTTTATACTTCCTTAATTTAAAAAAATTAAAACATTCAAACTTTAAAATTAGTTCTCTTGATTAGATATAACCCCCCTACATATTAATATTTCTAGAAGACTTTTAAGGTTTTACTTCCAAAATTCTCTTGCTTAAACTTTATTCACAGGATTTTTAATTTTTCAATGAGCTTTTACTTTGTCCTTTCTATGACATATTTTTTACTTTCATATTTAATTACAAAAATTGCTGATGACATGACATAATTTCTGTGTAAAATTGCCGCTTAGTAAAGTGTTAACGTTCTTTTCTCATTTTATACTCCAAAAATACTTCATGAGTAAATAAATAGTTAATAAGGCTTAATAAAGTTTAAAATAACTGTCGCTACCATCCTTGTTAATATTTTATTGGATTTCCAGCCAAATAAATAAAACTTAAAATTTTTGTTTTATTTTAATAAAAAACAAAAATTAAAAATTTATTTTTTTAGAATGATACTCAGACAAAAATATTTTAAGTATTTTAGATATAAAATTTTACTACTTCAACTAATTTAATTAGTTTAATCCTTGAAAAAATTATTACCTTGTATGTTATAGAATTACATAAAAAACAGAAGAAAATAAAAACAACAATAATAATAAAATCGTATTAAATTCAGCTTAATATTTTATTTCAATTTACCTATTGCCAGTATCTTTATTAAATATTCTATCAACCCCAGCAGCATATTCAGCTGGGGGGCTGATAGCTCTATAATTATCAGTCAGCACAAGATTTTCATCATTTCTATACAAATAGATATCATCATCAGATGTTGGTGGTAATGATTGTGGTGATAAAAATGCACTTGGGAATATAATAGAATCATCAACTTGGTCTACAGATGGATGAACTGATAGCTATATATAGAAATTTATAAAAAAACAGAAGTTATTTTTAAGTAAATTGTTAATATTATAAAATTTAAATACCTCTTGACTATATTTAGATGTTTGATATTTACTAAAAGTATCATATTTTTGATTATTTAATTTATATCTTGTTATTTCGGTGATATTATTGCAGTCTTTTGTTGTATCAGTATTTAATAATTTTCGTAATTTTGTTTGTAATAAATCTGAACTTGATGATGAACTACGTCGATTTGTTATTCTATTATTACTAATATTATTACTACCACAAATTCCGGTAGTATTTGATGTTTGTTGATAAACTCTAGATGGTGAAAGTGTACAAGATTGATTTGAACCAGTTACACAACGAAAATTTAAATGTTGATGGCGATCTAATACTTTTTCTGATTTAACATAAAATGGTTTGCTTTCAGCTAAAAGTTCTACAGCTGATTTACGTTTATTATGATGCCGCTGACTAGTATATATGGTTGAATGATGATAATTTGTTGGGATTTGTTGTTGATATTGAAATTGAGAGTGATTTTGTTGTATAGTTTGTGGTATATTAAATTGTTGTTTTTCATTTATTTGTATATTTGTTGTTAAATATGATGTTGGTGGTATTAAAATATTATTTGTTACTTGTTGATTAGCAATTGTTATTTGACTACTTGTTGTTTTTGTTTTTCCTATACTATTTGAAATATTTAAATATTGATGTGACGGTTGAATAGTATTAATTTGATGTAAATGATGGCCACTTGATGTATTACGGCTATGATGACGAGGGCTTCCACCATAAACAATTGCCGCCATTATTATTGATATTATGATGTTACTAACTTTTATGGTTTTATTATCAAAATGTATTTACTAAAATTATAAGAAAAAGGAAAACTATTAAATAAATTTTTATTGATTAATTAATTTAAATTTTTTAAGTAAGAAAGTAATATTTTAGTTTTTTTTTTATAGTTTTTGTAGAAAAGAAAAATTTTTACTTTCTATATGTCTATAAGAAATATTTTCAGTTTTATCAAAAAAGAAAAAAAGATTTATATGCCTATTAATTCATTTGTTTAATTTTTTTTCTCTTAACTCATTTTTCTAAATTAAAATTTTCTTGATTTTAGTAATTTATAACAAAATTTTTGACATTTTTTTTTGAACATCCGGCATTTTTTATTTTTTTCTAATTACATAAGCTATAAAAGGAATTAGTTTTAATTCTAATTTTTGCATAGAAATTTTTTCAGCGATAAAATATGAAAACACAGTTTTGATAGTAGATAAAATTTTCTTGACAAAAAATAGAAAAACTTGAGTACTGGTTTCGTAATTTTATAAATTTTTTTTCCAATTAATTAATTTTTTAAATAATGTAGTGTCCAAAGAGTTTATACCTTTTCTTAAACTACACGCGTCTATTAAAATAATAATAATACAAATAAAAAAGTGAGTTAAGTTTAAAAGTTTATAAAAACCTTTTTCTGAAGGATTTGTGCTGATTTTCAGTCAAAAGAGTAAATTAGTTTCTTTTTAAAACTATAAATTAACACAAATTCTCCAAGAAATTAGTTTAATTTATTCCACTTTAAAAATTTTCTAAATTAAATAAGCTATTTTATGTTTTATTTAATTATTATGATATTTTTAACTTAATTTTACTTAAGAACTTATTCTATATTTCAAAGTTCCTAAGTTTTCAATAAAAATATTTTCTATATTTTGTTTTATTTAAAAAATCACCTGAACATTAATATAAACACTTATTTTAAAACGTTTTAAAACTATCTTAACCGAAACTAATTAAACATCTTTCGCTTTAAGAATTCACACAACACCCTTTAAGTCTAATGACTACAAAATACATAATACAACTACATATTTCAGCAAGAAGCCAAATTTAATAGGTATATCCCAAAGGATACAAAACAAAATATGAAAAATTATGGATAACACTTCTAGGAATTCTTCATTAGAGAGAAATGTATTCACCCAATTACATTTACCCTCTTGGTAGAATTTATATAGAGTAAGCCTTTTAATGGACCAATTAAAATTTCCCAGAAAAAAATCTAAAATAATTTTATGCTCCCATAAATTGGAAATTTGAATTCAAACAACAATAAAATTAAAAGGTATGACTTTATTATAATTATGTTGTTAATATTTTAAGTCTATCATGTGTCAAATTCTAAATGATACTAAATAACTCAACCTCATTACAATAGAAAAGTATTTCTAAGAAAAATATTCCAGGTTTTTCGTTTCTAAGTAAAGGATAAACCAAAATAAATTCTATGTAAGTCAGAAGATTGAAAATAAAACAAAATAAAAATTTCTTTAAATGTTCTTTCCTAAAGCATTTAATTTATTTTTGAAAATGGTGTCAAATTAGCCAATAGAAAATTTAGAAATATTTTTAGATTGAAGAGTAGAATATTTGAAGCTGATCTTTTAAATAGCAGAAAATAAAAATTAAATTTTCTTATTTAAAATTTTTATATAAAAAATTAAGCCTGTTAAATTTTTATGCTATTTTATTAATTAAATTGTGCTAAATTTTATGTATACACAGAAAATATAATCAAACGATATGGTATTAAAAAAATTAAAATAACTGCCAAAATTATCCTAATGTGTCGAGGTAAATGACTCTTTTCTATTTTCTGACCTTTATTCTGAATATTGATTCAAAAAGGTGCAAAAAATTAAAAATAAGGAGTAAATTTAAAATTTTTAATTAAAAAATTGAGATGGAATTTACACATAAAAATACTTTTACCATTTCATAGAAAGCAATCCTGATTTAACGAATTTAGTTATAAAGTTTTGTGTAGTTCAGCCTAAAAGGTGTTTCATTATGAAAATTAACACAAATGTTTTACTGGGCTGAAATCAAAAGGTAAGGATTATATTTGGACTAATTCCAAAAATCAGTTTTTTAAAATTTAAAATCTAATTTAAAAATTTCGTGAAAATCTTTCATTCTTTTCTTCATTTTAATTCTATCCGTTTCTTTTTTTTCACATTATTTATTTTTATTTCTTTTTTTATTCTGAACTAATTTTAATATTATTTTGTTAAAATTGGTTCAACTGCCGAAGAAATTATAAAATACTTAGAACAACTCATTATATGAGCCACTCATCATTTTACGATTTTATCATATTAGAAATACTTGAAGAGTCCTTAAAACAAGTAGAAAAGAAGCTTGAAATCTCAAGAAAGAAAATTCTTTTAAGTTATTTTATTAAAGGGGTTAAGGTTATTTACTGAATATGAGTATATAACAAATTCAATTGCAGGCTTGTAATTAAAAAAAGTTATACATTAAAATAATGACATATTTTTATTGTTGGAATATTTTAAAGAGGAAAAATTTTAAAGCATAAATTTTTCAATAAAAAAATTTCGATGGAAGCATTTATCTTTTGGCTAACACAAAGATTTTATTTCTTTTTATTATGACAATCTTTTAGCCCACACATGTTAATAAAACTAAATGTAAAAAATTGTTGGAAACTCAATCTTAGCCCCCATAGATTTTTAGTATTGGAATTTTGGACACCTTTTTAGGTTGCTGCAGAAATTTTCTTGATAGAATTGATTATATGTGGGGGAGTGCAAATAGCACTTGTAATCTTTACTTTATCCTTTTAAGTAAATTCTATTTTTCCATAGAATCAGATTAGTTATCTAAAGGTTGTAAACAGAGATTTCTTTAACAAAGAAACAAAGAATTAAGTTTAAGTAAAATAAGTGGAAAAAATAAATTTGTTTTAACTTTAAACTACACTGAAATATTTCAATATTCAGTCGTTAGGTGACTGAAATAAAATCAAAAAGATTAATTTAATTTACAAGTAATAATAAAAATATTCTTATAGGTTTTTATTTGCAGAGCAGAGAATTGATAAACACCAATAAAATATTTTGATTTGATTTTTTTCAACAAAATTTTTCTCAGAAAAATTTCAAATAAAACTAAACAACTAGAAAAGTTTTTTCGATAGAATGGAATATACATAAGAAGTGGGTTTATTAATAACTAAAAATTTTGAATCAAGTATTTTTGTAAGATTCTAGTTTATAAATGTTAGCTTTAACAGTTAGGAGAGAAAGTATAATTATAATGAAATTTATATCATCTGCAATTCCTGCACACTTTTAAGAATTATTCAACATATCAATAGGAAAATGAGTATTTTGTTTACCAAAATTTTTGTTTTTTTTATTATCTTGAAATCGGTTATTAACATATAAAAAATATTTTTTTGTTTGAATTTTTTAAACCAAGAAAAATAAATGGAACGAATATCATGCATAAATTTCTTTCAATGAGATATTTTTGACTAAATTGATGTAATAAAAGCTGCTACCTTCTGTAATTCGTTTTTTTTTATTGTGTATATATGCATTCCACAGTTTTAAGATAATTAAAGTAGAACAAGTAGTAAATAATTTTTGGAAAATGGTTACCCATATATATATATATATAAATTATTGTTTGAATTTTAATTTATTGCTAAAAATTTTGTTGCCTTTCTAGGCAACCTATTTTTTGTACTTAAATTTTTATTAACCAATCAATCTTTTAGTTTTAAGATAACCATTTAAAATTAAAGTTTTTTTTTTTAAGTTATATGATCCATTTTTATAGCCGTTAAATTTACTATTTTAAAAATAGAAAATAAAAGCTTGAAGTCTGTCTGTCAAAAAATTTAATATTCAAAAAAAATTTATTTATTTTTTCAATGTTTTTGGTTATGGAAAAGAAATTCTCAAAGAGCTGACAAAAAATAAATAAAAGACAGTGTGCAACTTATTTTTTTTTTTTGGTTAGTTCATTATGCGCAATGCGTAGGGGGTTATAAAAAGCATATATAGCAGATTTAAGTCATTGGTTGATGTCTTCTTATGGGGTTTGGTTAGTTGATGTATCTCATCTCTAGGGAAATTAAGTGGCACATGTTGAACAGAATGTTTTCTTTAGTATTTCCTTAATACGTTTCTTTAATTATTATTCTTTTCAATGCCCAATTTATGTTATACCGCAGCTTTCTAGTAATTATGAAGAGGATTAAGAAAAACATACGTTGAAGTGTTTTTCTTGAATTTTTTTTTTGTTTTTGTCATTATTGTCTAAAATAAACTAAAATTATTAGTTTTTTTTTGTTGTTATTTCAAAGAAATATGATACAGGACGACGGATATTAATTTTCTGATACATCAAATGTGATGAAATAATTTTTTTTAAATGATTTATTGATTATATACATACTGTATTAATTGCTAACAATGTCTGAAGTATAAAAAATTATGAAAACTGGAAGTCTTGGTTGAACTATAAGGCACACATTATTGCCTCTGAATTGTCGTTAATGTAGCCTCCAGGAACCAAATTTTGCCTTAATTAGAAGTCAGAGAGAAAACGAAAATTTCGGATTTTAATATTTTTAACATGTTTGACTAGCCAAAATCTTATTTTTTGGTGTTATTTTCAGAAAGAAAAATAGTTCATACTGAAATGGAGTGTGTAAGCCTATTTTGCTAAAAGAATTGGTGAATAAAGCCTGTGGAATAGAAATAGTTTTATAATTAAAATTTGGAAATTTACCACTTGCTCCTTAATGTTACTAAATAAAAAGAAAATTAATACGTACAGAATCGGTAATTGTCCAAACTAAATCATGCTTGTCTAAAGTGCATACCAAAAGCTTTTAAAATGCAGTGCAAACGCAAATTATGAAAATAATTCAATTTCCACATTTTAGGTGCCTTGTGTCTCAGTTTCAGTATTCACTCACTTTTCATTTATAAAAATTCATACTCATTATGGATATTTGCTTGTAAAATTAAAATATATAATTTTTCTTTTTCAGATGTCATTAAAAAAACAAGCAAAACCTAAAAAAAGAAAAATTGAAGATGAAAAAAAAGGGTATTTAATGAAAACTGGACGAGGAAATATTTTTCTATTGAGGAGAATCATAAAGTACTTTGCTTAATTTGTAAGGACTTTGTGCCAGTTGTTAATGACTACAATTTGAAACGACATTATAGTCAAAAGCATATGCCACAAAATACGATGTATATCTCGGCATTTGTCCTAAGGATAAAATTACAAAACTAAAAAAAGGGCATTCGTCTGAACAAGAATTTTTTAAAAAGACAGCAGCTCAAAATAACATTGTAAATTTAATAGCAAAAAAAAATCAGAAACTTTTATTGATGGCGAATTTACAAAAGGATGTATGGAAAGCGTGGCAAACATAATTTGTCCTGATAAAAGGTTGGAATTTTCTAAAATCAGTTTAATCACACTAAACTATAACCATAAGAATTGAGGAGTTCGGGAATTCAGTTGAAAAGTCTTTGAAAAGCAATTGTACTTATTTAAAATTTTATTTGTTAGCTATTGACGAAAGCAATTTAGTGGACTTAACAGAACATTTAAATCATTAAAATTTGAGACTTCAAGGAAAAATTATTATTAATAAAATAATATGCTCCAAACAATAACAGAGTTTGAAAGAAAATTGAAATTTTGGCACAATCAAATAAAATTAAAAGATTTGACACATTTCAGTACTTTGACTGCACATAAACCTGTGAGTTGCAGAAAATATGCTGCTATAATTTGTGATTTAGTTCAAGAGTTTGAAAGCAGATTTCAAGATTTTCGAAAACATGAACAGTATATCAACATATTTCCTAGCCCATTTTTTCTAGAAATAAATATATTACCTTCAAATCTTCAAATTGAATGCATTGAAGTGCAAAATGATATTCAACTGAAAGAAAAATTTAGGAATTTTTCTTTACTAGAGTTTTATAAAGTTTACCTACTCCGTGATAAATATGTATCTTAATTTTCACAATTATGCTTTATTAATGTCTTCAGCTTTTGGGCAGTATCTACATTTTGTGAGCAATTATTTTCAAATATGAAGCATACAAAAAACAAAAATAGGATAAACATCACTGACAAACATCTAGAAAATGCACTAAGAATTGAAACCACGTTTATTGAACCCGATTTGGTTCATCCATTTCATTAATTTGAATTTTTTTCCATTTTTATGAAATCCAAATTAAATGAAACGAAATTTTTACAAATTAAAAAACAATAAAAAGAAGTTAATTTATTTTAATAAAACTACAGTTAATTTTTATTACATTTTTTTGAAAAAATTTTGTATGTATTGTATGCGCCCAGTATATTTTGTATTTTGCACTGTTGCCCTCAAAAGGTCATAGTTTGGACACACATTGTATATATATACTATTTTTGCAGCTAAATAAGAACGGGATAGCATTCAATAAAACATGTCCAATTATTTTAGAAGGAAATTACTATTTTTAACCTAAATTGTATACTTGGCTAAATTGAATTCAAATTTTAAAATTTAAAATTAAAAAAAGATAAATCTGATAAAATTTTTGCTAACAATTAAAAACAAAAATATTTTTAAAAATATGAAAAAGTAAATAAAGGCTCAAAAGTTTGTTTTATAATTTCTTCTTTTTTTTTTGTTTTTTGTTAATTTAAAAATCTCTATTCGCTATGCGATAGAGCACTTCGTTACACATGAATTATCCAAACTTTCGCTTTAGTGGCACGAAATCGTTATTCATCAGTATTTTTTTTATTTATTAATTTCGGCCAAATAGCAGTACAAATTTTTTAATTAAAATCTTGATTTATTTAACATCAGAAATTCAATTTTAGTTTTTATATATTTTGAAAATTATACAAAAATCAATCAAGTAAAAAGAAAATTAAAATTATCTAAACGATATCTTGATAAGTCCTTATGTAATCAATCCAAATTCAGATTTACGGAAATAATCCATTCTGGCTTCCCTCTTTTGATATATTTTGTATAATAATTTTAAATAATTTCTTATCCCTCAAATATTTCAATAAAAAAATAACAAAAACAAAATAAACATGATTTAATCTTATCTTTCATTTTTTTATTAAGTATACATATTTTTTTATACAAACTTTTTATTTACTACTGATCATAGGGTTCAACACATGCAAGTACTTTAAGATTAATTTTCTTGATAATGTTGCAATGCAATGCGTTTACTTTACAGATCAATCCTGTAACAGCCGAAATAAAAGTCAACAAAAAAAAAAACATATAGGCATACACATAAAAAAATTAGCATAAGGAAAGATGATTGATAGTCAATAAGTCTAGGGATATATATATATATATAATACATCAAAAAAAATTTAGAAAAATAAAGTAAAAAACACTTTATTCATAACGGGGTAATGAGCTTGAGACCTAGAAACTGATAATATCTTGTGAAAGTGGGAATCATGCACATAGACCGCACTTTTCTTTATAGACATATTTAAATTGTTTTATTTACATACATATAAACATGTATATATATATATACATATATATATGCATTAATCTTTCTCATGCAGCAACTTTGATTAAAAATTAATTCATTGTCTGTTTTACCCTCAAGCATTTTAGTACTATGAAATTCTTTTTTGATGTATTAATTAAAATTATGAAAGAAGTAACTCAGTAAATATGATTTTTTTTTAGATTTTATTATTTTCTTTGTCTTAATTAAAAACTTTCATATTTCAACAAATTTATATTTGAATTTAATAAAAACGAGTCTTTAAAACATTATAAATAATATTTCGTTTTAATAATAATTTACTTACTACATTTTATAATTCCTTTACTTTAAATATGATTTTTATTTGGTGTTCAATAAATGTCAAATGTAAATTTTAATAAAAATAATTTGATTTTATCCTATAAGGGGGAGGTCCTGTCAGCATTTTCAAAAAATCGGATTTTTTTTTCATTTCCTTAAAGTATATCGTAAAAATATTTTCTGAAAATTGAAATGCATCCGACAAATAGTTTTCCATTAACAAAGGGCTCACGGGCGCTACATACATCGAGTGTAAAACTTTAAATACGTTTTTCTTAACACTACATATGTTTTTGAACCGGTGGCCACTTTCACTCGAAAACCGCTGGTTATTTTAGCACTTTTTATAATAATAAAAATTTCGATTTTTTTAATGAAAAACCGGTATTTTGACTTCTGAGGGCTGTAAAAAGTCAAAAAATCAATTAAAAATAAAAAAATCGATGTTGGTACCAGCAGACATTTATAAACTAATAAAACCATTTTGCATTTCGTATTTCAGATAATCCCGTGTTTAGTTATGAGGGACACCGCGAACAAACTTTTTTTTAAAGTGTCTGCGGAGATTAGCAGCCAACCGCTCATATCTCAATAAAAATGAAAAAAAAAACTGTACAAAATATTGATAACATTATACTTTATAACGTAGTAATTAAAAAAGTTAACAAATATTAACTGTATCGTTAAAAAATACTATGGAAAATAGCCTTTTTTAGTACCAAATTAACCTTACTACCCCCATAATTAGAATAATTCTTACAAGGAAGCTACTCCAAACCGAATTCACTGGTTTTGTTGAAACTCAGATATGTTATGGAACATTGAAATCTAAGAGACCCGTATTTTTTTTTTATCCGCTGACATCTACCATAAAGGGGTGAAGACTACCCTCAAAGCTTACCCCCAAAAACAGACTTTTCTTTATAACTCGAGTTTTAATTAATTATTATTTTCAAACAAAACAAAAAAATTAATAATGTATCTTAAAAATTTATTGACAAAAAAAATTATCAGAGTTGCATCCCCTTTTTTTCACAGAGGAAAATCTATTATCCATTATTTACATACATGAAAGAACATAAAATTAGCATGAAAAAATTGTTTAATGCACGTATAAATTGGATTTATTAGATTTCTTGCATAAGGGGCAGTTTACCCCCTAAAATGATTTGTTCGCCAAAATCCAAAAATACGTCGACTTTGTTTTTTAATTACCAATTAAAATAATTAATTGAAGTTTTTGAAATTCCACAAATTTTAATGCAAAAAATAAAAGGAAAAAAATTGACTTTAATTTTTACTTTAATTGCTAATTTGTGGTTTTTTTCAAAACATCTTAGATCTAATGATGGTTCGAGTTTTTTACAACAATAGTTCTAACTCGTCCAGCAGATAACGATTTATAAATAAGGATTTTTAAAATTTCCAACGTATAAAATGAAAAACAAAGTTACACCTCAACAGCAGTTCACTATCTTTCAGTAATCCCTAAAGACTGAATAGATAATTATCAACACTAACAATAAGCTTTAATAATTATAGAATCAACTAACAATAAGTAAAAAGTAAAAGTGCTTTCCAAAAATAGAATAACAGTAAAAATAAACTCCTTATACTGGATTGTAGGATATCATTCCCCACTTAACTTGTAAAACAAAAGAATGGTCTACGAATCTATCATCAAACCAATATGGATGTATGGAATACAGGTGTGAGGCTGTACGAAACAGTCCAATCGAAACATAATAGAAAGATGTCAAAATAAATTTCTGCGTTTGATAACGAAAGCTTATCGTTATGTTACCAACTATAAGATTCATAAAGACTTACACTTAACCATACTAATGTGGAAGCAATTCAGTTTTTGGACGCTACCGAGCTCAAGAGGACTAAACTACATGAATTAATTAATAATAGTTAAGGAGCTGAACATTGGTACAGCCATCCTGCACAAGTCCTTCTTATATAAGCACAACTCAACATTAGTAATAAATTAATATAATTAAGACTGTACTAGCCATATCCCAATGAGGATGTTTTAAAAAAAAAAAAATTTTTTTTTGTAAAGTGTGCCGCACATATACACACAATGACCTGTGACCACCCAGCGGGAAATATTTCTAGCGCTTCAATTCCGAGCGGTCTGTAAGCGCTTACTTGCCATATCAGCCAGAATCAGGTTGAAAGCGTTTCTTGTGTGCTTATTTTGCATATGAGCAGGATGCGGTCCCTGAAATGTGTGTTTACCATTTCATATGAATCCGCACGTGTTTCATCTTATCTAAAAATAGATTGGATTGGAAGATAGGATTTTAGATATCAGTCGAGTGTATTTTTTGTAAAGTGCAGTCAGTTTTGTGAAAAAGTAAAAATTATAAAAGTTTTAAAATATTAAAAGTGATTCAAGTTTATAAATAGAATCGTAAGTATATTTCCTTTAAATTAGTAATATTTCAATTTGGATTCTAACCCTTTTATCATACTTCCATGTTTTAAATATCGAATACAGGTTAACTATATAAAACAGGTGGTTGGAGCATCTTCTGTACGTAAATGCGTCCATCTATTCTTTGAAAAAAATTTTTTACTGGAGATCAACTAGGATGGCCTCCAAAAAAAGAAAGCTGTCAAGAATCATGTATTCTTCAGCAAATATCTCTTCGGTAAGTTCTTCAACATACATATTTTTATATAAACAAATACAATTTATCACGAAAAATCTTTCAGAAGCTGTACAATCGGTGAGCTTTGGATATTGCCAGTTCGAGGAAGAAATGAGGTCAGGTTTCAGGCTGGCCAAAAATAAGATCCATAAGGCCAATCACGAATCCAAAAAAATCGCTAATGTAACAGAAAAAAATTAATTATTTATATAATTTTGAATAAAAAATTATTTACGAACAAAAAATATTTTTTTGTGTAGTTTATTAACTTTAATATATTTTTTGGTAAACGCTTACGAAGCGTTGAAATTCTGTGCTTCTAAAGCATACACAATGAACTGCTTACGAAGCGTTGAAATTCTGCGCTTCTAAAGCGTAAATAATGAACTGCTTACGAAGCGTTTAAGATAAGCGCTTCTAAGGCGGACATGTAGTGTTAAAAGACAATTGAAAGTAAGTTGCGAGTAAGCGCTTAGTTCTGCTTTAGAAGCACTGAATAAGCCTTTATCGAGCGCTTCATTTCCCGCTGGGCATTTTGTGAAAGATAAAGTAAAGTACGATTCATACTACCGCCGTCCTCAACGTGTAAAACCCTCAATGTTATACAATGCTCTCATGCAGGCTAAAATGATATTAGCTCAATTTATATAAAATATCGTTCCGTCAAGAGAAGAGATTTTTTATTATATAATAAAATGGCAAAATAATATTAAATAATAAAAATTTACTAAGAAAGCTATAAAATACTTAAAATTTTTATTAATTAAAATTAATATTTTGAAAGTCATTTTATTTAGATGCATTGTAAGTCCTATAACCAAGCCCTGAGGTCGTTTTTCTCTAAGCTCTCTGCTTTTACATTTTTCATTGAACTAGGAGTACGTTTATACTAGAAGACATGGAATTTCAATCAAAAAACATTACATTATATGTATGAAGCTCCTAAAGGTTGCAAGTTTGTATTACTAGTCGGTGACAATATCGACGTCAAAACGGCTTTTTACGATAATATTTTTTTCATAACTTAAGAATTATCAAATCTATGATAATATAATATAATAAATCTATGCCCTCCTTTTAATAAATATAAAGAAAATTAAAAAATTGTTATGGTGGCAGAATTTTATTTACAAAAAGATGAACTTCATTTACAAATGGATAAATTTTTCTTGCAAAAAGATGTATCTCATTTAAAAATAGATAAAATTAATCTGAAAAACCTATAGTAGTATCCTGGAAAAATCATACAAAAATTTACTAATTCAAAATTAACAGTCTGGCGAGTGAAACGTACTATAGTTTCGAAGACAAATAGAGAAAATTAAAAATTGATGACTGGCTATTAAGCCGTAGTCCTAATGGAATCATCTTATCGATGTCATAAATTTGAATGACAAATGTAAGCCTGTTGGCAAAGTAGATGCGATTTCAAGCAATTTTGGATCGTGCGACTTAACGGCCCTTTAAATTTGTGTGGAAAACGCCAATAAATCACATAGAAAAATTGAAAATTCGCTAAGGACCTTGGCCTTAGGCTGCCAAATGTAATTTTAAAAGCTATTTTTCCTTGTTGGATTTATACTGATTAAAAGTAAAGAAAAACAAATATTTATTTACAGGACCACATTTATTTTTGTTGTTATTTTTAAACAAAATTGAAATATGTATATATTTGCTTAATACAGAATAGGCAATAATCCTTGTATTATTTCTATGTTAATCAAATTTATAGGATATACGGGCGTAAAGCAAAGTGAAAGAAACTTCACAGCTTCAAGTTTTTCAATCCTATGAATTCAAATACTTAACAATTATTCTGGGTTTGATTTTGCTCGATAAATTTGTCAGATAAAATAAGTTTTGAGCACTAGAAAACGTTCTATATAACTATTACGTAAATTTTTCTTATAACATCGATCGTTATTGTAGCACAAATTATTTTTTCGATATGAAAAATTTAACAATACTCTTTTATACCAGAAGTTAGGAAAGTAAAATTTAATTTCTCTTTTAGCAAAACAAAAGAAGAATTCTTTGCTAACTTTCTTTAAAAAACAAAACCAAAAGGAAAAAGTATTTTTCCTTTAAAAAAAATGCTTTCATTTGTTAAAAATAAGTCACACCCACAAAAATTTGTATACAGTTTTCAAAAAACTAAAAAAATATATAGTATGTTGCTATTTGAAAAATAAAAACAAAACTAAAAAAAAAATTTACAATCAAATTACTAAGATTGAAATTGAAACAGATCCAAATTGAAAGAAGCATCTTTACAACCAATTTGCAGCTTTTTTTCAAAAATTGAAAAGACTAAAAAGAAAACAACAACAGAATAAAATAAAAAATGAAATTTTTTTTTTTTGCTTTTCCCTTAGTAGTAAAATTAGAAACAAAACATCGCCGGTAAACTTTACCTGAAATATTAAATGATCTAATGCTGTTGCCCTATTATGGATACTTCGATTGAAAGTTGTTTAAGAAGTTATAAAAATAAACACGATTTTAAAACGCCATTCAGGAGATTTTACAAAAAAAAAAAAAAAAAGCTTCAATACTTATTATAAGATTGTATGAACATTAAAAATAAAATTAAATAAAAAACTATAAAATAAACAGATTCATAGATTCAAATGAAGATTATTTTCGCACCTTGCACAACGAAACTTTTTCATCACGATTTTTTGTTCAATACAAACATTTTTTTTTGTATTGAACTTTTTGGTTGAAACTATTGTATTTTTACTATCATATCAACATATGGTTTAAGTAGCACAATAACAATACAGGTTAATAATTGTTTATTGTTATTATTATTACATTTAGGCCCTTTTTGTCTGATAATAAATTGAACAACAAATTTATACTTTTCTATTTGTTTAAATAATATTTCTAACTTAAGCAATATTTTGGTCTTGTTTTTATCTTAAAAAAAAAAAAAAACCCAAAATAAAATATGAAAAATGTAACAAAAAAAGAAACAGCCTGAAGTAATTACAAAATATAAACAACAGAAGATTAAATACCGAAAAACGAACTCATGGCCATATATGTATATTGTTTAAAAAAATTCCGCAATTATAAGAAATTGGTTCACTTAACACTTTACCAGTTATTTCTTCTTCAAAATACTCTGGTAAAAATTGACACAGCATTGAATTTGTTCATGCTGTTTAATTTCTAGGAATCTCTCTTTGAGGGCTATAATAAAAAATTTTTTTAAAAAAAAAAAAAAAAATTATTACATAAGAAGAATTAACTTTTTATCACATTTAAATACCAGCAAAATTTTTATTTCTGTTATTTTTTAGATAATGTTTGAATAGTGGAAAGTCTTCTTATTATGATGATTTAACTTAAAAGTTGCGTCGGTGTTTTTTATGTATCAAGAAGAAAAAGAGAAAAAGAATTTACACAAAAAAAAATTGTTTTTGTTTTTCTTTATGTAGTAGCACTTAATCTTAAGTCAAATTCAATCAAAGTTTAAGTTTACTACGTAGTTAGTTACATAGAGGAGGGCTAAAAAAATAATTTTTTTTTAAAATGTGATTTCGCTTCTATTGAATTCTATGGTTATAGGCGGCATAGAAAAGAAAACAAAAAAAAAACTATTAAAAATTTCTTATTATTGGTATTTAATATACGAGTATACTTTAGCATTCAAAGATTTAATGATGTAATGTTTAACCCTTTACGGACGACGACTTTTTCGCCTACTTGGCTAGGTAGCAGACCAAGACGATTTTTGCGAATGTGTTGAGTGACTTATATATTATACAATAAAATGATTTTATATATTTCATAAAAACGTTAAATTTTGATGATTTATCTATATATATTTACATCTTTAAAACTATATCTTTACAAGAATAATATCTATAGTTTCGTTTTGTGTGATACTTTCACACAATCAACCAGATTCACATTCACCAAGATGCATTCTTCGCGTATCTATTGGCTTGAAATAATATCATACGTCACTTCATGTCTTTCATCTGGTTTGTTACTGATAGAACAAACATTACAATCCTGTAAGTATTATATTATGAAGTTTTCTATTATTCATTAGGGTTGAAAGTCGATCTTGAAGCTCGACCTCTTGGTTGTCGAAAATACGTTTACCAACGAGAAAGAAGAAATTTGTCTAATGCTGACGCTACCCTCGCCAAATCTCAACTGAGTTCAGATTTCGCTCGTCGTATAAAGGAATCCAAACAGCCAAGGAACCTTTCGAAGAAACAATATTGCGATCCTATCCTGTTAGAGATAGATATGAAAAACCTACATATACTTAAACTGGCTGGCGCCTTTTAGTCGTCACTTGTCCTGCCATGCGAAATTCCATGATGACTGATTGTGAGTGTCACCTTTCGTCCGCAAAGGTTTATATTGAATAAAATGTTAACCCTTAAAACCTGAACATAATATACGGTCTTGAAAAGCAAACTTTTTTTTTTCAGTGTAGTTCTTGCCTCCCTTTTCATAAAGAAGAAATTCAGACTACACTTACAAGACAATAAAGGTATAAAGCCTTTCGTTTTTTTTTTTTGCCCAATAAATTGCCAAAGTGTTAGATTTTTACTTATTTTAAGATGAATAAAAAGTTTTTCTTAAAAGGAAAACTTTCAAAAAATTTGCGAATTAATAGTGTTGTGGGTTTTAACTATTAAGGAGGTTAAGCATATGATTTTCTTTTTTGTCTTCTTTAATTTATTAGCATGTGGTATGTTTTTTATTGTTTTGTATGCCAGAAACAAATCGATTAACATCACTTATTGATGTAACCAAATAATCAAGCAAAATAAAGAAATAAAAAACAAAACAATCCAATCTTGACCTAAATAACACTTTTTCTTTTTATAATCAAGAAATTAGAACGTTTTTTGCTAGGATTTCATGTTACTATTTGCAAACTTTAAAAACTATTTAGTTTATCTAAAAGATTTCACAATTTATTTAATTTAAGATCTCAAGTGAAGAGCAAAACATTTCCATTGTGTTCTACATATTTAAGAATTGTAATTGCAATTATCATTCAGCTTCTTTTAGTTTTTTTTTTTGTTTTGGTTTAGTTTTAATTATAATCACCTTTCTATGTAGTATTACTAAGCAAATAAAAAAGATACACCGTAAACAAAAGACGATATGCTAAACTTTACTACTCAAACATTTTTTAAGTTTTTTTCCATACTACTTGAAAAGTAGAAGCATCTTTATAATTATTTATTTATTATGTTTTAAAAATATCAAACCATAAATTATAGGTAGAAAGTAAATGAATAAAAAACATAAAAAGACATTGTTATAAATAATTTTTGTATTGAAAATAGGAAATTCCGAAATTCATATTTCTATTTTTGTTTCTAAAAACTGAGCTCTTATTGTTTTTTAACCAAAATATAAAAATATATATTTATTCTTTAAACTTTTTAAAAAAATTCTCTTGAATTTAAAAAAAAATTTTACAAAAAAAATAAGTAGAAATATTTGAAAAAAAAATTTTTGTGATCAGAGATCACTGACACAAAGATGTCGTCTGCAGTGAATGGTTTTTATAAATATTTTTTATTTTACAAAAGTCCTCATTTTGAAACAACAACTGAAAAAATTAATGTGTCTTTAATAATTTATAACTGACCTACAGGATTTTAAAAGAAATATCTTTGTCTTTTTTTGTAAGGAGCTAAGCCTTTCCAAGCTTAGTAAAAAAACTAAATATAAAAAATTCTATTTAAGCTTAAAAATGGCTTCACAAGTTAGATTTATCAGACAAAGGCAATAGTTGTTAAATTTAATCACAGTCGTACGGACATAAATTACCTTGAAGGCTCTCTTAGACTGCATTATCTTGCCATACAAAAAAAAGCGTCTCCGTAGGCTAATACACTGTATTAGAACAATTATTATGCACGTCTTTTGACATATTGTAATAATGAATAAAATACAGCTTTTGAAGGCCTGTAGAAGGGAAATTTGGGCATCTATTGTGAATTTACAGGTTGTCTAACAAATTAACATTGAAAATTCCCCTATTTATTGTGTCATTAAATATGTTGTTTATTTGTTGCTTTTTTTTATTTAATTAATTTAAGGGGGGAGTATGGCTTAGCACTTTTTAAAAAAATTTTTTGTGTTTTCTTATAGTTTTATTTCATAAATATAATCCCAAAATTTGAAGTCGATCCAAGCGAAACTGTCAAAGTTATCAGGAAATTAAAGCCATAAATAAGATTTTAAAATTTTTCAACGCGTTTATCTCAAAACTTTTTTTTCAAAGACGGTGATCACTGCTATTCAAAAACTACATTACCGATCCACTTCAAACTTGGTACACACCTTCTACATAAAAAATACCTCCCCCCCCCCCCCCCCCCCCAATGTTGAGTTTAAGACTTGTTTTTTACTTTAAGGGTGTTTTTCACTTACAAACTGGCGGAATTTTTCGTGAAAAATGGCAGTTTTCATTTTAAATGAGCACCAAAATTTTTTAAATAAAAAACAAAAGTAATCAAACATCGTTGGGAGGAGGACTTAATAGTACTTTGACTAAATTTTAAGAGCTTTTGATTTCAAATAATTTCCAGCTGAGATAGAGTGATCACCGCAAATCATCTTTTTCCAAAGTAGCCCTTGGAAAAGCTGTGCCACCGGCTTCTATATAAAGATTTTCTAATAAAAAAATTACAAAATGTTACTAACTACATGATTTTTTTAACGCTTAAAACCATACTCCCCCTTAAACACTCTTAAAATATTATTTCAGTGCAATTAAATGATTCAATGTTAATTTTTAAGACATTTATTTAAAAGGTTTTCATCATATGTTCTAATACAGAACATTACCAATGGAGAAATGATTTTTTTATACTAGAAACTAGTACACTGTATAAGCCTCAGCAAAGAACAGGAAACAACAAGTTTCCTCATATGGAAGGTTTCAAAAGCTGCTTTTTAACACACGATTCTTCATACAAAAATTCTTTCCGTTTATTCTAATACAGTGTATAAGCGACAATTGAGATGGAGATGGGATTTATGATACTTTTAATACTTTCCAAACGACTTTTTGAGACAGATATTTTTTTATTGATCTAGATTCTAGAAGAAACTTTTCAACTGATTTCATTTATGAAATAATTTATTAAAATTTATTTATATATTATTAAAAAAACCAAAAATTTTATAAAAGAAGGAAATTGAAATTATAAAACTTTTTTAAATTGCTGTCAATATTGTATTCTTTTCACACAATAAACTTACAATCAACGTTGACATATAATCTAACCTAAACCTCGGATAATAACTAATCAAAATTCATAAATGACCCTCATTAATAATATCAAAACTTGAATTTTAATTCGCCCACATTGTATTCCCATTGTATTAAAACGAGCGGAAGTATGAAAATAAAAGGCACGTGCTATATAGCCTAAAGTGCCCATACTTTTGTCGCCCTTTTACCGTTTTTTGCTTTTTACATTTTTTCTATTTTTTTTAAGTATTATTATTTATATTCGTTTACCATCCATGTAATAAAATACCCCAAATAGGCTTAGTCAAATATAAAACAAACAAAAAAAAATTAAAAACAAAACAAAAATTAGCTTCCGTATATCATTTTCTTTGTGTTGCACGGAAAATGCACTTCACATTACATAGATAATATCGATTTCATTTAACTGTTTCCACAGACAAAGCGGATTTTAGCACTTTCAGCCAATTTATATGAAAAATCGAAGAAAAGCGTTCACTAACCTAAACCAAAGCGGCTTTTGTAATTGGATATTAAATTAGATTCTTTTGTTAACTTGTATAATTCTGTTACTATTCTGATTTAGTTGATTATTCTTGCTGATGTAAAAAAAAAGGTTAAAAAATTTCATTTTTTTTTATTTATTTCAAATTTTGCATAAAAATATTTTAAACAAAACAAAAAATTATGCTCAGGTATGCACAATTTATGAAAAAAAGGTATTCAGACAGCAGACATAGTTTAATACCTTTACAGAAAAAATAAAAAATGTTTACACAAATTAGAGTTAAGTATCACAAGTCAGACTGTAAAATTGAATAATGCTAGCATCAATTAGAATTGAATTTCAGTATAAATAAGGAATTATTTTTAAGGATAGGATTAAAAAGAAAGTTAATACTAATTTTGAATTTTGATCGATTTGTTAAAAAAAATATTGGATCTTGTTATCAAAAAATACTGATAATAAAAGTTTATTGAACAGATTTTAGTGAATACGTTTTGAAAATTGTCAACTTATCATAACCAGTAAAAGGTGAATTAAATTTTTGTTTATGAAGTCACGGTTAATCAAATAAACTCCTATAATCTTGCCAAAAAACTTAAATCAGTAAAAATATTGAGATTTTTGTTTTTTAATATCTAAACAGTACAAAGCCTGCTCAGTGTCCATTTTAAAAATATACATCAGAAATCAGAAAATCAATACAATTATTAAAATTACTAAATGAACTTAATTACCGAAAATTATGGACTTTCTCGAACACAAAAATTCTATAAAATTATGGAGAATGTTAAATATATTAAAAATGAAAAAATTTCACTAGAATTCGACAAATCATTTGAATTTAAAGAAGTTTTTAAAACTTTCACGGAGTAAAGTCATATTTTTTAAGGAAAAAATAATTCTAAAATCATTAAAATGCCTAAATGGCAAAAAACAAAGTTACCGAATCATGGACAGCAATAGTCTAAATTCCTAAAATTTCCAAAAGAGATAAATTATGGTAAATAAATTATAAAATAAATAATTACAAAAATTCTACTACACAGCAAAAACTTGTCAAATGGCTGAAAATTAGCTAAAATTAATCTTATCATTTACCATAATTTTATAAAATATTATATTTGTTTTGACAATACTTTTTTAAACTTACCTTAAAATCCTAAATTGAAATTCATTTGGTATAATCGTTGTAATCTGAAGCCATGAAGAAAAATATTTTTCTGAAGTGGAATATCTGAAAAAATAAGAATAAATTAAGATTATATAAAGTTTTTACTAAAATTTATTACTACTTAAAATAAAAAATCAAATAAAAAAAAAGATCCGTAAAAATTACCCTAGAAAATTGTTTATTTTAATCAGACAACTCCCACCTACCGGCAATTTATAGTCATTCTACAGTGGCCAGAATACTACTTTTCACTCCTTATACTATAAAAAGCAATGTTTATACTCGACCCTAATATTCTTAGATTAGAATAATTTTAATCTGTCTAAAATTTGTCATTGTAAAAAGTGTTCTACATCATATTCACAAGTCAGACTTAACTTAACTTTCACAATTAATCACTATCAAAACAATTTTCAAAAGAGAGAGTTCAAAAACTACTCAAAATTCCCTGTCCGTGTTGCCATGATTTATCTAGTATTTAGACTAGAAAAACAAAAACTAATTTTAAATTAGTTTTTTTGAGATTTTCTATAAAAAATTTGAAATTTTAAGAATGCTAGATTCTGGCCAAGATAAACAGACTATCAGCAAAATAAAATTAGATATCATTAATTTTCTGATACTTTCCTTCTTCACTTTTATTTTTAGATAACATCTCTTTAGAGACTAAAAACTTAATGGAAATACTAACCCCCCGGAATATCAATAGAAAAAAAAAAATATTACAAGCCCTCAAGTTATTATAGTTCGACCTAAATTGTCCACGGATTCTAAAGGTTTCAGTGTTCTCTTTTTAAAGATTCTTACTCATAATTTCTAAAATGTTAACCTGGGTAACTGCCTTATATCCTAGATATGAAAAAAAAACTTAAGTAGTCAATTCTCAAGTATCCTCGAGACGACATCTATATTGAAGTTATAAGGAAATATTTTTTTATATCCTAAATCCCAGCAATGATTCTTGAAAACTTAACACAAATCAATGAATCTTGAAAAATTTGCTTGTTCAGGAAAATTTTTTAGATTTTATAATCGACAACAATTTATTTCAGGAAATGTAAATTTAGTCAACGATTTTATGTGTAAGTAGCAAAAACGTTTGTTGTATTCCGTGTATTTTAATGATTAATAATCTCCCACATTTACTTTCAAGGGTTTTTCAGTCATAAATTTGTTTAACATCGCAGTAGGATATTCAATAAGGTTCCTTTTGGAAAAGAAGGTTTATAAGCGTTAGCTTTCTAGTAAACCTAGGCATAAATTTCTTGGTTGCTTAGACATTATTTTCTATACCGATTATGTAAGCGCGCTTAAGTATAGATGCACCTATTTGGGTGGGTATGTGTTGAAGGATGAAGTACTTTGTGAACCAAAAAATAAATTTTCTTATTTGCTACTGGGATAAATTACTTTTTTACTGCATTTAATCATTTAGTTTTGTATTTACGAAATCGACTTATGGACTTCTATATTAAAAAAGGGAAAATTTACTGGTCGCTAAAAAGCCATAGACCTCTATACCAAGGAAAGTCAATTTCAATATTTCGTGTTATTGCAATAAATTTACCTGAGGTCCTCAATGTATTTCTTACTGATTTGCACCTGATAAAGAGGATTGCAGCCATTTTTAATCAAAAAGAGTATGGATAGCAATATAAATTGCCGGCGAAATATATTTATTGTAGTCATGTCTATTATGAAGGGTTCAATATTAAAGAGGTCCGTAAATCTTGATAAATTATCAGACAATAAAAATACACTTATAACCCAGTATTTTTTTTACCATAAATGAAGTTAGAAGCTAAAAAAATCAATAAAAATAGTGCTCGGGATCCGTTAGTTTTGCACCAAAGAAAAATCGAAATATTTTGCATCTGTCAGTTATGGGTAGAGTTTTTTGATATGCCAAAGGAATTATGTTAATTGAATACTTTGGAAAGGATAAAACAATAACAAGAAACTGTTAACCAAGTCTTCTGAATCAACTGGATGCGAAGATTATTGAAAAAAGGTGAAAATATGAACGTGTTTTAGTTATGGGAAAATACAAAAAAAAAAAAAAGATTTAAATTCTAAATGTTGGAGTATTCACCATTTTTCTGAAGAATAAAATTTTAACCTCCTCAGATTCTCATTTTTTCCCAAAATGAATAATTTTTGGCCAGAAAACGTTTTAGCCCAAACAGATGAATGGCATCCATTTATTAAAGAGGCATTGATGTAATTAAGGATTTTGTAAGAGCCTGAATGTACTTTTAAATTTAAAAAACTGTCTTTCATTGTCAGGATGAGAAATTTTTACTTTTTTTTCCATAATATAAATATTTTTAATGACAGAATCAGAAGGTTTGACGCAAAATAAACATTTTAAGATATGGTTTTTAAAACAGTGATTTGACCGATGGCCACACACTTATGTGACAAATTCCATAAGGACCACAGCCTTATGGGTTTTTTTGATGCACTTTGAAAAATATCACTTCTCTCCGGCTACAATTTTTGAAATTTCTCGAGTTAATACATGTTTTTTTTTTGTAATATGAAAATTATCCCAAAGTTAGCATCAGATAAGAAAACAAAAATAGTTACGCAATCGAAATAAGTAACAAGGTTAATTTGCAAACTACTAAATCCCAAAATTTCTTTCTTTTTTATATTTTAATAACGCCTTATCTTAAGGTCATAATAAATACAAAAAACAAAACAATTTTTAACTACCGGCATGCTACCTACACTATAAGCATAAAATTTAGTAGACCACGCCTGAGATTATAAAATTTGAATGCCATGGATACATTGGTTAAAAGAAAAATATATATATGGAAATGTTTTTTGTGTATTTGGTTTTGTTTTTGTTTTTAATAAATTATAAAAATTTAATGAAATTGATTTAGATTATATAACTTTTGGACTAGAATAATAATAAACAATTTCCTGTGAACAGTTTTTTTTCAATGTAAATATTTATGCAACTGGAAGTCTGGGTAAAACGACAATGTCCAAAAAAAAAATTAAGGTATCTTTTTGTTAGTTTAGTGGATTTGGAAAAATTTTCTCTATTTTTATCCAAATGTATTACACATGATTCACATATACAAACGCATGTAAGAAATTAATAACGTTTTATTTGTTGGGGAAAAATGTTAGCTGGGAAAAATAACAAAAGTATGATTTATCTAGACTGTAAAAAATAATGCAATTTGTTATGCATATAAAAAGTTTTTTTTTGATGATGAAAATATTTTTTCATTTGTGATAGAGTAAACTTTGCTCTCTATCCTATTTCTCAGCCGTTAACTTTATGCATAAAAAAGTAGATAAATAAACGAAAATTTGGTTGAAAATTTTACAAATACAGAAAAATTAATTATGCAGCCAAAAACAAGTAACCATGTTGGATTGATAAAATTCCTTACTTGCTTAATTTTCCAAGGGTCTTAAAAATTAATTAAACTCAATAATAAAGCAACGGAAAGAGTAGAAATTAAATATTTTCGTGCGTATAAAAGATATTTACCTTCCTAAAAAGTAGGTGAGAAAATTTTCGACAGAGGGAACATATGTATTTCTTGCTGGGAGCCTAAATACATCTAAACCAATATATTTAAGCGAAAAAAAAAAACACACACACACATAGGATCAGAATTAGACAAACTGCAGTAAAAATCTAATGGCTAAATATTGTTTTAGATTTGGAAATCAACCAAATAACCACATACAGACTCTTAAAATGCTTATCCCATTCCAATGAACGTAAATCACAAAACCAATTTAGTGATTATTCAACTTTTTGTACTCTAATATTATGTTACCAAATTTACTCTCAAATTATTTGGAAAAAAATTATTGTATATGAATAACGGAACCGGTATAGTTTTTTGATCAATTTTTAATAAAAGCACAACAGCTAATTTATGATCGAAATTTTGTGCAAAATTGAGTATGCCTGTTAATATCTTTCCTTTTAGTCTAGTGCTTATATAATATTATTTTTTTGATAGTTCAATATGTAATCATAGATATTTCATATCAATTTTTTACTGGTTTACTTATTTAACCCGCGTAGTAATTAAGCGTTCAGCGTCTTTTTTTTTTCATATAAAACTTATTGAATCGATTCCACAATAGAGTATAGCACAAAAGAAAAGAAAAAGAAAAAGAAAGTTAAATTGTAAAGTAAAAATAAATAAATATAAATAGGAAAAACACAGATTCAGGTTTAAGATTGAGTAAAGTGAAAGAACAAGTGAAAGAAACATAAAAGACTAAAGAAAGTAATCAAATGTATTTTTGATCGTAAAAGAGTTAATCCTACTTACATTTGGGCTACCTCTATTACTTTTTGTTTAAGTTTTTAAAGTTGAAAATTATTATATTGAAAATTTAAGCCATAATTGTGATATTTGAAGTTTTAGTTTAAAATGATTTTTTGTGAATAAGACTATGAATCGCATTGCACCGACTTCAAGCAACTTTTGTAGGCTCCATACATTTAAATAACAAATGGTCAATTAATTCCATATAAATGGTAAAAATCTCTTCAAATTGTACAAATTTATGAAGTCACTCAAAGTCGCTTCTATTAAGACAACGGTTTTAACTAAAAATTCACTTAAACGACACGTTAGGTAATAATATCATCTACATTATTTCCTTAGGATTCCAAAAATTTAATTTGCCGATATTTTTCCAATTTTTAACGCTTTTTTAGTATAAGATTAATGACTACTTGAACAAAGGATTTGTTTTAATTACAGCTAATACGTGGTAAAAATTATACCAAAAATAGTACTTCTTTCGAATAGCCGAATTAGCTCTTCTTCTGTCCTTCGAGCTTGTCTACGTCTATACTCCTAAAATACTAATTGTTCTCGGTTCAATGTTAAAGTTTTCGGCAAGCTCCCTCCTTAAATTCTTGTTAGCAGTACATGACACGAGTTTTACTCCTGCAAATCGGCAACATGCTCTCTAGACCCACTTTAATTACTACTAAAACATTATTAACAAACGAAGGGATTGAACTCTTTGATCACTTTCTATTCTAAGCCACTGGGTATTTTTAAATTTTCTAAGCCTGCGAAATCCATACAACCTTTCAAATTTGCTATTCTCTGCTTCGTGGCTTGAAAATGTTTACCTTATCGGTCAGAAAAATATAAAACTTATTCTTAAGTTTTTTTAATTACCATCTGCCATTTTTAACTAATGTTGTTATTAGCTAAATAAAACTTCAAATTTACATGAGTTTATTAGTTAAGATATCAGAAGTAGTGGTCGTTGTGTTTGACTTGAGTTGAATATCTTTAAATATCTTTTAGTGAAGTAACGAAGAAAGTAAGTTAATATTGTAAGCTCTCTAAAGACTCTACCATAATTTGGTATTACCATATTTTGGTATTAGTCTTTGAAAATTATGGCCTATCATCCAGCAGGAAATCTCTTGCTAGACATGCCACGTTCTTCTTGATTTTTTGGTCAGTACACTTTTATAGCGACTATTCACTATAAATTTCTAAATCGTCAAATGGCTCTCTCGTTCCATGTAAAGTATATGGAAATGGCCATTTGTGAGTAAATTTTTAAACATGTTTAAATTTTGAAATTTCTGCGGTTTTTAAAATTTTGACTATCGTAGTGTAACAATATCCTGTAATATACATATATATGCAAAAAATTAACCTAAAAATCCTACGAATATGATCTTTTAATTGGTATACGTCCTTAATTGTATGTTAGTCACACGTTAACGAAAACATGCCTAAGTTTTCTTGGTGTTTTTGTCAAAGCCTCTAAAGTCAAATAACAAGATTATTTTTTTGTTTTTTCTTTTAATCAACAAACGCTCAAGAGCTGCACTTAAATATAAATTTCATTATTATTTAAGAAAGTTAAAAATTAAGTTTGAAATCTGGCATTTTAAATGAATAATTAAAAATGTTTACAAAGAAAATGACAAAAACAAAAAATAAACTAAATATTTTATTATTGTTTTGGTACCTTTAGTACCTTTAGTTTAACTTCGTATTAGTATTTAGTTTTTTTGCTTTGTTTTCTCTCTTTATCGTCACTTATAATAAGGTGAAAATCATATAAATTGTGTTTGTGTTTTGTTAAAAATTTATAGAGTGTAACTATATGGCAATTGATGTATGTAGTTCTGAAATTACCAATTTTTTAATTACCATAGTTACCATAGAATTTGGGATTTCAATACAATATAAAAAAATATTACATGTTTGACTGTAATATTATAAACAAAACAGAAAAGATTTTTCAATAGAATTTATAAATTCAAAATTCAAAAAAAAAATATATTATGTTAAATAAATTTTGATTATTTTGTTTGGAAGTGGAGGGGAAGAAGGGGTGGGGGTTAGTTATTGTTTTCTCTATTAAAATGTATCCAAAGTTACAAACCATGAAGGTCCTGGACCTGGACTGTAATTTTATGAATGTCCGCAGCATTTTTAGTGTTTTTTATTTTTGTTTTTTTACATTACTATGTAAGGTTATTAACCTTAATATCGAAACAATATGACAAGGGCTAACTTAAAAATGAATTATTGAGCTCAGTTAATACATGTCGACATAATTAAATTGTATATAATCTTGCCTAGTAAATAGATTAATCTAAACTCTTTGTATGCTGCTTTAATCGAATTTTTGACACAAAATTACAAAAGTCAACGCAATCTAATTAAGATCAATAACAATATCTATTTTATTTTATTTTTTATCTTCAACTACAACTAATCGAAAAATAATCTCTGAAAATCGTTTGAAAAAGAAAAACCAATCTTCTTTAAAATTTCGAAATAAAAAGTTAAATGATTATATTCAAGGGTAAAGATCTTATGCTTCTTTACTGTTGCTAAATATTTAATGATTTTTAATCAAATTCGATAAAAAGACAATTAATTTTCGTTGAAAAAATTTGAAAATATTGTTATCGGATCGTTAGGAACTAAATTATGTTAAACATTTCAGCTATGTAAATATGCTAATATAAGTAACAATCTTAAGGGTCCTTTTACTGATCAAACTATTTGCTTCCAAAATTAGATCCTGTAAAGGCAACATACAACTTTCCTGCAATGAATAATGCCATATGGCCTAAATTAAATTTCTTATTTACAAAATGAAATATTATTGCATGCGGTTTGACTTGACCAGTCTAGGACATTTTGATCAGATGGTATATATATATATATATATATATATATATATATATATATATATATATATATATATATATATATATATTTATTACTTGATGACCCTTTCTTTTTAATTTTTGAACTTTGAAATAAAAACCAAAAACATTCGTAAAACTATGTGCTCCGTTAGTTAGGGATTTTCACTATTTTTTACGATATCGATATTTTTCGTTATATCGATCCAAAATGTTTGATTTTTTTCTCACAAATCTCTACTTCCATAGATTTAATATGAGACGGGAAAGCCGAATTCAGAAACAAAATAAATATTCCGCTTAACAGAGATCTGCTTCCTTTTTTTTTGTTTTTAAATATAAAACAACAAAATTTTAAATTCAAATTTTTTCCTTAAATTCTTTAGTTAAATGACCAGGAATACTTACAATTATAATTCTAAGTAAACATTAAAAATTGTTGAGACTGAACTTTGAAATGAACTTTCGAAAACTCATACAAATATCTTTCAGAATCAATAAACCGAGGTAAATGTACATTTGTGAATTGAATAAAAGGAAAAACTTTATTTTATCATAAATAAAAAAACATTAGAAAAAAAAACAAACATTAATCCTTAAAAGCAATTCCTGACGTTATATGTTATATAAAACAGCAGGCGATGCTTTTAACCTTAAATAAAAAAAATTAGAGCAAGGACATACTTTATCAGCATAAAATGTAAAAATGTGAAAAACTTTGCTACTTTTATTCAGTTTTTTGACTTTTAACTTTAGAGAAAAGTTGTGATGTCAAGAAATTTCTTGTTTTTATTTTTGTTTTGTATATTTTTGAGGCTTTAGTTCTACATCTAGAAAAAGGATTTCACATTACAATATAAAATATGTTCAAGATAATTTATTTATACGAAAAAATCATTTCATATCTTTTTATTTTTATTCACTTAGTAAATCAGGACAAGTAGCTTTATAGAAAATTTCTAAACGATTTTAGTTAAAACTAAAAATAAGAAAAATTTTTTTTCTCGTTGAATTTAATTAACTATATTTCAGGGATCCAAAAAATATGAATATTAATATATATGAAATGGTAGACAGCCTTACACAATTGACCTCAATATTAAAATTATTGCGTGGTATACACATCGAATAGTTCAATAAAGAAAATTATGTTGCTTACATTAGCAATACATAATTGCAATTAAAATATTAAAAAATGGGAAATGCAAAATTTGCAATTTATTATTAGACCTTAAGGGGCAGTGTATTATTAAAGTTGAATGAATAAGTTAAGATGGACACAATTTATCTATAGAGGTATCCAAAATATCGAAATTTATTGAGTTTTATCCATAAGATAATTTTCGAAATTTCGATTAGCTAAAATCATAACACACGATTTGTTAATTTCAGGCACAAATTGTTGTTCACATATTTAAAAATTTCTTTTACTGCCATTAAATTATATTAAAACGAAATTTGAGGTTATATTTTTAAATTTTTTTCAAATAAACAACAACAAAAATACATGAGAACCCCAGCTTAGTCTAGAAATCTCTTAGGAGGAAACTTATTTGCTCATAATGCAAAATAATCGATAATGAACAGATCTACACAAGAAGAATCAAAAAGTAACGAGGATATTTTATTGAATAGAGAGAACCAGAAATTTATAAATTGACACCGGAATAAAATATTTATTCCTTTTAGATAGTAAAAAACAATTTCTTATTTCGAAAGAGGAAAAGTTTTAGTTTTAATAAATCAAAAATGCAATTATTGCTTGATTTTATATGAGGTTCAATGTGCTGGATTCAGTCGTGTGGATAGTTTTTTGCGGAGGGGTGAGGGGTGCACTTCACCGAATGATTACTGAAAAATTCGCTCACAAAAACTCTATACAAAAAATTAACATTTCCATTAAACAAATACTAACAAATTTATTGGTGTATAATTATTAGGACTTTCAAAAATATACAAAAAATAGGATTGATTTTAATAAATGACTTCAGTAAATTATAATTATATTTTTATTTATTTGAGCATTGTTCATTTCTACCGTAAAGAGGATCTTCGTTAAGTTTCGTTCTTCCAAATAGTTAAGAGCTCCCCGGTAGCCTGCCATATGATTATTTATTAGTAATTTTTTATTTACTGATAAATAGTTTACTGTGATTATAGAAAATATACAAGGTTTTATTATTTTTTTTAATATCTTGAGCCTTCTTGCAAATTTCGACTTCTTTTCACAGAGTTCTCTTTTGCATTTTGTCTGTAGTTTTTACGATCTCCTCATTAATTAGATGATTACCGTACTGAAATGAGCTTGAAATCCTGCACGACGTTTCCTTGGTTTGTTGTTGGCTTTGCAGGATTCCTCAAAGTTTTCTTCATTGTCAATACTTGAGCTACCAGGTAAGGGATGATAAACTTGATGTCAAACCTGTTTATGCTAATATTCCTGAATACTAATTGTTTTAAAACCCACGGGAGGGTTTCCGTCAAGCTCCATATTTAAATTTTTGCCTTTAATGGGCACTCCTGCAAATTGGCAACATGTTTTTTATTCTACATTCTCTATTGAGTATCTAAATTTTTTTCTTCAATTTCCACTAAAATATTAGCAACCAACAGAGGGATTGAGCTTCTTGATCACATCCTTATCTTGGTTAAAGAGCTTGTGAGTTCGTTAAACTTTTGTCACGTATATTCCGAGTTTTGATTCAATTATCAAAAATTAAAGAAACATACTAATCGCCTTTCTACATAAAAATCGGCGCCGGCGTAAACGTCTTAAGGAAAATTCATGATATTATTTGTTTTTTAAATTCCCGATTTCAATAAACAAAATAAAACAAAAATTTTTAATTTTTAGGCCGTATATGCTCTAAAGAGTAGATCATAGTTCAATTTTTTACTCGTCACTGCAAAAATAAAAAACAGGCTTTTATTTTTTAAGCAGAACAGAGAAACATCCTTTTATTTTCTAAGTAAGCAGACATTCTAATTGCGAAAAAAATGTAAATTAAAGTGAAAAGGTCAAACTTTGACATATAATATCAAATATTCAGTAATTTGTTTTCTTTATTTTGGCCTTCACTTTTCAAGTATTTAAAATCTAGCTTCATGGATATAGATTTAACAACTAAGGATATAGTTTATATGAAAGTAAAATAAAAAGACTTTTAAGAGTGTGTCTGTGGTCCAAATAGAAGCAATTTTTTACCGTCCAATTTATCGATGTCATATATTTGTGGAAAAAATGTCGAACTATCCCATAAAAAATGTTTAAATTCACCTCCCTAAGTACCATTTTATTCATGTTAATCATTTAAGTGACAAGTATTAATAAAATCTATACTGAGCGGCAAAAGTCGCGCAAGGTCACTTGAACTAAGGATTGTCATCTAAAAAAGTCATAAATTCAATCCTAATTTTCTAAAATCCACATTTATTGTTTCTTCACTGAATCAAAATGGTAAAAAAGAAAAAAAATACCAAAATGCGAAATTTATTTGCACGCAATGCCATATCTAATTATTAATAATTTACATGAAATTAAAATATTATTTTTATATAAATAAAAAAAACTTTTGTTTGATTTCATTTAGACATAGTAAACATGATGTAAATAAATACAATAAAAAAACATTTCTTTGCCTTTATTTTATAAAAAAAAAAAAATAATTACCAAGAAGACTATAAGTAAAGATGTTAACACGCACAGTATTTTGTTCGTTGTTTTCGAAAAACTTGTTACACCAGACCCACAAATCTACTTGCTAAAACCACAAAAAATTACATCATGTACACAGTTCAATATAAAATTACACTATTTAAAAATAATTAATATTTATACAATTTTAAATTTGTTTATGAAATTTTTTTAATAAAAATTAAAAAGAAAAAACCTGAAATGTACAACAATAAAATCGATACAGCTGTCCTTTATCACCCTTTCTCATGTTTTAACCCACTTTATACAAATAAACATTTATATTTTACTCAGAAATCACTGTTACTGTTTTTTTTATACGTTTTTTGATTTAATTTTGCACATAAAAAACACCAAACATGCATTTAGAACCTGTTGAAAACATATTGTTTTTTATTTCAATCACAAAAATTATCTTTAAAAATCATAAATATTTAAAAGACTTAAATAAAAAGGGAAATTTATAAAAACATTTAACTATAAGTTTTTTTTTTTAATAATATTTAATATTTTTCATTTCAAAAATGAAATAACAACTAATTTTTTCTTGTATTTATAAAATATTTTTACAAAAAAAAAAAAAATGCTAGCGTTTTGCACTCAAAACACAGACAAACTGGAATCGAATCAAATCGAAACTGACATTTGCAGAGAAAACATGTTTGAGCAAAAGAATGCAAACAATCAGCTGTTAGCATTGCCATATTTAAACAATTTTCATGTCACAAGATTTTTATATCTTTTCGACGTGCTTTTAACTTCCAATTGTATATAACTTCACTCTATCTAACGACTGCTTCGCTACACGTAAACTCCTTTTGTTTTTTGATATATTTTAGTATTTAGAACATTCCATTCTATTATAATATAACTTAATTAAGGTAATGTAAGTATTTAATAAAAGGTTAATTGAAAAATAAAGGGAAAATAAGATCAACACATTTTCAAATCTTCTGATTTTTATTAAGCATCTGATTAATATTTTGATTCTTTTTATTACGCTAAATAAGGATAATATGGAAACCTATTACAAGACAAGAGCAATACATTTTACATTATTAGTAATGTTCCTTTTTAGTTTCATTTTTGTAAAACTATGAAATTACAAAAGTACTCAATGTTCATAAATTAGGAACAAAATAAAATAATTTTGACCAAAGTTTCAAGGACAAATTATTCCTCAAAAAAAGAATGGATTTTTTAATGGAATTAATATATATTTGTCGTATGTTTTACATGGTTACCGTAGTCATTCTTTCTAACGTCTAAATCGTTGATCTTTTTGCATATTTGGAGATATTCCAATTTCTCTTTTAATTTGATAATCACCAGCTTTCATTGAACATAAATCTTTTATTAAAAGAACTAAATTTTTATAATTATCTTCAAGATTTAGTACTTCATCTGGTGCTTCACTAGCTTTTATAACTAATTCTTCTAAAGCTGGTCGTAATGCCGCAATTAATGCCGCATGCTCTGGCATAATATCAAAATTTAACCAATTATCAATACGAACTAATTGATTTTTTGTCAAATCGATTCTACGATTTCCAAATAAAAATAAATGTAATGGTGTTACCATAGTCATTTGTTTACATGATACAGCTCTTACACGTATTTTTTCACCAAATACAAAAAATGGATACGGAAATGTTATATGATAATTAGAACAATTAACTGAAGTCTTATGTATTAGAGCTGCTTTAGATTCAGTTGTTAAAACTTTACGTTTTTCTTTATGTAGACAAACATTTGGATATAAGCCCATAGCTAGTAAAGCAATAGCAATATTTAATTGTGGATCATTATCATTATTTGGATTTATAAATCCTTTAAGCATTGTCTCCTCTGGGAAACCAATTTGTTTTAATAATTCAAGTAATTGATGTTTAGCTTCATGAATTACTCTCATTGTTGATTGTTGTAAGCCCTTCCATTCACAAAAACGTATCTCTTCATTTTCACCCCTATTTCTAGCATTTTCCCACATTTGATATGCATTTAACATAGCTATATGATCAGAGCATGTATTACCAGCTAAAGCTTTTTGATGAAAGCTTAAACGACGTTGTCTAAGCTCTAATGCAAAAATTTCTGAAAATGTACTCGAATAGGCGCTTATAGTAGCTAAATAATCAACACAACCAAAAACTGTTCCCAATATTAACATTTTTCCAAGACGTGGTTCAATTGGTAAACGTGCTAAAATCTTTCCCAATGGAGTTAAATCATCATTTTCATTTAAGCATCCCATATCACGTAATAATACTTCAGCTTCAATTACAGCATCAATTGGTGGTGATTCAATTGCTTTTGATAAAAATTGATGAATTGATCCTAAACGAAGTAATTTAATACTTAAAGCTAATTCATGTAATGGTGTTCGCAACATTTCTGGTGTTAGATGTTCCTCCAATTTTTCAAAACGAGCTCTTGAGCAGAGTGTAAAACAAAGTCCTGGGCGAACACGTCCAGCTCTACCTTTTCGTTGTTCCAAATTTGTTTTACTCGCCCAAACTGTAGCATAGCTTGTCATATTATTATGTGATGTAAACATTTTCATTCTTGCCTTACATATATCAATTACAAAAACAATATCATCAATAGTAATCGATGTTTCAGCAATATTTGTTGAAAGTATAACCTTAGTTACATCCTGTGGAACAGGTTGAAATACTAATCGTTGATCTTCTCTTGGTATTTGTGAATGACATGGTAAAATTCTATATTTTGAACTACCAAATATTGGGCTAGCTTGTAAATGTTTCATTAATGCAAAAATTGCACTCCATCCTGGTAAAAATATTAATACAGCTCCATTTATATTTTTATCACGTATTAAATTTAATATTGCTTCAATTAATTCAAAAGAACATTCTGATTCTGACATTTGTGCCATTGTTGTTTTTGTTTGTGGTGAATATTTTTCATGTATAATTTTATTAAGATTTTGTTCATCTTCTGTACCATCATTAATTTCATCGATATCATCATCTTTTTCTCCATCTTTTTTTCTTTTACGATTATTTTGATTTAATTTAAATTTTGTCAATTCAATACAATCTTCTAAAAAATATTGTTGTACTGCATATGTACGACCTGGTATTTCAATAATACAACAATTATTAAAATATTCAGAAAATAATGTCGTATCAATAGTTGCTGACATAAGTATAACACGAAGATCTGGATATGTATGTATCATATCTCTTAAGACAATTAATAAAAAATCACTATTAACATCTCTTTCATGTATTTCATCAACAATTATATGTGATATACCCCTTAAACCAGATTCTAATTTTCTTAATAGTACACCAATTGTACAAAATAATATAGAACCATATGGTCGAGGTAATACACTTTCAAATCGTACAGAATATCCAACTGATTCACCAATTATTTCTGCCCGTTCTGTTGCAACCCTTTCAGCTACTGAAATAGCACTAATACGACGCGGTTGTGTTACATATATATTACAGAAAGCACCTTGTGTTGTATTAATATAATCTTCAAGAATATATTGTGCTACTTGTGTTGTTTTTCCACATCCTGTATTTCCACGAATAATTAAAACTGAATTCTTATTGATTTCAGACATTATACGATTTCTCATTGAAGCAACAGGTAATGTTTGACGAAATTCTCTAAATTTCTGTAAAAGAAGAAGAAATTCTTTGTTAGCTTCAAATTTAATAATCAATTATTCAAAATGTAACATCAAATATTTAACACATGGAGGAATAAGGAATATTATTTATTAATCATCAAATATAATATTTCAAATTAATTATTTATTTTTTTTATATTAATTGTTATAGTTTAATTCGTTTAATGAATAAGACTTTAAAAAACCTAAATTAGCAAGTTGGATTATGTCAAAACTATAATCTTGAATTTTAGAGGTTTTAAATCAGAATCTTAGTTTTTATAACTAAAAAATAAGCGTCATTTACTTCTTTGATCTGAAGAAATTTACAACTAAAGCGCATCAATTACTGAGCATTATTAGAAGATTAATGCCAAATTAAAAAAATGTGTAAAATTTTTACATATCTTGTTCTATAGTGACAAAAAAAAATTACATAGAGGGCATGATTTGAACTTGAGCAAAAACTTGGAAGAGGAAAAAAGAAAAAAATGAATTAGAGCTTAATAGAACCTGAAAGAGTTTATTGCCTTTTTTTGTGAAAAAATGAATGGTTATGGGAAGAACTAGATTAGTGGAAGCGCTAGAAGCAAAACAAACTATTCAAAATTTTAAAAAAATACCAAAATAGCGTAATTATAAAGTTTGTACTCAAGTTAATAATTATTAAATAAATTAAATTAAAAGTTCTTACTTCTAGTTCACTTGATTGAAAAATTTTTTCCCGACTTGTTTCAAATAAATCCAAAGATAATTTTTCTAATGATGCAGATGCCAGATAACCTTCATCAATGTTACAAGCTGTCCATGCATTCCAGTTTTCTTGAGGTGGCGCCCATTGAATTACCGAACTTTGAGATGGTTTTTTATCACTTTGAAATTTTTTCTCAATTTTTGTTGGCTATAAATTAATAATATAATGATTATATTAATATTTATATAATATATAAATCAAATAAGATTACTATTAGACTATATGATTCAATGTCGGAATGAAATGGTTTATTATGTTGAACAACTTCTAAATTAAGTTGATGCGTACAATCTTTTAATCGATTTATTAAATCAGGATAAATATTAATTTTATATGGTTTTAATGGTTCATCGTCTTTTTTTTGTTTTATAGAACCAGAAAATGCTTCAATTACACCCAAATGATATAATTGACGGACTAGTGAAAGTGCGCAAGATTTACTTGCTATCTGTTTATTGGAACCAGATTCCCGTGCTTGCAGATTTCGTTGTAGTTCTCGAACAGAAATAGACATTTCAGCCATATAACTCCTAAATAAAAATTTTAAGTATTAAATAATCATATTTAATTTAAATCAATTATAAAAATAAGCTAAGTAATTTTTGTCTACATGTTTCACATCAAAAATTTACTAATAGTTTTAATAAGTTTTTACCTTACTTAGTGATAAATTTCAAAAAAAGTTCTATACTAACCTAGAATGATCAGGACCAATGGCAGTATATTTATAATCGGCTACAATTTTTTTCATTTGCATAAATTGATGAAGTTTTCCTTTTGCATTTTCAATTGTCCAATTACCATGTATTGCTGCATTAACATCAAGAGATTCGGCCTCTTCCATATTAAGTTTTTGTTGTGCACGATTAATATAATCAAATTTTCTTGTATTATCATCTTGATGAATTGGATGATATGCTCGTCCCAAGTCTTGCGGACCTGTACCGTCCTTAAATACTTTAACATTTTTTAAATTTTCATCATGTGATGATTCTACAGGAATTTCGGAACATTTAATATTTCCATCAGTTGGTAAATCCGTTGGATTTATTTTACCAACTCTAGTTAAATAATTAACATAATCTCGTGCTGCATTTTTCTCAGCATCTTTCTTAGTAGTTGAATTTCCTACACCAACATAAGAAAATGATGATACACGAACTTCACATAAAAATCTTTGTTTGTGTTTCAGACCTAAAATTATAATAGTTAAAGTCAAATAAACAGTTATGATAAATTAATAATAATATTTCTTAAGAGTACAATTTATTAAAGCAGTTAACGCGTGATCTTAAACGCTATAGAAGATTCATGACGAAAGCTGAAAGGAAAGATTGCACTACTATAAAGCAAATCTTTCAACACTATTTAGATCGTAACATAATTTTGGAAAAGCTAGAAAAGGAAGCGCACTTAGAAAAGACAGAAATGCAGAATGTAAGACAGAATGCTAGCCTCTTATCCATAATCATTCAGTATTCTCTTTGGAAAAAAATTAAACAAATAACAAATCAAGGAGATCCCATGAGCTCAATGTAAAAACCGCCAACATCTTGAGATCAATAAACAAGCAAAACATTTCAAGGGAACTATATTGATTTCTAAAGATTTAAAACACTAAAAATTGAATTTCGAAGCATATAATCATACCAGCAGTTCGTACTTCAAACTCAGGTTCTAATTTGTTTTTGGAACACCATTGAACAAGAAATGTTTTACTATCTGACATTGTTTTAATACTTCTTATTTAATAGAAACCCAATATTTTTATTAAAAAATCTATATACTAAAAATGCGTACTTCATGACAAGCTGTACAGGTTAACCAACCCCTAAGAAGTATACATTTAAAAATGCATATAGAAAAACCAATTAAAAATTAAACTATTTTAGATTAATGAAACTATTAAAATTATTACTTATGGTTAAATTAGATGACAAAAATAAATAAATAATATGTAATATTTTAATGTAACCTTTTTTTGAAGAAAAATTAATATTAATTTCTTTGAGGTGGTATCCCTAACTTTCTGTCAAAATTCCTATTTAAAACACACATGTGTATTAAAAACTTTATCCGTGCTTTATCGGGATATTTCGTCTAACTTCGTTTTTGTTTTGTCCCCATCTTTCTATTTGTAATAAAATTAATGCAAAAATATTAAATTGCTTTATTAAACAATTTGCATTTATATTTAATTTGATTTGTTAAATTTTTAGATTTTGTTAAATAAAATTTTTTGTTTTTTCTTTATTAAATTATATTTTTTTTATTTAACGATTGAAAACCGGTACCAGTATTAATTAAACAAATGTTTTAAATATTAAAATTCATATAAAAAAAAGTTTTAAATAATGCTTCAAATTTTTTTATAATGTCGAAAAGAAATATTTCATATATAAAACCTGAAGAGCCTTCCTTTTTACGTAAACTTAAAGAACAAATAGGATATAAGGAAGGTCCAACAGTTGATACCAAGGTAAATTCATTTTTTTAAATAATTTAAGGAAATATTTTCTTTAATTTTTTGTTTTATTTTTTATAAATAATATATTTACATTAAATTTTTAGCGGCAAAAAATAGAAAACAATATAGACGAGGAGGACATATCTAATTTTGAGGGTTACGAAGAACAACCACAAATTGTAGTGCTAAAAGCAGGCGACTTAACAGCAGAAGAGGCAGACGCAGAGAAGAAGAGGATTGAGAAAGGTGGGCATAGTAGTAATTGAAGATTACATTTCTTCTCAGTTTCATTCGTAAATTCTTGTTTTATAAAAAATTTTGGCATGTGTTTTAAATATAATTATTGTTACTAAATTTAAACAAATTATAATATTATTTATATTAAAGGGTATTTATGTATATATATATACAATATATATATATAAAGTTTAAGTTAAAATGTGCAAAGTTCTATTCTAGTAACAAAAAGTGAAAATTCAATAAAGCATCATTAATGGTGCATTATAAAAAATTGAAATAATTAAAAAATAACAATTTAATATAAATAAAACAATTAAATAAAGTATAATTAATTGAATTAATAAAACAAAATTAGTTTTTTGTTTGTTATTTTTATATTTATATATATTTACTTTCAATTCTAAACATAATATTGCAAGAGTCTCATCGAGCCCCAAATGCGTTGTCAATGATATAATTTCATTACAACGCATGTTTAATGTTATTATATTGTATGTACGTACCGCCAATGAATCAATTAACTGACAAAATATTTGTTTTTGTTAGTTAATATTTTCAAAAAAAGTATTAATAATAAATCTATATAAATTTTAAAATTATTTTAGATAATAATTATTTTTTTAATTTATTTTCAGAAGAAAACGAAAAACCTGCAGATCTAAGTCAGCGTATCATTTTTAAAGGGAAAACTAAAACATCTGAAACTGATACTAAATTTAAAAAAGAGGATAAAGAAAAAAATAATAAAGCTAAAGTAAAAAATAATAAGCTATCATTTAACGAGGACGACGAAGAAGAATATTACTAATATATTTTTTGGTATGTTAATTTTCTTGTCTACTTTAATTATTAGCAATTATTAAAAGGTTATCAAAGAGGTTTATTTTATTTTGCTGAAGTTTTGATATCAAAATATAGTTTACATAAAACTTCATTAGAATTCTGACTAATAGTGCGTTTTCACTGAACCTTGTGCCTAATACCTATTCAATAATTATTATTGACATATTTGAGAAATAAACTAGAGATTTCCCATAAAAATACTAAAAAAAAAAGGTACTAAATACTAAGTACTAAGTTCCGTGAAAACGCACTATTAAGTCTTTTCCGATAGAAATTTTGTAATTTGGTATTATAGATTTATTGATATTGATCATTTGTTTGACAAGTGTCCATAAATTCCAAATAAATGCTAAAATCCTTTACACGACTATTCTTCATGTTAGGAACTTTTCGGTAGCAAATTTTCGGTTTGTTGGCACTCGAGAATGCATATATCTAAGGTTGCCCACAGAGTGCAAGCTTATAGCCAAGCTGACACCGATTCCGATAAAGAAGACTATAAAGTCGTTATGAGTAAATCAATAGGGATCTGCTAAAAGTGTACAGAGTGCAAGCCTACCAAAGATTAGACTCTCGCAAAGGGAATCGGTGTCAGCTTGGCTGTAAGCCAGCAATCTGAAGGCAGCCAAATTCTTATTAAATTATGCGTTAATTTGTAGTAGTGAAAGCTGTTTGTGTTTGTAAAGCTACCCAAGAATCCAGTTTGATATGAGATTACACTGTATCACACGAAGCTGGCATCTGACATTCTGACATAAGACCGTTTTGCATCTTATCAATACATATTTACAAATTCAGGTATAGTGAGCTTTATAGTGCATTTTTATTGCATATGGCTTGCTAAATTTGGAAACAGGAGTGATCTCGTGTGATACTGCGGATTCTTTTTAACATTGAAAAGTAACTACATTCCTTTTGCTCTTTATACTTCCCGTCTGTGATTACAAAAAGTTGTGAATATGAGGAATGTATGAAATCGGCAAAATATCTTCCGTTATAATTTCTTTCAAACCCACTTCGATAAAGATCAAAGCCTAGTGCTCTATGTTTTTAAAATTAAAAATTTTAATTATGACTCCGAAGTATATTATGGAGTGAAAATTATAAATATATTATTTTTTACTTTTAAACCTTTTATCTTTTTTTTCGCATGCAGCTATAAGAAATACAATTTTAAACATTATTTTTTAGAAATTATTTATCTTGCTTCTTCGAATTTAATACTAATAAAACTATAAATAAAATTTGCTGTATAAAAATTATTACTAGGATCCCTAAATAATTATTTAACAAAAATCGGTACTTCGGACGGTTAAAGTAAATTAAGCTCTGCACAAAAGTTTTTTTCAATTGCAGCAGGTTTATTGGAAGTTTAACACTAAACACTGAAAAAGAAATTTCTTACATTCATCACATGTTAAGAAAAATTTGACATATAATTCCATTTTTCATCTGTTGTGTGCACTCGTACGTCATATTCATCTCATTCTATGGAGCTTAAATAGTTTCCCAAAAGTCGATTTGAATTTAGATTAACAGCTTTTTGAATTAATATTCAACACAGGTTTAATAGAATTTCTAATATTGACAGAAAAAATAATATCTTGGTCTTATTTTATTTATACCTGGATAAAATAAAATAACAATAAATCATTTTTGAATTGATATTTGGTAAAAACTTTCAATGAAATTAAGAATACTTAAACAAATCATTTGTCAAAAATTCGCAGGGAAAATGAATTCGAATTTTTGCTTAAATATGGGGGTTTAATGTCGAAGAGAGCAAAATATCCATCTAATCGTCCACTCAATAGAAAGGAAAAGGAAACTTTAGAAAAGAGATTTTTTATATTTATAAATTTATATTGGAAAACTATGGATTTGAATGTCATAAATAGAAAAGCAGCTCTTAAATAAGGAGAGAAAAAGTCGCAAAATAAAAAAAAACCAAGACTAAATTGATATAGCATTCCTACATTAATTGTGAGTTCGGGTTATAGCATAAGAAACTAAGAAATCAGGAAAACAACAGTTTTTGCCTTTCTCTTGAATATTGTCTCTAAGTTATGAGCTGTCAATTATTTTTCTTTTTGTGAAGTCTTTATACACTTTAAATTAATGCCAACAAAAATGTTTTTATTGAAAAATAAAAACTTTTTGGTAAATTTTTAAAGCAATAAGTCAAGACTTCATAATAATTTTTTTGTGTTCGTTCAATTAACAAAAATTATGTCACGTTATGGCAAAAGTTAATAGAGATAATTAGAAAACTTTTATGCACTTTTAAAAACGAATGGCGATTTTTTATATTTATGTTTGTAAAATACGCTACGCTGTCCTTAAATGCAACACTTAAATAATTTAACTAAATCTGTTATTTGTGGATAATTTTATAAAAAACACATCCAACAGTATTCCAATATTAGAATTATTTGTTCAATATTTTTCCTTTACAGAAATGGTTTCTCTTTAAATAAACTTCCTCCATATTAGATTTTGAAGTTCAAATTCCCATATTAAACGTTTTATAGTTAAATATAAATCATTTTAGTATTTTCAAAAAAACTTCTTTAGAAGAGTATTATTTACGGTATCTTAAAAAAAGCTCAATTATCTTTAACTAATATTTTTGTACTTTATGTGGTCAATTAATTTTCTTAAAAATTTGTTGATAATCAAATGCTATTTAGAAAATAATCATAATTTTTTGAGTCAGCTTTTCTTGTTGGATTAGATTGAGGAACTTTAACCATTTGTTACACTTTATGTATGTATACTATATAATATATACGACTCTTTTCCTGCCTTTTTAAACCAAACTTAAATGTGCTTCCTACACAGTTTTTTGGACCCTACTTTCTGTATACCTTACCTTTGAAGGCAATTTAAATTGAAAATTTACTAACCTCGCATATAGGCCTAAACTGAAATAAGATAATTTTATGATGAAAACAATCGAAGGATATTTTTCTATATTTAATGAATATTGTAAGTCGTATTTCTCTTGTTTGTGAATTAAAATAAAATCTATAGAAATAGTGTGCTGGGAAGGAATCTAATTATTTAATTGCCCCAAAAACTATAGAAAAAAATATAATTTACTTATTAACTTATATTTCTAGGGATGAAATAAGAAATTTTACAAAAAAATTAAAACCTTCTGTTTATTTTATGAATAAGAATAAAATGCGATACTATTTCTTACAAAAAGAAACCTTTTAAAGAATACTGATGTCCTCAGCTCTAAGCCTGATTTACATGATGATTCGATTTTCGTAAATTTTATTTAAGTAGAAACACAAATAAAAAGGAGAAAGTAGAAAGATGTAAAAATACTTTTTTTTACTTTAAAAAAAAAAAATAAGACTCGAAAGTCATGTTTGAAAAGTTCGATTTTAAAAAATAGTGAGGACACTTCAACTCGAATCTTCCATTAAGGCAGTTTAATAAAGCAAGTTTCAGAGGTTTATACATTTGCACAACAAAGCGATTTCGCTGCTACTGGAGCGGTTGTAGAATTGTTTGTGGCTTATGATTGATGGTCCTTAAAATAGTTAAATATATACGGTTTAAACGGACGAAACCAAGTAATTCTCAGTAAATCGACTTTCTAAAAAAAGTTGTTTGACAAAAATATTGTTTATAAATTTACATCCAATAGCAAATAAAATTTGTTTGGAAATTTATGAGTCATAGATTTCTTGAAATCCAGCAAGCCTGCTAATTGATAGAGCTGTGTGTCTACATATATTAGAGTTTTGGACAGCAGAATTATATGGGGAATTATAGCAATTCTGAGGCGTGATGATACTCACAGAAGTATATTGACTGCAATAATTACATTACAATTCCTTTCGAAAAGTATAATTTGTTCCTTTAAACTAATTCAAGTCAATTTAATATAATAAAACTAGTTAGAAGGCATAAGTTATATATTTTCAATCAAAATGTTAAACTCAAAAAAACTATTGACTATAATTGCGCCTCAGAACTGCTATAACTCGGTGTATAATTCTGCTGTCCAAAACGTTAATCTAGACACCAAGTAAATTTTTTGGTAATTCATCTTTGCGAACGTATTTTGAAATATGCACCAGATAAATTTAAGTGGAATATTTATCGTATAGACCAGGGTTTCCCAAAGTGTGCGTCGTGATGCCCCAGGGCGTCCCGGCGCTATTTTCAGGTCGCCGATAGACGGTACGTACAGGTCATCTGCACGCAACGTAATAAGTGAATATTGTTTCATCTCGCTTCCCGCTCTTTTGTTTCCTTACACTTTTGTTTATTTATCGTTCGGCCAGTCCCGATTTGTAAAGTTATGCTCAGAAAATCAAGCTTATCCTTATTGATTTTATAATGTACTATTATATTTCCTAATAGAAAATACTAAGAAAGAAAAATAAAGCATAAGATAATTTTTGGAGTTTTCTTTAATAATAAATAAAGTAATCTCAATGCATGTTAGAGAAAGCACAGTTTTTTTAAAGAAGGGCGTCGCGAAAAATTAAAGTTTGTAAAGGGCGTCGCAGGTATAAAAAGATTGGGAACCTCTGGTATAGACAATTTATTTTCCCAATTTATTATTATTAGACAATTATATACTAAATTAAAATTTTGTTTAATTTAAAATTTTTCTTTTAAAATAATTCAAACTTTTCATGCTGATTATTATCAGCAAAAAGTTTTTAATAATTTTATTTAAGCCCAGTGAAAGTCTTTATCAGAACATAAAATTTAGATTTTATGTTTTTATATCTCTTTTTTTCTGCATGTGTTATTCAATATTGCAATACTAAAAGGCGCACAGGGTCAGTTTTGGTGTTGGGGAGGATTTTTTTATATTTTTTTTTACTGGTTAATTAATAATTAGATTTTGATGGACTAAAAAAATATGTATGTATTCGTGTAAAGAAAATCAGTAAGTTGGGATTTAAAAATTTTAAATTTTATTCTATATGTAAAACGCTTTTTAAATCATTCTTTTTTTTATATTTATTTAAAATTTATTAAATAATAATAAATAAAATCTTACAATTATTTTCAAATTTGTTTATACTGGGGGTATTTTTAAAATTATTTAACCTTTTTTTTGTGTTGTATGGATAAAATAACTTCATTTTTCTTTTGGATTATTTAATATTTTAGTTACTAATTAAGTTTTCAACTTAAGTATAAAACTTTTAGATAACAAAATTATTTTACTTAACATTAATATATTTGTATAGAAATATATTAATAAATTAATATATATTTATGCCTATATGCGTTCATATTATATACATAATTATATATATATATATATATATATATATATAATGTATATTATATAGTATCTAAATGTTCGTTTTATAAAATTGATTTGGTCCTCTCTTTTTAGTAGTGTAGCTTTCCGCTCGTTTTGTGTATATATATAGTACAGTTATATAGCTTTTTATATTTCCGACGTACTATATATATATATATATATATATATATATATATAGTATGAGATCTGATGTATGGTTATATATATATATGTACATAGCTCAGTGTTGGAGCTCTGCGCGAGGCAAGGGAAAATGTTAAAAACCTATTTACATATGTGTTGGTAATCACATATAAATATATATATGTAAATATATTTATAATAAAAAATATTTTTGTTTTTTAATATTATATCCATATAAAAAAATTTTTTGTTAATTATTCTTTTTCAATCTTGATGCTTATCTATTTTTTAAATTTTAACTTACATCCGCGTTTGTTTTTTGTTTCTTAAAACTTAATAAGTAAATATCAGTTAAATATGAATTTTATTGCTAAAGTATTGTTTTGAGAAGTTTAAAGTTATATAATTTGATTTACATGAATGTTATTAAAACTTATAAAAAGGCTTATTTTATAACAATTAATTTTTAAATTATAATTTAATTACTCATTGCGTTACCAAGGAACCTTTATACATACACATATATATATATTTATAGATATATATATATATAAGGCAGATTGTTGATTTTTTTTTTTTTATTGTTTTTCTGTTATTTTCGTATTCATCCCATATTTATTTTCTTCTGTATTCCCCGGATCAGAAAGCGTTTGTTGGTGTAATCGGAAAGCTGAGGGGAGTTATGGGAGAAGAATATTGTGAAGTAAGCTACGATTAGCGTCATGTTTCTGATTCCGTTTTCTTTTTTTACATATTTGTTTTTGTTAGAATAGTAATGGCCGACATTATTTTATTGCAAAAAAAAAAAAAAATTTAAAAAGCGCATAACACTATTACAGTGCCTGAAAAAATCAATGATATTTATTATAGTTTTAATTTTTGTATTATTTTTGTTTTTTCTATTTTTTAATTAATAAAAAATTGTTTTATTTAAATAAATTTGGAAAAAAAGCTTTAATTATTGTATTAGTAACAATATTCTAATAAAATTTTACGGAAATTCTTTTCCAAATTATTTCAATCATTTAAAAAAATTAAATTAAAGAAACACTATATTTTTAGGAATTTTAGTTTTTTCTGAATATTTAATCATCATTATTCTATTGTTCGCCATGCATGGTTTTTCTTTCAAATGAAGACTATTGAAAGGCTATTGAGCAAATTTATTTAAAATAGTTTTACTTAGTTCTAAATACTAAATTTTTGTATTTTTATTTTTTTTTTTAAACAAATAATTAACTTGGTTAGTTTTTTTTTCTTGTAAAGTCCCAAAACTACATTTGCCATTTTTATTAAATCCTGAGCCATAAATTCGACTCCATTCATTGGTAATTTCATGTTTATTTTATGGTAGGCTTTCTATTATCTTGTTATGATTGATTTTTTTTTTACATAAAATTACACAAATTACAATTACATTTGATAATAAAAAAAAGCCGGGCAGAAATGACAATAGAATATTTTATATGGGTTTATAATTTTAATAGATTGAAATTTTTATCCAATCGCAGTTGAAAAAAATTAGTTTCGATTCTGAGTTAACAGCTGATAGACATATTTTTTTGAAAACGGATAATTAAAATTGCGAACTTTAGTAAAAATAGTTTTACTTAATTCAAGCCAGATTCTGAGATTAAAAAGAATAATTTGTATAGTTGGTGAAGGTAAATCCTTAGTATGTACATAATAAACCATAAATTCCTATGTCCAGGCTTTCTTTTTATTGGGATTATTTAAACTAAGAGTGGTTTTCTGGACTTAACTAAAAATTGATTTGTAATTCATATAAAAGAAGTTTGTCCCGCTGATGGATGGTTATTAATCTTTTTAACTGGATTAAGCAATCGAATCAAACATCAATTTTGATTTAAGTTTAGATAGAGACCTTCTTTAATTTAGACAATTATTGATATATTTTTTTATTCTGTTACTTCCCCTAAAGTCCTTTATGATCAGCTATTGAGTATATTGGTTTTTATTTTACTATTTTTCAAAAATTTTCACGATTTTCATATATATAAAAGCGTATTACATACTGCTAGTTTTATATAATGATGATTATTGGTTCTATACCAGGGATGGCGAACCAATGGAACGAGTGCCAATAATGGCACGTCACTGATCACAAAATTCATAATTACATGACATGACTCCTCTAGTGATCTGTCACCAACTGACTCAATTCAATTTCGAAATACATGAGAAACCAGACGAAGACCAAGCTACTGAAGAATTTATTTCTGTGATTGATTCTTCAATTAAGGAATTTTCAGCGAAAATTTCTCAGTTCAAAGAATTATCCGAAAAACTCAAATTTATTATGTACTCTGATGTAACGTCATTTGATAAACTGAATTTGTCCCAATTTGATTGGTTGAAAATTGAAGAATTTGAAATGCAGCCGATTGATTTCCAGTCTAGCTCAATATGGATTCAAAAATTTATTGAAACAAGAAAACCTATGCCTGCGAGTCATTATTTTCAGAGATGAATAACATTAAAGATTCGGTTAGAAACCGTTTGACAAATGACTACTCTTATTTTTTTGTAGTAAATAAAGAGTTTTGAGTTGATAGTATTTATTATTATTATTTTCCCAATTATCACAAAGTCAAAATTATTTAGTGGCACGTCTATGACCTCATGAAACATTTCTTTAGAAAAATAGCACGTTGATATGTAAAGGTTCGCCATCCCTGTTCTATACAATTTCGAACTGTTTTTAAGCACCTTTGTACATCTTATACATTATTGTTAATATTAAAAACTAGTTCATACTAAAGATTTTGAGTAGAATCATTTGTACAAATATGGAAATATAACTTCTTTTTTTAAATAGAGATCTTTAGCATTCTATTATCTTTATATAGTATTCATATTAATAAATATAATTTTCTATCTTTATCAACAGGAGCAAACTTTGAAAGAAAAATAGTATAGAACCAAAGAATTAAACATTACAACTTCCTTCAAAAAATAAGAAAGTTTATGTACATCCTAATCATACCTTTAAAAAATTACTTTTTTTTTTAAATTAATTTACAGTTTAACATTCCAAAATAACGATAAGTATACCAACCAAATCGAAAGCAATATGATAAAAAACCCCAATTCTCCAACCTTCTATTCTTCATACTTTGAAAAAAATACATACATACATAACCCTGCACCCCAATAAATCCAGGATTTAATAACAAAAAAAAAAAGCTGCTAACATTTTTTTTTAACAGTAGCTAAAAATAAATACATATCATTAATTTATATGTTCAATTTAAATATTTCAGGATTTTTTTTAGAAATTTTTAAAATTAGAATTTTGCCAATGATCCAAAAAAAAACAAAAAACGAAAAAAAAAAGAAAAGTGTAATCAAGCCCTTCCCGTAGAGAAAGATATAGATAAAAGTTATCGGGTTGACCTAACGTATTTGGATGTTGGAAATTCTCTTTCAATCCCCGCGCTGTCGGGTGGAATACGTCATTGCACGAAGGTTATTCACGTGACCCATTGACGCCATTTTATTTCAGTCGGTCTGAAAGCAGTTGGCGACGAGAACGACGACGTCCTGTGTTTCCGAAAATTTTTTTTAAAAATTTCAGTAAACTTTTCGCAAAATTCAACAAAACTATATTAATTTGTTTATAAAATTGTTAAAAGTATATAAAATACTTTAAATAGATAACCACGTGACTAATTTAATTATTTATATTTAAAGTATTAAAAATCGGAAAAAGTTGCGGGTGGTTTTTTCTTTTAAGTGCATTGTTGGTTAGTACAAAATAGTAACATGCTGCAATGTTTCATATATATATATATACATATATAAATATAAATATAATAACAACTACATTAAATATTTTGAATATGTGTTACTGCATGCGATGTATAAATGATAGATAAAACAACAAAACTTGGCATTTGATTTAAATGTATTGATCCACACACATGATATTCTTTTGTTGGATAAGGGCAACAGCTGTACTATACAGATGTAAAATTCAGATTGTATATGTTGACGCTCTACAATGATAGGTTCTATATGCTATATATAAAGAGAAATGTCAAATATAAATATATATATATATATATATATATATATATATATATATATATATTTCTTATGTGACAAGTATATAAGACTACGCACATAATATAATTTCAACATGGCGACGGTAATGGGCTAGGTACCAAAAATATATAAAAAAAAACAATTAAAAAAAAAACTAGTTACATAGTTTTATTATGTTAATATTTAATAACAAAATTAAAATACACTTTACCATGTGGATGTTTTGTTTTGATTAGTTTATTTGTCGCGTTATTAGTGAAAAGTACATATAAGATTCTTAGAGTATGTGTTGTATTAGATTTAAGAAAAAAAGTTTTTGCATATACAAGTTCAATATGCTTTAATGTATGAATCAGCTGTTTAAGATTACATACGTGTATTCTAAAGTAATTTAGCGGTGAAATTTTTTCATTCATACATTTTAAGGGAATGTAAACAATGTGCCGATTTTGACATATGTCAAAAAAAATGTAAAAATCTTTTTTTTTAATTATTTGAATACCTCTAAGTGTTCATTTCACTCGTTCTTATACCCTCGTGTACATACCTCGCGTACCCCCTTTTATCTATGTTTATATGTCATAACCTAACCTCAATTACTTTTTTTTTTTCAAACAACTTCAGTTTTCTATATGGAAAATATATTTTTTTTTTTCATAATTAAAAAAAAGTATCTATTTCGCAAAATGAAATTATATCTAAATGAAAAATAATTCATTTAAAAATTAATTAATATTATATTTTGATTTATTGTTTTTTTTTTTTGTAAATAATATATTTATTTGAATCTAATTTAATATTCAAGGTAGTTTTATTTTATTTCAAAATGGCGGCGAAAGAGAGTAATAACATAAAAAAAAATACATAAGCAAAATATTTTATATATTTTAAAAATATTATAAAAGTTATAACAATTATATTCTTAAAAATTAATTTTTAAAAATTTTTTAAAATTCATAATCCAAAGTGTTTTGGCAGCTTAAAAATTTATTTTATAATTATTTCATAATTGAACTATAATTAAGCGGAAAAAATTGAAAGTTTTGTTATTATAATTATAGTTAGAAATATTGAAATTCAAAGATTTAATATTGGAATTGTTTATTTGGTTCTGGAATATTTGAACTTGATAATTTTTTATAAAATGTTTATGATTTTTGTTAAGTATGAGTATTAAGACAATTCTTTATTGTTATTTTAAGTTAAATTTGATTCTATATATAGAATTCTTACTATCACTAAATCTTAAATTGAATGACACTTTCTCTAAAAGTCTATTTGGACTCTTATATAGAAAAAATTATACGTTTGTTTCGTTAGTATTACAATATTCATTTTAAGAAAATAGTAAATTTGTCTTAAAAATCAAATTTAATATTTTTCTTATACCTAGGTGAGAGAAATAAATACGTAAAGTTCTTTTTTTTTTGTTTGCATATTCTTAGAATATGTTGTAACTGTTATTAGATTAACAACGAAATTCAATATATTCTTTTTCTTTTCTTTGTAACCATTTGCGTAGAATACTTTTTATTATTAGTGTTACGAAAATCATCATAACTTTTTTTTTATTTTAAATATCTAATTTTTGAGTAAATCATAATTATCTACTTTTATATTTATTCTTTATTTTAGATAAAATAAAAGGACTTACACCTCTTGTATAGTTTTCTTCATTTTTAAAATGGGTGATGTCGGTGCAGTATTACCCGACAACCCATGTGAAACACCAACTATTAATGGAGAAATAAATGGAGTTTGTAGACCAACCGAAAAAATGGAAATTGATAATAATGACTGTGATTCGCAAATTTCGTCTGAAAATGGAGTTTCAGATAGCTCAGAAAAAACACCTAGTACTAATATTATTATAGCTAAGGCAGAAAGTCTTAATAAAAACGATCCATCATTAAAACAAACATCAAAAATATCAACATCTTGCGATATTATAAATACCGAAAATGATAAAAATACATTAGAATTAATTGCTGATAGTACTAGTGAAACTAAAGATGAAATTATTGAAAATGGCATTATTATGGAGAAAAATTCACCATGTAAAGAAGATAATTTAAGTGAAAATACTAATAAACCGTCATTAGAAAATGGTGAAATGAATAGTATAAAAACTATTGATAATACAATAAATGATGAAATTCAAATAATTGAATCAGATGAAGAAGTTGAAGAGATTGAATCAAGTATAGAAAGTGAAACAAATATTGAAAACAATCAAAGTACAAATCAAGAAAATAAAAGCGAACAAATGGAAGTTGATTCAACAACCAATAGTAATACTCTAGAAGAAAAATGCCTTTCATCTGTACAAAATGATGATGATGCTGCTGTAGTTATACAATCAGATTCAGAAGGAGAATCTGATAGTATCACTAGTGATATAAAGCCAGCAAATACAACTGAAAGCCAAAGTATTGTAACCAATTTAAATATTGATGAAAATGAAAAAACTGATGATGATGTCCAAGAAGTTTTAAGTGATAAAGATGATTGTGTTGTTATTGAAGATGATTATAAAAAAGAAAATGACTCAATATCAAGACCAAATAATCGGCAAAGAAAAAGTGCTGTTAAAGTTAGAGATATATCAGATTTTGATGATGATATATCTGAAGTAATTGATGATTCACCATTAGAACAACCACCTTTAAAACGTTCTAGAACTTCACCAGCATTACCACCACAATTAGCACTTAATATAGGACAAATTGGACAAATAACAATTAAAGATGCTAGAACATTAATGGGTCCATTTATTGATTCATCACAAAATTCATTTACACAGCATAATATAACTGGTAAAAATTCTAAAGATCCTGGTTTAGTTTTAGTCGATAATAATGCTGTTCTTAAAAATAGTTCATCTCAAATAAATTCCCAATTAAATAAACAAAATACTACATTTCCTGTACTACCAGTTGGTTTACAAGGCCAAAATATATATCCGTTAAATATAAGGCCTGGTTTAGCACCGTTATCAACACCACCTAAACTTGTACCAACAACACCATTATCAGTACCACAATTACCAATAACAAGTCCTAACTTATTGCCAGCCCTTACAGATGATATGTTTGTTTTGGAGGCACCATCATTTATTGTTCCTTATATATATGAAAAACCTCCATCAGAAAATTTAAAAGATATTGTTTTAAAATTAGGTTTAGAAGTAGAAAAAATTAAAAATGAATTTAAAGAGGAAAAAATGACCGAAGGTGGAGGAGATAGAAGTCAAACTTCAGATACAAAAGAAACCGAAACAAAAAATTTAATTTCAAAAAAAAAGAAAAAAAGTAAAAATCCAGATGATTCTTGGGGTGAAACAGATACTTCTACTGATGATGAAGCTTCAGATAAAGAAACAAGAACAAAAGTACTAATTAAAGAAGCTAAAGAAGATTTAGATACAATTAAGGCACATATTATAGTACCAGATATAGCAAAAAATGCAATTCAATTAACAGAAAATGATAAAAAAACTGAAAATTTTTTTGAAAGTCCACTTGGAAAATTTTTTAGTGATATTGGTATAGGTTTAGTACAGGAATATGTTCAAGCTGATTTATTACGTGTACAAAAACGTAAACGTGATCGTGCTGGTAAAAATTCAACATCAGAAATGGATACAGCAATAATAACACTTAAAAAAAATTTAGAAACAAGTAGAAAACGTAATGATGCATTTAAATTTGAAATGAAACGTTGTGAATATTGTAATTTTAAATCTGAATCAGCATTAGTTATGGCACATCATTATGAGACACCACATATGAGACAAACAGTTTATAAATGTAATTTTTGTTCATTTGAAACACGACCACCACATGATATATTATTTCATATGGAAGCTGTACATAATGTTAAAGGAAGATTAGAAAAGGCACCATTATATCATAAATGTCCAAATTGTCCATTTGAAGATAATGGTAAATCAAAAATAGCACGACATGCACCAATTTGTGTTAAAAAATTCCGTCCTGAACTTAATTTATCACCATCAGGAGATTGGGAAGCACCTGCTAAAATACCAAGAATAAAACCAAGACATGGTCTTGTAGGTACAGCAACTGCTTATCAGGTATATAAAATAAATAAAATTTTATTTTTTTCATATTAAAATATAAATAATTTCTTTTTTTTGAATAAAAATAGGCTATGGCTGCTCAAGCAGCAGCACAAAAAGCTGCTTTTGGATCATTACCAATACGTGGAACAAATCCAATTAATAGTAATACAACAGCTAAAAATCGGCGACCTCAAAATCGTACAACCACTGCTGCTAGTGTTGCTAATTTAATACGTGGAACACAACCAATCAGACCACAGATGGGTATGGTTTTAACAAATAATTATCAGGTAGCACCTGGACAACTTTTACAAGTAAGATAAATAAATTTTGATTATTTTGTAAAAAATCAATTTTTTTTTATTTGTTTTTTTTTGTAACTGTTATCATTAAAACTTTAATAATTTTTATATGCATTTTTTATAGTTATTTTTTAATTAATAACAAGACAAATGGAATTTTCTCTTATTATTGAATAACATGGGTAATGGCAGGATAATTTAAATTTTTGATTTCCAAGTATATATTTTTTTATTTTAGAACTAATTCACTGGTAGATTGGAGTTTTTATATTTTAATTTCTTGTTTTTCTTTAGTATTTTATGTCTGTTCTAAACCTAAATTAAAAATATTAAAATTTAAGAGCACTATTGGTATTAGTGGGCCTTTTAAATTGTAATAGTTTTCAAAAAACTTAATAAAGTTACTTTGTCGACTTCATTTCAAAACTATATCTTATATTTTAAAAGTAAGAAATTCTGAAGTCTCTGGACATAATTTTGTTCTTTATAGAGGCTAAAACAAACTTCTTAGTCGATTTTTTTGAGATATTTAAATAAATGGAAATGACTTGTACCAATTCTTACTTCAGTTCATTTTATTTGGTTTTTATCAAAAAATTTGTATAAATACGAGCACTTTCTTGATATTTTTTAACTCATTTAATCCAGCAAGTTAAAAATTTTTACATTAAAAACGTTTTGTGAGTGAATTACTGTAAATGTTATTGTTTTAATTTAATATTATTGTGATAGATGCATGCTTTATGCATTCCTTATTAAACAAGTAGAAAAATCAATTATATTTTTGTTAGGTCGTTCGTTTTGAACAGCTCTAAGAGCTTCTTTTTTGTTTTGTTGTTCTTCGAATTTTTAATGTTTAAGGTACTGCTTCTTTTGAACTTATTATTAAATTTAATTTTTTTATATGAAAATCACATAAAATTTCACCCTGCCAAGCATAAACCTCTTTTAAATAAATTTTCAATTACTGTAAAATTTTTAATTTTTTACATTTGAGAAAATCATTACTAGGCTAACCCCGACCAATTAAAATAAATTGAGCAAATATTCAAAATATTGATTGATTGATAAAATATTATATAACAGATATCTTTTTGCTGTTAATAATTTTTGGCTATGTAAGAGTTTAAAAACACTCCAGCCAACAAAATATATAATGAAACGGTTTCACTAATGCATTAACCTTCCTATTAATTAGGCACTATACGAATATCTTTTAATTCTTTTTTTTTGTGGTACTAGTCCGGCGTTAATTAATATTAAAATAAAATAAAAATGAAAAGTATTAGAGATAATTTTCAGTTTTGATTGTTAGTTATGCAAGCATTTTTTATCTATACAGAAGAAAAAGAAATATTTATTTAGAATAATATACATGGAAATGTAAAAAAGTTATTTTTGTTATTTATCAGAGTCTCTTCAACTTGTTGAACAGGGACCCCACACCAGCTAGGTGTCGATTTCTTATATTTTCTTTAATACAAAATTTAGTTTTGGTCAAGTTTTCTTAAGACTTAAGTAATATAAATTTTGAAAATAAAAACGTGCATTTGAAGCGAAAAACATTCAAATTGAAAATGTAATTTCATGTTTAATCACATTTTAAAATTTTCTTAAAAATAAGTTTTGTTTGTGTTCACCTGTTGTATTCTGTTAGTTACAAAACTGTTTTAAACTTTCTAATATTTTGTAAAACTTAGTCCTAAAATCTTTGCGTAGTTTTCGATTACCTGAACACTCTTTTTTTTTCAATTATTTTCAATTTTAATAATTTTTTGTTCAATAGATGATCAATAGCTAGCTAGAAATTTTACTAGTGAAATTATATTTAATATAATTTCTCTTATATTAAAGTTTTCTCTATTATTTGTAAACTATAAAAACGACCCTTAAAAAAATTATAGGAATTTTTTCATATGTTTCTTGAATATTTATGACTTTTTCCACTAATTTAAATTTTAACTTTATTGTAAGAGTAGGAGGAAAGAATTTTTTTATGTAATTACATTTTTGTCGTATTGAATAACATTTTTTTATTAATTTTAATTAAAATGGGACAAAAGTCTCGTAGTTACGACATTTGAATCTTCCCAACTCTTGTAACTTTTTCAGAGTTTAAAACCTTAAATGCGTTTTTCTTGTAATAACGTTTTAAAAGACCATGATTATCAGCATTTAAAAAGTATTTCACCTTATTATTTGAAATTTTATATATGATTTCTACATATAAAATCCTTCCTCCAAAATGGTGGATTTTTTTTGTTAAAAAAACGATATTTTGATTTTACATGAACACAAAAAATTTAAAAATGAAAAAAAATTAAATAAAATAAAAAATATCATTGGGAGGAAGAAAAGCTTATGCTTTATCTATATAAATTATGTTTTGTGATCTCAAATAATTCTAGGTTTAGGATTATCGTAAATTGCTCTTTTTAAAAAATGACTTAAGAGATACTTTGCCACTGGCTTATTACTTGATAATTTTGTACAAAAATTTTAAAGGATTTCATTAAGAAGTTATTCAACAATATTTTAAATATTTCAAAATATTTACTTTTACCAAATCTCTATAAGAAAATTTGGTCAATTCGAAATTAATGTTTTTATCATTTTAAAATTTTCTTATTATTTATTTTTGTTCATTTGTTTTCGAAATCACAAAAGCAACTATTTTATACGGAAAAATAATTCCTGCAACATTTCCAAAAGTCTGAAATTTATGAGGAATATAGAAAAGCGAGAAGTGGTTTTATATCACTTGAAATTTTAACATAAGCTAAAATTGAAGAGCTATTGATATTTATTTGTCTACATATTCCGCTTTCGAATTATTTTATAACCCCATTGAATTAGTGAATAGTTCTATCTACTTATTTCCTTTTAACAATTTGAAATACTAAAATTTTTTAATTTTTAGGGTAATGGATTACTCTTATTTTTGATTACATTCTTTTTAAAAATATCTTTCTTTTTACAATAGTCTAATTAAGTTAAGCTGTGATGGAAAAATAATTGCATGATTTATATAATTATTAATTCTATATTTTATTAGAAAATTTTATTTAATTATATTCAAACTATATTATAAAATATTAGTTTTTTTTTTCTTTAATCGAATTAATGTTTTATATTTTATTGTAATAAGAAAGATATGAATAAAAAAGCATCAAATATCTCTTTCTCCATTTTCTTCCGTGTTTAGGTAGCTGGTTCAAGTTTAGCAGTCTTACCCAACTCTCATACTTCCCTTGCAATACAGGTTTGTAAAATGTCTAAAAATGAATATTATTGATATAAAATTATTATTATTATTAATTAATTTTATTTTTCTAAATAAAAACTAAATAAAAAAAATAAAATGAGATTTTTAATTTTTATAAATAGCAACAAAATTCAAAAAAGTCAGGACAACAGCCAAGTATATCGATTACACCACTCCCTCGTCAACCTGTAAACACTTCCAATTCTACAGTTTTACAATCATCAGTGCTTTCAACAGCAATTAAACCCCCAAGCGCCATCAAACCCGGACAAAGTCCAAGTGGTGGAAAAGCTTCATTTGTTATTTGTGAAATATGTGATGGTTATATTAAAGATTTGGAACAGCTTAGAAATCATATGCAATGGATGCACAAAGTTAAGGTAATTAATTTTTATAATTTATTTTTATTTTGTTGAAACACAAAATTCACGAAGGATTACAAAGCTTTGAATAATATGATTTTGTTTTTTGCGTGAAATAATAAATATATTCTTTCTATGTTTTTTATTTACCATTGTAAAAAACAATTCATTTTATTTTTTGTTGTTGAAAGCTTAAATTCAACACTTCGAATTAATCAATGCGTTTTTTTTTTTCTTTTTTCCAATTATACAAAAACGTGGCATTTATTTGGGAAAGCTCTTTTATATCCTGCTTTTAGTGTAAAAATGGCGAATATTCTTCATTGATATCTTAAAAATGTCAGTTTTTAGCACTTTATTGTTAGCTCTACAAAAGGGATGTAGAAGCAAAAGTAAGGATTATTTCTTATCAGTGCTCTAAAAAGGGTATTGGATCACTTTAATACAATAAATCTGTGTGAAAGAGTATTTTAAATTTTTATTACGGATAAAGATACCAAAATTCTGTTACATTTACTATTATTATTTTTTTTTGTAATATAGTATAACCGATAATAACGGTAACGCCTAGCGAAACCCTTTCGTATTATAATTTCTAAGTTTTTGTATACTAAGGTTTGTTTCTGTTTCATTTTGTTTTCTATTCAAAAGTTCTCCCTTTGTTAATTTCCTCCGTTAGCTACTTTGTAATTCTTGAAATTTGCTCATTTTTATATAAATTTATTTAAAAATTGCTATTTTATTTTAAATTTATATTTGTAGATTCACCCAAAAATGATATACAACAGACCTCCGTTAAATTGCCAAAAATGTCAATTTCGATTTTTTACTGATCAAGGTTTAGAACGTCATTTACTTGGATCACATGGTTTAGTTACAAGTTCAATGCAAGAAGCTGCAAATAAAGCAAAAGATGCTGGACGATGTCCAGTATGTGGAAGGGTAATAACTAATAAAATAAAATAAAAATATTATTGTATTATTTTCTTCTTTTTTTTTGTTTCTTCTTTTAGATGTATCAATGGAAATTACTTAATCATGTTTCACGTGATCATAATATGACATTAAAACCAGCCCATTTATCATATAAATGTACAGTATGTACAGCTACATTTGGAATGTATAAACAATTTGAAAATCATGTATATACAGCACATAGTACAGTTGCTAAAAAAGCAATGGATAGTAAAAAGAGTGCTAATAATAATAGTAGTAGTGGTAGTGTTTCAAACATGAATAGCTCTAGTAATAATTTCAGTAAAGCAAATTTATCATCATTTACTGGAGGTGATTCCCTGCTAAAACCACTTAAGATTAATGATGAAATCACAATTATTCCACAGCCAGCTACTAAATCAAGAGGAACAAATGATTTAGAAAGTCATGTAATTGGTAAGTTCTTTTTTAGAAAAAAAAATTAGTACCTATTCTACAGAAATATATATATACATACATATATAAACATATATATATATATATATAAATATATATAAAAAAATACTAAAAATATGTAATTTATGGTTATATCATAAATTTCCATTATTTAGAAGTAGAAAATATTGTAAGATTTTTACTGATACAATCATAATAAATTTTCTTAAAGGTGTCAGTAAAAAAAAAATGAAAAAAAAAAAATGTAATTTTGATTTAGTTTAAAAACAACAAAGAAAAACACTTTTATTTATAACAAAAGTGTTGTCACCTAAGTATCGTGAAATTTAAAAAATTTATTTAAATTAAAAACAATAATACATTAGTTTTGAATCTTTTTTTTTTTTTGTAAACAAAAAAATTATCGTGGATATATTTTCGTTTCAAAAGATTCATATTTAATTGAAAAAATTTAACTGGTAAAATTTAATTATTTTTTTAATGGAATTTATAGAAAGAGATTGTATAACTCAGAAAAAACGAGGTACTAAAAGAGATAGAAAAAGAAAGGAAATGCCGTGATTACAAGCTTAGTTTTACTCCTTGACTAAATGATGATTCGATTATATCCCTAATAATATTTATAAATGGTAATAAAAATGTAAACTAAAAATAAAATCTAATAATTTCTCTCATTTTTTTTTTTGTTTTTTTTATCAAATGCAATATAAAATAATATATCACAATCGTAAGAAAATTAATAAAATATCTATAACGTATTTAGTTAAAAAAGAAAATTGAACGTTTAATTATTGAAATTTGTTTATATTTTTTCTACAAGAATTACTTAGGTGTTGAATTCTATATAAAATTAAATGGTTTTTCAAAAAAATCACAATCGAGAAATATTTCTATAATTTTACTATAATAATATTGAAAATTTGTTTCTTTTTTTTTAAATAATTTATAATCATAATTTTAATTTATTATAGAAATAATTTCTAATTAAAAATATAATTCATTAAAACATGATTCAGGGTAAATTCTTGATAGAAAATGCGCTCTTTGATTAGCGTTTACAGTATTTAACTAGAATAGTTAAGTTGAAGTAAAGTAAAACAAATTTTTGTAACTTTATCAATTGATGTTTAAACTTATATACATTTTTATTAAGTAATTTAATTTCATTCATTGCAAAAATTGAATATGTTTTAATGGAATTATTTTGATTTTTCGTGATGTGGTGGTTTTTATTTATTTATTTTTTTTTTTTTTGTAGCGTATAAAATAATATTTTCTTAGTTTTTGTTTAATTGTAGATGACAATGTATATATTAATTTTTGTTGTAATTTTTGAGTGCTATTATTATTATTTGCATAACATTGATATGCGCTAAAATTTTGGTTTTGGTTATAATATAAATTTTTGTTTTTGAAGCAAAATATATAAATTTATTTTATAAGCACGTTTGGATCTGCAATTTTATTAACAACTTGACCACCAATTGAGTACATATAAAAAAATACCGTTTACAACTTCGAATTTAACTTACTAAGTAGTTTATTACCAACGTTATTAATTTTGTTTTACACCCATGAATTTTTCATACAAAAATTGCATTTGTTGTACAGTTGGTAATAAAGTTTTTGGTAATGTTGGAGATCCGAATTTGCAAATTATATTAGAGCTAAAAAAACAAACAAAAAATTTTACTAGGAATCATATTAAAAATATACGACTATAAGAGAGCTATCATATTTCTTAAATTAATTAAGAATACCCATTAAAAGGCTAAAATTTTGTTGTTTGTGATATCAATTTGTTTTCTGTACGCTTTCAGTGGTTGTCCACCTATATATTTGATTCTCTAAAAATGAGGAAATTAGAAATGGGGAAAATGATCTTATAGTAAAGCTTCCTTAATAAAATTACTTAAACCTTTAAAATAGCTTGATTAATGTTCGTAATCTAATGAAAAAAAATTATCTAGTTTCATTTGGTAATGAGGTATTTCTGGTTTTAGTATTCATGCTGTTGTTTAAAATCTCTTAAATTTTTTTCTTCTGTTCATATTAGACCATATAACAATCGCCTTTTAGACCCAAAACCAATTTTTTTATCACAAATTCACTCTTTAGGGACTAAGTGGGTCGATCAATTGGAACATACCATTTTGTTTAAGTTGTTAATTCGTATTTTAATACAGTTGTGTTTTTTATTCAGATATTTTACTTCAAGTGCGTTTTAATTCTTTTTGAGTGTTATTATATTTCAAGTGATTAAATAGTGTTGTTCAAAACTTTTAAAAGAAGTTAAAAAGAAAGCAAGTTTTTGCATACCATCTTTAGATGTAGCTAGGACAATGAGGTAAGAAATTTTTAACTGAAAAAGATTGTTTCATTTCGGACTTTAATTTTAAAATTTTTAAGTAGATTTCTTTATTAAATGTATTTGGTAAAATAAAATCTTGTACTTTTGTACTTTAGCTTCCCAAAGAAGTCTGAAAAGAATTTTTTATTATTTAGCTTCGAATTAAGTATAATTTAATTATAGAAGATGTAAACTAACGTAATACCAAAATTGAATTAAATCAGCATTTTTCTAATTGAGCCACTAGATTTGATGTTAAATTATTAGTTTCTAATATTTAAAGTTTTTGACGTATATTTAGACCTAATAATATATCCATATAGATATTTTGGTCTAAAATTAACCTGTTCATAGCATCGAGAAGAACTGGCAACTCTTAAATATTCTGACAGCGTACACAAGTCCAGATGATGTTTCTAATTTAGTACACTTAACACTAAACCTACCATGCGCGGCCAAATGACCGTTTTTGAAATTTCGTTTAGAATTTCTTGCATACAACGGTACTGTGTCACCATGTAACTTACAATTAGACTTTTCCTATAATATACATACAATCCATTTTTCAAAATTCACAACTATTGTTTAACTTCCGAAAATTTGGTTAAAATCTCTTTCTATATTAAGATACATATGTTTTTTAGAAGCGGCCATTTGATCGTTTATTGTAGGATTAAGCATACATGAAATGTTGATAGGTTTACTTTTAAGATGAATAAATATGAATTAGTGAGATGTCAAATGAGATGTAGTAAAATTTCTGCCTCAAAGTGTTGTTTGAATAATTCCAAAAATTTCGAAACTCTGTCCTTTAATTCATCCGTAAAAAGTAATAATATTTGACGTGGTATGCACTGGCCCATGAAGCCTTCACTTTCTAATCCGATTGTAACTCAAAGTAAGCTTGATATCCACTGCAACAGAAGCATTTTTATTGAAATATTTATTTAAAATGGCGAATAACAAATTTTTCGTTATTTATTGGATAATATATTTTTGTTTTAAGGCTAAGTAAGTAAATTTTTTTGCTGTTTTTGGCTTAGTCAATGGCCAAAAAGTTTATTTTTGTTACGCTATTAAAAAACAAAAAAAAATATGATGTATGCCACAAACATTCACATTTCAATACTAAACAAACAATAAAGAACAATTTGTCCCATACATCACAGAAAAAGCAAATACATAACCTATAATTATAGCAATATGATGCCTTTTGCGTTCTAAGTTTTCCAAAAGGAAAAATATCGATTCGAATGCGCGTAATAATGATGTTAAATAACTATAAAATTAATGAAAATCTTGATTTGGTCGTTCTGATTAGTTAAGACACTAGCATTTGCGATCTGAACAGCATCTTTTCGCTATTATAATATTCTAAGTTGGATAATAATTAAAATATAAAAAAATTTATTTTGTTTTTTATTTAAAGAAAATTTTTCGATAATATGACAACATACTCAAAACTGACGTTTAAAATTTTAATTACAATTATTTCTATTTATTCTAATTTCTTCTATATATTTTAATAATTTACCAATATTTTCAGGAGTTTTATTATTATCACCCTTGATAGATGAAAGATAAGCTTCTGTATATATTAAGTGTTCTAGAGGAATATCATGTTTTTCTAATGCTAATAAAATAATTGTTGTTATTGTTATATTTAATAAACTACGCGGATCTAATTGAACTTCATATTTTTCTCTCATTAAATTTTTTTGTTTTTCTATAATATATTTAATTCCACGTTCAATCCTTTCCATCCGTCTAGTATTAGCATTACTTACTTTGTATTTATCCTCATTTGTTGTCGGTTGTATAGTTATTTTTGGATTATCATCATCTTCGGAATCTATTTTTTTATGTGATGTATTAAAACTTGGGACATATCGATTTTTAAAAATTGATGTATTATAATCAAAATTTTCATTTATTTCTTCTTCCATTATATTAACAATTTTGGTTTTGATCAAAGAAATTTATCTAAATTTTGACAAGAAAAATAAAATATTTTTGTTTGAAATGAATTTATGGCCTAGTTTGATTTACTAAACAAGTGAACTTTCCGGCATGATTCACGCATGAATTTATGCATGAGAAAATCACTGATGAGTAATTTCCCTACTATTCCACTATAAAATGATTTAATTTATATGCTTTAAGTGTATGTGTGGCTGTGAGACCTCATAGTGCGATTTTGCGTGATTTTCGTTTTTAAAACATTTATTTTTCTCATGGAGTCTGAACTGAACAGAATGCCATGTTAGCCGTGAGACTGATTGATTGATATTTTACATTGCAATAATTGATAAAATCAGTTCTTTTTTAAGGATTTTTTTTTTACAAAATGCAAGAAATAATTTTATTTCTAAGCGTTAGTGTTAGTTTTGTTGAGTTTCTTTAACTCTAAAACTAATCTTTATAGTTCATATATTCAAAGTTTTCGCTTTGATTGATACCTCTCTGGTCAAAAAGTAATATTAAGTCTGCATGTAGATATATAAAAGCATTTGTCGGTTTAGTCAATAATTATTAATATTAATTAATATATTAGAGAGCTTATTTTAACAAAATAACCTTAATGGTATAGTAATTAGAGATTTTAGCAACAAAAAATACATTTTAATAAAATAATTTGATTTAATATAAAACAATTAATATAACAAAAAGTATATTCCTACTTATATTTCTCATTCATTCTCATTGAGTGAGATTGATTTTTCTTTTTTCTGAATTCAGAATTCGGAATTCATTTCATTCACTTTTCTTAAGTTTTTCTGTCATATAAAACTAAAAATTAGTTTATTAAATGTAATTAGTGAATTAATATTTGAACTAACTATATTAACGTCAATTGTCATCTACTGCCAGCTCAACAAAATTTATTTGAACTTGATTGGATGAATAGAAAAGGTTTTATTAACAATTGAAGATTTTTATGTAAGCTAATACATAGTAGGAATATAAAAAAGAAAGAAAACAGACGTTTTGCCAGCTAATTATTAAAATTTCTAGAAATAATTTCTAGTATTAGTATTTAATTGGAAATTTGCAGTGTTTTATTTTTGAAGCGTATATTCAAAATACGAAACATCATCTGTGTGCACTCGCCTTATGGTCATGTTACTTTATTCGAGTTTAAATAGGATTTCGGCTCGGTGTAGTCCATTAAATTGTACTAACGTTACCTCAAAATAGAATATTTTGACTACAGAATATTTGTAACAGTAACATAGTATGTAAAAATTAAACAAAATAAGATAATTTATACTTAATTTCTATTATTGCTATTTAATCATTAAAAACAAAACTCAAATGCAAAACTAAATGTCACTATTACACATATTCTCGAGTCTATAAAATCCAAATTTTAGTAAATTATAGTAGTATATCTATTCCAATTTGTAGAAATGGAATAAAGCATGACATGAATTAAAAGTAGAGCCTTAACCACATGCCTTATAGTGTGTTTTCACTGAACCTAGTACTTTATACCTAGTACTATTTTTTTAGAATTTGTATGGGAAATCTCTAGTATATTTTTCAAAAGAAGTAATCTAAATCTTGTTTTTTTTTCTTATTTTATCTTAGTTCTTTCTCACTTAGTTTTTTATTAGGAGAAGATTTAGTACTAAGTACTTACTAGGTACTAGGTTCAGTGAAAAGGAACTAATACACGATAATTTATTACTCACTCTACTAATGACATATAGTTTGTTATTCTCCATGACAGGAATTCGTTGTCTTTAAGTTTTTTTTTTTTTTATAATTCAAATTAAAAATGAGCAAATAACTGTTTAAAATTAATTTAATTGTTTAAACCGGTTAAGAAGAAATGCCAACATGAGAAGAACAACAAACGACATCACTTGTGGTGTCTAGATTAGCATTTTCGACAGCGTTTTCATTGGCATCTTTGCGGCGCGGTTATACTAAAAATTATATTGATTGCAATAATTCAAGTTTTTTGGAAAAAATAACTTTTATATTTCTTATACAGGCTTCTTTGCCCATTTAAATTATATATAAGTATCAAGATTGAAATTTTCGACATTAAATGTATTTAGCTACTAAAATCTTTTACTGATTTTTATAATTTTTATAAAATTGAACAAGCAAATAAAAAATGAACCAATTACCTAAAAATAAATTTTTCTATTTATTTTCAGATTTAAATTGAAATATATGAGCGATAATTGATTTTTTATGCGGACTTTTAATTGTTATTAATTCGTACATTTGATCATATTTTTAAGTGTAATTTAAAGATTAATTTAATTTAAAGTTTAAAGTTTTAAAAAGCTATAAACTTATGTGAAATAGGTTATATTAAATTATTTTAACTAGGAACTTATTATTAAACTACAAAAAAAAAAAATGATAGTAAAAACAGGTAAAAAATATAAAATATTAATTATAAAATATAACAAAAAACAAAAAGCATTATAAAATTTAGTTATTGATTTTACTTTTTAGTATAAATATTTTTTATGATTCGCTTAATGCTGTTTATTACAGAAATAAAAAAGAAAAAAATGTATTTTTTAAGAAGGAAAAATCTGAAAATTTGTATTTTTTATTAAATTCAATTTATATAAAAAATGTTACCCAAAGTTAAATATGTTTATTTCAAATGTATTTAAATTATAAAATATAAAATTTTAAAAACACTAAATAACTTATTCTAAGTGAAAATAAAAAACGTAATTAAGGAAAAGTGACGTGTTTTATACGCTAAATATATATATATATAAATGAATTCTTTAACTTGCATATATAATTTATATAATGTAGATAAAATCGAGTAAAACAGATATTATTTAAAATAAGTAAAATAAAAAGAAAGAAATATTAATTCAATTGTATTTAAAGTATTTTACGTCGAAGTTCTTAATGTTATTGCTCATATGAGCTTAAAATTTCATTAGTGAAAAACACTTAATTTCTTGTAAAAGTCTTTCAAAATAAAAAGCATGTAATTACAATTACAGTAACACAAACGTGAATTAAAGACATTTTTCTCTTTCTTTTATATAAATAAATAAATTTTAAATTTTACTAAAATTTTAGTCAAACAAATTTAAAAAAATTTAATATTTATACATTTTAGAATTTAGAATTTTATTTGTGACTTCAACAAGAAAAGAATTTTATATGGGAAACGTTTGTATTAGATTTTTAATATTTTAGTTTTGTTTTCTTACACCTTTAAAGTTGCTAATCGCTTACTCATGATTACTGAACACTAAATTATCCAAATGACAAAAATAAATAAATAATATTCCAAGGAAATTCTTAAGAACTAATTGAAAATATGAAGTTTGTACAAAAAAAAAAAAAAACGAACAAAAAACATAGTTAATTAATTTTGAAGTTCAGTTTATTAACACTTTTTGTTATGTTTAGTGAAAATAGAATTATAGTTTTACTTAACATTCTATGTAATTCATATGGGATATGAATTTAAGTTAAAGGAAAATAATTTCTTAATTACAATTTCTATTTTGTTCTAGTTTAAAATAGAAATTTTAAATTATTTTTTGAATTGATTAACTTAATTCACTTTATGTCAATATGAATATTTCTTTTTATCCCCAAATTCTGTTAGGCTAATAGGCTTTGTCTGCTTGGTCTTAAAGTCGAATGGAGGTATATCGAGGCTATAAATGCTGAAATTGGAAGTGATCCATAAAGTTTGAAGCTAGGCGGATGTTAGATAAAATTGAAAATTTATAACGTATAGTTTAATTGGTACAAAGTTGGTGGAATTGATGACAATTAAACTCAAAAAAACATAAACTCAAAAAATGTTTAAAAGTAAAATAAATTTAGGTTAAATGAAGTTTCACGGTACCAACTGTTGAATAGATCAGGAAAGGAATTATATGAATAAATTAAAATCGAGCTCAAGATATGCATAGATTTTCTTTCACATTATTTAAATGAAAATATTGCTGATTTTTAATAACAAACTCCTCATAAGAACTTAATCATCATGTCCGTTTCTCGATTTTTTTTTTTTTTATATAATTTGGGAATAGTATATGCTCTTTGACTAGTAGAACTACAATATTATATTATTCTCTGATAAACAAGTCAAATTTTAAAATAAAAATTCAATAATCAGATTCCTTAAATGTGAATATGTTCCTTTATGAATGTGGTGATTGATAAAGTAAGATAGCTATTTAATGCTATCAAATTGAAGGTAGATAGATTTATTTTCCACTTTTTGGCAACACCTGTATGCTGTTGTCTTTGGTATTTTAAGGGATTCATCATCCAGTTTATTTGACTTGTTAATATAGTTTATCCTATAATCAAACAATGCCATATCTTAGAGTGCTTTGGAGTATTATTAAACATTTAAATAACTTGCCTAATTATTGAGTCTGTAAAATAAGAACGGGATTTTATGGATCTGCCTTTATATTTCCCTTGATTTTTGCATTGAAGTTTTCAGATTTTCCTTGAGATTATTTAAAATCAGTAGCTTTTCTAGAATATTACTAACAGTAATTTTATAGTTATTTAGAAGTATAATAATGCAAAACTCAGCTTCACAAATAATTAGGAAAAGGATTTTTAGTCGAGAAAGTTCTTTAGATATTTAAGAAATATGGAAGGGTTTAATTTGTGATTTAACCGCTATAAATCTTTTTAAATCTTCATTTATGAGCGTAGTAAAAGATTTCCTGATGTAATTTTTACATAATTCTGTTTGGGCAAGGAATTTTTCCTTATGCTCTGATCAATTAAGTGATAACAATGAAAAGTATATTGCAAAGTTGACTAATTTAAACTACTGATTAATATTTCTATATGACAAGTATAAAAAAACGGTTACTATTTAGTATCTTTATGTATTTAACCATGTTCCCTAGATCTGATTATGTCAAAGTATGTTCGCATAGAACATTCATTACACAATTAATAATCGCAAAATTTCTATCAATTTTTTTAAAAAATACTACAATTTCAACCCAAATATTTATTTTTATTAAAATACATTTAAAATAACTGTGGTAATAATTTATAAGTATTTGATGAATCATTTGATTCATTAGAATCAATAATTTTTCCTTCTTCATTTTTTGTTAAATTTCTAGTAGAAATTTTGTAATAACCAGTACCATTTTTTATTAAATTTGTTATATTACCAGATATTGGTAAAAATTCTAATATATCTGAAATATTTGTAAATAATATTTGACCACTTATATTTGTCTTGTCTGGTGTTTGTATATCTCCAAAGTTTATTTGACTATCATTTGTGTGTGCATCAAAAAATGTTAAATCAATCCTTTCATTACTGCTATATAAGAGAAAATTTAAATAAAAATAAAAACTGTTAAAATATTAAATATTACTCAATATCAGTTTCATTATCTTCATTTGATGAATTAGTTAATATTCCAATTTCATAAATAACAGCACGAATCACATATCTTTTGTTATATAAAAAAGAAATAAAATAAGTTATTTATGCAAAAATACAACAAACATTTCTTACAAATCCTGATCATCAGTATTATTACCCAAAGTTTGATTTGAGTTTTCTATAGATACATCTTTTACTGGTACTGCATATGTAATTAATATAACTGAATATAATAATAATAATATTAGAAATTTTCCTTTAGTACACATTTTGAAATTTTCGATGAGAACTGTTTAAAATTATTTCAAATAATGTTCCTCTTTTTGAAACTGAAATACTAAAACTGATTTAATTTCTATCGTTTTTTAACTTTTTATATAACTGCTAATCATATTTGTGTTAAGGTGTTAATTTATTTTTAACATTATTGCAATCATTTATGGAATATGGTAATAAATGAAAATCAATCAACAATTTTTAATGTATACAACTTTAAAGTATCTTAAATAACAGTTGAGTCATTTAAATATTTAACTACATGATAATTAATAGTATAAAATTGACTTTAATATAAATTTTTTGTATATAATTTTTTTAAAAAAATTTTTGCTAAAATAATTTACCTTAAATCTGACTTTTTGTTATAAAATCCTTCCTAATTTACAAAATATAATTTTCAAGATGTGATTAAAAGTTATATTTTGGTGAAAGACAAAATTGAGTTTTGAAATTTTCAAAAAAACAAAGGCGTGAAGTAGAAATTTGGGTATCAATACCGACATATTTATAGATTCAAGGATAGGAAGATTTATAGTGTAATTTTATTGTAAATCACTTGCTAAATTTGATTGCTGCTAAGCATACATTGAATCTACTACAAGTTTTATCTATATGTATTAGAGTACACCTAATTCTCCTTTTACACGAATTTGATTTGACATGAGTTAAAAAGAAAAAAAAAATTTCTTTTTACACGAATTGTTTTGTTTTAACACGATTTCCGTATGCATGAATCTTTGCGCGCTAAAACGCTGCTATGAACCAATGACAATTACGACCAAACACATTTTAGGATAATATATGTATAATATACACATATAATTTATTTCTTATAATATATTTAATGAATTAAAATGTGTAAGCACGAATTAAATTGAATGAAATCTAACAAGAATTTTTTAATATTGTTTACACCTAATTCTCTTTTTACACGAATTTTTTGGGAACGTATTTATCGTGTATATAGAGAATTAGGTATATGCCTACGGAGATGCATATGTTAAAAACCGAGCTGATTAAATTCATATGCCTGGGCTTGTGCTGGTCAAAGCATACGAGGCAACCACAGTGTCAAGCAAGGCATTTCATGCTAAGGAGATTTCGATAAGTTACTTAAAGGGGTATATTTAACGGCGTCTCAAGAACCTGACTCACTGTGGTTTTTAGACTAAATATTTCGAATTTTCCCCTTACCTGGTGTCTCCCTAGCCTAAAAAACCAAAATGAGTCAGGTTCTTGAGGCTTCGTCAAATATACCCCAAAGTTTCACCTCAGTACTGAAATTGTTTCGTTTGTATTTCCCTCAAAATATTAATGCTAAGATTCCTTATCTGAGAAAAATACTAAATAAACCTAACAAATTCAAAAATTGAAACTTTAATATTTTGATATTATTATTCTGGCCACTGTTTTGGTAAAATTTTCTTAGTTTTCAGATGTAGATCAGGATCAGTATCACACAAGGTCTTGTATATTTCGAACAAAAGAAGTAATATTTAATAAAATTACACATGAATCCATAAATATATATTGGTAAATTGAAAAAGGAGAGGCAGCAAAATTTATGCTTCACAGTGAAATTTTCGAAAATTTTAAATTTATTAACTTTTCACGCCTTTTACTATAAAAATAATAGCTACCGGCTTCTTGTGATACTGCCCAAAGTATAATTGCGCTTTAGGTTACTTGTGTTCATGTTACGTGGGAACTAGCAAAGTTTTTGCTATGCTATACAAGAAGCTTCTGATGATTATAGACTTATTATACCTGGGACTCACTAGCGCTTAGCGACACAAAATTTAGCACTAAATTGTAATGAGTCCATTAGTCTCCACTGAATTGGTATATATCCTCAATTAGCGACTAATTAGCGCTAGCTTACCGGTTTCTCAAAGAAGATCAAAGGAATATTTTAATTTGGGAAGAATTGAGTCATTGAATATTAAGATTTTGTACTTAAAGCAAATAAAAACACAAAACTCACAAATAAAACTGTCACTTTGGCATTTTTCTTTCTCTCAATGACAACAGTAATATGCTAGTGAGTCCACGCCGATTGGTATTTGGAAAAACTCCATTTTCACTGTGCTAAGTCGTCCCATACGCTAAGCGCTATCTAGGCGTTAGTTTATTTTGGTTTGTTAGCAGTAATTTGTTAGTTATTTTTTAAAACTGTATGAAATAAATTTTGTTTTTCATTTAGTTAAAACGAAACAACGAAATTTATCCTCTTGAAATAAGCTTTCTCATTTATAACAAAAAAGAAATTAATCAAATACGAAAAGTACAAAGCAAAAACATAACTTGTCGTTAAAATTAATTTTGAGCTTTACTCATGTTAAATGAAATCTAAGCCTTTTCGTATTTTTAATAATCCCTAAAAATTTTGTCTACAAAAAAAGACACATTACCGGGTTGATTAGTTTTACTTTTATTTGTATTATAAGGTTCTTTTTGAAAATCAATACGATTCTGATTAAAAGTTATTTGACCTAATATTTTTCTAACGAGGTTGAATAAAATGGCAAACAACTAAAATATGGTAGCTCATTTCAGACACTCAGATTAGGAAATATAATTAATATTAAGATTTTAATCGATTAAATTAAATAACTAACAATGGGTAAATATTCTTTTCAAAAGTTGTTAACCCTGAAAATTCAAAAATAAATCATAATTTTATTAACATTAAATAGAAAATCCATTTCTTTAGAAATGGTTTAATATAATCAAAGTCCTTCACTATTATCTACTTAAGAAAGAGTTAGCGAAATTAAATCCAAACACCTGCTCTTATCAATGTTGTTTTCTAGTAAAATTGATAATTCCTTGTTGGAGATAGCAAGATAAAAAAAGCTTAGCGAACATACAAATTGATTTTATTTCACATTTTTATTTTTTCATATTTCTTAATATTTTGTTTTTTCTTGAAATCCATTTAATTAAGCTTTCATGTGCTATTAGTAATATTTCAGTTTTATAAAAAAGTTAATAGTTTTCAATTAAATATTCAAAATTAAAATGAAGTGTAAATGTGAGGAAGTGGAAAGTTTCCGTGTTTTCAAGATATTAACAAAAATTGCTGGATACATAGGGCTGGTTAGCTTAAAACTAATTTTTTCGTATTTAATTATTTGTCAAATACACAATGTGCTCTTTAGATTTTTGTTTTCAAAACAAAAGAATTTTAGCGTATAAATTTAAATATCTTAATTATTTTTAAATTTAATAAATATTTTAATATTATGGAGTCATAAAAGGTTTAAATATATCAAATAAAAATCCCGATATACGTTTATAAGAAATAATTTACATCGCAAACTGAAAAGTTATTCTCTGTTTATTGGTTTAAGCCAATGATACCAAAGTAGAGATTAACACAGATTAGTAGAGAATTTTATATAAAAAGTACATACATATGAAAAATTGGAGCTTATAAAAAATGTATCTTAGCAAAGCTAATATTTACCGTTATTCTAGTCTAGAAATTTGAAAAAATTCGATTTTTTTCTTCACAGTTTCAAGGATTAAACCTTTAAAAATATAACCTACCGCGGGTTTTTCAAAATTTTAAATATTTTTGGTGATACAGTTGTTTTAGAGACGGGACATCAAAACCAGGTCAGTTGGTACGAATTAAAGAAAAGACGATAGGGATTCTCTGTCTACTTGTCATGTTATACCCTTTCTTGACTGACGCTGTGTACATGCTTGTACACCTCATTCTAAAAACCCGATTCTTAACAGAGATACCGTAAACAACATGGCGGCTTATTAAAACATATGATCGGAATGTCTACGCGGATCTAAGAAAAACTTCTCTTCTTTTCAGACAGCCACAATTTTGCGAAAATGTAAAATTGTATATTTAGTGCTCATACACAGACCCATATCAAATCAACTTTTCAAAACCCTTTAATGGAATTTCAGCAAAGTTTTTAAATATTTGAAGTCAATAAATTTTGGGTAAAAAGTTAACAATTTTTTTATCCTAAATTATTTAAAGTTAAATAAAATTGTCAAAACATTAAATTGTATTAAGTCAAATTAAATTTATCAGAGAGTGATGAGTTTGATCAAATTTTTTTTGTCAAATTAAATTTACATTTCTTTAAATATGTCGTCATAAATTTTAAAAATTTTTAATTAAATCAAGGTTGCACTTAAGGCGTTATAAAAAAAGTTATGTATATTTGGTGCATGATTTTGGGCGAAATATTAACGACCAAATTTGTTTATTAATAATGGTGCGTTTTCACTGCACTTAGTACTTAGTATTTAGTACTTTTTTTGTAGTATTTTTATGAGAAACCTCGAGTTTATTTCTCAAATAATAGTGCTTTTTCCCTGAACCTAGTTCCTAGTACCTAATCAATAATTATTATTGACATATATGGGAAACAAACTAGAGATTTCCCATAAAAATATTTTAAAAAAAGTACTAAATACTAAGTACTAATTTCAGTGAAAACGCACTATAAGCCAATGGAATTGAGTTATAAATATACTACACGTCAAGAAGTTGTGCAAAAGAAGAAAACACAAAACCAATTCCTTCTGTTTCCTCTTTTTGGAAATAAGAAAAATAAAAAACAAATCTTAGGGATGCTAACAAGTATAAATTACTTTGGTTACCATTTTGATGTGAATTCAAAACAGCTTTATACATTTTCTAATATAATTATTCACTACAAAACTATATTTATCATTACCTTAAGCTATAAAAATACGTAATTGTAAATTTATTTAAAAATATTTTTGTTTCAACAGATTCAATCAATAATATGGACAGCCTTAATGATCTTTTTAATTTATTTATATTTCTCCGAAATAAAATTAACTAATGATAATATAAAACTATCAAGGATTTTAGCAGCTACATTTATAGAGGTCTATTTAATTGGTTTCTGCAATACATTTGATTTAGAAGAATGTCCTTTTGGTAGACTCAGAGAACTTACGCTACTTTCTAATAATGGTGTCATAAAATGTATATGGGCGTATCTAATAATAAGTTTTCTTTGGTTTCTAAGCTCAATTACTCTATTTAAATGTAATATTTGACAAAAAAAAAAAATAAAAAATAATTAAAATTTTGATATTATTAATATTAAATTTTTAGGTATAAAAAAGAGTTCAATACGCCGATCAGCATTTTATGTATTCGTTTGGATTGTAATTGCATTTACTATAGCAGCATTTGATATTTGTATGGGAATAATTTTTGGAATTGATTTAAATTGTTTTTTAAATTTTTCTAAAAATTTTGATACGAAAAAATTTGAATTTACCAAACTTGCAATATTATCTGCTGAGGCTGTATCATTTTTTATAATGATGATTTGTTTTCGGGGTATAGTTTTATTATTGATTAACATCAGTTTTATAGTTAATTTATTTTTTAAAACACTTGCTATGCTCAATACATGTTCAACTATGGTATATTATTTTGATAATTTTCATTTTAGTAAATTTTTTAGTTTTTATTTTTAGAATAATGAAGATTTTCAAAGCCTTCATTCTGATACTACATTAGGAAGAAGACCTGTAAACATATTAAAAGATAGGTAAAATTTTATATTTAAAAATTTTAAATTTTTTTAAACAAATATACTTAAAAATTAGTTTTAAGCAGCATAGTAGTGTTAATATGACACCATTACATAGAGCTAATCAAATGTCATTAAATGTTTTACATCAGCGCCGTAGCAAATGGTTAAATATTAGTAGGCAACCAAGTAATGAAAATTTATCTTTACCCGAATTACCATATGAACAGCCAAGAAGAAAACAAATTAATCAATCTAGTGTTCCAGAATCAGAATATAATGGGCCGGCATGGCAAATGCATTTTGGTTATCCACGACCTAAGGATATTGGTTTTATTAGACCTTCAGCTGCAAACAATTCGAATGGATCGTAAAGTTGAGAATTGTCTAACACTGTTTTGTAAATATATGAAAAAATTTTTTTTTCTTTTTAATTATTAAAAAGTTTACATCCTTACAATAATATCCATTTTGTCTATTTTTGACACTTTCTCATATTTATTTGATCTCAAAATCTCTTGTAAAAACGCATGGATTAGTTTAGATATCTTGTTAAGAGTAATGAATAAAGGGACCTAAATTTTCCGTAATAAGAAAAATTATTAAGTTTAAGTCTAAAATTACTTTTTTTGAAACGGTGTGTACATGTCATCTCAAGTTCTACTTGAAATTTGGCACAGGACTTCTTTATATATTGTATGAGGGCTGTCCCATAAGTCTTTTGCCTGACAAATGAATCACCAAAAATTTAGAAAGATTTATATTTATTTTTCAACATAGTCTCCTTTTAGCTCGATACACTTTTCCCAGCGATGTTCGATGGCTTCGATACCATGTTTATAGTGAGAAACATCGGGCTCCTCAAAATAGCCAATAATTGCAGACATCACCTCTTCATTGTTGACAAATCTTTTACCACCAAATTATTTTTTCAAGTTTGGGAACAGAAAATAATCCAAAAGGGCTAAATCTTGTGAATAGGATGCGGGAGGAAACAGTTCGAACCTTTGATAAATGATTTTGGCCGATGTAGTAACGCTTGTGTGAACTGGTGCTTTGTTTTAATGAAACAACCCCTTCTTTTTCACCAAATACGGCCGTTTTTTTGAGTTTTCAATTTTTAAATGCTTCAGTAAGTTCGCATAATACTCGCCGTTTGTTGTTTTTATATTTTTTAAATCATCCTACGCGCATTCCAGAAAACCAGTGCTCTGCCCTTACCAGCAGACGGAACTGTCTTCGCCTTCTTCACAGCTTTCACAGCCTCGTTTAAACTATATTACCCAATATTTTATGGTTTTAAACGCAGGACCAGACTCCCCCAGAGTAGAATCGAGTTCAGTTTTGATGTTAGTTGGAGTTAAACATTTCAAAGTATCAGTGTTGACCAATTTTTTCCATGTTTAAAAATTCGCTGTCAGTGTTCACTATTAATGGCTGTCAAATATATTCTAAACACAGGATCGTCTTCAAATTTCAAACTTAAGCTTTCTAAGGTTAGTATTTCTAAAATAAAAAAATTTTTTTTGAAGAAACCAGCGCCATCTATGTGTCAGGTAAAAGGCTTATGGAACAGCCCTCGTAGCATCGCACTACGAAGAGCTTTTTCATAAATTTTTATTTTATTTTTAAAAAATTCCGAAAGGCGAAAAGGAAAAAACGGAAAAAACGGAAATTATTTTGCAAACTGCTACCATTAAAAATTTAAAAAAACAAAAAATAATAAACTGTAACTAAATTCTTCTACTTGAAGAATTTCGGAAAAAAAAACTTTTTTTGTCAAATTACTGGAAAGACTGGAATCGTGCACACCAGGGCACGCCGTTTTTTTGTGAGCCTCCATTATGCCGGCCTACACTTTTTTCAATTTTGATCTTTTTTTTAATATTATTAAAATTTTATACTTTCAAAATATCAATAAATAAAAAGTAAAAAAAATGGACGCTAAAAATATTTATTGGTTCTTTTTATGATCTCCGAAAAAACATCTAAAATTTGGGCGTCTAAACCAGAATACCTCTTTAAGCTATCCTGAGTGGGCGGATTTGTATTAAGCAAGCCTAATTAACTATATGCTTTGAAATTTATGTGTCTATTTATTTATATGTATTTAATAATAATCAAGTAATGAGTATTTAACTTACATGTTCTTTTCTTAGAATATTTAGCCAAACAGCTGGTAAATCATGAAAAAGTTATTATTAAACGAATTTTATTTAATAACACGTTCAAAAATTTTTCCTTATTTCTAATGCTTTGATGATTTCCTTATATTACCCCATTTGATGTGTTTTGTTTTGATTTTGTATTTGCCCAAAATTAACTAAATCTTAAGTAAAAATTAAAAGGTTTAACTAAAATTGCTTTGAAAATTATAAATTTGAAAAATATTTTTCTATTTGCATTCTAAATAAACACGAAAGAATGTCACTAATAATGGTAATCATCAAAATTTTGTTCGTGAAACAGCATATCATTTTGCCAACACATTCCAAAATATTAAAGTTAAAGTAAATCTCGTAAAAATCTTAAATATAAATTATATTGTGATATATGGTTTATTTTTCTTAGTATATTTATTTAAAATGTTAAAGATAATGAAAAATGAAAAATTCATAATCTCTTGAATGCTCTTTTTGTAGCACAGTGGGTAAAATGTGTTAAATTTGTTGTCTTACGCTTAATCGTTTTTATTCATAACATAAAATAATCTATTTTTGATAAGATATGCCCCCTGCGAAGTGTTTGTCCTGAATGCACGACGGAATCTCATGCTTTCATAATACAATTTTTGTTTTTTCAATTTGGTCTTATTAAATAAAATTTTTGATAATATTAATAGATTTAAATAAGTTATGAAAACATTTGACCTATTAGATAAAGTTGAGACGTCAAATATATAATTTGAATATTATTACCGCATGTATTTTAGCGGATGTTGGTTTTGAGCTGTTACATCTAAGTTTATACCAATATTTCAAAAGGTCTAAAAAAATAAAATGTTTAATTCAAAATATAATGGAATCAATTAATAAAATTAGTTTACTAACTAATTAATTTAATTTAAAATTTTAAATATTTTAATTATTTTAAAGTTATAAGTTGATTTTTTTTGAATAATTTCAAAATAATAAACTCCTATTATACTAGTTTATACTTAAAATAAGAAAAATTTACTTAACCTGAAAATTTATACTGGCAGCCCTAATTAAATCCAAGGCATATATGTATAGTTTCGTTATGTCATTGTCAATTTTTTTGCCGGGGCACAGTTTATCAATTTTGCTAATAGAAAATTTTGAATTTTTTGTAAATAAACTGATAAGCTTTAATAGAAAAACAGCAGAATAAATGTCAATCTCAAACGTTTAGATACAGTTTTTACAGTTTCTATAATGGTTTTAAGTGAAAATTTAATCCGATGCAGTTTACGGTTAATTGGTGTTAAAAAACTTTTAAATTGTAACTTAAGATGCAGTAATTATAAGAATTTTAGATATTTAAATTGCACTGCAATAAATTTTAAAGGTAAGATTAACATTTCATACATACAAAAAATACAATATTTAAATTATATAAAGCTATATATTTATATACATATGTATGTTTTTATTTTTAGAAAGACGTTATACTGAAAAACATGAATGGGTGATAATCGACGGTGATGTTGGAACTGTTGGTATAACAAGCTATGCTCAAGAGTCTTTGGGTGATGTTGTTTATGCTCAATTACCCGATATTGGTACGAAATTAACACAAAATGATGAATGTGGTGCAATAGAAAGTGTTAAAGCAGCTAGTGAATTATTCTCACCTGTATCAGGTTCAGTTGTCGAAAAAAATGTTAAAGTTGAAGAAACTCCTGCATTGATCAATAATTCATGCTATGATAAAGGTTTGTTTAAAATTATTAAAAAAAAAAAATTTTTTTTAATTACTTTAAGTTTATTATTTCCTTTTCATTCCATTATTTCTTTTGTAGGATGGCTCTTTAAAGTGAAACTTGTTAACCCTAAAGAGATTAGTGAATTAATGAACGAAGAAAAATATGATGAGTTTCTTAAAACTGGAGATCATTAAAATTATTATTTGTTTTTTTTTTGTAAATTAGAAAAATTAATTTTTATGGATTTTAAGAAGTTCTTATTTTTAAATTATTTACTAAATTAACAAAAATAATTTCTTGTTTAATTATGTGTCAAATAGATGCTCGCTATTAATTTAATTATATAAAAGTTGTCCAAAGAAATAAAATATGAGTTTACTCTAGTTAATTTTTTTATATGAGATAGTAGCCCGATAAAAAGTAAGGTACCATGCTGGATATTATTTAAACTAAAAATGACCAGTAAAAAAAAATTCATAATAGCTTTTACTTTTATTTCGTTAAATATTACAGTTGTTTGCTTTAGTCGCAATCATAATTAGTACTCATGATTAAAAGTAATATAGAATAATATTTTTTAAAACTCATAATCCAAAATAAGAGGGAAAGTCTGGATTTAAATCTAAGCATCAGAGATTGTTTTAATTTTTGATAAATTTTGCAAGAAATTTTCCGAGGTTTAATAGTTATCAAACCAGCAAAGAGAAAATTTCACCAAATTTCTTGAAAAAAAAAATTAAGGCCAGTAGAGATTTTCTTCGTTTTTGATGAATTTTTCAAATGAGCTTTTGTGAGATTTGTAATCTGATACTGGTAAGATTGTGCTTATAAAAGTTCCTAAAAATATTTTCAATAATCAAATTATATCAGAAATTCTCTTAAGTTTTGATGTATTTTTTCAGTAAAACTTTGGGCTCAATAAATCCTCCTAAATTGGTTTTTAAGCTGTTTCTCAATCGATTGTGCTCACAAAGATGTTTAAAATCAGCTAAAATTGTAAAATTATAAATTTGAATTTTTCATCAAAATTCTGAAAAAATTAATTAAGGCATTAAATATTTTTTCGAATTTTGATTTCTTTTTCAAATGTATATTCCTGCTCTAAAACTATTTTTAAATAGATTTTTAAAGCGTTTCTTGAATGATTATGTTTCTAAAAATCCGAAAAAGCATTAAAAGTCTTTAAATTAAACATTAATTTTGTAAACAACAACCTCAGTATAAGGGAGTGTTAGAGAATAAATTTTGTTGAAGTTAATCAATAGGATGCTAAGACTTATCCTCTTGTACCCTACATGTTTACTGGAAACTGGATGGAATCAGTTATAGAAGGCTGTGTTAACCTAGAGACCATTAAGATAACTAAAATCTCTAGTGATTAACTAATCCTAAACTTGAATTCGGGATTTAATTATAATTCTTATTCAAAAAATAACTTAAAAAAGCTTACGATTTAATTAAAAAAAGGTTATTTAACTGTTATCTCTAGCGATTATCTATGATTAGGTGTTCCATTTCTAGTTGATGGAATATATTGCTATAATATGATGAAGCTATTTCTACCGCACATCATTAAAGCTATATTGTTTTAGGTATCTAAGATTATCAGGTTTTTGAATTTTTTCTTAAATCTTGTTAATTTATTTCATTAATTGCATGTATAAAAAATTAATTGCCATATTTTAGTAATTTAGTAGCTAAACATAATTTTTTTAAATAAAAATAAAACAAAGCTCATTTAACTAAACAAAATCTTATCTTTATTTTTGATTTAAACGTGACTTTTTAAATTAACTTTTTGCATAATGACATAATAGAAATTTCTCAGGTGATTTTGAATTGTCACCTACTTTTATTCTGAAATTTTTACATTAATAAAATACCTTTTTAGGGTTGTATATAAAATTTGATTGTATTTAAATTAATTACAAGATTGAAAAAACTTTGAGGGTGTCGAAGTGCTAATTTTTATTATTATTGCTAAGGAAAGAAACAATTTCAAATAATATTCCCTAGATTGACAGGCATATAATAATTTTTAGATTTGAATCGAATTAAAAAAATAAATATAAGACTAATGTCATCTAATAATCTTTTGATTGCGCCAGTTAGTCATCATGCTTACTTAGCGCTCTGAATTAGTTCAGAGGGTGTCACATAAAACTACAATTTCTTGACAAAATGCGATTTCACTAATCAAGATTGATAAATTAATTCCAATATTTTTCTAGTTTTTTACCTGTGCTTAAAAGTTTTATATATTTTGTCTTAAAATATATCTCAATTTTGATACCGTGAGCATTAGAAAAGATAAAAAATATAATTATGTCATGTTGGCCCTTATTTACCGATAAATCATTACAACATAGGCAATTCTTTTATATATCCTTATTTGATTAATATTTCCGTTTCCTTTTTTATCTTTTATCTATGATGGAGCGTAAAAATAGTGGGAGTAGCTATGGTTTATCAAATATAAGAAGCGTTATGAAGTCAGGCATTTGGAAAAAGGCAACTTTTCACGATATTTCTTTTCAGACACATTTTAACTTATTAACTTAAATTTTAATATGCATATCAAAAGGTACTTTTAGAAATATTTTCGTGTTTTTGCTATTAAAAATAGTAATTTTTAAGGTCACAGCAAATGAACTGCGGAGCTTCCACGAAAAAACGTTGACTTGCCTTTTACACGGTATCTCGTAACTGAGTCGTTTAAAATTCAAAAACAAAAAAGATTTCGTTAATAAATTTATCTAGAAATTAAACGAAGAATTATTAATTTTTAACAAAATGAGGGCGAATAAAAAAGGAAATCAATTTCTAAAAAAATTTTTTTTCCAATAAATGTCATATATTCCATGACTCTATTCCTTTAGCATTATTGTTAGGTATTTTTTAGTCCTTTTAATATTAAGTGCAGATTCCAATATTAAGGATCGGATGCAGTTATGCAAAACAATCTCACTTTCTTGTATTATAATCATAAAAAAAAATACAATAAAGAATTTGGGAAAATTGTTGCAATGAAAATTAGATAAGAATTTTAAGTACTATCAAACGAAATTTCTCATTTATGCCTCTTTTAATAAAGTAAATGAAATCCTATAACATTTCAAAAGAATTTAGTTTTCTTTATATCTTCAAATTGAGTGTAATATAAATTTTATTATAAATGACATTAGTAGCTAACAAATATGACGTTATGCTAGGCATTTAAAAATTTGTTCAGTTTTTTTGTTTTATAAACATTTATAGAACGCATAGTTCAAATATGACAATTCACTGCCGAATATAATCGAAATGCAGTCAATATGATGTTATATTATTATTTTGAACTGTTTGTTACAGCTATGAAAAGGAATATCTTTCTTCCTTATTCATACCTTTCGTATAAGATTTTTTTGCTATTATTTTGTCCAGTTAAAAATTTCCAATAGCAATATTTATCAAATAACAATCACAAACTTACTAAAGGCTGTAAAAAAAAACCTGAGGTTCACAATTTTGTTGTTTGGATGATACGTACAATGAAATATTTAATGTCTCCCAAATCATATACTAAAAAAGAAGTAAACGAAACTAAGGATAAGACATCAGTGAAAGAGAGCTATTTTTCAGCCATCATGACTTCTGGAAAATAACTAGCTTTTAAACAATGAAAATAAAAATATCAACGAATTTTGTTCGAAAAGGACACCAAAATTAGCCATCCTGGTTATTTTTTGCATAAAAAAAATGTCTATCATGGCTACTTTCTGCATGATCTATGGAGTTCGATGCAAATGAATACAAGAAACTTTTGAATAGTAAATTATTAAGTCACATTTTTCTTAGGAAAATTTAAAACTTAAAAAATTATAGTTTTTTTGTGTAAATACTTCACGAAACTCATTATTTTTTAGAACAATGTATGATGTATGATGTATGACAAGTAAAAATTAATATATGCAATTTTTTCTTAAAAAAAAACTTAAACTTTCTTAAGTAATAAGAGTTTATATATTTTCCATGGTATGACCTTGTGTATCTATCTATAAATATTTTAAAACCATTAAATATTTTTTTCCTATTCAAAATTTTACTAATGACTATGAATTATTCAATCTTACTTAGACATTAGTAGCCTCTCATTTTGTGATATTTAACTGGTAAATTGACAAATTAAGGCAGAACCAAAAAAAACAAAAATTAAACCTGGTTTTGTGCTTCATTACTCATACAATTAATCATTGATTACTGTAGATTATTCTTTTTAAGCTTGTTATTAATTTAAGTCATATAAAAATAATTCTTACATTTCATAGAATGAAAAATATACAAAAATTTCATAGCTAAATAGAATCAATTGAACAAATTACCGATTTTTCTTTTTTGTTGTGGTTAACAAGTAAAAAAAATTAGCAGTTTATCATATTTATATAAATCAAGAAAATGCTATTCATGAAAACAAAAGGAAAGTTCATTACATATAAAATTTCATTGTTTAAATACCGTAATGCCATCTTTAGGGTAATCAAATTATAAAATTTATACAGTAATCTTCTGTATAACAACGAAACTTAAAGGATAACCTACTATGAATTTTCTTTAGACCTTGGTAGAGGATAAAGTTTGCGACTTTAACTATGTTAATTTGCAAAAAATTTAAGGTGAGCTCCAGGGTTTCGGGACGATACAAGATTCAACATACAAAAAATAAATAAACGTGTCTTATATTTGTAAAGTAGTTTACTTTTCTTTAGTTACATGATTTTAACTTATTATTTTGGTTTGATTAAGTAAACTTTTAAATAATAATCAAAGTGGATCAGTGGATCTTTATAGAAATTGCCAAAGAAGACTTGTTTATTACCCAAAATTATCTACTCAAATTACCTGGAGAGATTGAAAAAAAAAAGATATATGAATATATCTTCCATATTTACTATTTTCTAAATAATTTTTGTTTGTTTTGCAATTCAAAATAATAATCATTTATTATCGTTTTTATTCTAAGGAATATTCGCTTTTGGTTATGATCCATGAAAAATATTTTATTATTAATTTGATATTCCTTTTAACATTGATTAATTATTATTGAAAAATAAAAAAGAAAAATGTAAAGAAAACACAAAATGAATAAATATCAAAATTGAAAATAAAAGAAATTAATATTTTATTGATTCAGTGATATTTTAACCCCTATCTTTCCCACTTTTTGGTATCACCACTTGTTAAGAATAGTATAAAATAAAATAAAAGTTACAAAATTGCTACAGTATTTCAGTGAGAGTTTTGTTCGTTCTTTGATGTTGAAAATTAAAAAAAAAGAAAATTGTTAAATTCTTCAAATCATTGAGTGATTAAAAATTTTGTCATTAGTTATGAAAACTGTGTAAATAATCTTTTGCTTAATTTATAATCACTAATTCTATTTTATCATTTCGAAATATTTCAGATTTGCAATCAAGTGAAAGTTTCTTTTAATAGACTCCTTATTTTTTTTGTTATTCTTTCTGTAAAAGTTTGTAATCGATATTTGTTTTAAGTTTTGTAAACGTAAGCTACTATATTAGAACGAAATATTGTAAATATTGTCCTGCCCACGAATACAATGGAATCCTGTGGTTTAATTCTTAACTAGTTTGTGATGAGTTATAGAGATTTGGATTAAGAAAACTTAAACTTCTTAAGTAACAGTGTAAAGTCTTGTTTAGACGCTTGAATTTTGGATGTTTTTTCGGACGCCATAAAAAAGAACCAATAAATATTTTTATCAAAATTTTATTTGTTTTTTGTTTGTTGATGTGTTGCGAATATAAAAAAAATAATAATATTAAAAACTAAATCAAAATTGAAAATACTACAGGCCAGCAAACTGGGGGCTGTTGAAAAACAGAAGTTGTGTCCTGGTGCACGATTCCAGCCTTTCCAGTAATCTGAAATAAAAAAAATCTTCTTTATTTAACTAGGAGAATGTAGTTATGGAACTACAAAGTTTTTTTTTAAAACAAAAAAGGTTTTTTTTCCACAAAATGGTTTCAGTTTGAAGAAAAAGTTACGTTTTGGTCCTGTTCTTTTCGCTTTTCGGAATTTTTCTTTAAAAAAAACAGTAGTAAAAGCTCTTCGTAGTGCGATAGCTTGATTTATACAGAATCTCTGTGCCAAATTTCAAGTGAATCGGTTGCGTAAAACTTGAGATATCATGCACACCGTTTCGAGAAAAACGATTTTACAGTTTTAAAGACTGAACTGAACTAATGCGTCACAAAATGGGTTGTAACTCTTGAGAACATTTTCCCAAGGAGTTAAGCTATGAAAATATGCCAAATAAGAAATTGATTTTTTCGAATTTCTAAACAAGAAGGCCCCCAGAACTACAGTAAAAGTTATAAAATTTTGATTTTATTTTTAGCATTTTTCGATAATTTGAAAAGTAACATATTAAAATTTTAAATGAAAATCTCAAATAGTTTCACAGTTTCAGTTTTATTATAACTCGATAAAAAATTATCCGAACGATTTGATTCTTCTTTTAGCATATTTTGTACTTGTTTCCCCATATAATGAATTACCAGTTTTTTATGATTGGATCAAAAATATAATTTTACTAAGCCAAGAACCATTAGATTTTTAGCAAAACTTAAACTTTTTTTTATTAAAAGACACCTTTTTGTTGCATATTAGATTCTTTCCCCAAACCTAGGTCAATGTATGAGCAATATCTTCTGTTTAAGGATGTTTTAGTTTTCTTTGTTTTTGGTTTTGGGCACTTTGACAGCCAGAATAACTGCAGCAGTGGGAGAACGTATTTTTTTCAAAGACTCAGGAAATGGTAGATAACTTGCTGAAAAGCTAATATTTCTAGTTAAAGAATCATACATGATATTTTTTATATAGGTAAAAATATATCTGCCAAATTTCAAAATATTCCGTGCTTTATTTTCTTTTAGAAAAATGCACAAAGATCACTCTTTTTTAGATGGTCACGCTAGTTGTGCCTCTTTTATTTTTTATAGAGCACTCAAGCCATTTTCACTTAGTGTCACAATTGCCATGGAACTAGGCAGCAAAATTGACAAATATTTTCTTTGTAAGAAATAAATATGAATTAAAACGGATTTAACACTTTTTAAAAACAGAATTAAAACAGGAGAAAAATTATGTTCTTAACATTAGGAACCTATACTTAACAGTATTAAATAAATCAAAATTTTATTTACCTTTTAGTTCATTATTTTTATAAAACGTCGGTCATCGTCCTACCAAACAGCTAAACAAATTACTACTAGAGCTGTTAAGCATTCATTTAATTATAAGTGATTTTAGCAGTTTTTTTTTAAAGAAAAATTATTATTATTAATTAAATAAGTGCACCTCGAATTCTATGCACCCTAAGTCTATACCTAATCATTGGATAAACAAAAAACGGTTAATTTTCATCCCTAATAAAACAATTAAAAGTAAAATTTTAATTTTTAAGATCACGACAAGATTAAAATGTCAAAAAAAATGATCTTTATGGAAAGTCAATTGTTGACTTTAAAAATGACAAAGGTCAGGCATACCATTTTTAGAGAAAGTGACACAATTGTGACATACGTTACTATTTAATAGGTTATATATAGTTTGTATACATATATACACATATATATATATATATATATGTACCTATATATGTATAGCTTATAATGTACATTTTCAAGTGTTTAAAGCTCAAAATATTGCTTAAATAATTATTTACACACATGATAAATAAGTTTCAATTCTAAAATTAAAATCTAACTTTACCCTCGTTTTTGTTTTTTTTTTTAAATCACAATTCATAAGAATTTTAATAAAGAAATTTTTTCTGTAGGATAAAAGCTTTGAAAAGCTTCAACTCTTAGCTTAATAATTTTCATTGAAAGTTTATTGCTACCCAAAAATTGAGCTTTTTTTTCCAATAAACTGCTGAATTTCAGTCAAATTTTGTGTTCTGCAAATATGAAAGAGAGAACTTTTTATTTTCTTTCAGTTTGTGGTAAACTGTGGTTTAATTGCGACGTGTAAAATAAATAAAGTGATAGTTATTTTAACAGTTGAAATAAAATTCATATGATTAGAAATAGTGGATTAGTGTTTTAAGAATTTTTTTTTGTTTTCTTTAGTTCACGTGTAAAGTTAAAAACATTTGTGTGTAATTAAAAAATAAAAGAAAATTACAAAAAAAAAAAAAAAAAACAAAAATGCCTTCCGAGAAATCAATATATCCGCCACATCCAACAATAAGTAGTAATGCTTATATTTCTAGTATGGAAGAATATCAAAAATTTTATGATGAATCTGTTAATAATCCTGAAGTATTTTGGGGAAGGATTGCTAAACAATTTCATTGGGAGACAAATACTGATCCAAAAAAATTTCTTTCATATAATTTTGACATATCAAAAGGACCAATTCATATTAAATGGATGGATGGTGCCTCTACAAATATTTGTTATAATCTTTTGGATAGAAATGTTAGGAATGGCCTTGCTGATACAATTGCTTTTTATTGGTGAGTATTAAATTTTGTTACATTTGTTGTTGTTTTTTTATTCTTATTTTATTATTGATTTTTCCTTTTGATATTCATTGATATTTTACTCCTGTTTTAAGGCCATTGCTTATATATTAATATAAACGAGTCATAATTTTTATTATATGAAAAGTTTGGTAACAAATATAACAAATAAATTAAAAGAAAAACTAAAATATCTAATTTTTTTTTATAATTTTTGCATAATCCTTAATCCCTAATATGAAATTGTATAATATTAATCTCTGAATATGAAACTTTTTTATTTTATGTTTTTCTTAAGGTTTATGTATTTTTTTTTTGCACAAAAATAAAATGAATAACAAAACTTTGAAGGTAGTGCAGTGTTCACTTTAAAAAATTGTTTTTTTACAATAGTAACAATTTTTATTAATTCAAGGTTAAGTGCTGTGGACGCATTTAAAAACAACTTCTCTTTATACTAATTGTATGCATAAAAAGTGATACTGCATTCCATAAGTAGAACTATCATATCTAATGTTTTTGCAGTTTTATAGTCATGTAAAAATAGAGCCTTGAATTTTGTTAAGTTGAATTATTTACATATTTAAATTTTATTTAGTTATATAACGTTTTCTTTATACTCAAAAATTTTTATTATTTTATATTTTTCATGTAAATAATTACAAAAACCTAAAAGAGATTTTTAATTTGTTACATTTTAATCTGTATTTTTAATAAATTTTTCAAAAAAGCAGACTTAACTGGGAGCTTAAGGATTTCATTCAGAAATAAAAAAAAAAATAAAAATAAAACTGAAATTATATTTTCATTCTTATAGCAAACATTATAATTAAATGTTAGGTAGGATAAATATACTTTTGATTTTTATATTTGATGTAAATTAATGAACTATTTTTGTTTTTTAATTTTTTTTTGATTTTAGAAAAAAATTTTTGTGTCTTTTTACAATTAGCTCATATCTGTAATTGTTTTTTTGTTTAGTTTTGTTTTGTCGTAATTCAGTTGGGTCGAGAAATTCCAACTACAATGTTTTGGCTTAAATTATTAGAAGTTGTTGTAAGAGCATTTAAAGTCAAAGTCAAAGATTGTTTACTGCTTTTATAAAAATTTGCAATTTTAGGAAAACGAGTAGTACCAAATTCTAGAAACTTCAATAATTCTTTAAAAATTTCTTTAGCATAGTTATTTACATAGAATTTGCAATAAAATTTTAAAGAAAGTATTTTTTGTTTAACTTATGGATCACATTTTTCCGGTTTCCAAAATATACCTTTCAATTATATTAGTATTAAAATTTATTTTTCTTCATTCTTTAATGTCATTTACTACTTCAGTTTTATTTTATTTGCTTTCACTTTCAACTTTCTAATAATCATTAGAATCTTTGGTTTCCTCCCAAACTTCATCCAATATATCATACTTCAATTCGGTTTTGATATGATTCTACACAGGGGCAGGTTTATGTATAGGCTAAGTAAGCTGCAGCCTAGGGCGCCAAGTTTTGGGCGGCTTATCAGGGCGGAAAATTTTTGAAAAAAAAAATATTTTATAACAAAGCAAAAATTATGATTCGATGAATGCCGTAGTATCTCTCAATTTTGCTATAATTAACTTTTCCCTTTAACTATTTCAAAAATCAATTTAAAAAATTTTAAATTCAAATACGGAATTTTTGAGCCATGTACATAAAGAGGATTTCAATATATTTTATTTTTTAAGAAAATTTTATTTTGACAATCTTGACTGCATTTGAATAAATATAAATAATCAATTATATTATATGCTATTATAATCAATGAAAAATCGTATCTATAATTTCCTAAGTATTCTTGATTCTTACGTCAGTTTTATTTAATGATAAAGGCGGTATGAGCTCTAAAGCCTAGAGCGCTAAAACCCTAAATCCGCCCCTGATTCTACATCACTCTATTCTAAGACAAACTGTTTTGATCTTCTTAAATTGACATTAAGTAAAGAATTTTAATTTATTTCATTCCTAGTTCCATTTAGTATGCTTGATAGTCCGAGCAGTTGGCTATTTATTTCAGTCTAAATTGATACCCAATTTTTATTTTACAAGCTGATAACCAAAACTGATAAATGATAATCGTTTCATTTTTATCAAAAGGACTTTTTATTTTTGTTGTAACAATGACTAATAGAGTTTAGGTGACATTTTATGTGTTCTTCGTTTTTAAGCCTTGAAAATGTGGAGCAATTACAGTAAGTTTTTGGTTTTGTATGAGTTAGGATTAATTCTTTTAGAAATTTTGTAATGCTTGTATAAAGATTTTATCGAAAAAAATCATTAAATTTTTGTAAGAGAGCCTTGAAATTAGTTATCTAGGCCACTTTCTACATGAAATCCATAATAGCTACTTTTTCACTTTACTACTAATGAATTTATCACTAGTAAGTTTTTCTATCACTCGCTTCAGATGCAAGTTTAATTATTTTATTTTCGAAATATAAGTCATATAACCCCTGATTTCACAAAATCATTAATTTGTAAGATTTAGCTAAATTTGGCTTCTATCGATTATGAAATATTAAGAATGATAAACAGAAAACACTACCCAATCCTTTGTAGGGAGCAAACTTCAAAAGAAACCGCTTTCTGTGATAATTTTTTGAGAAACAAAATAACTTGTAATACTTTTATCTACTTTAATAATTTCATTTAGAAAAATCGACTGACCTAGATACTATAGTCATTACTTTCAAATATTGCAAGAAATCTTGACATTGCTATAACATAAGTCCCCATGATATATGCGCGTACTAACCTTCAACAGTAGGTATAGAAAAATAAATGAGTAATTTGTGATGGAAAATTAATGCATTTTCTGTAATAATATAACTTTTTTTTTAATACAAAATTTTGAAATTATTTCAATTTTTATTAGCTCTACAAAAAATCAATTTCAAAAATAAAACTTAATTTTATGCCTTTATTTGTTTTAAATAGAATTTCCGCAATACTTTCTGGATGTTGGATATTTAGTATTAAAATTGATATTTTGTAATAGAAGTTTTATAAACAATGTTGTTCAAATATTTGGCGCCAAAGAAATAATTTTATTAGCTATAAATATGTTGACTTCATGAAATTCAATTAAATTTCAGGAGCAAACAATATTAGCAAATTCTGGGTATTTAAGAAAGCAAACAAGAGAAAATATTTCAAGACAGCAATAATAGCAACAAAATATTCAAGTTCATTTATTAATATTACAATTTTTATTTTTATATATTTTATTGCTTTTTTATGACTTAACAAAAAAACAAAAATTACAATATTAAAGAAAAACATATCTATAATAACTTTAAATGATATTTTCGCAAAGTAAAAACTTTTCGAATCTAAATATCTTTAAATATGTTTTACATCATAGAAGATGCAAATAATGTAACAGAAAATTATAAATTGAAATATTCAAAAATAGTATTTAAAAAAGAGGAAAAAGTGGTCTGAAAACATTTATCTTACTTCTTTGTAAGTTATTGTAAATTGGCTTAAACTATATTACCGTCAAGCCATCTGATGAACATCCTTTAACTCTATTTAATGTAATACATTTGAATTTTAAGTATGAATATGGGTAAATTTGTATGCAAAACTTCATTGTCATTTGAATCTTTGAAAAATTTATTGGAAAATATTTCTATTTCTGTTTTTTGCGATAAGTATTTGGGATAAGACAAATATTCTACTTAGAATAATTTTTCTTTAAAATCCTAGTTACGTAGTGAAGATAGATTTTGAAATGAAAAAAGAAGAAGGCGCGGGGGAGAACACTTAATTTTATCAAGCATCTTAGTTTTTTTTATCTTTGATTACCCCGGAAACATTATTTATTAGCCAAATGAGAGGATCTGCATGAATCCATTAAAGCTGCCAAAGATTTCAATTCAATGTGGGGGACTTGATGCAAGGTACTAGCGTTTTCGAGTTCTTCCTGTGGGTCCATCTACTGAAAATAGGAAGTATTTATACCCATGAACGAAATTACGGATTACTTAACGAAGTATTCAGGATAGCTGCTGTTTTGAACTTAGCAGAATGATTTAATTTAAATTAAACTGCACAGTAGGAAATTGAAGCATGCAAAAATAATACGAGTATTTTTGTTTCTTTAAAATAAGCTACGAAGTAAAGTACTTTGTATCTTATTTTAAGAAGGAGGAGTTTCGGTTAATAGGGTGAAAAAAAGGCATGTTTTCAAAGGCAATACAGGTAGTTCTAGTTGATTTAACTAATTTCTATATGATGACACAACATTTGAACAATATTCCTCTACAGTTTTATGTTAAAATATTAATAAGTGAGTGAGTGACAGTGAATGTCTGGAGGCGTTTTGCAAAAAAGTTGTTTTGCAGTGCGCATCATAGTTCGTAACAGAATCATTTACAAACCAAAAAATCAATATTAATTAATTAAGGAATATGCTTTCTCAAGGAATTTTTTTTCGATTTTTCAATTTTTTGTAGCCTTTGGAAGTCAAAATACCGATTTTTGCTTAACAAACCGACTTAATTGTAAAATTAAAATTAATAATAACTAAAAAAAGCTCTCATTGTTAACTGATGAAATATGTGAAGTAATATGCGAAATTTCAAAACGATCAGTCTAGTAAATTTTGAGTTCTTGTGAACACCGACTTAGAAAATAACAAGTTTCAGAAAAACGCTTTAAAGTTTTCCTCACTCACTTCTTGCTCTAGCTAGAGCAAAGGACGCTCAAATGCTCATAACTTTGGTAATTTTGCTCCGATCAACTTGAAATTTCAACACAATATTTTTGAAATGTCATACACTAATTTCAAACAATAAAAAGAAATTTCAATACCGAGCCTCTTTAAGAAAGTGTCAAAAAGACATATTATACATGTATTCATGTGAGTATATGTATATAATCGGTACAGGAAATGAAGCTTATAGCTTTCTAAAGATGGGCACTCACTTAGTGCACATATCACCACGGGTAAAATTTTTGACGTCATAGACTCACGCCAAGTTGTTATTTCTGTTCCCCCTCAAATGTGGAGATTTAAGCGTGAAATTTATGTGTACACACACTTTTTGGATAAATTTTTTTTTAGTTTTTTGCCTTTACGTTTGCAAAAGAATTTCTATACTCGATTTATATATAGTTGTTGTTGTACAACTTTGTTTTGATTTTAGCAAAGGCATTTTTGTTTTTGTTTTTTGGTTAGGAATTTAGAGAAAAGAAAATAAAAAAAAGTAGAAAATACAAACAACCGCAGAGATTTCTGCAGAATCGCAGTAACTGAATCGTGAAATTTTTGTCATTTTTGACGACATGAATGTTACCCGCGGAGATATGTGAACTAAGTGAGTGCCCACCTTAAGGCTTATAACCTTCTTTTCTAGAAAGCAATGTCAAACGAAAAACAGAAAATTTTCTGCTTTATGAAGTTTTTTAAATTTTTCAACAATTTCTAAACCCCGTTTTGAATTTTACTTTTCACAAGTAAAGTGATATAGTCTGTTGTTTGGTCTGTTGTGTGCTGGTCGATTGGTTTTTAATTAATGCAAGACAAGCCTTTAATAAAAATATCAATGAATATTTTCTCTTTTGAAATAATTTGTAAAATATTGAAACAAGGCATTAAACATTTAATATTAATGAATTCTAAAATCTTCGTATTCCATGATATACAAGTAGCAGAAGTACAATACTTTTTTAACACATACTTTTGTCACTATTATTTTTTTTTCGTGGAAAAAAACTAGTTCTATCACAGATTAATTTTATTAACTTTTTATTTACATTTTATACATAAATTTTTTTCCCCAATTTAGCAAGACATTTTATTTATTTATTTAGTTTTTAAATATTTTACTTTAAAGGAAATAATAGTTAAGAATTATATTTTTTTTTATTTCTCTTTCTATTGTTAAAAATATTTTAATTTATTCTGAAATGAGTACCTTCAGATTTCTTAAACATGAGGTATACTCAATGTTGTAATACGCGTCTATTATAAAAATTTTCACTCTTGGCCCGAAAACTACAAGGGCATTAGAAAATTTGGTTATTTTTTTCTGCGGCATTACAAATTTTTTTTTTTTTTTTTTGACATGACCCCTAATTATTGGCTTAAACTTAAATATTATTGATTTGTTTTGTAATTCAAATATGTGAGCATTAATTACTTTTTCAGGTGTTGTAATAAATTGATTCTTTTATATATTTAATTGGTTTTAGTCTTAAACCAAACTGGTGTTTGTATGATTTAAAATTTCTATTAGGAAAATTTAAAAAAGCAGAAGTACTTTCGATTTTTTTTTAATCAATTAAGCTTAGTTTCCCAAACTTTTCATCTTAGTGAGGTTCTTATTTATAAATTTTTTGCTTGGAAATAAACTGCAAGAGAAACAATTAAATTTTTTGGCAATAAAAGAAAAAATGTAAATAAATCATAAAAAATTTTACTTTTAAAGTTAAATTTAAAAAGAAATATTGATTTTTACTTGAGATAAATTGCTTAGAAATTTTAGTTTTAAATAATAATTATTATAATTCGTAATTAAGACGATGGGAAATATTTTTTAAGAAAAACATACAATTTTTATGGGAGAAAACAAAAAGAAAATAAGGAATTCAAAAAGCAAAAAATTGAAATTAAATAAGAATATGGAGGGAAAAGTATAAAACTTAACCCTTAGCTGTCCGTAGGCGTGACAATTGCGCCATTTGCTATTAGTTCTATAACTCCTTTGCGGCTGCTTTGGTGCCACTAATTATTCTGAGTAAAACCCTTCTCAGGCAGAAGTAATGGTCAATAAACTTAACGTAGTACTCGATCAATATCAATATGCTGATCAATATGGATCAAATTATTGCTTCCTAAGTGATGGAGGAGTTATATATATAACAAAAATAACTAGTCCCTTTTTTCAGCATATTAAACATTAAAAACTCAAAACATGTCAAATTCTTACAGAAATTATAAAATCTGTATAAATTCAGAATATCGTGGTCGGAATAACATCTAACACTGACAAAAATTTTTCAATTGCTACCTTTAATGACAAGTTATGGAACGTTATGTTATTGCATACGAATCATTAGCACCAAATTTGATACGTTATTCTCTACTAAGCCTGATTTGGTATCTAATTTGGTAGCTTTTCTGTTTTTCAAAGGAAATTTCTTTGTATAACATCTAATGTAGTTAATGGTGACTTGTGTTCTAATAATTATATTAAATACAATTTTGAAAATATTTTTCCGTTTGAAATTATATTATTTACCATTAACAGAAACGTTAATGAGTTCACCTCGATTGCTTTTAAGTAAAATTCTACATACATTTTTAAAGTGCCAAGCGATACTCTGTCCTTTCGATTCTAGGCCTGTCAGTTGGTAATTACAATAGATTTTTAGGCTAAAGTGCACATTTGATCCTCAGATGTATCAAAAAATATTGCAGCAATTGTTAATTGATATTTTTTAAAAGTTCCTCGAGATATGTCCGAAAAATGGACAATATTTGTAAAATTGGTTAAAGTACTTACGATTGAAAAACCCATAAGCGAAAATTTCATGAATAGGTCAGACAGAAAGTAGACACAACGGTCAATTTATGCGGCCATCCTAGAATAAATTTAATTGATCTTTTGTCTCTGAAAGAAGTACTTCTATTTCATTAATGATGGATTTTTGCTGCTACTACTACTCTATTGAGATCTTAGTTTTTTTTGCTTATTGTATATTTCTTCTAGGGATATGGAAGACACTAAACTTACGTGAATGAGCTGAAAAATACTTTTGAATATATAGAGAAAATAATGTTTTCAATTACTTTTAAACAGTGCCCAAGCCATTAACTATCCCAAAAATTTAAAATAACCCGATAAGCTGCATAATTTGGCATACATAATCGGCCAGATATGGCCTAAAAGTAACGTTTTTACCAAGCCTGATCTAGTATATTGTCTTACTAAAACAGAATTTTTATAAATAATCAAAGTGAAAATATCGGCCATGATATAAATTATAGAATATGTAAATACATCGCTTTGCTAATAACATCCCCTGTGAATTTTGTAAAAATGTTTCATTCATTGAACCTCAATAGATAACACAATTTATCATAAAATATTGTTCTATTTGAAATTTTTATTACTTATAGAATTTTTTCTTTCAAATTTTCAGTTCTTTTTAATCATTTAGCATCTACATATTATGCTTCCTAAGAGCAAAGTTTTGAGTGTCGTTTCTAACAGAATCTTCATATTTTGTCTATTGCAAATTTTCAGATATGAAAAATATTTTTCATTTCAATAGTTTTTTAATATTTTTTATTTTCATATCTTTCAAAACAAAATACCAACAAGCTGGAAATATTATTGTTTATTAGATTTTTCTTTATTATGTAAATTCATTACATTATGAGCACGTATGCCATAAGTTCAGTATCTCATTTGTAGTCTATTTAAAAGCTATAAAACGTGTTTTCTATACTTAAAGCTAAAAAAGTTATATAAAATATTCTAAAATGAAATTCATATACTTTAGATTAGTTAAATATTTCAAAAGGAGAAAATTTTACTATGCCATATTAAAAAAAACTTATGAGCATAGCGAGTTTAATAAAAAATTTTACTACGAGTTTTATATTTCAACAAAACATTTTTTTAGTTAGAAAAAATAATTTTTAAAATATAATTTTATTTGTCTATAAAAATATTTTATGCAAAAAGGATATTGCCCTAAGTCTTTAATTTAAATTAAACTCTAGATAAAACTTTTTTAGTCACTCGATCATTATCTTTTGTAATCGTGTTGAGATTTTTTAACTATTCCACCGGATATGCCTTAAAACAGCTGATAGTGACTATTCCTAAAAATTAAGATCGGTGCATTTTAAGCAAATGACTAACACGTGAGATCTGGTGATTTGAACCGCGTGGTTTTTACATTCGTTTCTAAAAATATTCTTTTATCAATTGTTTTTATAACTTTTTTATTATAAATTAAGCTCTCATAATTTAAATCTTTAAAGTTATTGATATGATGAGTTAATTAATTGTTTATTTCTGTATTTATTTTTGTTTATTAAAATCAAATTTAATTTTAAAGTCAGGAGACTTTGTTTTTATTTGTTAGACTGTGACTAATCGAAATTTGTGATTTTTTAACGTTAAAATTAGTTTTTGAGTTTTTGTTAATATTTAGAGAATTCAAATTAAATTTTAGTTAATGAAGAATATAATAAATAAATAAATAAAAGGTAGTGTTAAAGGCTACTTAGTTAGGTAGGAGTGTAGGATAGAAATATTTATTCCTAAAAAGAGAGCATCCTGCACGTAGATTGCGTGAAATATTATTCAACAAAGACAACAACGAATTGATATGTTAGTAACTTTTTTATCAATGAGAAATCTTTTAACCGACTCTAATATATAGAGGGTAGTAGTAGAACTAGTATTGGGGATCAAAATACACTAGATGCCACTAAGATTAGTCTATTTTGCCTCTCGACGAGATGCTATAATGGAATTTTCATACAAAGCTCTCTTGCTAGACCCGGAACATCTTTCAAATTGAATTCCATCTTCCCAATACAGAGCACACGTGGCATAAGGAGAAATGATGAGTAATTTTTCGAAATCTCTCTTTTGAGAATCATTTAATAGTGATTTATTGAAAAAGCAAGGGTAAATCTGACTGTTAATATGATCTTGAACACTTTTTGAAATAACAAGCAATAATAAAATTATTCACAGGAAATTGTTATCTCTTAACCCCCCCCACTCCCCATCTTAACACCTATAATATTTATTTTTTGCCAAATTACTACATTTTACGGGATATATTGACTATACCGGGTAAACCAGTCTATGTTTCCTTACTGCAAGCTTCTGATTTTAATTTACCGTTTGCTGTGTACTTTGTTGTTGTTATTTCAGAATTATTTATATCTTTAGTAGCATACAATTTGAACGGTGCTGCTGTATATAGCAAGGATCATCTTACATAAAAAAATTAATCATCAGAAAAAAATTTTGCTAGTAATTAAATATAATTAGTAATAAGTAAATTTAATCCCTTCATTGTAGTTCTTTATCGTAAAATAAAAAACTCTTCTTATTTCTTTTTTGCCTACATATGACTTATTGTGTGAATGAATATCTTTATCCTTTTTTCACTGACATTGTCATTGTAATAAGTACTCGTAAACTGGAGAGATTTTAAGTAATGAGAAAAATTTAAATACAAAATTTTTTAATGGCATATCAAATTTTTTATTCAGCTATTCATTCAAAATTATTAAATAAAAAAACTAAATTAAGTTACTTCTTAAAAATATTTTTATAAATTGAATTTCAGAGCATAAAATTAAATAAAAACTAGTACACCTAGTACAAACTAGTACTTTTTATAAAATTTGAAAATTATTTTTTTTAGTTAATTTTTCATATATTGTTAATAATTATTTAGAATCCAAGAAAATAATTTTAATACTTTACAGCAATGAAATTAAATGAAATCAATCTTAAAATTCTACCAAACTTTTAGTATAAAAATAAAATTTATTACGTGCAATTTCAATTGTCAAAGTCATCCTCTCATCTATAAAACCAATTTGAACGGACTTGGGGTAATTTGAATTTTAAAAATTGTTTTGTTTTTTATTTTTTTTTTTCAACTAAATCTACATGAACCACGATATAAGAGAGAAAACAAACCACACCAAAACCAAAAAAGAAGAAAAATTTGTCGTAAATAATTCAAACGCGCGCAAACTTTATCAATGTTGTATAATTTGTAATGGAGAGTGACATAGTTTCATTTGAGCACACTAAAAAAACGACTTTTTAAGTTACACAGATGTTCTATGTTTTTATTAAAAGTTTTTTTTTTTTAATTGTTCCGATGTTTGAAATTATGCATTCGTTTTTTTTTCTTTAATTTTATAATTCATATATAATTGCCTTAAACATTAAAATATTTAAAGTTCTTCTAGGACCATAATAATACTTTAAGTGTCAGGTCGGGTAATATTATTTGTTTCGAAAACTTACGTAAATGTCGGGTCAAGTAATAATACGTTTTATATAAGTTTTAACCTCTGTTATTTGCTTATGTTTTCATATTTTTAACACATAGGAATCTATTTGAGCTTTCAGATTTCGTATTTTAACGGTTAATTAGTTCGGCTCGAATAAAGTTAAATAATTAATTAATGGCAAAAACAAAACAAATATACATACTGTGCGACAACAACCAGGTTAGATTATTTAGTAGTGCAACCCTATGTGTAGTAAATTCGGGGTTTTCAAGTTTTTTGACGTGTCCATTGATTAGAAATTCCTGTGGGTTTCACATTTTTGAGATATTTTACTATTTTTGTGATGAAGATTTCTGAAGAGCCCCAGTGGTACTCCACGATGCCTCGCTTTTTAGGCTCACTTTTGTTTTAAAGCTAAAGAGATAACAGGTGAGCATGTTATATTTTCAAACTGGTCGAAACAATCGAAAATTTTCGGTATCTAATTTTTTTTTTCATTTCTTTGTATTTTGTAAAATTATTGTTTAACATTTTAAAAACATTGTGTCAAAATTTCAAGTTGATCGGAGTAAAATTACCAAAGTTTTGAGCATTTGAGCATCCTTTGCGGGTGAGCAAAACTTCAAAACGTTTTTCTGAAACTTATTTTTGCGCACAATAACTCATAATCTGCTAGACCAGGCCTGCACAACATACGGCCCGCGGGCCGCATGCGGCCCGTCTGGTGCTGGCTAATGGCCCGCGTACATCTTTATATACATGAATCAAAAGACTTCATAAAATTTCTAAAAATCCAAGTTAAACAATATTCTTGTGTTTGCCATTTTGCTATTTGATCGCAAAGTCTTTTTTGCTTGTTTTTCAACATGTATAAAGCGAACTATTGTTTTAGGGAAAATATGTACAGGTAAATTCTTGTAAATTTCCGTAGCGTGCATATGATTTCTCAATTTTTTAAGGCCTAGGCTTGTAAGACAAATAATTTTTTCTGAATATTCTTCTGGAGAATTTTTTTTATTTATTGCATATACATCTATATTTTTGTTTTTTTGTCAAGTCTTCCTGGGTACTTTAAACTTGTAGCCATTTTAAAAGTTAAGCAGTTGTAAGACAACTCAGTAACAGTGAATATTATTATTTAGAAATCTATCTCAAAATAGTTAGAAAACTAAAATTAATAAATCTACATAATCCACATTTTTGGTTTTAATAGTTGTGAAAAATATTTTTTTTTGAGAAAATGAAGCAAAAAATTGAAAGGGAACGCAGAGTTTTCAATGCCGAATGGACAAACAAATACTTTTTTACAATATTTCAAGAAAAAATAATTTGTCTTGTGTGTGGTGAGACATCAAATCGTCACTAAATTAGATGAAACTGAGTGAGAAAAAAATTAAAGCGGCTAATTTGATGGCATCTATATGAAAGGAACAGCAATTTTTTAAGAAAACAACAGCTGAAAACAAAACAGCTCCGAAGGTAGGCTTCCAGATTTCAAGAGAAATTGCTGCTGCTGTATGTTGATGTCTGTTGCTGAACTATGTCCGGAAAAAATTCGGCTGTTTGAGAATATCAGTTTGTCAAGAATGACTATAAAGCGAAGCATAGCTGAAATTTCAACAAACCTTAGTAATCAGCTGAAGCAAAAATCTCGAAATTTTCTGTTTTATAGTTTATGTATGGATGAAAGCACAGATTTACAGGATACAGCACAGCTTCTCATTTTTATTAGAGGAGTTGATAAAAATTTTGAAATTACAGAAGAGCTTGCTGGTTTGTGCTCCTTACCAAGCCGCACAACAGGAAAGGAGCTCTTTAGTGTAGTAAAAAAATTCATAACTGAAAAATTGGGTTTCGAAAATGTAATGAACGTAGTAGTTTCCATTGTAAGCTACATCCGATCTAGAGGACTCAAGCATAGGACTTTTAAAGCCTTTCACGAAGAAGTAGATGCTGAGTACACCGACGTACTTTACCATACCGCAGTGAGATGGTTGAGCCGTGAACGTGCTATCCAGCGTTTTGTTTCATTGAAAAAGGAAACATTTAACTTCCTCGAAAATGAACCAAAACAATTTCTAGAGCTTCAAGAAGAAGTATGGAATAATGATCTGTTTTTCTTTTGCGACATTTCAAAACATCTAAATGATTTGAATATTCAGCTTTAAGGGAAAAACCAGCTTATATTTGAAATGTTTGCAGCAGTGAAGGGTTTCAAAACTCAGCTGCTGAAAGGCGAAATAAGTCACTTTCCCACTTGTGCATTGCATATTTCTCAGCATAGGGTCGGCAATTTTGGGCAAAAATATGTAAAACATATTGATTTATTAATTGAAGAATTTAGCAGAAGATTAACTTTGTCCAACGAAGAAAATATCAAATTAAAATTAATTGAAGACCCTTTTTCTGTAGATCCAGAGCAAGTACCGCTTAATTTGCAGATGGAATTAATTGAACTTCAATGTTCTGTAGTGTAGCGAATTTATCATAGAGAAAACACTTTCCACGATTTCTACAAAAGCTTAGATTGCAAAAAGTACAAAAGTCTCATAGAACTTGCTATGAAAACGTTTTGCATATTTGGAAGTACAGCAAGCTCAAATATGACACCTGAATATGAAAAACTTGTTGACGATAAAAAATGTAATATTTCTCATTAATATTTTCCATCATAAATTTTAATAAAAATAAAAAACACATATATCTTTACTAGGAAATTTTTTTTAAAAATTTTATTTAGCAAATACTTCCAAGACATTTTTCCCTCTTCTAAGCAACAAAAATGGAAAAGCTCCGCTCCAGAATGTGTCAAATTTATTTATTAATAAATATAAACTTTATTTAACATAATAATGGTTAATTACATATCAGCAAACTTAGGAACTTTTTTTATTTGTTAATTAAAATGTGTAAAAAATATTTAGCATCCCTGCGGCCCTGAAGCATTTCGCTTGAAGCTTATATGGCCCTCAACACCTTCGAAGTTGTGCAGCCCTGTGCTAGACCAATCATTTTAAAATTTTGCGCACTACATCTTCATTTATTTCATCAGATAAGGACGACAGCTTTTTGTTGTTTTTTGTAATAATTATTAATTTTACAACAACAAATAAGCCGAATTTTGACGTTAAAATCGAAATTTTGGCCTCTAAAGACTACCAAAAATTGAAAAATCGAAAAAAGTCCCCCGTCATTACCTCAAAAAATATGTCCTTTGATAAATAAAATTTAAATTTTTTGTTTCTCAATGGCTCCCTGCACTAAATCTTTCATTTTATCTTGTACTCTTCTAAATGTATTTAATTAAATTTTTACAAAAAATTATATAAAGGCTGAAAGTTTTTCTTAGTTATCCAACTAAGGACGTATTTTTTTTACTCTAATAACAAGAAAGATTTTTTCTTTAGCAAGAAATAAATTTTGGTGTTAAATTTGGTACATTGTGGTGAATCCTGTTATTTAAAAATGAATAAAGCATTTTTGAAAACGAATATAGTTTTTAGTAATAGCAGAAATTTTCTTGGGAAGGTATAATTTTTATTTTTACTGTGTTCAAAAATGTAAACTTATATTTCTACGCTTTTGTCTGCACAAATATTTTTACAAAAAATATTTATCTTCATGTGAAAAATGCTAAAAAATATTGTACTTAAGCGGATAAAATAAATAATTAATGATTGATTTAGATTTTTTATTTGATTTGTTATGCATCTAATCACAAAATGGCTAAGTATAATTTTAAGACATTAAAAAAAGTTGATTGTTTGACAACATTATGAGTGCATGAGGCCGTGACCCATATAAAAGTGACTTCAAGCAACTTTTTATCATACGGCTCACTGATGTCATGCATTTTTAAGACAAATGTCGATCAATCCCATACAGGATTTCGATCGCTGATGGCTTAAAGTCTTGCAAATTTACTAAAAATTGCTTAAAAGTTGCTTCCATTTAGACTTAACTTAAGGCACTTTCCATTTTATATTAAATAAATTATTCATATTATTTTTAATAGTATAAATTATGTTAATTATAAAAAGAATTCAACCAAAGTATAATTTAATTGAAAATGATTTAAAAAAAAACTGTTTTTTAGGGAAGGTAATCATCCCGATGACTATTCAAAAGGAATAACTTATCGTAAACTATTGGAAGAAGTATGCCGTTTTGCAAATGTATTAAAAGATCATGGTGTCCAAAAAGGAGATAGAGTATCAATATATATGCCAATGATATTAGAATTACCAATAGCAATGTTAGCATGTGCTAGAATTGGTGCTATACATTCAATTGTATTTGCTGGGTTTTCATCCGATTCATTAGCTGAACGTATGACAGATTGTAAAGCAAAGGTATTAATAACAGCTGATGGAGCATGGCGTGGTGAAAAACCACTTTATCTAAAATCATTGTGTGATATTGCACTCGATAAAGCTGACCAATTAGGACATCATGTAGACAAATGTATTGTTGTATCACATTTAAAACGTGTAACAGCATGTAAAGATAATTATACTGAAAATGATATACCATGGTTAGATGATAGAGATTTTTGGTGGCATGAAGAAATTGAAGATAAAGAACCATATTGTTATCCAGAATGGATGGCTGCTGAAGATCCATTATTTATGTTATATACAAGCGGTTCAACCGGTAAACCTAAAGGTGTATTACATACAACTGCTGGTTATTTATTATATGCTAGTACAACATTTAAAATTGTTTTTGATTATAAACCTGGAGATATATATTGGTGTACAGCTGATATCGGTTGGATTACCGGCCATACATATGTTGTTTATGGACCTTTAGCAAATGGAGCAACATCAGTTATGGTAAATTTTAATATGTTTTTTATTAAAAAGACAAAAACAAAAAAAAAACCATGAATATTAATTCAAGATATTAATATGAAATTTTATATTTTTTAGTTTGAAGGAACACCATTTTATCCTGAAAATGATAGATATTGGGATGTTGTTGATAAATACAAAGTTAATCAATTCTATACAGCACCAACAGCTATAAGAGCCTTAATGAAATTCGGTGAAGGACCAGTTATAAAGCATAATCTAACATCATTAAGGTAACATCATTAGTAATTTTTTTTTATGGCAAAAATATTTATGATTTTTATTTATTATTTCATATAACATTAAATGTACTAGCTTCGATTTAAAAATAAAATATGTCAAGCCAGTCATGAAAGTTTCATGAGTAGAGTTTTTGGAATTGATTGGGCTCTAACAATTATTAAATTTTATGTTTTAGAGTGCTTGGAAGTGTTGGTGAACCTATTAATCCTGAAGCTTGGCTATGGTATTATCGATATATTGGTAAAGAAAAATGTTCAATTGTTGATACATTTTGGCAAACAGAAACTGGTGGACATGTTATAACACCATTACCAGGAGCAACACCAATGAAGCCTGGTTCTGCTGTAAGCTCAATACAAATTAATTTTAAATATTCATATAATAAATTAAATTTTTTTTATAGTCATTTCCATTTTTTGGTGTTAAACCAACACTTTTAGATGAATCAGGTAGCGAAATTAAAGCTGAAGGTGAAGGATATTTAGTTTTTTCACAACCTTGGCCAGGCATGATGAGATCATTATATAATAATCATTCGCGATTTGAGACAACATATTTTTCAAAATTTCCAGGATATTATTGTACTGGAGATGGTAATTTATTTTTATATTAAAAATTGTTCATGCCTTATTCATATATAGGTTTTACACTCCAAATTCGTCCTTTTCGACGACAACGATTTTGAAATATAAAAAGACGATTTTGAAATGGAAAAGGACGATTTTGAAATGGAAAAGGACGAATTTGGAGTGTAAAACCTATAATTTTTAAGCCATTAATTTGTATTTATTTATCTAACAATAAAAGAGCGATCAAAATAGAAGTTTTACTACATATATTCACTGTAAAAAAACAAAATTTTGGCAAAGATACGGGATCTTAGAATTGACTTTCAATCCCAAAATTGTCTCGATTAGGAATAACAATAAATATCTACATGAATGCTCGATCTAAGCCACACAATTAAAAAGATTGCTTGCAAGCTGTATTGAAGTTGACTACAAATGCCGAATCAATTTTAGTTTTTTTATTGAACTAAAATATTTGTTAAAATCAAAAAAATTGTAAGAATATTGCTTTAACGACGATGTTCACTAATCTATTTAGACCAAAAGTTTCAGTTCATATAGCTGGCTGGTATTTTATAATACAATATTTGTCACGCCATATTTATCATTTTAAATAATGGCTGGCAAAATTTCCAGAAGTAAATCCATTAAATTTTTCTATCTAGAAAAATTTTAAAGCCAAAGATTGACATTAAAGGTGTAAACACCAGAAACGCGATTGCGATTGAATTCTGAAATTCAGCTGTGACAGTAAAGAAGAATTCCGAATGAAACCGCACCCGCGTTCATTGTGTTTGCACCTTAAAAACGCCCAAGTTTTGATGCGCTAAAATTAACACTTCTTCGGGATATAGATAAATATAAAGGTTACTAAAATCAAAAATAACAACAAAATATTGACAGCTCTTTTATTAATACATTCCAATAAAATCGACACATGGGAAAAACTTACTCATTTTTTAACATCCTTTAACAACTAGGCTTTCTCATAAGTTCTTTTGGTTATATTAAAAAAATATAATATATTAATTTTATTAAAGGTGCAAGAAGAGATATTGACGGTTATTTATGGATAACTGGCCGTGTTGATGATATGTTAAATGTTTCTGGACATTTAATGTCAACATCTGAAGTTGAATCAGTTTTAACTGAACATGATAGAGTATCAGAAGCAGCTGTTGTTGCACGTCCACATTCAGTTAAAGGGGAATGCCTTTATTGTTTTATAACACCAAATCAAAATGAAATATTTGATAAAAAATTAACAGATGAATTAAAAAAATTAGTACGTGAACGTATTGGACCATTTGCTCAGCCAGATATTATACAAAATGCACCCGCTTTACCAAAAACAAGATCTGGTAAAATTATGCGTCGTGTTTTAAGAAAAATAGCTATAAATGATCGTGATGTTGGTGATATATCAACTTTAGCTGATGAAACTATTGTCGAAGAATTATTTAATAACCGTCCTAAAGAGGCAAATTAATAATATATATATATATATGTATATATTAATTATATTTTTCGATAATATTTATTAATTATTATCTAATCATAGATAAAAAGGCCATAAGCAAAATGCTTTAAGCTTCTTTATATTAGAAATTTTTATATTAATTTTTAAAAAATTATTTTTTTTTGTTTTTAGTTATTTGTATATTTGTATAATTAAGTTACTTTGTAGGCTGTAAATTATTTAACTTTATTTTATTTTACTCTTTTTTTTAAATAAATAGTTATTGCTGAAATTTATGTAATTAGTTATTAATAAATTAAAAAAAAAGAAGAATTTATTTTATTTCATTAAATTAATTAAAAATTAAATTACTAAATTTGACAAATTATTTGTTATAATTAAGTAAAAAACTTTTAATTTATTTTGTATAATTTGCTGCCATTTTAGATTTTGGTTTATGCATAAATACAAAGGGATTAATTTTAATTTATTATAGTTACAATTTTATGTAAAATATGTTGTTGTTTTTTTTAAGTATATTTAACAAATTGTTTTATTCAAAACAGTTATTTTTAGATAAATAAATTTAGCAGCTTTATTGCTAAAAATGAAAATTAAAAATCAAAATAAAGCTTTCCTAGTTTAAATAGTTTGGTGCGGGTTAATTTACCCATATTTTTTTTATTTTGTTAAAATTTTTGTACCTAGATTATTTAAATTAAAATCATACAAAATTATTTTTTTATTTTATCAGCCTTAAAATATATTTAATAAGATATTCCAAAGAGTAATATGTTGCTGTAAAATAAAAACTTCCAAAACAAAATAGATATCTCTTCTCATAGATTAGAATATTTTAGTTAGTTACATATTTAGGATTAAATTTTTGTTGTTGTTGTTGTTGTTCTTCAGTTTTAATATTGATAACAAATGTTGATTAAAAATTACTGGAAGCCTTATTATTTATTGTTTAAAGACATTAAGAATATTTAACTTTGATATATTACAAATTGTTATCATTTTTAAAAACTGATATTTTTTGTTAAATTAATAATCGCTAACATTTGCTTAGTAGATAAAAATTGTAATATCAAAAAATAATCATTTAAAGAAAATCTTTGTTTATTTAAAACTAAATTGCCTAAAACGTAAAATTGTTGCTAGTGATTAGAATTATTAAGCCTTTCAATGCATATCTTTTTCTTAAAATAAATTTATATAAACTTTAAAATTAAGTTATACACAACCAAAAATAACTTAAAACTAAAGAATTTAGTTGTACTAGAAAAATATTCAATAAGATAAAAAAAAAGGTTTAATGTGTTCAAGATAAATTTCTTTTGAGGTTGGGCTTCAAGTTTTCAATGTAAAGAGTAAAAAAAATATGAATTTTTTATTAGTTTTTTAAGCAATAATTATTTTTTACATGGGTTTTGAAAGAAAAAAGCCTTATTCTAGTAGCTTGATTTATTCATTTTTTCTTAGCACGTTGACCGCAATGTCATTCGTATTCGGATGACGTGAAAAAACCTGATTAAGCCTGGTCACTCGGGTGAAACATATTTGAGTTCTTACAAAGTAGATATTTCGAAAATTATTTCACAAAATATGGACAATTGAATTGTCATAAATAATATTATTAAAAAAGAATTATTTCAGGATAATCTGGGATTTGTTGTTTTTTTTTAATATTTGCTCGCGTCTTTGTTCAGTCTTTATGGAGTCTTTTATTGTTGTAATATATTTGGTAAACCGGTTTAATATTTTGCGCAAAGAAGCTTTTTCGGATGTCAGACTTAGTTTTTTTGTATAATACAGTTCGTCCTAATAAATACAGAGGTAACAACTCTCTAAATTTTCTAACATTTTTGTTTTTTTTTTGTTGTTGCAATCTTGTAAGCGACTGGAGCGCTTACAACTGTAACTTCTAGAAGAAGTTGAATACCAAGTTTTAAAAATTATATTACTAGTAAATATTACTAATTCGCGTGGCACTTTGCGGAGATTTTCTTGCAAAGTAGCGTGACAGTCAACATGTTAAGGAAGAAAATTTTTTTTTGATTAGATAAAAGCTGAAATTTAATTAATCATTAGCCTTTTATCCCTAAAACCTTTATTTATATGCATTAAATATATTTCAAAGTATAAATGTCATCATACTGAAGAGGGAAGATTAGAAAAAATGTTTTTAAAGTTCTATTTATATGGTTTTATAGTAACTAACTTTCTTACACTAAATCTTTAGTAACTTTTAATATAAAATAAGATAACAATCAAAACATATTCAACTAACTTTATTCTAGGCTTAATCAATATTAATTAAATAAAAGTATACTTTTTAGTTAAGTCCAATTCAGATTGTAAATTGCACAAATATAATTTATTTAATTTTTGGTAGAAGTTTCGGTTTCAAGAATTTAAGCTACAATAGTGATATTAAAATATCAGGTAAAGATATTTAAAATTATCTTTAAATTTATCTAAAAAAATGGAACCTTATGTACTGTTTCCAATTTGCGCATCTTCTTTATTTACAATTGAAATTCAAATGAAATTTAACCTATATTAAACGGAAATATCAAATATCAGTATTGCAATTTGAATTTCTGGCTTAAATTTGTTATCAAAAGATCAAAAATAAAAATGTAATGGAGAAAATTTAAATTCAAATTGCATTTGACTAAATTATATATCAATATTACTAATTATAAGCCAAATGTGACACACATCTCAATTAGACAAATTTTATTGAGCCTAAGTTTTAAGGTATTTAGTCATATATTTTATTTAACCGCTACATCAAAATGACGTTACACTCATCGAGCTGTGTCTAGAGTTTTTGATAGGTTTTTAAAGTTCTCTTTTGAGGTGAGCTCTAGTGTTTATATTTCCTAGCAGCAAAAATTAATTTATTAAATTTTTTTTGTAATGATTAATGAAAACTGTGACTTCTAAATTTGAATTTCATTTATTAACATTATTCTTATTATGCGTATGAATAAAAAGCTTTTTAATTTGTTGATGGCTAAAGATTTCAGCAGATTAAGATTTTTATACTCCCAGTAATTCTTAACAAAATTCATTGATGTTTCCACTCAAATACAAGACTTTATGATTCCATTTCATTGATGAAGAAGTAGCTACTACTTTTAAGTACGCTGTGAGAAAATAACTGATGATTTCCTACTGGGGTAAATTTTTTAAAACCTCATTTTATGACAAAAATAAAAAAAATGTTGGCCTTTAGCACATTTTTTTCAAAAATTAAACTATTAAAGAGTATGGTTGTCGTTATTATTCAAAAACAATAATCCAGATAGTAGTGGAAAAAAGGCATAAATACAAGTTGTTAGCTAGAAAATATTATATAGCAGTTTTTTCAATATGGATATAACTGCATAGCGAACAGAATGAGATGTTGTAATCAAAGGCCGTTAAATTTATAAAAGCACTTAATCTGAGAGTACACACGAGGCTAATGCCGTGTCAAAATTAGCAAAGGATGTAGATAAAATAAAATTACACACAAAACATATGAATTGGTAAAATGAAAATGTAAAATAAAAAAAAAATTCTGTTCACGTAGTTGTTTGAGTTTGAGAAGTTTAGAAAATTTCTAAACTTCTCTCTAATGAACCCTTATGTAGTTGTTATCCGATTATTGAAATGTAAAGAAAAATAAATTAAAATTGAAAATCTTGGTTGTTGTCTTATTTTAAACAGTTTCTTCTATTTTTTTTAATTTTAACCGCTTTTTTATAATAGAAAAAAATCTTTAATTATATAATATAAAATTAATGACTTCTTCTTTGAAGTTTGTAACAAAATTTTCTTAACAATCTCAAATATTTTGTTCTTCCTATTTCAAGAGAAGTTAAAGTAAAATATTGAATATATTACACTGTTAATTTTAATCAAAAATATTTAGGTTAATATTAAAAGTAATAAATAAAAATATTTAATGTCAAGCCTTAATACAACCACTAATATAATTTTTATATAATTTGTATTTAAAGCTGACTATTAGCTTAAGTAAAAAAAGCAACGTATAAATCATATAGACTTGTTCTTTGCTATTTATATAGAAATTTATAAAATGTTACATACATATCAGGCAAAAATAATTGTCTTAATACATATCATTCTAATAAAGAAAAACAAAAAACTAATATATATTTATGAATTTGTTATATATTAAACAAAAATGAATTCTAAAACAAATAAAAATGATAAATTTTGAATGTTAATTTTAGGTATTAGTTGTAAATAGTATTGTCATTTTATTTCTTGTTAAATTTATGGCAAATGTTTAAATGAAATCAATAAATTAGTTGAAGTTATTGCAGAAAATTAAGTTAATTACGACCCGTTACTCATTTCAGTGGTCAGTGGACATTCTACAGTAAGCGTTTACTAGTTATCATAGTTAGGGAGAGTATTGATCGCGTTGCATTTTGTCCCCTTTCTTTTACTTTCCTTTACTTTACTAGGGCGAGTATTAAAAAGAAATACTGTTTTTTAAAATAGCTAAAACCTATATGCCCCTTCATAAAAAAGGCTGTAAATTAGCATTAACGTTACTTTTCGCATATTTTTAGAAAATTTTGGATAAATATTCAAGCTTCTTGAAAAATTTATTTAATATTTTTTTTTAAAACGAAAAATGTTTTTAGAGTTTACCTAGAATTTACTTCTTAGTATGAATTTTTATTTTCTTTTTGTTTGGTGAAAAGATATTGAGATATTATCTATTGAAGTTCATTTAACTTTGTTGAAGCTGTTTTCTGTTTTTGCAATTTATATGTAAAATATGTGACTTTACTTGAGTCGATGAACTTATTGTCAAAAGATAGCAGTTCTATAATTAAAACAACTTCTTTGTCTAAAAATTTAAAAGAAATTTTTGTAGGTATACAGGTATAATAGAAAAAAGCACAAAAATTTGAAAAAGCAAGATAGAAGAATTCGTACTGGAACATATTTTGAAAGGTTAATTTTTATACTTTACACTTGTAAGAAATTTAATAATTACTTTTATTTCTTTAACAATACTTGACTAGACTAAATGTTTCTCGCAATAAAATTCTATAATTTCAATTCTTAAAATTTTATAAATTTGGCTAATTAATCACATCTCTAAATATTTCTATCCAATTGTAGAAATACTACAATTTGTAGTAAGTAATAAAACTACTAAAAATTTTGTCTACAAGTTGCTAAAATAATCTCAATAAATTCCCAAGTTTAAAAAAATTCTAAATAATGAAATTGAATAATTTTATAATTTTTATATTTGGTTTTTTTGTGTGTTTTGCTGAAGGAGATTTAAAACAGAAACTAATAAAATTAGTGACTGACTTTGATATCACGATTTTAAGAAGTTATGAGTTATATTGGAATTTTACTTTAAAGTTGAATCAGACATTATTACCAGAAATAATAAGATACAGGGAAATTTTGGTGGAATGTTCAAAATTTTCAACTATGAATGAATCTCTGGATGAAATTTCATTGATGATTCGAAGTTTTCATCAGAATAATGAAGATATTTTAAATTATTTGTATACGTTTTACAACAATTCGTATGAGAAATCTTTCCAGGCGAAGCAAAAATTTATTAATCATATAAATAAAGAAATTGATTTGGATTTCAGATATGAAGAAGAAAGAATGAATAATAGTTTCACACGTTCGCTGTCATGTCATAGAAATGCCGAAGAAACTATCAGAGCTGATTTAATATCATATTCTTCTAACTTGCGTACCCTATCACGTTTTTTTCAGTTATGGGTAATAGCAGAAAGATCATGCAATCAAAAAATATTTCTTCTTACCAGAGTTAAAATTGAATTTGAAAAATTTGTAAGTGAATTATGGGAAAATATTGCTAATATTTCAGATAATAATGTAAATTGTATAAACTCTATGTTTTTATGTTTTAATGAAATTTTTTGAAAATGTTTTAAATATAAAACCCGAAAATGATTTAAATTTTAAATAAAAATATATTTGTTTTAAAACTAAAAATTAATTTTATTATTTGACAAATATTTCGTCTTCTGTAACCATTTTTTTTATAAATGAGAAAGAAGTAGCAATCATTGAGGGCTAAATCTGATGAATACAGAGGGTAAGAAAACGGTTAGAAGTACATTTTAATATAATTTTTGCTATAAATTCCCAGGACTTGTGGATAGTAAAATAAATTGATCACTAAATTAAATTCTTTTCTTTTCTTTTCAAACATTAATTGTAATTTGCCTTGAAAGGCAATAATAAACTCAAAATAAAAACAGATATTATTTACAAGGAAAATAAGGCACTACTAAAATTGTATATGAAATTTAAAATTTTTCCAAGAAATAAATTTTATAATTTATTTGGTTTTCAACCAAGACAGCACAAATAATTCTTAAGATAACATTAAATGACATTTAAAAGAAATTTTATTTCTAATACAATTATAGTTTTACTTATCTGAAATTTCATCATCTCGTGGTTTTGGATAATATTGTGTCAAAGTTTTAGAAACTTCTAAACCAAGTTCTGGACTAGCAGCACCAATAATTCTTCGTGACATTATATCAAATTTACCCCCAGAACAATCCATTGTAACACCGCCAGCTTCACGTATTAATAAATCAGCAGCAGCAACATCCCAAGCATGAATTCCCATTTCATAATTAACATCAGCGGCACCAAGCGCGACCATAGCAGCATTTAGCGCGGCTGATCCAAGTGATCTAACACTGTAAATAATATAATTTTATTATTATTATTTTTTTTCAACTATCATATAATCTATGCTTAATTATATACCCATGGGCTGTTGCTGAAATTTTTCTAAAATTTTCATTTACAATTTTATGCTTTTCAGGATCTCTTGAAGTTCCAAACTCACTTATTACCAATGCTTTACAAAGTTCTTTCTGCCCTGATACTTGGATTTTTTTTCCATTTAAAAATGCCCCCTGCCCTCGTTTAGCAGTAAACTTTTGATTTAACATTGGATTATAAATTATACCAATTTCAGTTATCTAATAATTGTTTGTAAAAAATATTTTAAAAATAAAAACTATAAAAAAAAATTTATACTTTATTAATAAGTAAAGCAATTGATATACAGGAATGTGGAAAACTATGAACAAAATTCATTGTTCCGTCAACAGGATCAATAATCCATGTAGGTTTATCAGTTAATTCATTATATATACCCTCACCTGTTTGTTCTTCACCAATAAATCTACATTACCAAAAATTTGTTATAATTCTTATATTAAAATGAGGGAAAAAATTACTTGTGAGATGGAAACTGTGTACTTAGGCCAGTTATCAATAGTTTTTCAACTTCTTGGTCTGTTTCTGTAACTAAGTCAGTGTCGTAAGATTTAATTTGAAATACTTTTCTTTCATCATTGCGTGAAGAAATTATCTATCATTATATAATTAAAAAATTATTCGATAATTTAATTAGTCAATAAAGTTACTTCTCCAGCTTTGTTCACAAGTTTTATAACAGCTTCGTAATATATATCAATAGATTCTTCCATTATTTTTACAATTGAACTTAAAAAATAATCACAACTGAGCACAAGTTAACTAATTTATTAGTTAACAATTTAAAGCAAAATTACTTATTACCAGAATAAAACTAAAAAATGTTCTAATAAGACAATAAATATGTAATTTAAAATATAAGCTTTAATTGATAGGAAGAAATTTAAGATTCAGTTTTAAGCAAGTAAACTGAGAAAGAAAATTTAATATAATACTGAAATGTTTACTTTTATTTAAGTGTTATTGAAATAAATTAAATTAACCGATTTGTGCAATTTTTTTAACTTCAGAAGTTTCTGACATTTATTTTATAGTAGTTTTAAGGCGCGGTTATACTCAAAAGTTAGTTTTAGTTTGACATTGTGATTGAAAATATATAACTTATGCTTTCTAACTAGTTTTATTATATTAAACTGACTTACCGTAAATAATAATACATTATAAATGCAATAAAATTAGTTGAATGGTACAAATTATACTTTTCTATATACTTTGTAATGTAATTATTGCAGTCAATATAGTTCTGAGTGTAAACTTGCCTCAAAACTCCTATAAAAGCGCTGTCAAAAACGCCGGACAATTGAAAAATTTATCATCAATTCAAAAATTAACTGCTTTTTCCTCTATGTCAGCGTTTCCCAAACTATTTTGGTCGTGGAACCCCAAAATTTGTTGCCAGTGAGCGTGGAACCCTGAATATTTTTTATGCAACCACTTTTCAAATTTTAATAGTTGAAACAAACAAATATTATTTTGGTATTTCCGATTTTATTTAATTTAAAAAACTCAATAACAAAGAAACAATCCATCATAGAAATAATGAATGAAAATACAAAACATAAACTAAAATAAATAAAAAAACTTTAAAGTAAAGAATGCACCTGCTTCTTTGATTCTATGATTCTCTTAAAATTGGGCGTTATGTTTGATAACTGAACTCGCATATCTGGTGCAGCATCAAGTTTGTTACAATAATTGTTTTTTGTCGCATCATATATTGAAAACCCAGTTTCATACAAATAAGTGGTTGCATACGACAATAGAATTTGAATAGCCTGTTTTGATAAATTTGGACATTCATCGAATACATCTGACCAGAATATTTTCAATAAAACTGTTCTAATTTGGCTTCTAATTGTGTATCCGAACACAACTCAATCAATTTTTCATAATCCATGAAATGGAATCCTTTTAGTTTTTCTTTTATTTTGAAAGGATTCTACACCCAGTAATTATCTTAATTCTCTAGCTTTGAAAAGTAATCACTGAGTGATTGCTGAAAGCTGGATAGATATGTTTCTATACCATCTCGTATTTCCATATCTAAATCCACTTTAGATTCTTCGAGAAAATCACTAAGCGTCTGAAAACACTCGAAGTTATTTTGCTCCACAGCTTAAGTCCAATATTGTATTTTCCTTGAAAAGGCAGCCAATTTATCTTTTGCTTGTAATATGTTAACTTGTTTTCGTTGCAGAGCCAAACATAATTCGTTCAATTTTCCAAATATATCAGCAAGGTATGCAAGTGTAGATAGCCAAGTCATATTGATAATTCAAATTTATGACCAATAAAATACGCCAATAGTTCCTTTCGTAATTCAAATATTCGTAGAAAAATTTTACCATCTAACCATCTAACCTCCGTATGAAAAAGTAAAGTGGTGTGAAGACTACCCATATCTTCGCACATGGCTTCGAAAATACGTGTTTACTTTTAATAAAATTAATAATCCTTACTGCTTCATCTAGAGCAGCACATTTAAATGTCACTGAAAACGTTTTTGTTACTAATGCATATCTGTGAAGAATACAATGAGTACTGTTAGAGTTTTTTTCAACATTTTTAATCGATGCACCATTCATTTTTCCTGTCATTGATTTTGCTCCATCGCTAGATACTTCAATATATTTTCCCCAGTCAATTTTATGCGTTGTCATAAAATTATTAATGCAGTTAAGTATATTCTCCCCCGTGGTGCTAATATTCACACTTTTACATAAAAGCAAATCTTCTTCAATTTTTTATTAAAATCATGCCGAACTAAAACAAGCAAACTTACTTTTTTAACTCTTTGAACTATTATGGATTTTCAGTTTTCTTTAAAAAAAGTAATATTTTTGCCTTTATCTGTTGGGTGATTTGTTTTTAAATGCCTCAGTAGTTTGGCTAGTGCTAAGGAGCTATTTACCAATATTTTGTTGCAAAGCAAACAAACCGTCACCAGTACTAGTAAATCCAAACGACAGGTAACTTATATTATATTTACGTCTTCGTTGATACTTGTCCAAAATTGGAAAATGGCAGAGTTGGAATATGAGGCTGTAGCCGTACGGAACTGGAAGTTCATGCTATTGCGGATTCCAGAATGCCTTTACCTGTAGATTCCGCGATTTCTGCATTACTAGTAACAATGTCAGTTTTCTTTAACGATCCATATTTTAACCATCGATCCATTACAAGGGCGATTCTTTTTTATATCAACCAAAATGATAAAAAAATTACAGAGTATAATGAATAAATTAGAAGAACTATATATAGTCCTACCTGATTTATAAAATCACAAGAGAAATAGAAAATAATTATTTCTGTTCACTTGAAAAAATAGTTATGTTAGTTTTAAAATAACAGCCTAACTCACAATCAGTGATACATTATTTATATTATTATATTAAAAGAAATCATACCTTGACCACGTATGTATGTACAATATAACAATAATGTGAATATATTAAAAACCATTCTCAATTTGTTTTAATGAAATAAAATTTCCGCGGAACCCCTAAATTTTTTGGCGGAGCCCCAGGGTTCCGCGGAACACACTTTGGGAATCGCTGCTCTATGTCAATAGCAGAAAGAGGCACTGTTTAACTCCTAATTTTCATCAGGATTTTTTTTCGTGAAAATTTTTTAAAAACTCAAATTTTAATGAATGTGCTTGCAATGATTCTGTAGGTATTTAGAAGCATAAATATGTAAAAACTCAGCTTCACAGAAAATTGAGAAGTTTTTCACTCAAAAACTTTTTTCTTGAATATGAAGAACTAGTGAAAAGTTTAATTTTTGATTTAACCGCTATCAGCTACGCTAAATAATCATTTATGGGCATAATTATGCAAAAATTACTTTAATAAATAATTTCTTAGCTTAAAGCTTTTCGCTCATTTGGAAAATTCATCAAAATTTGAGTAGAAATATTTGAAATATTGATATTGATTTGAGGAAATTTTATGAATGCATTATAGAGGCTATTTACTATTTTTTCCACTTGACGTCAAACCTTGCTCCTCCTACCACTCGTCTACGTACATAGTGTAAAATACATATATATGTTTTGAAATGGTGGATTAATTCTATAATTGTGTGTTTATTTGAGAGAGAGCTACGCTTTGACATTTCAATTTATAAAATTTTATAGGTTATGTTACCAAAGGAAATTCGAATACTTTTTCTTAAATTTTGTAAAATAAAATATTAAGGTGAAAAAAACTAAAATATTTTTAGGCGAAAACACTTATAAAGTTCTGTAGAAAAAAATAACATCAATTTGTTTTAAGTTTAAAGTGTTGTTTTTGTGAAAAATAATGTTTTAATACAAAAATGTCGCAAGGATTTTCCAGTAATATTTGCCATATTTTGAAGGTAAATAGGGTAAGACTAGAATAAAAATTCTTAAAGTTTCAAAAAAAAGCAAAATTAAAGGAATTATAAGCATTTTTCTCAAATTCTGCTTTTTAAATATGATTTTAACTTTGACATATAAACGCATACTTCAAAACTCTGCTATAGAAACCCATTTTCATATGTTTTCTTAGATGTGCACTCCTGGAAGGCAAAATTAAAATGATTTTTTTGGCATGTATGTATTAGTGACCGACTAATACAAAAGAAACCGAAACATGTTTAATTTTTTACTCTCAAGCCTGCCATTTCCATTTAATTTACATTGAACGAGACAGCGGCTTGATGAGTTTGAAAAAATAGTGAATAGCCCCTATTAAGCGGGGTATTCACTATATTTCCGAATCAATGATTCGGCTCTTAGTTCCCATATAAAATATATGAATAAGAGAGAAAATATCCAACATCCCTGCAAACTCACTGCTCTTTATACGTCTCGCCCATAACTTCGAAAAGTTGTGCATGTCATCATGAATCGTGTGTCACCCCCCATTAAAAGTACCACCAGTAACATCCTCCGTGTATACTGTTGCAATAACTACTTTAAATTCTAACAAGAAATACTCCAATGGCAAGATATTCCCATCTGTATAGTATTAACTCTAGGTTAACTCTAAATTTATATAAAGAAATATTATATGTCCAAAAAAATTCAATATAAAAAAATACATATTGTAATTAATTAAACTTCAACTGTCAAATTAACTTATCTTTGATAACAATAATCAAAATAAGGGATGAAGTGCTTTACTACAAATTCTGAAATTATTTTTATTTCAACTTAACTGAATATTAAAAATTTACAACAGCATTTAAAACGATTTTTAGGATATTTCTATTTAAATTTTTATGATTAGAAAATCTTTTAATTTGGCTGATATTATGTAAAACAATTTTGATTTTGTTTACTCATTAAGCAATCATAACTTTAAAACTGTTATGATTTAAAAAAGTATAATTTTGCTTAAATGATTTGTTTTTATTAATTAAAATGCTTCTAAAGTATTCAGTAATCTCCATACTTCATACTACACTAACATGTTCAAAAGGTTTTGGCACAATTTTTTTCATAAATTTTTTATTTTCTTGTTTTATAAAATGATGTCTACTAATGGGTTTTCTGTAATCATAATTAAAATCATTAAAATTAATAATTAACTCAATACTTCGTCTCAAATATTAATTAAAAGCTGTATTAGTTTTTTTCTATTACCAAATTTAAAAAAGAATTTTATTTCTATTCGATTTCATATCAATATTGCTTGAAATTTAATGATCTCTTAATAAGTATCGTATGTTTTTTATTCAAATAATACAATAATAATTTTTGGATAATTTTATATAAAAACAATAATTGGAAAAAGAAAATTAGAGAGAATATCGAAAAAAATTTCGAGCGATTTCATATCACAGCCTAAATATAAAAATGATATTTATTTATGTACAAAAAGAAATTTGATAAGAAAAGTTTTAAGCGTTGAAAACCAGGTATTTACTAGTATTTTCTTCTATTTATGACTTATTGGTGATTTTAATTATAGTCAAGGATGACAGTATTTTATAATTATTTTTTTCAATTTTTTTAAAAAAAAGAGAAATAAAAACCAAAAAATAAGCTTAGCGCTGTAATCATTAACTAAAGACAAAATTATTTGGGCATAAGATAATTATTAAAAAAATAAGACTTGCATATTAAATAAAAATAGTAAAACATATATTAACAAAGAAAAATTTCTTAGATTATAAAAATATTTACAAATTGTGATGTTAAAATTTCAAGTATTTTGTGTTTTTTTTTTCTCATTATTATTAAATATTGTTATTTTCATCAAACAATAATTATTATTGATATGTGAAATATTTTGTCTCAAAAGTGTTTAAAACTTTTTCTTTTCTATGCTCATTATTTTATTAATTAAAATAATTATTAAATATTATGTAGAGATTGTCTAACGAATCTTAATAGTAACAACAATAATATAATTTATTAACTATAATTTCAATTACTTAATGAGTAATTGCGGCAATAACGTAGTTTTATGAAACTCTATCATAGATATTTAGTCACAGAAAAGAGAAAATTTTTTCTTATTCAGTTCATCGACTGTTGGCAATTTCAGTTTTTTCTTTTTTTCTTTTTACTTTTATTCATTTCAACACTTATTCTAAATGAATATTTACAATAAATAAAAACAAAGTAAAAAAAAGCTATGATATATTAACGAAAATGTTAAATTTTAGAATAATTCAAATAATGCGAGTTAAAAATTTTAAAAAACGATTGTTTTATGATTAAATTTTTGATTTTAAATTTTTAGCTTTTCTTTTATTTTAATATAAACTTAAAGATCATCTTCGGTTTTTGGAATGTCGAAGATTTCAGCAAATAATGGAGGAAGTCTTATTTTAGTCCAATTATTTCTTAACCAATCTAAATGTGAACAATTTTTTAATCCAAGTGATCTTAATTCAGGTATTTTTGCTTCAAGTGCTGGCATTAATTGTAATGAATTTGTTGAACCAGGTCGTGATCTGACTATTTGTACTCTTAGTGCTTCAGCAATTTTTTCTCTTGTACGTGATATCATTTTATGTTCAGTTATACCAGAACGATCAGATGCTAAAAGTGCCATTGCAGAAAATAAACCAATTTCTGTATCACTTAAATTATAACTGTTAATTGTATTTGTGAAATTAAGTAGTGATGTTACAAAATCAGCCTAAAATATAAATTAATTAAATTTTTATAATTATTATTGTTTAAAAAATTTTGTTATAATTTTTAATGAAATGTAAGAGGCTTTAAAGAAACTCGTAAAAAATTTGTTCCTAGGCAAAAGAGCTATCGAACCTTTTTGGATGTCAATTAAAGCAAAAAAATAGCCCATAAAAATGAGTTAAGTTTTGTCATTGAAATCAGTTAGAAAAATCTATAAAACATTGATCATTACGACCACAAATTTGGTGAGTTCTCATTCATATATAAATTTATTTTGATTGAGGAATTTGCATTAGTAAATTTTGCTGAAATATTAAACCATTTTAAAATTCCAGGGATTAAAAAGTTTCTATATTTCTCTATATCGTTTGAGCTTTTGAAATTTCATCCAGGAAATATTTGTTTGTATAAGAAGTGAAATTGGTTATATATGACATGTGGGAAGTGTAATTTAATTAAAATAAAACTTTGATAAGATTAGTAGTGCTTCAAAATCATTTAAAGTGGATCTTTGGTTACGTTTAAAAAAAGCTAAATTCCAGAGGTCTAATTTTGTTGCTTTATTCTTTAGTTAACTTTCTTATTTTCCAATGTTTTAATTAGTTTGTATTATTATATTTCACTTCAAATACAAATTTTTTTTGAAATTAAAATAAAAATTTTCATTTAATATAGCACAAAATTTTATGTTTAAAAATTCGCCTAAAACTAGGCTTAAAATTTATTCAACAGAAATATTTTTTGATTGCATGCTTGATGTTTTTCAGCAAGCTTGCATTCAGAATAAAGATTAGTTACACATGCTAATAAGCAAAAATGATTTAATTGAGAATGAAGTTAACATATATCATTGGGAGATTAAAGGGCTCCCGATCAAAGTATATTTAGTGGAGTCAATAGAGCATTTAACCTCGAACTTCTAAAGAACAGCTCCGATTTTAATGAATTTTTTTTAAAAAACTTACTATTTTTATATCATTTGAAATCAGAAACATTTTGGAGTGGGGACGGAATTATTTATATTGTTTGAACAATAATTTTTTATGCTTAGACAGGGTGAACCAAAAATGTATAATTAAATGCTTAGGATAAAAAGTATATAAAATTTCATTGACAAAAAACAAAAATTTACTAAATTTTTATTGCACAATGGAAAAGAGTTACATTATTACAATGTAAAAATTTTTCATTGGAAAAGACTTAAAAATTACTAAAATAAAAAAAAACATCAACTTATATTGACATTTTTTTAAGAAAAAAGCAAAAAACTTCAAAAAAAGCCCGAGATTTTTACCAACGGTTCTATTTAAAAATGTTTTTCCCTGCCATTTAATATTATTTTTAATTTTTTGTCATTTTAATAATAAAATAATATTGCAAGCTATAAAAAAATATATCTTTTTTATTCATTATCGTATAGATTCAAAAGTTATAAGTGATAGAGTGCGTGGGGGTAAAAACGTCGCCAGCAAAATTCAAGAAGCTGTAACTCGAAAACGAAAAAATTAGACCCCCACTTTTTGTGTTTTTTGTTCATGAAATTTTATCTACTTTCTATCCTAAGCATTTAATTATACATTTTTGGGTCACCCTGTATAAGTATAAAAAATTATTGTTTAAACAATATAAATAATTCCGTCTCCACTCCAAAATGTTTCTGAGTTCAAATAATATAAAAATAGTAATTTTTTAAAAAAAAAATTATCAAAATCGGGGCTGTTCTTGAGAAGTTCGAGGTTTTGCCTGTTTTTTGCCTTCATTGACTCCACTAATTTTTACTTTTTGATCTGAAAGCAACGCCGGCAACTATGAAAAAACAATAAACGTTCATACATTATATTTACAATAGAATTAATTACATAATGAAATTTGCCCACAAATATAAATGCATTGAAAACGGTGTTAGATGCTATCTTATTGTTATGCTACTTGTTTTAAAAATAGTGTAGTGTTCAAAAATTTCTTAGAAAAAATTTATATTTGAAATGAAATCAATTGATTTAAAGATTTCTTCCATATCAGCTATAGCCTAAAAATTTTGGAACATCATTCTTGCGACTATTACAGGTGTCACTACAGTAGAAGAGATCAAAGACAAGTTTGATTATTTAGAAATTTTAAGATTTTGAAAATTAGTCAGAAAATTTTTCAATACAAATAGAACGTTAATTAATTAGTATGTGTTATTTTAGTTAATATAGAAGCACTAAAACTTTTGCTAGCCATTAGCGTAAGCTTTGTAAGCATGTCAAAAGCAGATTCACCAATTTCTTGTTGCTCTTCATAACCAGTAAAATGCTCCCGAATGGATAAGTTCTTCAGAATAATACAAATATTGATTTTCAAATAAAAATTCTTTATAGCTTTTGGTTGCATACTTTACAGCGTTAATATCACAAAATATAAGTATTAATTTTAGATATTAAAAATTATTTTTATCAATATTTCACAGTAAAAAAGCATAAGATTCCATAGTTTCTATGAATTTCCAATAATTTGCTGGTGCCGTTAATTTTGGCTAAGATTTCTTTTAATCTCTCAATTGCTACTTTGTTTTATTTTAAATAAAAAAATAATATTTAAAAATAGCTACTTTGTATAAAATTAAGGTAAATTAAATGAAAAAAAAAAAAAACAAATAAAGCTTTTCGTTGATAAACCGAAAAAATTTTCGACCCACTATTGTGGGTCAAGAAGACTAAGTTTGCTAAAAGATAAGTTATACATAACAAATTATCACAATTTTTGGATTACTTCAGATATACTTGAAATAAAATTTTATTTTTGTTTTTTGTTCATTTAATATAAGAATTACAAATGTTAAAGGAAAACATTATCAGAGATAGTTTTTTAATTTTAGCATTAATTTTTTTAAATTTTAATATTTTATGCTTAGCTATATTAAAGGAATAACATAATTTGAAGAAAATTATTTTCGGAAAATTTTTTGTTTTAAACTAAACTAAACTTTAACTAAAGGTTTAATTCTATTTTTGTTCATGTTTATGGATATTAACATCCTCCCATTTTTCATGCTGGCAGAATACTTCGTTTGTTAAATAAATAATAATATGATTTTGAAAAGTTAATTGTTAGTAAAACTTTTCGAAAATTATTAAAATATTAAAGTTATTATTTTTGTATTGGATAAAGAAAAAGAGAGCTCAAATAAATACTCAAAACTTACTTTTCTTACTACGATAAGGTTTTTTAAGAACTTTTCTAAATTACCAAAAAACAAAAATCTCAATCTGTAGAATAAGTTGCAAAAAGATTAGTTGTAAAAAGATTAGCATTTTTGTGTACCATCTTGAATAACATTGAGTCTAGTATTTAATCAATCCCAACAAATCAAATTCCATTTAAAAATTTATTATTGTTCCAAGTTTTATTGCAATATTTTAATGTTTTTCTCCAAAATCATATAAGAAAAGATATAGCTATAATTATCAAGGAGAACAAAAACGGAATAGTTTCCTTGTAATTTGTAATTTAGGTATTGAAATTACACCGATAGGAAAAACTAAAACCTAACTTTCCTTTTTGTGTAACAATGTAAAATTTTATGAATGTATGTACATCTGTTGGCACACTACAATAAATAGGATCGCTTGCCACCCGACTAATTTATCTTTAAAGAAAAGCTTTAAAACCCGTTGTCAATTATTATACCTACGACCTTGTATTTTATTGATAAAGCAGTCCAAAAAATATAGCACAGAACAGTGGTTTAGATATTTGGCACAAGACTTTTTTGCTGAAATCATTAAAGTTTCGATTTCATTTATGTGCCATGAGTTGGCCAACCATAGTCAATATTAATACTCTTATAACAATTTTTTAAATAGAAATAAATATGGCCAGTAACGATCTTAATAAAATTTAAAAAAAAAAAATCAAATATAAAAAAAACTTACATCATATAAAATTTCTAGCTGCTGCCTAGTTAAATAACTTCCATCGTCAAATGTTAATGATGAATCAGTTACCATACGTGCAACATAACTAAGCCATACTTCAAAAAATCCTAATTTAATTAATATCAATTGATCATCTTGAGTAAAATCACAGAAGCCAGGTACACGTTTAGCAAATTCAACAACACGTTGTACACTTGGTGTTATTCGACTTGCATACTGTTGCCACAACCAAATTTTTTGTTGCTCCATTGTTTCAGATACTGAAGAAGCAATCTATATATATATATATATATTTATATTAGTTTTAAATTTTTTAAATATATAACTTAAAAATAAATATACCTCACAATCATCACTAATATTATTTTGTGGCAGGGTAATAGGTCGGCGTATCAAATCACGTGTATGCTCTTCTGTATATGAACAATGTGTCCGATGTGCCTGAGATATACAAAGGATAATATCATAAACAGATAATTCTGTTGTTCCAGGAATTTCAGCATCAGTTGATATTTGTGCTGTACAACCTAATTCTGGAGGTGATGATGCAACTGAACACATTTGTGGTGTTGTCGGAGTATTTGGTGTACCTGGTGTGCTAACTCTTATATTTGGATCATCACTTCCATTTACATCACGAGAACGTTTTGGGACACGACCATAACGAACAGCTGAAAATTTACAAAAAAAAAACACAAAATGCGAAAAACTTTAATATAAAATTATTATTTCTAGAAGAATAAGGATAAAATATAATTAATTTAACTACTAGAAGATTTTCCTTTTAGATTCTTGTTATCAAAAATTAAACCTAATTTTTTTGTTAGCTAAAACAAAAAATTTTATCAAGTCATTTATACTCTGCGGCGAAAATATCGAAATTGAATTGGAAACATAAGTAATCGAGTTTTTCATACAAATTTAAGAATATATCCATAGCATATGCTATAAAAACTACAAGGCTAGAACTAATTTTTAACCAACAAGGAGAAATTATAAAGAAAAGTCATTAACCTCCTTTTCCATTGTTACCCTCTTAACTAGTTGATAATATATTTTTTAAAAATGCTTTCTTGTGAAATCGTAAAAATTATTACTGGATTTATGGACTAAAAAATAAATAACATAAAAAGAAAAAGAAAAACAAAAATGAAACTTTTTTTTTTATTTATATGCTGTAAAAATTCTAATACGTTTGTATATCACAACTTGTCCTATATTTAGGCAAATATGTCATAAGACCTGACAAGGCCAGTAAATGTGATAAATTTGTTAGTGCTATGTTAGCATGTTTTTTAATTTTTTTAAATTGTTATTAGCTGTAAAAACTATATAGCTATCCAAATAGAATTAGTATTAATTATGGATAATGAGTAAAAGTTTAACTCAGTTTAACTGTTTTTTTTTTTGTTTTTTAGTATTTTAGTACTTATGTTAGAAAAATTTAATAGATAATACCGGGTTGTCCAAATAAAATTTGTTTGATATAAATGGTTATAAAAACCAAACAGTTTAATATTTTTGCATAATTTTTCTTTTATTGAAAAGCTGTATCCTTGCACTTTAATGATTGAATATAATTTCATTCAAATGATTGCCACGGCTGGCCTCACAGTAGCCAATTCGGTCGATCCAATTTTTTAATACATTTTCGATTGTTTGAGGCTGTATCTTACCAATTTCGGTGATGATATTGTGTTTGAGCTCTTCAATTGTTTTTGGATTATTCGCATAACATTTGTCTTTCGTGGCACTCCATAAATAATAGTCCAACGGTGTCAAATCACAACTTCTTTGTGGCCAATTCACATCAGCATTTTTGTTGATAACACGATTTTCAAATTTAGAGCCGCACTAACGCGACTGAAACGATGCTTGTGTGGCATGTGGCGTCACATCCAATTCAATATCTTCAATTGTCGGAAAAAATTTTTCATTTAACATGTCCGGTGTCATTTTCAAAGAAAAATGGACCAATTATGCCACCCGACCAAAACCCACATCATACAGTCACTCGTTTTGGGTGCATTGGAATCTCTTGAATCGCCTGTGGGTTTTCTGTACCCCAAATACGGCAATTTTGCTTATTTACGTAGCCGCCAAGATGAAAATGAGCTTCGTCGGAAATTTTTTTTTGATTTTTGCACTGTTTCTGAAACTTTACAATCACTTTGAAAATAATTTTTCAGTATATCTCAACGTTCTTCAAACGTATATTTGACCAATTTTCGTGTACTTCAGACTTCAAACTAAATTTATGTCGTTCTGATATTGACATTAGTGCTACCATATCAAAAAAAAAACCTATACATCAAAATACAAATCTTATGTGGACCACCCTATAAGAATATTAGGAGTATATAAGGTTATCCTTTTGAGGTTGCTGTTATATTACCAATGAAAAGTCGTTTTTGATATGACAAAAGGTAGCCGAATGTTGCAATAGAAATCTTTACTTTTAATTTTGCGTCTTTGAAAAAATAAACTAAAAACACTTGCTTCATATTTTTCACATGAGGAAGCATGTGTTTCAGGCTGACTTTTTCAAGGAAAGAAAGCAAAAGCTCTTGTTTTTTTTTTATAATTTTTCTTTTGCAATTCACTTCATGCAGCTTGAAAATTAATATCTCTACACGTCTAAGGGACAGAAATATGTATGTAAATTTTTCAAATAATTTTCTGATCTCCAATTTTTCTCTAAGTTCTATTGTTTTATCATTTGTCTCTTGCATTTCCGGTCTAGAAGTGAACTGGAGATCAATTGTGTGAAGCTACGTGCTCATAATTCTACACTTAAGTAGCAGCGAATTTAATTTCGAAGTTAATTGTCTGATAAAAGTTTTATCTACCATCATATACCAATGTAAAAAGCTATTTTATTGCACTTAAGCAGGACCATACACTTCTCTGAATCACTGAAATGTTTTGAATTACTATTAACAAATATTAAATCCATTTCGAGAAAAGCTTTCAATTCAAAATTTCCATTTAAAATAGTAAATACAATGCTTTTTGATATACTAAAGAAGCTAATTGTAAGCTTTTACATAAATATAATTTTTTTAAACATTTTTAGTACTTTGAAGTGTAATCATTTCATTTGAAGAGCCAGTGTTTGTTCAATAATTTTGGTACTAACATGTTCACATTCAAATTCAGAAAGTCAAAGTTAACAAAAATAATACTTAGGCCGTCATCATTATGAACAAGTTTTGATCAAGCCCACATAAACAGAAAAAGTTACATGTTGCTAAAAGTCTCAAAAATGCATGAAATTATTAAAAGTAGCTTATAGTTGCTTTCATAAAAGAAAAATCCATATTTATTGTTACTGCCAAAGAATCGCAAACAGCGATTTCTTTAAATGATTACGAAAAGACTTAAATACGCACTGTCACTGTCAGTTGTTCACAGTGTTCGAAATGTGCTAGGTTTTCTCGACATGAAGTCTCAACAGTGCTGAATGTGCTACTTGAGACTCAAACGGTTAAGCGAAAATTTTGCATCGACAATATTTTCTTCCATCAAAAATCAATAATCCATTAAAGCACAAAAGAAGATTTACTAAAAAATACTATACCTTCAGATTCTCATTAAATTTTTACATATTTCGTTCATACAAATTATTAATTATATAGATTTGTGAATGATAATGAAGATAATGTCTTTAAAATAATATACACTCATAGAATCTAACAAATTGGTTAGTTTCAATGAAAAAATATCGTTCTTATTTCAAATGGTTTGGTAAATACATATTTAGGCTTTTATGTTCCCTGCGAAATTAAAAACAATTGAAATAAAAATCAAATATGTAAAATTCTTTTCGAAATTCTTGATTCAATTATTATTTACCATCAAAAGATACTTTATCTACTTAGTATAGCATTCTAAAATTATTTAAAACTTTCAATCTAGACCATATTATAATTAAAAATTATTAGAAATGTAATCAAAAATTTTACAATAAATTTCTCTTCTTAACTTTCTGATAAAAATTCGAATTTCTATCTTAAAAATAAATAATTAAATATCTTAAGACTTTATATTATTTTTCTTATTAGTTTAAAAAAAAACCAATTTATAAATATTCTCCTATAAATTATAGAAAAACAAAAAAAAAACTATACAAAACTATTAAGTGCATCCGCATCCGTATTTGCATTCATTGAGCACAGTCGTCCCAACTCATGCATAAATATAAAGAAACAAAAAAAAACTTCTCCATGCCCAACAAATGATATTAATATTATGAAATTTTAAAAATAGACAAAAAAAAACCACTTATACATGTAAAAAAATAAACAGCAAAAACAAAAAACTTTCCAAAAAAAAAAAATTTCAAAAATATTTCTATGTTCGAATTTTCCAAAATAAAAAAAACGAATTTGTGGTTGGTATAAATCAAAAATTTTGTTACCGTTTGGATACCAAAAATATATAAAGTCACTCTAATATTTGATGCCAACAAACTAGTGAAGGTGAGCTTGTGTTTAATGAATGCGCTTGCGTTTCTTCCTGATGTATTATGCAACCTAACCCCCCCTTCCTCACCGATCAAAGCGGGCAGACGAACTTTTATCATTTCAAACGATATAAGAGTGAAATCTTAAAATTTTCTTATGGCCTTGTTTCATATATTTATTTAACCTTAGTTTAACGATAAAAACATATTTTGTTACTTTTTCTATTTATTTATTTATTTTGGCTTTTTTTCCATTTTTATTATTTTATTTTTTATTTTGCAATTATTTAGCATAAAACTTAATGAAATTCAAGTCCATAAAAAGTTAAGATATAACAAGAGCCAAGTTTAGAAAATAAGAAGAAAAATTTATCACACATTTGTGCACTTTTGTTTTTTTTGTTCTTGTCTCTTATGTGTGTATTTTTGTTTTTCTTTTTTTTGCAATTTATTTTCTACTTTTGTTTTTTTAGTAAATATTAATGTTTGATGTTTAATGGAAAGTAGATTTGATGATAGAATTGATTAAAATTAAAATTTTCAAGGGCAGCTTGGTTTTGTGAACTGAATTTTTTTTCTTTTTTTTTAATTCTTTTAAAGATTGGAGGAGCCAATATTGTTAGTGAGAATATTTGCAAACTAATTCAAAATGCAGCCAAGGTGAGACCACTAATTTATTTTTTACATAATTATATTTTTTCCGTTACTAGGGGTAAGCATTTTTTTCTTGTCTTTTTCATATCTTTTAAATTTACTTTTCCATTATAATATACTTAGAAGAGAAACAAACAAAAAAAGGAAGCCATCTCAGAGTTTCTAGTCTAGAAATGAACTTGACAACTTGGTAATAGTTTGTTTTAAAATTTTTATTTTATTATTCTTTTTTCATTTTCTTCTCTTAATAAAGAATAAAGTGAACAAATTTTTGGTGATCGTTAATTTCTTGGAATTTATTAGTTTATTAGAAGTATGCGCCTCACATTCTTTAACTGACAGTTTTTATTATTATATTAGAATAAATTATTTTTTCAAAAAGAAACAGTAGTTTAATTCTAAGGAAATTTAGTATAATCAAGATTGAGTATGCAGATAATTTTAAGGGTTGAGTTTTTAATTACAAAAAAAAATTTTGTAAATAAATTCACATAGGGAATTTATAAAAAAAACTTTGTATTCAAATATTTTCTTGTAAGAAAAGTTTAATTCAATTTGAACACAAGAATGAGCAGACTACAAAATATTTAATATAATATTTTCGGTGATCCTTTGAAGCTGTGATGGAAGTCATAATTTTAATTGTTTAATTTTAAATTAAATATAAATAGTATTAGATATAAAAAAATTTTGTAAGTTGCAGTTAATTTGATTGATATCCCACAATTAAACCCACTGTGGGGTTGATTTATGAAATTATCTATATTTAAATTTTAGAAGTTTCTCTTTTACTCTGTATTTGATCAACTTCAGCCTTTTTGTTTTTGAATTGCTTTTATAATGACATCTGTTTTACTTTTACTATTTACAATATTACAGTTTTCTTGGCTTAAGCCCCACGATGTATATTTTAATCAATAGCAGGAAATATTCGATCAAAATAAAACATTGTCTTTAGGAACAATTTTATAACACATTTTGACAGTTATTATTTTTACATTTTATTTTTATATTCCTACTATTAGCTTGCAAAAAGTATGTAAAAATCTTTTTTATTCATCCAATCAAATTCAAATAAATTTTGTTCTGTTGGCAGTGCATGATAATTGATGCTAATATACTTAGTTCAATTATTAATTCATTAATTATATTTAATAAACTAATTTTAGTTTTATATGAGAGAAAAACTTCAGAAAACTGAATAAGACGAATTCTGAATTCATAAAAAAGAAAAAACAATCATACTGAATGGGAATGAATGAGAAATATAAGTAGGAATATACTTATACTACTGCGATTTACCAGTTACGTAACAATTTATGAAACAAAATTGAAAGATGGCAAATCGCCATGTCCGAATTAACCCTTTCACGAATTAACCCTATTTTTGCCCATTTTAAAAATATTGATTGTTGCTTTTTATTACCATTTTGTCTACATTTCTTATATACAAAGTCTATTGGTGAAAATATTTCCCATTAAATTCCAAAAAAAATTTAAATATTGTTATGTTTTTTTTATGATTTTTATTTGTTTTACCTCTAAGTAAACTAAAATAAACAGTAAAAGGCTAATATTTACTCTAAAAAACCTTATGGTCCTGAAAGGGTGAAGTTTTTATACGTTGACGTGCAACTATGAACTTTATTTTATTTTATAATGTAACTAGGGTACTCCACCCTCCATTTAGTTTTACTAATGTCCCTCATGCTGTCCTTTACACATTAACTCGGGGGTTCCCAAAGTATGCGTCGCGACGCCCCAAAGTGAGATAGTACGAACAAGTAATCTGCACGCAGCGTAATGAGTGAATATTCTTTCACCACGCATCACGCTCTTTCATTTCCTTAATCTTTTGTTTATTTATCGTTCGGCCTGTCTCGATTTGTATGCTCAGAAAATCAAGTTTATTCGTCTTATTGATTTTTTAATATACTATTACATTTTCTAATAAAAAATACACAGAAAGACAAATAAATCATAAGATAATTTTTGGAGTTTTTGTTTTATTAATATATAAAGTAATTTTAATGCATGTTAGATCAAGCACAGTTTTTTTTTAAAGAAGGGCGTCCTGAAAAAATTAAAGTCTGTCAAGGGGTCGCAGGTATAAAAAGATTGGGAGCCTCTGCATTAACTGTTGGTAAAATTAGGTTTTGAGTGAAGTAGGGAGAGATATATAAATAAAATTCATACACGACATAAAAATTTTCTGTATAATGCCCAGGACTCACTAGCGCTTAGCGCATGGGACAACTTAGCACAGTAAAACTGGAGAGTTTTCCTAAATACCAATCGTAGTGGACTCACTAACATATTACTGTTTTCATTGAAAGAAAGTAAAATGCCAAAGTAACAGTTTTATTTGTGATTTATGTGTTGTTATTTGCTTTAAGTACAAAATCTTAATATTCAATGACTCAATTCTTCCCGAATTGAAATATTCCTTTGATCTTCTTTGAGAAACCGACAAGCTAGCGCTAACTAGTCGCTAATTCAGGCTATATACCAATTCAGTGGAGACTAATGGCTCATTAACGCTCAGCACCTGTGAGTCCTAGGCATTAGGAGGACAATTTCATGCTAATATTTGCGTTTACATGAAAAATTTACATGTTATGAAAAGGTCTTGGATGAAAAATGGATGAAAACCAGAGAAGTACGTGTGTAAATCCACCTAGTTGCCCTCAAATACTTCAGGAGTTGGAGTATTCATTCTTATACCCAAATTAACTTTTTGCCAAACTTGCGCGCTGGTCAGATTAGTTAAATAAATTGCTTCAGTATAGTTGTCATGGTTAATATCAAAATGGAGATATTTAAGAAATGAAATACCTATTTAAGATTTCGTTTACCGTCGACTTAAAAGATTATACAGGCCGACGCTATCATTGCAACTATTAACGTTTGACTCATTCTTGAATCATGGATACGTAGGGTGCACTACTAGCCTAGATCATTTTTACTAGGAATATGTATCGCATACTTTCTTATGATATTTCTAAATTTTTAGTAATCTATTCTTTACAACTTTTAGGGATTTCCTTGAAAAAACTCTTAGTTTGTTCTATTACTGTAATTTTTGACACCCCCCTTCCCCCTCCCTCTGTTCCTAAAGCACGTTTTATTACTTAAATGTACAATTAAATTAGAGGTAAACAAATTCTATTATAACTCAATAGCAGCAAGAAAAAAATTATTCAAGTAATTATGTTTTCAATTGATTTTCGGAAAAAATTATTCATGTTTGTATCCTTTCATGTTCATTTTCAATGTTCTTTTACGCTAATCGGCTAATGTTTTTTTTAAAGACTATATACATTGCGGAAGTCATAAGCAAAATACCAAATAAATAATATTGCCTGAATTTTTTTAACAACATAATCTTCTTCAAGAGCGATATATTCATTTCATAAGCTTTTCTGATTTTTCTATATTGGCAGAGCGCAAAATAAGTTTTCGACAGTTTAAGGGATGATTTGTTTAAATAAGACAAGTTTCTAGCTCTGGTTCATTTTCTAAAGATTTACATAGCACAGACTATAGTGGTTGAGGCTAAATCTAAAAAAACAATTCGTGTAATTTAACTATCGTTTTTCAAAGGACTTGTTTTTCATTTTTATGCGGAGTAGTTTTTTCGTATGATTTGTTCTTATAAATGATCCAGTAACACAATACAATTATCATTACTAAAGCATTTTTTTTCTTAAGGTGGTCGATCAATAGAATACCTTGTTCATCGCAAAATGAAAATTGTATATATGTATAAGCCGTGTGATTTCTTAAACGAATTATTACAAATAAAATCTTTTTGTACTATCCAAAATTACTGAAGTACTAAAGGTTAATAGATCTAGTAAACTAATACTACATAAACTTTTTTAAAAAGATTATTTTAATATGCTCAAAACCAACTCGTCATCCTGTTTAGCTTCAACATTAATTATTTTATAGCATATTCAATTAAGAATTTCAAAAAGCGAATAATTTTACTAAAATTCTAATTCTTTAATTTTCCATTAAACATTGGATAGAATTTTTAAAATATTTGATCAACGCCTCCACTTAGCAATCAACATATTACATAAATTTTCTAAATTACCCCACTTAATTCCAAACAATAATAATTTATTAGGTCAAATATGGCAGCTTTCATATAATTTCCATAAATATAATTTAACTCAGAATAGCTAAATAGAGATTAAAAAAGAGAAGAAGAAATATTAATATTTTATTTAGCTTTTATATACATATATTTCAAAATCTCTCGTCATTTTGAGGAAGTGTATCGCACTAAAACGGAAGGTATCAACCATTATGAAAAAATTAACGCAATGCATTTGAAAATCTTTCGCTTCGCATGCCTGCTGGCAAATGTTTAACCTAAATTTACTATTGGAATTTAAAATGATATAAAAATGCAAGTCACTGCACCACTCTCTAAGTGAATCAAATAAATAAGACTTAAAATTTTGATGTAGTTAAATCTTTTAAGAATGCATTTATAGAGCATCTCCTCTTATCAACTTTTGATTTTTGGTATACATAGGGTAAGATTAAGTTTTTCATTTCGTTTTTGCTTCTTAAATTTTGTTTTTCTTTTAGCTTTTGCTTTTTTTTAAAAGAAAAGAAAAAAAAAACCAACAACAATTAAGGTCGTTGAACTTTTTCAGAGTCATTTATTTTGAATGCGAGTGAATTGTAATACACAATATTTGGTGAAAGTTTTCCTCTGGTTCTTTGTTTTCATGGCGTCAGACACGTTTCAATTTCCAAAAAAAAAGTAACATAAAATTACAACTTTCATTCGTTGGCTGTGCAGACGAAATAATTTTGTGGCTTAAATGAAAAATGAAAAAACAAAAACAAAACAAATTTTTGCATTGTAATTTTTTTATATTATTATTATTTTTGTTTTAAATGAATATCCGTTCCGGTCATTGGCATCTTTTGAAATTTTCATTTTGTATAAAATTAAATATGCGTGTGCCATTTATTTAAAGAAGAGTATACTATACTTTAGTGCATAGGTTCCAGGTTTTGATTACAAATGCAAAAAAAAAAATAAAGGAGAGAAATAAATGAAACAATAAATAATGAAAACTTATTAGGCCTTGTTATGCGTGAATGCATTCAGTCAAGGATAGACGTTGTATATTTCTTTTATTATTTTTTTTTTTCTTTTTATTGAGGAAGCTTTTACCAATGAATAATTTTACTACATTGTGCGTGACATTTGCTCTAGTTTCACTTATTGATATGAACTTAGACGCTTTTAAGCGTTATCAATTTTCAAACTAGGTTCTTTTTATATTTGTTGTTGTTGTTGTTTATTTTCATTGAATTATTAAAATGCATTCCAAATGAATATTTGTATAACAATAGAATATATTTTATGTATATATTAGCATTGTACAATTTTATAGATATTCTTTGTGCATTTATTTGAATTGAAGGCGAAATCTAAACAAGGCTGCAACAGTTTATCTATTGTTGATAAAGGCAGTGATGCTGAAAATTTTAGTCATATTATTATTATTATTTCTTTTTTTTTTTTGTTTTGGTTAACAGTTAAAAGAGATCTAGAGGTTCATTAAACTCTTAGGCAATAATTAATTTCATGGATTTCTGTTGTTGTTTTGTTTTTTTCATTTAATTTTTTCTTATTGTTACTTTTTGAGTTAATTTCTGTCAGGGATACCAGCTAATATAACTTATTGAGGGAATGTGGAAGTTCATTGACCATATTTTATGTTAAAAAGAGAACAATTTTAAAAATATTTCAACACATCTCAAGGTTTTTTTCTTTTACAAGGTAATTGCTTTATTGTTAGCAAATTTTTAATAATTTTACTACTGTTCAAAAAACAAAAAAAAAAATAAAATGATAAAATTTTGTAGTTTACTACTTGGTTAAATAAACCAACAATCCATTTAGTTATTGAAAAAATCAAAAATTTTGATTATTAATTACAAAAAATTTCATAACTTTTCATGGATAGAAAATAGGAAAACTATTTTTAAATACTTTCCTTAATGGTCGTAATAAATAAAATCAAATAAAAAATTTCATCAATTTTATAATTTTAAGATTTATGGTCGTGATCCTTATGGAAATGATTTTAAACTATTTTCAGTGACTCGATATATTTGTGCGACTTTAAACGAGTACTTTTTCTATTTATATGGAATCAATCGACATATGTAATTTAAATGTATGACAACAATAGTTCACAAAATCAAAAGTCAATTGAAATCGATGTTATAAGGAACATTATCTTATTACAAAGGGAAATATATCTACTATATAGATATTAAATGCTTTTATATAAATTTATCGTTTCAACCTAGTGGAGTTAGTTTTCAAGGAATTACTTATCCCTCGATGCTTATCGTCGGTAACTTATCCGTAGCGGTGCGTACTGATATTCATGCTTAAAAACTTGATTTACTGCACTTGGTAATTTTACGATTTGAATCTACAATATCCTTTTTATTATTGACAAATAAATTATTTTCGTGCAATTTTTGATATATATAATGCTTTAAATTCAATGTCAAATCCAATCCATAATATTGTTTTGAATCTATTTGGATAGTTCTCTGCCTCTTTAAATTATACTTGAATGCTTTTATCTCTATGTTGTTGCACATAAATTTATTCCTAAACTAATTTTTAGATTAAAGACCTTCACTTCGGGAAATATTGTCAAGTAGCAACCTCACCGAAATAAAGGAAGGTAATTCTCAAAATTTTAGGTTTTATTCAAACTATATCCAAAATGGATTTTTCTTGTTTTTATTAATTGCTGCATAGTATTAAGGAAACCACTTAATATTCTGGAGGTATTCTGGTCTAGAGAAATGAATTTTAGGTACTTTTTGACGAGTAATAAAAAAAAAAAAAACAATATTTTTAGCATTCGTTTTTTTGTATAATATTTATTGCTTCCTAAAGAATACACAAAAAAAAAAAATTGAAAAAATCCAAAAAGTTACAGGCTGATGAAGTGGGGGCTTTAAAAAATATGGTGGTGCTCGATGGTCGCAACGATTTCGACCCTCTGAATATTCTGAATTAAAAAAAAAAGTGAATAGTTTATCTAGAGAAGTACCTGCTATGGCAGAAACTAGGATAATTGAAAAACAAATTCTTTTCGCTAAGTTGTGCCTGTTTGAAGTCAAGAGATGTGTTTTTTAACACTTTTTTTACGTTTCCGAATTCTTTTAAAATAGTAAAAATTAAAATTTTTTTATAATCCTAGCTCCTGCGATAGGAAATGTATAAAAAAGACTCACACCAATTTGCATAGTGAATCGGTTTAGTGGAACTAGAGAAATCATAGCAAACGGAATAAGTAGTTTCGAGAAAAACGCCTTCAAAGTATCGAATAAGTCAGGCGCAATATGAGCCATACGTCACTAAACATCTATATTTCCAAAAATAATTAGAATTTTGAAAAATCCTTTTAGGAGCGTTTTCTTAAAGGCTTATACTTTGAAAATATGAAAAAAAAATCGAGTTTTTGAAATTTCTATACCAGAATACCTCCTTAATATAATAAAGAAATCACCCATAAAACACTCTAGATTCTATCAGGATGTAGAAAAAATTGAATCCAGCCAATTGTAAAGTAGTATGAGTAATATTTAAAAGCACAAGATCTCTTATCTCTTCTACAAAATGTCATCCTAAAAAGAGACAAATCCACATTAAAGAATATTACGATATAAGACGGAATTTTGGAAGCATTTTTCATTGTATATATATGTGCAAAAGTTGAATTATACTACTCAGGGAAATTTTTGTAACTTATTTAAAAAGAACCTGTTACCCTTAATATAAAAGCTTACACTTGCGACATATGATCGATTTTTATCTACATGAGGAAGAATTCAGGAGCTTATATCTGTAAAGATAGTTTTACTAAGCAATTTTCTTTTATTTTAAGTAGCAACATTTAATACAATTGAAGGTAATACACCAAAAATAAACAATATTGATTAATACAGCTGACATCATATTATTTTCCTCGTAATAGTAGATCCTAATTACTCAGGATGCTGTAATAGAAAAGCTCTATAGAAACTATTTTTCTGAAAAAAGAAAAATAAAAAGGCACAAATGACATTAGTTGGAAGATTACTGCAATAACATATGGTTATTCAAATAGTACAATTGACAGAAATACTAAAATTTATTTGAATGACTTTGAATCACAATAAAATTAACCACAAAGTTATTCGGTGTATACTTCCAACATAAAATTAAGCACAAATAATAAATATAAACAATTATATAAATTATTTCACATAATAATTTAGAATAGCTTTGTTTTAATTCGAAGTTTAAACAAAATTTAAAAATTTCTAACTATGGAATAAAGTAAAGAATATGACAAAAAGTAAAGGCACCTCTATATGTATATAGTATGTTCTGCTGGCTCAAAAAATCGAAAAAATGTTTATTGCTTATTTTTAAAGTATATACTTTTAACAATGTTTATGTAAAATTTCATCGAGATTTGAGCACAAGAACATAAAGGTGGGCTCCCACTAATTAATTCATTTCATGACTATCTAATGTCGACTTAAAACTTGAAACGTGATTATCTCGGAATTGTATTTTTGAAAAAATGCCATCGCGGTGAGCACCATATCTCGTCGTGAACGAAGGAATTTTTTTTTTTTCAGACAAATCCTTCTAATTTTTTTGGCTGGAAAACTCAATTTTTGAGCATCGAAAATCGACTTTTTTAGAAAAAAAATCACTGTAACTCTAAAAAACTTTTTTTCGCAAAATCCTTCGTTCACGAACAAGGTCACACTATAAACTAATGTAGTTTTTTTTTTTTTTTTGTTAATTTCAGTTGAGGCGTTGCCGATATTTCATGCTCACCGTAAGCCACTACAAACAAAAAGCGTTCTGCGGCAAAGAGTGTACATATATCCTTTTTACTTGTTAATAATCTCGTTGGAAATTTTATTGCAATAAATGAGAATAATAGTCCTTCGATTACCGTAGTCGAACTATATATATATGTACACCCCCCGGAAAAAAACAAAAGCAAAACTAGAATATATTTTGCTTGAAAAGATTCAAGAGAGAACATACAAAAGGTCTAAATTTATATAATAACATTTATATATATCTAGAAATCATTGTTGCACTACGACCTATCTCTCTCTGTTTGAATTAATTATGAAATGCCCCAAATTTAAATCCACAGATAAAATATTTAAATCATATATACACTACTTCTAAAATAATTCGACCTAGTTTTATTTAATTTAATGTTTTCTTTTCTTTTTGTTTTTTGTGTTTTTTGTTTTTCAAGTTTTATTAAAACTTATTAATATAGTTCTTGGATGTCACCAATAAATTATGGATGACATATTTATAAAACTATGATTGAAAAATGTAAAAATTTCAGTAGTCATGCTATAAAGAGCAATCCAACTGAAACAGGTCACAATTTATAAAGATGCAGTAATATTTTCCTAACAAGCATATATTATATTTACATACACAAAGAAAATAACATTTAAATTCTTATATTCTGTCAACTAATAATTATTTTTTTTTTAATACATAGTTTTGTTATTACTTAATAATTTCCTAAATGAATTAAATAATAAAATACCAACGAAATTGACAATATTAATTATTTTTAAGGACTATATAAGACGAATTACTAATCTTCAGGCGGTTATTTTTAAAATGTCATATGAAATATTATTTTATTTTAATCTAAAAATTTAATAAAAAAGTAAAATTAGTATAACGGCTAAAAAAATGTTTAGCAAAAATTTTGTTATGTATTATTATAATTATTAATCTCACATTTTTCGTTAAGTGGAATGCTGTCACAAATTACAGTATTCGGTAAATCACACTGCATATTTCCACATAATACTGAATAAAGATGTTAACTATCGATTTTAATTAAATGTTTTTATTTATTATCTTTTATAGCAATAAAAAAGGGATTTTATATGTCACAAAAAACATTTTAATCTATTTACTATGCGACATATTTTATCTTTGAAAAAATCACAAAAATATTTTTAACTTTCATATAGCAATTAAATTTTAAAATTGTAAGAAACTAATATCAAATTTAAGTGTCTCAAAATAGAAAATATTTTAATAGATTTAGATTTATTTTATTTTATAAAAAAAAAAAACACAAAAAGCCACTTCTGATTTTATTTATATTAAAATTCAATTAATAAATTTCATTACACTTTCACTGAATTTTAATAATAATCAAAATTCCACACATAGAACACAAAATGTTTAAAACTAATAATTATATTTTAATTAATTCTACTTCAATTGTATACACTTATTTCAAATATTTCAATTAATAAATCAAAAAAACAAAAAAAAAAAATCACAGAAAAATACGAAAAAAAAAACGAAATTAAATACACAAAAAAAAGAAAGAAGCACAAATTTAATAATAATTGAATACACTATGTGGGTAACTGATAGCACCGTTGGCTGCACAAGTCGAAAGTTAACTGCAAATTGTTCGCCGTCACTAAGAATATCCGATAGTCTGCACCTCCACATCACACTATACATTATATATATATATATATATATATTTAATAATATGAGGCCAAAACAGTGCCGCTCGCTACTGCCAAGTGCGCTAATAGAAGGTTTTTAAAGTTAAAATGCATGCCAGATTTAAATTTTACAGAAAATATACAGTATAATCCATTTTTAGTGTTGAAATTGAAAATAGAAATTTCAAATTGTATTAGACTATTGTAATTTAATGTTTTTTTTATGTAATAAAAATTTTTTTTAATAGAACAGTAGAAAAAACACAACAATAATAGTTGTACAACAAAATTGATGTCATATACAATACAATAAATGGTTATAATGATTAACAATACCACAGATTGCTATGCTTGAAATGGAACAATAAAAAAAGAAAAAACCCAAATTTCTTAATACTATGAATTTTTTTTTTAAAACAAAATATAAAAATCAAGTAAAACACAACTAAAAAACAACCAATGAAGGAAAAAGTAACTTGTGGCCCCCTTATTTTTAAGGCCTTTGACTCCCGCTCATTCACTTTTCATATTTGATTCCCAGGAAAACTATTTTTCACTTTTCACAATTTTTGTTGTTGTTGTTGTTGTTGTATTTCCTCTTATCTATTTTCTATTTTATACATATATATTTAATAGTCATATATATATATACATATATATATTTGCATTTAAACTATATTATATATGTAGCTTCTGCTGGTATTATTCCGGTCATCATACTGTTGGGCTTATTTAGGCATTAAACTCCTCGTCTTACAGCACTCCCTTAACTTTCACTCTGATTAAGTTCATTGCTCAAATATTGTAAAAGAATGCAGTTGGCAGCCGAATTATATATACATATATGTACATAGGGCTATATCCACCGTTATAATAGTCTCTTATAAAAACAAACACATTTATTATTAGTACTATTCATAATATCATTTTTAAAAATAATTAACAAATTGACCTGAAAGTCCCGAGGCTCAGGTGTTAGGTATGTAGAGATATAAAATTAAGCCAAGCGAGAATTGATGTTGTAATCTCATTTCATCTTTATAATAAAAATCGTATATATAACTATATATATAATAAACGATGGGATAGTATTGAAGGGGATATCTCTTTGTATATGTATATAATTTTTATTTGTGGATCTTTTTTTATTTAAATAAAAAAAAAAATGTTCGTGTGGGACTCATAATAATTTTAGGTCACTTATAGTGTACGGTGTAGCAATCCTGAAGTACGGAAACTAGGCCATGCATGTGCACTTTGAATCTTCGACAGCGTTATGACCTCGAATTGAGTATATATAATAGTTTCAATTGAAATGAGTATTTTTTCTGTATGTGATTCGATTTAGTTCGTAGGTTAACGAGCATATAACACAGCAGTGTAGCTCTTTATTATTTTTTATTTTAATTTTAAATTTAATGGTTTTTTTTTTTTTTTCATTTTCATTTTGGTTTTTTGTGTTTTTCTTTTTTGTAGCTGAAGAAAAAATAAAAAAATATGGAGAAATCTTAAATAGCCAACAGAGGTGAATGAAAAATTTCATAAAGAAACGAGACCTTTGGGGTGTTGAATTTCAATTTTTGTAAATTAATCTAAAATTTGGGTCAGAAGAGAGTTTTGATGACTGTTGCAGACAACATATTTGGGTTTTTAGTTTATTTGGTGTTGTTATTTTTTTGGTTTTTTTTTTTTTTGTGCCAGGGGACAAAATATAATTTGGATATTATAAAAATCATATGAACCCTTTTCTTTAGCAATTTTATGCTATTTATATTTTAATGCAATTGTAAGAAAAATATATTTGAATAATAAAGTGATCTGTTTGATTACTTCCTGACTTCCTCAAATCATACATGAGTACATTTGATGGTGGGCTTCCGGTAATCTTGACAAACTGCAAACGAAAAATTTTCCTAATTGTAAAATCCAATTAATAAATCATTTCAGTTAGGTAACACTAAATGGATATTGGCAAATCTAGTGTATTCAGATTTTTAAAAAAAATTTAAATAAAAGTAAAACTACCGCAAAATTGGTGCCATATTTATTAAAAAGAAATGTTCTCTGTTGGAATTTTTCTAGAGTAGAACTTTTTAAAGCAGTTTATAAAAGATTGCACACTGTATTATACCAGAATAAAAATAACACGATAAATATTGATTAGAATGTGTTGAAATTGTAACAAAATAACCAAATGTGCAATAATTGGCTGGTCAGGATATTTTCTACTCAGATTAAACAAAGTACATAAAATTGAAATACGCTAAAGTACGCTAGTAGCAGTAGTGGCAGAAATAGGACCAGACTGTGCCCCAAGCCAGACATGCTATAATGGAAACCTAATATCTAATTCCCTTGCCAGAGCTTGGATATCTCTCAAACCAATTTCCGTCCCTCATAGGGTGTTTCCACACGAGGAAACAAGTTACCGCGAACACTTTTGTTTTTAGGAGAGAGCGGCAAGAAGTAAGGGGTAAAATTCGGAAAATTCGAAATTAAATTTGTTACTACAAAATTTTTAGAAACACGAGCAACAAACCTGCACATACAAGAAGTATATATTACTTTATCTGCACATGAAATGTTACCAGGAAACTTATTTCCCCGTGTGGACGATCAAAATTTGTTCGAAGAAAAATCCATGTTTGGAACGAAAAGTTCGCGGTAACTTGTTTCCTCGTGTGGAAACATCCATACAGGTCACTTGTCGAGAAGATGCCTTACTCTCTTTGACACCAACCTCTCACAGTCAATCCTATTTTTATTAGCTGAGAGCTTTAATATAATATTTTATTTTTGAAAATTTATAATTTTTAAGTTTATAAAAAATAAATCAATATAAGCTAAAAACAACAATATTTAAGATATAAAGCTAAGTTCGACTTTCAACTTGTTTCATTTCACAAATCATTTTTTAACTTTTAGGCTCACTCATTTTACTCGAGCTAGAAAAAAATAAATTGCGGGTAGTCTTTTGATTTCAGCAGAAGTTCTTTATAATTTTGTATACAAAATTTAAATAAATTGATTTTTATATATGATTTTAATTAATTTAAAATTTTTTTTGGGTAAATGAAGGGTCAAAAATTTCAGTTATGACCAAACAAACATGACCAAACAGATTTGAGAATGATGTAATGTGAAAGGACCATAAGCAAGACCCTGATTTAATAAGTTATTTTTTCAGTATTATAATATAATTATATAGTTCCTGTTAAATAATTTTGTTTTATACTAGTTTTGCTAGTGGAAGGCTTGTTCCAAACTTTTTGTAATAATATTTCGCCCACAATCTAAATACAGGGTGTCCCAGCACGAGTGTTTCAAACTTTGAGGGCAGAAAGTAAATGAAATTTCATCGACAAAAAACACAAAAAGTGGGGGTCTAACTTTTTTCATTTCCGAGTTACATTCATTTGAATTTTTCGTGTTCAATTTTTACCCCCATTCGCTTATAACTTTTGGAATAGTGCAATCATAATTTAAAAAAAAATATTTTTGAAGAGCGTACAATATTATCTTTTGAGTAAATTCATTAAATTTTGTAAAAGTTCTTCAAAATAATTTTGTAGATTTATTAGAAGAGCTGACGATTCCTACAAGTTTCCGGTTACACGGTTTTCCGGTTCATTTTCGCCTCATTTCTTCAGTATCTTTACAAACACTTTCATCAATGGATAGGTGGAGGTAGACCTGTAGTTTGGCCTCAAAGATCTCCAGATCTAACTGTTTTGGACTTTTTTCTAAGGAAAAAATAAAGAAAATTCTTATTAAGTTATCGGGAAAGGCTCACTTTGATCAATTTTTATTGCACTATAGAAAACAGCTAGGCCATTACGATGTACTAACTTTTTATTAGAAAACATTTGTAGCTTAAAAAAATAAAACAAAAAAAGAAAATTAGCAGGGTGTTTTTAGGAGAAAAAAGCAAAAAACGACAAAAAATGCCCGGTTTTTTTAACAACTTAAAAATTTTTTTCTCCAAAACTAGTTATTATTTTATAACAATTTTTTTTATTCAAAAGATAATATTGTAGGCTCTTCAAAAATTTTTTTTTTTTAAATTATAATTGCACTATTACAAAAGCGAATGAGTGCATGGGGGTAAAAATTGAACACGAAAAATTCAAATGCCTGTAACTCGGAAACGAAAAAAGTTAGACCCCCACTTTTTCTGTTTTTTGTTGATGAAATTTAATCTTCTTTCTACCCTCAAAGTATAAAGTTTTTGTATAAATTGTGTAAAATTTTTCCTAGCTATATAAGTAATTAAGCAAATTAAACCCATCAAAACATCCCCAAACTTAACAAGTCTTAATTATTCAAAAATAAAACAGATATCAATACTAAAGAAAACAATGATTGGTTAAAATCAAAATAAAATTTCAATTATAATCAGATATAATCAAATTTTATTTCTGAAGAAGCTTTAAAGCTACAAAAAAAAAAGCAATAAAACAATTTCTTTTTTAGTATTTAAAAGATCTTTAAACATTTTAATAAGGTATTTAAATATCAAAAAGTGTTATATAGACAAACCTCTTCATCCCAGTTCATTAAATTAACAATAATCAAATTTCTAGAAGATCAGAGAAAACCAACAAAAGATAACTATATAAATACAAAATCAAAGAGCTTTGGCATCCGCTCTACTAACCAATGTCATTTATATCTTTCCTTGTCCCTGATATAATCTTTAAAGTTATGTAAATTATTTGTTGAAAACTTTAACAAACAAATATTTCATTGTAACATTTTAGTAAATATCCTAAATAATAGATTATTATTAGCGTACCAATAACCACACCCTAATTTTTTCGTAAGCAATTTTTAGATTAAGTAAAAAAGAGTTAAAACAATCGAGCATATTGCATCAAAAGAAATCTAACTTAACAATCATCATTTTATTGAAACTCCCAACATAAGTAAATAGAAATGTTGTAATTTCCGGCCTTTACTTAATTCACAACTAATCATAGAAATATTTTTTCTATTTAAATTATTTATTATAGTATTTACATAAAAATTCTAAACAAATTAAATTTAGAGACTGGTTTTAAATCTTTTATAGAAAAATATGAATAACAATAAAATTATAGAAATTCTTTAAAAATCTTGCAAATGTGTTAAAGAGAGCGAATACAAAAGTAGTATTTTTTTTTTGTTTCTTTTTTTATTATTATAATTGGATAAAGAATCAACAAGTTTCTAAAATAGCATTGAACTATGTGGATGGTTAATTAGTGGGAAGACCTAACAAAAAAAAAGATTACTAACAAACAATTGAACAAAAATATATTACATACATAAATTTTTCATTGTTGTTAGTGGTTCAAACCTTAAAGGCGGATTGATTACTTGACATAGTTTCACTAAAGCTTACCATTACCAAATATTTGTTTTTCTCATATATAGAGATTTGTTGTTGTTGTTGTTGTTGTTTTGTTATTTTTTTTTTTGTTTGTTTAGTACGGTCAGGCGTTTGGCATTGTTCGAAATGTCTAATGCATGTTTATATGTAGTTGAAATTATATTGCACAAGAATCAAAATATTTGCTTGGGCTGATATGCGTTTTGACTATAGCCTTGTGAGATTCTTTCAAATGATTTCCAATTTGAGAGACGATTAAATATTGTATATAAAGCTGCCTTTTTAGTTGGTAATAGTATTAATTATTATAATTTTCTTTTTACCTTTTTATATGACTTTAATTGAAGTGCGTTCTGTTGCTCTATAACCTCGAAATGGGATTACAATAATGTTTTTTTGTTTTTTTTTTGTCTAGTGCATAATATATTTTCCAAAGGGGGAAAAAATCATTGAGAATTACTGTGTCATAATTATTAGTTTTAATCTAACCTAATGGTCAGCTCAAGGTGCTTTTTGGTTGTTTCTTTTTCATTTAGTATTATTGATCGGTTTTTTCGACAAACAAAAAATTAATTTAATAATTTACAAAATTTGATTAATAGTCTTTTACAGTATGACAACTATTTATTAGTTAAAATATTCAAAAGGATAACCACTGTAAAGTTTTTGAAGAAATCTAATTTTTTAGTAGCTAAATGATACTTTTATCATTTTTTTTTATTGATAAAGGTGCTGAAAACTGGATTCTAGGAAATTTTCTTCTTTTTTTTTGTTGAATAAGTTTTTATAAGGTGGTCCAAATTTTTTGTTTTATCTACATACAAAACCATACTAGACACTCTTCAGAGATGTTTAAAATTTCAAAGGACGAAATATTTAAAAACAAGTATCACAATAAAAGAAGATTGAAAAAGTGAAGAATTGTATTAAAATAATTTCTATAAAAATATCAAAGAAAAAAGAAGATTTTACTTAATGTAAATAAGTTAAATTCCTAATGTTAAACTTTTGTTTTTTTACTAAACTAAATTTATCCTAATATTTTTTATTTAAGCGTTACAGAAAATTTTGTCAACTCCTTTCATTTGCTCAATTCGTTTCCTTTTTTTGTTAAAATAGTTTATGGTGAACCCACAAGAGCCATAAAAATTAAATCATTTTGACTTCAACGCTTTCTGTTTTTCCTATGATCACTTTATCTTGAATAATTCTTTGAAGGACTATATTTATTCAATAAATTTCAAGACAATATTAACTGTTAAATGAAAAGTAAAATTATTTTTAAAGAAATTATAGAACCTGTTTAAGAGAAAAAAACTTTTGAGTTTAAAATGTTATTTTTGCAGGTCATTTTATTATATCTTTAAGGCCATGGTCCTTATGGTAGCAACTTATTGACTTTTAATATTTAAGTGATTAGGGATGATTAATTGAATATAAATGGGAAAAGTCCTGAGTTACTTCAAGCCATGAAGTGACTGAAAGTTGCTTGCATAGAGACCACAAACTAAAGCAGACAAAAAATGAAAAAAAAATTATTTAGTGAATTTTAGTAAATCACAAAAACCTTATTTTATAAATTAATAAATAAGAATATTTTAATATTCCAAAGATTTGAAAATTTACAAAAAATTCGAAGTCTAAAAAGTCATTCATATGAGAAAATTAAGAAATCGATATTCTACATAATTTGAATGTGGTTAAGATGGTACCTTGTAAATAAATACAAATAGTTTGTTCATTAGTACAAAAAATAATTTTTTAATAGCGCAAATTATTAATAAACATAAACTTTTATAGCTAACAATATCTGATAAATTAAATTTAAAATATTTAATGACTTTAGTATAAAGAGGTTGTGGTTCAAAAATCGACAAACACGAAATATTTTCCATTTTCAAGAATAATTAGTTATTTACGGCCAACACGAACTTTTTATATAGTTTATACATTTGTACTATTTCTTTCCCGTTTTCTCTATTCCCTGCCTTTTTCTTTATAGCTAGATTTTTTTTTCTATCGAGTTACACTGCCTTTTAGCATTTATGTGCCTTTATAATGAATAATAGGAATATTGTGTAGACGATAAATATAATTCACCTACGGAAATAGAAAATTCTACAATTGCTATTCAACATCATTTTAACAAAATGCATGCAACTATTTTAAGCTTCAAACGAGATCTAAGTATAATTTAAACAAAAAAAGAAATAGTTTATCAGGAAATGAAAGTCAGTACATTGGTATTTAAATGTAAATCAAAGAAAAAGGCTTAGGGCATTACACGATTAACTATGAAATTTTACTATAGAGATAAGTCGATGAGAAAGCTTAGTTCAATAGTTTATTAACCCTTAAAATAGAAATGTTGTAGACATCTTTAAGACAGAACACGATAATAATTTTACATATTTTGTTACAGTCAATTAAACAAATTGCTAAAATTTCTCATTGCATATATTTTCAATATAAATTTTAAATTGTAGAATAATTGAAGCAAATTAAAATCATGTCTTGTAAATCAATACAACAACAAAATTTTTAACAATTAAAAAGTTGAAGTGTTTTCAATTTAATTAATAGAAAGATCTAAATTTCCATACAAAAAAAGAAAAATTAATTAAGTTTAAATTTAATAATTCAGAATTCGTACAATTTATTATAATCTGAAACGCTGAAAATAGTATTATTTTTTTGAGATTAGCTACGAAGGCTAAAATATTAAATTCATTATGAGTGGTCCTTAAGAATGAAGGGGTGGATATAGTCTTAAACATTACCCTTGATATTCTGTGTCCATAGTTGAAATAAGTATCTATAGAGCTATTTAGTACTAAATTTGATTTGTCAAACTAAATGCTCTGGTAAATTAGTCTTATACAAATACATAGCACTCATACACATACATATGGCATGTAACTCTGTCTGTTTGCTTTTAGCATGGTTTTCGGTGCTTTTGCATAATTTAAGGGCTATAAAAATATTTCTAGGGCAATGCTATAGATTTTAAAACTTTTTAAAGAAAATAAAATTTTCATAAAAAAATTGAATGCCATAACAATAAGCTAGAAATAATCTAGAGAAAATTGAGGGTCTCTAAGCAGTATGAGCTTAAACAAAGGGACAAAATATCACAGAGAAATTTAGCTATCTGGAAATATCTTAAAAAAATATGTATTAATCTCTGGAGAAAATTATAAACTACCCAAATTTAATACAGAAAAGTTTTTTTATTTAAGCAATTAACAAATAAACATATCAGTAAACCTAAAAAAACTAAAAACTTCCTGTTTTCAAATATCAGACCATAAAACTTTTTCAACAAAGAATAACATTTAAATGATTGCCTTTTATGTACTAAACTACGCAAAAATATTCCTAAAGAAGCTTTAGTATCTCAAGTGTCACACGAGAATATCTCCTTGAATATAAGGATTAGTCAGTGTTTATTAAGAAAAAGATATTTGTCATCTATAAAATTTCTATCAGATTTCTAAAGTTGATATTCCATTTTCAAGTTCAGTTAAAGCATTCTTCTCAATGGAATCAAATGACAGCATTTTTTTTCGGTATCAAATCTCAAAATGATGCAATTTATTTTAAAGCATATTGTATTTACTGTTTCATTTGTAGTTTGAACAATATTTTCATATTAAAAATTTTAGATCTATTCAGATATATCCTGTCAGTTACTTATATTCATTTTTTAAAGCTTATTTTCAAGGTTTTGAGTTCTTTTAAAATGTTCTTTTAGGTAAACAACACACTTTTAGTTATTTGTGAAAATTTTCCAGCATTGCATAATGTTCATACATTCCTATGTACATACTTTTCAAGGTTTGATATAAAAGAGATTGAAGGCTTAGATTTTACCTTGGCTTATTTTTTAAATTCATTATTTAATTAAAAACGAAAAAAATGTTATTTGAAATAACATTTATTTCTTGATTTAGATGTCTATTTGTTTAATTTATAAGTAAATAGTAAACAATATTATATATCGTTAGCTTTGTATTCAAAAATACACAAAATTTCCGGCCGCGAATACAGGAAATGATCACATTCTTTTCAATTTGCAAATACTAAAACCACAAATAATGAAAACGTCAATAAAGTTGTATTCATTGTATTTTAGTTAGAAAGAATATGTTTGGCTATAAAATTTAATAGTTAGACAGTTCAGCATACAATTTATCATAAAAAATCATTGGTATACAATAGGACAACTCAATACTTAAAGCATTGAATATAAAATATTAAATCTAAACAGGATCAGAAATTAAATCTAGCTAATAATTAGAAAGTAAACTAAATTAAATTATACAAGATTATTAAAAAACATTAATCATTTAATAATATTTTCTAATGTCTCATTTTGTTTTAAAATAGTAAAATTGATTTTCTTTTATATATTAAAATAAAAACAACAAATAAAGATAAAATTTACTTACAATCTCGGCTCATTCCAGCTGAAAGGCATTTCTTAAAACGACAATATTGGCACCGATTTCTATTTAATCTAATGACAAGACATTTACCATCACGTAAACAACGATATTCAATTTGTTTTTGTATACTACGACGAAAAAATCCCTAAAGGATAATAAAATATAAAACTGTAATTGTTGATGATTTTTTGTTTGTGTAAATATTATTCATACATACCTTACAGCCTTCACATGAAGTTACACCGTAATGATACCCAGATGCTTTATCACCACAAACCTTACAGGGAACAAATGATTTAATCACACTATTGCCAGTATTTGAATCAGCTGGTGTAAATTGTTGATCTGAAATCAAAATCGAAAATATTATTTCTATTTTTAAACGTGGCTTTAATATTTTATTGTTTTTTTATGCTTTTACATAACATGTTTTTTTATTTAATCTTTTCGTTTTTGTTTTGTATTAATTGAGTTATAATTTGTCCTATTCAAGATGTGAAAAGCTTTTGCAGTTACTTTGATGAAATTTCATCCACCAAATGTATCCAAAAAGGTATTTAAAATGTTTCAGTTGGTACACAAAAGAAAAGAAGAATTTTCAATATTTTTATGGTTCAGTTAATCGCAAAAACTTATTGCTTCCCCTTATTAGATTCTAAAACTTAAATTTCACATACTTTTTTCATAAAGACAATTTTATTTAGACCAGAGACATACATATATACCCGAGAAGATAGTCCATTAATGACTAATAAAGACTAATTAGCCCTCCGCACAAAAAAAGCTTCTCCATTGCCAATACAGGGTATTAGAACATTATGGAAATGTCAAAATAAATGCCATAAAAATTAACATTCGTTCATTTAATTGCGCTGAAATTGTTTAATGTTTAAATTAATTAATTAAATAATAAAAAGGCAAAAAAGCAAACACTAATTTAGATAATAAATAAAAAACATAATAGGGGAATTCTGATTTTATTTTGTTAGATAACCTATAAATTCACAATAGATGCCAAAATTTCTCTTACGTAAACTTTCAAAGGCTGTGTATATTGTACACGATTGCAACATGCTAAATACACGACTCTCCATACAAAATTTCTTTAACGATTTTTGAGAAATTTGGTGCCATTGTTATTTGCGAGTTTTCGGCCAAAAACAGCACAAATACATCCCAACAACCACCAAATTGCGTTGCAGTCAACGGAAAATATATTGCAGTTGTCCCCTGCAATAACAACAAACAATAAACTGATATTGTTTATTTTTTTAATAAACTCCGGAAACTTTTTGATCAAGGAAGCATTAGAATCAGTAGAGAAAAGCTAGAAAGGATTATATATGTGTCTTCGTTATAAGATATTTCTTTGTCAAATAATTGAAAATCAGTTTAAGTTATGAAAAAGCCATTTATCATGAGCTAAATTTCAATAGGCTGCTTCTCTTTTGTCGGTTAGTCAAAAATAATAAAAAGAACATTTTTTAACCTTCTTAGCAAGATTAAAGCGCAAGGATAACAAATGTCAAGTTTTGTGTTTTATGAACGGTGCTATGCATATAAAAATTTACATGTATTTATATCAATACATAGGAAAAGTACTTGTTTATCTTCAGCTCTCTTCTGCATTTAAATAGTTATAAAAGTGGCATTGCAAAACTTTGCATTTATCGATGACAACTTGATTTCGGCAGGTCATGCAAAAAAAGAATTTCAACCTCTGAGTATTTTCTCGTAGTTACAAATTAATTTAGAATTTTCCTGAAACTTTCAACACTTTCGAATTTTCGACACTTTCGAATTACGTTTTTCAATTCTTTGATTGTTTAGTTTGTCTATTTAACCTTATATTTAACTAAAAGTTCGGACTTAGTTTTTATATTTCTCATTTAATGTTAACTCATTCAAATGTTTTTTGTAAGAAAATATTATTCAAGTTTTATAAGATGCTGTATAAAATTGGGCATTGAATTGCTTATAGTTAGTAGATTCGCTTTCTGATTTTCTATTTCTTATCTAGTTTTAACACCTTTCAATATATTTTGTATTGACTATTGTTCATAATTTTATAATTTCTATTGTTATTTTTTGTTAGTTATTTATAGTGTTAATGTTTCTTTATGAATAGCACTTTTTACATTTTTCTGTTTTTTTGTATTAGTTTTATAAAAGTTTCTTGTTTAAAGCAATTCTGGTATTTTTTTTGGTATTACAATATTGAATAAATATCTGTTATAATGGCGTATTCGCAACAATTAAACAAAAAAACAAAAGAATGGAACTTTCTTAGCAGGGCTTTAAGCACTTTAGAATAGATAAAAAAGATTTTATGCATCATTCAATCAGTAGGGATAAAATTTGTGCAAACTATTGCACAGGACTCCAGATCTTGTAGTAAAACAAAGAGCTGTGAACCTAGTATTTTACAGGTTACAAAGAAATTTATAATTCAGAAGTCGGCCAGGAAAGTTTTTGCAGCAAAAATAATTTTTTACATACATAAATTACGTAGAAGTTAATATCTATGTTCTTTTGTTGTAAGCTTCTGAAACAGCTAAATATAAAAATTCATCAAAAAATATCTGGTTTAGAGAAGAAAAAAATTAATTCATAATTAAACCAAAGCCCTGCCCCGATAATTGCGAAAAATCATCGCTAATATTAGTGAATATCAGTGAAGAATTTAAGTGTTAATGCGATTTTGACATGAAAACTTAGTAAGTGATACCTAGTAAAATTATATAATGAAGCTCTTTTCACTTTATTCATAAATGGCTAGCACACACCAAAATAAACAACACGTCATGTGTCTATTTTGATATGCATTTATTAATAAAGATGGGGATGGTAAGGTTTTAAAGGCAAAAAAAAGCCATACTTTCATGATTTTTGCCTTTTGTAATAGGAATTTAATGTTGATTTATTTATTTTATAAACATATTAAGATACAACATCTTAAGCATATTTTCTGAATTTTATTTTTTTTTAAATATTAATAAATAAGGCTGTGTAAACGAGTTTCCTGAGGCGTCTATGAGAAAAGTATATATTCTTGCCGGGAACATCATAAGTGGTTACAAAATCATATGAAACAAAAAAGTCAAATTGCATTTTACAGGTGACATGTTGCTCGAGGTAATCACGAAGCGTTTTTTTCTCTCTCGATTTTTTGAATTTTCGTAGTATTTTGAAGTGAAAAACGCAATATTCACCCCAAAATTTCTTTGTATTTGTTATTATAAAATGGATAAAAATTGTTCATGGTTACCTGGTGATTTATATGTAGAAAAAGTGTGCATAATTTCAAAAGGATCGGTTTAGTGGATTTTTACTTATGATGTTCACGGGATGTAAAAATATTGTTTGTGGAAAAATCGGTTTAAAGTTTTTTATAAGAGGTTTTTTTATATGAGGAGCGGTTATTTGAAACGCTGTATCTTCGTTAATTTAACTCCGATTTACCTGAAATTTTGACACAATATTTTCGGCATGTTGGACATTCAGAAAAAAATTTAAAAGAAAATCGAAAAAAACAGTTTTAAAACTTCAGTGTTAGAAGATTTTCGAAATTTTCCAAACAACTTCTTCAGACATAAGCAACAATTTTGCTGCCACTCATTTGATATCTTACCGAATTTATCAATCTTAAGTGTAGTGAGCTTTATAGCTTAATTTACAAATTATGATATTTTCACGAAATATTTCATTGTTTCGCAGTTATGTCTTACTTTTCACTTCTTTGATGTATATAATGTGCATCAGCATCTACTCTCCTTTCAGCTGTTGTCACATCTCAGAAAATTCACACGTGGAGAAAAGCTTTCATAAAAGAAAATAACAAAATAGTCATATATCTAAGCCGTATAAGTATTCTTCATATTCACTATTTTCCGAAATTGCGGAAGAGAATAATAAAAAGTAGAGGGAAAGCAGCCATTTTTCGAAATGAAAAGGATTCCCATATCAAAGTGGATCCGGAAGAAGTTTTACTAATACAGTCAAATGATTTGAAAATTTGCATTTGTCAGATTCGCGTTCATAATAATAACTCTATAATTATTGCCCCTTATTCTGCAAGTACACACGAGCCTTTATATTAAAATTAGTAATGTACAATAAAATTATCTTATAAAAATAATTAAAATAATAATTTGAATCCGTAAATATGTATTAATATAACCTCTGACCAGGGTATCAAAATTTCTGTTTAAAGAACTAAATAAGTTTCTAAAATTTCAATAATCCATCTTGTCCTTAATTTACCAATAAAAAAAGGCGACTACATGTGCTTCTGGCTATTTTTGTCAGCCTTCACTTTTCATGAAATCTAAATGAAGATTTTATGGTAGAGAGAAATAATGATAAAAACATGAAGCTACATTTTTAAGGCGAGAGTTTTTATTTCATTGGAAATATGCAGGCATGTTACCTCATAAGTGTACAACTTTTTAATCTTCTATCAGGAATATAGGGTTCACCTTTCATTTATGTAAAGGGATGGACATTATAGTACATCTCTAATTGACAAAGTTATTCACTAGTTAATTTGAAGAATTAAGTCTGCCTCACAAAAAGGTGATTTGTTAGTAAATCCAAGAGTAGAACACAATGTTTACAGCCCACATGTATCCTCGTATGTCCACAAACAGAAAATCGACTAACTGAAATTTGTGAATTTTCAAGAATATTAATTTTGTATGCACTATAGAAGTGTATTTTAATAATTCTCTGGATTGACTCTGGACTAAAACAAGCACATTGAAGTTCAGGGATATTATATAAAATAATTAAATGTATTTCAAAACTAAAAATGGGAATTATTTATACAAATTTGTAAGAAAATCCTTTTATAAAGTGAACTAAATTAAAAAAAAAAATATACTATCCATAAATCACATAAATCTTTTCTATATAAAATATCTTAGTTTCATCCATAAACGTTTAAATAAAATTTCATTATGCACTCACTGTCTTTTTTGAAAAAAAAACTTAATCAAATAAAAACTAACAATGCTATCATTTAATCAAAAGTATAATGTGATTTGCGGCTATTTGTCTCAAAATCTAATCTGTCCTCGTATTACTTGTGGATCATTGAACTTTCTACATACATATATATATATATATATATATATATAGAGCTTGAATGCAATTGTCAACAAGAAATGCAAACAAAGAAACTATTAGCGTCGGCTATCCCATGCAAATTCCAATTAGTGCACTGCACCTCTATATTACAGCCACCTTGCATGATTTTTTATTTATCTAACTTATGTACCACATGGATGCCATATTACGTAAAATAGATTCGCATCCATGCGAGAGATTTCTTAGGCTACTATAAATATATATCTATATAGAATGCGGCACTCTATAGTCGCGAAATCTTAAAGAAAAGTCGTTTGCCAGAGATAAAACTACTTTCAGTCCCGTTGAGCATGACTTAGCTTATTGTCGTCGATATACGATCACAATTTCCTGCATTATATAGTTTGCGGCCATTAACCCTTTAGCAATTAAGATGAACTCTATGCAACAACTCTTCTATGCAGAGTGCATCTATAGATGATAAAAATCTATTAATATTTTTTTTTTATATATGTTGAGTAGCTAAAATGTTAGAAAATGTTTAAAATGGTCTTAAAACTTTAAAGCCAACATTAGAAATTATTTTATGCTTATAATCTAGCTTATCACGTTTTGACTATATACATACATATATGATACATGAAGGCATTTTTCGGTTAGCCTTTGCTTATCTCAATGAGGGAGGAAATTATTTTAAATTTTAGAAAATTTATAATCTTTTATTTTTATTTTTGTAATTACTAATAATAACATTTAATCATAAATGATTGCACATAGTGATAATCATATATGTGTAGGTATGATTAATGTTATATAAAAACATGTTTTACATTTTTAACAAAAATTATTATGGATTTTTATTTCAGTCATTGATCTATTTACTTCCTTCTTACATAAAAGGTTATAATCATTTCAGAATTATGTTTCTTGTTTTCCTCGAACGATTTCTTGTTCTTCCGTTTAACAATCTTATGATTTCTTTGATTATTCTCAGGAAGATATGGAATTTTATAATTATAAAAAAAAAAACACATTAATTTATGTGTTTGTTTTATTAAGTTGTAAAAGTTTTTATTATTAAAAGAAATTACATGGTAAACTTTTAATACAATTAATTGAGTAGTGGATAAAAGTTTAATTAAATTAAACATTTCTATAATAAAAGTGAGCTGAAAGAAAATATTGAAAACTTAAAATTGTTGTGAGTTTAAAAGTTTGTATGAAATTATCAATCCATGAAATATTCCACATTTTTTGTCTTAAACTTTATTAAACAATTTTTGTTGGTAATAAAAGTTTGAAATTCATATAAGACTAGTAAGTTAATAAACTTTTTATTTTGAAAACAAAAAATTATTTTTAAGCGAAGTAGTATGAGTGCAAGACGATTTCAACATTTCTATAGAAATATTTTATTTTTCCTCCAAAATAAACCTCAGTTTTTCCAATCATTTTATCAGTCATCGGTGAAAATCTTGAGCTCTTTTTATAGGAAAGCTTGATCAGCCTCCATTAAAAGAACTTCTTTTTTGTCTCTCATTTAATATCCTAGCGGTTAATTTCTAATAAAAAGTGTATGAGTGACAAGCGTGGTGGTTTTGTCATTTATAAAATGCATAGCGTTTGAATAAAATTGATCATGGAAAATTTCCTAAACTAGTCCTAAAGACTAAGTTAGAATTTTTCTTTTAGCCGCGAGTCATTATTTTTAAGAGGCGGTTAGGGTATTTAATTTTCTTTTTATTTTTTTAAATTAGTGTTTAAAATTTTTAAAATATTGTGTCAAAATTTCAAGTTGATTGGAGTAAAATTACTCAAGTTATGAGCATTTGAGCATCCTTTACTCTAGAGCAGTGATTCCCAAAGTGTGGTCCGTGGAACCCTAGGGTTCTACCAAAAAATTTAGGGGTTCGCGTGACAAATTTTATTTTATTAAAACAAAATAACAATTTTTTTTTAATATATTCACATTTTTGTTATATTGTACTCGCGTTCGTGGTCGAGGCCACACCCCTATGATGACCTTTAATATAATAATATAAATAAATATATTTGGAAAATTGAACGAATTATGTTTGGCTCTGTAAGGAAGACAAGTGAACTTATTGCAAGGAAAAGATAAATTGGTTACCTTTTCAAGTAAAATATAATATTGGATTTCAGCTGTGGAGTAAAATAACTTCGAGTGTTTTCAGACGCTTAGTGATTTTCTCGAAGAATCTGAAGTGGATTTAGATATCGAAATACGTGACAGTATCAAAACACATTTGTTTAGCTTACAGCAAACACTCAGTGATTACTTTCCAAACCTAGAGAATCAAGATAATTACTGGATACAAAATCCTTTCAAAATAAAAGCAAACACAAAAGGATTTCATTCCATGGATTATTAATATTTGTTTGAGTTGAGTTCAGATACACAATTAGAAGACAAATTTAGAACAGTTTCATTAACAATATTCTGGTCAGATGTATTCGATGAATACCCAAATTTATCAAAACAGGCTATTCAAATTCTATTGCCGTTTGCAACCACTTATTTGTGTGAAACTTGGTTGTAAAAATATGTTGCGACAAAAACCAATTATCGTTTACAAACTTGATGCTGCACTAGATACGCGAGTTCAGTTATCAAACATAATGGCCGATTTTAAGAGAATCATGGAAGCAAAGAAGCAGGTGCATTCTTTATAATAAAGTTTTTTCATTTATTTTAGTTAATATTTTGTATTTCTATTCATTATTTCTATGATGAATTGTTTCTTAATTTTGAGTTTTGTTTAATTCAATAAAATCTGAAATACCAAAATAATACTTTTATTTAATATCAGATATTAAATTTGAAAAGTGGTTGTTTAAAAAATATTCAGGATTCTGCGCTCATTGGTAACAAATTTAGGGGTTCCACGATCAAAATAGTTTGGGAAGCACTGCTCTAGAGCAAAGAGTGAGTGAGCAAAAATTTAAAACATTTTCCTGAAGCTTGTTATTTTCAAACCCGGTGAGCACGATAACTTAAAATCTACTTAACTGACCGTTTTGAAATTTTGCACACTACTTTTGCAAATATTTCTTGAGGTAATGACGACATTATTTTGTAATAATTATTAATTTTAAAATAACAAATAAGTCAATTTTTTAGGTGAAAATCGGTATTGTGGCTTCCAAAGTCTACCAAAAATTGAGAAAAACTACCTCAAAAAATATCTTCTTTAATAAATCAACTATGATTTTTTGGTTTTGGATGTTGCAAGTTAAGATGCGTACCGCAAAATAGCTTTTCTTCAGAGCGCTTCCAGATATTTTCACTGCCACTCGTTCATTTAATTATTAATATTTCAAAATGAAAATTTTGAAAAATATTGTTTAAATGTTGTGTTTTCATATAAGAATTAATTAAATACACAAGAAATACCTATATTCTTGAAAAATTCTTGAAAGCATGCGTTTTTTTTGCATGTGGCATGAGGCTGTGTTTATAGCTTTGGGATTTCTTGAAAGCATTACCGAATCAAAGTCTTACCTATATATATATATATATATACAAATTTAAATAAGCTCATTAACAAAAGAGCTTTTTTTTTAACGTAAAAACTCTTTTACGAAAATATTCTCCTGCTGAATACAACTTTACGCTTTAATTACTCTAATAAAAAAACTAATCCCCTTAACTACTTTGAAAATACATTTTTAAAAATTTCATAACATGAAAAAATAATTACTCAATACTTTAAGAATTTATATATATATATATATATATGTACATCATAAACATATATATTCCCTTTTATTTGCTACAATCCAAACCATTACTTTGGTCTTTAAGAAAAGATTTTTAAAGCAAAACAAATGGGCGCCAAAAAACATTATACAAGAAATGATCAAAATGACTTGCAGCTCAATTCACTTGTTATGTAATGTTTAATAATAAAAACAGAAATGCATAAAAAGGCGTCAATTATATGAAATGATTGACGTACGCCTTTAATTTGACTATATACACACACGTGTGATTCACTTCAGGCCTTCCTATGATATTTCATTTTACAAAAAGATTATAAACGAGAAGAGATCACTTTTCTTAAAGATCGTGTCTTGCATTCAATAACAAATCTGACAGCATTGATTATATATATTTCTTAAGTTATATTGCATCTTATGGTGCCATGCAAAGAGTTCATTGAACTTCAATTGAATATCAATATATAAGTATATAGGAAGATATTAATATTTATTACATTATGTAGCAAAAGAACATCATAAGACGCCATGGTTTCATCGATTTTATAGGGTAAATTATAGCAAAACTTTTGATGATGGGAATATCGAACTTCTATGATCTTATTACAGTTTTTTTTTTTTGTTTCGTTTAGTTTAAGAAGTAATATACTTTTTTATAGATCTCATGACTAATGGAGTGCTAAGCGAGTTATTTAACTGATATGACATTTATCTGGGTATAGAATTAATAATCTACTAGTGGATTAATTTTCAGCTAGTGTCAATTATAAATTTATTTTTTAATTAAATAAATTAATTGAAAAATTAAAAATTAATTTCCGTTAATAGTGTTTATATTTTTTTTAATTTTTTGTTAAGTAAAATCATTTAGGTCAAAAAAATTAGATCGAGCATACCTAAAAGTACCAATTTTATAAAAACAAAAGACTTCGTAATATCGCATCACCAAAGTAAAATAAGTTAAAAATATTTCAATACATGAGACATATTTACTTCTATCTGCACAGTATACCCAACATACATTATTGATATTCAAACATCCATAGGTTATTTGTATGCAGCTGCCCAAGGAGACCTTATTAGATATGATAATGCCAAGAAATGGCATTCAAAAATGAAACATTTAAGCAAACACAATATAGATTATGTAAGAATAGTTATGTATGTATCACATAAACCTCAAATTAAGAGCTTTGGAACCGTAGCGATAAATAATGAATTAAATATCTATTGGTTTGGATTAATGCGCCAAAAACTATCAATAAATCACATAGTATTATTATTCTAGGTAAAAGCCAAAGTTAAAATAGTAGTATTCTTTCTACAAAGCCTTAGAACATTGAATCAGACTCATATTTATTTAGTTAGAAAAATTAATTTTAAAATATTGGGCTTAGTAATTCTAATTTTGTTATTTTCAAAGCTATTCAGTATGTCATTTGTGATTGACTTTTAATGAGAGAAAGTATCATCACTGCAAAATTTTGGCTTATATAAAAAAGTATAACAAAGTTCGCATTTTTCATATTAAAGAGCATGGAAGGAGGACCAAAGTTTACGAAAGTATACGAAAGTACGCATTTTTTAGGACAAGGAAGTTCAAAGGAAGAACAAAATTTCTACTCAGGGCTGTTATCCAGATTCTATTTTATTGTTATCAGCCATGAAAAATGGGTTTCTAGACTTTGAATGAGATCCTATAAGTAAAAATTATGATAAAAAAAGAAAATCGATTGAAGTGTTATTAAGCTTCAAACTTAATTTAAGTATTAACAAAACTTGGCTAAATCAAACTTGATTCGTATAGTGCCTGAATTCAATTGCTAGTATCGTATTTGCGTCAGTTTTACATTAACAACAAAAAAAACATAACCAAGTATACATAGGTTTTATTTAGGTAGATGATTCGAAAACTTTTAATAGCCATTTGTGATTTAATTGCTTGAAAGTGACATTAAAAAAATTCATTTGGTATCGAAAACCTGGCGTTATTTAGAACCTTAACCTTAAATTTTAAATAATTGCTAAGCTAAATACCAACAAAGTCAAAATATTACAATTAAAAATGACACGATACTCCCCAAAAAGTCAAATAATCAATTATATCAAGGTTGAGGTACTTAATAATTCGCCTGAAAGTAGGCACTATAAAACGAATTATAAAGAAAAATATGTTTAGAAATTATTTTGAATATATAAATTTTTTTGACTATTTTACAGCATTTTGCATCCACCATGTTTGGCAATCATTTCTAAAACAAAGTGGTATGGGTAGGGTGACCATCTCATATTTCAGCATTTGGGGACATTTGCTTTTGAAAACGGGACATTTTGAAACCACAACGGGGCAATTTCGGGGACACTTTTTTTTGCTGTTAGAGCCTGCTTTTTCCTCATCTTTTTGTGTACTTCTCGCTACTTACAATTTTTTTTACCAGTTCTGGAGAGCATCGTGTCGGATGTCCCAGGTAAGCAGTAAATGTAATAAATACACACACAATGGAGCCAAATATGACGTGGCGCACTCGAAAAAATAATGTTTTTAAATATTAGAAATAGTTTTTCCATTAATTAAAAAAACGTTTTTTGTTGAGAATAAGACGGTGAATACAATGGTAATACTAAGAACATTTTAAAACTTGGGTATAACAGTTAAAAATCGATATAAACAATTCACTTGTCTATAACAATAAAAAAATTTTAATAATATTTTTAGAAATAAAAAAATACAAAAATACAAAAAGTTCCTAACCCAAAAACACCAAAGTTGTTAATTTTTAAAAACTACTCTTCAAGCTAAAATCACGGAATTCTCAGAACTTTGTCCCCTTCCATTTTCTAAAATATATACATATATATAAAAAAATCCTCAAACAAGTATATCTTCTTTTTCAATGCTAAAACCTTAAAAAAAAATTCAGCCAAATCAAAAATGTGTTGGTCAATTTTTGTTCGATTTGTAAAATGCCCCAAAATGAATAGTTGCGTGTTATTTGTATTCTCTTTTTTTGTATAAAATTCGTGAAAAATTCGTGAAATTCCGTGACATTTAGCTCAAAAATGGGACATTTTGAGGCTGTCCTGGTGACCTGGTCCTTGGGAACGGGATATGTCCCATAAAAACGGGTATGGTCGATTAAAAAATATGTCTTAAAAATTTAATTACGAGCTTTTGATTAATTTATCAGTTATTTCCTTTTGTAATCACTCAATATTAATAATTTCTATCTGTAATTAGCTAAATTTAATACCCTTTATTGACAATTTTTTAATATAATTTAAAATTAGAGGAGCAAAATTGAAATTGCATCCAAAACGTAAACTTCTGTTCTTAATTATATTGTAAAAGTTTTTTATGAACTTTGCAAAGTAAATGTTTTGGGGTATAGCCCAAAGTAAATTTGGCTACGCGCAGTTCTATTTACTTTTGCAGCCTACTCGGTCTACTTTTCATTACACAAAAATTCAATAAAAATCACTAAAGATAGTTCTTTACTTTTAAAAGTTTACTATTTCTGTAGTATTAGTTTGTATCCTAGCAAATTTTCTAGAACCATGGAATTTTAATTTTTCTTTTTTCCTTCATGTTTTGTGTTTACATTTAATTACTTTTCATTTTTATTGAAAAATTTAAACGCATTTAGCATACCTAAATTTTTAACTGGTAACTTACCACGAAACTGATATTTTCTATTGTCGATCTTTAAATTATATTTAACCATAGAATATGCAGAAAATTAAACCTAAATAGAATCGCAATTATATTCGGAAGTAAAAGAAAATATTTACAAAGTTTTTATGTCTATGGCTGAGCCTTTTGTAAACAATATACATAGCTTAGTTGTACACAGAATCGTTTGTTTTACTATTATAAAGAATTTTGCTATGGTTTTCTGTATAAAATCATGGAAAAGAAGTTTATTTTAGTTATAATAATATGAGAAAACTGAACTTGGAGTTTTTTTTCTATTCTATTCGTAAGCAAACAAATATTATAAACAAAAATTTAAAATAAAACTATAGATATATAAAAATAAAAATCCAAATAAAATAAAAATCCAAAAATTATTGTATGAAATCAAATCAGAAATTTCGGTAATTTAATGTAAAAATTTTAAGGCTGTTAACAAATCATATTATTTAAGTCTTTTTTAAAAAGGTTTTGAAAATCTAAAATTTAGTTGTAATTTTTAAATAAAAATTTTAAATATTAGTTATTTGATCATGCTTCGGTACGAGTTATAAGGGTGCAAGGAATCAGAAAATTTTGGGCCTTGATTTTTTTGCTTGAAACATTTACTTTGGCAAAATTTACTCCATATATGAAAACTCAACTTTTGATAATAACTTTATGGTTTTCTAAGTAGCAATTATCCGATTCAAAGCTTCTGCCAACTAAATGTATCAAAAAAGATTGCACTGGAAACAGTTAAGCATCACTGAAAGATTTGGCAGCGCTCTATACTATACCAAAAATACATGGTTAAAATATGGAAGTTACCATGGAGCCCAAGAGATATAAAATCTTAGACAGATTGGTAGGAATAAGGTGGGAGATATCATGCATAAAAATTGGTTTCAATCTACCTTACTCCATCTTTATATCTTTCATTACATTAAAAACTTGATGAAGAACTTAAATGTCAAATCCATTGACTTAGTATTTAGTCCTGTCTTGTCTTGAAAAGACAAATAAGCTAAATTTTATGTAAGTCCTTTAATATACTTGCATGGCTCATTACGGATCATATTTATTAAAACATTAGGAAGAGTAGAATAAATACGTATAGATTTATTAGGATAGTTAATGAGAGAAACATTTTTTTAGAAAAATTCGCATGGCATTAAGTTGCTGAAAATTGGCCACAAGAACTTAGAAATTTCAAGTACCTTTGTTTTTTATTTATCTGCTGCAATAAGAGTATCAACTCCGGTTCCAGTTATTTTTCATTTTTTTGCATTTATTAATTTAGAGATTTATTTAAGGAAAAGAAGCGGATAAGGGATAACACTATTGGTATATCGGAAATTCAATTTCATGTAGTGCCTGGATTTCACTTGACTTAAAATTTTAGAGTTATAACCATAGAGTAAGATTTTACCAACAGGACGATCAAGACCAAAAGTCAATTATTCTAGAAAATCAATTCATGAGATACATTTTGTAATAATAATTCAAAAAAACTATTATTAATTTAAAGATCAAGTTTTCTCACAAAAAAAAACAAGAGTTGAAATTTTCTTTTACATAAAATGGCATATATTATCAAAAAACAAAAAACAGATGATATGATACGACCAAATGTCAATTTTTGAAAAAATAAAATAATTTAAATTACAGTCACTTCCTGTAAGTCTTTTAATTTATTTCTTAGCAATCACAGGCAAAAAAAATATGTCTTATATTGATAAAATCAAACCACAAATCAACCACCATAAAAAGCACTTGCAAATCCATTGAAATAATAATTCATCAATTTCTCGTATATTTTCCATGGTTCGCAAATTCTGATAATAACATTGTTTTCTATTTTACAAACTATTTACATTTAGTAAAATTCATAAATCTTTATTCAAGCAATAAATCAATATACAACAAAATAAAATGAAAAAGGAAGAAACTTTAAGTTCTTTTTCTTATAGGGAAGAAGCTTAAGTAAAAGTTATTGACTTCAAGTAAATTATATAAGAAGATATTGAATTAGGTTTTAAATTACTAAATAAACCTTCTATTTTTTACAGGGTAATTACAGGAAAATAACAATAATTTTTTTAAATAAATTTAAACATAAAAATTTCATTTTATTAAATACCTTCAAAACATCTACCTACCTACCTTTTGTATTATTATTTATATTATTTGTTGTTGAGTTCAATAGCCTTTCTGATTGTAAATTATTTGTTGACAAAATTTTATTAATAGCAACTGTAGTTGATGTTGTTGTTGATATCGACTGTATTGATATTGATGATGATGTTGGTGACCCAATCGATGTTGATTCAACTGATCCGGGATCACTAAAACCACCTTGAGTTGATGTATCGTCAGGTATATCAAAAAAATTTAAATTGAAATCAGAATTTGCATCAAAATTAACATCCGTTATATTAGTTTGATGACAACTATTATTATTATTATTATTATTATTATTATTATTGATAATATTACAAACATTAACTAAACTTGAACTAATTATTGATGATTGGTCTAATTTAAATATATCCATGATTTTTTTTAAATTAAATATAAAGGATCAATTGATTGATTAGTATTTAAGCTAACACTCGACTCCATTATCACATTTACAAAAATATATAATTATTTTTTCCTATATGATATTTTTTTCTTTTTATTTATCGATAGTAAATAATTGACTATTCAAATTACCAAAAATAAATAAACAAAAACAAAAACAATACATATATTATAAATGACAAATAAATCAAAAAACAAAAATTTGATTATTATTATTGTCAAAAATTTATTCTTACAACACTGTTGCACATAATCTTTTAATTTTCATACAATTGAAAAACAACAAAAAAAGACAAAACAATAAAAATAAATTCGCGATGCACTTTTCACTTTTCGAAAAAAAAAAATAAGACCCGTTTTTATTCTGTTCAATAAATATTACTTAAATTGCGCCCCGAGTTCAACGACTGTTTATCTTCATTAGTAGCTTTCGACTAGAACTAAATGTCTGCTAAACCAAGCACTGTCTGCCTAGAATCTTGAGGCAAACTTAAGTTTTTTGTGTTGGCTCTTTTATATATATGATTAAACCGTTTGTCCATGTTAAAATACATTGAATACTATTATAAGCCAAAACTAAAACTTCAAAGCCGATAAACCAGGGACGGAGGAATAAACAGTGTTAAGTTTTTATATTGCTAAACCTTCACATCACAAAGCGCATACAAGAAATTTCTTTCTCAAATACGAAAGAACATGCGCACTCTTATAAGAACATTCAAAAGTATAAATATATAATGAAAAACTGAAGAAAATCGCATGTAGAGAAATGAAGGAAAACATATATAACCAATGCGAAAAACTTCTATCTAAAGAGAAAGATGAAGAAGAATCTTAATCAGAATTGGAAAGAACTATACGCTCAGATTTTCTTGTCTGTTTTATAAGTTTTTGGTATTAACATTTGTTCTTTCTTAAGCAAAAATTTAATGTACACCATACAGATTGGAAGTTTTCATTATCAGTGGGAATTTTTTTATTTCTTGTTGTTTTTTTTATGTGTATTGCTGAAGAATACAAGTTTACTTCCGATCGTGCCAGCAATTTTTATTATAAATTTATTTCAACAAAATGCTAATTATTATCATCAAAAATATCTGAATAAATACAATACAAATTAATCAGAATTGGTTGAATCTACGTATACGACAATGTATAATTAAAAGTTCCGCTTTATTTGCCTTAATGCCTAAGGCGATTTGGCACGTTGAAAATTGAAAGTTGTGTTTAAAACCAATCAAACTAGACTTGTTAATTTTCTGATAAATGAACATCTATAACTGTCGAATGTTACCAAAATAAATTCTCTCTGAAAAAACAAGCGCTAAATAGCCGCTAGTTTTAGTCTATATAACAATTTAGTGGAGACTAAAGGTCTCATTAACGTTCAGTGCAAGTTCGGTTTTGCCAAGTGAGTAAAACAGTTAATATAAAATATTTTAAAACTGTTTTCTATTATTTTGCTAATGGAAGCCCAGTGTACTTTGTCACATCTAAACTAAAATAAAGAATGAACTTTTGTCTGGTTTCAATGTTTGTCGTTTATTTTGAAATTGCAGTTTACTGTGTTTAAAACTTGGTATTAAAGATTTTCTGAAAATTCGAAATCGATTAAGTATTTTCCTTTTAATTATTTTTTACTCTTTTATTACATTACAAAAAAATCTAAAAGTAACTACCCGCAAAAAATCAAAAACTTAACAATGAGAAAAATTATTGTACGACGTAAATTTTCCAATCAAGGTTGGTAATTTCATGCGAGATATGATCCTTGTCTACGCTGTAGCTGTGTTTTTTAATTCTTGTTTAAATTTACTATGATATAAGGGATTTGTATTATTTTTTCATTATTGTTTATTATTGCTTTTAGTATAAAATATCTTTTATTTTAAAATAAATAAACAAAAACAAAAAATCAATAATGAACAAGAAAAGCAAAAAAATATTTAACTAGAAAAAATAAACTGAAATCATAAAAACAGTAATTTACAACTATCCAAAATTACAAACAACTATAAAATATTATAAACTATTTTATCACTGTTGCCGCATTGGGGTGCTTAAGTCTTAGCTGATGCTCTTAGCAGTGCTTTAAAATAGACAACAAACAGAGCACCAAATATTACATATGATAACCATGATATTATTATTTCTTCCTGTCAAGCTACTCGCTTGGTGTTCGCCACCCCCAAGTCAAAATAATTGAGCCTTCTTTGAGCCTCTTTAATCTAACAACTGAAATCAAAAGAAGTTCAAATATTTTAACTCGGTTGGCCGTTTTAATACAAATTACAACTCTGCTGAATGAAAGCAGATAATAACTCTTTGCTTACACCACTGTGATGTCATTGAAATCAGTTCAACGATATATTACTGCAAATTTAATTTTTATAGGTCATAATTTTGAGTTTTATTTGTATATATTAATAGCAAATATAATTTAACAGAATTAAAATAACTGCTTTTTAAGGATTCGATAATCACTAATAAATGTATGAAACGTTTTTCAAAAACTTGTCAAATTGCCTATTTAGAAGTTTATATTTCTTTATATGTAATTATAATAAAAAATGTTAAAATAATAATAATATTTTTTTTTTAAATAAAAACCAAGCCATTTTTTTTTTATTAAAATTTTCTTTGTTTATCCTAAGATTTAATAGTCTACTTGAATCACAATATTTCCTTATCTTATTTTTCAAAATGAACATAAAATCATCATCATTAATGTTAGCTTGAATTACACATTATAATTATAAACAATTAGTTTCACTAGCCAGTAAAATGACATCAGAGGAGTAAAATGTTCTTGTTGAACATAGAAAACGAATAATTCTTGAGAAGCTATCAGAAAAAACGATGTTGTTGCAAGTAATTTTGTATTCCGAATTCTTAAAGAAAGTATTTTTGATGTGTAGAAGTAGCTGTAAATAATTTTTTGCTGATACTTTTATGTATGTAGTTGTAATTAAGAAGTATGCATGTGGTAATTTGAATATTACCGAACAAATGGAATATAAATTAAAGCAATTAATTTCTTCTGAGTGTTTTAAATGTCAAAGTACTCAAATTATTATTTTTTTAATTTTTCTTAAATTCATGATTATTTTAACATTTTAACTGGCTGAGTAATCAAACTAAAAAGTTATTTTAAACGTCTAATCTATGATGAAATTTAAGAAAATGAGTATTATTACCGGATAGCCGCTTACACAAATTATTAAAAGGGTTAATATTATTTTACTGGCCGCTTCGCGTATCTCTTTTAAACAGCCCAAATTAGTCGGCTGGCTGAGTAAGTGTTAGGTAAGATCGAATTCCTTAATATCATGTAGTATTAAATAAAATTATGTACTAATATATTTGTCAAAATACCCTGATAAGTATGTTTCTAAAACGAAATATTAATTTATTTTGAAATATATAACACGGCAGTTATTTTTGGTACAAAAATTTATTTTAGCTCTTAGCTGTTGTTGTTTTAAAAAAATCAAAACACAAGCTTAAGTCACTGACAATTGAACACATATTTGCAAAGACCTGTCAGAGTGATTAAAGGTGCTTTTGAAACTATAAAAGCGTTTTTCTCAAAATATGTTTTCTATATTTTTAAATATGGTCAAGATTTCTCGGAAACGCTGAACTCATCAGCTTCAAATTTTAACACAAGCTTCTTAAGTATATTTTTTAGGATCCAATCGTCGATTTTTTCTGAACAATAAATTTTTTTTTTGTATAAACAATTTAAGGTCAAATTTTTTTTCAAAAATCGATTTTTTCTTTGAGAAGCCGCCATTTTATCAAAAAAGTTTGTTTTGCTTATTCCTACAATCAGGTCCTAGATTATACATAACTTTAACGAAATTTAAATGATCCAATCCAGAGATATTGTGGTCACCGCAAGACGTCTTTTTTGAGTGCAGCTCCAGAAGATCAGCTATAGCAGCTTTCAATATTATTATTTTTACATATAAAAAATGTTGGAATACAGTTAAAAGTTACTATAAAATGTGTATTAGTTTTTACATAATTAGATCTAAAGGTCGTCTCATGAAAAATTCTTGAAAAACTCCTATTTTAGAGGCTTTTAAGTGTATATAACCCCTTAAGGGTTGGTTAATTCCGTGAAAAAAAGGCATGTCTTTAAGAATTTTTTTTGGGCAATACCACTAGTACTAGTTAATTTAATTAATTTCTATATTATAACACATCATTTGAACAATATTTTTCTAATTTTTTATTTCAAAATAATAATACTTGTAATTGAGCAAATGGCAGTTATTATCTGGATTCGACTTAAAAAGAATTGTTTCGCGGTACGCATCATAACTCTCAACAGAATCATTCAAAATTAAAAACTCAAAATTTATTTATTGATTAATATAGTTTTTGAGGTAATGATAATGATATTTGTTATTGTAAAATTAATAATTATTATAAAAAAAAACAAAAAGCTCTCGCCATTACCTGGTGAAATATGTGGAAAAGTAGAGTGCAAAATTTCAAAACCATCAGTCTAGTGGCTTTTGAATAATCGTGCCCTTCGACTTCGAAACTAACAAGCTTCAGAAAAACGTTTTTAATTTTTTGCACACTCACTCCTTGATATATATACAGTAAAGAATGCTCAAATGCTCATAAATTCGTTAATTTTACTCCGATCAATTTGAAATTTTGACATAATATTTTTAAAATGTAATCACCATCAGTGAATTTTGGTAATAGAAAAAGAAACAATAAACCGAAAAATTACCAAAAAGCATGCTTAATTTTCAAAAAAATAGTAAAATAAATTAAAAAATATCCAGAAAGCTCGAGATTAACCTTGCAGAAAATAGTAAAATTTGTCATCTTATATTAACTTTTGAAATTATTCTAAATTAATTGAAACACTTTTACTCTTAAAAAGGGGTTACAATAGGGAAAGATTTGGTAAATTATAGCTCTTCCTTCTCCACGTTTCCAAGTGGCTAAAAACTAGTTCGCATATAGTAACATAATCTCAATTAAATATTTAACGAAAAAATACAGATCCACAAAAATTCAGTTTCAAGTAAAGAAAAAGTAGTTTCGGTTTTAAAATTTCTAAACTCTGAAATTGATTTTTATTTAATAAAAATCGTATAGAATCATGTAATGCTTACAAAATATTCTAAAGAAATCAAGAATTCTATTGAGAAAAAATTTATCCTGTTTCAAAGAAAGATGTATAAATTTTTCATATTTAAAAAAATTTTCAATTTAACTCTAAAATATTTCCAATTGTATTTAATAATCAAATAATTAATTATATTGAAGTTTTTATTTTTTTTTTTTTTTGTTTTATATTTCAGAGATGTGTAATTAATTTTAGTTCATAAGCTTCAAAACTTTTGAAAAAGTAAAAAATACTTTCACAAGAGCGTATTAAACTTCTATTCCTACATTACTCCTAAACAATGTGTTTTCCTAAAATATTTAGAGCTTACATAATAGTAACTAGAGCCTAGGATATATAATCTTATTTGAACTATTTAAGGCGGTATTATAGTATAGAAATTTGAAAAAATCGACTTTTTTTTTCATATTTTCAAAGCATAAGCCTCCATGAGGAATTTTCAAAATTCAAAATACTTTTGGAGATATATCTGTTTTAGTGACATATGGTTCATATTGCGCCTAACTTTATATGAAACTTTGAAGGCGTTTTTCTTGAAACTACCATTTCATGCAAACAAAATATTCTATTGAGATCAAGAATTCTATGGAGAAAAAATTCATCCTATTTCAAAGAAAGATGTATAACCTATAAACATAATAGTAACTAGAGCCTAGGATATACGTAAATCTTATTTAAACTATTTAAGGTAAATAAAATAAAATATTACTAAATTTAACATATAAAACAGCTTTAAGCTTTAATTAAAGATATTTTCTATTTTATTTTCATTTAAAAAAATACTCAATGCTTTAGTTATAAATTTTTTTCTTTATTATAAAAATATTTATTTTTATTTACTTGTAAAATTTGAATTTAATTAAATATAATAAAAAGAATAAAAACTGTTAAGATACCTGCTAAACTAACTTTCCTTTTAAAATCCCCGTCTAAATTTCTATAATATAGGGAATCATTCTATTTAAACTTAATACACATGTCACGCGAGATATTAAATTGTTGCGCGGACAAGATAAACTTCAAGTATAATAAATTCCAAGCAGTTAAACAAATTTGCAGCTGGTAGCTGTAATAAAATTTTTAAAATACCGTAAAAAATATATAAGTATATATATATAAATATATATAATTATGACAGAAAAATAAAATTATTTCAACTCACGTCAAAAGTCATTATGAAGGGCTTTGATATTTGGCTATAAATAATGCCAAGAGAAACTTGCAACATGCAAAAATATATATATTTCCTTATATTTTTATATATATATTTTATATGTATATGTTAGCAATATTATATATATTGTCCATTAATGGTCAAGCTAAATTAGTTTGATGCCCCAAGAATACTAAAAACAGATTGTATATCTGGCACACTTAGAACAATTCTACATCAGGTAATGCCAATGCCATGGCCGCCGCATCATGAAACCTCAAGCTGTGCAGATATAGTGTACGACGCACCGGCAAGTTGCATCATTAAACAAAACAATAATAACAACAAAATCATGCAATGAACAGAGATTTTAAATAAAAATTTCAACAACAAAAAATATATAAATAAAAAATACAAGAAGAAAAATAAAAAATACATCTTGCTGACAAATAAGAAATGCTTTCGAACGAGTGCATTAACCTTTCCGCCATGGTTAGCTTTTTTTATTTTGTTTTTTTTTCCCAATTTGTTTGTTTTACTTGTAACAAAATCTATTCTGTCACCACTATAAATTTTTGTGATCTTGGCTCGCCACAGCCTTTTCTTATCAGTTTAATAGCTTATAACAAAATTATAAGTGTGCAAATTAGAATTTTTAGTACTAGTAATACTCTATTCTTTTACTTCTATCTCATTCTAACAACAATAAAACTATAACTGTGTTCACCTTTAACTAAATTGCAGGAGAAAGGTGCATTGGCATTTATATTATGCCGTTTATTTTTATTTTTCCTGTTCAATTTTTAGATTTATCAGTAATGATCTGTATAATTTTTGGCAAGAATTTCAATGATATTTTTGTTGTATTATGATTTGATGTATCATTTTGTTAATTTTCTGTCTTTAAATAGAAATTAGGTTTTGTTTTCTTTTGAATTTATTTATATAAAGATATTTTACTGAATATATATACATATATATAATGCAACAAAACTTAATATTTCAACGGAGCTTAGGTAACAACTAAATTGAGCCCAGATGAAAAGAAAAGGTACTAACAATTGAGAATAAAGGATAAATACTAACATAATTAATTGTTAACACTGTGGTAACAGCATTTTTTGGGTCACCAATTGTAAGTGCTAGAGTTTCCACTCTAAAAAATTGCTTCTCAAAATCAGCAGGACATTGAGATAAAGCATGTTTTCATGCCATATATATTTCTCTGCTGTACTATTTTGTTGTTGACATATATTTAAATATTTTATCCCTAATTTCTTTTATTGGTAGCAAAAGTACTTCCTTGCATTTTCTGCTAGTTTTAATTTAAAATGTAAAAGCTCTATTCATTCATGAATTTGTGCATTTTAATTTGATTAAAAAAGAACTTTCGCCTTTTTGTGTCAATAAAAATTCAATATTTAACTTTCAGCTACTTTTAGCTCGTAGTTAAAGCTGGCAAAGCTATTATAGCAGAAACATTTGAAAGCATGTGGACAATCAAGTGCTAATTAAATGCACAAACAAAAAAAAATTGTTGTGCTCCTTTCATTTCGTAAAATCTAAGTTTCGTTACTGTAAAGCTAGCAGAGCAATTTTATTTAAAGGAAATGCACTATGAAATCCTAATAAAACGTACAAACTAATTAAGTGCTAATTAATTGTTCTTGAAAGAAACAATTTTTTTTAAAAAAAAAAAAAGTAACAGTTTTCCCCCAATAAGGGAAAAATAGCTCAAAGGATCAACCTAGGAAAATTCAGAAAAATAAATAGCAGGATTTGTTCAAAATTTGTGCGCAGCTTAAAATTAAACAATTTTACTTAAATGCTTAAGCAAATAATTTATGACTTTTATTGATCTTCCAGATTTCTTGGGCAAATAGAAGTCAGAAAAAAACTCCTTTATTATCAAAATATATTTCTAAACAATATTGATATAATAATATTAAAATATTTTCTTAAAAAATTACCACTTTTCAAAATCAGTTGAATAACAAATTCATAACTGTCAAAATTTAAAAAACTCATGAAATGCAAAAAAAAATAGAAGAATTATTTTTAAATTTGAGAGCAGGTCTACGATGCATTTTAAAACTCTTAAAGTACTGTAAAATTTTTAAAAAATCACCTTTAATACTAATATAATTTTTTTAAAAAACATCACTTAAATAATATGCAAAATATGTATTGCTTTAAATTTTTCTGTGAGCTAATTAAATTGTAAATTATTTTTGTAAATGTTGTTTGTAACTCTTCTTATTACCCTTGAACAGAGAAGGGCTTGAAATCGGGTTAAAAATACACACAAGCCCCATAAAATGGTGCAACTTCTCATATATGTAAAAACTTTTGTTCTAATTGTTGCTATACAACAAAATTAATATGCAATTAAAAAGAGCAAATTTGGCAATTTCTTGCCATCAAGCTCTACTTAGAATCATATAAATATTTTTAATAAAATTTTTTTATTAATAAGTACATAATTAATTCTAGGCTTTTCCAAGCTAAAAAATTATTATGTGCAAAGCTTACCAGAAAATAAATCACAAGATCCTGTTGAACTTACGGAAGTTGGTGCATCTGGACTTATTGGGCTAACTGATGATGGCGGTGTTGGTGAATAACTTATTTCATCCAAGTGTTTAATTTGAACAGTTATTTGGATTGGATTAATCAAAATTCTGCAAAAACCAAAATTAATTTCATTGTATTTTTACTTAGAACAAAAAATCTATTAAGTAAATCTACAAAAAATTATTAAAGTTATTCCTTAACGTTTTGCATACTGAAATTTATTTATAGCTATTTCATTATTGTAAGATTTAGAATTCAA